>JAADJZ010000012.1:0-1293908 GCA_011032825.1 Massariosphaeria phaeospora | reverse complement strand
TATCAACGCGATATGTTTCAACTAACTAACGCGTTATTACACTAACACGAAAGAAAACTTCAGCTTGCTTTTAAAGCTTATAATTCTAGCTAATTTTAAAGCTATTAAGCTGCTGCTAGTGCTTTTAACGTTAAACACTATACTCTTTCTAAACGCGCTAGAAGAATTTTATTTCAAGCTTAAACACGACTTACATTTTTAAAGCTTACTACAACTAAAGAGCAAACAATTATCCAATATATTCTTAACTTTGATTTGCGAGAATTTGCTTTTCGGCTGTCTAAAGTAGAAAATATAGAAAATAAACTAGTAGCTGCGCAAAGTAAAGAGCTAGTAGGCAAAAACTAGGCTAAGAAATTTGTAACGCGTTTAGGCGAGCTTAAAATAGCTTTCAATCGAGCAAAAAAACTAGCAGAGAATACAATAGAAAGATTTTAAAGTAATTAGCGCGTAGTTTAAGCTTGTTGAAGATACCAAAGCTAAGTACAGCATCTAGAATAATAATATACACAACTTTGACAAAACTAGTTTCTAAATAAGTGTTATTAGGTTTATAAAAGTCGTTACAAGCTTTTAAAAACGTACTCGACTTAATTTTATCTAGCTAGGCAATTAGAAGTAAGTAATAGTTATTCAAAGCATCTGCGCTGCAAGGTACGCAATCCTGCTATTTATTATTTACAAAAAAGCGCGTTTACATTTTAGCATAGTACAAGAAAAACTTTATACTTAGCAATTAGAAGCTCTTAGTTTCTAAAAACAGCTAAACAAACAACGCTTTTAGTTTTAAATAGTTAAAGCATTTTAACGCGCATACAAAAGCGTACGCTAGCGAATAAGTAGAAGGTACCTATCGTTGGGTATAGGTTGGGTTAGAGTCGCACAGACCTAGGGTTAAAGTTAGGTTAGAGTAATCAAAGCGTGGGTTAAGGTTGGGTTATAGGTACTACCTTTAGGTTAATAAACCTGTTATAACTAGCTGTTATAATTATAAAAAGAAAATATATTAAAATATAGAATTGTAGAGGTCTGTGCTAACTCAACCTATACCCACGCTAAAACGTTTTAGCGTGGGTATAGGTTGGGTTAGCACTAGAGTCTTACGTAAGCTAACCCAACTTTAACTCAACCTATACCCATTTACCACTCTACAAAAGCGCGTTAGGTAAAAAAGTATTAGCTGCTTATTTTGAACGGCTATAAGAGCTAATAATCTTAGAATTTCAAAAACTATTGCTTTAAGTACAAAATCTTTACGCTTTGCATGCTAGCTTATTTATTTTATATTCTTTAGCTGCTAGATGTAGTTTGCTTCTCGCTGCTAAAGCTAAAGTACTCTTAACGCGTTTGAAACTTAGCGCGCTAGCGCGTTTTCTATATCAACAAAGAAAGCTTTCTAACTAGCCTTTAAAAACGCGTTTTTTAAAGTATTTACAACAAAGAACTGCAAAAGGCTTTTAAAAGTTTTAAAGCTAGTTTCTATCAACGCGTAGGTAGTTTTTAATTGTTTTAAAGTACAACTGTGTACCTCGCTAACTACTTCTCGCACTAGAAACGCCGTAGCAGTCAAAAACTCTAAGCAATACGCTTGAATTTAGATCGCAATTAAAGCTTATTACTAACTAGCTTGGTTTCTCTCTATTATCTCTAAAGAATAGAGTTATTAGCTTGTTAAAGAGTTTCTACTAGATAGCCTATTAGGTTAAGCTAATGCGCGATTGAATTTCTAACAGTGCCTGTGCACTTCGTGCAACAGTTTCGAGTCGTGCACGATTCTCAAAACTAACACCTAAACTTTACTTTACTATAATTCAACAACTACAATAGCTATAGATAAAGCGCTTGCAGCTATCAACGCGCTAAAACTAGAGAAAAACTTGTATACAAAAAAATTGCTAATAAATATAGTGTTAATTGCACAACGTTGTTGCGCTGCTATTGGCCTAATTACGCGCCTACGCGACGACGCGTACAACAACATGCGCGCACTCAACGTACAGCACGAAGCTAAGCTTGTTAAATATATTAAAAGCTTTACAAAGAAACGCCTACTACTTACAAAAGCAATAATACAATTATACGCCTTTAAGCTAGCAAAACAGAATGTTTTTAAAAGCTAGGTTACGCGCTTTTTAAAGCGCAATAAGAATAACTTAACATTTTGCTAAGCACTTGCTATGGATTCTGTACGCTACAACGCTAATTTCTCTAAAAAATATAGCTTGTATTTTCAACTACTCTAAGAGAAAGTTACTTAGTACAATATCTAGCTTTAGAATACCTACAATATAGATAAAAAAGCTTTGCAATTAAAGTGCTTGCAAAGTTAAAAAGAATTTTTAGCAAAGAGGCTTATACACGTAAGCGTGTAAACTTAGCTTTTCAAAATAGCTCTCGTAAGTAGATAACGCTATTGGCGTTAATTTGCGCTAATAGCACTGCGCTGCTGCTAGCTATTATCTATTTAGCTGCTAAGAAAACGTACAAGCTAGCTAGGTTGAGAATATCAAGCCTAGCATCTATACAGTACATTTCACAACTTCTTTATTAAGCTAGACAAATATGAGATAAGCTTTGCGTAGCTAGAACAAGTTTTTAATTGCTATACAAAGCAGAAAGCACAGCGAAAATAGCGATTACTTATTATTAACAAGCATAGCAGCTATGTAACGATCGATTTTATCAACTTTTGCGATAAGAATAGAATACTACTTTGGTATATTTCCTTTGCATTCAACTTATACGCTGCAACTACTAGATGTTAAATACTTTAGTTTACTAGCATTTAACTATAGTTAAGAGGCTTACAAAACACCTCTATACATCGCTTAAAATAGATTCTAATTAATAAAAGCTACTTTTTTTTATTATTCTAGGGCGCCTAGAGCTCTACATTCAACAGAAGCTAATACTTAGCTCGTTTAAAGCTACTAGCATATCGCTACTCAATCTAAACAGAATACTCGATAGATTTAGGCTATTAACACTAAACAGCTTAGAATTGTTAGAATTATCTATTTTAGTCTACTTAAGAGGCGATTGGCAGAAAATAGAAACGTTGATTAATAGATCTGCGAAGAATACGCACTCTAGGAAAACGCGCAAAGGTAATAAAACTCTTTACTACTTTGTAGCTTAGAACGAGTTTCTACACTATAAATAGCTGCTATAAAAAAAAGCTTTACAGAAGAAAAGCAACGCTTTACAAAGCGTAAAGCTTTATTTTTACAGCAGCATTAGAAGTATTATAGAAGTACTATTTTCTAGTTACCTCGTGCTAAAGAGAAGCAAAGAAATGATATAAGATTTTTCAACGCCTTGCACATAAAGAAAAGCTTGCAAAAGCTAATAAAAAAAAGCTTTAAAACAATAATAAGCTAACTTAAGAAAAAGCTTGCAGAGAAAAAGCGTGTAGCGCGAGAAGCAGCTAAGTTAGTGCAAAAGAAAAAAAAAGCTAAGAAAGCTAAACAGGCAGCTGCGCGCGCCACAAGAAAACAGCGCTAAAAAAAAAAAAAAACGCTTAAAAAGCTCTACAATTAATTTTAAAGAAGCAAGAAAGTAGCTTCAAAGCTTTTTATTAAGTAGAAAAAGCGTGCGCGTTGTGCTAAAGGTGCTGAAAATAGTAAGTCGTCTAATATAGCTGCGCTAGCTGCAGCGCCTACTATTAACTCTCGCAAGCGCAAAATTACTTAGCTAGCTAGGTATATATAGAGTTATTTTATTGCAAAGATCTATAGAGTACTTTACTAAAAAATCTTTGCGATAATATTATTTGTACGTAGCTCTAGAGCCTTATATCTAGAATAGCTATTATTTTCGAAATCGTGCACGACTCGAAACTGTGCACAAAGTGCACGAGCACTGTAGCCTTAAAAAAACTATTGAAAAAGCAACAAAAAGAAAATTACGAAAACGAAAGCGGATTTAGACAGGTGGCATAATAGAGTATAGTAATAATTTAGCGCAAGTAGCTGCTAAAGCGTCTACAGCCTTTAGCTATTAAAGAAAGCGCGTAGTAGAAAGAGTTAAGAAAGAGCACAACTAGCTCTACAGCGCTGTAGAAACTATAGTAATACAAAGCACAATGCCCGAACCTACTAAAAGAATATAGAAAAAGCTTTTAAATCTAAAGCTAGCACGACGTACGCAGGTTCCTTGTTTAATAGCAATTAATTTAATGTTCTTTAAAATAAGTTGGTTGTGCTAAGATATTTTGTCGAGTTTACTAGTTTGTTGAGTTCGCTAGTACTTTACGTTACATACAAATTGTATTATTATAATTTTTTTTAGTGTAGTACTATATAGAGCCTTGCGTAGCTTTTGTACTACTTAAATTTTTGTAGTACTTTAATTTAGCAGCTGCGCGTAGTAGTTTTAGGTAAAAGCAATAGTAGCAAAAGTGCAGCATTAATACTACTTTTTAGCACTTACAATACAACGCTTTTTGTAGATTTTAAAGCAGCGCTTTGTAAAGCTTTTTACTTGCTTTTGTTTAGTATATCGCAAGATTTTTGTAAAGTTGCAGCGTTGCGTTGCTACTTTTTAAGCGCGCGCGCTGCGGCTAGTTTTGCAGCTTTTACTTTACGCTTCTTTGCTACGCGCTTTCTCGCAATTTGCTACAACGCTTTTGCTTTTTTTGCTATTTTTTTCTTGTATAGTGTAGCTGCAGCTTTAAGCTCGCAATTGTAAGTTTTTTGAAGTTTTTTTGCTTTTTTTTGCGCTGTCTAACTATTTTGCGCGCATAAGCTTTTTAAAACTTTGCAAAAACTTTATAGTATAGCACTGCTACAAAACTCTTCGCGCTACTGCAAGTTAAAAACTTTACTTTTTTTTTTATACTTTGTTTAGTAGTAATCGCAGCGCGTAGGCTTTTGTTTTTGTAGTAAAAAAGCTTGTTTTAAACTTGTAAAAAGTGTAATGCAGCAGCAACGCGTTTGCTTTTAGCTTTTCTTTTATTTGCAACTCTAGCGTCTAAATCTTTTTGCAAGTTTTTTTTAACTATTTTTATTACCTAGCTTTTATAGTTTTGTATTTTTATTTTAATTAAAAGTAGTAGTGTTAAAGCGTTTTAGTATAACCTTTGCATTTATTTAATAAGCTACACGCTTGTAGCTTAAAAACTTTTTAAAATAAACTTTAGCTTTATTGTACTACCCTACGCTAACTAAAATATCAAAAAAGTTACTTTTTTTAACGCTAATAAGCTTTTGCGATTAGTATAAATAGCAGTTAAGTTTTTAAGTATAGTACTTTAAAAGTAGCAAGAATAATACTACATAAGCAGCTGTAAAGTGTAAGAAATAAAAAAAAAAAAATAGCAAAAAGAATTTTTTTAGCGTTGTAGTAGTTAATAAACTCGCGCGTAATTAGAGTAGTAAATAGGTATAAGTTAAGTTAAAGTTAAGTTAGCTTACGTAAAACTCTCTAACTTAACTTCTACCTACGCTAAAGTAACTATAACTTAATTTTAACCTAAAGTTTGTGCAACTTATAACCTAACTTATATTTATTAATAAGTACTTTCTACTTATTCGCTAGCGTAGGTATAAGTTAAGTTAGCACTAGAGTTTTACGTAAGCTAACTTAACTTTAACTTAACTTATACCTATTTACTACTCTAATTACGCGCGAGTTTATTAACTACTACAACGCTAAAAAAATTCTTTTTGCTATTTTTATTTTTTATTTAACTTACACTTTACAGCTGCTTAATGTAGTATTATTCTTGCTACTTTTAAAGTACTATACTTAAAAACTTAACTGCTATTTATACTAATCGCAAAAGCTTATTAGCGTTAAAAAAAGTAACTTTTTTGATATTTTAGTTAGCGTAGGGTAGTACAATAAAGCTAAAGTTTATTTTAAAAAGTTTTTAAGCTACAAGCGTGTAGCTTATAAATGCAAAGGTTATACTAAAACGCTTTAACACTACTACTTTTAATTAAAATAAAAATACAAAACTATAAAAGCTAGGTAATAAAAATAGTTAAAAAAAACTTGCAAAAAGATTTAGACGCTAGAGTTGCAAATAAAAGAAAAGCTAAAAGCAAACGCGTTGCTGCTGCATTACACTTTTTACAAGTTTAAAACAAGCTTTTTTACTACAAAAACAAAAGCCTACGCGCTGCGATTACTACTAAACAAAAGTATAAAAAAAAAAGTAAAGTTTTTAACTTGCAGTAGCGCGAAGAGTTTTGTAGCAGTGCTATACTATAAAGTTTTTGCAAAGTTTAAAAAGCTTATGCGCGCAAAATAGTTAGACAGCGCAAAAAAAAGCAAAAAAAACTTCAAAAAACTTACAATTGCGAGCTTAAAGCTGCAGCTACACTATACAAGAAAAAAATAGCAAAAAAAGCAAAAGCGTTGTAGCAAATTGCGAGAAAGCGCGTAGCAAAGAAGCGTAAAGTAAAAGCTGCAAAACTAGCCGCAGCGCGCGCGCTTAAAAAGTAGCAACGCAACGCTGCAACTTTACAAAAATCTTGCGATATACTAAACAAAAGCAAGTAAAAAGCTTTACAAAGCGCTGCTTTAAAATCTACAAAAAGCGTTGTATTGTAAGTGCTAAAAGTAGTATTAATGCTGCACTTTTGCTACTATTGCTTTTACCTAAAACTACTACGCGCAGCTGCTAAATTAAAGTACTACAAAAATTTAAGTAGTACAAAAGCTACGCAAGGCTCTATATAGTACTACACTAAAAAAAATTATAATAATACAATTTGTATGTAACGTAAAGTACTAGCGAACTCAACAAACTAGTAAACTCGACAAAATATCTTAGCACAACCAACTTATTTTAAAGAACATTAAATTAATTGCTATTAAACAAGGAACCTGCGTACGTCGTGCTAGCTTTAGATTTAAAAGCTTTTTCTATATTCTTTTAGTAGGTTCGGGCATTGTGCTTTGTATTACTATAGTTTCTACAGCGCTGTAGAGCTAGTTGTGCTCTTTCTTAACTCTTTCTACTACGCGCTTTCTTTAATAGCTAAAGTGCTGTAGACGCTTTAGCAGCTACTTGCGCTAATCTATTACTATACTCTATTATGCCACCTGTCTAAATCCGCTTTCGTTTTCGTAATTTTCTTTTTGTTGCTTTTTCAATAGTTTTTTTAAGGCTACAGTGCTCGTGCACTTTGTGCACAGTTTCGAGTCGTGCACGATTTTCGAAAATAATAGCTATTCTAGATATAAGGCTCTAGAGCTACGTACAAATAATATTATCGCAAAGATTTTTTAGTAAAGTACTCTATAGATCTTTGCAATAAAATAACTCTATATATACCTAGCTAGCTAAGTAATTTTGCGCTTGCGAGAGTTAATAGTAGGCGCTGCAGCTAGCGCAGCTATATTAGACGACTTACTATTTTCAGCACCTTTAGCACAACGCGCACGCTTTTTCTACTTAATAAAAAGCTTTGAAGCTACTTTCTTGCTTCTTTAAAATAATTGTAGAGCTTTTTAAGCGTTTTTTTTTTTTTTAGCGCTGTTTTTCTTGTGCGCGCGCAGCTGCCTGTTTAGCTTTCTTAGCTTTTTTTTTCTTTTGCACTAACTTAGCTGCTTCTCGCGCTACACGCTTTTTCTCTGCAAGCTTTTTCTTAAGTAGCTTATTATTGTTTTAAAGCTTTTTTTTATTAGCTTTTGCAAGCTTTTCTTTATGTGCAAGGCGTTGAAAAATCTTATATCATTTCTTTGCTTCTCTTTTAGCACGAGGTAACTAGAAAATAGTACTTCTATAATACTTCTAATGCTGCTGTAAAAATAAAGCTTTACGCTTTGTAAAGCGTTGCTTTTTCTTCTGTAAAGCTTTTTTTATAGCAGCTATTTTATAGTGTAGAAACTCGTTCTAAGCTACAAAGTAGTAAAGAGTTTTTATTACTTTGCGCGTTTTCCTAGAGTGCGTATTCTTCGCAGATCTATTAATCAACGTTTCTATTTTCTGCCAATCGCCTCTTAAGTAGACTAAAATAGATAATTCTAACAATTCTAAGCTGTTTAGTGTTAATAGCCTAAATCTATCGAGTATTCTGTTTAGATTGAGTAGCGATATGCTAGTAGCTTTAAACGAGCTAAGTATTAGCTTCTTGTTGAATGTAGAGCTCTAGGCGCCCTAGAATAATAAAAAAAAGTAGCTTTTATTAATTAGAATCTATTTAAGCGATGTATAGAGGTGTTTTGTAAGCTCTTAACTATAGTTAAATGCTAGTAAACTAAAGTATTTAACATCTAGTAGTTGCAGCGTATAAGTTGAATGCAAAGGAAATATACAAAGTAGTATTCTATTCTTATCGCAAAAGTTGATAAAATCGATCGTTACATAGCTGCTATGCTTGTTAATAATAAGTAATCGCTATTTTCGCTGTGCTTTCTGCTTTGTATAGCAATTAAAAACTTGTTCTAGCTACGCAAAGCTTATCTCATTATTTGTCTAGCTTAATAAAGAAGTTGTGAAATGTACTGTATAGATGCTAGGCTTGATATTCTCAACCTAGCTAGCTTGTACGTTTTCTTTAGCAGCTAAATAGATAATAGCTAGCAGCAGCGCAGTGCTATTAGCGCAAATTAACGCCAATAGCGTTATCTACTTACGAGAGCTATTTTGAAAAGCTAAGTTTACACGCTTACGTGTATAAGCCTCTTTGCTAAAAATTCTTTTTAACTTTGCAAGCACTTTAATTGCAAAGCTTTTTTTATCTATATTGTAGGTATTCTAAAGCTAGATATTGTACTAAGTAACTTTCTCTTAGAGTAGTTGAAAATACAAGCTATATTTTTTAGAGAAATTAGCGTTGTAGCGTACAGAATCCATAGCAAGTGCTTAGCAAAATGTTAAGTTATTCTTATTGCGCTTTAAAAAGCGCGTAACCTAGCTTTTAAAAACATTCTGTTTTGCTAGCTTAAAGGCGTATAATTGTATTATTGCTTTTGTAAGTAGTAGGCGTTTCTTTGTAAAGCTTTTAATATATTTAACAAGCTTAGCTTCGTGCTGTACGTTGAGTGCGCGCATGTTGTTGTACGCGTCGTCGCGTAGGCGCGTAATTAGGCAATAGCAGCGCAACAACGTTGTGCAATTAACACTATATTTATTAGCAATTTTTTTGTATACAAGTTTTTCTTCTAGTTTTAGCGCGTTGATAGCTGCAAGCGCTTTATCTATAGCTATTGTAGTTGTTGAATTATAGTAAAGTAAAGTTTAGGTGTTAGTTTTGAGAATCGTGCACGACTCGAAACTGTGCACGAAGTGCACAGGCACTGTAGAAATTCAATCGCGCATTAGCTTAACCTAATAGGCTATCTAGTAGAACTCTTTAACAAGCTAATTAACTCTATTCTTTAGAGATAATAGAGAGAAACCAAGCTTAGTAGTAATAAGCTTTAATTGCGATCTAAATTCAAGCGTATTGCTTAGAGTTTTTGACTGCTACGGCGTTTCTAGTGCGAGAAGTAGTAGCGAGGTACACAGTTGTACTTTAAAACAATTAAAAACTACCTACGCGTTGATAGAAACTAGCTTTAAAACTTTAAAAGCCTTTTTGCAGTTCTTTGTTGTAAATACTTTAAAAAACGCGTTTTTAAAGGCTAGTAGAAAGCTTTCTTTGTTGATATAGAAAACGCGCTAGCGCGCTAAGTTTCAAACGCGTTAAGAGTACTTTAGCTTTAGCAGCGAGAAGCAAACTACATCTAGCAGCTAAAGAATATAAAATAAATAAGCTAGCATGCAAAGCGTAAAGATTTTGTACTTAAAGCAATAGTTTTTGAAATTCTAAGATTATTAGCTCTTATAGCCGTTCAAAATAAGCAGCTAATACTTTTTTACCTAACGCGCTTTTGTAGAGTGGTAAATGGGTATAGGTTGAGTTAAAGTTGGGTTAGCTTACGTAAGACTCTAGTGCTAACCCAACCTATACCCACGCTAAAACGTTTTAGCGTGGGTATAGGTTGAGTTAGCACAGACCTCTACAATTCTATATTTTAATATATTTTCTTTTTATAATTATAACAGCTAGTTATAACAGGTTTATTAACCTAAAGGTAGTACCTATAACCCAACCTTAACCCACGCTTTGATTACTCTAACCTAACTTTAACCCTAGGTCTGTGCGACTCTAACCCAACCTATACCCAACGATAGGTACCTTCTACTTATTCGCTAGCGTACGCTTTTGTATGCGCGTTAAAATGCTTTAACTATTTAAAACTAAAAGCGTTGTTTGTTTAGCTGTTTTTAGAAACTAAGAGCTTCTAATTGCTAAGTATAAAGTTTTTCTTGTACTATGCTAAAATGTAAACGCGCTTTTTGTAAATAATAAATAGCAGGATTGCGTACCTTGCAGCGCAGATGCTTTGAATAACTATTACTTACTTCTAATTGCCTAGCTAGATAAAATTAAGTCGAGTACGTTTTTAAAAGCTTGTAACGACTTTTATAAACCTAATAACACTTATTTAGAAACTAGTTTTGTCAAAGTTGTGTATATTATTATTCTAGATGCTGTACTTAGCTTTGGTATCTTCAACAAGCTTAAACTACGCGCTAATTACTTTAAAATCTTTCTATTGTATTCTCTGCTAGTTTTTTGCTCGATTGAAAGCTATTTTAAGCTCGCCTAAACGCGTTACAAATTTCTTAGCCTAGTTTTTGCCTACTAGCTCTTTACTTTGCGCAGCTACTAGTTTATTTTCTATATTTTCTACTTTAGACAGCCGAAAAGCAAATTCTCGCAAATCAAAGTTAAGAATATATTGGATAATTGTTTGCTCTTTAGTTGTAGTAAGCTTTAAAAATGTAAGTCGTGTTTAAGCTTGAAATAAAATTCTTCTAGCGCGTTTAGAAAGAGTATAGTGTTTAACGTTAAAAGCACTAGCAGCAGCTTAATAGCTTTAAAATTAGCTAGAATTATAAGCTTTAAAAGCAAGCTGAAGTTTTCTTTCGTGTTAGTGTAATAACGCGTTAGTTAGTTGAAACATATCGCGTTGATAGAGAAGGTAGTAGTCTTGGCAAATTTTATCGAGTTTACTAGTTTGTTGAGTTCGCTAGTGCTTTACGTTAGCTCTACAGCTTTATTTTTGCGCATGCTAATTTTAAACAAAGTAGCTTGTGTACTGTAATAGCTTGTGTAGCGCATAAGCACTCTACTATACACGAATGCGTAGCAATTAAAAACGCGTAACAATTGCTAAACAACATGCTTACTACTACAAAGATAAAGTTATTGTAACAGCTACAATAGCTATTTTTATAAAAAAAAATTAGTAAAGAAACTTTTAACATGCTTGCAATTAACTTGTATTATCTATAGATAAAGAATAAGCGAAACTACACTTTTAATAAGCGAAACTATAGTTTGAAATGTACGCGTGCACTTTTTCGCTTTGTATTATTAAGTACAACTAAAGTTTTGCTAAGAAATACTAAAATATAAAATAGCTTTGCGCTATAGCTATTAACGAATATACGCCTAGTTAGCGCTACTAATGCAGCAATTTCTTCGAATTAGCAAGAATTTAGCTTAAAATGTTGCTATTTTCTAGCACTTAGTTTACATTTAGCAACTTAGTTTACATTTAGCAACTTAGTTTTACTTTCTTTACAACTTTATTACTACACTACATTTTTACATTATTATTTTAGATATTTTTTTGTATTTACTATCTTAGGCAGCGTAGTGAATTTTAGTTAAATCTAATAAAGCGTTGTTGTACGGTTGCTTAGTAAACTGTAGATTTTCTAAAACTTTAATACGCAAATCTATAGCTAGCTTGCTTTTTCGCTTGTTTGCCGCGCTTACAAGCAAGCGCTAGCTTATTTAGTTTATACTTAAATTTAGATTCAACTAGTAAAAAGCGTTTACGATTGCTGCTAGCAATAGCGCTTGCGCTAGCACTCGCTTTGCTGCTACTTATATACGCTTTTTTTATTTACTTTATTTTTTCTTTTATTTCTATTATCGTAGCTACTAAATTGTTAATAGAAAAAGTAGTTTTCTTAGGCGCTTAACTTTGCTATAACTAGTTTTTAGTAATTGTCTTAGTAAATTGTCTTACAGTAGTAACTCGCTTAGTAACTTTAACTTTTTTTTTTTAAATTAAGTACTTAGAGTGCTCTAAATGCTCTAAGTTGCGCTAAAAGTAATTTAAAAAGCGTAAGTAAGTTAAGAAACGTGTTAGCAAGTAATTTCAACTTTAATTAAATTTTAGAGCTTACGCTGTAAGGCGCTAGCAGCTGCTATTAATTTTCTTTTTTTATTCTTTTTAGAGCGTTCTTTGCTTAAGTATATTACTACGAGATCTTAGAAAATAACTAGCAAAGAAAGTTTCTTTAAACGAACTAGGTAAAACTACTAATGTTGCTCTATTCTTTTAGCTTCTAATTTTAACTCTAATAACGTAGTTTAATAGAGTAGCGCGTAAAGCACGTGTTTGCAAAGCATTTAATACTTAATCTTAAACGCTTTTAAATACTTTTTATTTGTAAAATAATCTAGAGCTTTAGCGAGTAAAAGTTGCTTTTTTAAGTAACAAAGTGCCTTAAGAGAAACTTTGTAATGTAGTTTTTTAAACTTAAGCAGTTTAACGTTAGTTGCTACTTAAGTGTACTTTTAAAATATTTCTTTCTTGTATTTTTTTTAACGCAGGTTAAGTAGTAAATATAAAGTACAATATAGTAAATATAGCTAGTTCTACTTATAATAGTAGATTTAAGTTAAGTGTAGCTACTTTCTAAGCGAAAAGTAACGCGCTAGCTAAAATCTAAGTTGTATTTGCAAAGATACTTAGCTTACTTTTTTCTTTAAAGAATTACATAATTCTTGAAATAAGTAATAAAAGCTACAACTTTACTATACTTGTTTTGTAGCTTAATTTAATAGTTCTTAAAATTAAAGCGCTACTAGCAGGCTACTAAAGCACTTTATTTTTCTATAAAACTATTTTTTTTCTTTTAAAGCTTTTTTATTTCTTTTGCGCGCTCTGCTTCTATAAGCTGCAGTAAAATAGTTCTGTTTTTTTAGTATTTTAGCAGCTTTTTTTCTACGTTGTTGTTTACGTGCTAAATACAAAAACGTTGTAAAACATCTAAAAACTAAGTCTTAAGCGCGTTTTTAAAAGCTAGCTTACAATTTGTAACAAAAGCTAAAAGAAATACTCTATACTTAGTAAATAGCTTTTAGAAAAAGTACATTGCAAAGTTGTATAAAATCTTTTACTTATTAAGCAAGAAATAGTATACTACGTCGTAGGTTTTGTTTGTACAAGTAACTCTAACGATGTGTAAAAAAAACATGTTAAATTAGTGTATTTTGTAAGTACAATTTAACATAAAAACGTTAAAGTTATTTTTAAAAATCTTTATACTATACAAGTAAGCGAAGAAAAGTATATTAAGCTAATTAAGCTTATTTAAATAGTGCTGCTCAAAGTACGTAACAGTTTCTTTATTAGAGTTTTTATTATTTTTTACTAGCTTCTTTAACTTATTAAAAAGTGCTTAAATTTTGCTTCTACTACTCAAAGTAGCGTAGCTAATCTTAGCTATTTTGTTTTTAATATTTTGCTTTTTTATATTGTATTCTAGAGGTATCAATTGTAATAGAAAATTGCTAGCAAAGTTGCTACGTTTAATACTTTCTTAGATAAATACTACAGCCGTGTAATTAATCTACTTAAACTAAGAAATAGCTAACAAATTAACTAGCAAGTAATTGTAAGTAGAATTAAGTACTATAATTTGCTACTACTACTTAGCTAGATTATTTAAATACTTTTTTATATACTTAAGCTATAGGCATACAACTTTTTTTATACAAGTAGTAGTTTTACGCGTACTACTACTACGTTTAGTAAACTTTCTACTACACGCGCAGCGTAACTTAACTTTTATAACTTTTGCTACCGTATGTTTCCTACCTACGCAGCGTTTAACTAGCTTTTTAATAAATACTTTATATTTTTAGGTTTTAAAATAGTTGTTTAGTAACTTAATAGTTATATAATAGTTAAGATTATAAAGCAAATATACTAAGAAAACTACTTTTAGATTATACAGCTAGTTTAAAGCATTACTATTAAACTCTATAAGCAATCTAAAGTTAATCTCGTTAAGTTTAAAAGCTATTTAGCGAGTTTAGAATAGGTAAAGAATTAAGCGCTAAAGTCTAGCATTTGTTGCTTATTTAAAGTAGTTCTAAAATAGTTGCTGCTAACGCTAGAAAGTACGAAATTCAAGCGCGCAAAATTTTCAAGTAAATGCGCTTTTATGTTACAAACAAAGATAATACTAAGTATCGTAAACTAAGCAACGACGCAAAGAAGTTGTTAGAGCTTGCAAGTTTGCAAAACGAAAGTACAGCAATGCGCAAAGCAGAATTAAGTTAGCAGTTACGTAATAGTAATTAGTGCAATTAAAGCTTTAGCGAACTAAGTATACTAAGTAGCAAGCGCTTAGCTAGCTTAAAGCGCTTAGCAACTAAGCATACTAAGCGAACTAAGTAGAACGCTTTTAGCAAGAAATTATAGAACTATATAGATTAGTAGAATTTTCTTTATAGTTTAAATTCTTTGTAGTTAACTTTTCTAAGTACATTTTATACATAGATTAAATCTATAGGCAACAAATTGTTACTTTGTTATTCTATTCGAAATAGAATTAAAATTGTTTTCTTGTTGTTATTAAGCTTTTCGAATATAGAACAATTTCTTAAGCGGAATCTTCGAGTTCAATTAACAAGTACTTTCGGTAAAAGAACACCTCTAATAACACTTTACTAAAAGCAATTGAATTTTTGTAATTTTTGCAGCAATTAACTTAGCTCGTTAAGCTTTACAATATTAGCTAAGTAGGTTATTATATTTAAAGCGTAGTTAGTAGGTGCAGTAGGTGCAGCAAAAGTATTCAAGTTTATTAAAGCAACTAGCGAGATTAGATTTGTAAATAGCTCGCTTAAAGCTTAGCGCACTTAAAATTAAACCTACTATTACGCTTTAAACGTAAAGTAGAGTTAGTAAACAAAAGCAATTTGCTATGCTAGCTAATGCGAAAATCGGCGATGCTTTAACGTAGCAGTGTAGCTATTTTATATTTTAGTATTCTTTAGCAAAACTTTAGCTATACTTAATAATACAAAGCGAAAAGCTACATGCGTATATTTTAAACTATAGTTTCGCTTATTTAAAGTAAAGTTTCGCTTATTCTTTACCTATTTATATTTACGTAGAACGTTGATAGTGTAGCTACAAAAGTTAACTTTAGGTAAAGCAGCTAGTATAGTTTCTAAAAACGTTGCAATAGCTATAGAACTACTACTACGTTTCTATTTACTTACTTTTTGCTAAAAGCTTTTTTAAAGCTTTACGCTTACTCGTTTAAGTAGTTGTAAATGCTTTTTTAGTATTTTAAGCTTTAATTCTAGCCGCGCAAGCAGCTGCTTGTTTAGCTTTTATTTGATTTTTTACTACTTTAGCTTTTTCTTTCGCTATACGCTTTTCTTTTGCTTTTTTCTTTTAGAAAAGCTTAGCAGCAGCTTAAAACTCTTTCTTGTTTGCCTTTGCAAGCTACTTTTTATGCTTTTGTTGTTATACTACTGCTTTTTGTGCACGTGCTTCTTTTAGCTTGCGCAAAAACTAGAAAATAGTACTATCGTAGTACTCTTTGCGCTACTGCAAGTTAAGAAGTTTGCTACGCTTTTTATACTTTTTTTTAATACTAAAAGCTTTTTTTAAGCCGTTGTTCTTATAGTGTAGCAGCTTGTTTTGAGCTAAAAGTAAGTTAAAGCGTTTGAAAAAGCGTTTTTAACTTTTTTGTAGTAGTATTCTTTACTGCAAAGCGTACGAAACGCTGCATCTAATACTAGTTACTATTAGTAAGCGCTAAGAAACCTGCGTGCTTTTCTAAGCTTTTTTTTTAAAGCGTTTAAGTATAGCTTTTACCTCTATAGGCTATATTAAAGTAGTAAATAAATATAAGTTAAGTTAAAGTTAAGTTAGCTTACGTAAAACTCTAGTGCTAACTTAACTTATACCTACGCTAAAACTAACTAGCGTAGATTAAAGTTAAGTTAGTACAAACTTCTACAATTTTATATTTTAATATATTTTCTTTTTATAATTATAATTACGCTAGCGAATAAGTAGAAAGTACCTATTGTTGAGTATAAATTGAGTTAGAATCGCACAAACCTAAAGTTAAAGTTAAGTTAAAGTAATCAAAGCGTAGGTTAAAGTTAAGTTATAGGTACTACCTTTAGGTTAATAAACTTATTATAACTAGCTGTTATAATTATAAAGAGAAAATATATTAAAATATAGAATTGTAGAGGTCTGTGCTAACCTAACCTATATCTACGCTAAAACGTTTTAGCGTAGGTATAGGTTAGGTTAGCACTAGAGTCTTACGTAAGCTAACTCAACTTTAACTCAACTTATACCTATTTACTACTCTAATTATAATAGCTAGTTATAACAAATTTATTAACTTAAAAGTAGTATCTATAACCTAACTTTAACCTACGCTTTAATTACTTTAATCTAACTTTAACTTTAGGTTTATGCAACTCTAACTTAATTTATACTTAATAATAAGTACTTTCTACTTATTCGCTAGCGTAGAATATATACTAGTAGCTTTAAAAAACTTAAAAATTGTTTCTATTGTAAAAGCAAACTGCTAGGCACTCTAGAATAGTAAAAAGAAGTTTCTTTTCGCAACTAGAATAAGCTTTTGGCTTTTTTAAAAGTAAGCTGTAAGCTTTCTTAAGTAGAAGCTAGAAAAAAGTTTAAAGTAAACAACGTTAAGTAGCTAAGCGTATAAGTACTATAAAGCAAAAATATAGCAAAAAGTATATAATAGAAGTTGCAGTAGTTAATAAACTCTTTTGTAAAGTAACTACTATAGCTGTTAAGTATAAAAAAACGCTAGTTTCTTTTGCAACGCGCTTTTTGCTTTGTATAGCAATTAAATACTTACTTTAGCTACGCTAATTCAATGTCGTTATTCGTTTATCTAGATAGAAATAAAGCTACAAAAACATTGTATTATTTAGCTTTAATAGCAGCTACTTATAAAGCTTGCAGTAACTTGTTTGCTAACTAGTAAATAAAACTAGGCAATAAAGCACTTCTATTTGCACAAATAGCTACGAGAAAAGTAATCTACTTACGAAAGCTATTTTGAAAAGCTGTAGTAACTTCTTTACGCTTTTATATCTAACGACTAAACACTTGTTTAAAGCAGCTAAGTACGCTAATTATAAAGCTTTTCTTATTTATATTGTATATATTTTGAAGCTCTAAGCTGTACTAAGTAAGCTTAGAGTGCAGTAGCTTAAAGTACGCCTTGTACTTTTTCTTAAAGTTAGCTTTGTAGCGTGAAGCGTCTATTCTAGTAGTATTTTTAGAGATGAGATGCTTATAGTTTCGGCTTAAGAAGCGCGTAACCTACTTCTTAGAAGCGAAATTTTGTATTATCTCTCTTGGAGGAGGTAGCTCTTGCTTTGTTAAGCTTCTGATATATTCTATAAGCTCGTACTCTTGTTGTAGGCTAAGTAGTTGTTGTTCATGATATTTAGCCTTCCGTGGGCGCTGACGGCCTTGGTGTCTTCGAGCCAGCGTAACTCTCTTCACACCGAACTGGTCAGCAATTGCCTAGTATGTAAAATGTTCTCCTGGTTCCAGCAATTTGATTGCTGCAAGCGCGTCATTAATTGGTGCCATAGTAGTTGAGTTATGACGTGTTGAAGTTTGTGGGTTGTCTGGTGTTTTGGTGTTCCGCGATCGTTACGCGTCCCCGATCGCTACGCGTCCGTGCACGGTATATCAAAGCACATTATCCACTTACCTACCTACCTCCTACACTTCCCACCTATCTGCACACACCACCAGCCCGCGAAAAAACCTCGACCTCAATCTATACCAATAAGCACAAAACGTATCAACGCATAATCGGAAAATCACAACCTTGCAAACCGCACATGTACCACCCCGCAAAAGAAAATCAAAGTAGCCTTTCTCTTGTCTTTCCGTAGTAGTACATATATTACCAGCGAGCACAGCACATCACCAATTCATCACCTTTTCTTCTTAGCTCGTCCAAAAGATAATAAGAAGGGATTAATTATGCACTTTTGAGCTAAACTCGAGGCTTTTTTCTCAATCTATCAAAACACGCGAGGGGATAAACATCATAGCCCTCCTCCTTTTAAAAAAAAGTACCATTGAAACCACCGCCTCGCCCCCCACCTGCGCCTTGCTTGAGTCCATAGAGATGGGCATGCTGTAACCGTACCGAACCGACCGACCACCACCGCCGCCGCCCGCTGCGAAACACTATGCCGCGCAGATGAAGGTGCAGAAAATAGGATTGAACAAGCAGAGGTAGCATAATCAATTTGAGACCGAAAGGATAAGGGGAAGAAATGCACAGAAATAACCACCCTGCTAGAGCGTGTAGTTGAGAAGGAAACGTAAAGGAAAGACTCTCCTCCTGAACAGAGCAAATCAAAAAAAAATCGGCAGCCCTCCAGTTGGCGCGTCCGCGTCCATACTTTTGTACCCGCTAGGCAGGTTTGCTCTGGGGTCCTGAACACCATCAGACCGTTGAGGTATCAAACTCCGTCGCCCGAAAGATCTCCAATCTATGACCCTGCCCCGCCCATTCCATGCCAGGTAGCCACAAATGCCACAAATCTTGACCATTCTGAATGAAAAACTCCAAACAAGTCTTTCCCACGCCATCCTTTTTCCGAAGAACCGTTCCATGCCAAAATGTCCGAGAGAGATCCAGGCTCCGAGAGATCGATACCTATATACGAGGCGCTTACGCGGGGGATTTGTTCGCAGCGTTCGACACATTGCGGCGGTCGTCATTCATGGAGAGCGATCCGAACCCAGTGGAAAGGAAGGAAAAGGGATCGTTTCGTCCATCACCGCCGTTCACAGCACCTTGGTTGGGATAAGGGTCAGCAGAGGTGAAAGCAGCCTCCGCGGCGCGGCTATCAAACGGAGTCGAGTGCATGCCGCCGTTGGGAGCATATCCACCTCCCATTCCAGCGCCCATCGGAGGGTAGGGGGATGCAGCTCCAATTCCAGATGGAAGGGCGTAGGAGCTCGGGGGTCCACCGTACTGCTGAGCAGGGAAGCCACCAGTAGCAAAGGCAGCCGCGCCATAGGGTCCAGGTCCAGGAGTTCCACCCATGGAGGGGGGACCCATACCGAAGCCCGAAGGGGTATCCATGGGGGACGGGAAGGCTGAATCCGCAACAACAGCAGCTCCAGCACGGCTAGCCCCGCAACGAAGACAAGAGACGTTCTTTGCAAAATTGTGGTAGCCGCAGCCATTCTCACCGCACTTCCAGTCTCCGGCGCGGAATGGGACAACGCCGCTACCGCCGCGTCCATTGCCGCCACCCATGCCATGACCGTGGCCCATGTGATGTTGAGGAGGTCCCATCATGGAGGGAGGGCCATAGCCATAGGGATAGGCCATCTGATCGTTGGGGGGGCCCTGCATGGCCGGGAAGGAGCACCGGAAGCAGGCCGTACGGCGCTGGAAGTTCGAAAAGCCGCAAGACGGGCAGTTCCAATCGCCGGGGCGGGGCCGGTTCTTGCTAGGCGGGAATCCGGTTAGTATTTCGGCAGCGCGGTCGAGGACGCGAGCCGAAGAGGGAGAAACCTCAATGGCCTTCTCATTGAGAGCACGACCGTTCATGCAAAGGCTCTCGGCAGCCTGTGACAATTAGTAAACACCTCTGCATCTTAGAACCTGAGACATACCTCTTCATGAGAGGAGAAAACCGCGAAGCCGGAGCCAGTTGGCTTGTGCTGATCGGGCGTGCGGAAGGTCCAAAACGCAATGGGACGGCCGCCGAATTGGGTGTACCAGCTCTCTAGCTCGGACTGCGTGGTGTCGTGGGGCAGGCCGCTCATGTGGAGAATCTTGCTGCGTTCGGACAAGAAAGCGCGTACATCAGCGCGGGCATCCATTGGCCTTGTCAACACGTCAGGATGGTCTTGCGGCGGCTGTGATTTGCGGATGAGACCACGAAGGACGCGTGCAAGAGTGACGGCCTCTTCCAATGCGCGCCGAGGCGAAGCCGGAGCGAGGGATTGCAGGTGGAAAGGCAGGTTGTGTTTGATAGGAGCCGAGCTCTGAACCGGCTCAACCTCTAAAGCGGCACAAATATTAGTTAGAGCGCTAGACCCAAATGGCAAGGACTCCGGGTGGTGCGCCTGCCAACGCTGGTATTCTGTGCGCAGATCAAAGGTGCGGGAGTGTTGGAGATAGGGTGGAAGTACAACCGCCTTATCGCGGGCCTCACGCGGCAATTGAACACGTAGATCCCACGAGTCCAGAGTGACAAAGGCAAACTCAAAGTTCTTCGACAGGAGGTGCTCTTGGGCGAAACTGTCGAAGCGGTTGACAGCGTCACGGAAGGTTCCGGCGTTACGCACTTGGTCCCAGGTCAACGTGGTAAGACTAGCTGTGAAAATTCATGTCAGCCAATGCTCGAGTGAAAGGTGCATGGGGGCGGTGTACTTACTACACAGAGCAGTTATTGGAGTGTTAACGGGTTTAACTAGCACATTTTCACGGTGAACCTAGGTTGTGTGCGTCAGACACTGGCCGCAGGTGGCAGAGGGGAGCGGACTGACCTCTTCACACGATTTTGCGTCGAGCAAGATCCACCCAAGCTCAATTACCTCAGCCGAGTCTTTAGTGACGTAGACGCCGTGCTCATCACACGTCGTCGCTACATGTATTACCACGTACCGGTCGAGGTTCGGGGCTTGTGGGGTCGTCGAGGCCATGGTGGTAATGGTGGGTGGCAGAAGCGGAGGCTCCGTGGTCTGAAACCTGTGGTGGTGGTGGGCGGACGGGTTGGCTGCTGCTGCTGCTGCTGACGTAGAGAGTGCGTAGATCTATGCCGAACAGCTGAGGGAAGGAGCGAGGGAAAGGCTGCCACCGGCGGAAGGAGGTGAGTGAGGAAGACGTCAACGTCAGCGGGTAGGTGGAGGAGATGGGGCCAGCGGAGAGGGGAGCTAGCGGAGAGCTCGGCGGGTGAAGGTGGATGGAGGGTTGGAAAGAGAGGGATGGTGCAACGAACGGAATCTCGATACGTGAGCTGTCGGATGAGATGGGTCGGATACGCCCAGGGGAGAGGCCTGAGAGAGAGAGAAGAGGAGCGGTAGCCACGACGACGTCGAGGTCAGGTCCTCCAGGAAGATTTCGGCTAGACTCTCCAGAGCACGTTGGGCCCGGGACGAGGGCCCAGCTTTCGACGCCGGCGCTGGGCCAATCAGCCGTGCAGCGCGCCATGTCATCGCTCCAACACTCTCCAGCATGTGCGCCGGAACATCCTCACGCCTCGATACGAGGCGTCGCCCGCACCAGCACCAGCACCGCCAGCAGAAGACCCGCCGACGCGCTCCTCTCCCCGCCGCCAGCACCGCACCGCACAGCTTCACCACCTTGCTCGACGAGGGCGGCGGCCTCCAGCGCTCTCCCGCGGGCAGCGCAGCCGGCCGCCGCTTTGATTGGCAATCCTGAAACAGGACGAACGCCCTCTCCTTGGAGCTGAGCACGCGTCCTGTAACCTGTTCAACGCTTCCGCGTGTGCTCCGCCGCCTCGGTCCCACCGTGTGCGTCTACCCGGGCCTCGGGCGGTACTCGAGTGTAGCCATGGCGTCCAGCACGGCCTGGTGTCTCTGCGCCACGAGAGCGGTTGGCAAGGCGATGCGGAGGCTCAGGCTTCACCGACGCTTGTTCTGCGCTGTTCACTGGTCAGCGGCATGGTATACTGGGGCGTGGACAGGAAGATGGGGCATACAGACTGCAGCTGTAGCAGCAGCGCGGTCTTAGCAGTTGGAGGCTCAAACCAAGCCCTGTCTCGTCGTCGGGGGAGCGAGTCGTGACAGGAGGTCCAGAAAAAGTCCAAGGCTACAAATATATATATATATATATCTATATATAATCTGGCCTGGTACACTTTCCAGGCTTTTGCTACGTGGTCAGAACATACAACTACGGTACCATAATAGACCTGCTTGAACCCGTTGGCCCTCGACTACTACCACCTATGTGTTCCTCGACGCATACAACCACGGCTTCTACCATGAGACAGCTGCAGAGTACGTACCGAGCATCGAAGGCACTGACCGCAGCAGACCCACCGAGCTTCCGCCTGGTCGTCTATCCGCTGCGAATAGGTGCCGTCTCATTAGCTACAGGTGAGTATCTATGGCGCGTCCCCTGACGATCCCGAGGTCCCGTGATCGTGGACCCACGCAGTATTCACCCGTGGCCATGCTCTCCTACACCCATATGGCAATTCGACCCTATCCTCATCCATCGTTAGCCAACGCTGTCATCGCCATCCCAGAGTGAACCTGGGGCCCGCTCTCGTCCAGAGAGACACGTAGCAAAGCGAACGGTCGGTGTTTGATTCGTCGTCGCAGGCGGACACTGGTGCTCACTGACCAATGTACTCCAACCACGCCTCGCTGCTTAGGTACATTGCACGGCGAGAGCCCCTGAAACGCAGAACGCGTCCACGGCGTGGCGTTGCTTTGGTCCAACGGCGCCACGCACGAGGCCCTGTCGCTGTTGGTTACGAACGCCGCACCGCCCGTCTGCTCAGTGCTTTGTTTCCCTTGACAGCCACGCACCCGGCACCTGGCACTCTTTGGTGGTTATTCTGATTACCGTCGACGACCTATTGAATTGACTGCCTGCCTGCCTCTCTGCCTCTGCTCCGTACCCCGGGCTTACGTCTCCAATGTCTCGGCGTTCCCAGCCTTCCCCGCGCGATGCGGAAGTCCACCGCGAGTATGTCAAACAAATGCATCTGCATCTGCACCTCCCCGAACACCCCCACCCTTCCTCCCCCCTTCACTACGCGCGACAGAGACCACGACCCTCGGTGCGCTGCCTGCGCCCGTATGCCCTCTCTAATTGCCTGCTAGCACCTTCTCGTACCGCATCATGGGCTTCATGAAGCGCTTCCGCCGCCAGAAGACGCCCAAGGACAAAGAGCTCCGTGCCCACGCCCACGCCGACCTGTACGCACCCGCCGCCTACGCTGGCCCGGACCTGACGCGCCGCCTCGACGACAAGATCTTGCGCCGCATCTTCGAGCTCGTGTGCCCGCATGCCGCCGACCACAGCCTGGAGAGCAGCGAGGAGTCCGGCAACGATGGCTGCATGAGCTGCGACATGCGCGACCTGGCCCATTGTGCCCTGGCCAAACGCCAGTGGTATGGCCCTGCCGCCGGTCTGCTGTGCGTTGAACTGCCCCCCACCGTTCCGAGGCTGTAGGAGCTAACGCTGGGCAGATATACAAGTGTCCGCATCGACGCGGTCCACTATTGCGAGCTCGAGGAGGTCTACGCCGAACAACGCCGGCGCAAGTCGCGCGCCGGCGAGGACGTGGACGCACCGACGCTGCGACTGCAGCAACTAGCCCGGACGCTGCGCGACAACCAGCATGTCGGCTCGCGCGTGCGCTTCCTCAAGCTGCCGTACATGACCCGCGAATCGTGCAAGGCTGACCTCGCCCGCGCCGTGTCCGTCTGCCCGAACCTGGAGTACGTCGATCTGCCGGATGGCTTTTACAATGGCGACCCCTCGTGCCACACGTTGCGCCAGGAGCTGCAAGCGCGTTGTCCCCACATCCGCAAGATGAAGTACAACGAAGGCAGCGAGCAGACCTTGGAGTCGCTGCTGCACGGCTACTGGCAGGAACTACGCATCTTGGAGATCAACAAGATCCAGATGGAGCCCACCATCTTCCGCCGCGTCTTGGGCATGCTCTCGTGGCTGAGCGAGGTCAGCTTCTCGGGCTGCTCGTGGCTGAATGACAGCGTTTTCCATTCTGTGCCGGGCATGCCGGACTTCCCTGCACTCGACACTCTCAAGCTGCACAAAGTCAACCACATCACTGCTGAAGGACTAGCGCAATATATGTCCATGCCGGTGTGTAGTGGCACGCTGCGGACACTCAACATCAAAGACTGTGCTGGCCTGCCGGTGCAGTCCCTCCACATCATCCTCCAAGCCGCGGCGAGCCTGACGACGCTTGAATATATAGCAAACGTGTCCGCATCACTTCCCATCGACCCCCTACCACCCATGACATCCTGGTCACTTGAAAAGCTAAACTACGAAATCATCTCCCACTCGGCAAACCAGATGTACCCACCAGGCGCGTCGTACTATCAGTACCTCACCACATCGCTGATGTCCGGATCCCTCCCAGCACTCCGCAAGCTCTACGTGCGCGACCCCGAGTTCCCCGAATCGCTCACTCTCGCCCCACCAGTTCGCCCCTTCGCCGACTCGCCCGCCCACACCCCCCGCGGCTTCAACCAGCCCCTCGAAGTCTTCTCCAAGGGCCTGGACGAGCTCGAATGGATCTTCACCTCGATCCTGCCTGCCGACTCCTATGGACGCCGAGGCTCCATGTCCGGCGGCCGGCCGCTGAGCAGCTACTCGGCAAGCAAGGGGCTCGGGCCGCAGTGGGGCGGCGACTCGCGAAAGAGCATTGTGGTGCCCAACGGCTTCGGCGGCTTCCTGGCTGTGCCAGCCGAAACGAACGAGCGGCCGCGGAGCGCCGGGCATCTCAGTCCCGAGCGCCCATTCGGTCACGGACACTCGCAGTCTGTGGGCTCGGCGAATCGCCAGAGTTGGATGAACCACGGGGCGGGCAGGGACAAGCGGTCGTCGAGGGCCGATCTGTGGCGGTGAACAAGACCCCTGCTCGGGTTGCCATGCTGGACCTTTTGGGAGCACAATGCTTCATTTTCGGGGCGAATCGCTTTGACAGGACATACATATCCTGCGAATTGCAGTAGAGAGACACACTGCAGAACGTGGGGGATTCCAGCAATATCTGATGTCCGGGCTATTTAGACCTCGCTTCTTTTCACTTCTTCTTGTGTGTATTTTTTCAAATACCCCCTTTCGCTTCTTTTTCTTCTTCTTCTTCTTCTTCTTTTTCTCTTTCTTTTACGTCTTGTCCTCCTTCTTTTCTCTCCCACCTTCTCATTTTGGAAACCCCTTTTTCCCAATCGGTCTTTATTTAGTTGGTTGGGGTTGTGGTTGTGGTATTTGCGCGTGTGTGCGTGCGTGTCGAACGAATTGAGTCGAATCGTGCATCTCAGTTTTGGTCTTTGTGGTTCTTTTTCTTGTTCTTGGGAGTCCTGTTGGGATTTGAGACGGTGCGGGACAGGTTCACGTTCAGGTTCACGTTGATGTCCAGGATCAAGAGCTTGACCTCATCTGTATAGTACGACCAATACGAGAAAGAAATTTGAAATGAAATGAAATGAAATGATTTGAATGCGGAAAAGCGTGCGTGTACGGAGCGATGATGATGATGATGATGATGATGTGATGAATCTTTACATTTGCGTGACGCGGGGGCAGTCTATCTATACCTAGACTCACATTACATATTTATTGGCCCAATTTTGGTTGGTCGTATAGTCAGTCGCTCGCTCGTTGCTGATGTTCGATTCAATTCACATGTAACGAGAGAAACTTGTGTTTGTTTGGGTTGGTACTATTTAATTCGATCTGTACTTTCTGTGGTGTCTGGTACAGAATATACTAGCTATATGAGAAAAGAAGACTCGGACATCTATACGATGTGAGAGATATTAGTACACCATGTTCGATTGAACAGGTCGGGGTTAAAAGGACGCCTCCATGTCGGCAATACGCCGCCCCCCTTCCTATTCCATCACGAACTCCTCCTCCTCCTCGTCAACTAGACACTCCCCTCTGCCAACTGCCTCCCTCACCATGTCTCTCTGCTCTTCATCCCCCTCGTGCACCCAAACCCCCCGCTGGCGCGCACTGCACCCGATATTCCACGTCTGCCTCTCCCCACTATCCACGCCCTTGTCATCCTCTCTTTCATCCACACCCGCAATCTCGCTCCTGCCTTCCATGTGGTGGAACAGCTCCGGCTCGACCGTCCAGCACCCCCAGCCCTTATCCCGACAGGCCTCCAGAATGCGCACGTCAAAGGCCGCGCACCCGTTCGGGCCCTCGGTACCGTAGTCGGCGAGGATGCGGCGGGCAGAGGCGCGCGTTACCGCGTACGCGAAGGTGCAGAGCGGCCAGTGCGAGCGGTGGATCAGGCGCGTCGACGGCGGGAGGTGGTGCGTTGTGAGTGTCGACTGCGTGACGGGGTGGAGCGCGGAGAACGGCGGGACGCTGGCGTCGTGGTACGTAGTGTAGGGGTGGCGGGAGAGGTCGGCGGGGCTGGGGGCGTCGCCGCAGTGGCCAAGGTAGAGGATCTCCCAGGATGGGGTCGGCGGCCAGTAGGGCGAGTGGGGTTTGTTGAATGAGAAAGGGGAAAGGGGGTAGAAGAGGAGGGATTTGGAGCGCGGGGGTGGTTGGGGGGTTAGGTCACTGAGGGTCAGATTGGTGCGCGTTGAGTTGGTGGAGAAGAGGAGGCGTGTTGCGGCTGCTGCGAGAGGGATCTGTGAGAGCCGGAGCGTGATGTCCCAATCGACGTCATCTTCGAGGATGAGGGCGGTGTCGAGGGGGGTGGAGAGGAACCTATGCGAGTTAGCTTGGATGTTCGCCCAGGCTGTGCGGAGTAGGAGGAGATGTAGATTGTTGCAAATTTTCCGAATCGAGGTGCAGAGACGGTCTGTCGAGAAGGGAAGGGGCGATGGTGCGCGCAACCAACACTGACAGATAGTACGTACCATTCAAGGGCGTTCAAGTGGCCCATCCATGCCAGCGCACTGCCCCTTGAAATCCTGCTCCGCTCGGTCGATTTGAATCCGTCGAGGTCGTCTTTGGTCCACACTGGCTGTTCAGGGATGGTGATGTTGATGCCCGTAAGATCGGCGGCATACAGCAAGCCTTCTCTTCTCGGGGACTTTGCATGCGACACAGCAAGCACAACGCCGAACTGTACTCAAGCGATTAGCCTTGAGCTTGATGCGAGACAATAGGCGTGGTGGCGTTTGTGAAGAGACCGTACACCAAGCGTGGCATTTGCAGCCTCGAGATGTCCAGATAGCGGCGGCGATAGCGCCGCCTGCTGAGAGGGCAACAGCGGAATATGATGGTGGAATAGCTTTGGGTAGAAGACGCAGATTGAGGCTAGACATGAGACATAGATAAGGAGAAGCGACCGCCGCCGTGGTTTCCGGTCCATGCTGAGCATCATCATGGCGGTTGGGGCGTCGAGTGTGAGAGTGCGAGGGTCGAGGGTATGCTCGGTGGCTTAATCCCACTCGAGCATGTGAAGCTTCTCCGGTGCCTGTGGGTGATACAGCTGGAGGTGTGTGTGCCTGTGGCCATACTGTAAACCGGGTAGGTGCGTGTGTGGTCGTTTCCGCTGGGTCATCTGGCAAACAGCAGTGGTGGTGCAGCGCGCTCGTTGGGCCAGGGCCCGAGCCCCTAACCAGAGAATGGCCTCGCTGCTTCGCGCCCAGGCCATTGCAACTGGCATGCGTCGCATTGGCTGCGGCGGCCGTGTTTTGATCGTGCAGTCCTGGGTTACGAACTTGACGATGCGTTGCTGGTGTTCGAGCTCGGCAGGCGATAGCGCGTACCAAAGGAGCATTGCGAGGCAGAGATCGGGGGCCAAATCATGGCCGCATCGAGGGCGCCATCACACCGACACGTGCGCGGGCCTGCACAGGGCGTCTGCGAGGCGGCTCGACGTCGGCCATGGGAACTGGGAAGACTGGGCAGGCAACGATGGTTGTGATTCCGAGAACCAACTCGCATCGATCCGTCCGCCTGGTGGTGTTGTGCCTGCCCAGGTGCGCAGGTATTTCGCGCGCAGCCAACCACGGCACGCGCTCTGCTCGGCACCTTGCCCGGCTAGCCCTTCTGGACGGTTGTGTCGGCGCATGGTAGGGCATGGGCATGGTCGGGCATGGGCAGTAGTGCCTGAGGACTCCGTTGTATACTGCCAAAGACACCGCTCCACTTAGTACTGTTTGTTGTCAGACCTCCCGACTGTCCTGTACAGACCCTCCCGAGTCCTCGCCCTCCATATCCATGGTCGGCTCCGGTCCGCCCTTACGTTACAACGCCGCCGGCACGCAGCGCTACACAGCATCGCGCCAGACTCGCACAACATGGAGCCCGAAACATCGTCGCCGCAGGCCGCTCCTGCAAAGATCTCGCGTTACCGCAGCGTGCGCATAGCCCAGGCGAAGCAAGGTCAAGCTCATCTGCAGCACTTCGCCGAAGAGCACCCCGCGGCTCCTCCTGTGCCTGCCATGCCTCCAGCCGCCCCAATGGAGCCCCAGAAAGAAGCCACAGTCAGCAGGAGCATGTCTCGCTATCACCGCCGCCCGCAGACGTCGAACGGCCCCTCCACAAAGGCCCCCCCGATCCGCTCCAACACCGTCCAAGTCCCTCCAGTCCCCTCGCCTGCGCAAACGTCGTCCGCCGCCCGCAATCGCGCAACAAGCTCGCCGCAACAGCCCTCGCGTGCCGCTAGCAATGCCCAATCTCGCGTGCCGAACTTGGCCAGGTCACGGCCAGATGCCGCGCCGTTGCTGGAGAAGCTGGAGGGCAATCGCGAGCCTGGCCAGACGGCACGCGACGAAGCCAAGCAGCTGATGCGAGACGAAGCGGAGCGCCAACAACGAATGCAGGAGACCCTAAGGGCCGAGAAGCGCTTCAGACTAGAAGCTGAGCAGGCAGAACGTGATCGTCAGGAAAGACTGCGAAGCGAGGACGAGGCAGCGCGTAGTAGGGCAGAGGGTGAAGAAGCCGAAGAAGCACGGCGTCAGAAGGAAGAGGACGAGCGCGGGAAGCGGCTGCGAAAAGCCGCGACCACCAAAATGTTACAGCAGAGAGATGACGAGCAACGTCGGGCTAGATACGACCAAGCGGCCCGCAAAGCCCAGACTTCACCGCCAGTCTCCCCCCCGAAGCACGGCGGAGCATTCGGTGGTCTATTCAGGCGAAGAAAGGATGATGCCCCATCGTCCCCGGAGAGTCCTGCAGACGCGGCCAAGTCCCGCCAGACGAGCAACGAGAAGCGGGACCTTGAGACAATCAGGCCCGGCGGCGGCGGCGCAGTGCTAGGCATTGACGCTCCAATATCAGCTTCCAATGCCGGCGACAGGGTATGTCGGGCTCATTCCTGCTGATTTGAGAGTGCTAATCAATCTGTAGCGTGTCATGGTGAGGTGTAACAAGACCAACATCCTGCTTCCGGTAACACCAACAACTACGCCACTTGATCTCATTAAATCTGCGTCCAACATTTTGTCCGAAACGATCGATGTACGCAGCGCCGTAGTCCTTGAGATCTTCCAGAAGGTCAGTGTAAGGCGACCCCTCCGCAACTATGAGCACGTGCGAGATGTGATGAATTCTTGGGATGACGACAAGCAAAATGATCTTTTGATCTTGGACTCTGTTTCCAATCATATAGATCAGCAGGACTTGATTGCATCGAGGGTCCCAGACACGAAGCCACCGGGTATGGGCTGTTACATCCACTACTCCTCGAGACCAGGAAAGTGGTCGAAACGCTACATTACCCTTCGAGAAGATGGACAGCTAGTCTTGAGTAAGAGCGAGACTTCAAAGGATCTCACAAACATTTGCCACCTCAGCGACTTCGACATATACTCACCCCTCGATCGTAAGCTCGCCAAGGTGAAGCCCCCGAAAAAGATTTGTTATGCCGTCAAGAGCCAGGAAAAGTCAAATATTTTTTCAGATGAGACCGGCTATGTGCATTTCTTTTGTACGAATGACAAGAATACGGCTTCTTTGTTCTACACGACTTTGCAAGGTTGGAGAAGCTGGTGGCTGAAGCATGTAATGGGAGAAGGGCAAAAGAAAACCAAAGCTCCGGATCCAAACGTTGTTGATGCCTTGGCGCCCAGTCGTAGTGCACCAGCTGCTCTCGAATTGAGTTTTGGAACGTCTTCGCATGCACGAAACGAATCGGTCGGATCTCACTATCAGTTGGGGTCGTTCCAGCCGTTGCTAGACCTCGGCCACTTCGGCCAAAAGACACAGGAGGAGCGTAAACCTGGCTTATTTCCAGACGACGCACCGCTTGCTAGATTCAATTCTCGAGCAATGCACCAGAGAAAGATGTCTACTAGATCCAAAGCACCTCCACCGGTATCCTACAACCTCGGCCACACTGTCAGCAACGACAACGTGCCTCCAAGTACTGGAGATATTTCCCAGGCGCAGGGCTCTTCTGCTGAACCTGGATCGGACACTTTTGCTGCTACTGGCTTGCTTGGAAGGGCATATTCTCAGCGGCAAAGAGCCCTGCAAGGACGAGAAGAAACACCGTCCGGTCCATTCACCGAAGGGCCTTCGCTCATTAACAACATGTCTCAGCCATCTTCTAATGATGCGGGCCTCAATCGCAAGTCTTCAGTTCGTAGCACTGGCCATCGACGAATCTCAAGCGACCTCCAGCGCAGTGCTTCTAAGCGCGGGATGCCGCAGCCTCTAATTGATCTCACACCAACATACAGAGCGCCGCCTCAACACGCTCGCAAGGGGAAGGCTTTCATTCCGGAAGGGGATTCAGGGCCCCTTATAGAAAACGCAACGTCCTTGGATGAAGCGATCAAGATTCCGCCTTCCATTGACTGGCGTTCGAGACCGACCACAGGCCGTCCGACACATGGCACCTACGGAACGGGTGGACATGAGCGGACGCGGTCATTGAAGGGAAGGGGCGAAGGGCTGGCCGCGTACACAGTCAACAACCATTCCGGCGCGCCCGAAGACGACAGCAACGCCTTCACAGGAGGTGGCCTGCTCGCCCGCGTAGGGTACGGCCAGGGAAATGCCAAAGTTGGCCACGGAGTCATGGATGGGTCGAAAGCCCGGGGCCCGATGCTGGACTTTAGGGAAAATCCGACGTTCGCCTCGGGCAGCTTGCTTGCTGGCGTTGAGCGATCGCAGGGTGCCGGTGGCCCGGTGGTTGCTCGGGATAAGTGAGGGAGCGCGGACTTTGGGTGAGTGCGAGTGGGTTCGGGGTGGGTAGTGACTGTGCAGCATCTTGAGCATTTCTGGAGTTCAATATCCCTATGGCGGAGTCTCGCGCAGTTCTTTGTTTACATTTAGGTAGCTGTTTCTTCATCTTCTCACTATTCATGGGCTGCCGGTAGGGGGCTCGGGCCATAATCAGGGCACCATGACGGCGGCGATAGGTGGGTATCACTCAATTGGGATATCTTATGAAAGCTTCCACTTCCTGATTCGTATCCATCTAATACAGTCGGTCATGCGGGCCCGAGGGACACCAACAAGCTGCGAGCTTCCCGATTACTCGAGCCAGGTGCCGGGCATTGCCCTTCACGTGCCCACCCCCACCTGACATTGTAACCAACCCACAGTTCTTCCACCCCCACCGGGAGAGCGGACTGACAATGTGCGCGGAGACCCCGCCATGATGACGGAAGAGTGCATGCCGCCCCTCGGGTGCAGTTTTGGGCCGAGGGTGGTGGAGCTTCGCGCAACCACAACCACCCCGCGGTCGAGTGGTGAAGGGCAGCTCTCAGGCCTCAACACCAGCCCGGTGACTGCCCCGCAGTTGATAAACTCCATTCATGGGGTCTTAGTAAGCACGGAGGAAATGCTGATTGGCAAATGCGTTCGAGGGCTGGCGATCGCTGCCACGCGCGGTTAAGCGACGTCATGGGCAGGGGACAGCGCCCTGGAGCTCACCCGTCAAAGCGGCCTAGCTGCATCAGCCTCCATCATCTCTCCGCGCTCGGGCTTGTTCAACAAAACGGCGCAGGCTTTTCACTTTCCCTCGCCGCCTCCTGCTTCGCCTTCACTGCCAGAACCTCGGCGCATCTCCACATACCAGCCTCACCGAGTCAATTGCGTTTCAAACGATCCAGTGCTTCCAAGTCCGACCGCCCGCAGCCGGAGCAGACAAGGACGCTACCTAGGTAATCCGGTGCCGCCAGCCGCAGTAGCTGGCCGTGTGGAGCTTTATAGCTCTTCCCTCTTCGCCCCGGCCTGCCTTTACGATAGCTCAGTGTACTCCTCCTCCACGCCTCTCATTCCTCAGGACTTCTGTTCTGCATCCACACCATGGCCGGAACTGGGACAGCCCGCGATGTCACCCACCACATCCTCTTCGAGGTCGCTACAGAGGTCGCAAATCGAGGTAGTCTCCCAGTTGAGCTTTGGGGTATCAACATGCTGAGATTTTATAGTTGGCGGTATCTACTCTGTTCTGAAATCGAAGGCTCAGGTCACGACGGCTGAGTATGGGTCCTCATACACCTTGTTGGGGCCGCTGAATAGGGAATCGGTACGTGCAGGACCATCACTTTGGGCCGGCTCCAACTAATGCACGCCAGGCTGCTGTCGAAGTCGAAGAAGTAGAGCCCAAAGACCCTGCCATCGTAGCTACACTCAAGTCGATGAACGAGCGCGGAATCAAAACCCTATATGGCCGATGGCTCATTGACGGCGCCCCGCGAGTCCTTCTGTTCGATACCAGTACCGCGTACGGATATCTAGACGAGTGGAAGGCCGATCTGTGGTCGGTTGCAGGAATTCCCTCCCCACCTGGCGATGCGGAGACCAACGAGGCCATCGTATTCGGCTACGTCGTGGCCTGGTTTTTGGGCGAGGTATGCACAGAGTTCCCATGCTCATATCCAGTAAAAGGCTAACTATGAGCAGTATGTGGTTCACGAGAAGCAGCGAGCCGTCATCGCCCAATTCCACGAATGGCTTGCTGGTGTGGCCCTACCCCTATGCAAGAAGCGGCGCATCGATGTGACTACCATCTTCACCACGCATGCAACACTGCTCGGGCGCTACCTGTGTGCCGGCTCTGTTGACTTTTACAACAACCTGCAGTTTTTCGATGTCGATGCCGAGGCAGGCAAGCGTGGCATCTATCACCGCTATTGCATCGAGCGTGGCGCCGCGCACGCTGCCGATGTATTCACCACCGTCTCCCATATCACAGCATACGAGGCCGAGCACCTGCTGAAGCGTAAACCTGACGGCGTGCTACCGAATGGATTGAACGTGAAGAAGTTTTCGGCCACTCACGAATTCCAAAATCTTCATCAACAGGCCAAGATCAAGATCAATGATTTCGTGCGAGGCCACTTCTATGGGCACAATGACTTCGACCCGGAGAACACGCTATACCTTTTCACTGCCGGACGATACGAATACAGAAACAAAGGAGTGGACATGTTTATCGAGTCGCTGGCGCGATTGAACCACAAAATGAAGAGCGACAACTCAAACATGACTGTGGTGGCATTCATCATCTTGCCTGCGCAAACACAGTCTCTAACAGTAGAAGCCCTCAAAGGACAGGCTGTGATCAAATCACTCCATGACACGATCAAGGTCATTGAAGAGAACGTGGGCAAGAAGCTTTTCGAGCGGTCCATTGCATGGACCGAAGGCCAAGAACTACCTGAAGACAAGGACCTGATATCCCCGTCTGACAAGATTATGCTCCGCCGGCGGCTGTTCGCCATGAAGAGACACAATCTCCCACCCATTGTAACCCACAACATGGTCAACGACGCCGAAGATCCAGTGTTGAATCAGTTGCGTCGTTGTCAGCTTTTTAACCATCCTTCGGATAGAGTGAAGGTCGTTTTCCATCCCGAGTTCTTGAACTCGTCCAACCCCGTTCTGCCACTGGACTACGACGATTTTGTCCGCGGTACGCATCTTGGTGTCTTCCCTTCATACTACGAGCCTTGGGGCTACACTCCTGCTGAGTGCACCGTGATGGGTGTTCCCAGCATCACGACGAATCTCTCTGGGTTTGGTTGTTACATGGAAGAGTTGATCGAGAATGCAGCCGATTATGGTATTTATATTGTCGATCGTCGGCAGAAGGGTATCGACGACTCTGTCAACCAACTTACAGAATACATGTTTGAATTTACCAAGAAGAGCAAACGACAACGTATCAACCAACGTAACCGGACTGAGCGGTTGAGTGACTTGCTGGATTGGAAACGAATGGGGCTAGAATACGTCAAGTCCCGGCAGCTGGCACTGCGCCGAGCATACCCAGGGGCATACGAAGAAGACGAGGAACCCGACTTCTTCGGCTCTCACGAAGTGAAGATCTCGAGACCGCTATCGGAGCCAGGCTCGCCACGAGATAGGTCCGGCATGATGACGCCAGGTGATTTTGCTTCATTACAAGAAGGTCGAGAGGGGCTCAGCACCGAAGACTACATAGCGTGGAAGCTCCCGTAAGTACTATGGTGTGGCGATTACGGAACTGTGGCTAACAATCCGCACAGAGAAGAAGAAGACCCAGATGACTATCCGTTCCCGCTGACACTTAAGACCAAGACTCCAACGGGCTCGGCTCCCGTGTCAGGCACCGCCTCACCGGCCATCAACGGCACCGGGTAAGGGACTAGTAGTGACATAGGGTCGATAGTTTGTTGCTGCTTGGCCTCCAGCGTGTCAGCTTTGGTGACTTATCGCGTGTCGTATTGCATAGGGCGTTCCCTGCATGGCGGCAATGTACCTTGTACTTTTTTCTAGCTGTGAATACTTCGGTGTACTAGAGTAGCAGGCATTTTTGGTCGTTTCATCTTATCGTATCTTTGGGTTTGCTGCCATAGTGCGCCCGTATCCATAGGTAGACCTCCTAGGTTATCTTAGATTGGTTGCATGTATGTGGCTAGAGTTGCATCTAGACAGTGAAACTTTTAATGGAATGTAGCTTGTTGGGAGAAGCAGTTGAGCAGTGAAACAAGAGCCCGAGGCGTTGCTTGAACTAGAACGGCTTTGTTCTCGTGTGTACCATGTGCCGAGATGGTAATCTGGCGGCGCGCCATTCACGATCGGCGCTCGACTGTCGGGCGAGTTCTTGGCGTCATCATCTGCCACCGCCTTCCCTGCACCACCACCACCGAAGCCACAGACTCGAGAGTCGAAACACGCCTCGAGGCTCGAGCCGGGAGCTCCAGGAACCATGCCCACCACAACTGCGCTCCTCCAACTCACTTGGTCGCGCTCGGGGCGGTCCGTTAGCTGAGCCGCGGCCCATGCTGATGACCCAGCATCTAACTTGATCTACCTCGCCGCCGCGACCCGAGCCGTCGCCCTTCACCGTCCGTCGTCGAACCGTCTTCACCCTCTCCGCATTCTTTTCATCGAGCGCATCATCCGCCAAACCGTTGCCTCCCGGCTCGGGCGCGCGACCAATCGCCATGTTCACCCCCTGGATTGTGGTGTTCGGATGGCTGAAGCAGTACCTGCCGACGAAGCTGTCCGCGTTCAAGCCGCGCTTCAACTTTATAACACTGCACTGTATGTCCAAGGAAGCCCGGCGCAGAGACTGCTGCGCACCGCGGCTGACAGTTGCATAGATACGTACCTGATCAGCATGACACTCATCGGGTCAATCATCCTCTACCCCGGCACCGATATCTCATATACCGATGCGCTGTTCTTCGCTAGCGGAGCGTCGACACAGAGCGGTCTCAATACGTAAGTCGGGCTTGGAGGGGAATCAGGTCAAACCTGACAATTGTAGGATCGATATCAACCTACTGAAACTACACCAGCAGGTACGTGAGACAACAATGCAAGTAAGGCTTGCGCTAATGCTAGCAAACAGGTCGTCATCATGCTCATTGCGTGTATATGCAATCCGATATTCATCAATACCTTTGTAGTCTTTGTACGCCTCTACTGGTTCGAGAAACGTTTTCAGAACGTTGTGCTTGAAGCGCGTAGCATGCGCCGCACTCGAACGCGATCTCGGACAAAGAGTGAAGCCAAGGGAGACACAGAGCGGGATTTGGGGAACGAAGAAACCGGGGTGGGCGATCGCACAATCGTCGTGTTGCGGGCCGCCAACGGCGAGACAAAGGGGAAAAAGATTGAGGATGAGAGTCTTCTCGAGAGCGGCCTGGATAACGACAGTTCGGGCAGCAGCTCGGGAAAAGAGAAGACTGGCACTGTGGATTCGGGCGTTGAACCCAAGGAACAGGCTCCTGAACAGCATCGAGACATCATGTGGGCGGACCAAGTGGACTCGCCTGATGATGAGCGTCTCCCGGAACGCGACAAGGAACGGAGCATTGCGTTTGTGCAAAATCAACGTGATCCTCAAGACAAAGGCACATTTCGCATCCCCGGTCCACGGGACTACGATCTTGGATTTGTACCGCAGCGGATTGATGAGGGCGACGACTTGGACAAGAAGGTCACGGAGGATCAGGAATCCGCACCTAGGAAACCTCAGCGATCGAACTCGGTTGCCCCTGCTGAAATGAACAAGGATGACCACCCCTTGAAGCAACACATTACTATCGACGTGCCCGAACGAAATCGGCCTACCACAGGCCCATCCGTCTACGGTCGGGGAAAGCCCGCCGATGCAGATACGCCTGCACCCGGTATGCATCTACGTAGCAGGGCCAGGTCTAAGACCCTCACAAGCTTCATGTCAAAGTCTCAAGAAGAGGAGGAGGACCCCATGCCCTACCTTAGTTGGACACCGACTGTGGGGCGGAACTCAGCCTTCGTTGATCTGACCGAGGAGCAGCGGGAGGAGCTTGGTGGCATTGAGTATCGTGCGCTCAAGCTCCTCACTATCATCCTCGTCTCCTACTTCGTTGGCTTTCACCTGCTTGGCATGATCTGTCTGCTTCCCTGGATTGTCAGGGACGCACACTATTCCCAAGTCGTTGAGAAAGTTGGCGTCAATCCGGTGTGGTGGGGCTTCTTCACCCCGGCTTCCATGTTCAACGACTTGGGGTTCACTCTTACCCCGGACTCTATGGTTTCTTTCCAGTTTGCCATCTTACCATTAGTATTGGGAACCTTTCTAATCATCATAGGCAATACGGGATTCCCCTGCATGCTTCGATTCGTGATCTGGTTGACATCCAAGTTTGTGCCGCACGGTAGTAGCGTCTGGGAAGAACTACGGTTTCTTCTCGATCACCCTCGCCGGTGCTTTACTCTTCTCTTTCCTAGCAGCGCCAATTGGTGGCTGTTTTGGGTACTAATCGGACTCAATGGCATCGATATCGTCTTCTTTATCATTCTAGATGTGAGGTACCCCGTTCCACCAGCATGAAAGTACGCTAATCGATCGCAGCTCAACGACCCGACCGTCACATCGCTTCCACCCGGCTTCCGCTTCCTTGCCGGCCTCTTCCAGGCTGCTGCAACCCGGACCGCCGGTTTCGCTGTCGTCAATCTCGCTGAATTACATCCCGCCATTCAAGTTTCATACCTCATCATGATGTATATCTCCGTGTTCCCCATCGCTATCAGCATGCGTCAAACGAACGTATACGAAGAAAAGTCGCTCGGCGTATGGAGCAGCAGCGAGGAAGAGGAGTCTAAAAGTAGCTATCTCGGAACCCACTTACGCCGCCAACTCTCCTTCGATCTGTGGTTCGTCTTCCTCGGCTTCTTCCTCATCGCCATCGTCGAAGGCAGCCGCCTCGAAAACACAAACGACTTCGCCTTCACGCTCTTCTCCGTGCTCTTCGAAATCATCTCGGCCTACGGCACCGTCGGCCTCAGTCTCGGCTACCCGGGCGTCAACACCAGTTTCTCCGGCCAGTTCAAGGTCATCTCCAAACTCATTATGATCGCCATGCAGATTCGTGGTCGGCATCGTGGGCTCCCCTACGCACTCGATCGCGCCATCCTACTCCCTAGCGAAGCCCTGCACAAGAAAGAAGATGTCGATGCCATGCGCAGGGCGCGGCGCGGCAGCAACTCGGGTGAAGAAGGCGGCCTGATACGCACGGGCACGAGCCTCAGCCGCAGGAGTACCAATGCCACCACGGGTGACGGCGAGGCAGCTTCGGCTCGCGGCCGCTCCAAACCGCAGGGTCTGGGCAGATTTCTTTCCGGCGCGTTGAACGCCGGGCCAACGATTCCGAGAGAGAAAAATGCATAATCTATTAATTGATAGAAGGAGACACGTCGGGTGATAGAGGGCGAGTTTGCTGGTTTTTCGCGCTTTTTTAGAGGGTTCGCGTGCGTGGGAAGAGCTTGTGTTAATTAAATACGTGGTATAAGTTAGGGAGGCATACGGGAGTTAACGGACTTTTCCAGTCTTTTTGTAGTGGTCATTGTGGAGGGCGTGTTTGTGTTTGACAAAAATACAGTACATAGTTTTATATATCCATGGGATACCCGGCCGTTTTGTGGCTTTTTTACTTCATCTGCTTCCTTCTACGGCTGGTTGTCGTCGTTTGCTGTGGAAGGGAAGGGAGGGATGGTGTAAGTAAGTCAGTCTGGTCTGGTCCGGGCAAAGTGTAGGCATTACTGCCCACAAATCACTCATGAATCTCCTTCAAACGGCGGGAGGATTTCACAAGAAACCACATGTTAGCGATCAGGCACATCAGGCAAGTGCGTCACCACTATAAGCCCAGAGCGTGACCCGCCCGAATACCCCTAGGGAGGTTTTATATAGGGCGTTAAACCAAATCAATCAATCAATCAATCCGGGCAAAGTGTGTATCTGCTGCATCAGCGGGTGGATGTAGGAAGGTGGTGGTGATATGATATGATCAGCAGCTGGCGGAGGGACGTACGTATATGTAGGGCATCTCGTTCGCACCCGCTAATTCAACCATCAATCGCATGCGCAATCTTGACTATGGTATATGGAGAGATTATGTTTTCATGCTCCCCTATTCTTTGCACGGTGTTGTATACATACTAAGTATTCGGAGCTATGTTGGATGAGGGGGAAGGAACGTTCGGATTGGCAACATACTCTTCTCTGCTCTTCACGCAACGATAGTCATTTTGAATACAAATTACGCATTATCACTAGTTACGTTTGTCTTGCTACCGTTACAAATACATAGTTGTTGCGTTTAATGTTGATGCGTATTCAGCATAGGTAGGCAGCGAAGATCCAACAATTCAAAGTAACAAATTAAATTAAAATTAGTTTAGTTTCCATGTCCGGTTCCGGGTTTGGTTTTCTAACACCGTCTACAACAACAAACAACCGCTACACTCCACCTCATTATAATACACCAATCCACTTTCCTCTCCGCGCTAAACAGCCTACATCAACCCCGCTCCTAACTCAACCGAACAGTTCGCCGCCACCGCGCCAAACGTCTCCGTCTCGCCCGTCTCCATGTCGATCTTGACCTGCTGGCTCGTTTGCACCGACGGGTCGCCATACAGATAGTTCAGCGGCTCGAGCCGCATGGCCGAGTGTGCGGACGTCATGACCGTGTTGGGCAGGTCGCCCGTGTGCGGCATGTGGTGCATGCCGAGGTTGAACCACAGCACGAGATCTTCCTGGCTCAAGCTCTCGCCGTCCAGGAACTTCGAGAAGTCGACGAGCGGGTCTGCAATGTCGAAGCCGTTGTTGCGGTCGGCGCCGCGCGGTTCCGTGTCTTTGGCGCGCGTCACGTACAGGTTGCTAGTCGCGAAGTGGGCGGCGTTGCCGGCGAGGGTGGAGTCCTTGGGCGTGAGATGTGTGGCGCCGGCGCCTGGGATGGGGGGTTAGTATAGAAGTATGGAGTTGGAGTCTGGTATCGATGTTTTACATGGGATGGGTATGGATATTATGGAAGAAGAGAGAGAGAGAGATTAGACGTACTTCGTTTGACGCGATATCCGGGAAACTCGCCGAATTTGTTTGGTGTATCTTTGTTGACAATGGAGTAGAGTGCAGCGTCATTGTATGCCCAGTCAATGCTCGCGTCGGCTTCGTTGGTTATGAAGCTTTTAACCGCTTTCATGGTGTTGCGGGGTTGGCCGACGGCCCAGGGGTATCTTGACAGAAATGTTAGCCCGAGTCCATGAACAACTTCAGAATGCGAAGGGAAACATACTCAACAGTGTTCGCCACGAATTCCACCTTTTGCACGCTGTTCTTCTCGCCAAGGATATCCAGGTCGGCCTTGAATGTCAATACGTGGTCATGCATGGCGCCAGACAGGAAATCATGGATTTTGAAGCCGTACTCCTCGTTTCCGGAATAGTACGCGGCGGTGATGTATCCCGAAGCTCGGACGGAAACTTCGATTGCGCCGTCCAAAAAGAAGTTATATTCGATGAGGTAGTCGTAGTTCCCGACCGTCGACACAGTGCGTACCGTGAACAGGATGTTCTTCGTCACAGTGGTATAGGTCGCAGCTGAGTGTCTGCGTATCGGGTGCATGGCATCCGATTCAAAGACGCAGATAGCGTTGGGCACAGTCACAACACCTCCATCCTTGGACCATGTAGCGTTGAGGTAGGTGGCGTAGCTGGGACAATCGTAGCCGCTGACTAATGGGACGAGAGCGGCGCCCATGCCGTTCTGGGTGTCAAAATAGAGCGTCTCCGATATTACAGGGTCGGAGCTTGCGTAGTGGGCGAGGGCTTCCTGGAGGCCGAGTTCGTAAAGGATGCGTTTGCCTTTATATTCGACATCAAAGAGACTAAGCCCAAGATCTGCAGAAGTGGACATGTAGAATGAAAAGTCCATCCAGGAAACGAAGTCCTCCTTCTCGTCGACTAAGAATCGCTTCGCGCCCTGGGATACGGGCATTGGCGGTGGGAGCTCGTCTAGGGGCAAGGGCTCGCCTTGCTTGTCGGTTGATGCCCAGGGCCCGTCGACGTTTGGGGGAGGCTTCTCAAAATCTGAGGTGAAGACAGCTTTTCGGAATGCATCGGTGCTCTCGTAGAATTTGCCGTCACTGAACCAGCCGGTCGCACTCCACTCTCGCCAGTCACGGCTGCTAACGTCTAGACGCACGGAAGCTCCCAGTGGTAGGATGGTATAAGTGTCTAATCCAGTTGTTGGAGTTCCGAGGAAGGTGAGCCACGTAATGTCTCGTCCATCTTCTTGGCGGAGCACTGAGCCTACGCGCCCGTTCACGGTACCTTCGGCCAATGTCTGGAAACATCAGCGTCGCAATGTCGGAGCTATCCGTTGTATACTTACAGCATTCCATAATTCGCGGGTGATATCCTCTATTTCCGAACTGAGGTTCTCGAGAAAGCTAGCCGCTCCTGCGCCTGCGGCGTATATGGATGCCATGCGAGTCTTGCCAGGGCTTCTGTTGTTGAAAGGATATGAAAGTGGCTGAACCGATGTCGCGTTTGAGATGGGAAAAGGCCCCACGAGGTACTCTTGGTTGTAAGGAATCTCAGGGATTTGATATTGGACGGTAGCACGTGCGTATCGTTTTGGCTCGCTGGCGTAGCCGGCGAGAAAGGGGAGAACGGCACTTTTGTTTGGCTGGAGCAGATCTATCTGGACGCTTCCAGACTGTTAGATATCAGATACTGTGCACGAAGCAAGATTGCTGGCATACATAATATTTTGTCGGCCACTGGGAAGATGTCAGCTTTGATCTTCCAATTCAACAAGGATCTCGATGCTTACCTCAAGACTGGAACGGCAGTCAGATTCAGCTTGTGAATTAGAACTTCTGCCACGCTTGTATATTCTGCCTCAGATAGCGCCTTCCACACGTTCTTGCGCGGCGCGCTTGTGGTAGGCTGATCGGCAGAACATTGAGCACTTGTTCGCTGGCAGTAAGCCGCGAAACTCAATACTGAAAGCACGAGGTTCCTCATATCGAAACAATTGTGCGTTGGATCCACCAGCTCAAGATCTCAGAGCAATCCTAAAGAACAAAGCCTGACGAACATGGTCCGAATGCTGCCCCTCGTCTATATATACCGTGAGTGCTTGGCCTTTAGTACATGACTAAAAGAGATGAACATGACCGAATCAAGTAATACAGTAGGCGATTGAGGCGCGAGGCGTCTGACGGCGCCAGAACCAGGCGAATGTCATTTTCGTCATTGGAACCGAGGAGGATGGAGCGGAGACTGTCAAACGCCATACCCACATATCCGCATAGGCCATCGTTCAAGTACGAAACCACGTCATACAATGGGTCGTACAAGGTCGAGCTAGGGACGATGGCGGCCTCAGTCAATGTGGAGGCGTTCGGCCACCCGATGTTTGAAAGTCTGTTATTGTACCTGATTCGCGGAATCCAGATTTAAGTAGAGCTCTACGCCACCACACAGTTCCGTGTGCCTGGTCTAACGAGCGCGCTGCTCCATTAGTGCATCCAAGGCTGAGGTCTCGATCCGTGCCGTCCCGTACAGAAGCCAAAGAATACGGCCCACGTGTTGTGCATCTTGCGCCCATTATGCAGCCATATGCATCGCTATTCAGCACAACCCTCAAATGTAGGTACATGTGCTGTGTTGAGACTCGAGTGGTGTTGTAGAGAACCAGCTTGTCGTCGTGTTTGTCCCTTGGATGCTGTGGTTAGGGGCGCTAGTCTGGCTGTGGACTAGCCTCGTCGTAGCTCGGCCATCCTCCTGCTGAACGAGGCCTCTCGGAGATACTAATAACATCGGTAGTAGTCTGTCGACTTCCCGAAGTTGCCTCCTTTATGCGAGCATTCGAGGGCTCAAGAGCTTTCCGACTCTGTTGTCATCAGAGGTGTTGCTCGTACTTCGCAAAATCAGCTGTGCGCCCTATGCCCCGTGCGGGGTAACTCCTCTATCCGCATGGGCATCATGATCAATGAACCTTCTGATAGATGCTCTCATACATTGAATCCTGAAGATCATGTCAAATTCAAAAGAACTAACCATAACCTGCTTCTGCGGCGCTGCAACGCATACTTTCAGCGTCCCGTTCTCCTCTCTCCCTCTCTCAACCCACCTCTGCAACTGCAACATTTCGCGTCGCATCTCCGGCTCCCTACTAACCAGCTATGTCAACATCCCAAACTACTCACCCAATCCAGACTTGTCGGCACTCACGCCATACAAAAGCTCCAAGACCCTAACTAGACACTTCTGCTCAACATGTGGCACCCACATGTATCTCGAGTACAGTGAAGATGGCCACTTCGAAGCTGCAACTGGTACGTTGCAAATGGAAAGTACGGATGGGATTGTGGACTTCCAATCGCATATGTGGATTGAGGACACGAGGGATGGGGGTGCGAGTCAATTCATCACGCATATTAACGGGAGGAAACTGACGAGGTATCTCCAAGCACCCGAGCCGAGCGTGGATATTCCCCTCGAATGGAAAACCGCCTCTGCAACAGATACACATATCACAGGAGCGCAGACAATCCACGCACATTGCCATTGCAACGGCGTCGAATTCTACATTACCCCTCCGAACTCATCGTCTAGAAACGCAGAATCGCCGTGGCCGGACCTCCTGGTCCCATACCACACCAGCAACTCTGATAATCTGCATAATCACCCTTGGTGGCTATCCCGTCACGACCGGTTTCTCGCTGGCACCTGTGCCTGCAACTCCTGTCGTCGCGCGTCCGGCTTCGACATCACGTTCTGGGCATTCATCCCAACCATGCACATCACCCAAGATGTATCTGGCACACTTCCATTCTCACGGAGACCGTACTGGGGTACTATGAAAACCTACCAGAGCTCCGAGGACGCAACGAGGACGTTTTGTGGGACATGTGGTGCTAATGTTTTCTGGGACGGGAGGGAGAGTTTGATTGATGTAGCTGTTGGCCTGCTGGATGCAGAGAGCGGTGCTAGGGCGGAAGAGTTGTTGGCGTGGTGGCCCGGACGAGTGAGTTTTGAGGAGTTTGCGTTGAATCGGGGGTTAGTGAAAGGGTTGGAGGATGGACTCAAGGGATGGGCGGAGAGAAATGAGGGACGGGAATATATAGCGACGTCTGCTTTTCCTGTGCTCGAGTAGATGAGCTGGATTTTACCATAGGAGCTGATGCTAGCAAAGCGCGACCATAGCATAGGTTTACTCAATGTTCTGTGTAAGCACTTCATACTTTAGACTTCATTTGTTTCGTATGAGAGTATAGAGTATAGCATGTGACAGTCATTTGTCACAGATCATGATTCCGGCACCTCGTCTGCCCAAGGGATGGAAGATTGTGCTCCCTTCTTCTGCACCGTCATGGAAGCTGCTCTGTTCGCATACGTTATTGCAGCATCGACATCAAAACTAGCCCCTTGAGATGACGACGACCGCCAGCGAGCAACAGCGACCGAGTACGCTCCGACGAACGTGTCTCCTGCGGCGGTCGTATCAACCACTTTTACTTTTCTGGCTGCCACCATGTGGCCGGCCTGAGAATCTGCCTGTCTTTTCTGTGTTTGATAATATACGCCCTTAGTTCCAATTAGTGTGCATGATCCGTTGCATGAAGGATGGGAGATATACTTCTCTGCCGAGCGTGATGATGACGTTCTTCACACCCCTTGAAACGAATACAGCAGCGACTCTATCCCAGGATGTTGGATGTTCGATGCCTGAGAGAATAGCGGCTTCTGTTTCGTTGACAATGAGGTGCCCTAGTCCTTGGTAGGCTTCCTCTGGGAGTGGTATCGCCGGAGCTGGGTTGATGATTGTCTCTACCCCTTTGTTGCGCGCCACCCTCATGTTGTGCAAGACCTATTCTTGTCATCAGTGACTTCAAGCAGCATATATATGGTCTAATCTGACTTACCACATCTACCGGTAATTCCAGTTGAAACAACGCAACGCTCGACTCTTCGTCCACCAGATCCCGAGCCTCGACTTCGTGATTCGCCCCGGGACAAAACATAATCCTGTTCTCCCCACTCTCCGTCTCTACGATGATCACTGCAACCCCCGTCTTCTTCCCCTTCAACACCTCGACATTCTCCGTGTTTAGCCCATCTTTCTGTAAACTCTTCAAGAACCCGCCCGCAAATTCATCATCGCCAACTGCACCAACCATACGCACGTCCACATCGGAGGCTTCTGAATTGGTAGCTTGGTGCTGCGTTCGTGAGAGTCGTGCACATGCTACGGCTTGGTTGGCTCCTTTGCCTCCGAAGCCGATGTCGAAAGATTCGGAGGTTAGCGTTTCACCAGCGACTGGGACACGCGGGGTACGTGTTACGAGGTCGACGTTCAAAGAGCCGACGACGGATATAACAGCAGGTTTCGGAGACATCTTGTCGAATGGATTGGTGTTGTGGCAAGCAGTGCTGGAGAATGAAGTAGGATGTGGAAGCTAGGCTGTTTTGGGTAACGTGTCCGTGCGCGTGATGCACGGATTCGCGTAATGCACGCGGAACACTATAAACGTTCTACTAGCAATAAGACAATAGAGCTAGCTACAATTAATATTATTATAAGAATTTTTAGCAAAGTACTATAACGTACTCTACGAGCGAGTAAGCTACACAAGCAAGTAAGCTACTTGCGCCAAAACTCTACTAAAACTCTTCTAACTAGAGTAGTAAATAGGTATAAGTTAAGTTAAAGTTAAGTTAGCTTACGTAAAACTCTAGTGCTAACTTAACTTATACTTACGCTAAAACGTTTTAGCGTAGGTATAAGTTAAGTTAGCATAGACTTCTACAATTCTATATTTTAATATATTTTCTTTTTATAATTATAACAGCTAGTTATAACAAGTTTATTAACCTAAAAGTAGTACTTATAACCTAACTTTAACCTACGCTTTAATTACTCTAACTTAATTTTAACTCTAGGTTTGTACGACTCTAACTTAATTTATACCTAACAATAGGTACTTTCTACATATTCGCTAGCGTACTTCTAACAACGCGATGCTTTAACAAGAAAACTAGTTACTAGCTCTAAAGAAAGCTCAATTGCAGCTTGCGCTTTAAGCTATTAAAAAAAACGCAAATTTCTTTTAGCAACGCGCTGCAGCAATTTACAATGTACTTTGAAACACTCTAAAGCGTTAACGCGCTAGAATTTTCTTTCAACGCGATTCTACGCTTAACTTAATAAATCTACTTAAAACAAAGAAAAAAGTAATTGTTTAGCATGTACTTAACTTTAACGCGCAAGAATTCTTTTTTTAGCTTGCTGCTATAGCTAATATAGCTAATTCTTTGCGCGCTAAGCGTTATCTAGGCTATGTTAGCGTAAATTAGCTTAGTACGTTTGTTAAGCGCTAACTTAAGCTTAAAATTAAGTTTAATTGCAAGTACAACTACAAAATAGTTTTGTGCAAGAATTTTAAAGTTATTTAAAAGTAATTTAAGCTTGTAAAGAACATAAAAGCAAAGTACAGCATTTAAAATAAAAACACTTACAACTTTAACAAGTCTAGCTTTATAATAAGTATAATATTAACTAAAGTAGTTGTTACAAGCTCTAAGCGCTAAGAACGGCTAAAGAGCGTTTAGCAAAGCAATTAAAAGTAAACAACAGTAATCTAAAGCGTTAACGCAACAAAGTAAGCAATTTTACTTTTTATTATTTTTTAGAGCAAGCACTACTTTTTTGCCTAGTACAAAAAAAAGAATTTACTTTAAAACTAAGTTATTGCAGTTTCTAAAAACAGCTAGACAACAAATAAGCTTAGTTTTAAGTAGTTAAAGCACTTTAATAAGTATACAAAGAAGCACACTATTAGCGCATACTACTTGCTTATAATTAACAGCTATAAAAGCTACAACTCGCTTAAATTCTAGTAGTACTACAAAGAAAATAGAATTATTACTTTTTGCATACTTTTTTACTTATTGTATCTACTATAGCTACTTAATAAAAGCTGTTTTGCGCTGTTGAAAGTTGCGTATAGCTGCTAAGCTAAAAACCTAATACGCAGCTATATTAACTACATTACAAAACTTAAGTTTCTACTATGCTTCAAAGCTACCTTTAGCGCTTTAATTACAACTAATAATATTCTAAAAGAGTTTTAAAAAGCTAGATTAGCTCTATTTAACTTAGAAGCAGTTATATCAAAGCTTAACGTGCGATTGCGCACGCTATTACTACTTTTTGTTATTAACGCTTCCTAGCAGTTTCAAATACTAAGCAATACTTTTAAATTTAGATTACAATTAAAGCTAATTTAAAAGAGAATTTAGCAACATGTAAATAGCTTACTTACTTTAATAGTTAATGCTTTTAAAAAGCTCTAAAAAGGCGCTAAGCAAATAGCGCATTTCTTAGTGTTAATGCGCAGCTAGGTAGCTAAGCTTTAAGTAGCTAACAAAGCTGCTACGCAACGTAAATTGCACAAAAAAAAGCGTGTACAAAGAAAAAAATACTAATAGTTAAAAAAAGCTAAAAGTTAACAGCTCTAAAAGAGTTTAGTGCGCGTAGTAATAAAAAAAAAGCAAAAAAAAAAGCGCGCGCTAATGAAAGCAACTAGCTTGCAAAGCGCTATAGCAAGTGTAGCAAAGCAGAACACAACTTGCGCACGTATAAGAATAACGCAAATGTAGCGCAAAAGTAGTATTTAATGCAATTATATGCTGTACTAGCCTAAAAAGCAATATAATAAGCTAATTTGTTGTAGTTTTAGTAGAGTTTTAGCGCAAGTAGTTTACTTACTTTTGTAGCTTACTCGCTTGTAGAGTACGTTATTAATACTTGCAATTAATTTGCGCTACTTATATTTATTTAGAAATTTAACGCTGCGGCTGCAACGCGTTAGAATAGCTAAAGTAGTAAATAAGTAAAAGTTAAGTTAGAGTTAAGTTAGCTTACGTTAAACTCTAACTTAACTTTAGCTTTAACTTGCGTTAGTTACTAAGTAGCTTAAATTAAAGTTAAGTTAAAGTAGTTAAAACTTAAAGTTGTAGTTAAGTTTTACATAATATTACAACTTATATTAATATTAAGTTTTTTATGTATATTTATTACATTTATTTATTATAGTTTTTTAACTATTTAAGTAACTTTAACTTAACTTTTAACTTATAGTTTTAACTACTCTAACTTAACTTTTACCTACGCTAAGTTAACTTTACTTTAATTTTAATTTAAAGTTTATGCAACTTATAACTTAACTTATATTTATTAATAAGTACTTTTTACTTATTTGCTAGCGTAAGAATAGCTAGAATAGTAAATACGCTTTTTAAAGCTTTTGTAGTATTTCTTACGCTAGCAAATAAATAAAAAGTATTTATTAATAAGTATAAGTTGAGTTATAAGTTGCATAAACTACGCTAGTAAATAAGTAAAAAGTACTTATTGTTAAGTATAAATTAAGTTAGAGTTGCATAGACCTAAAGTTAAAATCAAGTTAGAGTAATTAAAGCGTAGGTTAAAATTAGGTTATAGGTACTACTTTTAGGTTAATAAATCTATTAACGTTATTTACTACTAAGTAGCGTACTCTACTAAGCAGCGCACTCTACTAAAATCGTACTAAAAAACATAGTACACAATTACAAAATTATTCTTAAAAAAAAAAAAAACTACGACTAAAACTAATGTATTCTTTAACTTACAACTAGCAAAAGAAATTTAAAAAATATATTTAAAAAAATATCTAGAGAGAATAGATACAACTAAGCAAAAGCTTAATAGCTTCGCTAATATTGCTTGTACTAAAAAAAATTAAAAAATTAAAACTAACGTACTTTACGAGTAGTTAAGCTACACAAGTTCGCAAAATACTTTTGCTAAGCAAATTATCTAATATTATAACTTTAATACCTTTTTTAATAGTAAGCTTATTAGAATAATTTATACACTATTTTAAAGCTCTAAGCTAGAACTTTAAAATCTACTAAAAATTACCTAAATAGGCTAAGTACTACTAGAGTTTTTAAAGTTTAAAGATAAAGAGCTCGCTTAAGCTCTATACCTAGTATCTAGTAGAATTCTACTATAATAAACTTTTATATTCTAAAATATTTTTATTTTTACTATATATTAAGGTACTAGAAAGTTTTATAGCGTGTAGCCTAAGATTAAAGCTACTAGATAAGTTAGAAAGTAGTTTACTTTCTTTATACTAGCTAAGTATAAATATCTATATATAACTATTAAAACCTAATGTAAAACTACTTAATAATTTAGTACTTAGTATAATTATACTATATAAGCTTTTAAAAAGTAGTATTATTTATAGTTATAATAATACTAATACTTTATACTTTGTAGGTTTTATATATAATCTCTAATTCTATCTAATAGCTTTAATTCTAAGCTATATACTATATAACTTTCTAGAACTCTAACTTATAGTATAAATAAGAATATTTTAGAATATAAAAGTTTATTATAGTAGAATTCTACTAGATACTAGGTATAGAGCTTAAGCAAGCTCTTTATTTTTAAACTTTAAAAACTCTAGTAGTACTTAGCCTATCTAGGTAATTTTTAGTAGATTTTAAAGTTCTAGCTTAGAGCTTTAAAATAGTGTATAAATTATTCTAATAAGCTTGCTATTAAAAAAAGTATTAAAGTTATAATATTAGATAATTTGCTTAGCAAAAGTATTTTGCGAACTTGTGTAGCTCAACTACTCGTAAAGTACATTAGTTTTAATTTTTTATTTTTTTTTAGTACAAACAATATTAGCGAAGCTATTAAGCTTTTGCTTAGTTGTATCTATTCTCTCTAGATATTTCTTTAAATTAATTTTTTTAATTTTTTTTGCTAGTTGTAAGTTAAAGAATACATTAGTTTTAGTCGTAGTTTTGTTTTTTTTTTAAGAATAATTTTGTAATTCTATTTTTAGTAGTTTGCTAAGTCGTGCTTTTTGTTTTTTTCAAAAAAACTTTTAAACTTTGCTTAGTATTTAGTAGAAAAGTTTTTAAACTTTTTTTTTGTTTTCTAAAAAAGTTAAATTGTAGTTGGTTTACTTTTAGAAGCGCAACTTGATGTAACGTACTTTACGAGCTCGCCGGACATACGAGTTCGCCGAACACTTTTGCCAAGCTTCTACTAACTCTACCTATGTACACAATGCTTTTACAACAACACTAAATAAAGCCTTCTAATAAACGTTAGATACAAACTGCTTTTTAAGCTTTTAAACAAGATGCGATACTTTTTTTGCAACGCGCTGCAGCTATCTATAACGTTTTTTAAGCAACACTAAGCAATCAACGCGCTAAACAGCTTTTACAAGCAAATTACAAGCTTAAATTAATAAATTTAACAAAGACTAAAGAGAGCGTAGTTGTTGAGTATATACTTAAGCTTATTACGCGCGGATTTCTTTTTAGGCTCGCAGCTGTAGCTAATATAGCCAATTCCTTGCGCGCAAAGCGTAATCTAGGCTAGGTTAGCTTAAACTAGCCTAGTACGTAGGTTAAGCACTGCTTTAAGTTTACAATAAAGTTTAATTGCAAGTACAATTATAAAAAAGCGCTTTGCAAAGACTCGAAAGTTATTTAAAGCTAGTTTAGTCTAGTAGCTAACATTAAAGCCAAGTACAGCATCTAGAATAAAGACACGTACAACTTTAACAAAACAAGCTTTATAATAGGCTAAATAACAACTAGAGCAGTTGTTATAGCTTTAGAGAAACGAGAACAGCTAAAGGCAATACAGCAAGGTAATAGAGAATAGACAATAGTTATCTAAAGCATTAACGCAACATAGTAAGCTATTCTACTTTTTATTATTTTTAAAAGCTGCTATTACCTCTTTGCTTGGTACAAAGAAAAGAATCTGCTTTAGAACTAGGTTATTGCAGTTTCTAAGAACAGCTAAACAACAAATAAGCTTAGCTTACAGTAGTTAAAGCACTTTAATAAGTATACAAAAAAAAGAGTAGTTAGTGCTTACTAACTACTCGCAATTGACGGCTATAAAAGCTATAACTCGCTTGCATTCCAGCAATACTACAAAAAAAACAAAATTATTACTATTTATATGCTTTCGCACTTATCGCACTTTCTACAGCTTTTTAATGTAAGTTGTTTTGCTTTTTTAAAGAAAGCGTACGAGCGCTAAGCCAAAGATTTCATGCGCAACTAGATTATCTACATTATAAAACTTAAGTTTCTACTATGCTTTATACGCGCCTATAATGCAGCAATTACTTTTAGTAATATCCAAAAAGAGTTTCAAGGCGCTAGATTAGTTTTATTTAACCTAGAACAAGTTATAACAGCTTTTAACGTCTAGTTGCGTACTCTATTACTACTACTATTTATTAACAACGAGCCCTAGCAGTTGCAAACTCTAAGCAATACTTTTAAACTAGAGTCGCAATTAACGCTTGTAAAAGCAAGAATTTAGAAGCATATAAATAGCTTACTAACGTCTATAATAAAAGCTTTTAAAAAGGTTTTAAAAGAAGCAGCTATTATTGCGCACAAGCTAGTGTTAGCGCAAAAAGAAATTGCAAAGCTTTGAGCAGCAAATAAAGCTGCTACGCAACGTAGATCGCATAAAAGAAAGCAGGTTTAGGCAGAAAAAACTTTGATAGTTAAAAATAAAGCTTGTCTAACTGCTCTAAAAGAGTTTAGAGCGCGTAGTAATAAAAAAAAGCTAAAAACGCAATTGCGCGCTAAATTAGGTAAACTATTTTAAAAGTAGTGTAGATAGTGTAGTTAGACTAGGCATAACGCACGTACGTGTAAGCAAGTAGCAAAAGTAAACTTTAAATAATATCTTAGGTTAGATTGCTCTATATAGAGCTAAAGTAAGCTGTTTTGCGCTAGAATAGAGTAGTTTTGGTAGAAGCTTAGCAAAAGTGTCTAGCGAACTCGTGTATTCGGCGAGCTCGTAAAGTACGTTATCTATATAACGCTTATTTGCTAAAAGTTTTTTTTTACAAATTCTTGCAATTTTGTAAAGTACAATTAAACTAATTCTTTTATTCTTAAGTAAATTTTAAATTGTTAATTTGTTTTATTGTACTACGACGACTTTTTTTCTAAGCCTTTAGCTACGTATTGTTTTGTTTTTTTAATTAATATTAAAGTTGTGTTTTTGTAGCTAGTTGTATCTAATATACATATTAGAACTTTTAAAGTTTATAATATTAATATACTGTTAGTGCTTAATGCTCGCAACTTTTAACTTAACTTTTTAAGTTTTTAAGTTAATTAAACTGTTTTAATATTCTAGTAGTTGTTTGTTAGCTAACACTATTTGTATTAGTTAATTTTTAACTTAGTAAAGTATTTTGTTTTTTTTTACTTATTTTAAAGAAACTAATGTTTAGGCAGCTTTGCTATTAAGTAGTGTAGTAAGCTTTTAGCTTGCAACTTTTGCTTTTACTTTTATATAGTTTTATTTTAGTTGCGTTTTTTATACGCTTTGTATAGTTGTGCTAAGAGCACTTTTACTAGCCTAACTATAAGTCTAGTAGCTTACTAGTTTTTTTGCTAAAAAAGCTTTTAAAGCTTGTTTTTTTAAGATATTTTATTGCTTGTAGTAGTTGCATTTGTTAGCAAAGCATTTCTAAAGCTTTAAAAATTTGTTGTAGTTTTAGTTTTTAAAATTCTATTTTATTGCGTTTTTTTATAGCTTATAGATAGTGCATTTTGTAGTGCAAAAAAGCTAACGTGCTTTTTTACACGTGTTGTAGTTCTTTGCGCATAATTTGTTATTGCATTTTAGATAGTCTTTGTTTTTTAAAATTATAAGCTATTATTTTGTAATATGCTTGCATAACTAGTGTGTTTAATATTTTTTATTATAACACTACGCTTATTTGCAACTGCTACTATAGTTTTTAAACTAGTTGTTATAGTTGTATACGTAACATTTTGTTACTATACATTTGCTATTTTTAAGTAAAACGTATAATAGTAGTTTTAGCTATTGCTAAGCGAGAATTTTATTGTTTGCGTAGTATATACAGTTTTTTCTTGTTGTACTAGTGCTAAAGTAAGTTTTTGTAATCGTTTTAATTAGCGAATTGTATTTTTTTTTGTTAAACTTTGTTGTGCTATTGCTGCGTTTGCAACTTTCTATTTTTGTTATTTTTTAATTTAAAGCGTATAGAACTTGTTTTTACAATACTAAACAATGTAAGTTTTTTAGCTGCACATCTAGCATTTGTAGTTCTATAGTTATTCGTTAATTTTCTAAACTTGTAAAGTTAATAGTTTTTTGTTGTTTTTATTTGTTAGCTTTGTAAAGTCTTTAAAACTTTCTATTTAGATTTAATTGTTTTTTGATTTTGTAAAGTTTTTTAAGTATAGTGTAGCTACTTGCTATAGTTAAACTATAGCAATAGTAGCAACTTATGCGCTTGCTACTTTTTATTGCGTTTTTAAGTAGTTTTTGCAAAAGTGTTTTACTTTGCTGCATTAAAAACATGCTTTGTTGTTGTAACGCTTTTAGCGTTCTTTTTTAGATAATTTGTTTTAAAAGTATTGTTTTGTTAAAGTAGTGTTTTTTTAAGTAAACAGCTTTTGTAGTAGCTTATTGTTTTAAATTTGTTTAATACTATTGATATTTATAGAGTTGTAGTAATAGGTTTTTTTAGTTGTAGTTACTAAGCGTATGTATAGTTTAATAGTAAACTTGCGTTTCTACTATTGCTACTATAGTTAGTTGTTAATTTGTACTATAGTTTTAATTAATTTTTTAAGTTGTTTAAGTTTCTTGTTTTTACTAATTTTATTTTTTACATGTTTTTTTAACTTTGCGTAGTAGAACTTGCATAAGCTGCGTTTTTCTACGTTATCTACTTTAGCTTATATTTTTTTAAACTTAATTGTGTATTTACTTGCAATTTTTTTTTATTGTAGTAGTTTAAGTTTGTTTATTGCTTATTGTATTTTGTTTACTTTCTTGTAAATTATATAAAGCTTTTTTTTAAACAGTTTTTAATTTTTAAAAATGCATTGCGTGTTTTGCTTTATTTTTTGCTTGCTATTACTCTTAACATAGTCGTTTGCGTGTAGCTAAAACTATTCTGCTACGTTGTTTTTTATATGCATTTTAGCTGCAAAGATTTTATTTTGTTTTGTTAAAAAGCTTGTTGCATAATAACAGTAGTAGAAGTTGATATTTGTAAAAAATAATTGTAACGTTTTTTTTTTTTGCTATATTTCTCTAAAAACAGTGCTTTTGCAGCAATACTAGTTTCTTAACTCTTTAAAATTGCAACTATTTTTAATAGTTCGCTAATTTGCTTGCTTATTAATTTGATTTAGCTAGCTTACTTTGCTAATACCGTTGCTGCGGTGCGTGTTAGTGCTTTTGCACTACTTTTACTTAAACTTGCTAAAGTTGTTATATTATCTTAGTCTTAAACCTAAAGTAGTTAACGTGTTATTAAAAGTGTTCTTTTACTAAAAGTAATTGCGATTAAACTTAAAAATTCTGCCTAAGAAACTGTTCTATATTCAAAAAGCTTGATAACAACAAAAAAAACAATTTTATTTTTATTTTAAATAGAATAACAAAGTAATAATTTGTTGCCTATAGATTCTATCTATATATAAAATGTACTTAAAAGAGTTAACTACAAAGAATTTAAATTGTAAAGAAAATTCTACTAATTTATATAGTTCTTTAATTCTTTGCTAAAAGCGTTTTGCTTTGCTTGCTACGTTTTGCTACGTCGTAGCACTTGTAGCGCTTGTAGCAACTTTTGCTTAGTATGCTACGTAGAGTAGTAAATAGGTATAAGTTAAGTTAAAGTTAAGTTAGCTTACGTAAGACTCTAGTGCTAATTTAACTTATACCTACGCTAAAACGTTTTAGCGTAGGTATAGGTTGAGTTAGCACAGACCTCTACAATTTTATATTTTAATATATTTTCTCTTTATAATTATAACAGCTAGTTATAACAAGTTTATTAACCTAAAAGTAGTACCTATAACTCAACTTTAACCTACGCTTTGATTACTCTAACTCAACTTTAACTCTAGATCTATGCGACTCTAACTTAACTTATACCCAACGATAGGTACTCTCTACTTATTCGCTAGCGTAATGCTACGTGCTAAAGCTTCGTAGCACTCGTAGCGCATTACGTAACTTTGCTAGTTTAATTTTACTTCGCGCGTTGTTGTATTTCTATTTTGCGTACTAGCAAGCTCTAACAACTTTTCTACGTCGTTGCTTAGTTTACGATACCTAGTATCGTTTCTATTTGTAACACTTAGATAACAAGCTAAATATAAGCTTAAATATTAGCTTAAGTATTAACTTAAGTATTAGCTTAGATAACAAGCTAGGTATAAGCGTAGATATAAGCCTAAAAGTAAAATCTACATACTACGCTTAAAAGTTAAGTAAATTCTTAACTTTGTTACATAGTAGTTTTTTATTATCTACTTTTGCAAACTAAAGAACGCTGTTCTGTTTTTTCTTTTAAGCAATATAAGTTTTTAATATTATAATTTGCTAAATTATTTAAGCAGCAAGTTAGTGCTTTTTATTGCTAATAACATTTTTAGCAACGTTAAATTCGCGTTTAACTTCAACCTAGGCAATTTGTACTACAAGTACATTTTTGCAACTTGTAATAAGCGTAAATACGTTTCTTTATTTACTTGCTACTATTTAAGAATATTAAAAGAAGCACTAGCACGTACGCAGGCAATACTTAGATAAACCTCTTTTTCTTAGCGAGTTAAGCTTTTTTATTTTTTTATTTTGTTTAAGTTAATAGATGAAAAACTGCTTAGCAGCAACTAAAGAAAAAGCTTTAGTTTCTAAAACTATTTACTACTCTAGAGTTTAGTTCTATAGAATAAAGAAATAAAAGTAAAAGCAAAGCGAGTATCGTCGTTATAGCAATTAAAGTAATTAAAAGACTTTTCGCAGTAGGTATGCTTGTTTTGATTATTTTAGATTTTATTTTAAGCGCGTAGTTAGCATATAAATGTACTAAGTAATTATAATAACTACACTTCGTACGCCGTAAGCTTTTAGCTAGAGTTTAGAATAGTAGCATAATTAAATAAAAACTTTTGTTTATTGCTAGTTTTTTTATAATACTTGCTAAGTTTAGGTTTTTTTTTATCTACAGCAGCTCGTACAACTATAAGCTACTTAAAAGTATTTTAATTTTTTGTATTATTGTTAAGTTTGTTTTGCATACTATTTAGAAAGTTAAAAAAATAGTTGTATATAAGCTAGATATACTAGACTTATAGCTTATAGTTTTTACTTAAAAAGTTTGTTGCGTTTTTAAAGTTTTTAAGCATATTAGTAATTATCTTTAAGTAGTGCTATCTATCTAGTGTTAATTTTAGTTGCTTAAAGTTGCAAAAGTTTACTTTTGCTATATTTTTATTATTTAGGATACTACTTACACTAATTGTTATTGTAAGTGCAGTTTTTTTTACTAGCTATTTGTTAATAAATTTTAAAATTTTAAGTGCGCGCTTGCATATATTGTAGATTAAATTCTATTGTACTTTAACGTTGCGAACAATAGATATCTATTGTTTTAGTAGCAAGTGTAGTTGCGTAGCAATAAACTGCTTATATTGTTAAAACAACAAATTAATTTTTATGCAAATAGCTTAGAGCTAGATGTGTATTAAGCTGTAATAAAAGTATATAATAACGCACTATATACTTTGCAAAAAAAGGTTAAAACAAAAATATTTGCTTGCACGTTGCTTAAATAGCGTTTTTGTAGTATTTTTTTTAGTTTAACGTTAGCACTTGCTAATGCTGCAAGCTTAAAATGTAAAATAATATTTTAAACAACAAAGTTAATAATGTAAGCAAGATACAAAATTAAGTTTTTTAATAAGCTTTAAAGTATGTTCTTTGCTTTTAGTTATTGTTTAATAACACAACTAAGCGTTTTGTTTTTTTAGTATTATCTATAGTAATTGCTAGAAAGCGTAATTTAATGCTAGTGTTTAAGAGTACTTGCAGTATATTAGTAGCTGCAGTAGCAGTAGTATGTTTTTCGCGTAGAAAAACGAAATTTAGTAACTTCTTTTAAAGCTACTAGTTGCAGTTAACGTAGTATTCTTCAACTACAAAGAAACTAAAATAATTAGAAGCAAACTATCTATTTATTGCAATTAAGATTTTAGTTAACTAGCTAATAGTATTAAGAAGTAATGCTTTAGCTTTTTTAAATCGTTTATAGACTATTTCTTAGAATTTGAATTAGCTAATACTTAAAATATTACGTTAAAGAAATTGAAAAAATTGCTAGAATAAAAGCTGCTTAATTATTTGAAAAAACTAGTTCCTATATATAACTACTCGTACTAGTTCTCGTTCAAAAACCTAGGTTGAATATAGTAGTACAATAGTAGTAAATTAAAGTTATCGTAGTGCTAGCTATAAACGAAGTTAAGAGTAAATAAAAATAAGCGTTCTCTAGTAGGTCCTAGATTCGAAGTAGTTAAGTAAGTATTTAGTTTTAATAGTTTTAACTGCTAGGTGCTAAAGAGCAAAGCTGCAATTATAGCAGAATACGTTAGGTAATAGCTTTTTTAAACTATAGCTAGTGCGTATAGCAATATTCTATTGCGAATTTGCTATTTCTAGATTTAAAACTTACTTAGTAGAACTCTACTACATTTTTTACGCAGTTACTACTACGCTAGCGAATAAGTAAAAAGTATTTATTAATAAGTATAAGTTAGGTTATAAGTTGCACAAACTTTGAGTTAAAATTAAGTTAGAGTTAACCTAGCGTAGGTAGAGGTTAGATTAGAGTAGTTAAAGCTTTAGGTTAAGAGTTAAGTTGAAGTTACCTAAATAGTTAAAAAACTATAATAAATAAATGTAATAAATATACATAAGAAACTTAATATTAATATAAGTTGTAAATATTATGTAAAACTTAATTACAACTTTAAGCTTTAACTACTTTAACTTAATTTTAACTTAAGCTGCTTAGTATCTAGCGTAGATTAAAGCTAGAGTTAAGTTAGAATCTAACGTAAGCTAACTTAACTCTAACTTAACTTCTACTTATTTACTAGCTTAGTTACTACTACTTTTTGTTCTGTATTATTCTTAATATGCGTAGAAAAATATTTTACTAAATGTAGTTTATTCTTTTTTTTCTTAAACAAATTGCTTAGCATTGAATTTAAATAAACGAATAAGTAGCAAAAGTTTTGCTATGTTTATAACAAAAGGTATAGTACAGAAGCGCAAGTACTCTAATAACAAACTATAATAATTAGTGTTAGACTAAATTAAAAACAAAGAATAAGTACATTGCTAAAGAAAAACACGCAGATTGTTAAAAGAGAATAGAACATGCTTTTTTGCTTGCAAAATATTGCTAACGTCTAAGCGCAAAGAGTAAAGTAGTAATGCAACTAAAATTAAAGCTAACATTAAAGCTGCAGTAGTAGCGCTTTTATTTTACAATTCTAATTAAGTTATACTTGCTAATTTGTTAATCGCAATGTTATGCACGTTTTAAGCTGCGTTATAAATAGTAAATACTAGCTATGTTTATGCTAGCAACTTTTTAATTTACATAAAAAAGTAAAGAGCTTTAAATTTGCGCTTCTTTATAAGCGTTACTATTGTTAGAAAAACTTTTTTAATCTAAATACTCTACTAACTTAGTTTGCTTTACTACTTTATCTACTACTTTATTCTACTCTTTATTTTGATTTTTATTTTTAACTTTTTCTTTATTTTTACTAAAGAACTCGTTTGCTTTTGCTAACGCTTTTCTCTACTAAATTTTTGTTTTATATTCGTTTTTATACTTATTGTAGAACGTATTAATTTCTAAGTTGCTACTTGCTTTTTCTTTATATTTATTAATTGTAAGCGCTAGAATATACAAGCTGTTAATATTTTTATAAGCATTATTACTATTAACGCGTAGTTTAAGAAAAAGCGTAAGCTTGCGTAAACTAGTGTAGTTAGTATAAGTATACAATAAACTACTATAATAAGTTACTTTTAGTTTTTAGTAGTTACTAGTGTTAGATTCTTTAGAGTTAACGTTTTTACAAACTTTTGCTAATCTATTTTAGCTTTCTCGTTTTTAAACAAATTATTTTTTAACTTAGTTAATTTGTTTAAGTAGATACAACGCATAATTCTATTAGTAGCCTCGCTAGCGCCAAATATTCGCGACATTAGCTAATTCTTAATTTTTTTCTTGTTTTTTAGTGCTTTGGTAATTTGTTTAAAAATGTTTTTGTGCTGTTAGAAGTTGATATTGTAATAAATACAAGCTTACTTTTTATAAACAAAGCTAAGTTTTGCTTAAAGCTACTTAACTACGCATTGTAAGTACAATAATGTAATAAACTAATGTAATAACTAATGCAATAACTTACTACTTTTTTGTTCGCGGTAGCGTTGCTTATTTAGAAGCTTAAGTTTAGTTGCTAACTGCTTTTTCTAGTTGTGCGCAAACAACGTAGTAAACTTTTTCTTTACTTTAAGCTTTTTGTTAAGCTAGTATTTTGCTTGCGAATTTCTTGCACTAGCATTTGCAATAGCTTTTTCTTTAGCACTTAAGTAAGCTATTTAATTTCTTTAAGTAGTTGCGCAAGTAGTATTGCTTAATTAACTCTTAGATAGTAGCTTGTAATGTGTAGAGCGCTTTTTTTGTAATTCAACGCAACTGCAATTCGCTAGTACGCTAAAAACTTTGTACTTTTTAAACTTAAAGCTCTAGATTTGTTAGCAGATTCTGTAATAAACTTTTGTAATAATTACATTTCTAAGCGCTTTCTACTTTGCTAGCTTAAACCTAGTTAAAACTTAAATTTTATAAAGTAAAAGCAACTTATTATTAAGCTTGTAGTTTATTTTGTTGTTAAGTTTTTACTTAATTGTAGCTATTGTATTTGTAATAAATGTAGGTAATTTTTTTTAATCTACTTACAGTACTAATAATAAAGCTTTTTTTATTTATATTGTACGTATAACGAGAATTTATTTAATATTAATCAATCTTGCTATGTAGAAGCTGAAAATAGAAGCGATATTTGTTTTTTAAATTAGCTTTGTAGCAATTGCTGTCTATGCTAACTATTTATTGTAATATAAAATAAATGCTGTGCTAGTTAATAAAGCGCGTAACTTAGCTTTTACTAACTAGCTTTTAAGCTATTGTTAATGCAAAATTTTGTATTATCTCTTTTGTAAAAGGTATATGTTTCTTTAATAATTTTTTAATATACTATACAAGCTTTTGCTTTTGCTATAAACTAAGTTTTTGTTATTTAAAGTTCTTAGAAGTTCTAGAGCGTGTTAGGCTTTAGTGTTTTTAGCTTAAAATAAAGCGTATAATACTATGTTTAGTAGCAATTTCTGTATATTAAAAAATTTGTTCTAGTTTTTGCAATTTGATTTTTTTAATCGCAGCTTGTATTAGGTCTATATTAGTAGAGTTGTTGCGTATTAAAAACAATAGAGTTTGTTGTATTTTAGTGTTTTGCGTGTATTACGCGAATTCGTGTATTACGCGTACAAACACGTTACTATATTTGTACGCGTAACGAGCTACGTTGCATAACAAGCTACGAACGTTAAAATACTAAACAAGCTACTAACTTTAACGCGTCGTAACTCTACTACTATAGCTCTAATTAATAATGCAATTGCAGCAATTAATTTGCTAAAACTAAAAGAACACTTTTTATACTGCGCAATTGCTTGTTAGTTTAGTGTACTAAAGACTACGTTAACTTAAAAACACTAAAGTCGTTAGCGCTTACAAAAAGCTAAACTAGGCTAGTAAATAAGTTGAAATTAAGTTAGAGTTGAGTTAGCTTACGTTAGATTCTAACTTAACTTTAGCTCTAACCTACGCTAGTTACTAAGCAGCTTAAGTTAAAGTTAAGTTAAAGTAGTTAAAGCTTAGAGTTGTAGTTAAGTTTTACATAATATTTACAACTTATATTAATATTAAGTTTTTTATATAACGTAAACAATTACTAAGTAGCTAATATTACTAATAAGCTAGAAATCTCTTAGCACAACTAACTTATTTCAAAGAATATTAAATTAATTGCTATTAAACAAAAAACCTGCGTACATCGTGCTAGCTCTAGATTTAAAAGCTTTTTTTGTATTTTTTTAGCTAGTTTGAGTATTTTGCTTTGTATTACTTTAGTTTTTACAGCGCTGTAGAGCTAGTTGTGCTCTTTCTTAACGTTTTCTACTACGCGCTTTTTTTAATAGCTAAAGCAGTATAAACGCTTTAGCAGCTACTTACGCTAATTTGTTACTATACTCTGTTGTACTACCTATTTAAATTCGCTTTTGTTTGCGCAATTTCTACTTAGTTATCTTTGCTAATTAATTATTAAGCTCTTTAATATAGTAGTCTTTAAGCGCGTTCTAATGCAGCATTAATTTAGCTTTTTTACAAGCTAAAAAAATCTACTTTGCGCTAAAGTAAGCAATTTAGTAATAGAATTGCGTATTAGCTTTAATTGCAATTCAAATTTAAGCGTATTGCTTAGAGTTTTTAACTACTACGGCGTTTTTAGTGCAAAAAGTAGTAGCGAAGTACACAGCTGTACTTTAAAATAATTAAAACCTATTTACGCGTTAATAGAAACTAGCTCTAAAGTTTTAAAAGCTTTGTTGTAGTTTTTTGTTGTAAACACTTTAAAAAACGCGTTTTAAAAGCTAGCAAAAAGCTTTCTTTGTTATTATAGAAAACGCGCTAGCGCGCTAAGTTCTAAACGCGTTAAAAGTACTTTAACTTTAGCAGCAAAAAGCAAACTATATCTAGCAGCTAGAGAATATAAAATAAATAAGCTAGTATGCAAAGCGTAAAAATCTTGTTTTTAAAGTAATAGTTTTTAAAATTCTAAAATTAGTAGCTTTTATAGCTGTCTAAAATAAGTAGCTAAAATTTCTTTACTTAACGCGGTTTTGTATGCGCGTTAAAATGCTTTAACTATTTAAAACTAAAAGCGTTGTTTGTCTAGCTGTTTTTAGAAACTAAAAGCTTTTAATTGCTAGGTATAAAGTTTTCTTTGTACTATGCTAAAATATAAACGCGCTTTTTGTAGATAATAAATAGCAGAATTGCGTACTTTGCAGCGCAAATGCTTTAGATAACTATTACTTACTTTTAATTACCTAGCTAGATAAAATTAGGTTAAGTACGTTTTTAAAAGCTTGTAACAACTTTTATAAACTTAATTACGCTTATTTAGAAGCTAGTTTTGTTAAAGTTGTACACGTTATTTTAGTAGATGCTGTATTAGAGTTTGGTATTCCTAACTAGCTTAAACTACGCGCTAATTACTTTAGAATCTTTTTATTGTATTCTTTGCTAGTTTTTTGCTTAGTTAAAAGCTATTTTAAGCTCGCTTAAACGCGTTACAAATTTTGTAGCTTATTCTTTGCCTACTAGCTCTTTACCTTGCGCAACTACTAGTTTATTTTCTATACTTTCTACTTTAAACAGCCGAAGTGCAAATTCTCGCGAATTAAAGTTAAAAATATATTGAATAATTGTTTGCTCTTTAGTAGTAGTAAGCTTCTAGCTGTTTAAAGTACAATTGCGTTGTACAGCAATTTCTTTAACGCGTTAATAAAAAGTTTAAAAAAGTACGTTAAAAGCAGCAGCAGCAGCGTTAGCGCTTTGAAACTATTTAAATTAAAGAGCTTTTAAAGCAAAAGTAACTTTTCTTTTCTATTAATTAGATTGCACGTTATTTAATTAAGGCATCGTAGATTAAAAGTAGAGTAAGTATTGCCAAGAGATTTTTAGCTACTTGGTAATATTAGCTACTTAGTAATCGTTTACGTTATATTTATTACATTTATTTATTATAGTTTTTTAACTATTTAGGTAACTCTAACTTAACTTTTAACCTAGAGTTTTAACTACTCTAACTTAACTTCTACCTACGCTAGGTTAACTCTAACTTAATTTTAACCTAAAGTTTGTGCAACTTATAATCTAACTTATATTTATTAATAATTACTTTCTACCTATTCGCTAGCGTAGCTTTATATCGCTAGAACAAGTAGCAACTAAACTTTAGCTTCTACGTTTGCTACGAACTTTTCTTGTACTTTCTATAGTATTTTTTTGCTAGATTTATGTTTTTTGTGTTAGTTGTTACTCGTTTCGCGTATATAGCGTTAATATTAGTATTTGTTAAAGTTAGCTTTGCACCTAGCAACAAGTAGAAAGCTATACTTTTAAAAATGCTAATTAAAAATGCTTTTGTTACTTTTTGTATAGCTTTAATTGCACTAGCTTAAAAGCGTAGATTAGGCTTAAATTTTTGCGCAATTTTGCGAACTAGTTTACTAAATAGCAGTTTGCGCATAAAAAGCTTAGTTGGTTTCTAGTATTGTTAAATTTTGCGCAACGCAATAGCTGCATGTTGTTAAAAGTTAAGCTGTAATTAACTACTATAATAACTTACTTTTTTGCTTTTAGCAATAGAGCTTTTTTATACTATTTATTATTAGTTTTTTTTTATTCTTGTATAGATTGCTAGATTTGCAAGCTACTTTTACTACAAAAAGCTTTTGCAAAGCTTTGTTGCTAGTAGCAAAGTAGTAGTAGTTTGTTTGCTTAGTGCAAGCTATTGCGAAAGAATTGCTACGTAGTAAATGTAGTATAAAAAGTAAAAAGTTGTAATAATTATTTGTAATAATAATAGTAAGTAAGAAAGCTATAGAAGCTGTAGCAAAAGTGCGTATTTTAAGTAGCTAGTAGCAAAATGCTAGTTAAATATGTAGCTTTTGTAGTAGCGCATAAGCTACTTTATATAGAATCTAGCTTGTAAATTCGCTACTTAACTTTTTGCTACTTTACTTTCTGCTTCTACTTTTTTACGTACTACAACTAGCTTTATTATATTTAGCTAACGAATGTAAAAGAAGAAAAAAGTTAGAGTATTACTTTAGAATAGAAGCTACGCATAGATTACACTTCTAGCATGTATATGCGCTAATAAAACTACTTTGCTTTTAAGCCTTATCTATAAAGCTGCTAACAAAAGCATTTAATTAAGCTAGGTAAACGATATCTAGGTAGAAAAACACTTAGTTTTTATTATCTTATTACTTTCTAGCTAGACGAATAACGATATTAAACTTGCTTAGCTTAAGCAAGTGTTTAATTGCTATACAAAAAAAAAACTTAACGATTCTATTAACTTTTTATTCTAGATAGCTACGAATTCTATATTACTATAGATTTTATCAACTACTATAATTAAAACAAATTTTTTTTTGCTATTCTACTTTTTTATCTAACTTATACGCTTTAGCTACTTAATGTAGCAATATTTAAGCTTCTATTAACAGCTTACTTAGCAAAGCTATTAGAATACTTTTATAAAAGCTAAAGCCTAGCTTCTATTACTAAAAGCAATTTTTTTTTCTTTATTCTAGAATACGTAGAAAGCTTCTTTTAAAGAATTAACTATTTTTAGCTCTTTTAGAGCTACAGGCATATTACTACCTAATTCTAAGCCTTTTCTTAATAGATTTACGCAAAATAAAGAATTAGGCAATAGCTTTTTATTAAGGCTTAGCAATTATACCTAAAGAAAAATAAATAGGCTTGTACAATTAGTAGTAAAGAATTAAAGTAGTTAAAATACATAAAAGCTTCGCTAATCGCTTTACTACTTATTTGTTCAAAATAAGCTACTAAAGCATAAAATAAATAGAATTAAGCAAGCGCTATTTATTAAAAAAAAGCGTAACGTACTCTACGGAAAAGTAGGCTACACAAGCGAGTAAGCTACTTGCGCTAAAACTCTACCAAAACTCTTTCAACAACGCGATGCTTTAACAAGAAAACTAGTTACTAGCTTTAAAAAAAGCTCAATTGCAGCTTGCGCTTTAAGCTATTAAAAAAAACGCGAATTTCTTTTAGCAACGCGCTGCAGCAATTTACAATATACTTTGAAACACTTTAAAGCGTTAACGCGCTAGAACTTTTTTTTAACGCAATTTTACGCTTAACTTAATAAATCTACTTAAAACAAAAGAAAAAGTAATTGTTTAGCATGTACTTAACTTTAACGCGCAAGAATTTCTCTTTTAGCTTGCTGCTATAGCTAATATAGCTAATTCTTTGCGCGCTAAGCGTTATTTAGGCTATGTTAGCGTAAATTAGTTTAGTACAATTGTTAGGCGCTAACTTAAGCTTAAAGTTAAGTTTAATTGCAAGTACAACTACAAAAAAGCTTTGTGCGAGAATTTTAAAATTATTTAAAAGTAGTTTAAGCTTGTAAAGAACATAAAAGCGAAGTACAGCATTTAAAATAAAAACACTTACAACTTTAACAAGTTTAGCTTTATATTAAGCATAATATTAACTAAAGCAGTTGTTATAAACTTTAAGCGCTAAGAACAGCTAAAGAGCGTTTAGCAAAGCAATTAAAAGTAAACAACAGTAATTTAAAGCGTTAACGCAACGAAGTAGGCAATTTTACTTTTTATTATTTTTTAAAGCAAGCACTACTTCTTTGCCTAGTACAAAAAAAAAATCTACTTTAAAACTAAGTTATTGCAGTTTCTAAAAACAGCTAGACAATAAATAAGCTTAGTTTTAAGTAGTTAAAGCACTTTAATAAGTATACAAAGAAGCACACTGTTAGCGCATACTACTTGCTTATAATTAACAGCTATAAAAGCTACAACTCGCTTAAATTCTAGTAGTACTATAAAAAAAATAAAATTATTACTTTTTGCATGCTTTTTTACTTATTGCATTTGCTACAGCTGCTTAATGTAAGCTGTTTTGCGCTGTTAAAAGTCGCGTATAGCTGCTAAGCTAAAAACCTAATACGCAGCTATATTAACTATATTACAAAACTTAAGTTTCTACTATGCTTCAAAGCTGCTTTTAGCGCTTTAATTACAACTAATAATATTCTAAAAAAGTTTTAAAAAGTTGAATTAGCTTTATTTAACTTAAAGGTAGTTATATTAAAGCTTAACATACAATTGCGTACGCTATTACTACTTTTTATTATCAACGCTCTTTAGCAGTTTTAAACACTAAGCAATACTTTTAAATTTAGATTACAATTAAAGCTAATTTAAAAGAGAATTTAGCAACATGTAGATAGCTTACTTACTTTAATAGTTAATGCCTTTAAAAAGCTTTTAAAAAGCGCTAAGTAGATAGCGCATTTTTTAGTGTTAATGCGCAGCTAGGTAGCTAAGTTTTAAGTAGCTAACAAAGCTGCTACGCAACGTAAATCGCACAAAAAAAAGCGTGTACAAAAAGAAAAAATACTAATAGTTAAAAAAAGCTAAAAGTTAACAGCTCTAAAAGAGTTTAGTACGCGTAGTAATAAAAAAAAAGCAAAAAAAAAAGCGCGCGCTAATGAGAGCAACTAGCCTGCAAGGCGCTGTAGCAAGTGCAGCAAAGCAAGACACAACTTGCGCACGTGTAAGAATAACGCAGATGTAGCGCAAAAGTAGTATTTAATGCAATTATATGCTGTACTAGCCTAAAGGGCAACATAATAGGCCAATTTGTCGTGGTTTTGGTAGAGTCTTGGCGCAAGTGGCCTACTCGCCTGTGTAGCTCACTCGCTCGTGGAGTACGTTAATAAATTAAGACTGTAGCTGAACATTTGCATTGGGAGGATTATTTGCATTGGGGAGATAGGCCCGCGCTACGCGCGAGCAATCTCGCGAGATTTTTCGGAGAAACCTTGGGCCCGAGTAAGTGGCTCGGCACGCGAAGTGGCTCGGCACGCGCACAGACACGTTACCGTATCGGCATAGATCTATTATGTGGATCTTCAGGTGTCACACGAACGTCACCTCGTCAACCACTTTACAATCTGCGTAACAAGACCAATACTCATGGTAGAGAAACAGTTCTATCTAATAACCTTTCTTTTTGACTCAGACAGGGCCTTCATGAACACAGGTTTTCTCAAGAGGATCGATTATACATTATGTTATTGTTAAGCAGCCATCAAGCGCAAAGAAGGTGAAGAACATTCACATTCGAACACCTTCTTCTTGTTACGGATACGACACCTGTTCACTTCCACAGAAACTTAGAAATGGCTGCCAAAGCCCGGCCCAGTACTCCCTTTTGCGGACGATTGGTAGCCATCAGCCCAGCCAATACTGCCCGCTGACGAAAGTCTGGCATGATGGCCTCCAGAGGAATATTGAGGTCCATCAGACCGCCATTTGCTGGAGCAGCGACATCTTCATCTGCAACATGCTTACCAGACTGACGCTGATGCTCAAAGTTCAGATTTGGACGCTCAATATCATGTGCCATAACCCAGGCTTCTGTCCTCGAGCCCCGCTCTTCGGCTATGTTGCTTGTAAGTGCTGGGTGCTGCACTAATAGGGCAGCCCACTCTGCATCTACATCAGCATCTGATTGCTTGCGATCATCTACAGGGGGCGAAGAGATCGTGCGCTGAGCCCGACGGGCACGACCAGGGTAGGGCGTGCCACGCGGAGCATTTTGCCTTTTATTCTCGCGAACTGTGTGAGTCCCCTGGAGATGGACACCACGCGGTTGCGTTGACGTCTCGCGCTTCTCCGTCTGTGACGGCTGATTCTCGTCACGAATCACCAGGTTACTCACCAACACAGGCTGGCGGACTGGCTGTTTCGCAAAGCTAATTTCCAGCCCAAGAGACTGGATAGAGGCTTCTGCGGAGACCCTACGGCTCATAACACAGGCAAAGCTGGCCTCCGATGCAGTGCTGCACCAGGAAGATGATGGCTGAGAATGCACAATGACAGTCTCAGTCTCCGAAGGGGACTGTAGCACATTTGCAACTCGATCCGCACCTCCAAACTTTCCAACTTCAAGGTTAGCAAATTTAGCAGGCGCACTGCCAATGCCGCTCAACCCACACTGACGCTTCCAGAAAGGCGGCGCCGACTCCATGTGTGCAGGATCCGGCAGAGACCTCGACGAGTGACAGTTAGACAGCATCTCGCACTCCGTCTCATCATCGTTGATCTGCACGCCATACCTACCCAAGCCCCTCCACGGAGCTGCCACGAGATTCACACTCCGATGTTGCTCACCCTCAACATAAAACACCTCCGCAGGCGCAGTCATACCCCGTTCCAGCTCGCCCCTCTGCCGCCAAATCGGCGGCGCACTCTGAATCTCCGCAGGCGGTTCAACAGAACCAGGCTCAAGCAGCGCCTCACCACGAGGGCGTCCCGCGCCCTCGTCCGGAGGACCCTTAGCCTCCACCCGCTGATATAACGTAGACCAGCGAATCGCCTTCCACTGGTACCGCTCGTCCAGCCGCAGCCACGCCTCGCAGATACGCTCGTGGCGCGATGCCCCCAGATCCACGCGGAACTCGGCCCTGTCGAGCGCGCGTTGGTACTCGTGCTCTTTGGGCACGAGGCAGCGGGAGATGTGATTGGCGCGCGCAGCGTCTTCGAGCTTGGCGACTGTGGTGCGAGCAGAGAAGTTGGAGTAGCGGATGGTAGAGGGAGCGCGCGTGGTCAGCTGGGGGGTGTGGGACCAGCCGGGGAAGGCGATAGGGTCGTGGGTGTGGCTGCGGGGGGCTGGGGGAACAAGGGTGCGGAGGTAGGTGGAGGCGGAGAGTGTGTCTTCGGGAGAGAGCATGACGAAGGAGTGGGAAGCCATGGATATAACGAGTCTTTTCTAGATGTGGGTACTAGTCGAATATGTCGGCTAGCTACAGATTCCACTTTCTGGTTGAGTGCGCTGTGCGTGTATAGAGTGGAGTGTACAGCAGGGAGCCCGGATCGAGTGTCTATTATAGGAATTGCGAAGAACAATGTTGCAAGTCACGGGATCCGTATACAATGTTGAGTGGCTCGTGTTCTATGTACATTGTGTTGTTGACATAGCAATCATCCGAAACAGCCGAACATGGTACATTGTTCGACAAAAGCACTAAGAGCAAGAAGAAGATGCCATTGCTATAGGGTCAGTGGCAGCGCGATATAGTACATCACACGAGAGAAGTGGCATAGGAACTTGTGCCTGTAAAGTCATATATTTATGTTGGAATCGGAACCCTACAGCGCCGACGTGCCTTGCATAGAACCCCTTATCATTGAGTCGTGCTATGCCCTGCTGTGCTTTCGTCGTCAATGTCCATGTACTCTTCATCGCAGCATTGTATCCAGAAACCCCAAACGCCTCCAGCAACCGCGCGCCTATTCCTCAATCATATACACTACGCGCTACTCCTAAACACCACCGATCCGCCATGTCTCCATCGGATCGTTTCTCTGGCAGCCATGACGTGCAGCGCCCTCCCGAGAGCCTGCTCGGAATAGCCTTTCCCATCCACCATCTCGCGCTTCAGTGTAGAGAGGTTCACCTGCCAGCCAATAGGCATGCGGCGTCGCAGTTCTTCCTCCACCTTATTCACTTCGTCCATCAACTCCTTTGAACCTTGGCCCTCGCCCTGGTTGACGGCATCCATAGTGGACGCCAAGAACAGGCGAATTGCTTCATCCACGTGAGACTCGTCTGCGATGGGAGAAAGGGATAATTTGGCAAGGGACTCGGTGATTCGGATAATAGCCTCCAGTTGACGCACGGTAATGGGAATTGAAGACCGCTGGTTCGCGTTCATTTCTGATGCATGCACTTGTCGACGGATGGAAACGAAATGCGACGATAGCTTCTCAGCAGCTTCGGGAGCCAGTCGAGGAGCACACTTCTGCCGACAGTACGAGATATAGCGCTTCATTTTGTCAATTGAGATCTCCGCTTGCACCTCGTTCTCGACACCGCGACCACCCATGGCGATTCCCATTACGTGCATCGCTATTCTTTCATCGCGACCACGTTCATGCTCGTCTTTCACAATGAAGATCATGTCGAAACGCGACAGGATAGTGGTTTGGAAATCGATGTTCTCGCCAGGCGTCTTCATGTCGTCGTACCGGCCAAAGATGGGATTTGCCGCGGCGAGCACGGAAGTTCGAGAATTGAGAATGGTAGTAATGCCAGCCTTTGCGATAGAAATGGTTTGCTGTTCCATTGCTTCGTGGATGGCCACTCTGTCTTCGTCCCTCATTTTGTCGAACTCGTCGATGCACACCACGCCGCCGTCCGCCAGCACCATGGCACCGCCTTCTAGATAGAACTCGCGGGTGTTGTGATCACGCTGGACAGAGGCGGTCAGACCAGCAGCTGAAGAACCTTTGCCGGAAGTGTAGATGGCGATGGGCGACGCCTTTTCTACGAACTTGAGCAGTTGAGATTTGGCGGTACCTGGATCACCGAGAAGAAGCACGTTTATGTCGCCACGGAGCTTCATCCCGTCTGGGAGTATCTTCTTCGAGCCACCCATAAGAAGGCAAGCTATTGCTTTCTTGATATCCTTGTTTCCGTAGATGGAAGGCGCAATGCAGCTGGCAAAGACTTCGTAGATATCCGGTCGCCTGCTCATCTCCAGGAACTCCTGCTCCTCCTCTTCGGTAAAGACGACATTGCCCTTATTCGTGTGATCCACGTCAGCATGGATGCCTACGGCGCGGATGTACGGGTTTCGGATGGCGACGGCTGAATTCGCCCCCTTCTTTGAGCCCTTCTGTTGGTAGATGGAGAAGACACCCATGACGGTGCAACGGGATCCGGGCACAACGCGGTTGGTGAGGTAGCGATCTGCCGAGACCATGATGTGGCGGGGCAACTCGCCGACGGGTACCTGATCCGGGGCCTCCTGCAATTTGAGCACTTGCTGGTCGATGAACTGGCAGCGCTCGTGCATGACAAAATAGGGGTCTAATGGGCATTGCTCGGACGGTTGGCCTTCTCCTCGGACACGCGCGCAGGTGCGAGGAAGGGAGATGCCCGCGAAGCCACTGGACACGGGAAGAAGATCGTCATGCTGGCAATTCCGGCAGCGGATGGCGAGGGCTGTGGCTTTGGAGGAAAGCGTGGAGGCACCGATGACGATGCCAGGTATGCGGACTAGATGCGAGACATTTGCTGCGGTGAGGTCGCGGATCGACAGCTGCGAGGCGGTCGAGTGGAGGAGGAGCTGGTGTTGGGGGAGCTGGATGTTCTTCTGCGAGGGGTAGACGATGCGCTGTGTGCAGGTTTTCAGGGCGGCTTCGAACTGCGCAAGGTGAGCTGGTAGACGACGACCTGGTTCGCGTGGGCGCATACAAGAGGCAGAAGCTCAGCAGGATCCTGGCTCAACTTGTGTGCGAGTTCTTCGTCGTAGGAGATGAGGTGGGCCATGTCGATGTCGCAGTAGTACTGCTTGACGAGCACGTTCTCGCGGATTTGGTCCCTGCCGCCCAGTCAGCCTCCCCGATTGCACCTGATGTGCAGCCGATGATGGTACCTGTAGAGAAAGACATTGTCCAGGTGGAAGTCCATGATGAAGTCGACCAGCGCTTGCTGGACGCGCGAGGGGGCCGCCGCATCCTGGCGATCGCCGTCGGCCTGGCTGCCGAACAGGCTGATGGCATATGTGGACTGTCGGTCGGCCATGGGGTGCGAGTTGAGTTGAGTTGAGTTGAGTTGAGTTGGCGTTGTTGCGGCGGGCAGTGCAGCGGCGTGGTGCAGGTGCAGGTGCAGGTGCAGGAGTGGGTGGCAATGCCTGGGTGAAAACGCGTCGCGTCCCGTCCCCCGCGCCTGCCTCCTGGCACTGGCACGGAACCACTTAGATACGAATCGGGCTTAGTCTGTCGTCCGTGGTCGTCGTCGTCTACACCACACCTGCAACATCTCCAGCTTTGCCCGAGGACGTCGACCACCCACGCAACCTACCATCGTTCCATCTCACCACTCGCATGCGCTACTTTTTCGTCCAAGACGCTCAGGCTCCAAGTGCTATAGATCGTAGGTACCCAGGCAGTCGCTGCTCACAGAATCATCGACGCCTCATCTCCAGCCAGTGAGGCAACCACTGAACCATTCAATAGCAGCATTTTGACCAGGATGCGAGCCCCTCATCTCTGGAATCCGAGCACTCTGCATGGGTCATATAGTGCTTTTCGTCGCGTCTCGGTCTCGTCGTTTGGTTTTTGTCCTTGTACAGCCTGCTATAGGTTTTCATCGGCAGTAAAACTTTTCTTTTTCGCATGCCCGCGCTGAACAGACAATGTGCTATTTTCTATCACATTGCATTGCAGTATCTGGGCAAAAGTTATCTTTCGCCTCTCCCGGTCGCTTGACTATCCATCCAGAGGTCATACCCAACAATGGCAGTTGAGCCACCTCGTACACATTGTATGCATATATTGCGTTGTGACCCGTTATAGCTATGTTGCATCCAGCTACCCCGCACAAGAATCCATCTCAAAACGGTTCGATCCTCGACTGGTGTTCCTCCCGTCTTAGTTATCTGGTACTCGACTGGTCACCGTTCGGTGACAATCGGTTTCCATTGCATGTAGACGAACTCGCGCTACTTCTGTTCTTCGAATCTAGAAACTCTTTATAGTTACGGTACTACGGTCCAGAATCAAAGAAGGGAGAATCAGAAAAATCAGCACGCGACCGTATACCTGTCGTGGCTCCGCCGTAGGCCCGTATACGATAAGCAGCTCCACCAACTGCTGTCAGAGTAACCTCCCATTGGTTCTCGGCGAGTACTGCGACGAGCACAACAGCGGACTTGGCACGGAGCTCGACAACTTCCGTCCCAACTTGCAGCGGGTCCCGAATTGAGCTGCATGATCCAGGTCCTGAGGACGCTGGTACCTCCAAACAATATGAATCTCCCATCCTTCTCAATAAACCTGGCTGTCTTGGGTGTAAAATGGCGAGAACCCCATGCCTTTTCCGACCACCTGATTGTTAATGTGGCACTGTCTTACCGTATTCTTCATGAGGGACTATTCCACTTGCCTGCACTGGAGAGTATATAGTACTCAGGGAGCCTGTTGGCCTTCTTGCGATTCGAGAGTGCTAATCATCGCTCACCAATCAGCTAACGGGAGCAGCGTACAGCAAGAATGCCCGCCCTTCCCCAGTTTAACTACATTTTCGCGCTCGGAACTATCTTCTCATTCCTCGATGCGTGGAATATAGGTACTATCTCTCAACACCACTATCGCCACTACTACACTTCGTTACTAACCATACTACCATATAGGTGCCAACGATGTTGCTAATAGCTTCGCCACCTCGGTGGCATCGCGGTCTCTTACCCTTCGGCAAGCCATGTTGATTGCCAGTGTCATGGAGTTCGCTGGTGCAGTCGCAGTGGGGGCCCGTGTAACTGATACCATCCGTACCAAGGTCGTTTCCACGAAGCTGTTTGAGGCGGATCCATCTGTTCTCATGCTGGGAATGCTCTGCGCCATCATTGGGTCCTCGATCTACCTCACTATTGCCACACGCTTCAGTATGCCTGTTTCAACCACCCACTCTATTATGGGCGGTGTTATCGGCGTTGGTATTGCAGCGATTGGAACGGAGGGAATCAATTGGTCGTTCAAGGGTGTTTCCCAGGGTATGGTATTTACTCGTGGACATGGGAATAATGATGCTAATAGTCTTAGTGTTTGCCGCATGGGCTATTGCTCCTGGTATTGCTGGTGGCTTTGGTGCCATCATCTTCTTGGCTACCAAGTATGGTGTCATGCGTCGCAGCAATCCCGTAAAGAAGGCTTTCATTGCGGTACCTATCTACTTCTTCATCACTAGTGCTCTTCTTGCCCTCTTGATTGTCTGGAAAGGAGCGTCGGCTAGGATCGACGACCTTACAGATGCCGAGACCACGGGTATCACAGTTGGTGTCGGTGCTGCAGTTGCGCTCCTTGTCACCGTCTTCTTCCTCCCATATCTCTACCGTAAAGTCAACTTGGATGACTGGGAACTGAAGCCTTGGCACATTCTTCAAGGTCCTCTTCTTCTTAAGCGAGGCCCTGTTCCGCCACGGCCAGAGGGCGTAGCTAAGGGGTGTATCAAGGACTACTACGCCGGTCACCTTACGAAAAATGAGCTTGACGCAAAGAGGGCTGCCGAGGGCCGCACTGACGATATCGAGAAGCACCCACAGGCTAATATAAACTCAAGAGACAACAATCGTTCTTCTTCCGACATCGCACCTGCCCGACAGCTTTCAGTTTCTCACAGTAAGGATCCTGTGTCGACCAAGAAGACTACTCCTCCGGGCCCGTGGTACAACCCCGCCGTCACCCTTTTCTGGATGAAGTACGCAGTGTTCCATGGTGTGGATCAGGACGTGGTTGCGCAACAGGGGCAAAAGGACTTCCTCTCCGGTGATCTTGAAAATATGCACGCTACCGGCGAACATTTTGACAATAAGGGTATGTTATTACTACTATCTCTGCCATACTCCTACGCTAACACTGATAGCTGAATATACCTACTCCTTCCTCCAGATCCTCACCGCTGCTACCTCATCTTTCGGCCACGGGGCAAACGATGTTTCAAACGTAAGTAACTCAGTGCTACATAGAGATGGCATAGTTATACTTACTAAGACAACCTTAAGGCCATCGGCCCCTACACAACCATATACTTCATCTGGCAGACCGGCGAACTCGGCACCAAGGTCCCCGTGCCGACGTGGATCCTCGTCTTTGGGGGTGCAGCCATCGTCATTGGTCTCTGGACCTATGGCTACAACATCATGCGCGCACTTGGAAACAAGATCACGCTCCACTCGCCTTCGCGCGGTTTCTCCATGGAGCTCGGCTCTGCCATCACGATCATCATGGCCACCAACCTTGCTCTGCCTGTCTCCACCACACAATGCATTTGTGGCGCTACGGTCGGTGTCGGCCTTTGCAATGGTACATGGCGCACGATAAATTGGAGAATGGTGGCGTGGATCTACATGGGTTGGGTGATCACGCTGCCGTGTGCCGGTATCCTTTCGGGATGTCTAATGGGCATCATTCTTAACGCTCCCCACTGGGGTACAGGTGTTTGAATGCTTAGCGTGGTTTTGTTTACTTGTCTTAGGATGTAGGGTTTGGCACGAAAGTACTATTAATTAAAAGTAGCGTCTAGTACTAAACACAATAAAGCTACAAAATAATTCCTAGAAATTTTCTCGAGTTATCTACTAGTTCTACTTTAATATTCTAACGCTAACGTATTCTACTATCAACTTAGCCAACCTATCGACCCGGTTAAAAAAGCTTGGCACAACTAACTTATCTCAAAGAACATTAAATTAATTGCTATTAAACAAAGAACCTGCGTACGTCGTGCTAGCTTTAGATTTAAAAGCTTTTTTTGTATATTTTTAGTAGGTTTAGGCATTGTGTTTTGTATTACTATAGTTTTTACAGCGCTGTAAAGCTAGTTATACTATTTTTTAACTCTTTTTACTAAGCGCTTTTTTTAATAGCTAAAGTGCTATAAACGCTTTAGTAGCTACTTGCACTAATTTATTACTATAACGTACTCTACAAGCGAGTTAGCTACACAAGCAAGTTAGCTACCTATACTAAGTTTCTACTAAAACTACAACTATATACAATAGCATAGCACTATCTAAAACTATTATAAAAAATTGTAATAAGCTATTCTACTTAGAATCTACTACTACTTTTTGCCTAGAAGTGCGCGCATTGTGTTTAGCTTTGCTATAGTATCTACTATGTTCGTGCGCATAATGCGCTAGTTCGCGTAATACGCTACTTTTATCAAAAGCAATAGAAGTTTAATACGCAATAATTCTACTAATATAGCTTTAATAAACAACGCACTTACAAAAATAGAATTTCTAAAACCTAGCAAAAATTTCTTATATAGAAAGATTACTACTAAGTATAGTTTTATACAATCTACGTTAACGTACTCTACAAGCAAGTAAACTACACAAGTAAGTAAGCTACTTGCGCTAAAACTCTACTAAAACTACAACAAATTAGCTTATTATGTTGCTCTTTAGGCTAGTACAGTATATAATTGCATTAAATACTACTTTTGCGCTACATTTGCGTTATTTTTACACGTGCGCAAGTTGTGTTCTGCTTTGCTACACTTACTACAGCGCTTTGCAAGCTAGTTGCTTTTATTAGCGCGCGCTTTTTTTTTTTGCTTTTTTTTTATTACTACGCGCACTAAACTCTTTTAGAGCTGTTAACTTTTAGCTTTTTTTAACTATTAGTATTTTTTCTTTTTGTACACGCTTTTTTTTGTACGATTTACGTTGCGTAGCAGCTTTGTTAGCTACTTAAAACTTAGCTACCTAGTTGCGCATTAACACTAAAGAATGCGCTATCTACTTAGCGCCTTTCAAAAGCTTTTTAAAAGCATTAACTATCAAAGTAAATAAGCTATTTACATGTCGCTAAATTTTCTTTTAAATTAGCTTTAATTGTAATTTAAATTTAAAAGTATTGCTTAGTGTTTAAAACTGCTAAAAAGTGTTGATAATAGAAAGTAGTAATAGCGTGCGCAATCGCACGTTAAGCTTTAATATAACTGCTTTTAGGTTAAATAGAGCTAATCTAGCTTTTTTAAACTTTTCTACAATATTATTAGTTATAATTAAAACGCTAAAGGCAGCTTTAGAGCATAGTAGAAACTTAAGTTTTGTAATGTAATTAATATAGCTGCGTATTAAGTTTTTAGCTTAGTAGCTATACGCAACTTTTAACAGCGCAAAACAGCTTACATTAAGCAGCTGTAGTAAATGCAATAAGTAAAAAAGCATGCAAAAAGTAATAATTCTATTTTCTTTATAGTACTACTAGAATTTAAGCGAGTTGTAGCTTTTATAGCTGTTAATTATAAGCAAGTAGTATGCGCTAATAGTGTGCTTCTTTGTATACTTATTAAAGTGCTTTAACTATTTAAAACTAAGTTTATTTGTTGTCTAGCTGTTTTTAGAAACTGCAATAACTTAGTTTAAAAGTAAATTCTTTTTTTTGTACTAGGCAAAGAAGTAGTGCTTGCTTTAAAAAATAATAAAAAGTAAAATTGCCTACTTCGTTGCGTTAACGCTTTAAATTACTGTTGTTTACTTTTAATTGCTTTGCTAAACGCTCTTTAGCCGTTCTTAGCGCTTAAAGCTTGTAACAACTACTTTAGTTAATATTATACTTATTATAAAGCTAGACTTGTTAAAGTTGTAAGTGTTTTTATTTTAAATGCTGTACTTCGCCTTTATGTTCTCTACAAGCTTAAACTACTTTTAAATAATTTTAAAATTCTCGCACAAAGCTTTCTTGTAGTTGTACTTGCAATTAAACTTAACTTTAAGCTTAAGTTAGCGCCTAACGATTGTACTAAACTAATTTACGCTAACATAGCCTAAATAACGCTTAGCGCGCAAAGAATTAGCTATATTAGCTATAGCAGCAAGCTAAAAGAGAAATTCTTGCGCGTTAAAGTTAAGTACATGCTAAACAATTACTTTTTCTTTTGTTTTAAGTAGATTTATTAAGTTAAGCGTAAAATTGCGTTAAAAAAGAGTTCTAGCGCGTTAACGCTTTAGAGTGTTTCAAAGTACATTGTAAATTGCTACAGCGCGTTGCTAAAAGAAATTTGTATTTTTTTTAATAGCTTAAAGCGCAAGCTGCAATTAAGCTTTTTTTAAAGCTAGTAACTAGTTTTCTTGTTAAAGCATCGCGTTGTTAAGAGAGTTTTAGTAGAGTTTTAGCGCAAGTAGCTTACTCGCTTGTGTAGCTTACTCGCTCGTAGAATACGTTAACTTAAAAGCATTAAAAAATAACGCGCGCTTTAAAAGCGAAGAACTTTAAATAGCAAAAACTTAGTTTACAACAAGAGTAAAAGCTTATACAATATATTAAAGAATTTACAAAGAAACACTTGCTACTTTCAAAAATAATAATATACAATTCCGCTTCTACAATAACGTATTCTACTATTACTTTAGCTAACTTATTACCTCGGCCAAAAAGGCTTGGCAGCACTAACTCTTTTATTAACGCAACATGCTTCAACAACAAAACGCGCAGCTATTTAATTAAAAAAGTAGAATTTAGCTTGCCTTTTATGCCTATACTGCACGCTAATTTCAAAGCTTTTACTGCGCTGCTAAAGTATTTAGCATACTTTCTTTAACTTTAACTAACTAATACAATAGAATTACGCATATTCTTAAAAAACGTAACAGCTAACAGAAGCTTACTACGACTAAAGAGCAAACAATTGTCTAATATATTCTCGACTTTGATTCGCGAGAATTCGCGCTTCGGCTGTGCGAAGTAGCAAATATAGCTAATAAAATGCTAAGTGTGCGCAATAGCGAGCTAGTTAGCAAACACTAAGCTAAGCGCTTTGTAACGCGCTTAGATAAACTCAAAATAGCTTTTAATTAAGCAAAAAATAGGCAGAGAATACTCTAAGAGAATCTAGAGATAATTAGCGCGTAGTTCAAGCTAGTAGAGAAAACTAAAGCTAAGTACAGCGTCTACAACGACAATGTGCACAACTTCAACAAAACTAGTTTCTAAATAAGCGTAATTAGCTCTATAAAAGTCGTTACAAGCGTAGAAAAACGCGCTCGGCTAGAGCTTGTTTAGCTAGGTAATTGCGAGTAGGTTACGGTTATCTAGAGCGTGTGCGCTGCTAGGTACGCAATCTCGCTTTTTATTATCTACAAAAAACGCGTCTACATTTTTGCGTAGTACAAGAAAGCTTTAATACCGCGCGATTAGAAGCTTTTAGTGTTAGAAAACAGCTAAACAAACAACGCTCTAGGTTTAGAGTAGTTAAAGCACTTTAACGCGCATACAAAAACGCGCTAGGTAGAAGTATACTAGCTGCTTATTCTAGACAGCTATAAAAGCTACTAATTTTAGAATTTTAAAAACTATTGCTTTAAGAACAAAATTTTAACTTTTTGCATACTTCTTTACTTGTTGCATATTTTCTAGCTGCTTAACGTAGTTTGCTTTTCGCTGCTAAAGCGCAAGTACTCTTAGCGCATTAGAAACTTAGCACGCTAACGCGTTTTTTATATTAACAAAAAAAGCTTTCTTTTAGCTTTTAAAAACGCGTTTTTTAACGTATTTGCAAAGAAAAACTGCTGCAAGGCTTTTAAAGCGTTAAAAATAGTTTCTATTAACGCGTAGGTAGTGTTGAATTGCTTTAAAGTGCAGCTGCGTACTCTACTAGCACTTTTATACCTAAAAACGCCGTAGTAGTTAAAAACTCTAAGCAATACGCACAAGTTTAGATCTTAGTCAAAGCTAGTACGCGATTTCTTTTTTCGATTACTTGTTACGGCTTAGGCTAGCTTTTTGCAGCTTATAAAAAGTAGTAAACTTATGCTATACCAAAACGCGCTTCTTGCTGCTCGCAATAAAAAGCTTGAAAAGCAATTAGCAAAGCTTACAAAGCAGAAATCGCGTAAGCGCAAGCGAATCTAGCAAAGTAGTACTATAGAGTATAAAACTGCTGCAGCGCAAGTAGCTACTAAAGCGTTTGCAGCGCTTTAGCAATCTAAGAAAGCTTGTAGTAGTAGTAATTAAAAACTAGCCTAACTAGCTCTACGGCGCTGTAGAAACTATAGCAAAACTAGGCATAACGCGCAAACGTGCAAAAAAAATACAAAAATATATTCTAAATTAAACGCAAGCACAACGTACGTAGGTTCTTTATTTAATAGCAATAAAATTAAAGAAGCGTAACGTAAGTTGGTGCTGCCAAGCTTTTTTAGCTAAGGTAATAAGTTAGCTAAGGTAATAGTAGAATACGTTAGCTAAAAAGCTAGTTAGCAAAAGCTAAGTTACTTGTTTTATTAACTAACAAAGCAATTACTTTATTTTACAATAAATAGCTAGAATAGATAGCAATTGCTACAAAGCTAACTTAGAATATAAATATTGCTTTTATTTTTATCTACTACATAGCAAACTTGAGTAATATTAGATAAATTCTCGTTATATTTATAATATAAATAAAAAAAGCTTTTTAGTTAACGTATTCTACTACTAAGCTAGTTAAACTACTAAGCTAGCTATTTTTTCTTAGCACAACCAATTTATGTAATAACTTTTTAATTTAATTACTATTAAATAAGAAACCCGCGTAGGTTATACTTGCATTTAATTTAAAAAAAACTAGCATTTTTTTTGCACGTGCGTACGTTGTAACTAGTTTTACTATAGTTTCTACAGCGCCGTATAGTTAGTTAAGCTCTTTTTTAATTACTACTACTACGAGTTTTCTTAAACTTTTTAGTAGCTACAAATACTTTTGCAGCTACTTAAGCTACTGCTTAACTATACTCTATAGTACTACTTTGCTAAATTCGCTTGCGTTTGCGTATTTTTCTTTTAGTTATTACTACTAATTGCTTTTTAAGCTTAGCAATTTAGGCTGCTTAAAGCGCGTTTTGGTACAGCATTAGTTTACTACTTTTTATAAACTAAAAAAAACTTGCTTGCGCTATAATAAGCAACTAAGTAAAAAACTTGCTTATAAGCTTTAATTAGAATCTAAATTCATGCGTATTGCTTAGTGTTTTTAATTGCTATAGTATTTTTTATAGTAGAAGTAGTAGCAAAGTACGCAGCTATACTTTAAAGCAATCTAGAACTACCTACGCGTTAATAGAAACTATTTTTAATACTTTAAAAGCTTTTTAACAGTTAGTTTCTATAAATACGTTAAAAACGCGTTTCTAAAAGCTAGTAAAAAGCTTTTTTTGTTAATATAAAAAACGCGTTAGCGTGCTAAGTTTTTAACGCATTAAAAGTACTTGCGCTTTAATAGCAAAAAACAAACTACATTAAGTAGCTAAAGAACGTGCAACAAGTAAAGTAGCATACAAAAAATAAAAATCTTGTGTTTAAAATAGTAGTTTTTAAAATTCTAGTTAAAGTAGCTTTTATAGCTATTTATAATAAGTAGCTTATATACTTCTACTTTGCGCGTTCTTGTATGCGCGTTAAAATGTTTTAACTACTCAAAACTAAGCGCGTTGCTAGTCTAGCAGTTTTTAAAAACTAAAAGTTTTTAATTGCGTAGTATATTTGCTTTTTTGTACTACGCAAAGATATAAACGCGTTTTTTGTAGATAATAAAAAGTAAAATTGCATACTTAGCTGCTTAAATGCTTTAAATAACTATAACCTACTTGCAATTACTTAGCTAAACAAGTTTAAGTTAAGCGCGTTTTTTTGCACTTGTAATAACTTTTATTAAGCTAATAACGCTTATTTGAAAGCTTGTTTTGTTAAAGTTGTGCACGTTGTTGTCGTAAACGCTGTACTTAGCTTTAGTATCTACTACTAGCTTAAACTACGCGCTAATTGTTTCTAGATTCTTTTAGAGTATTAGCGCATTTGTTGTTTAGCTATTTTTAGAAACTGCAATAACTTAATTGTAAAGTAGATTATTTTCTTTGTACTAAGCAAAGAAGTAGTTTTTGCTTTAAAAAATAATAAAAAGTAGAATTGCTTACTTTATCGCGTTAACGCTTTTGATTATAGTAGTTTACTTTTAATTGCTTTGCTAAACGCTTTTTAGCTATTGTTAACGCTTAAAGCTTGTAATAACTACGCTTGTTAATATTATGCCTATTATAAAGCTAGCTTTGTTAAAGTTGTAGCTATTTTTATTAAGAATATTATATTTAGCTTTTGTATTTTTTACAAGTTGAAACTAGCTTTGTATAACTTTAAAATTCTCGCAAAAAGCTTTCTTGTAGTTGTACTTGCGATTAAACTTAACTTTAAGCTTAGAATTACGTTTGATAAAAGTTGTAGCTTAGTTAACGCTAACTAATAGTTAGCTACGCTTCTTGCGTAGTAGAATAGCTATATTCTTAATAGTAGCAAGTTGTAGCGAAAATTCTTGCGCGTCGAAATAAAGTATATGCTAAACAATTACGTTTTTTTTATTTAACGTAGATTTGCTAAGTTAAGCGCGCAATTGCGTTGAAACTACTTTTTAGCGCGTTAGTTGCTAATTGTTGTATAAAAAACTTTGTAGAATAATGCAACGCTTTGTAAAAATAGTGTTGCATTTTATTAAATAGCTTAAAGCGCAAGCTGTATACGCGCTTTTTTTAATTCAAGTAGCTTTTATTGTAGTTAAAACATTGCGTTTTTACTATTTGTAACAGTACGTTTTGTTAAAGTTTTAGCAAAGTAGCTAACTTGCTCGTAGAGTACAATGCCTATGCGCTAGATAAGCTAGTATAGCTAATAAGCTACCTTGTATCAAAATATATGCATTATTTTAACTTTAACGCGTTGCATTTCTACTAATATAAACTTAATTAAAGCTACGATTAAAGCAATTGAACTGCGTAAAGCTAGCACATTTTTCTTTTTCTACAAAATTGCGCAATAGTTTAGTGTTAATTGCACTATACTATTGCAATAGTATAAAAGTAGAACGTAGTTTTATATAGCTGCATTAGAACAATAGCAACTACTTAACTTACAACAAAAGCAAAAACTTGTAAAGTATATAAAAAAATGCACAAAGCAAAGCTTGCTACTAACAAAAGAAATAGTACAAAATTTTGCTAGCGCAGTTGCAAAAAAAAAAGTTTTACATGCGTAAGTTTCGCGCTTTTTGCATTGCTATAAAGCTAAGCTTACTACTAAATAAAGCGCTAAAATTAATTGCAATCGTTACTAAGCTAACTTACATAAGAAAATGCAAAAGTACAACGTTAAAGCGCGCAACACTTATAATATAAATAAAAAAAGCTTTTTTATTAGCGTTACTACACGCTTAAAACGCGTTTTTTTAAAGCAGTTTAGTAGGCAAAACTGCGTACAGCAGCTATACAAAATAGCAATAAAAAATAGATTACGCTTTTAGCTTGTATTTGCGCTAATATTAAAGCGCTGCTGCTTGCTTTTATCTACGAAAAAAAAGCTAGCTTGCAATTAAGCTAAGTTAACGACGTTAAAGCTAGAAAATACTAAGTATTCATAGCCAACTTAACTTTAAAATAAACAAATAACAATATTAGATTAGCTTAGCTTAAGCAGCTGTTTAAGCGCTACACAAAGCAAAAAGCGCGCTAGCAATAGCGCTTCTTTTTTGTTAATAGCTATAGTAGCTACTTTACGCGCAAGTTTATAAACTTTTGCAACGCTAATAAAATTCTACTAGCTATTTTTTTTTTAACTTACACTTTACAGCTGCTTAATGTAGTATTGTTTTTTTCTTTTTTAAATTACTACTTGCAAGAACTTAACTGCTACTTACACTAATTGCAAAAGCTTATTAGCATTAAGAAAAGCAATTTTTTTCTAATATTCTAGTTAGCGTAGAGTACTACAATAAAGAAAAAAACTATATAGAAAAGTTTTAAAGCTACGAGCGTGTAGCTAACAAATGCAAAAGTTATACTCAAACGCTTTAATGCTACAATTTTAAATAAAAATAAAAATATAAAACTGCAAAAGCTTAGTAATAAAAATAGTTAAAATAATATACAAAAGATTCTACACACTGCGGTTCTAGATAAAGCAAAAGATAAAGCTAAATGTTTTGCTAGTACATTACACTTTCTACAAGTTTAAAACAAGCTACTTTACTACAAAAACAATAGCTTTTGCGTAGCACTTACTACTAAACGAAAGTATAAAAAGAAAAGTAAAGTTCTAAACTTATAGCAGCGCGAGAAGCACTATAGCAGCGCTATACTATAGAGTTTTTGCAAAATCCAAAAAACTTAAGTGCGCAAAATAGTTAAATAACACAAAGAAAAGTAGAGAAAACTCTAAAAAATTTACTAAAAAAAGCTTAAAGCTGCAGCTACACTATACAAAAAGTAAATAGCAAAAAAACAAAAGCGCTGCAACAAATTGCAAAGAAGCGTACTAATAAAAAGCAAAAAGCAAAAGCTGCAAAGCTAGCCGCTACACGCGCGCTTAAAAAGCAACAACGCAACGCTGCAACTTTACAAAAATCTTGCAATATACTAAACAAAAGCAAGCAAGTAGTTTTACAAAGCGCTGTACTAAAATCTACAAAAAAACGTTGCGTTATAGGTGCTAGAAGTAGTATTAATGCTATACTTTTGCTACTATAGTTTTTACTCAAAACTACTACGCGCAGCTGCTAAATTAAAGTACTACAAAAGTTTAAATAGTAAAAAAGTTACGCAAGCTTCTATATAGTAATATACAATTTTTTTTTATAATAATTAAATTTCTATATAGCTATACAGCTTTATTTTCGCAGTTGCTAATTTTAGTTAACGTAGTTTATTAGCTATACTAACTTATTTAGCGCATAGGCACTATACGTTACATGTTTTTATTCTAAATACTATACTTAGCTTTTATGTTAGCTACTAGGTAGAACTAAGCTCGTATAATTTTAGAATTCTTGCACAAAGCTTTCTTGTAGTTGTACTTGCAATTAAACTTTACTTTAAGCTTAAAGCAACGTTTAACAAATGTACTAAGCTAGTTTACGCTAACTTAGCTTAGTGTTACAAATAGAAACGATACTAGATATTGTAGATTAAGCAACGACGTAGAAAAGTTGTTAGAGCTTGCAAGTTAGCAAAACGAAAGTATAGCAATGCGCGAAGCAGAATTAGATTAGTAGTTACGTAATAGTAATTAGTGCGATTAGAACTTTAGCGATTTAAGTACACTAAGTAGCAAGCGCTTAGCTAGTCTAAAGTGCTTAGCAACTAAGCGTACTAAGTAAACTAAGTAAAACGCTTTTAGCAAAGAATTATAAAACTATATAAATTAGTAGAATTTTCTTTATAGTTTAGATTCTTTGTAGTTAACTTTTTTAAGTACATTTTATATATAGATTAAATCTATAGGCAACAAGTTGCTACTTTGTTATTCTATTCAAAATTAAATTAAAATTGTTTTCTTTTGTTGTTATTAAGTTCTTCAAACATAGAACAATTTTTTAAGCGAAATTTTCAAGTTAAATTACAATTATCGTTAGTAAAAGAATACTTCTACTAACACATTAACTACTTTAGATTTAAAACTAAAACAATATAACAACTTTAGTAAGCTTAAGTAGTAGTAGCGCACCGCAGCAACAGTATTAGCAAAGCAAGCTAACTAAATCAAATTAATAAGCAAACAAATTAGCAAACCGTTAAAAATAGTTGTAATTTTAAAAAGTTAAAAAACTAGTAGTGCTGCGAAGGCACCGTTTCTAGAGAAATATAGCAAAGAAAAAAAAACATTACAATTATTTTTTACGAATATTAACTTCTACTGCTAATATTATGCAATAAGCTTTTTAACAAAATAAAATAAAATCTTTGTAGCTAAAATGCACATAAAAACAACGTAGCAAAATAGTTTTAACTACACGCAAACGATTATGTTAAAAGTAATAGTAAGCAAAAAATAAAACAAAATACGCAACGTATTTTTAAAAATTAAAAATTGTTTAATAAAAAGCTTTACACGATTTACAAGAAAGTAAACAAAATACAATAAGCAATAAACAAACTTAAACTACTAACGTACTCTACGAGCGAGTAGGCTACACAAGCGAGTAAGCTACCGAATTTTACTAAAGAAAATCAATAATCTAGAGCTTAATAACTCTTAACCTACTTAATAAAATTCTTTAAATTTTTTACTACTAAGCTGCATCTATATAAATTTTTAGATTCCTAGATTACTAAGCTACAACTTTAGTATTTAGAAAGTTATTAAAGAAAAGCTTAAATTATCCGTGCGCTCTAAGCTATCTACTCTTCTAGACTAGCTAGAGCTTAGTAATCTTAGAACTAGAAAGTTTATATATACAGAAATAATATATTAAATTTTTAGAGAATTTTATTAATTAGGTAAAGAGTTATTAAGCTCTAGATTATTGATTTTCCTTAGTAAAATTCGGTGGCCTACTCGCTCGTGTAGCTTACTCGCTCGTAGAGTACGTTGTAATAAAAAAATTGCAAGTAAATACACAATTAAGTTTAAAAAAATATAAGCTAAAGTAGATAACGTAGAAAAACGCAGCTTATGCAAGTTCTACTACGCAAATTTAAAAAACATGCAAAAATAAAATTAGTTAAAAAAAAAACCTAAAAGAACTCAAAGAGTTAATTAAAACTGTAGTACAAATTAACAACTAACTATAGTAGTAGTAGTAAAAACGCAAGTTTACTATTGAACTACACATACGCTTAGTAGCTACAATTAAAAAAACCTATTACTACAACTTAATAAATATCAACAGCGTTAAATAAATTTAAAATAATAAGCTACTACAAAAGCTGTTTACCTAAAGAAACGCTACTTTAACAAAGCAATACTTTTAAAACGAAGTATTCAAAAAAAACGCTAAAAGCGTTACAACAATAAACCATGTCTTTAGTACAGCTAAGTAAAACACTTTTGCAAAAACTACTTAAAAATACAATAAAAAGTAGCAAGCGCATAAGTTGCTACTATTGCTATAGTTTAACTATAGCAAGTAGCTACACTATACTTAAAAAACTTTAAAAAATCAAAAAACAATTAAATCTAAATAGAAAGTTTTAAAGACTTTACAAAGCTAACAAATAAAAACAACAAAAAACTATTAACTTTACAAGTTTAGAAAATTAACGAATAACTAAAAAACTACAAATGCTAAATGTGTAGCTAAAAAACCTATTGTTAGTTTACAAGTGTAAAAGAAAAAACAAGTGCACAAGTAACTAATTTCTGTATATTAGTTCGTGTGTGTTCTATCTACGATAGGACGAAATAGTTCTATATACTCTTTCTAAGCTTGCTTTGTGTTTGCTACTACACGAAGTAGTAGTAAAGAAAGCTACATGCTTGCGCTGTGTGTACGTTACACAGCACCTAGCTATGCAAAAGCAAAAAAGTACAAACACCTATATTGTTTAGTATTGCAAAAATAAGTTTTATACGCTTTAAATTAAAAGAGTATAAAAATAAAAAGTTGCAAACGCAGCAATAGCACAACAAAAACTAACAAGAAAAAATACAATTTGCTAATTAAGATAATTACAAAAACCTACTTTAGCACTAGTGCAACAGAGAAAACTTTGTATACTACGCAAACAATAAAATTCTTGCTTAGCAATAGCTAAAACTACTATTATACGTGTTACTTAAAAATAGCAAATGTATAGTAACAAAGTATTACGTACACAACTACAACAACTAGTTTAAAAACTATAGTAGTAGTCGTAAATAAGCGTAGTATTATAATAAAAAATATTAAACACACTAGTTATGTAAGCATATTACAGAATAGTAGCTTATAAGTTTAAAAAACAAAGACTACTTAAAACGCAACAATAAATTATGCGCAAAGAACTACAACACGTGTAAAAAAGCACGTTAGCTTTTTTGCACTACAAAATGCACTATTTATAAGCTATAAAAAAACGCAATAAAATAGAATTTTAAAAACTAAAACTACGACAAATTTTTAAAGCTTTAGAAATGCTTCGCTAACAAATGCAAGTACTACGAGCAATAAAATATCTTAAAAAAACAAGCTTTAAAAGCTTTTTTAGCAAAAAACTAGTAAGCTACTAAACTTATAGTTAAAATAGTAAAAGTACTTTTAGCATAATCGTACAAACCGTACAAAAAACGCAACTAAAACAAAACTATATAAAAGTAAAAGCAAAAGTTGCAAGCTAAAAGCTTACTGCACTACTTAATAGCAAAGCTGCCTAAACATTAGTTTCTTTAAAATAAGTAAAAAGAAACAAAATACTTTACTAAGTTAAAAATTAACTAATACAAATAGTGTTAGCTAACAAACAACTACTAGAACATAAAAACAGTTTAATTAACTTAAAAATTTAAAAAGTTAAGTTAGAAATTGCAGGCATTAAGCACTAACAGTATATTAATATTATAAACTTTAAAAGTTCTAACATGTATATTAAGTATAACTAGCTACAAAAACACAACTTTAACATAGATTAAAAAAACAAAACAATACGCAGCTAAAAGCTTAAAAAAAAAGTTGCTGTAGTACAACAAAACAAATTAACAATTTAAAGCTTACTTAAGAATAAAAGAATTAGTCTAATTGCACTTTACAAAATTGCAAGAATCTATAAAAAAAACTTTTAGCAAATAAGCGTTATATAGATACAACAAGTTGCGCTTTTAAAATTAAGCAAACTGCGATTCAACTTTTTTAAAAAAATAAAAAATAAAGTTTAAAAACTTTTCTACTAAATACTAACGTACCTAACGAGTTAGCGAGCTACACGAGTTAGCAAAACACTTTTGCCAAGCCTTTACCAAAACTACTTTTATTTTAGTACAAAATAGCTTACTTTAGCCTTGTATAGTATAATACAATATAAAATATTATTTAAAGTTTACTTTTACTACTTGCTTACACGTACGCGCGTTATGCCTAGTTTAATTGCATTGCTCGCAGCGCTTTTAAGTTAGCTTACTTTCTTTAGCGCGCACTTGCGTTTTTAGCTTTTTTTTATTACTACGCGCTTTAAAGTTCTTAAAAGCAGCTAAACGAGCTTTATTTTTAACTAATAAAGTTTTTTTTGCTTAAAGTTACTTTCTTTTATGCGTTCTACGTTGCGTAGCAGCTTTATTTGCTACTTAAAGCTTTGCGATTTTTTTTTGCGCTAACACTAGCTTGTACGCGATAATTGCTGCTTTTTTTAAAACTTTTTTAAAAGCTTTTACTATAGACGTTAGTAAGCTATTTACATACTTTTAAATTCTTGCTTTTACAAGCGTTAATTGCAACTTTAGTTTAAAAGTATTGCTTAAAGTTTGCAACTACTAAAGCTCGTTGTTAATAGTAGTAGTAGTAATAAAGTACGCAACTAAACGTTAAAAGCTGTTATAACCTGTTTTAAGTTAAATAAAACTAATCTAGCGCTTTAGAACTTTTTTTAGATATTATTAAAAGTAATTGCAGCATTATAAGCGCGTATAAAGTATAGTAAAAACTTAAGTTTTATAATGTAAGTAATCTAGTTGCGCATAAATCTTTTAGCTTAGCGCTTGTACGCTCTTTTTAAAAAAAAAACAACTTACATTAAAAAGCTGTAGAAAGTGCAATAAGTGCAAAAGTATGCAAATAGTAATAATCTTGTTCTCTTTGTAGTATTGCTAGAATTTAAGCGGATTGTAGCTTTTATAGCTGTTAATTGCGAGTAGTTAGTAGCTGCTAACTACTTTTATTTTTGTATACTTATTAAAGTGCTTTAACTACTTAAAACTAAGCTTATTCGTTGTCTAGCTGTTTTTAGAAACTGCAATAATCTAGTTCTAAAGTAAGTTATTTTTTTTATACTAGGCAAAGAAGTAGTAACGTACTTTACGAGTTCGCTGCCTACACGAGTTCGCCGCCTACCGAATTTTACTAAGGAAAATCAATAATCTAGAGCTTAATAACTCTTAAACTACTTAATAAAATTCTCTAAAAATTTAATATATTATTTCTGTATATATAAACTTTCTAGTTCTAAGATTACTAAGCTCTAGCTAGTCTAGAAGAGTAGATAGCTTAGAGCGCACGGATAATTTAAGCTTTTCTTTAATAACTTTCTAAATACTAAAGTTGTAGCTTAGTAATCTAGGAATCTAAAAATTTATATAGATGCAGCTTAGTAGTAGAATTTTTAGAGAATTTTATTAAGTAGGTTAAGAGTTATTAAGCTCTAGATTATTGATTTTCCTTAGTAAAATTCGGTAGGCGGCGAACTCGTGTAGGCAGCGAACTCGTAAAGTACGTTAGCAGCTTTTGAAAATAATAAAAAGTAAAATAGCCTAACCTATTGCGTTGATGCTTTAGATAACTATTGTTTACTTTTTGTTACTTTGCTACACTGCTTTTAGCTGTCCTCGTTTTTCTAAAGCTATAACAACTACTCTAGTTAATATCTAGCTTATTATAAAGCTTGCTTTGTTAAAGTTGTACGTGTTTTTATTCTAAATACTGTACTTAGCTTTGATATTAGCTACTAGGCTAAACTAGCTTTAGATAACTTTTAAATTTTTGCAAAGCGCTTTTTTATAATTGTACTTGCAATTGAACTTTATTGTAAACTTAGAGCAGCGCTTAACCTATATACTAAGCTAGTTTAAGCTAACCTAGCCTAGATTGCGCTTTGCGCGCAAGAAATTGGCTATATTAGCTATAGCTGCGAGCTTAAAAGAGAATTCGCGCGTAATAAGCTTAAGTATATGCTCAACAACTACGCTCTCTTTAGTTTTTGTTAAATTTATTAGTTTAGGCTAGCAATTTGCTTGTAAAAGTTGTCTAGCGCGTTAATAGCTTAGTATTGTTTAAGTAACGTTATAGATAGCTGCAGCGCGTTGCACAAAAAGTATTGCATTTTGTTTAATAAATTAAAAAGCATTTTGTATCTAACGTTTATTAGAAAGTTTTATTTAGTATTGTTGTTAAAGCATTGCGTATATAGGTAGAGTTAGTAAAAGCTTAGCAAAAGTGTTTTGCTAACTCGTGTAGCTCGCTAACTCGTTAAGTACGTTAAACAAAGTTTAAAAGCTTTTTAAAAAAAACAAAAAGCACGACCTAGCAAACTACTAAAAATAATATTACAAAATTATTTTTAAAAAAAGAACAAAACTACGGCTAAGACTAATGTATTCTCTAACTTACAACTAGTAAAAAAAATAAAAAAATACATTTAAAGAAATATCTAGCGAGAATATATACAACTAAGCAAAAGCTTAATAACTTCGCTAATATTATTTGTACTTAAGAGAAACAATGAATTAAAACTATGCGTAAACTATTAACAGCTTAACAACGTTACACAAAAAAACAAATACTTACTACTACTTATTTAAAAGCTTATAAATTAACTTTAAAAATTAGAATAAATTATAAAACTTAACGTACAAAACGAATACTATTGCATTAAAATTACAAAAGAGCACGAATAGTTAATAGCTTTTAAAACTAGATATAAACTCTATAAGTACTAAGTTATGCTATTTAAATTAACTAATGCCTTAGCTACGTTTTAAGCTCTAATTAACAAAGTACTATACAAATACTTAGACATTTTTGTTATAGCGTACTTAAACATCGTATTAATATACTTTAAAAAAACGTTTAAAAAACATTAAAAACATGTTAAAAAAGCGCTACAAAAGATAAAGCAGTACTAGCTACTACTTTACTTAAAAAAGTGTAAATTTCACGTTACAAAAACTAGCTATCTAGAATTTATTATTTTAAAAGAAAGTATGTTTATAAACTCAAAAAAAATCTCGACTATACAAAAGTAGCTAACTTTTAAAATAGTAAAAAATGTGCAATTCTTTTTAAAATTTGCTAACTTTTATTAAAAGTTTATTAAAAACTACTTTAAAACTACAACACTACTTTTAAAAGTTACTAAGAAAAATAGAAAATTCAAATAAACAAAAGTACAAAAACAAGCGTTTTAAGAACTTAAAAAAAGTTTACTACAGCACTAATGCTACAGATGCACAACTCAAAAAAAAAAACTTAAGTAAAAACTAATACTTTAGACTACGCATTAAAAGCAATACTCTTATAGCAATGCAAAAATAAAAAATAAAACTAGTGTTTTACTATTCTAAGAAGTTTTTAAGAGTAAAACTTAACTACAACGTTTAACGTATTAGATTACCAAGCTAGCTAAATTACCAAGCTAGCTACTTTTTCTTGGCACTACCAACTCTATTATCGGCTTACGATGCTTTAACTAAGCAACGCAATACTTACTAAACAAGAAAGTAAAATTAATATCGCAATTTAAGCTTATAAAGCTAGCTAATTCTAAAGTCTACAACGCGCTGCTGCATTGTTTAACGTTAATTAACGTACTCTACGAGCAAGTAGGCTACACGAGCGAGTAAGCCACTTGCGCCAAAACTCTACTAAAACTACGACGAATTAGCCTATTATATTGCTCTTTAGGCTAGTACAGTATATAATTGCATTAAATACTACTTTTGCGCTACATCTGCGTTATTTTTATACGTGCGCAAGTTGTGTTCTGCTTTGCTACACTTGCTACAGCGCTTTGCAAGCTAGTTGCTTTCATTAGCGCGCGCTTTTTTTTTGCTTTCTTTTTATTACTACGCGCACTAAACTCCTTTAGAGCTGTTAACTTTTAGCTCTTTTTAACTATTAGTATTTTCTTTCTTTGTACACGCTTTCTTTTGTGCAATTTACGTTGCGTAGCAGCTTTGTTAGCTACTTAAAGCTTAGCTACCTAGCTGCGCATTAACACTAAAAAATACGCTATCTACTTAGCGCCTTTTAAGAGCTTTCTAAAAGCATTAACTATTAAAGTAAATAAGCTATCTACATGTCGCTAAATTCTCTTTTAAATTAGCTTTAATTGTAATTTAAACTTAAAGGTATTGCTTAGTGTTTAGAACTGCTAAGAAGTGTTGATAATAGAAAGTAGTAATAGCATGCGCAATCGCACGTTAAGCTTTAATATAACAGCTTTTAGGTTAAATAGAGCTAATCTAGCTTCTTTGAACTTTTCTAGAATATTATTAGTTGTAATTAAAGCGCTAAAGGCAGCTTTGAAGCATAGTAGAAACTTAAGTTTTGTAATGTACTTAATATAGCTGCGCATTAAGTTTCTAGCTTAGCAGCTATACGCAACTTTTAACGGCGCAAAACAGCTTACATTAAGCAGCTATAGTAAATGCAATAAGTAAAAAAGCATGCAAAGAGTAATAATTCTATTTTCTTTGTATTACTACTAGAATTTAAGCGAGTTGTAGCTTTTATAGCTGTTAATTATAAGTAAGTAGTATGCGCTAACAGTATGCTTCTTTGTATACTTATTAAAGTGCTTTAACTACTTAAAACTAAGCTTATTTGTTGTTTAGCTATTTTTAGAAACTGCAATAACCTAGTTTTAAAGTAAATTTTTTTTTGTACTAGGCAAAGAAGTAGTGCTTGCTCTAAAAAATAATAAAAAGTAGAATTGCTTACTTTGTTGCGTTAACGCTTTGGATTACTGTTGTTTACTTTTGATTATTTTGCTAGACGCTCTTTAGCTGTCTTTAGCGCTTAGAGCTTGTAACAACTACTCTAGTTAATATTATGCTTATTATAAAGCTAGACTTGTTAAAATTGTAAGTATTTTTATTTTAAATACTGTACTTCGCTTTTATGTTCTCTACAAGCTTAAACTACTTTTAAATAACTTTAAAATTTTCGCACAAGGCTCTCTTGTAGTTGTACTTGCAATTAAACTTAACTTTAAGCTTAAGTTAGCGCCTAACGAACGTACTAGGCTAATTTACGCTAACATAGCCTAGATAACGCTTAGCGCGCAAAGAATTAGTTATATTAGCTATAGCAGCGAGCTAAAAAGAGAATTCTTGCGCGTTAAAGTTAAGTACATGCTAAACAATTACTTTTTTCTTTATTTTAAGTAGATTTATTAAGTTGAGCGTAGAATTGCGTCGAAAGAAGTAGAGTAGTAAATAGGTATAGGTTAGGTTAAAGTTAGGTTAGCTTACGTAAAACCCTAGTGCTAACTTAACTTATACCTACGCTAAAACGTTTTAGCGTAGGTATAAGTTAAGTTAGCACAGACCTCTACAATTCTATATTTTAATATATTTTCTTTTTATAATTATAACAGCTAGTTATAACGTACTTTACGAGCTCGCTAGACACACGAGTTCGCCGAACACTTTTGCCAAGCTCCTACCAAAACTACTCTATTCTAGCGCAAAACAGCTTACTTTAGCTCTATATAGAGCAATCTAACCTAAGATATTATTTAAAATTTACTTTTGCTACTTGCTTACACGTACGTGCGTTATGCCTAGTTTAACTGCACTATTTACACTACTTTTGAGATAGTTTACCTACTTTAGCGCGCACTTGCGTTTTTGGCTTCTTTTTATTACTACGCGCTCTAAACTCTTTTAGAGCAGTTAAACAAGCTTTATTCTCAACTATCAAAGTCTTTTCTGCTTAAACTTGCTTTCTTTTATGCGATCTACGTCGCGTAGCAGCTTTATTTGCTGCTCGAAGCTTTGCAATTTCTTTTTGCGCCAACACTAGCTTGTACGCAATAATAGCTGCCTTTTTTAAAACTTTTTTAAAGGCTTTTACTATAGACGTTGGTAAGCTATCTATATGCTTTTAAATTCTTGCTTTTACAAGCGTTAATTGCGACTCTAGTTTAAAAGTATTGCTTAGAGTTTGCAACTACTAAAGCTTGTTGTTAATAAATAGTAGTAGTAATAGAGTACGCAACTAAACGTCAAAGACTGTTATAACCTATTTTAGGTTAAATAGAACTAATCTAGCGCTTCGAAACTCTTTTTGAATATTACTAAAAGTAATTGCTGCATTATAGGCGCGTATAAAGCATAGTAGAAACTTAAGTTTTGTAATGTAAGTAATCTAGTTGCGCATAAGATTTTTAGCTTAGCGCTCGTACGCTTTTTTTAGAGAAGCAAAACAACCTACATTAAAAGGCTGTAGAAAGTGCGATAAGTGCGGAAGCATATAGATAGTAATAATCTTGTTCTTTTTGTAGTATTGCTAGAATGCGAGCGAGTTATAGCTCTTATAGCCGTCAATTGCGAGTAGTTAGTAAGCACTAACTACTCTTTTCTTTGTATACTTATTAAAGTACTTTAACTACTGCAAGCTAAGCTTATTTGTTGTCTAGCCGTTTTTAGAAACTGCAATAACCTAGTTTTAAAGCAGATCTTTCTTTTTGTACTAAGCAAAAAGGTAATAGCAGCTCTTAAAAATAATAAAAAGTAGAATAGCCTACTTTGTTGCGTTAATGCTTTAGATAACTGTTGTTTATTCTCTATTGCCTTGCTGTATTGCCTTTAGCCGTTCTCGTTTCTCTAAAGCTGTAACAACTGCTCTAGTTGTTATCTAGCCTATTATAAAGCCTGTTTTGTTAAAGTTGTACGTGTTTTTATTCTAGATGCTGTACTTAGCCTTAATGTTAGCTACTAGGCTAAACTAGCTTTAAATAACTTTCAAGTCTTTGCAAAGCGCTTTTTTATAATTGTACTTGCAATTGAACTTTATTGTAAACTTAAAGCAGTGCTTAACCTACGTACTAGACTAGTTTAAGCCAACTTGGCCTAAATTGCGCTTTGCGCGCAAGAAATTGGCTATATTAGCTACAGCTGCGAGCCTAGAGAGAAATCCGCGCGTAATAAGCTTAAGTATATACTCAACAACTACGCTTTTCTTAGTCTTTGTTAGATTTATTAATTTAGGCCTGTAATTTGCTTGTAAAAGCTGTTTAGCGCGTTGATTGCTTAGTGTTGCTTAAAAAACGTTATAGATAGCTGCAGCGCGTTGCAAAAAAAGTATTGCGTTTTGTTTAAGAGCTTAAAGAGTAGTTTGTATCTAACGTTTATTAGAAAGCTCTATCTAGTGTTGTTGTAAAAGCATCGTGTACATAGGTAGAGTTAGTAGAAGCTTGGCAAAAGTGTTCGGCGAACTCGTGTATCTAGCGAGCTCGTAAAGTACGTTAACAAGTTTATTAACCTAAAAGTAGTACCTATAACTTAACTTTAACCTACGCTTTGATTACTCTAACTTAACTTTAACTCTAGGTTTGTGCGACTCTAACTTAACCTATACCCAACGATAAGTACTTTCTACTTATTCGCTAGCGTAGAAAGAAAGTTCTAGCGCGTTAACGCTATAAAGTGTTTCGAAGTACATTGTAAATTGCTGCAGCGCGTTGCTAAAAGAGATTTGCGTTTTTTCGATAGCTTAAAGCGCAAGCTGCAATTGAGCTTCTTTTAGAGCTAGTAACTAGTTTTCTTGTTAAAGCATCGCGTTGTTGAGAGAGTTTTGGTAAAGTCTTAGCGCAAGTAGCTTACTTGCTCGTGTAGCTTACTTGCTCGTAGAGTACGTTACGTAAAAATATAAACCTTGCTAACGTAAACAATAAAAAGTAAAATTGATTACTTACTTGCGCAGATGTAACTAATAACAGTAACCTACTTGCAATTACCTAGCTAAACTATTTTAAGTTTCTTACGTTTTTTTAAAGCTGTAAAAATAAGCTAAAAGCTTATAACGCTTATTATAAAGCTAGATTTATCGAAGTTGTAAGTGTTTTTATCTAGAATGCTATGCTTTGCTTTTACGTTAGCTACAAGCTTAAACTACGCGTTTATAACTTTAAGATTTTTTTGTTTCTTTTTTTAATTAGTTATTGTAAAATTGAGTTTAACGCGTTTTAAGCTTTTTCTTTTGTTTTATAAACTAGTTTAGCTAGTTGTTGCTAACTAGCTTAAGCTTTTAGTAAGTGCGCAAGTTGTTAGCTATATCTCGTAGTAAACTTTTTAATAGTAGAAACTCTTTTAAATCTAGGCTAAGTATACGCTCTACTATCGAATTCTCTTTAAGCAGCGTAAGATTCTTGCAGTTAAGCTTACAATCGCGTCGTAAACGTCGTTTGTAGTTTTAATAGTTAAAAGTTTTTTTAGGCACTAAATAAGCTCGCGCAGCAGCTCGTTAAAAAAAAACGCGTTAGATCTTGTAGCTCGAATAGCAATAGTTATTCTAGCTTTATTACTAGTTTATATAGTAGATAGTAGTAGTTGCATTGTAATAGTACTAGTGCTTTTAGTACGATTTTAGTAGAATGCGCTGCTTAGTAGAGTGCGCCGCTTGGTAGTAGATAACGTTACAACTTCAAGCTTTAACTATTTTAACTTAACTTTAACTTAAGCTGCTTAGTAACTAGCGCAAGTTAAAGCTAAAGTTAAGTTAAAGTTTGACGTAAGCTAACTTAACTCTAACTTAACTTCTACCTATTTACTAGCTTACTTTAAATAGCAATTTAAGTTAGCAAAATTTTCGTAGTACACGCTAAGTTGCTCTAGCGCTTTTTACTTTAAGTATCAACTACTTTGCAAATACTACTTTAACTATCTACTTAATAGCGCTAGATTATTAGACCTACTACTTACAGCGAATTTAGTAAGCTAATACTAGTAGTTCTATTCTTAGCGTAGTTCTAGAAATATACTTGCACTAATTATACCTAGAAATCTAGCAATAGTCAATTCAAGCAAGAAGCGCTCTAAAAAGAATAAAGAAAAGAAAAGCAAAAAAGCAAACTAGCTACGTAAGTAAGCTTTGGAATTTTATTGAAATTGAAATTGCTTGCTAACGCGCTTTACAGCTTGTTTGCGCTTTTTAAATTACTCTTAGCGCAACTTAGAGCACTTAGAGCACTCTATGCACTTAGTTTAAAAAAAAAAGTTAAAGTTACTAAGCTAGTTACTACTGTAAAACAATTTACTAAGACAATTACTAAAAAACCGTTATACTAAGGTTAAGTGCCTAAGAAAACCGCTTCTTTCGCTAACAATTTAGTAGCTACGATAGTAGAAATAAAAGAGAAAATAAAGTAAATAAAAAAAGCGTATCTAAGTAGTAGCAAAGCTAGCGCTAGCAGCAGCCGTAAACGCTTTTTGCTAGTTAACTTCGAATTAGAGTATAAGCTAAGTAAGCTAGCGCTTGCTCGCAAGCGTAGCAAACAAGCGAAAAAGCAAGCTAGCCGTAGCTTCGCGCGTTAAAGTTTTAGAAAGTTTACACTTTACTAAGCAACCGCACAACAACGCTCTATTAGATTTAGCTAAAATGTACTGCGCTATATAAAATAGTAAATGCAAAAATATATCTAAAATAATATTGCAAAAATGTAGTATCGTAATAAAGTTGTAGAAAGAGTAGAAGTATGTTGTCAAATGTAAATCGATTACCTAACAGTAGCAACATTTTGAGCTAAATTCAAGTTAATTCGAATAAATTGCTGCATTTGCAGTGCTAATTCGGCGTAGATTATCTAGTAGCTACGCTTCTAGCTATAGCTAGTGTTGTTTTAAGTTTTAGTATTTGCTAGTAGAACTTTAGCTGTGCTTAATAATACTAGGCGAGGTACTACACACGTAGTTTGAAAACTATAGTACCGTATAATAGAACTATAGTGTCGAATAACTTTTGCTTAACGTAAAGCACTAGCGAACTCGCTACACTTAAGCTAGTAAATAAGTAGAAATTAAGTTAGAGTTGAGTTAGCTTACGTTAGACTTTAACTTAACTCTAGCTTTAACCTACGCTAGTTACTAAGCAGCTTAAGTTAAAGTTAAATTAAAGTAGTTAAAGCTTAGAGTTGTAATTAAGTCTTACATAATATTACAACTTATATTAATATTAAGTTTTTTATGTATATTTATTACATTTATTTATTATAGTTTTTTAACTATTTAGGTAACTCTAACTTACTTTTAACCTAAAGCTTTAACTACTCTAACTTAACTTCTACCTACGCTAGATTAACTATAACTTAACTTTAACTTAAAGTTTGTGCAACTTATAACTTAACTTATACCTATTAATAAGTACTTTCTACTTATTCGCTAGCGTATACGCGTTAAAGTGCTTTAACTATTTAAAACTAAAAGCGTTGTTTGTCTAGCTGTTCTTAGAAACTAAAAGCTTTTAATTGCTAGGTATAAAGTTCTTTTTGTACTAACGTACTCTACGAGCGAGTAGGCTACATAGGCGAGTAAGCTACTTGCGCTAAAACTCTACCAAAACTCCCTCAACAACGCGATGCTTTAACAAGAAAACTAGTTACTAGCTCTAAAAAAAGCTCAATTGCAGCTTGCGCTTTAAGCTATTAAAAGAAACGCGAATTTCTTTTAGCAACGCGCTGCAGCAATTTACAATGTACTTCAAAACACTCTAAAGCGTCAACGCGCTAGAACCTCTTTTCAACGCGATTTTACGCTTAACTTAATAAATCTACTTAAAATAAAAGAGAAAGTAATTGTTTAGCATGTACTTAACTTTAACGCGCGAGAATTTTCTCTTCGGCTCGCTGCTATAGCTTAGGCTAGTAAATAGATAGAAGTTAAGTTAGAGTTAAGTTAGCTTACGTTAGACTCCAACTCAACTCTAGCTTTAACCCGCGCTAGTTACTAAGCAGCTTAAGTTGAAGTTGAGTTAGAGTAGTTAAAGCTTAGAGTTGTAGTTAGGTCTTACATAATATTTACAACTTATATTAACATTAAGTTTTTTATGTATATTTATTACATTTATTTATTATAGTTTCTTAACTATTTAGGTAACTCTAACTTAACTTTCAACTTAAAGCTTTAACTACTCTAACTTAACTTCTACCTACGCTAGGTTAACTCTAACTTAATTTTAACTTAAAGTTTGTGCGACTTATAACATAACTTATACTTATTAATAAGTACTTTCTACTTATTCGCCAGCGTACTATAGCTAATATAGCTAATTCTTTGCGCGCTAAGCGTTATCTAGGCTATGTTAGCGTAAATTAGCTTAGTACGTTCGTTAGGCGCTAACTTAAGCTTAAAGTTAAGTTTAATTGCAAGTACAACTACAAGAGAGCTTTGTGCGAGAATTTTAAAGTTATTTAAAAATAGTTCAAGCTTGTAGAGAACATAAAAGCGAAGTACAGTATCTAAAATAAAAACACTTACAACTTTAACAAGTCTAGCTTTATAATAAGCATGATATTAACTAAAGCAGTTGTTACAAGCTCTAAGCGCTAAAGACGGCTAAAAAGCGTTTAGCAAAGTAATTAAAAGTAAACAACAGTAATCCAAAGCGTTAACGCAACAAAGTAAGCAATTTTACTTTTTATTATTTTCTAAAGCAAGCACTACTTCTTTGCCTAGTACAAAAAAAAGAATTTACTCTAAAACTAAGTTATTGCAGTTTCTAAAAATAGCTAAACAATAAATAAGCTTAGTTTTAAGTAGTTAAAGCACTTTGATAAGTATACAAAAAGGCATACTGTTAGCGCATACTACTTACTTATAATTAACAGCTATAAAAGCTACAACTCGCTTAAATTCTAGTAGTACTACAAAGAAAATAGAATTATTAACGTAAACTACTAGTAACTCGGCTAAACTAGTAACTCGGCTAAACTAGTAACTCGGCTAAAAAACGCTAAGACTACGAATACCAACTTGCTTTTACTATGCTTACACCTACGAACGCGCAATTACGTAAATACAAAAGCAAACTTCTCTTTGCTTTTAAAGCTTTTAGAGCTAGCAAATTCTAAAGCCTTTGCGTAGCTACATAGTTTTTTACTATCAATTACCGTTAACTTGCTAAACGCGATAAAGAAACACTTTTTAGCTTAAAAACTACGTTTACTTTTCGTAAGCTTACAAGCACTAAAAAAAAAACAATTGTCTAATACATTTTTAACCTTAACGCGCAAGAATTCGCGCTTTTTTTATTTAAAGTAGCTAATATAGCTAATAAACTGCTAGGCAAGCGTAGTAGCAGGCTAGTAAGCAAGAACTAGCTTGCGCGCTTCGTAACGCGTTTATCTAAGCTCAAAATAGCTTTCAATTGAGCTAAGAATAGGCAGAGAATACTTTAAAAGAATTCAAAGATAATTAGCGCGTAGTTTAAGCTAGTAGAGAATATCAAAGCTAAGTACAGCGTTTACAACGACGACGTGCACAACTTTAACAAAACTAGCTTCTAAATAAGCGTAATTAGCTCTATAAAAGTTGTTACAAGCTTTTAAAAACGTACTCAACCTAATTTTATCTAGCTAGGCGATTAAGAGTAAGTAACAGTTATTTAGAGCATTTGCGCCGTAGAGTACGCAATCCTGCTGTTTATTATCTACAAAAAGCGCGTTTACATTTTAGCATAGTACATAAAGAACTTTATACTTAGCAATTAGAAGCTTTTAGTTTTTAAAAACGGCTAGACAAACAACGCTTTTAGTTTTAAATAGTTAAAGCACTTTAACGCGCATACAAAAGCGCGTTAGGTAAAAAAGTATTAGCTACTTATTTTAAACGGCTATAAGAGCTACTAATCTTAAAATTTTAAAAACTATTACTTTGAGAACAAGATTCTTACGCTTTGCATGCTAGCTTATTTATTTTATATTCTTTAGCTGCTAGATGTAGTTTGCTTTTTGCTGCTAAAGCTAAAGTACTCTTAACGCGTTTGAGACTTAGCGCGCTAGCGCGTTTTTTATATTAACAAAAAAAGCTTCTTGCTAGCTTTTAAAAACGCGTTTTTTAAAGTGTTTACAACAAAGAACTACAAAAATGCATTTAAAGTTTTAAAGCTAGTTTCTATTAACGCGTAGGTAGTTTTTAGTTGTTTTAAAGTACAGCTGCGTACTTCGCTACTACTTCTTGCACTAGAAACGCCGTAGCAGTTAAAAACTCTAAGCAATACACTTAAATTTGAATTGCAATTAAAGCTAGTACGCGATTTTATTGCTAGATTGCTTACTTTAGCGCAGAGTAGCTTCTTTTAGCTTGTAAAAAAAGCTGAATTAATGCTGCATTAGAACGCGATTAAGGACTACCGTATTAAAAAGCTTAAAAATCAATTAGCAAAGATAACTAAGCAGAAATCGCGCAAACGAAAGCGGATTTAGCATAGCAGTACAATAGAGTATAGTAATAGATTAGCGCAAGTAGCTGCTAAAGCGTTTACAGCGCTTTAGCTATTAAAGAAAGCGCGTAGTAAAGAGAGTTAAAAAAGAGTACAACTAGCTCTACGGCGCTGTAGAAACTATAGTAATACAAAGCACAATACTCAAACCTGCTAAAAAAATCTAGAAAAAGCTTTTGAATCTAAAGTTAGCACGACGTACGCAGGTTCTTTGTTCGATAGCAATTAATTTAATGTTCTTTGAGATAAGTTGGTTGTGCTAAGCATTTTTAGCTAAGTTACTAGTTTAGCTAAGTTACTAGTAGTTTACGTTACTTTTTGCATACTTTTTTACTTATTGCATTTACTATAGCTGCTTAATTGTTACAAACAGAAACGATACTAGGTATCGTAGACTAAGCAACGACGTAGAAAAGTTGTTAGAGCTTGCAAGTTTGCAAAACGAAAGTACAACAATGCGCGAAGCAGAATTAGGTTAGCAGTTACGTAATAGTAATTAGTGCGATTAAAGCTTTAGCAAACTAAGCATACTAAGTAGCGAGCGCTTAGCTAGCTTAAAGCGCTTAGTAACTAAGCATACTAAGCGAACTAAGCAGAATACTTTTAGCAAAGAATTACGAAACTATATAGATTAACAAAATTTTCTTTATAGTTTAAATTCTTTGTAGTTAACTTTTCTAAGTACATTTTATACATAGATTAAATCTATAGGCAACAAATTGTTACTTTGTTATTCTATTTTAAAATAGAATTAAGATTGTTTTTTTTACGTTGTTACTAAGCTTTTCGAACACAGAACAATTTCTTAGGCGGAATTTTCTCGTTCGATTAACGAGTACTTTCGGTAAAAGAACACTTCTAATAACACGTTAACTACTTTAGGTTTAGAACTAAGACAATATAACAACTTTAGCAAGCTTAAGTAGTAGCAGCGCTAGAGCACTAGCACGTACCGCAGCAATAGTACTAGCAAAGCAAGCTAACTAAATAGAACAAATAAGCGAGCAGATTAGCAAACTGTTAGAAATAGTTTCAATTCTAAAAAGTTAAGAAACTAGTAGTACTGCGAAAGCACTGTTCCTAGAAAAATATAGCGAAAAAAAAAACATTATAGTTTTTCTTTACGAGCATCGACTTCTACTGCTGTTACTATGCAACAAGCTTTTTTACGAAGCAAAACAAAATCTTTGCAGCTAAAATGCACATAAAAAACAACGCAGCAGAATAGTTTTAGCTACACGCAAACGACTATGTTAAAAGCAATAGCAAGCAAAAAATAAAGCTAAACACGCAACGCATTTTTGAAAACTAAAAATTGTTTAAAAAAAAGCTTTATACGATCTACAAGAAAGTAAACAAAACACAATAAGCAATAAACAAACTTAAGCTACTACAACAGAAAAAATTTGCAAGTAAATATACAATTAAGTTTAAAAGAATTTAGGCTAAAGTAGACAACGTAGAAAAACAAAGCTTATGCGAGTTCTACTACGCAGGACTAAAAAAACATGTAAAAAATAAAATTAGTCAAAACAAAAAACCTAAAGAACTTAGAGAGTTAATTAAAACTGCGGTACAAATTAACAACTAACTATAGCAACAATAGTAGAAACGCAAGTTTACTATTAAACTATACATACGCCTAGTAGCTACGATTAAGAAAACTTATTACTACGACTTAATAGACATCGACAGCGTTAAGCGAGTTTAGAACAACAAACTACTACAAAAGCAGTTTAACAAAAAGAACGCTACTTTAACAAAACAAAACTCTAAAGACAAGTTGTTAAAAAAAAAAAACGCTAAAAACATTACGACAATAAAGTATGTCTTTAATGCAGCAAAAACAAATACTTTTGCAAAAACTACTTAGAAACACTACAGAAAGTAGCAGGCGCACAAGTTGCTACTATTGCTATAGTCTAACTACAGCAAGTAGCTACACTATACCTAAAGAACTTCAAAAAATCAAAAAAACAATTAGATCTAAATAGAAAGTCTTAAAGACGTTACAAAGCTAATAAATTAAAACAACAAGAAACTAATAACTTTACAAGTTCAAGAGATTAACGGACAGCTATAAAACTACAAATGCTAAATGTGCAACTAGAAAACTTACATTGCTTAGTATTGCAAGAACAGGTTTTATACGCTTTAAATCGAAGAACTACAAAAGTAAAAAGTTGCAAACGCAGCTAATAGAAAAAAAAATACAGTTCGCTAATTAGAATAATTACAGAAACTTACTTTGGCACTAGTGCAACAAAAAAAACTATGTATACTACGTAGACAACAGAATTCTCGCTTAGCAACAGCTAGAATTACTGTTACACGTTTTACTTAAAGACAGCGAGTGTATAGTAGCAAAATGCTACGTACATAACTACAACAACTAGTTTAAAAACTATAGCAGTAGCTAAAGATAAGCGTAGTATTACAACAAAAAATGTTAAATACACTAGTTATGCAAGCATATTACAGAATAGTAGCTTATAAGTTTAAAAAACAAGGACTACTTAGAATGCAACAACGAATTGTGCGCAAAGAACTACAAAACGTGTAAAAAAGCACGTTAGCTTTTTTGCACTACAGAATGCACTATCTATAAGTTAAAAAAAAATGCAACGAGATAGAATTTTAAAAACTAAAACTACGACAAGTTTCTAAAGCTTTGAAAATGCTTCGTTAACAAATGCAACTACTACGAGCAATAAAATATTCTAAAAAAACAAGCTTTAAAAGCTTTTTTAGCAAAAAACTAGCAGGCTACTAGACTTACAGTTAGAATAGTATAAGTGCCTTTAGCACAACTGTACAAAGCGTACAAAAAACGCAACTAAAACAAAATTACATAAAAGTAAAAGCAAAAGTTGTAAGCTAAGAGCTTACTGCACTACTTAATATTAAAGCTGCTTAAACATTAGTTTCTTTTAAATAAGTAAAAAGAAACAGAATACTTTACTAAGTTAAAAATTAACTAATACAAATAGTGTTAGCTAACAAACAACTACTAAAATATAAAAACAGTTTAATTAACTTAGAAACTTAAAAAGTTGAGTTGAAAGTTGTAAGCATTAGGCACTAACAGTGTATTAATATTATAAACTTTAAAAGTTCTAACATGTATATTAGGTACGACTAGCTACAACAACACAATTTTAATATTAATTAGAAAAATAAAACAATACGCAGCTGAAGGCTTAGAAAGAAAGTTGCTGTAGTACTACAAAATAGTTCAACAATTCAAAGCTCACCTAAGAACGAAAGAATTAGTTTAATTTTACTTTACAAAATCGCGAGAATTTGTAAAAAAAACTTTTAGCAAATAAGCGTTATATAGATACAACAAGTTGCGCCTCTAAAAATAAGCAAACTACAATCCAACTTTTTTAAAAAACATAAAAAGAAGTTTAGAAACTTCTTTACTAAATACTAAACAGAGTTTAAAAGCTTTTTTAAAAAAAACGAAAAGTACAACTTAGCAAACTACTAAGAATAGAATTACAAGATTATCTTTAAAAAAGAACAAAACTACGACTAAGACTAATGTATTCTCTAACTTACGACTAGCAAAAGAAATTAAAGAAATACATTTAAAGAAATATCTAGCGAGAATATATACAACTAAGCGAAAGCTCGATAGCTTCGCTAATACTATTCGTACTAAAGAAAAACAAAGAATTGAAACTGTGCGTAGACTATCAACAGCTTAACAACGTTACACGAAAAAACTAATACTTACTACCGCTTATTTAAAAGCTTATAGATTAACTTTAAAAAGTAAAATAAATTACAAAACTTAACGTACAAGACAGATACTATCGCATTAAAATTGCAAAAGAGCACGAATAGTTAATAGCTTTCAAAACTTAATATAGACTTTATAAGTACTAGGTTGTGCTATTTAAACTAACTAATGCCTTAGCTACGTTTTAGGCTTTAATTAACAAAGCACTATACAAATACTTGAATATTTTTGTTACAGCGTACTTAAACGATGTATTGATATACTCAAAAGAAACGCTCGAAGAACATCAAAAGCATGTTAAAAAAGTGCTACAGAAAATAAAGCAGTACTAGCTACTACTTTACTTAAAGAAGTGTAAATTTCACGTTACAAAAACTAGCTATTTTAGATTTATTATATTAAAATAAAGTGTGTTTATAGATTTAAAGAAAATTTAAACTAACGTAAAGCACTAGCGAACCCGACAGACTAGTAAACTTAACAAAATTTGCCAAGACTACTACCTTCTCTATCAACGCGATATGTTTTAACCAACTAACGCGTTATTACAGTAATACGAAGAAAAACTTCAGCTTGCTTTTAAAGCTTATAATTTTAGCTAATTCTAAAGCTATTAAGTTGCTGCTAGTGCTTTTAACGTTAAACACTATACTCTTTCTAAACGCGCTAGAGAAATTCTATTTTAAGCTTAAACACAACTTACATTTTCAAAGCTTACTGCGACTAAAGAGCAAACGATTATTTAATATATTCTCAACTTTAATTCGCGAGAATTTGCCTCTCGGCTGTCTAAAGTAGAAAATATAGAAAATAAACTAGTAGCTGCGCAAAGTAGAGAGCTAGTAGGTAAAAACTAGGCTAAGAGATTTGTAACGCGTTTAGGCGAGCTTAAAATAGCTTTTAATCGAGCAAAGAACTAGCAAAGAATATAACAAAAAGATTCTAAAGTAATTAGCGCGTAGTTTAAGCTTGTTAAGAATACCAAAGCTAAGTACAGCATCTAAGATAATAATATACACAACTTTAACAAAACTAGCTTTTAAATAAGTGTTATTAAGTTTATAAAAGTCGTTACAGGCTTTTAAAAACGTACTCAACTTAATTTTATCTAGCTAGGCGATTAGAAGTAAGTAATAGTTATTCAAAGCATCTGCGCCGCAAGGTACGCGATCTTGCTATTTATTATTTACAAAAAGCGCGTTTACATTTTAGCATAGTACAAAAAAAACTTTATACCTAGCAATTAAAAGCTTTTAGTCTTTAAGAACGGCTAGACAAACAACGCTTTTAGTTTTAAATAGTTAAAGCATTTTAACGCGCATACAAAAGCGCGTTAGGTAGAAAAGTATTAGCTACTTATTTTAGACGGCTATAAGAGCTACTAATCTTAGGATTTTAAAAACTATTGCTTTGAGTACAAAATTCTTACGCTTTGCATGCTAGCTTATTTATTTTATATTCTTTAGCTGCTAGATGTAGTTTGCTTTTCGCTGCTAAAGCTAAAGTACTCTTAACGCGTTTGAGACTTAGCGCGCCGGCGCGTTTTCTATATTAACAAGAAAAGCTTTCTGCTAGCTTTTAGAAACGCGTTTTTCAAGGTATTTACAACAAAAAACTGCAAGAAAGCTTTTGAGGCTTTAAAGCTAGTTTCTATCAACGCGTAGGTAGTTTTTAATTATCTTAAAGTACGGTTGTGTACCTCGCTACTACTTTTTGCACTAGAAATGCCGTAGCAGTCAAAGACTCCAAGCAATACGCTTAAATTTGAATCGCAATTAAAGCTTATTACTACTAAGCTTAGTTTCTCTCTATTATCTTTAAAGAATAGAGTTAATTAGCTTGTCAAAAGGTTCTACTAGATAGCCTATTAGGTTGAGCTAATGTGCAATCGAATCTCTAGCTTTGAAAAGACTATTAAAGAAGCAACAAAAAAAAAATTACGAAAACAAAAGCGGATTCAAACAGGTAGCACAATAGAGTATAGTAATGAATTAGCGCAAGTAGCTGCTAAAGCGTCTACAGCACTTTAGCTATCAAAAAAAGCGCGTAGTAGAAAGAGTTAAGAAAAAGCACAACTAGCTCTATAGCGCTGTAAAAACTATAGTAATACAAGGCACAATACCCGAACCTACTAAAAGAATACAAAAAAAGCTTTTAAATCTAAAGCTAGCACGACGTACGTAGGTTCTTTGTTTAATAGCAATTAATTTAATGTTCTTTAAGATAAGTTGGTTGTGCTAAGATATTTTGTTGGGTTTACTAGTTTGTTGAGTTCGCTAGTACTTTACGTTATACAAGAATAGCTAACTTCTAAAATAGTAAAAAACGTGCAGTTTTTTCTAGAATTTGCTAACTTCTATTAAAAGTTTATTAAAAATTACTCTAAAACTACAACACTACTTTTAAAAGTTACTAAAAAAAATAAAAAATTCAAATAAACAGAAGCACAAGAACAGGCGTTTTAAGAACTTAAAAAGAAGTTTACTACAGCACTAATGCTATAGATGCACAACTTAAAAAAAAAAACTTAAGTAAAAACTAATGCTTTAGACTACGCATTAAGAGTAATACTCTTGCAGCAATGCAACGATAAGAAATAAAAACTAGTATTTTACTATTTTAAAAAGTTCTTAAGAGCAGAACTCAACTACAACGTTTACAACAAAGAGCTATTAGCAATAATAAACGCTTTTGAACAATAAAAAGCATAGCTAAAAAGAGCAAGGCATTAAGTACAAGTGTACTTAAATTACTAAAACTTTACTAGCTTTACTACAACTAAGAAGTTAAACTAACGACAAGTTAAATAAGCTGAATTTATAGTAGATTACAACATCAAGATTTACTATTGCAAAGAAACTAATAATAAAACCGCAAACGCGCTTAGTTGAAGATTAGATTTTATAAAAACTAACAAACTAGTTACGCACAACCTAGTATTACAACGGAACTTAAACAAAACTCTTAAATACAACTAACTACAATTAGCTAAAATAGCTAGAGTTACAAGTATTAAAAAAAGAATGCACTAAAAATAAAGCAAAAACGATTAGCAAAGATAGATAGTTACGAACGACACTTAAGCTATATAGCTTATTTAAAAATTACATGCTTTACAAGCATATAAACACTTAGAAATTAACAAAATAGTTTAACAAATTTTAAACGAGTACTTAATACTCTACGTACAAAACATAGTTGGAAAAGTAGTAAGCAACTATTTAAATTGTTTAAAAAACAAACTTAAAAGACACAAGCTCTACGAATTACTTTAACTACTAGAACTACTTGCACGCTTATAAATTAGCGTTACAATAGATTTTATAGTAAAGCTTTTAAAATTGTTAAAACCTAAATCAGCACGGCTATGCAACTCGATTTTGGTAATTGTAAACTAATTAACTAAAGAATTACATTTTGTACTAACAAAAAAATTAATTACAGTAGAAGAAATAGCCTACGAGGTTACAAAAACACTTGTTGCTAATTACAAATTGCTAAAACAGTTTATAACAAATAGAAACAAGCTGTTTACATTAAAGTTTTAAAATACGTTTTTAGCCTAGTTAAGAGTTGCAAAAAAGCTATCAACTAGCTTTTACTCGCAAACAAACGGCCAAACAGAACGAACGAACTAAACGCTAGAACAATACCTACGAATGTACACTAACAAGCTGCAAAACAACTAGGTTAAACTTCTACTAACAGCACAATTAGCATACAACAGTACGAGGTTTACGATAATAGAATACTCGCTATACTACGCAAATTATAGATATAAGCTAGTAGCTTATTAAAATCTAAAAGACATTAAAAGCATTTTGCTAGCAGCGAACGACAAGGCTTTTAGAATGCAAAAATTACACAACAAATTGAGCAAACGAATTACTTAAAAAAACTTTACAATAGCTAAGTTAGCAAACAAGAAAAAGCTTAAAAAACCAACTTTTAAAAAAGGGAATAGAGTTTTTCTCTTACGAAAAAACCTAAAAACTAAACAACTATGCAACAAGTTAGACAACTTTCAAATAAAACTATTTAAAATCCTAAAAGTTAAGAGACTTGTATTATTTAAACTATAGCTACTTACAAGCATGCGCATACATCTAGTTTTTTACAAATTACTTCTTAAACTAGCACTACTAAACGCCGAAGTAGCAACTAATATTAAACTCAAAAACGAAAAGTACGAAGTCGAAGAAGTTAAAAACTTACAAAAGTTCAAACGTTAGTAGAAATACTTAGTTAAATAGCAAAGATAGCTAAAGAGCTAGAATATATAGAAACTAATACAAAATTTTACAAACTGCAAGGAACTAGTACGAAAGTATTACTAGCAAAATTTAGAAGCAAAGAATCCAAGTTCTCTAAAAAAGCAAAAAAGTTAAAAGAAAAAAAAACAAGTAGAGAAAAGTTAGTTTGTAACTAGCCTAAGTTAGCTAAAAGCGTTTTGAATAGCAGTAGTATAGAACTATTAGTAAAAGCTATACTCTTAAAATTAATAGTAGCGCTAAACTACGCAGCTTCTAGTTTCTTTAGCTTTTCAATAGCAACCTACTTATTAGCAAAACGCTAATTTTTTTTTATTTTAGCAATAGAAAGCTCTACTTGAAGAGTAGCAGCACGAGACTTCGCTGCGAACACTAGCTAAGCAGCCTAGATTCGTGCAAAAAGCACTTGTTGCTTAGCTAACAAAAGCTAATGTTGCAAGTTGCAACGCTTTTGTTAAAAAGCTACTTATTTTCTTTTTGTTAAAGCAAAACTGCAAAGCGCGCTAAACTAAAAGCATTTAGCACACTTATCTAACGAGAGATTAACTAGGCACTTTAAATTTTTTTTAGAACAACGGCCGCAAGAAGTAGGCATCTTTAAACTAGTTTTACAAATATAAGCAACTTAATCGTAACAACAACAAGTTAACTTAAAACACGAATTTACAAAAAGCGAGAACTTAAGCATAGTTAAACTTAAAAACTCAAAAGAATACAAAAAAAAGCTACGACACGACGAGAATCAAAGTTAACTTACTTTTATACAAAACAGCACTTTTAATGCAAAGTACAAAAAAAACTAGCACAGCACAGCAGAACAGCTATTAAAACAATATTTTAAAAAAAAAAAAAAATGTTACAAACAAAAACGATACTAGGTATTGTAAACTAAGCAACAACGTAAAAAAGTTGTTAGAGCTTGTAAGTTTACAAAACAAAAGTACAGCAATGCGCAAAGCAGAATTAAGTTAGCAGTTACGTAATAGTAATTAGTGCGATTAGAGCTTTAGCAAACTAAGTACACTAAGCAGCAAGCGCTTAGCTAGCTTAAAGCGCTTAGCAACTAAGCATACTAAGCTAACTAAGTAGAACGCTTTTAGCAAAGAATTACAGAACTATATAAATTAACAAGATTTTCTTTACAATTTGAATTCTTTGTAGTTAACTTTTCTAAGTACATTTTATACATAAATTGAATCTATAGGCAACAAATTGTTACTTTGTTATTCTATTTTAAAATAGAATTGAGATTGTTTTTTTTACGTTGTTACTAAGCCCTTCGAACACAAAACAATCTCTTAGGCGGAATCTCCGAGTCCAATCGACGAGTACTTTCGGTAAAAAAACACTCTTAATAACATTAATGTAAACTGTTTTGCGCCGTTAAAAGTTGCGTATAGCTGCTAAGCTAAAAACTTAATGCGCAGCTATATTAACTACATTACAAAACTTAAGTTTCTACTATGCTTCAAAGCTGCCTTTAGCGCTTTAATTACAACTAATAATATTCTAAAAAAGTTCAAAGAAGCTAGATTAGCTCTATTTAACCTAAAAGCAGTTATATTAAAGCTTAACGTACGATTGCGCATGCTATTACTACTTTCTATTATTAATACTTCTTAGCAGTTCTAAACACTAAGCAATACCTTTAAATTTAAATTACAATTAAAGCTAATTTAAAAGAAAATTTAGCGACATGTAAATAGCTTACTTACTTTAATAGTTAATACCTTTAAAAAGCTCTTAAAAGGCGCTAAGTAGATAGCGCATTCTTTAGTGTTAATGCGCAGCTAGGTAGCTAAGCTTTAAGTAGCTAACAAAGCTGCTACGCAACGTAAATCGTACAAAAAAAAGCGTGTACAAAGAGAAAAAATACTAATAGTTAAAAAAAGCTAAAAGTTAATAGCTCTAAAAGAGTTTAGTGCGCGTAGTAATAAAAAAAAAGCAAAAAAAAAAGTACGCGCTAATAAAAGCAACTAGCTTGCAAAGCGCTGTAGCAAGTGTAGCAAAGCAGAACACAACTTGCGCACGTATAAAAATAACGCAAATGTAGCGCAAAAGTAGTATTTAATGCAATTATATGCTGTACTAGCCTAAAAGGCAATATAATAAGCTAATTCGTCGTAGTTTTGGTAGAGTCTTAGCGCAATTAGCTTACTCGCTTGTGTAGCTTACTTGCTCGTAGAGTACGTTATGCTAAGATATCAACGCGCTTTTTGTAGATAATAAATAGCGAGATTGCGTACTCTACGGCGCAAATGCTCTAGATAACTATTACCTACTTCTAATCGCCTAGCTAGATAAAATTAAGTTGAGTACGTTTTTAAAAGCTTGTAACAACTTTTATAAACTTAATAACATCTATTTAAAAGCTAGTTTTATTAAAGTTGTGCACGTTGTTTAGGTATACGCTATACTTAGCTATTGTTTTCTCTACTAGCTTAAACTACGCGCTAATTACTTTAGAATTTTTTTGCAGTATTCTTTGTCTATTTTTAGCTCAATTAAAAGCTATTTTAAGCTTAGATAAACGCGTTACGAAGCGCGTAAGCTAGTTTTTGCTTACTAGCTTACTAAGCTACTACTACGCTCGCCTAGTAGTTTATTAGCTATATTAGCTACTTTAAATAGAAAAAGCGCGAATTCTTGCGCGTTAAAGTTAAAAATGTATTAGACAATTGTTTTTTCTTTAGTGCTTGTAAGCTTACAAAAAGTAAAAGTAGTTTTTAAACTAAAAAGTATTTTTTTATTGCGTTTAGCAAGTTGGTAGTAATTAATAGTAAAAAACTATGCAGCTACGTAGAAGCTTTAGAATTTGCTAGCTCTAAAAGCTTTAAAAGCAAAAAGAAGTTTGCTTTTGTATTTACGTAATTGCGCGTTTGTAAGTATAAACATAGTAAAAGCAAGTTAGTATTCGTAGTATTAGTATTTTTTTAGCTAGGTTACTAGTTTAGCTAGGTTACTAGTAGTTTACGTTATAGTATTTCTTTACGTAATGCATAAGCTAATAAAACTAATATTATAATTTTCTAAACTATGTATATTTATAAACTACAGCAATTAATACTTTAGCTAAAATATTATGTTTATATTATAGCCTATAACGTTATTGTGCAGTTCAAATAACTGTATATACTTTAAAACTAGTTTAGTTACCTCTAAATATAAGATAACATTATAAAAACAAAATTAATTTTAATGCAAATTTAATATACTCTGTATACTACTAACGTAAACTACTAGTAACTTAGCTAAACTAGTAACCTAGCTAAAAAATGCTAAAACTACGAACACTAACTTGCTTCTACTATGCTTACACTTACGAACGCGCAATTACGTAAATACAAAAGCAAACTTCTTTTTGCTTTTAAAGCTTTTAGAGCTAGCAAATTCTAAAGCCTTTGCGTAGCTACATAGTTTTTTACTATTAATTACCGTTAACTTGCTAAACGCAATAAAGAAACACTTTTTAGCTTAAAAACTACGTTTACTCTTCGTAAGCTTACAAGCACTAAAAAAAACACAATTGTCTAATACATTCTTAACCTTAACGCGCAAGAATTTGCGCTTCTTTTATCTAAAGTAGCTAATATAGCTAATAAACTGCTAAGCGAGCGTAGTAGCAGGCTAGTAAGCAAAAACTAGCTTGCGCGCTTCGTAACGCGTTTATCTAAGCTCAAAATAGCTTTTAATTGAGCTAAGAATAGGCAGAGAATACTTCAAAAAAATCTAAAGATAATTAGCGCGTAGTTTAAGCTAGTAGAGAACACTAAAGCTAAGTACAACGTCTACGACAACAACGTGCATAACTTTAACAAAACTAGCTTTTAAATAAGCGTAATTAGCTCTATAAAAGTCGTTACAGGCTTTTAAAAACGTACTCAACCTAATTTTATCCAGCTAGGCAATTAAGAGTAAGTAACAATTATCTAAAGCATTTGCGCCGCAAGGTACGCAATTCTGCCGTTTATTATTTACAAAAAGCGCGTTTACATCTTAGCTATTACAAACAGAAACGATACTAGGTATCGTAGACTAAGCAACGACGCAGGAAAGTTGTTAGGGCTTGCAAGTTTGCAAGACGAAAGTACAGCAATGCGCGAGGCAGGATTAGGTTAGCAGTTACGTAATAGTAATTAGTGCGATTAGAGCTTTAGCGGACTAAGCACACTAAGCGGCGAGCGCTTAGCTAGCCTAAAGCGCTTAGTAACTAAGCACACTAAGCGAACTAAGTAGAACGCTTTTAGCGGAGAATTATAGAACTATATAGATTAGCAGAATTTCTTTTACAGTTTAGATTTTTCGTAGTTAACTCTTCTAAGTACATTTTATACATAGATTAGATCTATAGGCAACAGATTGTTACTTTGTTATTCTATCTAAAATAGAATTGAGATTGTTTTCTTGTTGTTACTAAGCTCTTCAAACACAGAACAATCTCTTAGGCAGAATCTTCGAGTTTGATAACTCGTACCTTTAGTAAAAGAACACTTCTAATAACACGTTAACTACTTTAGGTTTAGAACTAAAACAACATGGCAACACTTACGAGCTTACGCACGACGGGCAGCAGCGTTACCGCACCCACAACGAATCTAGCAACTGTAATAGCGAAACAAGCCAATCAGATACAGCAGCAAGCAGAATAGATTCAAAAACTATTAGCAGCAGTTACAAAGCTCTAAGGTAGGACGAAAGAAAAGTTAGCAAAAGCACTCTCCCTAGAGAAATATAGCGAGAGAAAAAAGAACTTAAAACTTTTTTTTACTAACGTAGACCTTTACTGCTGTTATTATAGCAACAGCTTCTACACAGATTAAGACAAAATCCTAGCAGCAAAGATGCACATGAAAGACGACGCAGCAGAATAGTTTTAGCTATACGCCGAAGACTACGTTACGCACGCAGAAAACGTAAAAAAGATAAAGCAAGACACGAAGCGCATCTTTAAAAACTAAAAGTCGTTTAAACAAAAACTTTACACAATCTACGGCGAAGTAAACGAAACGCAGCAAGCAATAAACCGACTTAGACTACTTAAGCAGAAAAGCTTAGCTAGCGAGTACACAATTGAATTTAAGAGAATTTAGGCTAAGGTAGACAACGTAGGAGAACGCGGCTTATGCAAGTTCTACTACGCAGAGTTAAAAGAACACGTAAAGAATAAAATTAGTTAAAACAAAAAACTAGAGAAACTTAACGAGTTGATTAAAACCGCAGTACAAATCGACAACTAACTATGGCAACAACAGTAGAAACGCAAGTCCACTATCAAACTCTACATACGCCTAGTAGCAACAATCAAGAAAACCTATTACTACGACCCAATAGATATCGACAGCATTAGACGAATTTAGAACAACAAACTACTACGAAAGCAGTTTAATAGAAAGAACGCTACCTCGACAAAACAAGACCCCAAAGACAGGCTGTCAAAAGAAAAACGCTAGAAGCGTTACGACAATAAAGCATGTTTTTAATGCAACAAAAACGAACACTTTCGCAGAAACTGTCTAGAAACACAATAGAAAGTAGCAGGCGCGCAAGCTGCTACTATTGCTATAGTCTAACTACAACGAGTAGCTACACTATATCTAAAAATCTACGAAAAACTAGACAGCGAATAGGTTAAAGTTGAAAACCTAATAGCAGAGAAACTGTTAGACTAGGAAACAAAGCCTGCTTATATACAAGCAAAAGAGATTGCAAATCGACTTTAGAATTACGAGTGCTAGATGTGCGGTAAGACTACCTACATTGCCTAGTACTGCAACTAACAGTTCAAAGAACTACAAATCGAAGAACTACAAGAATAGAAAGCTGCAAAAGCAGCAATAGCACAACAAGGACTAACAGAAAAGAAAATAAAGTTCGCTAATTAAGACAATTACGAAAACCTACCTTGGCACTAGTGCAACGAAAAGAACTGTGTATACTACGCAGACAATAGGATCCTTGCTCGACAACAGCTAAGATTACTATTACACGTTTTACTCGAAGACAGCGAATGTACAGTAACAGAATGCTACGTACATAACTACGACAATTAGTTTAAAAACTACGGCAGCAGCTGCGCATAGGCACAGTGTTACAACAAAAAGTGTCAAACACACTAGTCTAGCAAGCATATTACAGAATAGTAGCCTATAGGTCTAAAGAACAAAGACTACTTAAAATGCAACAACAAATTATGCACAAAAGACTACGATACGTGCTAAGCAGCACGCTAGCCTTTTTGCACCTAAGAATGCGCGATCCATTAGCTATAGAGATACGCAACCGAATAGAATTTCAAGAATTGAGACCACAGCAAACACCTACAGCTATAGGAATGTTTTATCGACTAGTGCGAATACTACGATCAATAGAACATCCTAAAAGGACAGGCCTTGAGAGCTTTCTTGGCAAAAAACTAGTAAGCTACTAGACCTACGGTTAGGATAGTACGAGTGCTCCTAGCACGACCGTACAAAGCGTACAAAAAACGCAACTAGAACGAAATTACATAAAAGTAAAAGCGAAAGTCGCAGGCCGAAAGCTAACTGCACTACTTGATAGCGGAGCTGCCTGAACATTAGTTTCCCTAAGATAAATAGAAAGGAACAAGATACTTTATTAAGTTAAGAATTAACTAATACGAACAGTGTTAGCCGACGGACAACTACTAGAATATAGAAACAGTTTGATCAACCTAGAAATCTAGAAAGTCGAGATAGAAGTTGCGAGCATTAAGCACTAACAGTGTATTAATATTATAAACCTTAGAAGTTCTAACATGTATATTAGGTACGACTAGCTACAAAAACACAACTTTAACATTAATTAAAAAAAAGAAACAATACGCAGCTGAAGGCTTAGAAAGAAAGTCGCTGTAGTACAACAAAACAAATTGACAATTTAGAGCTTACTCGAGATCGAGAGAATTAGTCTAATTTTACACTACAAGATCGCGAGAATCTGTAGGAAAAACTCTTAGCAAGTAGGCGTTATATAGATACGACGAGTTGCGCTGCCGAAAGCAAGCAGACCACGATCCAACCTCTCTAAAGAACAGAAAAAAGAGTTTAGAAACTTCTCTACGGAATACTAAGCGGAGTTTAGAAGTTTCTTTAAAAAAGACGAAAAGCACAACTTAGCAAACTACTAAAAATAGAATCACGAGATTATTCTTAAAGAAGGAACGAAACTGCGACTAAGGCCGATGTATCCCCTAACTTACGACTAGCAGAAAGAATTAAAGAAATACATCTAAAGGAATATCTAGCGAGAATACATACGACCAAGCGAGAGCCTAATAGCTTCGCCGATATTGTTCGTACTTAAAAAGAACAAAGAGTTGAGATTGTGCGTAGATTTTCGACACCTCAACAACGTTACACGAAAAAACTAATACCTACTACCGCTTATTTAAGAGCTCATGAATCGACTCTAGAAAGTAAAATAGATTACAAAACTCGATGTACGAGACGGATACTATCGCATTAGAATTGCGAAAGAGCACGAATAGATGACAGCTTTCAAGACTAGATATAAACTCTACGAGTACTAGGTTATGCTGTTTAGATTAACTAATGCCTTGGCTACGTTTTAGGCCTTAATCAACAAAGCACTACACGAATACTTGAACATCTTTGTTACGGCGTACTTAGACGACGTATTGATATACTCTAAAAGAACGTTCAAAGAACATTAAGAACATGTTAAGAAAGTGCTACAGAAGATAAAGCAGTACCAACTGCTACTTTACTCGAAGAAATGTGAATTTCACGTTACAGAGACTAGCTATCTAGGATTTATTATCTTAAGAGAAAGTGTATCTATGGACCCGAAGAAGATTTAGACTGTACAAAAGTAGCCAACTCCTAAAACAGTAAAAGACGTGCAATTTTTCTTAAGATTTGCCAACTTTTATTGAAAGTTTATTAAGAATTACTTCAAAACTACGACACCGCTCTTAGAAGTTACTAAGAAAAATAGAAAGTTCAAATAGACAGAAGCACAGGAACAGGCGTTTTAAGAACTTAAAAAGAAGTTTACTACGGCACTAATGCTACAGATGCACGACCCGGAAAGAGAAACTTAAGTAAAAACCAATGCCTTAGACTACGCATTAGGAGCGATACTCTTACAGCAATGCAACGACAGGAAATGAAAACTAGTGTTCTACTATTCTAGGAAGTTCTTGGGAGCAGAACTCAACTACGACGTTTACAATAAAAAGCTATTAGCAATAATAAACGCCTTTGAACAGTAGAAAGCACAGCTGAAAAGAGCAAGGCATTAAGTACAGGTGTACTCAAATTATTAGAACCTTACTAGCTTTACTACAACTAAGAAACTAAATAGACAACAAGTTAGATAGGCTGAATTCATAGCAGATTACGACATCAAGATTTACTATCGCAAAGGAACTAACAACGGAGCCGCGGACGCGCTTAGTTGAAAATTAGATTTTATAAAAACTAATAAACTAGTTACGCATAACTCAATATTACGACGGAACTTAGACGGAACTCTCGAATATAACTAACCTCGACTAGCTAAGATAGCTAGAGTTACTAGCATCAAAGAAAGAATGCATTAAAAATAGAGCAAGAACAACTAGCAAAGATAGATAGTTACAAATAACACCTAAGCTATACAGCTTATCTAGGAATTACATGCTTCACGAGCATATAAACACCTAGGAATTAACAAAATAGTTCGACGAATCTCAAATAAGTACTTAATGCCCTACGTACGAAACACAGTTTAGAAAGCAATAGGCAACTGTTTGAATTGTTCAAAAAACAAACCTAAGAGACATAAGCTTTATGGATTACTCTAACCGCTAGAACTACTCGCACGCTTATGGATTAGCGTTACGATGAACTTTATAGTAAAGCTTTCGAAATTGTTAGAACCTAGATTAGCACGGCTATGCAACTCGATTTTGGTAATCGTAGATTGATTAACTAAAGAATTACATTTTGTACCAACAGAAGAGACAATTACGGTAGAAGAAATAGCTTACGAAGTTACAAAGACACTCGTCGCTAATTACAAATTGCTAAAACAGTTTATTACAAACAGAGACAAGCTGTTTACATTAAAGTTTTAAGATACGTTTTTAGCCTAGTTAGGAGTTGCAAAGAAGCTATCGACTAGCTTCTACTCACAAACAAACGGCTAGACAGAACGAACGAACTAAACACTAGAACAGTATTTACGAATGTACACTAACAAGCTGCAGAACAACTAGGTTGAACTTTTGCTAACAGCACAATTAGCATACAACAGCACGAGGTTTACGACGATAGAACACTCGCTATACTACGCAAACTATAGATATAAGCTAGTAGCTTATCGAAATCTAAAAGATATTAAAAGCATTTTACTAGCAGCGAACGACAAGGCTTTTAGGATGCGAGAATTACATAACGAATTGAGCAAACGAATTGCTTAAAGGAACCTTACGACAGCTAAGTTAGCAAACAAGAAAAAGCTTAAGAAACCAACTCTTAAAGAGGGGAATAGAGTTTTCCTTTTACAAAAAAACCTAAAAACTAAACGACTATGCAACAAGTTAGACAACTTCTAAATAAGACTATTCAAAATTCTAAAGGTTAAAAGACTTGTATTGTTTAAACTACAGCTACCTACAAGCATGCGCATACACTTAGTTTTTTACAAATTACTTCTTGAACTAGCACTACCAAACGCCGAAGTAGCAACTAATATCGAGCTCGAAGACAAAGAGTACGAAGTCGAGAAAGTCAAAGACCTACAGAAGTTCAGACGTTAGTGGAAGTACTTAGTTAAATAGCAAGAATAGCTAGAGAGCTAGAACACATGGGAACTAATACGGAATCTTACGAACTGCAAGGAACTAGTACGAAAGTATTACTAGCGAAATCTAGAAGCAGAAGATCTAAGTTCTCTAAAAAAGCAGAAAAGTCAAAAGAAAAAAAAGCAAATAGAGAAGAGTTAGTCTGTAACTAGCCTAGGTTAGCCGAAAGCGTTTCGAATAGCAGCAGTATAGGACTATTGGTAGAAACTGTACTCTTAGAATCGACAGCAGCGCTAGACTGCGCAGCCTCTAGTTTCTTTAGCTCTTCAATAGCTACCTACTTATTAGCAAGACGCTAATCTCTTTCTATCTTAGCAATAGAAAGCTCTACTCGAAGAGTAGCAGCACGGGACTTTGCCGCAGACACTATCTAAGCGGCCTAGATCCGTGCAGATAGCACCTGTTGCTTAGCTAGCAAAAGCCAATGTTGCAAGTTGCGACGCTTTTGTTAAAAAGCTGCCTACTCTCTTTTTGTTAAAGCAAGACTGCAGAGCGCGCTAGACTAAAGACATTCAGCACACTTATCTAACGAAAGATTAACTAGGCACTTTAAGTTCTCTTTAAAACAACGGCCGCAAGAAGCAAGCATCTCTAAACTAGTCTCGCGAATACAGGCAACTTAATCGTAACAATAGCAGGTTAACTTAGAGCACGAATCTACGGAAGGCGAAGACTTAAGCATAGTTAGACTTAAAGACTCAAAAGAATACAAAAAAAAGCTACGACACGACAAAAATTGAGGTTAACCTACTTTTATACGAAAGGGCACTTTTGATGCAAAGCACAGAAAGAACTAGCACAGCACAGCAAGACAGCTATCAGAACGATATCTTTAAAAAGAGAAATAATGTTACAAACAAAAACAATACTAGGTATTGTAAACTAAGCAACGACGTAGAAAAGTTGTTAGAGCTTGCAGGTCTGCAAGACAGAAGTACAGCAATGCGCGAAGCAGAATTAGGTCAGCAGTTACGTAATAGTAATTAGTGCGATTAGAGCCTTGGCAGACTAAGCACACTAAGCGGCGAGCGCTTAGCTAGCCTAGAGCGCTTAGTAACTAAGCACACCAAGCGGACTAAGCAGAACGCTTTTAGCAAAGAATTATAGAACTATATAGATTAGCAGAATTTTCTTTACAGTTTAAATTCTTTGTAGTTAACTCTCTTAAGTACATTTTATACATAGATTGAATCTATAGGCAACAGATTGTTACTTTGTTATTCTATCTAGAATAGAATTGAGATTGTTCTTTTGTTGTTACCAAGCTCTCCGAACACAGAACAATTCCTTAGGCGGAATCTTCGAGTCCGATAACTCGTACCTTCGGTAAGAGAACACCCCTAATAACATTAGCATAGTACAAAAAAAACTTTATACTTAGCAATTAAAAGCTTTTAGTTTCTAAAAACGGCTAGACAAACAACGCTTTTAGTTTTAAATAATTAAAGCACTTTAACGCGTATACAAAAGCGCGTTAAGTAAAAAAGTATTAGCTGCTTATTTTAGACGGCTATAAGAGCTACTAATTTTAGAATTTCAAAAACTATTGCTTTAAAAACAAGATTCTTACGCTTTGCATGCTAGCTTATTTATTTTATATTCTTTAGCTGCTAGATGTAGTTTGCTTTTTGCTGCTAAAGCTAAAGTACTTTTAACGCGTTTGAGACTTAGCGCGCTAGCGCGTCTTTTATATTAACAAAAAAAGCTTTCTGCTAGCCTTTAAAAACGCGTTTTTTAAAGTGTTTACAACAAAAAACTGCAAAAAAGCTTTTAAAGTTTTAAAGCTAGTTTTTATTAACGCGCAAGTAGTTCTTAGTTGTTTTAAAGTACAGCTGCGTACCTTGCTACTACTTTTTGCACTAGAAACGCTGTAGCAGTTAAAAACTCTAAGCAATACACTTAAATTTAGATTGCAATCAAAGCTAGTACGCGATTCTATTACTAAATTGCTTACTTTAGCGCAGAGTAGCTTTTTTTAGCTTGTAAAAGAAGCTGAATTAATGCTGCATTAGAACGCGCTTAAGGACTACCGTATTAAAGAGCTTGAAAATTAATAAGCAGAGATAACCAAGCGGAAATTGCGCAAACGAAAGCGAATTCAGCATAGCAGTACAATAGAGTATAGTAACGAATTAGCGCAAGTAGCTGCTAAAGCGTTTACAGCGCCTTAGCTATCAAAGAAAGCGCGTAGTACTAAGTAGAGAGAGTTAAAAAAGAGCACAACTAGCTCTACGGCGCTGTAGAAACTGTGGTAATACAGGGCACAATGCTCGAACCTGCTAAAAGAATACAGAAAAAGCTTTTAAATCTAAAGCTAGCACGACGTACGCAGGTTCCTTGTTTGATAGCAATTAATTTAATGTTCTTTAAGATAAGTTGGTTGTGCCAAGATATTTTGTCGGGTTTACTAGTCTGTCGGGTTCGCTGGTGCTTTACGTTAATATAGAATATACCTACAGTGTAACTTTGTGTACATAGAGATACTTCGCACTAAAAAAAATTTAGAGTGTATGCAGTATTACGGACTACACTAATAATAGCTGTTAATTAAAAAGAAATAACTTTATAGGGTAATATAGCTTTACACCTGCACAATAGCAACCTAATATCAACAGAACCTTTCTAACGCTCTCTTCGCCGCTTCGAACTCCTCAATCACGACTCAATATCTATAACGGAAGGAACTCCGGCTACCCCATACATACCTCACAGGCTCCCAATATTGCCTCACTGTCCCTGCGACCCTACGTCCGCTCTCTAGTTCAGAGATAAGTGGCATGTCGTTCGAACTATGGGCATGCGGTACATGTGCTCGGGGCCATACGTGTGTATGCTGGCTGTCAGGCGGTGCAGCGTAGATTGTGGTGACCCTGTGGGGCCTTGTCTCTCGTTCGCCAAAGGTGTCGTAGCCGGCGAGTCTGTGGGGACTGGGGCGTTGGGGAGGCAATGAAGTGGGCGGAGCGGTGTATGCTGTCGGTCCGGCCTCGCTGTGGTACAGGGTTCTTTGGGTTGCTGGGTTCTCTTTGCTGCATGTGCGCTGGAGATTATCTTTTTCTAGACCTAGAGATGTGATGCTCTTCTTGAGCTTGGCTATATGCTGTTGCGACGACATCATTCCATCTTGTCTTCGAGTTCCTGAAGAAATGGGCTTCCCTTCCAGGGTTCGCGAATCTGTGCCAAAACATGAAGAAGAAACGTATGCGTCGTTTGCCATCGGATCGATCTGCCGCTGTTCCTTGGTCGGAGGAACTGAAGGTGACGTAGGAGCAGGTCTAGGATTCGTGAATGGCTTGCATCTCTGGTTTATATGAAATGGTTGAAGTCCAGAGTAAACAGTACCTTGTTTTGGACCCCCGAAATCATGCTCATCGTCTCGTACATATGGAAACAACCGAAGGTCCCCAGTAGGTCTGCGCGGTTTTTCTTGCTGTCCAACATTGTCTACAGGGGACGTTTCTTCATGGTCCATCTGTGGTTGTTCCATACATTTGTAGGGGCTCAGAAACGCTTCAGCTTGACAACCCCTGACTTGGGCGGTGTCATCGTGTTTGGGAATGGAGTTCCCTCTTGTTCTTGTAGGGGCAGGCGGATGTGATGGTTGAGGTATATGGAAAGGTTGATGCCGGGACTCTTGTTGTATGAGCTTGTACCTTCCCATGCGACGCATGCATAGGTCAGATAGACCGGGTGACGACATCGGTTGGGATGGTTTTAAGTGGTATGGAATAGGTTGCTGACCTGGACTTTGGGTTTCGTATAGTGAATGTTGCGCTATACCATAGCAGTGCTGATCTTTGACATATTGATGGTGCTCAGAGAGGTCTTCCACAGTTGCCTTTTGCTTTCCATTATCTAGTCGTTGCACTATTTCCTGTTCCTCATCTTCTTCACCGGGCTCAATAGCCTCACTTCGTCCTATGTCAATCCACCTCTTCTCTGTATGCGTATTTCCTGCCTCATTCCCGATCTCGACCTCGACACTTCCAGACCCCTTCACTTTCGGTTCATCATCTTCGCTACTCGAACAGATATCGCGATTGATATCGACAATCTGCCACTCGTCATCCATTAGGATTGCCCAAAGCTCTCTATCAATGTCCGTGTCCTCGGTAAATGTGTTGTTGAGAGACGGCCCAGGTTCAAGCTTGCTCTCTCCAAAGAAGCCCCCACCGCGAAGTCTCATGATCGGTGTAGAATCGGCCGCTACTACATGAACATTTTTGTAGGCTTGGTTCCGGCTATGCCTGTGCGTGTACAGCGGCGGGCCGTCATCAAAGTTGTCGTCATCGCCGTCCTCGCCACTAAACGTTGTCAAAATCTCGACATAGTCTCTATCGTCAAAACGAGGTCCGACTTGAACTTTCCCAGGCGAGGTTTGAAGCGGAGTCCGTTCAAGTGTCTCCTCGTCATATGCGCGATGTAGAAGGATATAAGTAAGCAACCTTATGTTCTCAAGCTGCCTACTTTGTTCTTTAGCGATTGTCTCCAGATCGTCCAGTGCTTCGGGGATCCTCCTGCGCTCGATGACCGAGTATGTCAGGAACAAGGTTGCTAATGCGAGCGTGAAGCCGAGAACCTGTTTAGGTGTGAGAGCGTCAAGTTCAAGCATACTTGTTCGCGTTTAATGCGGAGTTTTTCTGATTATCTTCAAGCCAAATTTCTACGGATCAAAGCGCTACTTATGGGATACCGGCCTCGCTCTGCCGACCCCGTTTGTTGTTTGCCGAATCCAGAGACTTGCTGTCCAGATGACGTTGGTGCTCTTGTGGGCGAAACTTGCAAAATAGTCGGTGACAAAAGAGCAATCACAAATGGATCGAAGTTATGGTTCGCTCAGATACTGCTTGATAGTCGGAACGGCTCTTGCTAGTAACTCTATACTGGCGACAAGTGGCGACAAGCTAGCAGCTCGATCATGCTATCTGTTGCTTTGTTATACGTATTTTCGGAAATAGTCCAACAACGAGCAAGTCTAGAATGTAAGTTCCTGTGGCCCAATAACGTTACTATCAGATGGTTAGCTAATTTCTAATCGATGCACTGAAAAAGTGAGATTGCTCGCCCTAGATCTGCGATTGTTTGTTAGATCTCATGCCAGCACACAAAGTAAACCCGCCCACGATCGGAGCGGCAAACAGAATGATTATTTTGAAGTCGCATGACTCTCGTTCGAGATACAACAGCACGTTTCACAGGCTGTTTGCTGCGTTGCTGGACGTCGATCTAATATTGTAATGAGACGATAGGTTCCTAAGGCACTACAGAAAATCCTGAGCTGTCACCTCTCAGAGCTCAAGAGACAAGATAAACAGAGACAAAAGACCAACGAAGCGATACTCGAGCTTGATCTAAAAGACTCCTCATATGTAGAGACAGCGTGTCGGGTTGAAGTAAGGAGACGAAGTTGTAGGTACCGGTACCCCACTTGGCGGGTAACGTCAATCCCGGATAGGAAGGTCTAACCCACTTACAATCCGAATCGCACTACTTTATCTCTAGCTAAGGAATAGACGCTATTGTTTTAATAATACAAAACTTAATGTCCCTACAGCTGTTAGGAAATAAGTAGCTAGAAGAACGCGATTTGCTAGGATTTTATAAGGCTGTAAGGAGTACAGTGCCTGTGCGCGCAATAAGCTAGTACAACCAATAAGCTACTTTAACTAAAATTAGCACCCGCAAAAACGAGGCTGTAGAGCTACATATTAATTCAACTATTATAAAATTTTCTAGTGTAGTACTATATAGAGGCTTGCGCATCTTTTGCACTATTTAAATTTTTGTAGTACTTTAATTTAGCGGCCCCGCGTGGTAGTTTTAGGTAGAAGCTGCGGTAGTAGAGATGCAGCATTAACACTACTTGCAGCACCTACAACACAACGCCTTTTTGTAAATTTTGCTACAGCGCTAGGTAAAGCTGCTCGCTTACTTTTTTTTAGTGTATTACAAGATTTTTGCAAAGTTGCAGCGTTGCGTTGCTGCTTTTTAAGCGCGCGCGCAGCGGCTAGATCTGTAGCCTTCGCTTTTTGCTTTTTATTGCGCTGCTCCTTTGTAATTTGTCGCAGCGCTTTTGCTTTTTTTACTATCTTTGTTTTATATAGTGTAGCAGCAGCTTTAAGCTCTTTTGCCTAAGTTTTTTAGAGTTTTTGCTGCTTTTTTTTGCGCTGTTTGACTATTTTGCGCACTTAAGCTTTTTAGATCTTGCAAGGACTTTATAGTATAGCGCTGCTATAATACTTCTTGCGCTGCTGCAAGTTAAAAACTTTACTTTTCTTTTTATACTTTCGTTTTGTAGTAAGTACCGCGCAAAAGCTATTGTTTTTGTAGTAGAGTAGCTTGTTTTGAACTTGTAGAAAGTGTAATGTACTAGCAAAGCGTTTAGCTTTACTTTTTGTTTTATCTGCAACTACGGTGTCTAGAATTTTTTGTATATTATTTTAACTATTTTTATTACTAAGCTTTTGCAGTTTTGTATTTTTATCTTAATCTAAAGTAGTAGTGTTAAAGCGTTTGAGTATAACCTTTGCATCTATTAGCTACACGCTCGTAGCTTTAAAACTTTTCTATATAGTTTCTCTCCTTATTGTAGTACCCTACGCTAACTAAAATATTAAAAAAAAGTTGCTTTTCTTAACGCTAACAAGCTTTTGCAATTAGTGTAGGTAGCAGTTGAGTTCTTGCAAGTAGTAGTTTAAAAAAGAAAAAAACAACACTACATTAAGCAGCTGTAAAGTGTAAGTTAAATAAAAAAAAAAAACAGCTAGTAGAATCTTTTTAGCGTTGCAAAAGTTTATAAACTTGCGCGTAAAGTAGCTGCCGTAGCTGTTAACAAGAAAGAAGCGCTATTGCTAGCGCGCTTTTTGCTTTGTGTAGCGCTTAAACAGCTGCTTAAGCTAAGCTAATCTAATATCGTTGTTTGTTTATTCTAAAGTTGAGTTCGCTATAAATACTTAGTGTTTTCTAGCTTTAACGTCGTTAACCTAGTTTAATTGCAAGCTAGCTTTTCTTTCGTAGATAAAAGCAAGCGGCAGCGCTTTACTATTAGCGCAAACACAAGCTAAAAGCGTAATCTATTCTCTATTTCTATCTTGTATAGCTGCTGTACGCAATTTTGCCTACTAAACTGCTTTAAAAAAGACGCGTTTTGAGCGTGTAGTAATGCTAACAAAAAAGCTTTTTTTATTTATATTATAGGTATTGCGCGCTTTAACGCTGTACTTATGCATTTTCTTGTGTAGTAGTTAAAAGTATAAGTTGTATTTCTTATGTAAGTTAGCTTAGTAACAATTGCGATTAATCTTAGCGCTCTATTTAGTAGTAAGCTTATTAGCGTAGCAATGTAGAAAGCGCGAAACTTACGCATGCAAAGCCTTGTGTTTTGCAACTGCGCTAGCGAAATTTTGTACTATTTCTTTTGTAGGTAGCAAGCTTTGCTTTGTGCATCTTTTTATGTACTGTACAAGCTCTGCTTTTTGTTATAAGTTAAGTAATTGCTGTTCTTTTAATGCAGCTGCGTAGAACTGCGTTCTGCTTTTGTGCCTTCGCAACAGTGTTGTGCAATTAACATTAAACTGTTTTGCAACTTTGCGATACGAGAAAGATGCGCTAGTTTTACCTAATTTAATTGCTTCAATCGCAGCTTTGATTAAGTTCATATTAGTAGAGTTGTAACGCGTTAAAGTTGAAACGAAATACATGTTTTGATGTTAAAGTAGCTTATCGGTTGTAACGTGTCCGTGCGCGTAATGCACGGATTCGCGTAATACACGCGAAACACTAAAACACAACAAACTCTATTATTTTCAACACGCAACAACTCTAGCAATATGAACTCAATACAAGCTGCGATTAAAAAAATTAAATTGCAAAAACTAAAAGAAGATTTTTTATATACAGAAATTGCTACTAAACATAGTATTATGCGCTTTACTTTAAGCTAAAAACACTAAAGCCTAACACGCTTTAGAACTTTTAAAAACTTTAACTAACAAAAACTTAGCTTACAACAAAAGCAAAAGCTTGTATAGTATATTAAAAAATTATTAAAAAAACATATACCTCTTACAAAAGAGATAATACAAAATTTCGCATTAACGATAGCTTAAAAGCTAGTTAGTAAAAGCTAGGTTACGCGCTTTATTAACTAGCACAGCATTTATTTTATATTACAATAAATAGTTAGCATGAATAGCAATCGCTACAAAGCTAATTTAAAAAACAAATATTGCTTCTATTTTTAGCTCTTACATAGCAAGATTGATTAATATTAAATAAATTCTCGTTATACGTACAATATAGATGAAAAAAGCTTTATAATTAGTATTGTAAGCAGATTAAAAAGAATATTTAGCTAACAAATGTAAAAAAAGAAAAAAGTTAGAGTATTGCTTTAGAATAGAAGCTGCGCATAAATTACACTTCTAGCATGTATATGCGCTAATAGAACTGCTTTGCTTCTAAGCTTTATCTATAAAGCTGCTAACAAAAGCATTTAATTAAGCTAGGTAAATAATATCTAAGCAAAAAAACACTTAGTTTTTATTACTTTATTACTTTCTAGCTAGACGAACAACGATATTAAACTTGCTTAGCTTAAGCAAGTGTTTAATCGCTGTACAAAAGAAAAAACTTAACAATTCTATTAACTTTTAATTCTAGATAGCTACGGATTCTATATTACTATAGATTTTATTAACTACTATAATTAAAACAAGATTTTTCTTGCTATTTGTTACAAATAGAGATGATACTAGGTATCGTAAACTAAGCAACAACGTAGAAAAGTTGTTAAAGCTTGCAAGTTTGCAAAACGAAAGTATAGCAATGCGCAAAGCAGAATTAAGTTAGCAGTTACGTAATAGTAATTAGTGCGATTAGAGCTTTGGCGAACTAAGTACACTAAGCGGCGAGCGCTTAGCTAGTCTAAAGCGCTTAGCAACTAAGCACACTAAGCGGACTAAGCAGAACGCTTTTAGCAAAGAATTATAAAACTATATAGATTAGCAGAATTTCTTTTATAGTTTGGATTCTTTGTAGTTAACTCTTTTAAGTATATTTTATACATAGATTAGATCTATAAGCAATAGATTGTTACTTTGTTATTCTATCTAGAATAAAATTGAGATTGTTTTTTTATTGTTATTAAGCTTTTCGAACACAGAACAATTCCTTAGGCAGAATTTTCAAGTTTGATACTAGTACTTTCAATAAAAGAATACCTCTAATAACACGTTAACTACTTTAGGTTTAAAACTAAAACAACATAGCAACACTTACGAGCTTACGTACAACGAGCAGCAGCGTTACTACACTTACAACGAATCTAGCAACTGTAATAGCAAAGCAAGCCAATTAGATACAGCAGCAAGCGAAATAGATTTAAAAACTATTAGTAGCAGTTACGAAGCTCTAAAGTAGAATAGAAAGAAAGTTAGCAAAAGCACTCTCCCCAAAGAAATATAGCAGAAAAAAAAAAACTTAAAACTTTTTTTTACTAACGTAGACTTTTACTGCTGTTATTATAGCAACAGCTTTTACATAGATTAAAACAAGATTCTAGTAGCTAGAATGCACATAAAAGACAACGCAGCAGAATAGTTTTAGCTATACGCCGAAAACTACGTTACGCACGCAGAAAACGTAAAAATAATAAAGCAAAACACGAAGCGCATTTTTAAAAATTAAAAGTTGTTTAAACAAAAACTTTATACGATCTACAGCGAAGTAAACGAAACGCAGCAAGCAATAAACTAACTTAAACTACTTAAGCAAAAAAGCTTAGCTAGCGAGTACACAATTAAATTTAAAAAAATTCAAGCTAAAGTAAATAATGTAAGAGAACGCGGCTTATGCGAGTTTTACCACGCAAAGTTAAAAAAACATGTAAAAAATAAAATTAGTCAAGACAAGAGACTAGAGAAACTTAACGAGTTAATTAAAACTATAGTACAAATTAACAACTAACTATAGCAACGATAGTAGAAACGCAAGTTTACTATTAAACTATACATACGCCTAGTAGCTACGATTAAAAAAACTTATTACTACGACCTAATAGACATCGACAGCGTTAAACGAGTTTAAAACAACAAACTACTACAAAAGTAGTTTAACAGAAAAAACGCTACCTTGACAAAGCAAAACTCTAAAAACGAGCTGTCTAAAGAGAAACGCTAAAGGCGTTACAACAATAAAGTATGTTTTTAATATAGTAAAAACAAACACTTCTGCCAAAACTGCTTAGAAATACTACAGAAAGTAGCAAGCGCGCAAGCTGCTACTATTGCTATAGTTTAACTACAACGAGTAGCTACACTATATCTAAAAATCTACGAAGAACTAGACAGCAAGTAGGTTGAAGTTAAAAACCTAATAGCAAAAAAACTGTTAGACAAGAAAACAGAACCTACTTATCTACAAGCAAAAGAAATTACAAATTAACTTTAAAACTACGAGTACTAGATGTGCGGTAGAACTACCTACATTGCCTAGTACTGCGACTAATAGTTTAAAAAACTACAAATTGAAAAACTACAAGAATAAAAAGCTGCAAAAGCAGCAATAGCACAACAAGAACTAACAGAAAAGAAAATAAAGTTCGCTAATTAAAACAATTACGGAAACTTACTTTGGCACTAGTGCAACGAAAAGAACTATGTATACTACGCAAACAATAAAATTCTCGCTTAACAATAGCTAAAATTACTATTACACGTTTTGCTTAAAGACAGCGAATGTACAGTAACAGAATGTTACGTACATAACTACAATAATTAGTTTAAAAACTACAGCAGCAGCTGCGCATAGGCATAGTGTTACAACAAAAAGTGTTAAATACACTAGTTTAGTAAGCATATTACAGAATAGTAGCCTATAAGTTTAGAGAACGAGAACTACCTAGAATGCAACAACAAATTATGCATAGAAAACTACGATACGTGCTAAGCAGCACGCTAGCTTTTCTGCACTTAAGAATGCGCAATCTATTAGCTATAGAAATACGCGACTAGATAGAATCTTAAGAATTAAAACTACAGCAAACACTTACAGCTATGAGAATGTTTTATTAACTAGTGCAATTACTACGAGCAGTAGAACATTCTAAAAGAACAAGTCTTAAGAGCTTTTTTAGCAAAAAACTAGCGGGCTACTAGACCTACGGTTAGAATAGTATAAGTGCTTCTAGCACAACTGTACAAAGCGTACAAAAAACGCAACTAGAACGAAATTACATAAAAGTAAAAGCGAAAGTTGCAAGCTAAGAGCTTATCGCACTACTAGATAGCAAAGCTGCCTAGACATTAGTTTCTCTAGGATAAGTAAAAAAAAATAGAATACTTTACTAAGTTAAGAATTAACTAATACGAACAGTGTTAGCTAACGAACAACTACTTAAATATAGAAATAGTTTAATTAACTTAAAAACTTATAAAGTTAAATTAGAAGTTGCGGGCATTAGGCATTAACAGTGTATTAATATTATAAACTTTAAAAGTTTTAACATGTATATTAGGTACAACTAGCTACAAAAACACAACTTTAACATTAATTAAAAAAACAAAACAATACGCAGCTAAAGGCTTAAAAAGAAAGTTGCTATAGTATAACAAAACAAAAAGACAATTTAAAGCTTACTTAAGAATAGAAAAATTAGTTTAATTTTATTCTACAAGATCGCGAGAATCTGTAGAAAAAACTCTTAGCAAATAAGCGTTATATGAATACAACAAGTTGCGCCTTTAAAAACAAGCAAACTACAATCTAACTTCTTTAAAAAATAAAAAAAGAAGTTTAAAAACCTCTTTACTAAATACTAAAAAAAGTTTAAAAGTTTTTTTAAAAAAAACGAGAAGCACGACCTAGCAAACTACTAAAAATAAAATTACAAAATTATCTTTAAAAAAAGAACAAAACTGCAACTAAGACTAATGTATTCTCTAACTTACAACTAGCAGAAGAAATTAAAAAAATACATTTAAAAGAATATCTAGCGAGAATACATACGACTAAGCAAAAGCTTAATAGCTTCGCCAATATTGTTCGTACTTAAGAAAAACAAGAAATTGAAACTGTGCGTAGATTTTCGACATTTTAACAACGTTACACAAAAAAACAAATACTTACTACCGCTTATTTAAAAGCTTATAAATTAACTTTAAAAAGTAAAATAAATTACAAAACTCAACGTACGAGACAGATACTATCGCATTAAAATTGCAAAAGAGTACAAATAGATAACAGCTTTCAAAACTAAATATAAACTCTATAAGTACTAAGTTATGCTATTTAAATTAACCAATGCCTTAGCTACGTTTTAGGCCTTAATTAACAAAGCACTATATAAATACTTAAATATCTTTGTTACAGCGTACTTAAACAACGTATTGATATACTTTAAAGAAACGCTCGAAGAACATTAGAAGCATGTTAGAAAAGTGCTACGAAAGATAAAGCAGTATTGGCTACTATTTTACCTAAAAAAATGTAAATTTCACGTTACAAAAACTAGCTATCTAGGATTTATTATTTTAAGAGAAAGTGTATTAATAGACCTAAAGAAAATCTAGACTGTACAAAAGTAGCTAACTCCTAAAATAGTAAAAAACGTGCAGTTCTTTTTAAGATTTGCTAACTTTTATTAAAAGTTTATTAAAGATTACTTTAAAACTACGACACTACTCTTAGAAGTTACTAAAAAAAATAAAAAGTTTAAATAAACAGAAATACAGAAACAGGCGTTTTAAGAACTTAAAAAGAAGTTTACTACAACACTAATACTGCAAATGCACGACCTAAAAAAAAAAAACTTAAGTAAAAACTAATGCTTTAGACTATGCATTAAGAGCAATACTCTTACAGCAATGCAACGATAGAAAATAAAAACTAGTGTTCTACTATTCTAGAAAGTTCTTAAGAGCAGAACTTAACTACAACGTTTACAATAAAGAGCTATTAGCAATAATAAACGCTTTTAAACAGTAAAAAGCACAGCTAAAAAAAGCAAGGCATTAAGTACAAGTGTACTTAAATTATTAGAACTTTACTAGCTTTACTACAACTAAGAAATTAAATTAACAACAAGTTAGATAGGCTGAATTTATAGCAGATTACAATATTAAGATTTACTATCGCAAAGAAACTAACAACGAAGCTGCAAACGCGCTTAGTTAAAAATTAGATTTTACAGAAACTAACAAACTAGTTACGCACGACCTAGTATTACAACGGAATCTAGATAGAACTTTCAAATACAACTAACTACGATTAGCTAAAATAGCTAGAGTTACAAGCATTAAAAAAAGAATGTACTAAAAATAAAGCAAAAACGATTAGCAAAGATAAATAGTTACAAACGACACTTAAGCTATATAGCTTATTTAAGAATTACATGCTTCACAAGCATATAAACACTTAGAAATTAACAAAATAGTTTAACAAATATTAAACGAGTACTTAATACTCTATGTACGAAACATAGTTTAGAAAGTAGTAAGCAACTATTTAAATTGTTCTAACAACAAACCTAAGAGACACAAGTTTTATAAATTACTCTAACCGCTAGAACTACTCGCACGCTTATAAATTAGCGTTACAATAGACTTTATAGTAAAGCTTTTAAAATCGTTAGAACCTAGATTAGCACAGCTATGCGATTTGATATTGGTAATCGTAGATTAATTAACTAAAGAATTACATTTTGTACTAACAGAAAAATTAATTACAGTAGAAGAAATAGCTTACGAGGTTACAAAGGCACTCGTTGCTAATTACAAATTGCTAAAATAGTTTATTACAAACAAAAACAAGCTGTTTACATTAAAGTTTTAGAATACGTTTTTAGCCTAGTTAGAAGTTGTAAAGAAGCTATTAACTAGCTTCTACCCGCAAACAAACAGCTAGACAAAACGAACGAACTAAATACTAAAACAATATCTACAAATGTACACTAACAAGCTGCAAGACAACTAAGTTAAACTTCTACTAACAGCATAATTAGCATACAACAGCACAAGGTCTACGACTATAAAACACTCGCTATACTACGCAAATTATAGATATAAGCTAGTAGCTTATTAAAATTTAAAAAATATTAAAAGCATTTTGCTAGCAGCAGACGACAAGGCTTTTAAAATGCAAAAATTACACAACAAACTAAGCAAACGAATTGCTTAAAAAAACTTTACAACAGCTAAGTTAGCAAACAAGAAAAAGCTTAAAAAACTAACTTTTAAAGAAAGAAATAAAGTTTTTCTTTTACAAAAAAACTTGAAAACTAAACGACTATGCAACAAGTTAAACAACTTCTAAGTAAAACTGTTTAAAATCTTAAAAGTTAAAAAACTTGTATTATTTAAACTACAGCTACTTGCAAGCATGCGCATACATCTAGTTTTTTACAAATTACTTCTTAAACTAGCACTACTAGACGCTGAAGTAGCAACTAATATTAAGCTTAAAAACAAAAAGTACGAAGTTGAAAAAGTTAAAAACCTACAAAAGTTTAGACGTTAGTGGAAATACTTAGTCAAATAGCAAGAATAGCTAGAGAGCTAGAATACATAGAAACTAATACAGAATCTTACAAACTGCAAGGAACTAGTACGAAAGTATCACTAGCAAAATCTAAAGGCAAGAAATTCGAGTTTTCTAAAAAAGTAGAAAAGTTAAAAAAAGAAAAAACAAGTAAAGAAGAGTTAGTCTGTAACTAGCCTAAGTTAGCCGAAAGCGTTTCAAATAGCAGTAGTACAGAACTATTGGTGGAAACTGTACTCTTAGAATCAACAGCAGCGCTAGACTACGCAGCCTCTAGTTTCTCTAGCTCTTTAATAGCAACTTACTTATTAGCAAAACGCTAATCTCTTTTTATTTTAGCAATAGAAAGCTCTACTCGAAGAGTAGCAGCACGAGACTCTGCTGCGGACACTAGCTAAGCAGCCTAGATCCGTGCAGATAGCACCTGTTGCTTAGCTAGCAAAAGCTAGTGTTGCAAGTTGCAACGCTTTTGTTAAAAAGCTGCTTACTTTCTCTTTGTTAGAGCGAAACTGCAAGACGCGCTAGATTAAAAGCATTTAGCACACTTATCTAACGAGAGATTAACTAGGCACTTTAAGTTCTTTTTAAAACAACGGCCGCAGAGAGCAGGCATCTCTAGACTAGTTTTACAAATGCAGGCAACTTGATCGTAACAACAGCAAGTTAACTTAGAGCACGAATTCACAAAAAGCGAAGACTTAAGCATAGTTAAACTTAAGGACTTAAAAGAATACAAAAAGAAGCTACGACACGATAGAAATTAGAGTTAACTTACTTTTATACAAAACGGCACCTCTAATGCAAGGCACAGAAAGAACTAGCACGGCACAGCAAGACAGCTATCAAGACAATATTCTTAAAGAAAAAGATAATGTTACAAACAAAGACAATACTAGGTATCGTAGACTAAGCAACGACGCAGAAGAGTTGTTAAAGCTTGCAAGTTTGCAAAACAGAAGTACAGCAATGCGCAAAGCAGAATTAGGTTAGCAGTTACGTAATAGTAATTAGTGCGATTAGAGTCTTGGCAGACTAAGCATACTAAGCGGCGAGCGCTTAGCTAGCCTAGAGCGCTTAGCGACTAAGCACACTAAGCGAACTAAGTAAAACGCTTTTAGCAAAGAATTATAGAACTATATAGATTAGCAGAATTTCTTTTACAGTTTAGATTCTTTGTAGTTAACTCTTCTAAGTACATTTTATACATAGATTAGATCTATAGGCAACAGATTGTTACTTTGTTATTCTATCTAAGATAAGATTGAGATTGTTTTTTTGTTGTTATCAAGCTCTTCGAACATAGAACAATTCTTTAGGCAGAATCTTCGAGTTCGATACTAGTACCTTCGGTAAAAGAACACCTCTAATAACACTATTCTACTTTTTTATTTAACTTATACGCTTTAGCTACTTAATGTAGCAATATTTAAGCTTCTATTAACAGCTTACTTAGCAAAGCTATTAGAATACTTTTATAAAAGCTAAGGCCTAGCTTCTATTACTAAAAGTAACTTTTTTCTTCTATTCTAGAATGCGTAGTAGGGCTTCTTTTAAAGAATTAACTATTTTTAGCTCTTTTAGAGCTACAGGCATATTACTACTTAATTCTAAGCCTATCCTTAATAGGTTTACGCAGAATAAAGAATTAAGCAATAGCTTTTTATTAGGGCTTAGCGATTATAACTAGAGAAAAATAAATAAGCTTGTACAATTAGTAGTAAAGAATTAGAGTAGTTAAGATACACAAAAGCTTCGCTAATCGCTCTACTACTTATTTGTTCAAAATAAGCTACTTTAGCATAAAATAAATAGAATTAAGTAAGCGCTATCTACTAAAGAGAAGCGTAAAAAGAAAAGCAAAGCTTTAAATTTCTAACAGCGCTAGGAATATCATAGTAGAGCAGTTTTCTAGTTACTAAAGAAAATAAAAAAAGCACGTGTTCGTTAATTTGTTAGAGAGCAAAAGAAAAAAAAGCAGCAGCTTTAAAAAGCAAAGATAGTAGAGCTAAAAAAAGCAGCTAAGCTATACAAAGAGAAAATTGCAAAGAAAAAGCGTATAGCGCAGAAAGCAGCTAAAGTAGCTAGAAAGACTGAAAGAGAGAGAAAGTAGAAAAGGCAGCAAAGCGAGCTTGCTAGAAAGAAGCTCGCAACGCTACAAAAGCTCTACAATTTTTTTAAAAAAGTAAAAAAAAAACTTTGCAGCTATTTTTACAGAGCAAAAAGCGTTACAAACGTAGCGTTAATACTAGAGATGCTGCAGAGGCCTTAGAGAGCGTATCTGCTGTCCTAGCTATTCTAACGCGTCGCGGCCGCAGCGTCAAGTTTCTAGATAGATATAGGCTGGTAAATGGGTAGAGGTTGGGTTAGGGTTGGGTTAGCTTACGTCAGACCTCAACCCAACCCTAGCCTTAACCCGCGCTAGTTACTAAGCAGCTTGGGTAGAGGTTGGGTTAGAGTGGTCAAAGCTTAGGGTTGTGGTTGGGTCTTACATAATATTTACAACCTATATTAATATTAAGTTTTCTATGTATATTTATCACATTTACTTATCACAGTTTCTTAACTATTTAGGTAACCCTAACCTAACCCCCAACCCAGAGCTTTGACCACCCTAACCCAACCCCTACCCACGCTAGGTTAACTCTAACCCAACCTTAACCCAAGGTCTGTGCGACCCATAACCCAACCTATACCCATCGATGGGTACCCCCTACCCATTCGCCAGCGTAGATAGATATAAGTAGCGCAAATTAATCGCAAGTATCAATATAGTACTCTGCTAAAAATTCTTATGATAATATTGATTGTAGCTGGCTCTATTGCCTCATTGCTAGTAGAACGTTTATAGTGTTCCGCGTGCATCACGCGCACGGACACGTTACTACAGCGCGGCAAGTCTAGTCCCAATTTCTTTTGAATATACAAGTAAAATGGTGGTTACACACAGTTAAAGTTCATAATAGCGCTGATCTAGACCTGGTTACTGAATTAGCTAGTCATCTCTTCCGTCTCTTCGCTCTCTCCCTCCACCTCCCAGAAAACCACTTCGATCATATGATAACGCACCCGGGCGGTATCGCGCGCCTTCTATACTACCCGCGCGCCAAACCATTTCAACCCAAAACCTCCAAAGAACCAGAAATCGGCCTTGGCGCCCACTCCGATTACGAATGCTTCACCCTCCTCCTCTCTTCCCCCGCACCAGGTCTCGAGATACTCAAGCCCTCCGGCCATTGGCACCAGGCTACTCCTGTTCCGAACTCCTTCATCGTCAACGTCGCGGACTTCCTCATGCGCTAGACGAACGGCATCTACAAATCGACAATCCACCGGGTTGTGAATAAGGGCAGTGAGGCGAGATATAGCGTGCCGTTCTTCTTCAGTGTCAACTACGATGAGGTAGTGGAGACTCTACCGACGTGTTTGGACCAGGGGGAGAGGAAGGGAGGGTATCCGCCGATTCGGGCCGGAGAGTACATTCTAGAGAGGCTGAATGCGACGACGAAGGATGGGAAGGGCTTCTTTGACAATGGAAAGGTGTTTGAAAGCAACGAAGACAGTCGAAAGTGAACCTAACGTATCGTACATTACGTCAAAGTTATGAGGAGATGTGAGTACATCCCGCTGTTACGATTCGTTTCCAATGTGTCTCTACGTAACCGTTTTATCTTGCCTCTACCAGTATCGACATTACGTAGTGTGCTAGATACAACAAGATATCCTAAAGACTAAGCTACACTGTTTACTAGTTGCTAGATTCTTCTATACTGCCGAGAAGATTACCTAAAATCTACTTCGTGTCTTACTCGGCAATGAAGTCTGCCACGAGGATAAATGTAGATCATTGTACCACAGACAGAGAAGCACATCACCACGACACAACATATCACCCAGTTCAGTTCAGTTCCTCCTAGCCAGTCTCAACTCCAGTTCCTTCACGTGCAGCGCTCAACTCATTACACACCTGGCAAGGTTAAAATGATAACACAACGAACCAGATGTGTGCGAAATCATAGTTGCCACACAGCGCTCAACACTGAACTGTGCTTCGTTCGAGAAAACAAAAAAGCCTAAGAGATATACGAGCGATGAGAACGACGGTTCCGCGCTCTTCGCTCAGTAGATACTTATTGTTATCTTTTTAGAGGCTATAAACTCACCTGTACTCCTATACTTTCTACGAAGCCTACCCAGCTCATTCGCATACGATGATATGCACATGCAGTTGCTCTGCTCTGCTCTGAACTGCCGAACTGAACTGAACTGAACTGAACTGAACTGAACTGAACTGAACTGAACTGAACTGAACTGAACTGAACTGAACTGAACTGAACTGAACTGAACTGGGCTGAGCTGGTCATCGTTCGTCGCAGTCAACACCACCCCCAACGTGTCCGCCACCGTCATCAACAACGCCCCTGAACCACACACAAACGTGTAGATATAGTACGTAATTAAGTACGTACATATATACGTTTAAGTTCATTATCCACGCTCACGCAAGTACTTAAACAATCCCGAATTCCCTCCCATCCATCCATTGCAGCATAAACCATAACTTCCCTTACATCCATCCCCACACTCTAGTCATCCGAATTCCCCATCTCAAAACCATACTAAACCATACCAACCCACCCACCATGCCCAACCCAATCCTCACCATCCCCGTAGATGCCGGCCTCTGGGTGTTTCTAGCCCTCATCCTCTCCGCGCTCGTGCACATCGCCATGCAGCAAAAGCGCGCCCTCGACTCGCTGCACGCCCTCATCTTCCCCATCTCCCTACCCCCCTTTTACCATCCAAGAACCGTCTACGCAGTCCCACCACCCAACGCCAAACCCGACGCAGTTCCCGCGCCCGCTGATGCGCCGCAAGACAGAACAGCACTGGAGCCCGTCGTCCCGCTCTTTGAACTTCCTGGAGCCACCATGCCCGCCGACGTAATCGAGCCGCTCGACGCAGCTCCGGAACCGCGTTTCATTGCACCTGACGTGGGATGGTACAGACCCGCTCTTCCCACACTGACCCCGGATTCCACGGCCGCAAATGGCACAGTCGAGCACAAACGTCGACGGCAGCACGCCCCTCACAGACGCCGCGGCTACTATGTGGGCTTGGATGCCTTCGAGCGCGAACCGCACAGCGACGACCTGTCTAGCGACGACGCGCACAACTACCACTCGTCTCTACCACCTTGGCCTTCACACATTTCCCCCGCAGACAAGCGCAACGGCTTAGCTCCCAAGCGGCCCATCAACCCCGCCGTCCCCGGCATAACCACTCTCGGCCGCGACAAAATCAACCCCAGCAAACTGCCCGGCAAAAACAACACTCCGCGCGTGACTCGAGCTCCTCCCGCGCGGCCGTCCCGATTCGCGCAGAATCAGGTGAGGGGCGTGGATCGCACGCCGCAGCCTGTGCTGGGGAATAATAATGGGCTGGGAGGGGGCGGGCGGGGAAATGGTGGGGCGGATACTGTGGGCGTTGGGGATGCCAATGGCGGTGGTGCACGTGCTGCGGATGCGAGGCAAGGGGGTGGGAGAGCGGAGGGGGCAGATGCTGAGGGAGAGGGAGAGGAAGGGGAGAAGGAGCAGGAACAGGAGAAGCAGGACGGGGAGAAGGACGGTAGTGAGAAGGAGACAGGGAACGGGCAAGATGGGAAGAAGAGTGAGTAAGTGCACTTGGCAGTTTGGTAAGTAGTCCGTAGAGTGGAAATAGGCATTGGAGTTGCGGGGAGAGGGACCAAGGGTCTAAGGTGTAACCTAGTCTGTAGGTTTAGCTGATAAGATGATAGAGCGTCGTTGAGCGTGTTGAATAGGCTGTTGAGATCAGTCACGTACCAGCTTTTAGTGCCCGAGCAGCCCGCCATCAAGCGCCAGAGCAGGCATGCCTTGAACATGGAAGTCTTGTATACAGCCACATACGAGTACATAACGTACACCAGTGCTGTAATGCCGCACAGCACATGATGCCTTTTGTACAGTATATTCCTGCTACACGCCCTAGACTCCACTACCTCTTCTTTCCCCGGCCCTTGCCCTTCTTCCCCCTGGGCGCATGCAGCACCGCGCCACCCAACCCCTTCTTCTTCTGCCCCTCGGCCGTCCCCAGCGCCGCCTTCTGCCGCAAATACATGCGCACCACATTCTCGACACTGCCCCGGTCGTGCTTTACGTTGCGCATATACGTCAACCGGGCTCTCCTGGCCCTCTTGGCTGCGCGCTGCACAACCTCGATGCCTTCGACCAGCGGACTGTACACTTTGTACCACATCTCGACGCCGACGCGCGTCAGCTGGCCGCGCAGCAGAATCGCTGTGTCGGCCGCGCGCCGCCGGATGTTGATGCACACGCCGGCGAAGGGGTCGCCGGTGCGCAGCCGCACGAGCAGGATGTCGCCGACACGAGCGCATTCCGGGTTGTCTTTTGCGAAGAGGCGGGTTCGCGCGCCCGTGGGGTCGAGGAGTGCGATTTGCGCGGCTGTGATGGTGCCGACAGGGTCGGGGCAGGTTTTCTTGATAGTGAGTTTGTTGGGATAGACGATAATCTTGCGTTCTGGTACCGTTAGTACGATGGCTCTGTTATAAACCGACCCGTCGATTCAATTCCCTCCACGTCTAGAAATCCGTCGTCGGGCTTGTGCGCAGGGGCTGTACATACGCTGTGGTAGTTCCCAACTACGTCCTGCCATTCGTTGCTGTATCTCCCTCTTGACCGCCCTCGGCGTCTTCGGTGGTTCATCTGGAGCTTCTAAATCCACGACCGGTGCGCCATTCGTATCGTATAGATCAGGGTAGAGCCCCTTGTGCATGCGGTTGATGAAAACTTTGGTGTTCGAGTTTGTCCCTTCTCTCCACTTCCCTAGTCTCCTAGGTACGGCGGAGACATCTTTGGGGACTGCGGATTTGGGTAACATGTACTTGGCCGCAGCCCGCACAGTCGTCGCTACTACGGACATGGTCGTGGAGTGTTGTCGTTGGCGTCGCGAAGTTGATGCGTACATTTAGAAATGTCGAACACGAAGTTGCGCATGGATGACATAAGCACAACTAACCCTTATGGGCCATTACACGACTCCCCTAGACATTTGCACTATCTATGTTCAACGTGTGCAGTAAAGGTTTCCTGTCTTCTGGAAACGGACTATAGTGCTTTCCGCATTACTTGCCCGCTTCTCACTAAAAAGTGAATATTCAATTCGGGGAGATCAGAGTATGCAGACGATGACATTAGCATGCCAATTGCCGAAATGGAGTCCCTTTATTGTGTCTCTCAATAAGACCGAAGATTTACTTTTGTTGGATGCAAATACCACCATATGATGCAATCCTCCCATGCCTTGAACCATGCCCAAACACCATGCTTGGACGCACTAGCCAATCCTTACAAACGCAAACCGCAATATCCAACTCTGTTATGCACACTCCGCAGTTTCCCCTGCAAATGCTAAAATGGGAGTTGGTAGTCAGATATCCGCCCAGGAAATGCTGCCACTGACGCCGATGAAGAAAAGAAGTGTGTGTATGTATGTTTACTAGAGCCTGGCGTGGTTCAGCTGCTCGATAAGACGGACGTCAACGCTATTACGTTGTGGTTCTGTGAATGGTTCCTGCGTGACCACTGCGTTAGCAATTTACTTGAAAATCTACTTCGACTTCTTGGCGTGGTGTCTCTACCTCCTCTTCTGTCCACGGCAGGCCGTTCGCAGCCTCCTCTACAGGAAACACCTCTCGTGCGTACTCTTCCATGCCGCGGTAGCCTTCCCAGAGTTCAACTGCTAGTCCGGGACAGTCCTTTTCAAGATCGGGACCAAAGTACGGAGCGGCTTTCTCGGCCAGGGTCTCATCTAGGGCGGACAGATGCTCTCGATAACCGATCGGAGTAGGAACATTGATGATGATAGGGCCACGCTTGTACTGAACGGGCCTTCCGAGTCCACGACTAAAAGCGTTGCAAACTTCTCTCGGAGTCAGAATGGAATAAGCAAGCGGAATGCTGAGAAGGTGGTCAGCATGATGTTAAGCAAGGCGACGCATGGCGTAGAAATATGGTGGGATATTACGTGAGCCAGCCAGGGGAAGGGGACATGAAACTTGGGAGCTTGGGAAGAGATCTGGACATGATGGCCACTGAGAGGTAGATCTGCGGGGAAAAGAAGTCCATATGCGGGGATAGTCGTGCGATTAAAGATGCGCTTACCGTCTGCCGTTCCACTTCCGCGGCCCATCTTTGAATAGCTGGAAGACGGCAGGGCCAACGTCATGCTCAGAGTCCAACCACGGAAGAGAATGATCGGGGTGGAAAGGCGCTTGCCAGATGAAGCTCCCATCCGGTTGATTTTCCATGCGGAAGAGAGGGAAGTCCAGGCCGGTGAAGTTGTTATGATAGATGCCGCAATACACAAAGGTCGCTGGCAAGCCGATTTGGCGTATGTATCGCTCGACGGCGAACTTTGGAGCCCACAAAGGAAGTGCCCTCCATTTTCTATCGAAGACAGAGTGGTCCGGCATGCTGGAATAAATATAGTGCTGGATGCTGGCCTTCTTCGCGGCATCGGCAAGCGACCGACCAATGGCAACCTCGTCTCCCCAATGCGTGGTATTGATGAATGCGCAATGCGCGCCTTTGAACAGGTCGTCCAAAAATTTGCCATCCTCGAGGTGTCCAACGAAGACGGTGACGTTTGGCAACTCAGCAAGCTCTTCGGCTACGATTCCGCACAAGTCTCGCATTTGCGCGCGAACCTGCCATCCTACTGCGGATGCAACCCGAATGAAGCTCGCCGATTGGCGGCCATTGCTGTTGATGGTGACCACGGTCCTCTGCATTCGTGACGTAATGCAGATAGACGAGGGTACAAGAGAAGGTGAAGGAAAAGACTGAAGGGTAAGTTGGTTCTTCAAGGGCCGGCGTCAGGTGTTCGGCATGCAGCACACTGGGGACGGACGCGTTGATATAGCAGCGAGCAGACGGGAGCGCCGCGGAAGGCTGCTTCTGGAAAGGCGGGGGAGGGAGTAGCTGAAGTTGAGTGGCGCAGAGCTGGGTGATATCTCGAGAGATAACGATGGTGCGAGGGTTGCGCGCCTGGGTCGAATTTGGGTTGACAGCGGAGTCGGTGTGTAGGTTGCCGCAATCGGGCAGCCAGTCACCAGCCAACCTTGGAACCTTGGATCGCACGTGCTGGCGGTCGCACAAAGAAAACCGATAGGCAGACTACCTAGGTCTCTCGAGCCTGGACAGTGTCGAGAGCCGGTCAGGTACGGGACACGTGAGGGTAGTGTGTCGGGTCGGGTATGCAGGGTGCAGGTGGGCGAGCTAGATGTGACGCAGTAGGTAGAGCTTCCGCAGGGCCTAGTAGTAGAGCGTGTCTGGGTGAGGGAAGGTTTATGAGCAACAGCGCACCCAACGCAACAAGAACGACACTCGGCCGGAGATGCTGGAGAAGGAAAACACAGACAGCCGTCCTGTGGTACTGACGAGCGTCTTCGCAGCGTCATGGTGGGCAGAATTACCTAATAGCAGCGCATAGGGACGAATTGGAGCACGGCTGGACCATTGTGCGGTTAGCATGCCAACCTCGTGCTGAGTGAAGACTGCGCCGGGAGCGGCGAGGCGCTACGGAGCAGCAAGAGCGCAATATGGCGGGCAGCTTGGTCTCCAATAGATGATAGATGGCGCATGAGACGTGCTGGACGCACACGGTGTAGCACTGGTGACTGTCGAGCCCAAGGCCCAAGCTGCCCGCCGACGACCGTCTATCTCGGCCACGTGTTCCGGCGGCGACGACAGGCAGCCGGCGCAGAGCAGCAGCGCGCGGCAGAGACTGAATCTCAGACCATGGCCCGGAGTCGCAGCCGGCGAGCGCTGCCTCCACGTTCTGCTCCGTGATGCAGAGAGGCGCGGGGATAGGTGGGCAGCCCAACTGCGGGGAAAGCGGCAGGTAGCATCAGCGGACGGAGGAAGTGGAGCAGATAAGTAGACACAGGCTATCCGGATTCCGCACAGCGACAAATACCAGCGGCGCTAGACACGCTGTCAGACGTGCGCTCTGCGCTGTAGGGCGACGGTCGGTCAGTCGCCGAGGAGGAGGAGGAGGAGGAGGAGATACAATCGCTTGGCAGTTCTGCTACGGAGTTAGGTGGTAGCCGAAAAACAAGCCCTGTGGCCCCTGCCCTGCCCTGCTCCTGCTCCCGAGCACGCCGCGGAACTTCAGGGGAGCGGGAACATTGCGCCTTCTGCTTCCGGCCGCTGCTCTCCGCCGCCTGTTCATGTTGTTGTGTAGATACCTAGCCCTTCCCCGCACTCCGCACTCCGCTCTTAAGCTCAAGCTCAAGCTCAACCGCACCTCCCGAGGCTGGCGAGACGAGACGACCTGTCCACTGATAACAACAACACCTCCCGAAGGTCAAGCCACCGAGATTGCGGTCGCGTAGGCCCCTTGCTCCACGCTGCCGACTCTATGGGATACCTACAAGGGGTGCTGGTCGGGCGCATCACCGGACCCTGCGCACAAATGCGCCATACATGTCGACATCGTCTGCGTGTCCATCAACCACGAATACCCATTCTTGTTGCTGCTGCTGCTCTGCTGCTGCGCGCGTGCCCACGCTTCCAGGTGCACCACAATTACCCGTCGACCCAGCATTATCCACAGGTGCATGGCTAGCTCAGCCAGTCGCCAGCTCCCAGACTGCCGCGTTGCCGTCGCCCTCTACCAAATGCAGCCTTGCCGCCACCATCTCATCAGAGTGCAGATGCGCCCCGGCATCTTTCAGCATTTCCACATGACCCTGCAACCCCGCAGCCGCCGCTAGGTACAGAGGCGTGTGCCCGCTGCGGTCTCGAAGATGCACTGAGGCGCCCTGCCCCAGGAAGTCGCGCAGAATCTCGACGTTCGGTCCGGTCGCCGCAAGATGCTGTGCACGTGTCTCATGTCAGCATATCTGCATCCCACTAACGCCATCTTGCATCGTCGGGGAAGCTTTGATCCGTGCCGCTCTGCAGTCGGTGTGCCAGAGATAAGGACCAGCATCTGTACTACCGCCAAGTTTGCGATGCGAGCGCTGTGCCGACGGCACTCTTCCTCACACCGCACGAGAGAGATGATGCGGTTGCACTGTCTCATCGCAGCTGCGAACCGGCGGGAATACGCCTGCTTCCGATACCGGCCGCTCAATAAGACGTGTGTAGATAAGGGCCGGCGAATGGGAAGAGACACCGAGGGCTTGCTGTCAGGTAACGATATGAACAGTACGTACCACAGGTGTGTTGAGATTGTAGTCTGCATCATTCAACAACCATCTTGGCTCTCCTCGAATGATATCCTTGGTTTCTTGCAGGTTTCCCTTTTGGACCGCGTAGCCCAACGCCGTCAGGTTGGATAGCTCAGGAGTCAGGATACCGCTCCTCTGCGGATGCTCGAAGTGGGTCCGCGTCGTTTCCGTCAGCTCGCCTCGCACAGAAATTGACATGCGCTTGGCTACCTCTTCGGCTGTCGCATCCGGGAGGGCTAAAAGGTAGGCCAACTTCGTGAGCGCCGCCTCAGAGGTTAAGTCTTGCCCAAATACCACACCGGCCCGGCACAAAACGGTTGCAGGAGCATACAGCGCACTCACGCTGCCGCTCAGGCACTGTGTCACATTGACTATGACGATTCCTCTCTTGACCGCTTCTGCTAGGATCCGTGTCATTGCACTATCGGGGCCTCCCGGGGTATTTCCAGCTCCAAACGTCTCCAGGACTAGTCCTTTGATGCCCTCCAAACGCAGTACGGCATCGACCATTTCCGGTTTCATACCCGGGAAGATTCGAAGGCAGGCCACGTGTGTGGTATCGAGTTTCGTCTGGATGGTGAACGGATTGACATCGGTCGGGCGGTACACGTTGTTCCATTGGACGTTCGTTCTCTGCGAGGTAACTGTCGCTAACGGTGGAAGATTCGGACTCGCAAAAGCTTCAAAATCGTCTGCCGAGACCTTGGTAGCGCGATTGCCGCGAAAGAGCTTGAAGTTGAAGAACAAACATACTTCTGGTATCATAAAGTGTCCTGCTATTATGAGCGAGCTCAGTAGATTGTCTTCTGCATCAGTTTGCAGCTGCATCATCGGCGCCTGCGATCCCGTGAGAATAACCGGTTTGCCCAGGTTATGCAGCATGAAACTCAACGCCGAGCAAGTGTATGCCAACGAGTCGGTGCCATGGAGTACGACGAAGCCATCGAATAGCTGGTAGTTCTGGTAGATGGTGTTCGCTATCTGATCCCAGCCAGCAGCGTCAATCGAGCTGCTATCGAGCAGTTTCTCGAATTCGAGCACGCAGTACCGAACTCTGCGGTCATACGAGCTAACAGGCGTCCTCAAGCTTTGCACTGCCTTGCGCGTGCCTTTTTCGTCGGTCACTATTTCTAGCGGCTCCGGGTACGATCCGTCGTTGAAGCAGGGCCGCGGTGCGAGACCAGCTTTGAGAAAACCTCGCGCTGGAACCAGTCCATTCTCAGATTTGCGCATGCATATTGTACCGCCTAGAGACTGTCAGCAATAACGACACATTTTAGGCGATCCTCTTGACAATCTAAGGGTTTTTGGCAATAGGTGGATAGTCCACCTCTATCTTTACAAAGCCCTACTGTATCTAGTATACTAGGTAATGTCTGAGTGGGGCTTATAGAAGTAAGAGGTGCGACGGGAGGAGATAGGTACCTGTGATGACTATCAGGACTCGCGATTCCGGAAGCTGGATTTCTGGGAACGCGTCGTCCATGTCTCCGAGCAGCTTTCCCGGCATTCAGATGCCCTTTCTCCTTCTAGACGTCGGCCGCAGGCTCTATCAAGTCCAGAGGGCAGGAAGGGCGGACGTGCAAGTACTGGGTAGGTGTTAGCAGACAATCACGACAACCCCTGGCATGATTGAATACCGATGAAGTTACACAGACCTCTGAGGATCCTTGGGACAGTGTATGAGTTTTTGGAGATAGAGAGACAGCTTACCTGTATTACTTCAAAGCCCTACTGTGTCTAGTATCCCAGGTAATGTGTATAGGGAGGTGGCCTGGTGAGTCCAGAGGGCCGTGAGTTGGCGGTTGTAATCTTTTTCGTTGGGGGCAAGCACAGAAGTGTTATCGGGCAACCACGAACGGACCGCACACACAAAGAGAATTGTCGAAAATGCCGACAAAGGTAGCTGCGATAAGACAAGCGGAGACAAAAAAGGCCCAGCTTATATTATGCTTTGACCTCTTTTCGCATGGGCATGGGTCGTGCAGTTGCTCAACATCGGTCCGGTCCATAGATGCAGCGAATAGGACGCATTCGCAACGTTCTCGTTACCCCTTCGAAACTGAGAATTTGCAGGTTTTGCTGCCATGGTGGAGCTGTTTTTGGTGGGGCTCTTGACCCGCTAGCTTGACCGAAGGCAGGAAAACGTCGGCTTTGTGTGTCGGGGTTCTTAGACTTATTAGTTGAAGTAGCGGTGCACATGTGGGCATGATTCGGCCGGGTTGCTGCCAACAAACGTATGTATGTGTTGTTTGCAACCGTATACGGAGCGTTTTAAGGTGTCAACACCATGTGCCCCTCTTCCCAACCCCTAGAGGGCATCCATCGCGAGAATAATGAAGAAAGTAACAGTCCAACGCAAGCGGTCTCATCTGCCCCAACCTATCCATAATATCGCATGTTCTCAATAGCCTGGATCTCCGCAGCCTTAATAATCTCAGCAGCCTTACTGCTCTCCGCAGCCTTACTGCTTTCCGCAGCCTTACTGATCTCCGCCGCCTCACTGCTCTCCGTAGCCCTACTGATCTTAGCAGCCTTAGCAGCAGCAGCAATCCGCTCCTTCTCGAGGCCCTTAACCTCCTCCCAATGGCTCTTGACCCATTCGAACAGTGCAGGTCTGCGATCAGGCGGTACGTTTTGTGTCCAGTACCCGAGTTGGTACTCAGTCGCGTTGTCCGCAATGTATGGGTTGCCATCCTCGAATGCCACAAAACGCTTTATTCCTCGCAGAAGCCGCTTTATCGCAGGTTTGCCCTCAGCGGGCAACCCCTCCTTGATACACGCCCAGAGAGCTGCCCAGAGATCTTTCTCATCTTGCCAAATTATGTGGCGGTGCATCATTTCCCTGTACTCATCGAGTTTGTCGAACTTCGCGATCGCCTCCATTAGGAGACCTAAGCGATCCGGAGGGTATGGATGCTGTCCGATTTCTGGTCGAGACGGCACAAATTCCTGGACGAACCTGCGGTACATGGAGCGCTTCTTAAGACGTGCCCTGTCGTTCGCATTCTCCTCCCGGTTTTCCAAGACCTTGCGGTAAAAGTATTCGCCTCGCGAAACCCATTCGAACAGGGATCGTTCGCTCTTGAAGCCTTTCTTGTATTTTGCTGCGTCAAGCCCAAGGAATTTGAGCATTTCCGTTGGATCCCGTGTCAAGAAGAGGAAACTCTGCTTTTTGTCGTAGGGTTCGATTTGTTCGAGCCGAATGTGGAAGCCCCGGTCGTTGCATGTGATTCCAAGCGGTCGATGGCAGACGCCGATGATTTGTGCCAGATCGCCATCGGATTTCAAGAATTTCGTCCACCTGAGTAACTCAGCACCATCTGGTGTATCGTTACCGGGGCAAAGCTCCACGTCGACTTGCACGAACGCGTGTGCAAGGTCAGGAACATCCGTGGGTTCGCTGGTGCTGGAACGGCCCGGGTGTATGACCGCGAATGAGTGACCGACGTGGTGTTCAGCTCCGAGTTCAGATTTGATTTCGGACCAGATGTCGGCGCAAGGGGTTCGGATCCCGTCGACAAGAAAGTCAACGTCCCCGTAATCGGCTTTACCGGGCGCCTCTCTGGGGACGCTGACTCTCTTGAACAAGCGCTGGAGCTTAGCAAACACGTCCTTTTGCACCATATGGTACACTTCGGGGGTCATGCGCGGAACATGTACCGGGGGCTCGATCTTATTGAAGGCCTGGCCACCCATGGTCTTTGAGTACGTCGCAGTCGGAGTTTCCAGATGCCAGGAGAGTAGCCTCAGTCGGGTCAGTCGCAATTACAGCGTGGGGTTGTCGGCGAGTGTTGAGCGTGCGTGTGGCCGAGTGCTAGGAATATTAAGTATGTTGTGATAGAAAAGAGAAACGAAGAGTCTGGAGTGAGGAACATATATGCCGGCGTTGGAGGTGGAAACAAAAGGTCCAAACCGCGCCAGGCGGTTACTGCAGCGATGATGCATCCCGGTGACTCTTTCCCTTCAGATGCAGGCGGACAGAGCTCCGCAGTGGGGGAAGTGCGGTTGTCAGCAGGCCCTTCCGTGTCCCGTTTCTAAGGACCTGCCCTCTCTTTTCCGGCTTTCCAGAGCCATGGTTTTGGAGCCATGAACATGGGACGGGTGGATGTGGAGGTTTGCAGGTGGTGATTCGCGAATGGATGGATGGGAAAAGCCCGAGGTGGCTACCTAGGTACCGTCCGCGGCCCGTGCGCCTAGCTCCGAGCCCCAAGCTGTGATCCCTGCCCCTCGACCTCGGGACGTAATTTTCTGGACGTGAGTTCTGGACAGCCAGTTTGGCACTGTACGCTGTCTTCATTCCACCAGGCCAAATTAAACCTGTCCTAAACTGCCACCAGCGCAAGCCTGAAAGTCCGCGCACAACATCACCATGACCGAGGCCAGTGATACGTTAGTGGAAGAGGTCCAGGCACGGTTTGACGACCTCACCATCCTAGAATACGAATTTGATAACGTGGAGATAGAGCTAGGTAAGATCAATCCGCGTACACTTGTGCTCCACCGCTAACTGCCTGCATCCAGCTCGCAAAGCAAACGCCCTCAACGCTCCCCTCTACAAAAGACGAGCCGAAGTCATCGCAAAGATCCCGCATTTCTGGGCGCTTGTATTTGGCCGGGCACCGCCAGAAGTGGAAACCTACATACAGCCGTCGGACGAGAAAGCATTTGCCCTCTACCTCGACACGTTTGAAGTCATCCACTTCGAGATCGACGACCCCAAGGGTTCACCGCGCAGCTTCTCGCTCAAGTTTGGTTTCAAGGAGAACGAGTATTTCAAGGACAAGGTCTTGGAGAAAAAGTTCTGGTTTAGGAAGACGTCAGACTGGGAAGGCCTGGTGTCCGAGCCCGTCAAGATTCACTGGAAAAAAGGCCAGGACATGACCTTTGGTCTTACAGATGCAGCATACGCACTTGCCCAGGCGAAGAAGAGGCTCCCACCTGGCAATACCGACAAATCCAAAGAGAGAGCTCTCCCCGAGTACAAAGCGCTTGCTGACAAGATCGAGGAGAGCGAGGAATCCTCCGCTAGCTTCTTTGCTCTCTTCGGGTTTGTATCGAGTTGGAGATATGTCAGTGCGGAGGAGTCTGGAAAAATCAGGCAGACGGAGGCAGAGAACTTAGCGAAGGTCAAACGGGGCGAGCTGGTAGAGGAGCCCGACAGCGACGAAGACAACGAAAACGACGAGGACGACGACCATGACTACCAGGAGACCGAGGTCTTCCCAGGCGGCGATGAAGTTGCTATACTAATAGCTGAAGATATGTGGCCCTCTGCTATCAAGTATTACAGTAAGTTCACACTGCACCACGACTTGCGAATGAAAACTAAGCACTTCACAGAACGTAACCACGACGATGACGATAGCGACGACGACGACATGGACGATGTTAGCGTCAACGATAGGGCCAACGAAAACGACGATGACAGCGATGAGGAACTCGACATCCGCGCACTGGTCAACAAAGGCCGCAAAGAGCCAACCAGCAATTCGCCTCCAATGCCTCCACCCGCGCGAAAGAAGCAACGCAAGGCATAATCTCATAACTCGTATACTGAATACCAATTCTCATTTAGTGGCTGCAGCAGATTTCGGTGCCTTAATCTAGCAGTATAGTATAGCGATTTGCTTTAAAGAAAAACGGCGTCTGGTACCCGGGTTATTGGGAATCATGGATTAGGACGGTAAATGGAAAGAAATGACAGATACTTTGGTTCTAATAAACATAATCTTATTCTGTATAGGTGGTGCTTTCTGGTGATCCTTCTCGGTCGACTTCGTCCGTTTCAGCCTTCCCCCCTAAGGCTCCCAGATCCGCAGTGCCCATCAACTTTTTCTAAGATCGTAATCTTCAAGCAGGTAGTCCACTCCATCACCACACCCATATCATCAGCATAAACACGATCAAGCTTCTAGAAACGCCATTCCACCAATCAAACCCGACCACCCCCTCCCACTAACCCGCATCCAACACGGAGCCACACCAACACGCTCCCGCCGAGCTGTGCACGACACCGCTCTTTTTCAACCTAGATTCGGAACGTTTTTTTCACGACCACTTAGTACCTACATGATCTAATTTCCTCGCGCCCGGCGCGCCTCCGGACGATCGCCTTAGTTGCAGCTTTGCCGGCCTATAGACATCCCGGTTTAATCTGGGGACATGCGAACTGCGAGGGGTAAAGCTTTCTTCAATGCATGCCAAGGAGCGTTGAACCCGGGTTCAACAGTGTTGCTAGTATAGTGTAGTGTGGTACGGCATAGGGTGGCATGGGATGGGATGATGGCATTGGATGTGGGGTGGACTAAGGGCTCGTGAGCGTGGGTATGTAGCTTGTGCGTGGTTTAGGGGGGGGGAGGGTTAAGTACTAGGTGGTTGCTCGTAACTGTGCCTGCTTCAAGTTGTAGAGTCAGTCTTGCCCTCTCGAACGTCAAGATGGCTCAATTGCTACCTCTCCTCCCATTACTCGTCTCTTTTCTTTCCGTCGCCACCGCGCAGCTCTCAAACAGCACACCCAGATCACTCACCTTCGCCCTCCCGGCCGGCTACAGCACCGCGAGCTTCAATGCCTCCACACAGCCCACGGCCTTCACCCGTACCGACTTCTCCGAAAACGCACTCAACGAGCTCTGGAACCTCGTCGGTCCAGTGGCCATAGGCCCAGTGACCATGACCGCAGCGCCAACGCCGCGCGCCACACCCTACGCACATCCCGACACGGAACGCTTCCACGGGCTCGTGGGGTCGAGCTACCCGGAGCTGAAGGACTTGAAGCTGCCCAGGGGCTTCAAATGGGGCGTTTCAAGTTCGAGCTACCAGATCGAGGGTGCGGCCAAAGACGAAGGGAAAGGCCCGAGTATCTGGGATCTGCTCTCGCACCGGGTGCCGAACTTTGTTATGGACAACTCAACGGGTGATGTAGTCGCCAGCCACTATTACCTGTACAAGCAGGACTTTGCGGGGCTCAAGACGCTCGGCGTCCCGCGTTTCAGCCCGAGCATCTCGTGGCCGCGCATCTTCCCCTTTGGCCACGGCACCGTGAACGAAGAAGGCGTGAAGCATTATGACGATGTGATCTTCGAGATGCACATCAATGGCGTGCACCCGTCGGTCACGCTGTTCCATTGGGATACGCCCCTCGCGCTGTTCCAGGAGGTACGTATCAATCATATGGGCAAACATATGGAATGTGCCAAGGGGTTCTGACAAACAACAAGTATGGCGCGTGGACGCATCGCAGAATTGTGGACCATTTCTTCAACTATGCGAAGTTTGTCATTGAGAGGTACGATGAATATGTGGACGAATGGTTTACAATCAATGAGCCGCAGTACTGCAATTGGCAGTACTCGTACTATCCTGCTGGGGAGTACTATCCTGCGCCAAACAGAGTGACGGGAGGGACTGAGGCAAGGTTCCTGTGCGGGCATCATACGCTGCTGGCGCATGCGAAGGTCGCAAAGTGGTACCATGAGGAGTTCAAGGGAAAGGGGCGTATTACGTTCAAGAATTCTGGGAACTATTATGAGGCGAATAGTACGAAGCCCGAGGATGAAATCGCTAGGCAGAGAAACTTTGACTTTGCGATTGGGTGGTTTGGTGGACCTTGGACTGATGGGGATTATCCGACGAGTTTGAAGGAGACGCTGGGTGATCTGTTGCCGACATTGACGCAGGAGGAGAAGGACCTTATCAAGGGTTCTTGCGACTTCTACGCCATCGATCCGTAGGTCATCTGTTTGTATAAGAATGATGAGCAAGCTGACACAAGCAGGTATTCTTCTTTTACCGCGTTCGAGGTCTCTGGCGGTCTTGAAGCCTGCGTTTCGAACCGCTCTGCACCCGGCTTCCCTGACTGCGCAGGCTCCAGCTCAGTTGCCTCCTCCGGCTTTCCACTAGGCCCAGCCGCCGACCCAGCCATGGACTGGCTATACAGCGCACCTACCGGTCTCCGCCGCTTCCTCAAGCACATCACTTCCGAACTCTTCCCATCTATCCCGGACATCGTCGTCACAGAGTTTGGCTTCGCTGAGCCCTTCGAAGGCCAATTGGCGAAACTCAATGCCGCGCTTTGGGACCTGCGGCGTGCGGACTACTTCCAGAACTACCTCGATAACATCCTCATGTCGATCCACTACGACAAGGTGAACGTGTCGGGAGCATGGGGGTGGGCAATTTTCGACAACTTTGAGTGGGGTCAGGGGAGCCAAGTCAGATTCGGGCTGCAGTATGTAAATTATACGAGCTTGGAGAGGACTCCGAAGGTGTCGATGTTCCAGTTCCTGAACTGGTTCAGGTGAATACTTCTCCTGTGATTCTGGGATAATCAGGCTAATAGAAATAGGGAACATGAAGCTGCTAGCAATGCGACGATAAAGATGTTGTAATGTAGTGTGTAAGGCGAAGACGTAAGGAAAAGGATGGGATCCAACTGGACACCTTGACATAGAAATGAGCTTTTGAAAATGATTTCCAGTATAGATAGCGTGCAAGTTTCACTGTGGATATAGCCGGTGTACAGGCTCCACGTGTGGTTGGTGGTCCAGAGGAACGGCGCGTAGGTACTTGTCGTTTCATGTGACGTGGGCATGTTGTCGGGCGGCGCCTCGTCCTGACCAGTTGCATGGGCATTTGCTGTGAGAGCACGAAAAGACGTGTCGGTGTGTAGATCTAGTCAGGAGGCGTGTGGTGGATAGTAGCGTGCCGCTTGGTGGACTGCTTGGGTAGTGTGTTTCTTATCGGGGCGCGATTACCTAGACCCGTGGACACGTCCAGGTCACGAGAGCCGGCAGCACCTCGGGTGCACGTGCGTGTACCTACTCCAGCAGCCCAGCTGCCCGCTCTCCGCTGGCTGCCTCTGGCGTCTGGACATCGGGCGACTCTGCCATCACACGCCTTTGCATTCCACCGTCAGCCCGTACCCGTTGCGCGGCCAGCGAATGTGAGCTCCCACGCAGCAGCACGGCAGCCCGGCAGCTTCCACCGCCCGCCATCGTCGTCACCGGCTGCATTGTCCATCGCTCTCACCTCCGGCCTCACCCCACGCTCCACGCTCCACGCTCCACGCTCCACGCTCCACGCTCCACGACTGCCCTCTGCACAGCCCCAGGCAAACTCAAACCCCGTGTCCAGCTTCACACGCTCCGAAGCCACCCATGCTTCCTAGCTGAGCCACCAGCGCAGCCATTCGAGGCCCCTACCAACACGGAGCTCTACCTGCAGTCCTGTGGGTAACGTCGCCGAGCGTTCGTCCTGGCAGACGAAATTCCACCAACAACTCCCCCTTCCCCAGCCGCCTCCGACCGCCCATCCGCTCCGAATCCCCCAGCTTCTCCTTCCCCAATATTCTCAGCCCGTTCCCCATCCACGCCCGAAACGCTGCCCGCTGCTCCCGCGCAGCCGCCCACCGCCCCTGCCACCTCGTCTCTACCGGCGACAACCGGAAAGCGCAGGCACTCTCTTTCTGCAAGCGAAGGCCTTTCAGACAGCTCCGCATCGCACGTCCACCGAGGCCGGTCCTCTCGTCACATCTCGAAGCGAAGGCGCAGAGCAGACGGGACCATGCGCCTTGATAGCGATGCTTCAAAACGGTCCCGCTCACCCTCTCAGAGCTATACGAATGGCTCCACACGCTCTCCAGGGCCCAGGTCGTCCATGGGCAGAGTGGGGAATGGAGACCCCGCCCATAAACCAGAGAGCAACGGCTCTTACACAAACGGAACCTCGGCGACGAATGGCAAGCTCGTCCCCTCGACATTCTTCGGCCATGACAGGGAGGAAGTCACACGCATTCTGATACAGAGTCTAACAGATCTTGGATACCAGGGTGCTGCGGGGGCCCTGTGCAAAGAGAGCGGCTACCAGCTGGAAGGTCCAACCGTGGCGTCGTTCCGCAGTGCTGTGCTGAACGGTGACTGGGCGGAAGCGGAGGAACTATTATTTGGGTCGCACTCTTACGACCACGGCGGAGGCATCGGGCTGGATAGGGCGTATGGCAAGTCATGGAACAAGTCGGGGCGGCCGGTCGCGAACTCACAGCATTCTGGAGGTCTGACTCTCGCCGACAGCGCCAATCGGGATGAAATGCTGTTTTGGATGAAACAACAGAAGTATCTGGAACTACTCGAGCGGAGAGATCTTGGCAACGCTCTGATGGTACTTCGGCAGGAACTGACTCCCCTCCACCAGGACGTCGGCCGGCTTCACGCGCTCTCTAGGTTGGTGCCACTTCAACAGCTTTGTTCGCTTCATCGATGCTAACTGGTCATAGTCTTATGATGTGTCAGCATGCCGAGGACTTGAAGTGCCAGGCGCAGTGGGATGGAGCTGCCGGCGAATCGCGAGCCCAACTTCTTTCGGAGCTCTCCAGTAAGCTCTTATAGTCACTTGTTTTGAACAATACTAATATCTCGCAGAATCCATATCTCCTAGCGTTATGATCCCCGAACATCGATTGGCTGTTTTATTAGACGAGATAAAGCAAAGCTGGATTTCGAACTGCCTCTATCACAACACTGCTGCATCACCCTCACTCTATGTTGACCACAACTGCGAAAGGGAGGATTTCCCCCTGAGGCCAGCGCACGAGCTACAGCACCACAAAGATGAGGTTTGGTATCTGAAGTACTCGAACGACGGCACTAAACTAGCGTCTACTAGCAAGGACACCACAGTTGTCATCTACGATACTACGACTTACAGAGTATTGCACGTTCTCGAAGAGCACGAAGCGGGCGTGACGCATTTAGCTTGGAGTCCAGATGACACGAAAATCATAACTTGTTCGGCGCAGCAAGAGAATTCTGCGCGAATATGGGATGTCAAGGTAAGTTGTCTGATCGCAATGGTATGTTCGGTCACTGACAAAGACAGTCCGGCATGTGCATATTTTGTATCAGTGATTTCACCTATCCTTGCACGACAGCAGCTTGGGCCCCGTCCGGGAAGCATGTAGTGATAGGTTCGCAAGACACCAAGTACGGATGTTGCGTGTGGGATCTTGACGGGCATGTTGTCCACAGTTTCCACGAAGACAACTTGCGCGTAAATGACCTCGCTGTCTCACCCGACGGGTCGCGTCTGGTTGTACTTTTGGAGAACCGCATACTCGTCTACGACTTTATCTCATACGAGAAGCTCTGTGAATGGCATCTCGAGGATGTCAAGCTGACGAGTGTTACCATTAGCCAGGACTCAGTGCATATGCTCGTTAGCATGAACAAGGACAAGATCAAACTCATGGAGATTGATACTGGCGAAGTTATCCAGAGATTCCAGGGACAGGTACAAAAACAGTACATCATACGTTCCTCGTTCGGCGGAGCCGACGAGAGTTTTGTAGTGAGCGGGAGTGAGGGTATGTGCTCGATTTTCCATTTCGTGTCACCGAAGTTAACATTTGCTTAGACTCGCGAATATACATCTGGAGGATAAATGGCATACTCGTCGAAGCCCTAGATGGCCATCCAGATGGCTGTGTTAATTCCGTTGCTTGGCACCCGACGGATCCACGCGTCTTCGCCTCCGCAGGCGACGACAAGAGAGTCAGGATCTGGAAGCCGATCGCAGCTGCCCATGCAGCAGCGAGCAGCTCCAACGGATACGGTCGGTGACCAGGTCTCGTCAACTTGCATTCTCTCACGGCGTACGGGGGCTTAGCATCAGGTTCAGTATGCAGTGCATTATGTATTTCATGGGCGACGGAGGACATTCTCTTCATACCCTCACATCACTTTTCCAAACGATATCATGGAGTTTGTGTCTGAAGATGTCGCGTCTTCGATACCTGGTTTTGGAGGTTGCATTCGTGGAACCGGCTTGGGGTTTCCATGTATCCGCACTGTTTGTAGACTTTTACATCTCCTCTTTTCGCGATCTTCGACTCTGAAGAACAGTTGTCGGGCCGTGGGACGGTTGTTGAATAGGGACTTGGGTGTTGGCTCAGCGGTGTGAGTGCATGGGGGGAGGTGGATGAGTAAGGTCGAAGCAGCCTGGGATGTGTACGTAGGGTAGGCACGCGCATGGCGGTGTTATACAATTATTCCCTTCACGACCTTAACCCCCATTCTAATAATGGCGAGTTTTCAGATCTGGTACCGACTCCGGCCGTCCTATACGGCTGCACCCCAGTACAGCCATTTAAATCACACGCCACACCTTCCGCGCTTACACTGGTCTCGCCAATCGCAGATGGGTGCAGCCTGACCATTGCGGTGGTGTGACAACGATGACGCAACGCAAGTACGCACGCGGTTCATAATTTGGGGAAGCGACGAACATATATACAATAGTCTGGCAGTTATGTTTTAACCAACGGCTATGAGCAAGCAAGACGATTCGATTGCAGCAACTTCGTCAGAAACTCACCCATGATGATCTCCGCACTGCTTATCATACTCATTACTATCTTCGGTACGTCCGCACCGCCCATCACACGTATAAGCTTGCTTGTCGTTGGGTACACGCTGAAAGCACCTGTTGCATGTATAATGTACCATCACAGCTAGCTAACCAAACCGAACCGCCAGTCCCTCCTCTCGGCGTCTTCATGCTCGCAGGCTGCGGCATGGACTTGCTTATCAACATTTTGCTCACTATGCTCGGGTACGTACATGCTCTGCGCTCATATCCTACCCCTACTCCAGTTCACTTCACTTCACTTCACTTCACTTGTTCCACCTAGTACTACTCACAGTACACCCCACCCCCTCCTTCCCTTTTATAAATGAGGCTCCGCTATGAGCTGTTCGCCCAAACTTCCCTTCCCTCTCCTCCTGGCTTGGCACAACACAACACACATATCACAGATACGGCTCTACTCCGATCTAATCTAACGGCACGAACCAGATACTTCCCCGGCCATATCCACGCCTTCTACCTCGAGTACGTGTACTACGATCGGCGGGACGCGGCGCGCGCGGGCTTGGTGGCGGCGAGGCGCGCGCCGGGTGTGTATAGTGAGAGGGTGCAGCGGGGTGGTGTGCACGGTATACAGGGAGGGGGACAGGTGGTGGTGGGTGGGGGAAGGCGGGTTGGGTATGGGACTGTGGGGTGAGCAGGGGAAAGGGGGTTCAGGAGCTGGAAGAATTGAGGAGTGCTCTGTTGGAGAGAGTGGTATTGAGTTGATGGTGTATGGATCCGTTGAGATGGCACTTGTGTGAGCTTGCTTTGTGAATTCATTAATGTAAGTAAGGTCTTGCATCTTTTAATACAGTAGTACGGCCTGCCTATCTGCGATTACGCCTGAATCGACCCGACACTTACACAAAATCAAGCCTGTCGTTCTTCAGATCCTCAACCGACACATGCGCCAACGGATCCTTCCTATCAAACGCATAACTCGCCCTCTCGGCCCTAGACATCTTCGTAATATCATAATGCGTCCTACCCATTTTCAAATTCCTCCCCTTCTTGTACTTCTTGAACAGCGTTTCCCAGTCCCCAGGATCCTTATAGTCCTCACTTTCCGGCTCTGGTACCGCCCCTAGCGCTACCGCCAAACCGTCGTAGTTTGGCGCCTTCTCTAGTTTGTCGAGCAGTTTAGCCGTGGAGAAAATGCCCTTACTGGGGTCGAGGTTGCCCCTTTTGAAGAGCGCGACGGCTTGTTTGCGCCAGGCTACCACGTCGCCTTCGATGCCGTAGGCAGGGAGGTCGTGCGACCAGGCGAGGTAGAAGCTGATGACGAGCGGCAGGTCGAGGAAGGTGGACTGGGGCTTGAGTTCGCCGGCGGAGTCGAGGGCGCGCAGCATGGTGAGTAGAGCGCAGCCTATAAGGCCGCAGAGTTTGCATACGGTTTCCCCGTCTTCGTTGTCTGGGATCTCCTGTGAGTCGAAGGGCATCTCTTGACCAGGGCTCAGACTTACTGATTAGTTCTGCTGGATCCGAAGCTATCCAACGGCCGAGTGCACTGATTAGTACCCACATTTCATTCAACGACGGCCCCCCCTTCTTGTGGAACGCGTTGTCGAATTCAACCATCTACAAAAGTTAGCAGAAATGCCAGTCACAGCTAGCTAAAATTCCACTCACGAGGTTCTCGGTGATCTCCTGCAAACCCCATCCTTTCCAATCATTATAGATATACATGCCGAAGAAGTCCGGGTCACAATATTTCTCTTTGAGTCGCAGGAAATCATGCTTATCAAAGGCAGCGCGCATGGTGACCCATTTCCAGTCTGGATGCTTGGAGGCTAAGGATCCGTATATGCCTTTGGCTTTCCCCTCCTTAAAATCCTTGCTGTAGATCTCATGCGCGGTTTGTCTACTGCGAGAGCTTGCAGGCTCCTCTGACGGTGTCTCGGCTTCAGCATCTAATTCATCAGATTCGGCGTTTGAGTCCCCTGATTCGGTGTCTGCTGAGTCCACAACATTGGCAGCCGATTTCTCCGCTTCAGCATCGAACAGGTCTCGAGGAATGCAGATGTACTCATGAGGATCGCCCTCCTCCTCGGTCTCGCTAGTGTTGTTGGCCTCGTTCTTGTCATTCTTGTGGGGAGTAGCCTTATCCTCTTCTGTGCGGGTGCTTGCACTGGACCTGGTAGAGGTCTTCTGTCGCTTCGAAGCAGGCATCGTGTGCTGTAACGTCAACCAAATGATTCGGGGGCCAGTTGATATTCAAAGTATCTGAGCAAGGCCCAAGACGATATTGGGCAAGTGGTGATGGGACAGAAGAAATGAGGGGCATAATGATCCAGCAGAGTATGACACCACCACAGTACCGGACGCGACGCGACGCGGCACGTGATGTAAACATTTCCCCGGAGCCGGTCATTGCCAAGGCTTCTAGTGATTTAGTGTGATTCCCTGGTTATTTGGCACCTGTCCAGAAATCAGCCGATTGGAAAGACAAGAATTTTTCTGGGGACATGCCCCAATATCGGCTTGTGAAATTGTACATAGGATTGTATTGCGCTAGTGGCCAGCATGTGTTCAGATGTGATGTACCTAGGTATCCACAAGGTCCAGGCTAATTCATAAATCGTCGCTTCCTAAGTCATGTTCCGTCATAAAGAGTATTAGCCCATACACCATAAACCGAAAACCGAAAACCTTGGCCGTAGGACCACTGGATGGGAAACCAGGCAAGCATCTTGTCGCATGCCTGTGAACGCCGTCTGAATTACGAGTGAGAATGAGGTAAGCCGCCGAGCGGGAAAACCAATGTCCCACCGGGTATCGCGGAATAAGACTTGCTGCCACCGAAATTTTAAAGCTCCTCTGAGCCGATGTTGAACAAGGTTATGATTAGGCTTAGGCAGCGTCAGCCGATACCTTTCCTTTTCCGAAACCCGAGCTCTGTGACAGAATAAGCACTTCCCTCAGCCTGACCTGCGCCTTTGTTGAATCTTCTGGCGTCAGCAACTCTGGGTCAGTTGGGCGAGCCCAGGATAACCAGGACGCTAGGGAAGATATTGTACTGGAACGGGCACGAGAAGGGAGGCTGTTCATTGATATGTGGCGGTTGTTTCTCGCCTGCTGCTTGGGAACCGCTGTTTGAGGGCGCTGTTGGAATTTACCCTCAGCAGGCTCAGGGATGTCCTTAATGGTCGATGAAATGTCCAGTGAGAGCTGCTTTGATGCTTGTGGGGATGAAACAAGCGTAATAGCAGGATGACTGGAGGACGAAGAGGTGTTGACAGCCCAGGCTGGGCCTTGCGGTTGCTGCTCGTCCAGCCGAGAGAGGTCTGGATCGGTGTTCTGGATAATGTCTGTTGCGCTAGCCTTTCTCTTCCCACTTCCTCCACTGATAACACTCTTGAGACTCCCGTAAGCAGACCGACTCCGTTTGTTACTGCCGCCCACCGTGTTCCCTTTGTTCTCGCCTGCTAGCCTCTCACTTGAACTGCTCGCTTCGGGTACGGCCGTTAGAGTATTTTCTGCAGCAGTCCACCCTTGACCAACTCGTGATATACGTCCTCTTCCAACCAAGGACCCGACGCCAGATGCCCATTCTTGGTCGGTGCTGGTGATCTCCCCCTGCGGAGGCAGGTGGGCATCGTACTCGTCTGCTAGGCTTGTCCGACTCCTCGCACAAATCTCGGCAATGGCATCAATGGCGTCCCTGATCTCAGGATCCACAGCGCGCAGGATAGCCGAGAAAGAGAAGTCCTCTATCTGCGGCAGTGTCTGCTGTCGGCCCCCCAAGCCGGCCGACAGGGCGGAGGGATGTTGCGGGGCATGACGGTTCATGTTGAGGAATTGGCGAGGCGCGTGCAGGCCAGACGCAGGACGTGAGTTGTGGCGTGAACCCGAATACGTCCGCACGACGACCGGCTGGCTCGATAGCGTTGTCCGACTAGAGGTTGACTTCGCGGGCTTGCTCTTTGCGGTCGACGAGGCGCGGGACTGGAAGGCAGGGGCATTGAGGGCGCGCAGCGCGGCAGACTGGATCGGCGGCAGCGTGTTCGTCAGCGTCGTCGTGGTACTGGGCACCGAGCCTGCGCTGGTCGCCAGGTCAGAAGGGGGTTCCTGTGCGTTGGGCGAGGGCGCGTGGGCGATGATGGCAGGAAGCGTCGGGTCGGGCAGGGCGCTGCTGTGCGGACTGCCGGCGGAGACGGTGCTAGCCCCCCAGAATGTCGAGATGACCGTTGTGGTGGTCGCGGGCGTCACCGTCGGCGGAGCTATGGCAGCGGGCGCAGAGTCTGCACTGTGAGCGCCATGGGGGAGCGGCGGGGCAGCGAGGGCAGCGCGGTCGCGGCCGTCGACGTCTGCGGTTGCAAAAGGGCTGCTAGCTGGGAATGCCGTCGCGGCAGAGTCGGGCATTGTGGGCGTTGCTTTATTGGAGCTGCAGGTCAGTGCATGGCCGCTATGCACTGTGTCGAGTGGGATGCGGTGGAGAGATGTGCTGGCCAATCTTGCCAAGAGCATCGTGCAAAGGGATCGCGGGATCGCCGTCTCGTCCCACCACACTCGGCTTGCTTTTGGTCGGAGAATTGTTGCACAGACAGCGGGCACTGAACCTGACATGCCGACAGCCTAGGAGATTTTGCCAGCAGGTAGATAGTGAGAGTCTACCTTTGTACCTACAAAGCTCTGTTATATATTGGCTAAAGAAGAGAGGTAAGAGGGTAGAGCATCATCGTCTTATGCGCGTGCGATTTGGGCGTTGCTCTGTCTAGCATGTCGGCTATTGATCCTGCTTCTGATACAGGCAGATGTGTGTGTGTGTGTGTGTGTCTGCATGCGCACGTCTGCTGGGAGAAACCTGTGTGCTGACCCCCTCTATCCCGCACAATGTCCAAATGTGGAGTCAGAGCTGCATCATCCCGCCACACTGCAGCAGTGAATGCGCGGCTTATAACGGTTTGCCCAGTACGGAACAAACCTGCGCGTCCCAGATAGAGTGATGGCTGTCATGCTGCAGCTCCCCTGCCACATCTAATGGGGGCCTCCTGCTCTAAAGGGGGGGTTGTGTCTACTCTATGTAGCCAGGCTTCGAGGTTTCCTTTGTGCTTGGAAACTAATGAATATGCAGCTAGATCTACAACCGACCGCTGGTTCAGAAAAGCAACCCATCATCTGAGCTAGGCTGGAAGGGATATAGAGCTGCTCCGTCCTTACCCAACGCTGGATCCTGTTGCACCTCGATTTGTTTACTCAGCCATGTCGCTATTCCCCCAGGTCTGGTCTCAAGGATCTGCATTTCCGCTTTAATATTGAGAACCAGCATTGCTTGGAGCTCAGTCCTCCACTTCGGTTGTGGGTTGTCTTCTTTGCACAAGTCCCACTCTAGCATCTGCGTTGCCTTTTTCCGGTCGCGTGCAGTCAGCCTCATGAGACCTTGGGTATCAGCGAGCGTACCCCTCTCTGTAATACTCTCTGTAGCCGAGGTATGGCAGATGTGGTGAGTTTTGACTCCAAGCCAGCGAAGATCCGGTAAGTTCAAAGCGGGTAATCCCGTATGTGTAACATTCTCGTGAGCAAGGCGATACGACCCGTACATGTAAGTCAACATAATCGCAATCCCATCCGGATCGAAATCGACAAAGGCGAATATCGGGATATGTGGCGAATGGTCCGAGAGTTGACGAAGAAACCTCCTCGAAGCTAGATCAGGGTAACCTTTAGCCTTCAACAGTGTGAGCGATGGGCAAAGCGAGAAAGGCAGACATACTGTCATCGCAACACCTTGTGAACTCATGAAATTCCACGGGACAGAGCTAAGTAAAGAGTGAAAGGTCGCCTTGCAGTATTAGTGTAGACCATTGCGTTTGAAAATTTGGCATGTACCTCTTTCTCGATTATGAGTATCCAGTGGACAGACGAGAGATTGAGTGTGTCCGATGCCTGTATCTTGGGAATTAATATACCCTAGCACTCAGTAAGCTTCAGCTCGAAAGTATCTTCGACACGTCATACTTCTTTCTCATGCAGGCCATTGACTTCAGTGCCGTCTGGTCGCCATATCGTAAAGTTCCCCGCCACAAGACCCTTAGCTGCTGCAGTCTTGAAAATTAGCTCCAGCAGACTCCTAAAGGAACAGTTGGGCTTACCACGTTGAGTTGAGACCTGGAGATCGAGAGGGTACAGGCTATGTCATCCACGTATCGATCAACGACAGATTGCTTGAGAAAAAGATTCGGATGCCGGTAATAGATGTCCCTGAGATCATTAGTTTTTCGAAGTTAACCTCTCTGATACTCACCGTTTGGTCATAGTAACATCATCGATAAGACATTTGTGAATAAGCTCAAGAATACGAACCAAAACGGCTGATGTTCATTAGCAGTTGTTATGGCGGCCAACGGCAATCTCAACTAAATTTCCAGGCTTCTTGCGTAGTGCCACCTGGAAAGGTAATCTCCATGGTCTTTGGGACAGGCATCAGCCCGTTCTGATCCGTGTACTCAGTCTTGCGTCGAGTAATGCCTGACCGCGTCTTCAAGATGATCGAGAGTTGACCACTGTTTTCCACAAGCGCGTCGACGATCCTCTCAAGGAATTCTCCCACGCGTGCAACAACCCAATTCCTTGCTCAGATTAGTATGGTGGATCTGTGCTCGTGGATGTGTAGACGTTACTTGTCTCGCACACCGCAAGTGGAATCACTTGAGGTCAAGAGGATCTCCTCACCGTCAGTTTCCGTAACGTGACTGGGGAGGTATGAATCTGTGTCTTGACCTGACGTCGCTGGTGTTAGTACTGGACTGTCCTCTGGGTCCCACAGTATTAGTTCGTCTTCCATTGCTTCGTCCAGTAAGTCTTCTTCCAGCAGCTGGTCATCCCAAGCACTAGCATAAGACTCTTGCGAGGAAGAGTTGCTGAATAGCATGTCGTTCAAATCCTTAAAGTCCATCTCAGCCGTCGGCGGCCTGCTGTGAGGTGCGTGGTGCGTGCTAGTGATCTGCTGTTGTGAACTTGTTCAATCCCAGAGGGCGGTCAGTCTGTTATTCTTGTTCGCGTTATAGCGCCTCGTTCAGCAGCACTATTGTGCTCCGACTGGACGTGTACGGTGTAGTAGGTGATGGGAAGACGTGATCGGATGAAAGTTCGAAGTTCATCGTGGTGGTAAGCGAGCCACTATACCAAGAAAGGGAATTGAGCTATGATTAGGTAAGGCATACGTCGATTATCCCGGCGATGATGTGGGAACAGCGCGGACCTGTTTCGCCAAGGCAGTCGCCCGCCACTCCCCTAGCGCGCCACGAACGCGTCGTGCTTTCCTTAGAGTCGCGTCCGTTCCTTCTCATCGAAACTCCGCGCCGACCACGACCCAGCGACTGTGTTTTGCCGTCTACTTTTCTCGTTCCCGTCCACTGTACAATAGACACGAATCTTTCTGTCCGCTGTTTCGACATTCTGTCAAGGAAAACGACCTGCATTGACAATGGAGGATCCTCCCGCTATGCTCGCAGCTCCCCAAAAGCGGACCTTCGAAGAAGCCGAAGACCCCGTGTCTACGCCAACTAAGCCTCCGTCGTCCAGTGCTTCTACTCCATTGACCGTCCTATCTACGCTGCAAACCCCGTCCCCGTTCAAGAACACCATATCGCAAACCTCTCCCCCAGCGAGCAGTAACAATTCGGTCGCCGGAGACATCCCAGCTCCCACGCAACCCTCTGGAAGTACCCAACAGCCAGCGAAGCGAAGGAAAATCACACCACAGGAAAAGGAGCAGCAGCGACTGGAGAAGGAGGCTAGGGACAAGGCTCGCTCTGAGAAGAAGGCCCAGAAAGAGGCAGAAGATAAGCTCAAGGCAGACCAGAAGGCGCGAAAGGACGAAGAAAAGCAGGCAAAAGATGAAGAGAAGCGAAAGAAGAACGAAGAGCGGGAGGAAAAGAAGCGAGCTAAAGAGTTCGAGCTACAACAGAAGGAAGAGGAGAAGCGAAAGAAAGAACGCGTAAGTCAACCTAGAGCTTTGACACCTCTCTTACATGCATTACGTGCATCGGTGTTATTCAACCGATACGTGGTCATCATGTCTGTCCTTTGCTGATTACGAGCAGTCTCAAATGAGGCTTAATGCCTTCTTTGTGAAGCCAAAGCCAAGCGGGGAGGATTCTGGAAAGGCATTGGTAGATGCTGCCCAGACCTTCACAGAACCAGCATCTTTAACACCGGACATTCCGATGCCAGATGCTAACTTGAACCCTCCGTCTCCACAGAAGGCTATCCAGAAGAACGCTCGAAGTGATTATGAACGATATTTCCTGCCGTTTTCTTTGCCTTCGCACGCGATCCTCGCTCCGTACAACAACTACATGAAAGATCCAGCCAAACTGGCAGCAGCAAGTGCACGACTGGACCGAATTATAGAGCAGAAGGATGTTGACATGGAGCCTGCACCATACGACTACTTCAAACGTCGTGGAACACGGGGACTAGACCATGCCTCCGTCCTAGAGATTGTTGAACAAATCAACGGATGTTCCGATCACCCGATTGATCTCACTAGCGATAGTGGTGCTAAAGAACCGCTCGAGATGTTGAAGAAGATCCCTATGAAATACCTACGCTTTCCAGAGGATGTCCGACCGCCCTACTATGGGACCTACACAAAACCTCATACCCCGCGTGAATCTGCTAGTCTAGCCCGTAACCCGTTCACGCGCAAACTACCAGAACTCGATTACGACTACGACTCAGAGGCGGAATGGGAGGAGCCTGAAGAAGGTGAAGATTTAGACTCTGACGGTGACGACGATATGCAGGTGGATGACGAGGGTGAAGATGACATGGAGGGCTTTCTGGATGATGAGGAGGACGCGCAGATCAAGCGAAGGCTTCTGAGTGGAGATCTCCAGCCTCTTAGCACTGGTCTGTGCTGGGAAGACTCTCAGGGGGTATCACGATTGAACGATGGTTCAGGCGCTATCTCTACAGAGTTCAAGGAGTTCAAAATGGGCTTCTTGTTAGGTATGTGCTTCCCCTGATTCCGCCATCCTGACTAACAAGGAGCAGAACCTTCCCCTCGAGCTATTGACCCCCTTTCAAACACATACTGGGCTCCTGAGCCCACTCTGGTTGCTGCGCCTATAAAAGCGATGAATCCACCACGACTGCCTCTCGCGCAACGACCCGCGAACGGCATGCTCAACACGTTGAACGCTTCGCAGCATCCGGTAATGACAGCTGCCACAAGCAAAGCGACTAAACCACATCCACCAAAACGTCAGATTCCAGCCGATCAGCTTACTGCCTTCAAGGCAGAGGTCAATGGCAGCGACCTCACCAAAATCGCCTTGATCGAAGCACTCAAGAAAAAGTTCCCGAAACTCCCCAAGGATGCTATTTCGAACACACTTACTGCCGTCGCTGCAAGGGTGGGTCCATCTCAACTCGAGAAGCGCTGGATGTTGCTATAATTGCATTTTTACGTTACTGGCGTCTATGGCATGTCGCATCGTCTCGATATGTTTCCTAGGCGGGGATATCCAGTCCCTAGGGTGTTATTATTCCTGTATGGAGTCAAAGGGGCGTATGAGCGTATATTGTGTTTCTGAAATATGTGAAAAGTCATCTTTAGGGCGGCGGGACGCCCATGTGCATCATCTCATATCGCCTGTGAGTAGCATGGCATGACTGAGCGGATATCTGACTATACTTGTTCGTATTATATCAAGTGTTCTATACAAACAAGTAATTCTTCGAGCGCCACCATTTGCATGTAGTGAAAGCGTTGGTGGAGTTCCGGGTCTCCATTATTCGGGAGCCGATGGACACACATCGACGAGCGTGAGCTTCATCTTCGGGCGTCCAGACGTTCATGATGGCGTCATCAACCTGATATAGATGAGAGTACGACAAAAGCAAGATCCTCGTCTCTATCAAACGCCAACTACGTCACACACTGGACACTCGAAAAGAAGTATCTGACGAGGTCTGAGTAGCGTGGGTGCATGTTCATGGAACGACTTCGATCGAAACGCTCGCCTTGGTTAGTTTTTGCCAAAGGAAAGTCAGCGCAGTGCAGGGGGTTCTCTGTAATTCATTCCGCGCACAGCGCAATTCGAGCATGATAGTAGGCCAATCTTCAAACAGATACGAAGTAGGTAAGTTCTATGAAAGAGTGGACTATGCTACAGCGCCTGGTAACAGGCCGGCGTCATAAGGACTAGGAGTCGTATAGTCCTCTTTCTCGTCCTGGAACTTTCTCCAATAGATAACGAACATAGGTCGACAAATCATCAGCTCAGACTGAAATTAAAACGAGGCTCCCTCGCTGAAAGCTTGAGCTTTGCGAAAACTTCTCTGCAGTGCAGTAGTGAGGTTAGAACCTTGGAAGCACCAGAGGGCTAACGATTAAGGATACCGGCATGGATGACCGGAAGAGTGCGGGGAAGCTCACGGCTGGACAAGAGGCCTAGCTCCTATGGCGAGTTGGCCTGAGAGGTGTGGAGCAAGATAACGAACCTAGGCGGGTCTTCTCTGAAGAAATGGTCGTGTGTCTAGTGCGGTGAGGGGTGAAGGCCCGGGGAGTTCGCGGTCGAAAAGCGGTCGGGACGGGCCCGTGCGGCTCCCCGGGCGCTTGGAGATTTCTGCGACAATCTCTCTCATCCAGTCAACCCCGGCTGGTAAACGCTGGGTATTTTTAGATCCAACGTCCATCCACCGCCATCGAACATGCATCCAATCCGCCGTCTTCCAGCTGATCGGGCCCTACAGGCGGGGCGGGATCATCTTTCATCCACTCTTCAGGCGCCCACGCCAACCCGCCTGTGGGGTTTGGTACTGGAGCGCCGGCGTCAGCTACGCGCTGTCGAGCCATTTTCGCTCCCATCTGCGGCTCTAGCCAGCGCCCACAGCTGCAGTCGAGATGGCTCCTGCAAGAATAGCAGCAGCCGCGTCTGACTGGCTCACGCGCTGCTCGTTCATCTTAGCCTATCCGGGGCGCGGGACCATGGGGCCTACAAAGACACCGCATCACCTTCGACACTGCCCCGTCGTGGTCCGAGACCCGTAAGATCCTGTGCCTCTCCCTACCTCAGGACACTCTGTTCACAGACGTTGTGCCTTTTCTCTTCTCCACGGACTCCGTTGTCTAAGCCGAATCCACTTTCTGTTTCTTTAGGCACATCCGCTTGCTGGCTTCGAGCGTTTTTGTGCACCAATATGGCGTCGTTAGTCTTTTATCTCTCTGCAACTGTACTGTTGGCTCAGTCCACGGTTGCCTTCAACTGTTCCAAACCTCCAATCTACGTCGACATCCACAAGCGAGCCGTCCACGACTCTCCGGAATTCCAGTACGGATCGTTTATTGGAGTGGGCACACCAGCGCAAAACCAGAGCCTCTGGCCTTCGCTGTCACAGAACCATACTTCGTTCGGAACACATGCATACTGTGGTGACAACAGCACACTCAGGAATTGCGATAGATCGACAGGAGGTTTCTTCCTCAATCAACAATCTACGTCGTAAGTCGAGCTGCTTGCACTGCGTGGTGCCTTCGCTTACAGTCATCTTAGCTATGCAGATAATGGAAAGGATTTCCAATCATTAGATCAGTCTAGAAACGAAACAGCACTAAAGGGATCGTTTGGTCAAGATACCCTACGCTTGTACACGCATTACTTCGAAACCGATGGCGCATCGCAAACACTTCTCGAGAACTCTACCGTCGAACTCGCCGAATCTGGCTCAATAGCGCCGGGCATCGTAGGTCTTGGGGCTTCTTCGACCGTCCTTCGAGACCTTGCCGCGAAAGATCTGATCGCCGGTCGAACGTACTCTCTTTATATCGGACAGGGATACGCTCGTGCTGGAGGTGCCGTTAACGGCAGCAATACATTTGGAGGGTATGATTCAGGGCGCTTTACTGGAACCGTACACAAGTATGCGATGAAGACTGAGAACATGAACCCGATGAGTCTCCGTGTCAAGGACATCATCATCAGCAACTCGAAAGACACCAACGCCAACGTGTCGCTGTTCGACAATGCCAAATTCCCAGACATGAAATCACGGCCGGAAGCTTTTGAAGCTGCAATCACTACCAACCAATTCCCGCTCTCTCTTCCGTACCAGATCACTCAGAATTTCATGAAACACCTCGGCGCAGAGAAGGACAACACGTGGGGCGACAACTCGCTAAAGCTTAAGGACCACTTCTCTGGTACTCTATCAATTGTTCTCGAAGACGATTTCGTCGTTACACTCCCTTCGGAAGTTCTCGTAAACAACTCCAACATCACTCCCATTCAAGACAGAGAGGAGAAGTCGGACGCCCCGTTTTATCTCTCTGCCGCTTTCCTCAGCCAAGTTTATCTCATGGCCGACTACGAATCCAACAACTTCTTTCTCGCTGAAGCAATTCAGAAGGACAACATGGTTATGCCCGTAACTTTCTGCCCAAAATCTACACCCGAGCCATATCAACGACCAAAGCAGTCAGCGTGGGTATCTCAAGGGCTGATAGGCGCGGTCATTGGAGGCCTTCTGGGTGGTGCTGGTATTGCTGTCTGCGCTTACTGCTTCGTCCTTGCTTGCAGAAGGAAACGAGCGGAGAGGAAGCTTAACAAAGACGCGAAAAAGTCAAAGATGATGCAGTTAGAAATCGAGGAGACGCCCGAGTTTGACCCTCCACCAAAGAGCGCCACGCCTTTCTTTTGGAAGAAGCGGTGACCACTGTAGGTAGCATCAAGGTGAAGAGGGTATGGGGTTAATTTTCGATATCTTCTTGTTCATATCATTATACCCGGAGCAGGCCTTTACCTGCTCAGTTTTAGTCAACTTTCAATCTACTCTTCTATTTCTAGGGCCTTAATACATTTATTCCAAAGACCTTCGTGCCCATTTCTGTCTCGACTACAAGAGCTCCAGGGCTAGTCCAAGTGTAATTGCTTACTAATACGCGAGTCAGCCTGTAGTTGGCTTCCCGGCTTCCCGGCTTCCCGGCTTCCCGGCTTCCTGTCGTTGACTGCCACCTGCTAACATTCATCAACGCACATCATATTAACAGGCTCTCGTCTCATCACTAAATCCGCGCAAACGATGCTTCACTATAGTCGCACGATGCCCAAACGGTGGCACCTTACGAAGGGCCATGCGCCATCAGAGCGCCATCATACGTGGCTCTATCCTGGCCAGGGCAACGACACTTTCGCTCCAGACGAATTCTCGCATGGTGAAATACAAGATTTTCGGTGCTCTCCGAAGAGCAAAGTTTAAGACATAAACAGCCCAATTCGCATGCTCACAGCTCTGGTTTGGCTCTCCCTCGGCATTTCTAACCAGAACTGTCGTCTTATCCCCGCAGCTCGTCGCACTGACGCGGAATACTCACGGTCACTAAATTTAGCCAGAAATATAGAGTTCAATACAGATCATTTTCGAGATAGCTTCATCAGATTATCAAGGCATTTCTACAAGATGCGAGTTCACGATGGTCGGTATCGCCCTACTGATACATGCACAAACCCATCCACATCTGCAGGGTATCCAAATGACAGTTCAAATATAGTGATATCTTAGGCGCAACCTTTGTTCGAAAGGTGACCAGACGACCATCTAGATATTCCGTACATTCCTCCCATTACCCCTTGCTATACCTAGTACGATGTTGTTTTTCTTTCCATTCTTCTGTCTACATTCCTGCCGTCTTGTTTTGACGACGAGCGTATTGATGTATGTTTACTGGAAGTGCCCCCCAGGTTTGTGTGTTGACGCTGTTGCCGCGATAGTGCGCTGACCTTCTTTTTTATTCGGTCTCTTTTTCGAGCGCCGATGGGTCATTGATTTCAAGAGGAGGATATACGACTAAATACATTGCAGAGTAACACGCGACCGTTCGATACCAGTCCTGCGAAACCCACCGGTCCTTATACTCGTGCGCCTCATGCGCGTTGCAAAAAGCAATAACTTGCGAACAAGTCGCCACATATCAATTGGGCAGAGATTGGAAAATTACAAGCAATGCCTATTCAATGTTTGACGACACGCGCAGATGGCGCTCATTTGAGCCCTGCAGTTCTTGCAGGCATTCTGGCGGGAGTGGTGGCTGTCATCCTAGGCCTCATCATCGGCCTCATCCTACTTCTCATCCGAGCAGTTCGGAGACACAAACGATTGTTAGCCGACCTAGAAGAAAGAGGAATAGAAATTGCGCAAGCTCAGCAGGACGCGAAACGAGACTCGATAACAAAACCGCGCACCGTGCTCAGGCGCAACACTATTCTACCGTTCAACTCTAAGTCTGGGTGGGGCGCATTACCATCGGTGGAGACTATCAATCCTCCCGAATCAACGTCTATGCCGCTGCACTACGCACCACCGAAACCTGTAGGGTTTGTGAGTAAGCCTCCTCGTCTCTCTTGGCCATTCTCAGCACGACGGGCGTCTGGAAAGGCGATCCGTATGAGAAAGATAAGAGTGCCAAGATTATCTGTCGTCCTAGAAAATCCAAAGCCCTCACCGCTTGTCCCCGTGCTGAATGGGTCGTTTCGAGGTGAACCATTATCTCCTCATAAGAGCCACAGCCACAGCCGGCCATCCTCAGACCAGTCATTGCTCCAACGCCACCCAGCATTCCGACAATTAATACAGGAGGATATATTCAAGGACAAAAATACATCTCGGGAATTACTTCGACGAAGTTTGACCGCTAAGCCTGTCACCAAGACTGAGGTGCGGGTCCGACCAAATCGATCCAAATCGATAGCTGAGATTCCCATAAGTACCAAAGCTACGGTACTGTCTCGCCTTCCACAACCAGATCGGCACGCCAGATCGGCAAGCATGTGCAGTCAATCGTCCGGAACCGCACCCGAAGCTCCTATACCTCCGCTACCATTAGAGGTGGCCCGTCTCAAAACTGAAACTCGCAGACGCAGTCTACTGAGCCGCAGTCCTTCCAAGGTTTCCGTCTCTAGTGCTGAGTCTACAGGGAGCTCTATTCTCGTGACTCAGTCCAGTCCAATACTACCAGGCTCTACCAACATCCGCGTGCAAAAAGTCACCAAGCGAAACTGGAGAAACTCAATGATCGTGGGACCCCGACCGCTTCGAGATACTCTTACCCTTCACGGCAAGAACAAATACTCGCAAGATTCGATCAAAAGCAGTGCAGCTCATCTCAGCTTAGCAAGTCCGGCTGCTGGACAATCGTATTGCGAGAGCAGAAGTTCAGTGTTGACTAATTCCTCTAGCATGCAGTCTGTCGGTAAAGTGAAGACTGCCGAGTCCGTCACAATGAGCAAGATATCTTCACCGACTTCCAGTCCGCTGACAGTGCGAAGCCTGACTACACCCCGTCGAAAGTCGGGCTCTCATGTTACTGCCTACGGATCCCCAGAAGAGCGTCAGAAACGGCCGTCAGCGCTGCAAAGTGTGTCCGGAAATACTGGCATGAAACGTCAACTCTCAGAAGCTTCTACCCATGCGTCGTCGACGAGAAGCAGTAACGGAAATCCCTTTCAGTGGGATCCTACTCCGCTAGCATCTGGCAAGCCGTCAGCGCTAAAGGGTAGTCCCAGTGCTCGTAAGGGTCACCGACGACAGAATTGCGTGCGTATTTCTCTGGCACCCACAATACTAGGACCACCAAGTAGATCCCCGAGCCCGTCTTGGATGAAAGAAATTCAGGAAGAGTCACCTAGTGCATCATCTGAGAAGAGAAATAGCATCGGTGGTCTTGGCTTTTCGAACTCACGATCGCTTCCATGTCCTCCTAGCACTTCCATTTTTGCCCCGGATTTGAAGTTCAATGCCACGTCCATTCGCGCTTCATTAACACCCAGCTCACCTACACTGTCTATGGCAAACTACGACCTGAACAACACGGAAGCCGGCTCATCGATTGGCACTGCAGTAACGACGTTCGCATCGCCGCCACCCGACTACACTGCCTATGTGCTTCAACAGCCCTCACCGTACGAGAACAAACGCTTGAGTACAGGATCCGCAATCACTATTCCCTCATTTCCTAGCCCTTGTCATGGAATCGGTTCCCTTGAATCCATTACGTCGCCTCCACCGCATTTCATACTGTGTCGGACTTTGGCCCCTCCAGAAACCCTCCAGGAGCCTTCTTCGCCTTTTGAGGTTCTTCTAGAAGGTAATTACCCTCTGCGCCATACAGCTGCGGACGAATACGATCCGGAACACCCATATCTGGTGTATCAGACACCAGCATGTAGCCCAACAACAGGTGGTTTCTCGTCACAGTTTTCGTCCATCCCCGAGGAGCCTTCGGCAACGTCAACGCACACTCGAGATTACAAGCGTCTGCAATCTCGGGACTCTCCGCCCTGTTCGCCTAAAACGATTCCTGCAGCCACCTTCTCTGCCTCTAGGGATCGTTCTGCACGTAATATACCCATTAACGACGCAGCCATTCCAGAAGTGTCTTTGGACACTATCGATCCAGCAATTCTCAGTAAAGATGCCTTCAGTACGCTGAACGGCAGCTTCAATACTACAGGTGGTAGCATCATGCAGACGTCTAATAGCAGCCGAAGCAGCATACTAATCCCAACTACCCCTGGCTCCGCAAGATCGATGTTTGAACCGCTTCTTGAAGCGGCATTTCCGTCTAGTCCTCCAGTTCCATCAAATATGAAGGACTCGTCGAAAGCCACTAGTAAAGATGCACAAGCAGATCTACAGCCTAGGTTTGAACTACCCACTATATCCATTCAATCATCACCTGGCTCCCTCTATTCTTCAACATCGCCCCCCCCTTCTCCTCCTCTTCTGTCGCCATGTTCTCCCCGTCCTGGTCACGCGCAGCTCCCCGCACCATCACTTAACTTCGCCAACGTACCGCTGCTCAGCCCATCGATACTTGGTCCACGTGGCAGTCCACCCCGACCACTGCGCACCTCGATTCAGAAATTGCGACGTATGAATTCGGATGCAGATGAGAAAGGCGGAAAAGCAGAGCGTCGCTATCTCCGGCTCGGCCGCGAGGAAAGCATAGCGCTTCCAGGAGAGGAAACCTGGCTTGACGAACTAGACGAGGAAGAGTATGATGGGGGTTTAGACGAGGAGAAAGGCCGCCACCTCGTCGGCGATATCCTAGACGACTGGGAAGAAGAAGCCACGGTGCTCCAGCTTGACATTGAGTACACTAAGACGGACAAGGGCAAAGATAATAGTAACAACAACACCCCAACACAAGGCCAAGTGCCTTCAAGCCCCTCCGCCTCCCGCCGAAGCTCCAGCATCTGGGAAAACGGCGAAAGGTTCTGGCAGTCGACGCCCCCACACCCACCCACCTCTCCCAACAAACCTAAACAGCACTTCCTCCCACTCTGCTCCTCTCCCGTTTCCACACCCACGCCGAAATCGAACCGAAAACGGCATTTCGAAGTCGCGAAAGACGCGTCGCTACCCATTTCCCCAAACGAAGACACTAATGATAATAGCAATAGCAGCAGTAATAGCAAGAAGGCCAGCGAAAGGACAAGCAGAGACGAAAGGCGGCGCTCGGTGACTGGCAGTCGGTACCGCAAGAGGAGCGCACTGGGCGTCAGCACGCCGAATGTGCGCATTCAAGTGCAGCCGCCGAGTGGCGGGTTCCAGGGCACGCCGGGCAGCTTGTATGATGCGGATGGGTTCTTGCAGGTCTAGTTGTGGGCACGGAGGGTATTGTAGCTAGCATGATGTGTTTTGGGAGCGTTGTAATTGATCTAGTCATACAGGGTCCTGAAGGCCCTTGCCTGGTTGGAGAAGAGCCTAGGAATTGCGCATCGCGACACGTAGCTAGCAAAGTGCTTTTCGATTTATTCACAGCTACTCTATACGCTAGTTTGAAAATATTCTATCTCTTATCATACTTTACTATATCCTACCCGTTCTTCGCCTGTGGACCTGATCCTACTACTTCCCTACTGCGTTCCAGCTCTCTTCTACCCTATCTTCTACTTCTCTACATATCTAGGGCAAAAGGCCTACGCCTGTACTTACAATTCTCCTCTATATTTGGGTTTAAAGCCCCTCTCTTTCTTTCGTACTCCCTAACTATCCTTCCCAAACCCCTACGTAACTACGGACTGTAGATCCAGACACATTTCCCCTCCTAGCACACATATACACGAAACTATTGCACACTACCAAAAGCATCACCTCTACACCCCTCCAAACGACTCCTTCTACACCCGTATCCTAAACCTCAGCACAACACCTACCACAAGCCGCATGCACATAGCAAAACCCGATTTTTTGGATGCTCAAAGGCAGAGTTTTTCTATAGTTTTCCTAGAATTACAAAAAAGCAAAAAACAAAATAAAACACAAAATAAAACACGAGGAAAAAACGCAGAACGCGGCAAAATAAAAAGATGTACAAGAAGAAAGAAGAAAAAGAAAAAACGCAGAACGCAGCAAAAAAATTGTACAAGAAGAAAGAAGAAAAGCAAAAAAACAAAACAAAACAAAACAAAAGGAAAATCGACGAGGAGCTAAAGCTCCCATACATCGCACACAGTACGCCGAAAGACAAACTTTTCCACCCTCCCCAGTCCCCTCTGCTGAAGCGGAAGCTCCGCACACAGACGATGCCTCGCCCCTTCCGAAGCTCAAACACCCCCTCCCCCTCCCGCCACGGACCTTGAAAGGCCCAGGGGAGCCCATCCCCCTATTCGTAGGGCTCTGGCGTCCTCCTCCTTTCCGCCCGAGCGCCCGGCTGCTGGTCGCTCAGCGCGCGGAGCTGGTCGCGCAGCCGCGCGTTCTCTTCCCGCAGCCCCGCGATCTGGTCCTGCCGCCACGGCGGCTCCCGCCGCTGCTGTTGCTGTTGCTGCTGCCAGCAGAGCCGCTGGATGGTAGTCTGGGCGACCCGGAGGGCCTCCCTATCCCTCGCCAGGGCAGCCTGCGCGGCCGCGAGGTCCCCCCTCAAGTCCCTCTCCCTCTCCAGCGCCAGCAGGTACCCGGGGTTGGCGCGAGCGCCGAACGAGGGCCCGGAGGCGGCATGGGCGGCGGCGGCGGCAATGGGGGGCCCGAAGGCGCTGGGCGCTGGTGGTGGTGGGCAGGCGGGCGACGCAGAAGGTGCTGTATGCCCCGAGGGGCCCGCACGTCTGGTGGTGGTGGTGGCCGGCGGAGGGCCCGGAACGACCTCGTCGAGATCACTGTCGCCGTAGTCGACGTAATCCTCAACGGGCCAGGAGTATCCTCCCGACGCGCCATTGGAGGCGGGGGTGTTTGCTGCAGACATGCTTGATTAGCTTGTCCTTTGGTTTGGTGGCCTCGGTGGCGGATGTGGTGGCTATGGTGTAGTAGGAAATGTGTTTTGGGGGCGGTGTCGAGCAAGTAGAGGGGCAGGATACTGTTTATATAGGCAGAGTTTTCTGCCGAATTATTGAAGTTGTCTTCACTCCGACTTTCGTTGGCGGTGAGGAGAGTTGGGAGAGAGTCACCTTCACTGAAGGTTGCACTTGACTTGAGGGATGCACCTGATTGGACGGGGATCCGCGCGGTTTACATTTATACTACATTTGGTACATGAGCGCATCTTTCAGACGCCGGGCGAGTACTCCGAGGAAAGAGTGAAGCCCAGGGGGGATAAGATGCGTTCTTGGGTCACTTTGTTTGCGATATCGCCGCCACGCTCGAGGGCAATTGCACCAATGATAGCGTACAGGGATGTTGCAAGGACGGCGTCTACACCGGAGCCTTTGAGATTATCGGCCTGTGGTGTGTTAGTTAGCTTGGGTGAAATGCGGTGTGCTGGAGTGGGGTCGGTGGGCAACTTTCACCGATGGTACATACCCGCTTTGGCTTCCACCGCGTCACCCTGTCGAGATTGTAGCGCTCCGCAATAGTAGAAAGTTGAGCCTTGTCTAGGACTGCGTCTTTGGCTTCGTGTGATAGACCAGGGAGACCGTTCAGGGCTGGGTGGAGGTAGGGTGTGCGGCCATACTCGTCCGGCTGCGGTTGCACGTGTTGCGAGCTGAGCAGCGCATGTGATGTCTGTAATGATACTATCCGTCTTCCTACGTGCCCACACTGTCAGCTCCTGTCTGTTGTGTAGTTGATCCGCTATGCTGTACCCAGAAATGCCAGCCGGTCATTGAACCCTCTCCGTCCATGGTCAAAGCTCTTGTGCGTGACGGCCAGCCATTTGACCTCATCAGTCAGCACCTTGTCCCCGCCCGGTCCCAGCATCTTCACGTATGCGTCGTCTAACCTCCGCGGGTCCTCGTTGACTCTGAAGACGGGCCCCCGAGGCAGCGGGCGTGTTCGGACCGGGGCCACCATGCGCGCGGGCGTCTGTTGCCATCGTGGACGCTCGGCCGTCTCAGTGTCGTATTCGGGGCCTCGAGTCGGGGTGGTGGTCGAGAAGGCGCATGCGGAGGTTCGCACGAGGGAGGGTTTCGAGGGCTGCGCCGCGCGGAGAGAGCAAGTTGCAGTCGATATGAAGGTGCGGAGGGGCCGTTTGGCTGCCATTGGGGGCTACAGGCGCGCCGGGAGCGATGAGCAGGCGAGAAGCGGGCGTTGGCTGGCCGAAGTAACCTTTGCAGTGCTCCCGACGAGTGACGAGGTGAAGTTCAGATGGAAAATGTGCCCGGCCGCGCGCTAGCCTCCCTTGGCCTAGTGGATATCTACGCGTTTCTCGACATGAGTGCGCTGCACGCACATGCACCCCTCCCTCGGCTTCGGCACAGTTCCTACCATGGCCAGTATTGCTACCTCGGAATCTCTCCACAATTTGCTCGCACACGTTCTCCCGAAACAGGTCCCGTTCACCTTCTACCACTGCTCGACGCCCCCGACGCGCTCTCCGGCCCTGTTCTCTGCGCCGCCCCACAGCAAGCCTGAGAGAACCTACTGCGAATCGCACTCTCTGGCCGTATCGATAGTCCCGAAAGACAGCATAGCTTCTGGGACACCGGATGAACTCCTCATCCTTGCCATAGAAGTCTTGGTCTATACTACGAAGAACCTCACCACCATATTCGTGTCGAAAGCGGACTCCACAGGCTATATCGCTACCCTCAATCTCCCGAGATCGCAGGCCGGATCGCCTTTGAAGGCAATATGTGGCACGTTTGTGTCGTGGCTTGCACGGGAGAGGCGGAGAGAGGGCACGAAACTGGTGGTATCGCTGTTCGCAAGAGCGCAGGACCAATATCTCTTCCCAGCGAGCATTGAGAACCCAGACAAGCACGTCCTGGACGATAGGGGCTTGGTCAAATGGTGGTGTAGGGTGTTAGATCCGATATTGAGGGAATACGCCGCCGAAGTCGAAAATATGTCTCTTACTGAACGGCTTGCGAACGGTGCGCAGCGAGGAGTGACTAGTTCGAGCTCCGAGACTACGGCGAAGGGTTACCTTGTGATTCCCGGCTTCGAGCAGAACGATACTCTGCGCTATATTCCTTCCTCGCCCTCTACAACTTCTCCGCGCCGCTGGGTCAGCACTCACCCTTTGCTCCAAATCGCTCCCCAGCCTGGAGCCCCGCCGCGATGCCTGGTCCCTCATTTTCCTGATGACCCAAAGTCGCGTTTCCTTGACGAGCTTGATGAAGAGCTACCAAACCAAGGGACCGATACAATGTCACAGCAAGGCGGAACACCCAGCCGCGGCAACGGCCAATGGAAGAGCGTGAGGACCCTTGATCAGTTCTGGGATATGATGGCTTACAGACAGGAATGCTCTTCTGGGAGGATAGTTGGTTTTATTTGGGTCGTCATCACACCACCCGATTTATCAGTGCCGGACGTGGATGACAACGATGCTTCGCAACACATGTCCCAATCATTCTCCCAGGAAAGCATGACTCGTAGTCAGAGTCCTCTCAAGAAACCACCAAAGCCCAAGAAGACAAGGCGGAGGAAAGTCAACACCAAGTTTGGGCCCATTCCGCTCATATTACCTAGGATCCAGACTTCAACTTCCAACTTGTCTACCGCCTCGAGTACGTCTAACGGTGTGTCGAAACTCCCGCCCGAAACTACAGCGTACTTCAAGTGGCCGACTGCCTCTAGGGGCACGATCTTGCTTTCGACGAGGGATTACCATCGCGCCCATGAAGTCTTGCTGCAACAGAACTTTTCCAAACAGGGCGCAGCCGCGAGAAGTACGAAGCGCTGGAAGGACGAGGTTGCTATCCTGGCCGGCGTGGAGGCGTGGAGCTGGACGATTGTAGGGCAGAAAGAGTGTTCCCAGCTGGCAGGGACTGTCCCGAATGAAAACACTCCAGTGACGCTTGTCAGTGTGCGGAGGAAGAGGAAGCCCGAAGAGGGCGTTGATGCGGAGGCTCCGGGACATGGGGTGAAGACGCTTGGAGTCGGCTTGGTGCGGAAGAAGCCAAAGGCTTGAGCTTTATATACCCACGGGGATCTATTTGGAAGGCAGCTACGAGTCAAAGGTGATGATCAAGACGGCTTTTGGTTGGTTTCGCCAATGATTTACTTGCTCAGCTTAGTGATGCAGTAGTACTTGATCACGGATCCATGATCCAACTAACCAACTGACCAACCCTGCGCATTAGTCAACAGCTCCGCTACATCCGAGCGGTGCAAGAGGATCGAGCGGACGGACGTGGACGTGTTCCAGCTGCGACCTTGTCACCTCTCCGCCGCGCCGACTTTTGTGTGCATTTGCAGGAGACGTCGAGTGCGTTTGACTCTTGAGCCGCACGAGTGCCGCTGTTCCTGCGCTAGCCTGCCAGCCTGCCAGCCTGCCCCAGCACTTCAGCAGCCACGGCAAGCTCCGAAAACGCTTAGGCTTGCGATTTTCGACCACGCACTCTCCCCCCAACCTTGGAAGACTCGACTCCCACCACCGCGCATGCGTCGGCCGGCTCTCCACGACCCCGCGGCCGGCAATGTGTCGCCGCTGCGCTCGGCCGTCGCAACCGCGTGCCTTGTGTGGTTCGGCTTTGTGTGGCTGGTGTGCGCAATCGGCCTCACTCAATTGTACGCCCAACACGCCAGATCCACCAGATCCGCTGCCCGACGGACGTCAGCGGGCATGACGCGCTCCAGGACTGACACCAGCCAGGTTCCGCTACTACTCTCGCAAGCCACGGCCCGCCGCCTGTCTCGAGACGCTCGCGGAGAACGACATCCCCCACGTCACCATCATCCGCCCGCTGAAGGGCCTGGAGCCCCGCCTCTACGAGTGTCTCGCGTCGACGCTGCGCCAAACGTATCCGAAGCGCAAGACCACGAACGTCTTCTGCATCGAGACGCGCGACGACCCGGCCCTCTCCATCCTCGAGCGCCTGCTCCGCGACTTCCCCAAGGCCGATGCGCGCATTCTGGTCGAAGAGGAGGACCCGCTCCTGCTGGCCAACAACAATGCGCTGGGGCCCAACCCGAAGATCCGGAACATGAGCCGGGCGTACAGGGAGGCCACGGGCGATCTGATCTGGATACTCGACTGCAATGTCTGGATCGGCAAGGGTGTCTGCGGACGCATGGTGGATCTCCTGTGCGGCTACGGCGGGAATATGAAGAACAAGTTCGTGCATCAGACACCGCTGTCCGTGGACCTGGACTCGCATACCCTGTTAGCAGAGGAGCGGAAGGAGCTCTTGCAAGGAGAGCAGGCCCCGGACTCGGCCGACATCGCAGCAACGACAAGTCCGGATTCCCGTAACCACTCGCGTGGGAAGTTGAAGCGACTCTTACAACGGGGCGGTGGACGCTTAGACGAAGCCTTCATGTCAAGCGCGCACGCCAAATTCTACAACGCCATCAACACCGTGCTTGTAGCGCCCTGCGTCATGGGCAAGAGCACCATGTTCCGCAAATCGCATCTCGACTATGTCACCAGCTCCAACCCAGACCGCACCCCGGGCATCGACTTCTTCTCCGACAACATCTGCGAGGACCACCTGGTAGGCGACGCGCTGTGGTACAAACCCCAAGCCTTGGAAGAACCAGCCTACCGACGCGCACACCCGGGCGAGAAAGTAGAAAAATACGGAAAACACGCCATGCTGTTTGGCGACTTCTGCTTCCAGCCCATGTCGCACACCTCCGTGGCCGCCACCATCGACCGCCGCCTGCGCTGGCTCCGCGTCCGCAAGTTCACCGTCACGCTCGCCACCTTCGTCGAGCCGGGCACCGAGTCCATCGTCAACAGTCTGTACGGCGCCTACGCCCTAACCACGCTCCCTTTCTTCACCGCCCGCGGCATCGCCCCTACCTGGCCGGCCTTCTTCCTCGTCTGGCTCGCCAGCATGACGCTCTGGTGCCTCGTCGACTACGTCCAGTACCTGCTGCTGCACTCGGCCAAGACCATCGAGCTCGACGAACACACGCCCGACTTCGTCTTGCCCCAGCGCTCCGCCCGCGCCTACCACAACGCCGCGGTGCTGCAGCCCCTGCTCGCGGACAAGGTGTTCAGAACCCCGGGCTTGCTCGACGGCGCGAGGAGGTCGTTCGATGAGTGGTGGTTTGCGTGGATTGCTAGGGAGGTCTCAGCGCTGCCGATTTGGGTGTGGGCGTTCTGGGGGGGCGTTACGGTGGAGTGGCGCGGGCGGCGGTTCTGGGTCAGCCTGGATACGAAGGTTCATGAGATCTTGCCTGAGGCGTAAGGAAACTACGGCAGTGGATTTAGTGGGTGATTTTTTCGCCTATGTGGTCTGCTGTTGCTTCGGCGATGTTTGTTTTTTCACTTCTTCACACCGTTTCCACCCGGCCATAGCGTAGGGGCGACTTACTTTGCATTTTCGAGGTGTTCCGGTAGACTCGGGACGCTGGTGATGTAGTAATTCACGTGATGGTGGCTAGCTAATGAAGATGATGGTCATGTTCTGTTCGGTACTGTTCTACGAATGGGGAATTGTCTTCGAGGTGCGGTGCGCAGTGCTCTTGACTGTATACCATGTTCAAGCATGCTGTTGTTTTTAGCTTTGTGAGAGCTCGGTGTGCATGCCACGGTAGGTGAGCAGTAGCCTGGTTGGTAGCGCTACTGTGCAGGCTGACGTGTGGAGGGGCGTTGTTTCTGCTGCGTCCGTATATGTCATGCCGGTGTAGTGTGGGTGGAGTGGCTTGGTTGTCATTTGGGGGGTAGATCGGTAGGCGGTGGGTGAGGTCAAGGTTGGGTTCGAGGTGGAGTTCACATGGGTGTTGAGCATTTGATATAAGTAAGAGATTGTATTGCAGGTGTGTCTAAAATACATATAGACTAACCGGCTTGCCGGGTAGTGATAAACATAGGAAAACATGAAGACCTGTAGGACTAGCAGGAATACAGATAAAGAAATAAAGAGACCGGTAGGTCTAGTGGGAATACAAAAGAGGAAACATGGAGACCGGTATCACCTACGTCCAAAAGAAATACAATATAGAGAAAACATGGAGACCTGTAGGTCTAGTAGATATGAACATAGGAAAACATAAAGACCTCCAGGGCCACAGGATATAAACATAGGAAACCAGTAAGTCGACAAGTCCAGCCGATCTAGAGGAACCTTCGATGCCTTTCAGTGGCATCGAAAGCTTTACCGACCAAATCGGGATCCTCGCATCCAGACCTGTCTAACTCCATCCGATACCTAAAATTATTCGTCTCAATGGCCTGGCATAGATCACGCGCATTCGGTCTGTCGTGAACGGTAGTCTTGAGGCAGCTTTGTGTAACATCTTTAAGGTACGGGGTATAGTGCCTCCCGACCGGATCGGTCTCGACAAGCCCCTTTTCTGGCTTATCGAGCCGGCATGCCAGACAATGAATCGTGAGACCGAGCATGTACACATCGCTGGCTTTCTGGTAGTATAGCGTAGAGTCGGAGTCTGGATCGCCTGCCTCGGGTGGTTTGAAGTCGAGGTCGAGATGCTGCTTTGCGTAATCGGTCGCAATTGCCCCGTTCCCGTACTTCCACGTGGCGTTGATGAAATTGCAGAGGACAAAGTGCGGATATTGGAATCTTGGGTTATCGCTCGTCATGAATATGTTTGCGGGTCGTATGTCGCGATGTCGGATTTCGTGGGAGGGGTGACGGCACTCCCGTACCTCGAAATGGTTACGAACGGAGCCGGAGTGAATGTATAGGAGTGCGTTCGACATGTCCGTGAACACTCTCCAGAGGAATCCCTCAGGGATAATAGCAGTGGAGTTACAGGTCCTCCAGGTCTTCAAGAACGCTTCCAAGGATCCAAACTTATAGAACGGGGTGTGCACTATTTCGCTTCCGGCGTTGCCTCTATATCTCGTCTCTAAATTGATGTGTTGATATTTGTAACAGAGATCTAAGATGAGATTCTGGCGCTGGATTTGATCATAGCATACGGTGTCTCGTTTGAGGTGTTTCTCGCAGTGGGGTTCCCTGTCACCTTTATCGCGCATGAGGAAGACCCACTGTTGGCTGGTTTCGTTTATGAGTTCCTCGATCATCTTATTGGAATCTCCAGAATACTGTGGGGTCTGCAAGTGATTATCAGAAGTGTGAAGAAGACAGTATGTACGATGGATGAGGAATGATGTACGTATCGTGAGCTGTGTCTGGATATATACCTAGGGTATGACTGTACCCGACCGCAGAGTCGTAGCAGCGATGACTGTGCGGGTACCGCCAATTATACGCATGGCGAACAGAGCGGAGTGGTGTCAAAGCGCAGAGTAGGACACGTTATCTAGGTCGTTGGATTGGACATGCCAAGGCTTTGAAGTAAATATCGGGCTGTTGCGTTCTTTCGCTATACGTACCAGGTCGTAAGAAGTCATCCATGATGGTCTGCTCTAAATGCTGAGATTCCAGCAGGCGTCTAAATGCAGCGTGATGATAGGCCGTTCATACTAGACCTGCAAGTTCAGGTATGTAGTCGACTCCAATAAGAGGGGCGTCTGCAATCGCGGTCCGGCCTGGATGCGAATGCATCCGCCTCGAGAGTTGCGTTATCTATCGTCAGACACTCCACGAAGACAAAGGGTTTCCTCATGAAATGCATATTTACCTGGTGATGCGGAAGGTTGTAGGTGCGGGGAAGTTGTGGTTGCGTCGACGTTAAAGCTAGGACCCACCCGCTGTTGCACGAGTCATAGCTACGACCCACCGCAGCGCTGTTGAGTCAGCACAACTACACTTTCGGAGACTTTGAATCATAGTACAGGACACCCTTACGGAAATGGGGTCTCCGGATCTAAGGATGAACACGTATGTAACCCGTGACAGAACATTACAATGTACGACTACCTAAAGCTTAGATCGTCTCCTGTGTCTTGTAGTATTAAGTTGATGCTCTGTATAGGCTTGTAAAATTATATTCCTACGTCAATAGGATTATTTTGGGGGCGTGCGGATCTAACTCTTTGATTCTAGAGATTCCGTTTCCGTAAGAGAGGGCGGTGCCGTTATCCGAGGATTCGAAGTGGTAACATTATGTTCACATAAAGTACAAGTGGTTCAGTCTATAAACGCGTCCCCTAATCACACACCCGAAAAGATCTCTGTGCCTAAACAAAGGTGAGAAGAGAATGTAAAGCAAAAAACCCAAACGCAACGTCCTACCATCCGCCACTCATCATCAAGTCTCGACATATAGAAATCCGTGCCACTACTCTATCCGTTGGACTGGATCGCACGCCTCGCGGGGACTATGGGTTCCCCTTTGGCCTCATGCACGTCTTTGGCATCTTTTGGTATGTCTTTGATGGCCATCTGTTTGCAATCGCTCTGCGCGTCTGCCCAACTGATCGAAGTTATACATGTGGTCAGTATAAGTTATGCAAGTATGAAGTAAGTGATTGGGATGGCTAGACTCACAGTGAGCGGCTTTTCCAGCCGGCAGACCTTCGCCTGAGACGTGATAGGAATTAGCGCAGGTTTCTTTGAGTGCGATGTCGCGCGCAAGCGCGGGCTTTACTTACGGGCCGTTGATCCAGTCTTCCACTCGAATATAAAGGTGTCCGTCTCTGTGGACGAATCAGACTTCATATGCGTGAAGCCATAACCCACCTCAGCGCTCCACTCGGTACTTTCTGACGACACTTCAGGTACGCCCGCCTCAACCTTAACTTTGACCCCGAATGACGCCGTGATAGAGTGCGACATGCTAGTAGTGAAGGTCTTGGAGGTCTCCTTCTTAATCGCGGGCTCGAGGGTGAATCCGATGGGGATGGAGCCTTCTCCTTCTAGGTTGTTATTTTTGACGGTGAGGCTGCCGATCGAGGTTCTCGACATGCCTAACTTCTCCTTTTTGTATTTGTCCAACGTGTCCTTGAAGTTGATTGACGTTATGGCAGCTTCAACGATTTTGGACTCGAATGCAGAGCATGTAGAGGTGAGGGTCGGCTTACCTAGGTGCGCAGCGGACATGAATTATGACAGGACGGTGCCGGTAGGCAGTGCTATTGGAATTCAGCACGTCGAACAACCCATTTCAGGGTAAAACGAGGACCGTTCCAGGTTATCAGAGATCAAGTAGAGCGGATGTTGATGTAAAGCGGAGGACCATGAGGACCATGTGCGCCTAAGTTCCTTCGTCAAAACTTCTCTTATACCTGATCACGGCATCCGTACACGTGCGCCGGCGCGAGCTCGTCGAGGATAGTGCTGGTACAGTCCATACAAAGAAGAACATCTTGCAGAGGGAGTGCTAAGAGCGTAATCACCCGTACACGCAAAAGCAGCCCCAAAGAGATTGTTATACAGCATTGCTCATCTAGCCCAGTAGCTTATCCGAGACTGAGTTTGCGACCATTACGGAAAAATGCATGATAGTGCAAACGCCAGCCAACATAAGAGTCCAATTTTGAATACCCCGGCGCGGAGTCTTATACGCCGCGTCCAAAGAGTACGTTGGCGACTCCGGTATCATGGTAATGAAAGTACACATCAGAGCGATCATAATCCAGATGTCGCCTAGATATGCTCTGATAGACTGTTGCAAGGGCAACAATATAAGGCCGACTAGGAAAGTGGCGATAAGCCTCAGCACAAATGCATGGCTCAACGTCAGCGCTCTCAGCCTGACATAAACGGAAGCAATCTGATTTGTGATGGCTTGACGGAACCAGACCATCTGTTCTATAGCCTCTGTAATGGTAAAGTTCGAGTCTGATATTATGACATCGACCACGACTAGCCGCGTGCCTCGGACGATCCTGGGCGTAATTCGAAGACGTATTACTCCGTAGGTCGACTTATGAAGTCTTGGCAAAGAAGACAGGCTCTCAGACTCCCAGCGAGCATGTAATTGTGCAATGTCTTCATTGTTATCGTTCGAGATTGGTAAGATGCGGCCATCTGGAACCCAGTTACCGAGGATTTGGCTTCTCCTGTGGCCAAGCATGAAACAAAACTGGCGACCCCGCCAATTATTAACAGACACCAAAACCCGTGTTCTTTCACTCTTCATAGGATCTTGGTCTATGTCTTGATTGAGTCTAATGGCTCTCAAGCTAGGATACCAGGAGTCCGATGGGTAGACCTGGGTCGTGAAAATCGCCGGCATACCTCGTAGAAGAAAAGAGTTCTCTAGGGGATCACTTCTTGACGCGGAGTTTTCTGGTATCATGCTGATATACATCGACTGAACATTTGCGCGGCGTGAAACGGTGATGGGGATAGCTCTTGGTAAACCATCGCACCGCTGGAACTGGTCACTTTGACCCTCTTGCAGGATAGGAATGGCCAAATCAGCAAAGAAGTTATTTGCAAATCGACAATTGAGGCATGCAAACGTTCCTTCTTCGAGCTTGAGAATTGGGAATTCGATCTGGAGACCCCTATTCGTAAGGGCATACGGCTTGGTAGGTCTCGGGTTGACACTGCGCACGATAATTCCAGAACCATTAAAGTCAGAGGGTGACTGAGCGAGAAAGCGATATTGCCTGTTGTACGTCTCATCTGCGTAGCTACGGGGTGAGAGAAGTCCCCACGCAAATATCGATTGATCATTCGATTGCTTCATGATCTCCTCCTGCAGCCTCCGGAACGCGTTCGAGCCCTCGCCGTATAATAAAGGTATATTAATGTCGAAAATACCAAGTAGACAGTAAGCGATATCCTCTTCCCTCGTCGTATTTCTGGTCGACGCCCAACACATCTTCTCCGCAATGCTTGCGCGCCCCAGTCTCGTCGTATCTGCCCCAAGGTAGTATATGTCGATTTTAGTAATTCTACTGATCTGAGTGGCCAAATCATCTTTCGTCCCAATAACTTCCCAAGCCGCGTTGAACAGTATCATTCTGGCAGGTGCTAAAAGTTCTTGGAGGGTCCAGCCTCGAGAGGACTATGTGAGATGGTGATGGAAGTCAGTCAGTGATGATGGTGTGAGGAAGGTGGAGGGCCGAGTGCGTGGCAGTACTTGGCTGCGCGAAGAAAGCGATGATTGGTTGGTCAGATAGACTAGACTCTAATTGGAGGAGATGATCTTGCATCACGTGATGTCGGTAGATGGCAATCATTCACACCGACATCTAGCGGAATTAGACCCGCGCTTGTGTCAGAAGAACAGCGCCTCCCTGATATGTATTTTTCGATGGCAACAAAGCCATCTCCTCATAGAGCGTTTGATAGAATGGTCAGAGGAAGAAGGAAAAGAAATGAATTGCAAAGTTGATTAACTATATTGTCTATACTGCCGAATTAGAAAATTTAATCTAGCTGCGTCCTGCAACGACGTTCTACTTTCTATAGGATATCAATATGGACAAGATCTTGGAAACACCACAGACAACAATAAAATGAAACGATGAGGTCTAGAAGCTCGAGTATAAGTAGGGTGGGTCAATCACTGCGCCTTCTTGCTCGCCTTCGTCCTCAGCTTCATGAGCAGGTAGACCAGCCCATACCCCGAGAACGCAAAGATGACGCAGATCGCTGCATCTCTCCAGCCGTAGTTGTACTTGGTGAGATTGACCGTATACAGGTAGTCGCTTCCGCGAGCATACTGGCAGACATGGCAACCAGCCGTTGCCTCGGGATTGACCAAGTTCGTGCGGCTGCCCGGTCCATTCACCCATGCCTCCAGGTACTGAGCACACGTTTGATTCTCCGGAGGGTCGAAGATGGCGAACTCGGATTCCTTGCATTGAATGTCCCACTCGAAATCAGTGAAGACAAGAAGCGCGCCCATGAGGTAGTTGAAAGGATCCAGGTAGTAGAGCCAGTAGCGCCAGAACCCTTGAATTTGGGCGTAAGGTACCAGGACGCCGCAGAAACCGACAAGAGTACCGAGAAGGAGCGGGTTGACCAGCGCAGCGAATACCGCATTCGGTGCATACGCAGCAACAAATTGACCGAAACCAGTGTAGATGAATTGGTACACCAGCATGACGAAGAAAGTGCCGCCAGCTTTGGCGGTTTCAGCTGGGAGACCCGCCGTGTAGTAGAAAACGAGGAAGTAGAGAACACCGCAGACTAGGAGATATGGGATCTCGGACACAATCAATGCCGTGACAAACGCAACCCACGAGTACATCTTGGACTTCTTCTCCCGCGTTTCAAAGATGTCACGGCGCTCAAGGAAGATAGGTTGCAGCTGTGCGATGACTCCCGGCGCGACGAAGATGTAATTGAACAGCGAGAAGAGAACGAGCTGCTGATCAGCCACCGAGTTTCCAATCTGCCAGAAGGAGAAGCCAACGAAGAACGCGACGCCGCCATGGAGCGCGAGTTTGTTATCGACGTAATTTGTATTACGATAGAGGCTGACGTTCATCCGATGCGTAACAAGCTTCGTCTGCGTCCAAAAGCTGGTAGCGAATTCTTGGCCATCATCCGTGATGCCCCCCTCTTTATTTGCAGCATCCATAATTAGACTGTCGAGTTGCTGCTGCATGTGGGCCGCTTCCGGTGAATCTAGCCAGACTTGGTGCCAATCTTGTCCGCTGTGGTGGGATCCGCTGACTACAGAGATCATATGTTCGGCCGGATTGCTGTTAGGTGGGCATGGTGCATCATGTTTCTTGAAATACTGTTTGATGGTATCTGCGTTGTCACCGATGTCACCGAAGTATACTGTCTTGCCACCATTGGCTAGTAGTAGAAGCGTGTCGAATTGTGCAAACAACAACGCTGAGGGTTGATGGATAGTGACAAGAACCGCTTGTCCAAGATCAGCGAGCTTTCTAAGGAAGCGAACGGTATTGAAGGCCGCTTGGCCATCGAGGCCGGAGGTCGGCTCATCTAGAAAGATAAGGATCGAGGGCTTCGAGACGAGTTCGACGCCGATCGTGACACGTTTGCGTTGTTCGACTGACAAACCGGCGCCAATTGTCCCGATCAGCGTATGTTCAAGGTCGTGTAGTTCAAGGAGGTCGATGATGGTGTTGACATAAGCCAGCTTCTCTTCACGCGGTGTATTGCGACTTTGGCGAAGCAAAGCTGAAAACTCAAGTGCCTCCCGCACGGTAGCGTAAGGCTCGTGAACATCGAGCTGCTCACAATACCCAGAGCCTGAGCCTTGGAAGGATACTGGTAATGGGCGACCGTCGACAAGAATCTCGCCTCGGATCGTTCCGTCGGTTTTCCTTTGTGCTAGAACATCCAGGAGTGTAGTCTTGCCAGCACCTGGGAAATTGAGTTAGTTTATGTAGGTATTGTCGCACCTATGGAAGGATGAAGACTTACCTGAAGAACCCATGAGCGCACCAAGCATTCCGGGCTTGACGTAACCATGCACGTTATCGAGCAGAGTGCGATCGCCCGACGGCGTCTTTACAACATATGTCAGTCTTCGCCACGTGAACACCGATGTGTTGCGGACGAGATTAGCTTCCAATTCCCCCTGAGACACATCTGTTGTGTCCCCAGCGGCATTGGTCCGTGACTGTTTCTCGACCTTCTGTGCTTCCTCATCCCCAGCAGTAGGCAACTTAGTCGCTTTCCTCCGGTTTTCGCGAGGGATGAAAGCGGCAGTGGAGCCAGCTGTATCGTCCCAGCGGAGCGTGAATACAATAGTAAGTCCAGCGAAGAGGGCCCACCATACAAAGAGGATACCTACGTTACGCCAAATGTGCGATGTAGAATACGATAGACTAGCCAAGTAATCATCTCCAGTAACTTCAGTGGCGCCGAGTCTAGCACCGCTAATCCCTGCGCAGGCTTGAAAAGCGGTGTCTTGGTACTGAGGAAGATAGTTCGGGATGAGATTGTTGAAGGCACACGGTATTGTGAGACCCCCGAACTCATTTGACATGATAGAGTCGAAGCCGTAGGACAATGGGTTTATCCAGTATACCCAGACAAACCAAGGATGCATTGCTGGTTTGGGAATTTGATAGCCTATTGATACTATGTTAGCATATGTTCAGATATCCCGCACCAGCATTCAGCATGCATTCAGCAAGCATTGCAAGATTGTTCGATAATTTATGATCACTTACCCATATATATGATCAACGCCGTGATTGCGAAACCAGATACCTTGGATGCAGCGTCAAATGTGGGGAAACCAGCACCGATCATCCTGAAGAAAGCGGTCATAACAAAAGTGACGAGATACACGACGAACCAGTGCGTAAAAAACGCAGCAGCTGTGGCCTTCAGCGCGGTCATCCAGTATACGATAACTGTGAAGGTGGTGATCTGGAAGAGCAGGATCGGGATGTCCGCCGCAATCTGAGCGATGCAAAACGCGGCTGGATTGAAAAAGGCGAAGTTCTTATGCTTTGCTAGGATAGGACGGCCAGCGTAGGAGTCGGTGACTTCGGACATGGCCAATAGAGCATTGAATAAGAGGGACAGAAATAGCGCTCCTCCTTTGATGAACAGGCCGGCAGAATTGGTAGGTGCGTTGTAGAATAGTGAACCAGCGAGCAAGGCTTGCACGATGTTGGTTCCCTGTTTGATGAAAAAACTCGCTTTGTCTCCCCAGAGGATCTGATACTGACGTATGACACAAGCCCGGACCTGATCCTGGAACGATACCATCATGGGAGAAGATTTTGAAAGACGAGGTGACTTGTCCAAAATGACAGCTTCGCAGAATGTTCGTGTGTTCGTTTTGGCTTCCTCGGTCTTGGGATAGTCGAGTTCGCGATCCATGAGACCCTTGATGTCAGACTGGCGATAGGCTTGCCGGAGGTCGGTGTTGGTGCGAGGGAAGCTGGCTTCAAAGTCTGGATTGATCTGTCTTTCGCTAGACACTACAACACCGGTAAGGTAATCAGAAATGTTGGCTCCGTCGCCACATACGAAGCCTTGCGATTCCATGAACGGACGTGCCTGTTCCCGTGGACCATAGAACATCTGCTTGCCTTCATCGAGCACAAGCACTTTGTCAAACAAATCGTAGATACCATTCCCCGCTTGGTAAAGAGTCACGACAGTCGCGATACCCATGGCATCGCTCAAGCATCGAAGAGCCCTCGTGAACTCCAAGGCGGTAGAGGCATCCAGACCCCGCGTGGAGTTGTCCCAGCACATAACACTGGCTCTTGTGCAGAGTGTTTCAATAATTGAGACACGCTTTCGTTCTCCGCCGGATACGCCGCGGATAAAAGCATCGCCGACCTTCGTGTCTTTCGTATGTGCAATGCCCATTGATTCAAGCAAAAAGGACTTCAACCGTTGTCGGGACTCTTCGTGACTATTGACGTTAGTTGGGAGGGTGTGCGGCATATTAAGGCGAGTAGCGAAGTCCATAGTCTGTCCCACCGTGAGTGCTGGATAAAATAACTCTTCTTCGTTGTTGATAACAATACTTCCACGATGCTGTTTAGCTTCGCTGGCATCAAGCGAGCCAAAGTGAACATCGCCATCCACTTGGGCATATCTGTTCGACGTTAGCAAAAGACCGCCCGTCCCTCTATTGCACATGAACATACCCTTTTCTTTTGTTTGCCAGCATTTTCAGCAATGTCGTGCAGCCCGATCCCGGACGACCAAGCACCAGAAGCATTTCCCCTGGTCTTACGCATCCGGAACTGGAGTCCAGGATCGTCTTCAAAGCTGGTTTCTGTCGCGACTCCTTCAGCTGTTGAAGTATGTTGAACTGACTCAGAACATTCTCCTGTAATCGCTCATCGGAAGGCACCACCTTGACACTAAGGTCTTTCCAAGTCACACCAAGCTTCCGACCCTCGTGCAGTTGGAAGTCTTTTACTTCAGCTGCTAGTCTCCATTGTTCCACCTTCTCCTTGACTGAACTTTCTCCGCTGTCGTTCGCATCCCAGCTCGATATGCTTTCCCTACGACCCTCCATCGTAAGTGAGTCGAGAGTCTAGATAGGTGCTAGCAATGCAAAGTGCGCATGGAAGAATGAGAGGATAAACCTAAGTCTCGAAAAGCCCACGAAAGCCGGTACCCATGAGGCTATAAGTATACTATCTAAGCTTGATATCAGTACTGTATTACTCGGTCCCACGCGCGGGCAATCTCTTGAGAATTTCCCGAGGCACCGTTAGGCCCGAGTATTTGTTGTACAACGTTTTTGTATCGAGTGCACAGTCTGCGGGAGACAGCGCACCGTGCGTTGACTAGCCAGTTTTCTCATGTTCAGGCCGGATGGGCAACATCCGGCCGAACGAGGCATCTAGCGCTCAGTAAGACTTAAGACTAGCCTTTGAGGAGACAGCATCCAGCCTGTGCGCTATCTCCTGCAGGCCATATGCTTTAACCACCCAAGAGTCAATAACATTATAGACTTTCAATGAAGGAAAGTCTGAACATTGCAACCCACATGGTACTATCGCACGACTCGAACGTCGTCTAGTTATCATAGCGTCATCGAACATGGCAAAAAAGTAAGGTAGGTATTTTGAAGGATCGCAGCTTTGTCTCTGTTGGATGTCCAAGTTAGCTTCCGTCTCAAACAGCCACTATACTTCATCAAGGCTTAGATCAGGGTTAGTGCCCCAGCCTTCGTCCCGCTCCCCCCAAGCTTCCTCTAAGCTTCCTCTAAGCTTCCTCTACCCAAATTAACGACATATAGCAAGCCTCTTGAGGCTCTCTCCCTTCTCTTAGACCGTGATTCAATTTACTGCTTGAATCGGACCCTCAATCTCCATCTGAGTGGCTTGAAAACTGCTTGTTGTGGTTTTGATTGAAGGCCCGAATACTGTAGGGACGTACTGAGGTTGAGGCGGCGTTAGTCCTTGCTGCAGGCGCAGTCTGTGTTGACTGGTGGAGAGCACACGCAAAGAAATCGATTGGGAAATTGTTGTATGCCTTCAGCGACATTTTGGGCGCGGATGTGCGCCGCCATGTACGAAGGTACGAAGGTACGACTGGCACCGAAACGCCGTCGTGAAGTCGAGGTAGAGTGTAGTAAGCAACCCATGAGGCTCCCTCGCCGCGAGCTCGCGAAAACTTCTCTGTAGAGTGTAGGCTCGGTCGTGCGCCTGGTTGGTCAGCGCTCAAATGGAGTACGTCACCATCCGAAGGGGGCAGGCAGAGGCGAAAGGCTGACTGTGCCAAGACGACCAGGGTTAGCCTGACTCGCCGCGTGGATACGCGACGCGTTCTTCATCGACGACCTAGGACGAGACTCGAGCTGCAAACCACAACGCCTCTCATCGAACTGCACTCTGCGGATTGCTGCATGCTGGTTCCTTCCATACGGCACCGAAACCATTGTGATCTGAAGTTCCCACATCACGAACCAACTAAGCAAATGACGCTCATATCGCAGGAGTCGCGAACGGCTTGCATAGCCATCCGGCACGGCGAGCTTCACATCTGTGGTTCTGAACATCTCGGCTAGCTCCTTTGACACATAACGACAGTCATGAGAGCGAGAAGATCGGGCGACTGCAAGGCATGAAGCGGGGTGGAATGGAGCACTACCTTGCATCGGGAAGCACCCATCGGAATGCCTCAAAACAATCCATTCCTTACAGACTTCCGCGATCCTCTTGGTAGTGTATAGGATTTCAGCAGTATAGAAAGCGTTCTCCTCTAACCTTACAAAGTCCTACTGTATCTAGTATAGTAGGTAGTGTACTGTCAATTCCAAGAGAGTGCGAAAATGTGCAAACATCACTACTCAGCAACAGCTTCTGTCAAGGAGGTGTGAGACTGGTCGAGGTCGCGCTCTTGATTGCCCGGCGCAACGCATTCTTAAGGTGCGGCAGACACTGGTATGCAATGCAAGCAAGATGGTCCCACATTCCGCAGTCTATTCTGAGTGCATTCCGAGCACCGCAGTTCATTGAGTATCAGCTGCGCCGTCGCCCCTGATACCGCCAAGTCATCTCCATCGTGTCGGTCGAATTGCGCTTCACCAAAACAGTTTGTTTTGATTCTAAAATCGAAGAATTCAACAAGGAGAGCTATAACTAGGAAACTGTCTTGTCTCACATAATGTCTAGGCCAAGTTTCTGTTCGTCACTCCTTCGCACTAGCCCGTATCTTTCAGTTGGCCAAGTGGTATACTGTCTCTCATTAAGTTTCTGTCTTACGGCTGGCCATCATGAAGGGCCTTGTGCTCGGGGCTCTGCTTTTGCAGTCCCTGAACGCGCAGACGACATCCTCGGCCGACCCGTTTGATGATACACTTTTTACACCTATTGCCACGGAGGCGGCCATCGTGTCTCCCTCCCCGGTGGACTTGGTCGACAGCCCGCTCGACCTGCTCGATAACCTGCTCCTCTCCTCGACGGGCGCCCTTAATGTTGTCTTCCCCTCTGTCGCAGCTATGTCACGAGTGAACGCAAGCACTACTGCGAGGATACGCGCCTCATCTTTAGCTCGCTTCAACAATACAGTCAGTGCAACACGAAACCCTCTCAACGCGTTTGATACACCCATTCCCGCCTTTGTACCCACGTCGAGAGTCGGAGCCAGCAGCACGGCTGTAGCAGCACTAAATCCTCTCAATGATTTCGCTACACCTATCCCCGCCCCTACGTCGTCATCCGGTCCATTTTTGGATGATACGTTTGCTCCTGCAGTTTCCAGCACACGCTCTAGCTCCGCATTGGGTGGGGCTCGGTTTGGATCTCGACCTTCATCTTCGTGGGCCCCACCGCCAGGCGTGAATGACGTTGTCCTTTCGACGTTGGCATCCTCTACGACTCGAACCCCTATTGCTGGACTAGCAGTCCGCCCGTCGTCTTCTGCATTGCTCGCAGGCTTTAACCCGTTGAATCCTATCAGTCCTTCAGCAGGGAGAATCTCTAGTTCAACTCTTCCAGCTGGTGTACGGTTCCGTCCCACGTCTACACCCCCCGCCGGTGATGGGCCATCCCCGTTCGCGACACCAATTGCCGCGCCCGTTGCTGGAGGTTCGAGCCTAAGCAGCCCTTTTGGTGGTGCCGCATTTGGCTCTCGTCCCAATTCAACTGCAAGCGGTTCTCCCGTGAGTGCAACCCGCAGCAAAGGCCCATTCGAAGACCCGATTCCGGCTCCTATATCTCCGGGGGGTTTCACTCCACCTTCAACTAGCGTAAGAAGCGCTTTTAGCCCCTTAGCTGGAACTCCGAGCTCGATCGCTTCCGTAGGTGGACGTCCCTTCGGTGGATTGGCAGCTCCCGCTGCTGGATCTCTAAGCTCTCTCTCTTCTTCTCCCCTTCCTACGCCGTCTGGAAGTCGCCTCGGACCGCTCGCCGCTCCTAGCGCTGGATCTCCAAGCGCTACTCCTACGCAGAGTGCAGGTAGTCGATTTGGTGTGCAACCTCCGCAGCCAGGCCGACCTGCTCCGCTCCGTTCCTCGTCTGCACCCGCCTCTGCCGGGTCAAGTGCGACCCCGAGTGCCGGGGGTCTCTCTCCCTTCGCTGCTGGAAATCCGCAAACTCCAGGATCTTCGCCATCTGGCCCTAGCGGTATCCAGGGTCTATCATACCCTGGTAGTGGCCCTGGCTCTTGGAGCCCTTCAGGGGGACTCCCCTATGACGATAGTGAAGACACTAGTTCATACGACGGTCAAGACTTCGACTGGGATTACCAGGGCGTAGGAGAACATCATTGGGATGATGATGATGATGATGACGACGACTGTCCTCCATGGTGTCGCGATTCAGGGTATAGTCGCGCCTTTGCAGGCAAAAAGAGTACTAAGAAGACCGCACCACTGCATGCCCGGGACGATTCTGCTGTTGATCTCGAGGATGCTTGGGGGTTGAACCGCGCCTCCGTTCCATCATCCGCTGGCGGTTTTGCCGGGTTCAAATGGCCCCAAAAGGAGGGCAGCACCAACAACGTAGGCGCCGCAACTGAGAAGCCCACCGCAAAGAGTGTTGTGAAGGCTCCGGCCGATGATTCGGCGTTTGCTGCCAAGAGCGGCGTGTCTAGGGGACCAAACCCTCCCTCTGCCGCGTCGTGGCACCATGATGGTGAAGATGCTGACGGTACGGATGACGATATCCCAGACTGGTTGAAGAGCCCGCGGACAAAGAGCGGTGGACACAGCAGGGGCAGATGCCCAAGGAGGTGCCGAAAGAAGGTTCCTAGACCCACTCCACGCCCTTCATCCTCCCGAAGCTCTACATCCAACGGTGGCGGTTATCATGCCTCCACCAGGTCGAGCAGCAGCAGGTCGTCCATGACTAGCACCAACGCTGCCCCGTCGACAATGTCCACTCCCACCACATTGGTCACGTCAACTGCACCTCCTCCTGGATATACTCCCACCAGTCCCTCTCAAACTCCCGCCGGCTACCAGGATTGGACTGGCGACACTCTCGCAAGTGTCTGCCCGAGGGCTTGCAATCCGTTCGACCCAGCAGCGAACAAGTGCTCCATCACGACGTCATGCACGACGACTGGAGGCAGCAAGTACAACTGCGCCTGCCGAGCCGGTTACAGGCTCAACGGATACAACCCCAAGGACTTCTCCAAGCAGTACCGCGTTCCCGGCCAGCCGTACGTCTACACGGCGGAGAACTTGGAGTGCGACACTCTTTGCGATGGTCCCTTGTGCCTTGAGGTGCTCGAGAGAGCTGTTTGTATGTGATGGATTTCGGAGAGAAGAGTGGGGCTTTGGATTCCGATACATGCATGAAACGATTTCTTTTGTTGATTCGTGTTTGAATTTCGTGGGTGGTGGATGGGGTGCTGGGTTGAAGGAGGACGTAATTTTGTGTACTTCAAATTCGAATTTCCTTGAAACACGTGTTGCTTTTGCGACGAATGCGTGATGGATGTGATGACCTGTTTGCTTGCTCCAACAAATGCAGAAAGTGATTAACGCGTTGGTGTCCAGGTTGACCTCTACCTCTCTACGGAGTATGGCATATGCCAAGCTTGGCGTCCGATCTCCGCTGGCCGCCACTTGCCTTTCGATTTCAAAGCGCAGACTGCACGGCACCACCGCCATGCCAACCCTCTCCGTCCATCGTCACTTCTGCATTCTCGGTTCGCCCCTGCCACGCACGCCAGACTGATCGTCGCCCGTAATGCCTCTCGAGAACATCCGCAACATCGTGCTCGTCCTGTCCGGTAAAGGCGGGGTCGGCAAATCCAGCATCACGACCCAGCTCGCCCTCACGCTCTCGCTGCAGGGCCACTCGGTCGGTGTGCTCGACATCGATCTCACCGGCCCCTCGATACCGCGCTTCTTTGGCATCGAAGAGGCGAAGGTGCGGCAGGCGCCCGGTGGATGGATACCAGTGCCGGTGCATGATCAGCAGACGCTGCCCCGGCCACTCACCGCAAACACAAGTGGGAACGGCGCCGCCTCAGCGAATACTGACGGGCAAGAGATCGGAGCGCTGTCGTGCATGTCGCTAGGCTTCATCCTCGCGAACCGCAGCGATGCCGTCATCTGGCGCGGACCCAAGAAGACGGCCATGGTGCGCCAGTTCCTCACCGACGTGCTCTGGCCGCCGCTCGATTTCCTGCTCATCGACACGCCGCCCGGCACATCCGACGAGCACATCTCGCTCCTCGAGAACCTGCTCAAACAGACGGCCGCGCCGACCTCTCCGCCCAACCAGCTCGCTGGCGCCGTCGTCGTCACCACCCCGCAGGCCATCTCCATCTCGGACGTGAAGAAGGAGCTGAACTTTTGCAGGAAGACGGGCATCAAGGTGCTGGGCGTGGTGGAGAACATGGCTGGCTTCGTGTGTCCAAACTGCAGCGAGTGCACGAATGTCTTCAGCAAGGGTGGCGGAGAGGTCATGGCGCGCGAATTCGAGGTCCCGTTCCTGGGCAGCGTGCCTATAGACCCCGCATTCGTGCAGTTGATCGAGGAGGGCACACGGCCGGTCTATCCAAAGGGAACGAGTGTGGTTGGCAGGGAGATTGGGACCGGCGGTGGAGTCAATGGACATGGTGACGATCATGAGAGGGTCGATTTACTGGCCGACAAATACCGGGACTGCTCGCTCTGCCCGCTGTTCGACGCCATTGTGGGGAGACTGGTGGCAGATATCCGGGGAAGCTAAGGAGAAGGAGGATGCGAAGTTGTTCTCCCGAAGCGCTCTGATGCAGGTCCGCGCAGCATGATACCAGTCCAATTGCCTTGTAACGCACTTTCTAGATCGGATCTAATGGAGACAATGTCCACCAGCGCACTCCCCCGGATTTCAAGATGCTCTAACCTCCTGGGGGCGAACAACGCGTGCCATCAGAGTCCGCACGACTACGGTTCCCCACCACACCTTCGCTAGTTCCTCAACCCTTGCACCTCGTCTCGCTCCTCCGAGCTTGATGCATCTTCCGTCGACCTGGTTATTCAAAACGACAACGCAGAGTCGTGGATCTGTCCGGACGGGTGACGACAGTGTTGGATCTGTCTCGTTAGTGGTGAACTGCCGGAAATGTTTGAGGGAAACCATATATCACTCGTCGCTTATGGAAACCCAAACCAGCAATGAACGCATTGGTCGTATTGGTCGTATTGGTCGTAGCCGTGTCATGTTTCAGCATCAACGGGATGACTGCCGTGTTGGTTGTAATAATATCGAAGAACCTCAGATCCACGGCCAAAAAGCAAAGATGAGGGATCGGACAGATATCTGTAATCTTGCATCTCCCTATCTATCTCCACTGCAAATGCTTTCGGAGATACGATGGTATTTGTCTTTCGCGCGGGTCTAATGGAAAAGCCACGAAGAAGCCAGATTCTTGCTGCCTTAATCTTCATGTAGTCTCAATGGAAAACGCATCAGCACGAACAAGAACGGGTTGGGTTACCCCAATTCCACTCACGTTCCACTCGCAGCATTGTCACATTCACCATAGACACATGAAACCGAGCATCATATCGTAGACTCGTCAAAGTTATCATTCAGCCGAGTAAGGTACATCAATCTATCTGGCTCGAAAAGACGCAAACCCCAACCCAACCCAAACCAGTAGGTGTTCCACTCACTCCTTTGAGTGCCAGTGGTGCGTACGCATAGGTGACTGGTTTCCAGCAAAAGCGAACGAGTCATCAATGCGGAGGAAAGGGGGCATCAAACACTTCAAGCTCGTCAGAGAAAGAAACAAAGAAACAAAGATAGCCGTCCAAGTATGAGAAGGGAAATTCGCAGGAGCCGTGTGCTGGTAAGTCACGACTGATGGCTGCTGCTGAGAGGGACCAGAGACGCCGAAACCGCTTTTCAAGTCTTCAATGGTCCGATAGACGAGAGACTTCGATGAGAAATGTTAGTTGCCAATCCATCCACTCTACGCAAGATAAGAATACTCACACATAGATCCAGGGTTTTTCGCCGCCACCCGTGTCCTCATCTCTTGGAGGGCACCCGCCTGATCACGGTGACGCCCGGCGGACTCTTCTTCCGGCTCCTGCGCTTTGGCTGCAGGGTATTGACCTTGGGCGCCTTGCTCCCGCCGCCGACCTTCTTCTTCTTGGGCTCGACCTCGACCTTCCTGCTCTTCGCCGCGGGCTTGCTCATGTTCCCAGCTTCTTCGTCTTCGTCGTCGACGTCCCTGCTCCTCGGCCCCCTCTTCATCCCCTTGTCGCTTCGCTCCTTCCTGCCTGGCTCGTCGCTGTCCAACAGCCCTTCTTCCTTGATCCAAAACACAATGTCTAGCGCGATATCGCAGAACTCCTGCACGCCGCGCACGAGCGCATAGGCCTGCCGGCCTTCCTGCTTGCCAATGCGCCACTTGTCTAGCACAGCTAGGAAGATGTCGTCGGGGTCTGCGTCGCGAGCATGGTGCCGTCGGGTCTTCGTATCGCTCAGCGCGTTCCCGAAGAAGGCGTCGCCCGTCTCAAACGCGTCGAACGCTTCAATGACCATCACGGCGATGGTGTGGAAGTTGAGGATGGCGGTGGCGGGCTCGGGGTCGGGCTCCGCGAGCACCTGCTGGGCGGGCAGGAAGATAGATGTAAAGAGGTGTAACTCTTGGGCGGCATGGTCTGGCGACAGCATGATCTCTTCACGTACAATGCCAGGGATCGACACTTTGGCCATCGCGTAACCTTCTTCTTCAGTGGCCGCGGCTGAGACTTCAAACTTGGGGAGTGCCCAGTTGAAAGTGTTGGCGCTAGGCGCTGTGCCGATGTATTCGATGTCGGAATCGTCGTCTTCGGGGGCTGGCGTAGCGGCGAGGGGCGGTTGGCGCGGCTGGATGGCTTGCGGGTTTCCCATCACTGAATCTGCGTCCGTGGACCGCAAAGATTGGCGCCGGGCTCGAGTAGCCAGTGGTTCGTCGTCCAAGGCATCGTTGTCGGCATCATGATCCGGGTCCGAGTTGATGCGTTTTCCCCTCGTGTGGCCGCGGACAGACGCAGCTACAGGTTCCATAGCGGCCGGCATCTGATTGAAGCCCAGTTGCTGCGCTCCAGTATCAGCACCAGCACCAGCACCAGCACCGCCCTGCGCTCGTCCAGCTGGCGCTCGCGCTGGTGCCATCTCGTAATGGGCAATACTAGGAATCTGGGACGGCGGACCCCGACGTCCGAACATACCGTAGCTAGTAGCGGGGTGGTGTTGAGAGGCAACATTTCCAGTGCCTAGCATCTGCGACTGGCCGTATCCATTATCGGGAAAAGACATAGTGCCGGACTGCTGGCTCGGGCTCGCAAGGTACTGAGATGTGAGATGCGAGGGTCGCGGTGGGTCGAACATGCCGTACCTTGCTGCCAGGCCAGGTCGATAGGGAGGAAGCGGTTGCGGGGTTTGGTGCTGGTGCTGGGCTGGTTGCTCGGCTTGGCCGATCAAGCGAGTGGGTTGGAAGCCTGGGTGTGAAAAGGGTTGAGCAGTGGGCATGCCGCTGCCGTAGACTTCTCCAAGCTCTTCATGCTCGACGCCAACATCGCCGCTCTCTTGCTGAACGCCATCGCCAATCGGGGCGGTCATTCCATCGTTGTTGAACTCCTGCCGTTCATCATTCATACCGCCGCCCGCCTCGCCGCCAATTTCTTGCTGCTGCTGCATGTCGATCTCATGCTCCTCTCGTCCCGCAAACTCGCCGCCCTGAAAGCCCGCCTCAGCGTCGAACGCCCGCTGCTGCAGTCCCGCCCCGCCACCGCCCTGCTGCTCGCGCTGATGTTCGTACTCCATACTTACAGGCTCTTGTTCGCGATCGTGCTTCTCTTCCAGGAATTCCATCTGCTCGTCGAACTGCTGATGCTGCTGCGGGTCCGTCATAGCTGTGTTGTAGCGTGCAAATTGCGTGTCGTCGAAGCCAGTCGGAACAGCGTCAAGAGGTAAAAGCTCGCCTCCATGTGACCCATGGACGAAATTGTCCGCCTGTCGAAGTGCGGGGACTATGGCTTGGGCATCACCTGATACGGGCATGACGTCGTTTGCCACGTCGGTGCTGCCGTTTTCGGTGTGGGAAACAGCGGGAGCAACAGCTCGCGAGTTGACGTTGTTGCCCAGCAACCACAGGGCGTGGAGGGGATTCGTGAACGGCGACATGGGTTGCTAGCCAACCGACGCTTTAGACGACGATCTTTTGTTGGTTTCGTGTATGGAAACGTTGGAAAAGAGTTTTGAGGAAGCTTTTCGAAGTGTAGAGTAGGAGAGAGGGTTTATATAGGGCAGTAGACGTTTCCTATAGTAATTAGTATGGGCGGACGAACTTTACTAATTATTGGGGTCAACTTTACCTGAAAGTGAGTGCTGCTGGTCTCTCTCACCTCGCTGTGGGGCTGTTTGTCTGGCATGGTGTGTGGTGGGAGCGGCTGGTAACGAGGGCGCATGGAGATGGTGTTGTGGGGTTGGGGATGGTTGGAGTCGACGTGAATGTAAGTTTTGAGTGGGGGGAAATAATAGTTGAATGTGGGAAAGCTGGAGCCGGAGGTGTGATAAAGTTGCAGCGAATAGCAGCTGGGGAAGTATGCTTTGAGCTAAGAGGAGTAGCGGTGAGGAAGAGCAGAAGCACACACTAATAACGGAGGTATAGGCGTTGATATCGTCGAAGTGTTGAAAGTAGTGCTTCGTGCATTCAACACAACTAATGACTTGTAGAATAATACGTGTATACTTGGAGATAAACCTCCTCTTTCAAGCAGCACTGCTTAGATAATCTAGTGTATGTATAGTAGTATGCATTAAGACAATTTCCAAGACAAGGCATCTTGTAATATCCTAAGAGAGGAGATTGTATTCGTGAAGATAGTGAATCTATAGAGTAACTAATTAGTCTGGAAAGACTGCTTAGGACCTTTTCCCTCGACCTCCGAAGATAGCCACGATTCCCGCTACTGAGCTGCTGATGATAAGCCCTTCTCTTCGAAGTGCTGATGCTGGAAGATAAATGAAAGCTGCCTTAGCATATGGTTCCTATCCTAGCTAAGAGGATGCCGAACGGAGAAGGAAAGGAAGAGGCAATATGAGAGTCTGCATTGTGTCTTGATTAGCATAGTCTTAACAAACAATCATGTTCCAACAGAAAACTGAAGACATAATTGAAAACTCACGGGAGGGACCTTATAGGCGGTTGTTGAGCGCATCCTGCACAGCAGCGTTGTAGACTCTACGGGCAAACGCGAACAGCTGGTCAGGATATCGGGGTTCTTGGCCGCTAGTTGCTGTTTCGAACTCCGTTAGAAGATGCATGATGCGCTGTGTCTGTCGCTCAAGCGCATTAAGAGGGCGAATCTGTGGGTTGTTAGTAACGAGAATGGTATGTGTTGTTAGTAAGAGCGCAGTGGCGTGCATACAGGGATAGCTTGACCGCCGATGTTTGGCTCCACTGGCTGTTTTCCTAGTCCTCGCGCTCTTGGGGTCTGCATTGCACGTTAGTTAACAATGTTCCTAACCATGTATACGGATGACAGGATACTTACCTGTGCATGTCCTTGAGCCTGAGACTGCGGGATGTTGGGGCGCGGAGCGTCTAGCCGTGCAGACTGCCCACCTAACACGCTGTCTCCTTCCGATCCAGACCGGCAATATGCTTGATAATCTTGTTTGACCGGAGGAACCACCGGGGCAGGTGCAGCATGGTTTTGTGGCTGGTTTTGATAGTGAAAGTTAGTATATATATCTGAAGACAAAACTCGCAGCACACATACCGCGGGCAGCGAGTCCTGGTTACCAATGTCCACAGCCAAGCCGGAAGGCATAAAGCCACCAGCCTGGGCCGACTCGTTACTCTTACGAGCGGGGAATCTACGCGGTCTGGCAACTTCTTCGATTGTATCTTTTCCGGAAAATACGCTCCCGTCCCGTAGGTACTTGTCCCCAATGCCTGGCCTCGTGCCATCCTTCCTCTGGCGTTTGCGCGGATTCGGTGGTGGGTTCATGTCGTGTTGTTGTTTTGACATTGGCAGAAGAGGAGGTTTTAGAAGTAAAGAAGGTTGTAGGAGGAAGAGAGCAGACGTATTGTGCAAGAAACAGCCTTTAAGCACCTCTCTTAATCCTCTCTTGCTTCCTCTACTCTCTTAGCTTTACTGCTACAGCTCTTACAGTCCTTTCCTCTACACCACCTCTTGCTTTTACACATACCCCTCTGCAGCACGCATCTCCTCGCCAAATGTGCGCAGCAAGTAAAGGCGTTAACAAACAGACGTTTACACCGCTCTTTATTAACGTATCAAGTAAAGGGGTAGAATAGCAGTATAATAGGAAGACGTAGATCTTGTAGTAGAGAGGCAGTGCAGTAGAGAGTAGAGTGAATTCATGACGCTGACGAAGAGACGGGGCACCGATTTAGCACTGTCAACAAGCACACATAGCGGCAGACGTACAGGAAAGATATGATCGGTAACGACAGCCTGTATAATAATAACCACAATAACCACCTATGTCGCCCTAATCACCACATATTCAGCCCAACCATCAATACATGAAGGGAATGACAGGGATAATGTGTATGAGACTAAATCCAACCACCTACTACGCTCACAGCACTCGCCACTGTAAATATCATACGGAAGTCTAGGCCAAGTACTCGCCCAACCTAGGCACACCTCCCTTCCAATCGTCGCGCTCGTAGTATCTGAAAATGAGATCGTAGCCATCGAGGTCATGGACGATCCTGTCAACCCTACGATAGCCCTTGATGGCATCCATGCCCTTCGACTTCTGTACACCCTTGCCAATGCCGTCCTCACCACTGCGCGTGGCTTCGAAGATGGTCACACTGAATCTACCAGGTTTGAAGATTCCGACTACGTGCTCAATGGTATCGGCAGTCTCACGACCACTCTGGCGAGCCGGGACATTGGTCTCGAAGGAGGCGTAACTGCACTGGGGCTCAGGCGTAACATGTACAGTGAAGTAGTGCGTTGCGTCTGAGCCTTTCTTAGAACCGTTGGGAGCGCCACCAGGAGCAGGAATAACGCCATTGGCAGAGAAGCCACACGGCGTAAAGAGGTAGGCATCAATACGGGCGTCAGGATACTTGGAGGTGGGGTACACATCGGCCAGACCGCAAGTCTCCGAGACAACCGTCCCTAAAGTGTGACCCTCAGTAGTCAGCTCCTCTGGAAAAGTCAGGTCATCATCATCAGAGCCAAAGCCCTGATGATCCGTAGAAGTCTGCTCGAAGACATCGAAGCTATCTTCAGAGTGAGCACGTGTGTTAGTCATAGAGTTCAGAGCAGTGGAACCGCCAAGACTCTCACAGTGTTCCTCAGTAATAGGACCCAGGGATTGGATAGCAGCTTTGCGCGCGTCGCGAGCCTTCTGGAAAAATCGACCTTCCGCGACCGCACTCGCGTCCTCGAGATAGAACTGACGGGCGTTCTTCTCTTCGAGGTCAGTCATGAGAATCTCCAAGGTCTCGTCTTCGTCTTCGTCCGTCGGATGCTCTGGGAGAAGGCGCTGGGGGTGGCTCAAAATCTTGGTCTCCGTCTCCAGCATCTCAACAAGGTCACGGTTCGGAGTCTGAGGCGGGGTGAGACGCATGTCTGGACCAGTGATGTAGAGGTACCAGTGCTCGCCGTTCATCTTGCCAATCATGTATGCACTGCCACCTTGGAATCGCTGGTCCAGGTAGCGAACCTCATCGCGCCAGCTCCGGTGGGGTCCGCGCTGTTGGTCGGGATAGAGGTAATTCTTCCTGCTGTAGAAAACACGGTAAGGGGTGGCTGCAGCTGCGGCTCCATTCAGCGACTGAGCAGCGACATGAGGGAAGCCCGCGATAACGGCAGCAATCTCCAGCAAGCGATTGAGGCCCCAGAGTAGAGTGGTGGTCCCACATGTCTTAAGAATGACCTTGTGGGGGAAAACGAACAGGCTAGACTCGGAGAGCAGATAGGCATCGACGTGCTCAGATTCAACAACAGAGAGCACTTTGCAGTTGACAAGGTCAAGCATCTCCTTCCATGTCTCCGTAGAAACAGCCTTCAGCCCAAGGGGACCTGCCTGGCCGGGCAATTCGGTAGCAGAGGCACTAAACCATACTTCTAGGAGCTTCTCGGGACCTGGAATTGAGTTAGCGGGTGCGTGCGCAGACGGAGAATGGCCAACGAACCTTCAAAAGAGTTGGTCGAATCGAGGTCGATAGTTGCCTCCTTGTTGATGGTCAAATGCGGAGTTCCTATGTGCGACGACGGAGAAGCAGTGTAGTTGTTGGGAATATCAGTAGCCACCATCTCTTGATTACTGCAAGCGCGCAGAACTAGCCGGCGGGACACTTGAGTTGTGGTGTGTAGCAGCTAGGAGAGGTCCGAGTGGATTGGCTGCTGGGCAGTGAAGCACAATCTGCCACCCAGACAAGCAATGCGGTGCTCGCCTGAGAAGAGAAGGCCCAGTGCGTGTGTGTAGTTTAGGGGCTGGCGTACGCCAGCTGCAGGCGGCGAGTAGGCAAACGTCCGTAGAGGGCGTTAGGGAGGGCGGGCGTTGAGGGGGATAAACGAGGCTTTTCGCGGAGAAATGGTGTCAGGCGGGTGTGGTCCTCGTGCGACTAGATTCCGATACCCTGGGCAAGTATCGGGTCCAGCAGACGAGGAGATCTGCTTGTTGGGATGCAAGAGGCGGCGGTGGACGGGGGCGTGTAGCGGGTGTTATCTGGGCCTTGAAGCTATCAGTATGGTTCTCGAGGGCCTCGCTGGGGGAGAGACTGGGTTGCAGACTGGCGAGAGGTACTGACTTTGCAGGCTTAGACAGGAATCGTACCAGGTCCTCGCGACGCATGGAAAGCCGGGTTGGGGTTGGGAAGAGCGGTCTGCGGGCTGTCACAGCCTAGGCAGTATTATTGGGCGTGCCGAGTAATTGTGCCAGCTTGACGGCTGTGGAGCAGCGGACGGGCGGTCGGTGCGGACAAGCAGGCAATGGCTGCTTGTTGGGCGTTTGTGCAGTACTGGTTGCGGTGAGCTGGATCCTCAAGACGGCGGGCCGATGTGGAGACGCGGCGACGTGCGGGCTGTGGGTGGTGCTACGTACGTGTGAAGAGCAGTGTCCGACGGTGACGGTTTTCTGGTGCAGGAGCAGGTGGCTGGTGGTGAGGTGGCAGAAGCAAGGCGGCGGCGGGTCGAATTTTCAGGTGGGTTGAGGGATATTTTCAAATTTGGCCAGCGACGACGTAACCAGCGCTCGACAGCCCGCCGCCCGCCGCCCGCCGCCGGCTGTGTGGCTGGACCGGCCGACAGCAACAGCAACAGCCCGCGCAACAGGGCACACGCGACGACACCCGCCACGGCGCGCCCGTTGCAGCCTTAGTTAGCCACCGTGAACGCATCCCGCTCCTTGTTGCTGGTCTTGTATGCTTTCGTTCAAAGAACGCCCTAGAAAAGACACGGAGACAAAGCCCATGGTATTGCGCCCGGCCGTTTGCTTGCCTGCGCGCCCCTCGCTGCCGTGACACCAGCACGAACAGCTTCTTATTACAATACCCCCCCCCCGCACATCTCGAACCTGCCCGTCTGCCAGAAGTAAGAACGCGGATATATACACGCACTATATACATGTACCCAACAAGCCCCAACCCTACCACATCCCACCTCCGCCCAACCATAGATTAACGCCGTCCATCCAGCCATGTCCGCCGCAGCTGTAGTCGCCGCACAGCTCTATGCTGCTGCACTCCAGCCGCAACACCTGCATGTCCGCAGAGCACCACCCACCCAACCTTGCATCCGCCCTCATCCTTCAATCTGGCCCCGTCGCGCCGCTGCGCACAAAATGGGGAACTAAGACGCCGGCCCAGCTATATGCGCATAACATGGTGACAATATAGCTATAGCAGCCATCGACGCGAATTATCGTCGCCCCGCCCACGCGCTCCTCAACCTGCCTGGAACGGAAGGTTGGCCATGGTGCCGTGTGACAGGAAAGTGCCGAAGCATTCTCGCATGTCGAGTACGAGCAGGTCGGGCGCCTCCCACGCCGGCAGCGCTGCCGGACGTTGGTGTCGCTTCGCCCACGCGATGCGCCATGAGGTCGACCCCCACATGAGCGGTGCGGCGCTGCAGCTGTTGCGTGCTTTGAAGGAACTGATGCCGAGCGGGACGGCGCAGTAGGACCTGGAGAAGGGAGAGCTTGGCAGGCTGGCCATGTGCGCACGGCGGAGCCAGCGGGTTGACGCCTCGGGACCGGGCAGCCACTGCATCATGGTCCAGTTGAGGATCTCGGTGGGCGACCATGTGTAGTTTCTTGCATTCAGCTCACTTTCTCGGGGACTGCGTGCCTCGGGGTGTTCTGGCGTCTCGGGGAGCACATTATCGTCGTGTGCGGCGGGGTTGTGCGACTCTTGGAGTTCGAGCTGCTCAGTTGGAGACAGGAACGGCGACCGGGAGCGCGAAGTCAGCGGCGTTTGCGCGGGAGATCGTGTGTGAATGATGTCGAGAAGACCAGCTAGCAGCCCAATCGGGGAGTCGCACAGCGAGAAGGCGAGCGTCTGCGGTCGCAGGCAAAGTAGACGGGATAGCGTTCCTGCCGGCCTATGAGCATACAATGAATCCTGAGCAGCGATAAAACTCTCGGTATCCGTGGTAGATTGATCCTGGAGCTCTGCAGGTACGTAGCCGAAGCTAAGGAGGGATATCTTCGCCCGTGTCAGCTTTGCGATGCCGTGCTTCATAAACGCAAGCGGGCTGCGCTTGAGCGTTGGCTCGGCGAACGACGGATTCGCAGTATGGACCGCAAGGCAATGCTCGAAATGATCCAAAGCTAGTGCTCGACAGATCCCGAATCCCCTGTCATCTGTTAGCATATTGACAAACGCCAGTCGTGCTCGGTCTTACCATCCTGTCCCATGCGCGACGTACCGCTGGTACCCCAATCTGTCCATGAGGCCATTGAACGCGTGTGCAGTCTCTTTCAATCCAAACTCCTCATTCAAGCTGGCATCGCTGAATGCAAAGCCTGGTATGCTCGGAACGATTACGTGGAAAGCCTGCTGGGCGCCAGCGCCGAAGCTCGGCAAGCTATGAGGATCGGTAAGCGCGTCTATAATCCGCTGGACTTCAATGAAAGAGGAGGGCCAACTATGGCAGAAAAGAAGCGGTATCGCGTTCTCATGCTTCGAGCGCTTGTGGACAAAGTGGATGCGGAGCGGTTGAGTTGCTGGTGCGTTGTCGGTGCCAGGGGGAGAGGGGACGTTGATGGTGGTACGGAACTGGGGGAGTGCCGTGTTGAAGTGTGCCTCCTGCGTCCGCCAGTCATAATGCTCCAGCCTATACGTCGGTTAGCATATCGTTAATGGGTGTGATATAGGTGTGGAGCTGTCGGATATGGTTCGCGAAAGCGGAGGGGTTCATGCGCTGTTCGCCGAATGCGCAAGTTTGAGACTTCGAGAACTCCACTTCGATCATGCGTACGACGTCGTCGACTCAGGATGCTTCGCGAACCCGCGAGAGCAGTGGGCGAATAGTGTCACGCGCTGAACTGGCCGCTAGAAAACATCCTGCTACAAAAGTAGAGCGGGGGACTTGACTAGCAAGACCACAATGCAGTTCAATCGCGCTCCGCTCCCACAAACGTAATGGGCTCGACGACACTCCCACCATCATTGAGAAGACGATGGACATACCAGAAATCTAGCAACGGCTCCAGAACGAGTTTCGGCGTTCCTTGATCCCATCTTCTAGTATCTGGCAGATCAAGCTCTCGCGGAAGGCGCGTCAGCTGCAGTTTTCTCTTTGTCAATTCGAGATACCGCAATGAAACCTGTGCATATATATCAGCAACCGATATCTAGAGAATCAAACGCAGCGTTCGTGGAAAGACTTACATGCATAGAGTATGGCTGGATAGCCTCGGTCTCTCCTTGCCCATCTCCTGGGGTAGTGGTGTCGGCCATGACATGTGAGAGGCAATGAGGACAATAGTTACGCTGTTTTCCGCATGTAGATTGCTGGAAAATTGACCATACGGCGCAACCTAAGGCTGGAAGATCGATGTAGGTACTGGAGGGTGCCAGTAAGATATTCCAAATCGATTCCAAATGGGCGGCATTAGCATAGGGTGATAAGGAGATGCAGATCGTACAGGCATGGATCAAGGCATTGCGCGGTCTTGCACCAGGTTGCGAGATCTAGATTGAACGCCGAACAGACTGGTGCTATCGTTGGCTCTCGATAGGGATGGTGGTGGTTGCACCGCCACGTTCGTCGCCACAGCACGCGTGCTTGGCTAAGCGATCTGCTACTGAAACAAGGCAAATCGCCTAACTTGCATACCAGGCACACCAATCAGCAAACAGCATGCCATTTACTTCTTCGACAATAAATAGGTGGTAGAAAGCGTGGCCACTCAAGATCGTCGACCTTCTGGGGACCCCGACCTTAACTCTGCACTACACGTCTCTTACCGTAGTCGGGGCGTTCCCGGTATTGCCACCACTCACTGGTGACCGCTGAGTGGCAGTTGGCCTCAGATTAAGGCTTCCAATCCGCTGCACGAGGTTGCTCCCGACGGCGTCCACAGCTCCTCGTGGTGCCAGAAGTGAAGGAGTCTGAGCTGCCCCTTCTTGAACCTTGAACAGTCTTATGCTGGTATTGTTCCATACACCTGCCGTCCCTTTGGCGACAAGCATCTCTCCCGCAAACACGAAGCCCCATAGAAGCGACTCATACCAGCCAAGGGACAGTGGGGACCATTCGAAGAATTGAACCCTAATTGGTGACGGCTCAATACCACGAACTTCTGTTTCGCGAATGGCTTTCAGGGCTGTTGCGGTATCACTGGAGCTCCCTGAGCTTGGAATTTTAGGGGCCAATTGCGAAATCAACGTGAGGATGGTGTGTAGCGGCAACTCCGGGAGCCAACTCTCAATCTAATGCAGAGTCAGCATTGCGACACGAAACCTGCTACCTACAACCTACCCATGCTGCCGATGGTGTGAAGAACTCATTGGCACCTAATATAGGCGTTGTTAAGCTACTCAGGCTAGTTGTACTGTTCTGTCGAGAGAAAGCAGGCTGTCCAACTGGCCTCTTTCCACGTGCTTTTTCCGACATACCCCTCAACTGGAGAGGAACTGATTCATCCACGGATGAGGCAATTGATGCGCTTCGTGAAGCACCAGAGGGGGAGTGTAATGGCGACAGAGGAGGCTCAGGGGTCTGATTATCATCTTTGTCATCGTCATCGTCATCATCATCTCCGATAGCAAAAGCATTGTTTTCTTCGGGTACGTCGCTCAACGTTGGGGCGCGTGTGACTGTTGGACTCCGCAGGCTATCAATAGAGTCTGCCCGTTGGTTCTCCCCTCCGTTCTCTTTGCGCAACTGGTTCTGGCGCTCAATCTCCTCTTGTCCGCTCTCCAACGTGAAGTCTCTCAGAGCTTGGAATCTCTTGCGCGACCGAACAATGGCATACACAAGGTTCGGATTGCCTGATTCACACATCAGTCGTTGACGTCATCGGGTTTGTCATCGGGTTTGTGTGACACTTACTCTGATATTGATGCTCGATCATCGCATTCAAGGCCTCTAGTAATGACTGAAGGAGTGTATGATTGCTCTCATTCGCGAGAAGAAAACTGGGTGAGGACATGGAAGCGAAAAGCTGGAGAAGTTTCGAACTTGGCGCACGTCCTAGGTTCTGCACATACGCAGCTACGTTATTGATGATGGCTAGCAACGCTGAGTAAATCGCATCCAACTTGCCCTTACTCGTGGTGAGTAAGGTGTAGATAGACTACAAAGGTCAACATTGCCCGTCCTGCGTTTTTAAGATCTACTTACTGTCACCAAGTAATCGGCGTAGGTACCGTGGAAGTTGGGGATCCGAATGCTTGCTGGTAGCGACTCCTGTCCCTCGAAAGTTTTATTGAGGCTTTTGCCAAATTGAGGTTCGACACTTAAGGTCTGGAGAACAAATATGCACATCCGCACCAGGCCTTGCTTAGAAGCATCATTCCGCTGGTCGATGGCATAGTAAAGCACCAGCACGACGAAATCATGTGCTCGGTCAGTATCTATAATGAAAGAGCGGAAGCGTTTATTGCATTGTAGGGCTTCCCAAAACAGCATAATCATTTCAGGAGCCCATGTTAGTGACTTTTGACTTCCGGGAAGATATGCTGACGTGGCTTGAAGCTAGCTAATTTTAGTGAAACTCTTGTACCCGGACGTATGTCTTACAGGTTGGTTCAATATCCTTGTCATGCCATCAACTAGAAATTGAAAGTCCTGCGGGCGATGCAGGCGGCCGAGGAAATGTCGGAAGAAGTTTTTGGGTGGAGGTCCATTCCCGGGCTCAGGTATAGGGTAGAGAATGAGTACTAGAAGCAGTTGTAGGCAATAGGTGACAAGAACTTGTTTCTGGTCTCGGAAAACTACGTGGTCGTATGGCACGCGCCATGACGCTGGATTATATTTCAATGTCTGTGTAAAGATTAGCAAAGAGCCCCTGAGGCGCACAGCATCCGTACCGTATTTAGCAGCGAGCATAGCACAGACAGAACAACCTGCTTGTCTGGACAGGTTGCAATGTAGGAAATGGCTTTGACACCCTTTACAGGTAGAACATCTACAACGTTAGATCTGAGCCTTACAACATTGCCAGCTCACTTACTAGCCGACGTATACATTGACTTGCTTGTCAATGTCAGCAGCAGCCGCAATATCTCTGTTCTATTGTTCTCTAGCTCCTTGGTCGAAGCAATGGGCGTATTGCAGCCTACGCCGCTCTGCCATATCGCGTATGTTACTTTGCTTTTGCCAGCGGGGACCTTGGGCAATGTGAATTCAGAGAAGAAGAGCAAATCAATCAGGGTATCGATGGTCTCTTCCGCCAGCGGCTTCGCAGCCTCAAACTCGGGTTGTACCTCCGTCGGCGTCTGTTCCGGATCTGCCTCGTCAAAGATTATCTCAGTCTTGGCCAGCTGTCCCCGCCGGCTGCGTTTGCGCCGCGCTCCCCAGAAGAACTTGTCTTCCCATGCCTCCAGATGGTCTGCTTCATAGAGAAAGGGAAGCAGGCGGGTGAGGACCCGTATACAGTTGAGGGCGTCTCGCTCGGGTGCAAGCTCAGGATCGGGAAAGGAAGGGTGGCTGCGCAGGATGCAGAGACGTGAAGTGACGGCTAGAATGAGGGTTTCTAGGTTGGCTAAGTTATTGTCCCGGGTCCGGCGGATGTCGGCGGGGGAGAAGAGCGAGAAGACATCCTCGGTGGACTCGGGAAGCTCCCAGAACTATACGCAAGTTGTTAACAAAGTGCAGCGAGCGGAAGAGAAGCACCTTACGCCTGTCCAGTAGACATCATCTGCGGGGATTTGCCTGGGCTCCGAGAGGCGAAAGATGCCCTGCTTGAAGCTGAGTTTAGAGTCGGAAGCGCCCATTGATATGCATGTCACTCTACGTGCGCATCTTGTGTTTGGACAGAGCAGCGGTGTCGTCGTGTGGTGAGGGTCGTGGTGTGTCGGGTCAAACGTGCAAACAGAACAAACAGGCCACCTCCAGCCGCCCGCGGGCACGGGCGACCTCGGGAGTGTCACATGCACGCGCGTGGCGGGCTGTCGCGTGCTTGACTCTCACCAAGATATACCACCTTACATACACTACAACATCCCCTTCAGTATAGGTGAGCGCGGCTAGCCCTCACCCCAGCGCTCGCTTTGTTTGCGTGTTGTTGCGGGTGCCGAGTTTGTGGTGTGACTGCCTTGTGTTGCGAGACCTCGTGTTGCGAGATCACCCCCAGCGACAAAGGAGACTTCAGGCGATCCTCTTGGCAACCTAGGAGTTTTTAGCAATAGGTAGATAGTCTACCTCTATGTTAACAACGCCCGATTGTATCTAGTAGACTAAGTAATTTCGAATGTAGGTCAACGCCTGGTTATATTGTGTTATCGTGGGTATTAGTAATAGTGTTCAATAAGGCTACTGGGATTGGATGGTTCTGGTTGTCGACATCACCGATCCTTGGTTAGGTATGCTTATGTCATACTCGTAGGTATTTCAACGTACCGAACATCTCCTGCTGCCACCACTATTCACAAACCACTACTCTTCTCACCAAAACAACACACCTCACCTCACACCCTTCCATCGAACTCGAGAAGCGCCAACATCATCTACGAATCCCACTCTCCGTGTTCGCAACCATCGCGATGCCGCCTAAGCGCAAAGCCCAGGCAGCGCCTGATGCCGAGGGCTGGGAGTCGCAAGAAGAGGAGGCGCTGAGTGACCAGGAGACCTTTGACAAGCTGCGAGACACATTCGACGTCGTGGCGATGAGCAAGCGGGCCCGGGCGTCGCGTGCGGTGGACGCAGCGTCTTTTCTGTTCAGAAAGTGCGACCAGTGGGATGCTCCGCTAAAGGCCGACCATCTCAACCGTCCGCTGTGGGTTGATGATGCCGGGCGCATCATACTCGAGTCCTTCAGTCCCATCTTCGATGAGGCGCAGGACTTCCTGATCAACATCGCGGAGCCGCAGTCGCGCGTTTCGCGCATGCATGAGTATTCGTTGACCACGCACAGCCTCTTCGCCGCCGTATCTGTTGGTCACTCTAGCAAAGAGATCATCGATAGACTGGAAAAGTACTCCAAGATCGCACTCTCACCATCGGTCATAGCCTTCGTCGAGAAATCCACCTCTTCTTTCGGCAAAGCGAAAATCGTTCTCAAGAAGACGCTTTCTTATATAGAAAGCGACGATCCTTCCATCCTCCGAAAACTCCTGAAAGACGCTACTATCGCCGAGTGCAAAGCAACCTCATCAGACGGCCTTATCAAGGAAGCTGCTCCGAAGATTGGCATGATGGCGATTCCTGGCACCAAGATGGCAGCTGGAGCCAACCAAGTCGCGGCACAAGCTGCGGCAGAGACCCAGGCACCTGAAACAATGATCACTACACTCAGGGAAGAAGATGACGATGAGGAGGTAGCACAGGTCCATTCGTTCCAGATCAAGAGCGAAGAACGTGAGAAGGTGATCAAGCGATGCCAGGATATGGGATTGCCACTCACCGAGGAGTACGACTTCAATAACGACGAAGCTAACGCCAAATTGGACATCGATCTGAGACCGCATGCTCAGATACGGTACTACCAAGAAAAAGCTCTCAGTAAGATGTTTTCCAATTCGCGGGCACGCTCTGGGATTATTGTCCTTCCGTGTGGCGCGGGTAAGACATTGGTTGGGATTACAGCAGCTTGTGGTGTCAAAAAATCCGTCATCGTCCTTTGTACCAGCGCCATGTCCGTGGTCCAGTGGCGAGCCGAATTTATCAAGTGGTCCAACATCAACCCAGAGGACATCGCTGTCTTCACCTCGGAGAGCAAGAACAGGTTTCCTCGGGATGCAGGCATCATCATTAGTACATATACCATGATCACGTCCACACGCAACCGGTCGTACGACTCAGAAAAGGTCATGGACTTCATCCGGTCTCGAGAATGGGGTCTTCTAATCGCCGATGAGGTCCACGTCGTTCCAGCCAACATCTTCAAGAAGGTCACCTATTCCATCGCCTCACATTCGAAGCTCGGTCTTACCGCCACCCTACTACGAGAGGACGACAAGATAGAAGACCTGAACTTTCTGATTGGACCAAAACTGTACGAGGCAAATTGGCAAGAGCTCTCGGAGCAGGGCCACATTGCCAAAGTTCAGTGCGCTGAGGTGTGGTGTCAAATGACGCCAGAATTCTACAGCGAGTGGCTAAAGCCTTCGTCCGTGCAAAAGAGGGCACTGCTTTCGATCATGAACCCGAGGAAGTTCCAGGCATGTCAGTTTCTCATTGATTATCATGAGCGGCGAGGAGACAAGATTATTGTTTTCTCAGACAACGTTTACGCGCTAGAAAAGTATGCCCGCAAACTCAACAAGGCGTACATCTACGGCGATACTCCACAGGCTGAACGTCTCCGCATTCTGGAAAATTTCCAACACAATGACATGGTCAACACCGTCTTCCTCAGCAAAATTGGCGACACCAGCTTGGACCTACCCGAAGCGACCTGTCTAATACAAATATCATCCCATTATGGTTCCCGACGTCAGGAGGCTCAGCGTCTTGGACGAATTCTCAGGGCCAAGCGGAGAAACGATGAAGGATTTAACGCGTTCTTCTATTCGCTTGTATCCAAAGATACCGACGAAATGTACTACTCATCCAAGCGCCAGGCTTTCCTCGTGGACCAAGGCTATGCGTTTAAGGTGATAACACGCCTTGAAGGGATTGATCTGCGTTCCGACCTTGCCTTCTACACACCACAGGATCGGCGGGAGCTTCTCATGGACGTCCTCCTCGCCAAAGACACGGACGCAACCGAGGAGAGGATCGCGGGAGACATGTTCGGGAGCAGATTCGCGACCACTGGAGGGAAGGGGCGGAAAAAGACTGGTGCGAAGAGGACCGCTGGTACTTTGTCGGACTTGTCCGGAGGTCAAGATATGGCTTACATTGAGTACAACAAGAGTCGAAATAAGGAACTCAAGAAAAAGGGAATTCAGAATGGTTTCCTGCGGAAATTGAACAGAGGGAGTGCGAACGCGAAAAAGGCATCTGGAATTTGATTCGCTGAGTAGCTCATGGGTAGCTGTACGATTTGATGTGTTATTGACTGATTATACCCCAAGAATGGATTTGCATTGCTCGGTGTTTTTTTCTACTATGTTTTTGCGAGCAACGAATTGTGCTATGGTAGAAACCTTGGGGCCGGCGCTATCTCTTCTGCCGACTTTACTTGTGGGCTCGGCGACTCGTTGGGTCTAGCCATGTAACATCAATCTTTTTGCAGCTTTTGACTACAGTTCGGTTTGCAAATGGTCTCGGCTCTGTCCCAATTTGCAATTACGTAGGCCGCATGAAAGGTAATCGTAGAACGCACAGAACGATACTGATACGGGTGCTCTACTAACCCCACTACCCCCACTTTACACCAAGACACCTCATATCAATTCATTATCGGAACTTTCTTTCCTTGTCGCTCGTCTTCTTTCTCACCCTAATTCGTACCACGATGAGCTCTCCGTCTCTGGATTTTGGTCTTGCAGGCTCCCACGTTCTTGTTGCCGGTGGCGCAGGCTTGATAGGCCGCGTTGTGATCCAACACTTTGTTGCGGCAGGCAGTCACGTCTCGTCTCTCGACATTAGCTATCCACCGGACTCGACGACAGACCCGTCTTTTGCCTTCTCGAGCTTCCACTGCGATGTCGCCAGCGAAGGTCCGCTTGGAGTCCTTTACTTACAAAGGATACGAAGGTCCTGCTTCAAGGCCATGCAACCGAAGCGCTCCACCCAGCCCGCTAGCTGCAGCACCACAGGGGCTTCGGCCGATCCGGAGAGCTGGCCCGCTCTTACACCGGCCGCCTACCCACTGTGTCAACCTGCTCGTGTCCGACGTGTCATCGCCAGAGATGTGGCGGCCAGCGTGGCTCTGAGCGCGAACTGAGGGGTCGGTGCGCCTCGAGTTGCAGGATGTGCGGCAGCCTGCCGTGGAGGCGGGGCTTGTTGCCGGCCTAGCTGGCGCCGTCTGATTCGCCGGCAGATGTCAAGTGCATCAAGGCCATGCACGCCGCCGGAGCCCTCTCCGAAGTTCGAACCAAGTCTGCCCTGAGAGTCGAGGCGCAACAGGATTTCGCAGGTTGCAACAGGCCGCCCGCACAGGCCCGCATTGGCGTTGCTAGCCGGCCTTTCTCCATGTCTCAGGCAGCGGCGGCGGCGGCCACCAGTTCGTTACGAGGTCGAGGTCGAGGGAAGGGGTGCTGGACGCGGCTGCCCCCGATCACCCCGCCGCGCTAGCCCCGTTGCCGATCAAGTCCCCCGTTTGCCCATGCTCCCGCGCCGTGCACGCTGGATGGCAGCTCCAGCTCCAGCATCCAGGAGCAGCAGCGAGGGTGGATATCCGCAGACATCGACAGCATCACCGTTACGCAGCCCCCGTCGTGTCCGGCGTCTACGCCAACGCAGTCGTCGGCGCGGGCAGAAGCGGGGGCGGGGCGGGCTGGCCGTCGATCCAGCGCCCGTCTCTGGCAGACACTCATCGCTGGCCAGCGCGGCGTCGTCGTCTGGCACCGGTCGGCCGTCCGGTCGACTGCAGCGCGCCGGCGTCCATCCGTTCTCCGTTCTCGCCAAAATCTCCCTACTGAGCATCTCGTGCCCGTCTGCCGAGCGCGCCTTCTCCACAGAAAAAGCCTGCCTCGCGCATCGTGCCATGTCGCCACAATGCCTATACCCATCTACCCAAGCCCGTAGGTCGGCCCTCTCCCACAGCTGACGTTACCCCCCAACGAGCACAGCTGCTGTTCACTGTCCCTGACTCGCGCGTCCTCGCCTTCGCACCTCAGCGAGCCTCGCTATCGCCGTCTCAGGTCTAGCCATGCCCAGCCCCAGCCGCCGTCCATTGTTTATCGAATGACCCGTCATCTCCCGACATGGCGACTTTCCGAGCTCTCCAGCCAGCCCGCATGGATCAAGAACACGCTCTCTCGCCGCACGGCGCCCCGCTGCTCTCTCAGAAACCCAAGAGAACCGTAACACTGGGCGCCTGTGTTGCCTGTCGTAAACGCAAGTCAAAGGTGCGTTGTCCCGGGCAGTCTTCTCACCACGTGAGCTGATGTTCTGTAGTGCGATGGTAACCGCCCTGTATGCACCTGCTGTGCGCAAAAGGAATCGGAATGCGTCTACGAGCTGGGGCCTAATGAGAAGCCTTCCCAGGCTATGAAGCGAAAGAACGAGGAGATGCAGGGCGAGCTGGCTCATCTACGCCGACTCTACGACTGTCTGCTTCTCCGCCCAGAGCAGGACGCCATCGATATCTTAAGACGAATCAGAGCAAATCCACGCGATGTGACACCCTCTCAGAGTGTGCAAGACATTGTTCGTCATGGAGACCAACTCATACCACCCGGCTCCAGTCAAGCTTTCCGACATCAATCAGAATCTGCCGATCCCTTGATATCCTTGAGACTCCCTCCGCTACGTCTGGCATTGGATTCGCTCGATTCGGACCCAAGAGGTGTATCCAGTGGCCTCCCGTACTATCGCATCCCCACGATGGCGGATGGGCCCTCGAGTCAGCGTCGAAGGCATGCTGCGGATATTGACACTTCTGCTCGGTAACCTCCCTTCCAAATACCATTGGGACGAATTTGACCGACTTTAGATCAGATAGCCCGGCCTCACTCCCTTCTCGGACGTCAATAGGGGCTCTTCTAAGCGAGCCTGAGCGTGCTGTTCGATCCGGCTCAGCCGATCCGAGGCTCAAGGCTGTAGGAACCTGGACATCTGTCACTAATGACAGTGGTCTGTTAGTTCTTCTGCTTTCTGTCTGGCATACCTGGGAGTACAAATACTACCACTTCCTAGACTGGGATATCTTTCTCGACGATATGGCTTCCGGTCAGAGTGAGTTCTGCTCGAGTTTGCTGGTCAACGCGTTGTTGGCATCCGCAAGCGTAAGCGCTCATTTCATTCAATCTTGGCTCTTGGATTAATTGTGATAAACCCACAGGCAGCTGACATGAATCAGTTTCAATGTGGATCCATCAAGGATCGATCGAAGCCCTTTTCGGACAACATCATGACAGGTTTCTACAAAGAAGCGCGCCGGCTCTGGGAGCTTGAGGAAGGCCACGACAACCTCACTAGATTGCAAGCCGCCCTATGTATATACATGGTTCTAGGCAAGCATGGCAGGGACAAAGTTGGCCATGCTTTCCTTGTAGAGGCTTGTCGCATTGCCCGAGATCTGGGCCTCTTCCGTCTTTCGCCAACAGCAGCGTTACGTAAGTCTCACAGAGTCCCCGAAGAGAGATGGGAGAAGGTCCGAGCCGTAACGGCATGGGCTCTCTTCAACTTCCAACTGTCGATGTCTTTCACCTACTCCTTTCCAGCTCTTATTCAAACACAACCGCCACTGTTGATCCCTTATAATGATACCCCTGATACTGAAGGTAATGCCCCTCTCGGATTTTCTGAACTTTACTAAGAAAACACACCAGCTCTTTTCCGATCTGAGTGCAGCCGGCACATCATAATACTAGACTGTGCGAAGCTGCTCGCAGACCCGGACCACGAGGATGCAGATATTCCCCCTAAACCCGAGGACGTCGAAATTCTTTACCTTCGCCTGAAATCGTGGTGGGACTCACGACCTGAAGTTCTCGACCCTACAAGGTTTCCTTCACCAGAGAATCTTCTCACTGCGTATGCCACCGTGCAAACAGAAATCTAAATGTGGAACACATGCTGACCGTTCCAGGATGCAATACTATGTGACTGTCAACCGCCTATTCTATCCCTTTCTGAATCGCGAAAGCACACTGGAACGAGTAAAGAGCTACCGCGATCGGTCTGTGGCTGTATCCTCGACTTCAATCAAAGAGTTACGACGTCTTCTAGTGCTGCACGAACAACGCCATGGTTGGTCGAATGCTATTCCTTATGTGTTGCACCCGATCATGGTAACGAGCTTTGGTTCTCTTGAAGAAATCGTCCGAGAGGACCATTCTACTCTTTCTGTTGAGTATACAGAACCTTATCAAGGCCTTCTAATCTGTTTGCGCGCCCTCCATGGCTTATCCAGCTACGTCTTCTATGCACAGCCGCTCTTCCGGCTCCTCACTCAAACCTGTCAGACACTAGACATCAAGTTGCCCGTCGAGGCGATGGATACGCTAGATTATTATCAGGGCGATGAGTGGACCAACAGCGCGGCTAGTCTAGTAAGTAGTCGATACATTGCAGACAGACGGCAGATGCCGCCACATCCCCCGAATCTAAGAATGGATGATGTTATTTCACTGTGGAGTCTTTTGACTCTTGATGGGAGTGGTATCAGTAGCAGAGTCATAGCGAGGAGGCTGGGTCAATCTACGTATGATCAGGGCTGATCGAGGGTTAGGAAACGACGCAGTTTCGCTTGACGCTTCTGCCGCGCATTCCCTCCGCTCCCGCATCTGCATCCGCCTCGCCACGTTCAAACTAAAGATATTATCTAAGCCGGTCAATAATCCGGGCCGTTCTCAGCTCCACACCATGAATTACCGATGGATTATCAACGATCGCCATGATTGGAGTCTTATCAGACCCTTCCCCACGGTGGAGCCTCTTCGGTGTGGAATCTGATTAGACGCCTATAGCAATTCCGTCCCAGTACTAGCGATATGGTACCGTCCGCTAGGTTCGGTAGGACGAGTGGGGTGGACATCACGACTGTACCTGCTATATATGGAATGCATACCATAGTCCCGCGTGGGGCACAAGCAAAAACAGGAAACCGTAGCTCGGAGAGCAGTCTCGGATCTGAGTGGTTTTATGGACCCAAAATTTCCCTGTTGACAATCTACGATCAAATGAAAAACTTTTACAAGACAGCGGATCTTCCAGAAAAGATAACTTTATTGTGGACTGACCTCCACGTGCGCAGATCCGACCCGTGGACCCGCTTTCATCGGCACGCCTTTGCGGCACGTCATTCTATCTCAATTATAATCCCCAACACGAGTCCTCGTTTCAATAACCCTACCTCTGGATCCAAACGTAGATTCGAATGCTCACGATGACGACTTGTTGGCGGATGTTCTACTCCGTCACTGAAGTACAACCATAGCACTGCCAGCTCGGTGTACCGCTCACAGCCCGCTCTCTTCCGCGTTCTTCCGTACTTGCGTGGCTCTCATTGGAAACATATATTGCCATCCACTTCTAACCTATAGATTGGTTCGCCACGCCACACCATTACATTACGATGCTGCTGGCCGGGCCATTACCTCTCCGGCTTCCTAGTTACGCATCATCATTCTTTTCCGCGAACCAGCGAATACATCTCCGCGTGTACACACGGTAGATCATCACGATCTTGGGCAACTGGCTCGACGTTGCTCCATCAAATGTCTTGGTTTCTTTTTTGATTTCCTGCTACCCGGGTTGTTTTGTCGTGCTATGCCGGCTTTACCTCCATGTCTTTATGAAGTTCGGTACAACTTGATTTAATCGGACATTATGTTTGTTGAGGGTTTTTGTTATGGCCCTCTGCAGGCGGCCCGAGCTCCTAAGATGAGAAAGTGTGATTTCTTATTTCTGTCCTTCGTCCACGCACACATACCCGGTATTCCTAGATAGTTATATCCCTTTCTCCAACACACACCATAAGCCCTATCTTGAGTTCATTTCTGTGGACCCCCACCCCTCTCACTCACATCCACAGCTATTCTAAACTATTTCAACGTCTTCTCGCAAAGTCTCGCTTTTTCCCATATGCTCATAGCCCCTGCCGTTTCTTCGAATATCTCGAGAAGCAGACGAAGTCCTCACATGTATCTTTGATCGATCTAATTTATTCCTTCATGTACGTGTCTAGAACAAGGACTAGCAGAAAGACATAGAGCATTGCCGTGGCCGATTTCGAAAAGGTACTTTGGTTGATATAAGAGTTTTTGACACACTGGCAAAAAGCGAGCGATTGTGGTTGACTTTTGGAAGAACGGTGGCGCAGGCGAGCGACATATCTATTACGGGCGATGGTTTCTCCCGCTTTGTGGATTCTTATGTATGCGGGTTGGGTTCGCGGGGTGGAAAGTAAGATCGCTAACTGGGAGAAGCCCGCAACCCATTTCGCGGAACTCTTGGATATTTTGTAGGTGAGCAGCGCCGCACTGGGACGCCATGGCAGCTCCGTCATTGATATTTCCTTCCATGAGCACCAAGTAATGTGGTTTTGGTCGATATCAGGGGTTGTGGACTTTATCAAGAAAGAGTGATCGCCATGTTTGCATAGCCATAACACTTGTGGCGCCAGAACCGCCGCGCGGCGGAACGACATGACAAGCGTTGGCTTATAGTTCTGGACTTCTTCATGGATAGGTTGCTGGGGAAGAAGGGCTTGGAAGAACGAGTAGTCTCCATGGGTGGAGAACGATAACATTTATACACGAGAAGCAACGCGGCGGAACAACATATCTCTTGATTATATCCTTTTTGGACCTCGTTATCGCCATGGCACTTTTCTCTATTCGATACGAGCGTTTTGAAATTGTTGCGAGAAGCGAACGGTCTCTCGACATCCACTGTTCATCTAGCTGTTTTGGACCTCCTCCAGGTTGCTCGCACTTTCTTTCGACATGTTAACACGACGTAGGCGTTTGTCGAGGTTCTAGCACGCGGGCTACATAAGAAACCACAACCATCATTGAGAGACGAGAACGAGGAGGAACGTGCCAAAAACGGCATTGTCTCTCTCTTCTTTCGGTTTTGGACCTTTTCCTTATCGCTCGGACTTTCTCGTCGACATACCAGCTCGATATAAGCGATTTCCCGGGAAGGCGAACGGCCTCCATACCCCTTCCGGAGCAAATTTTTATACACGGAAAAGTTCTAATTTGATGTAAGCATCTTTTAGTTGAAGCACGAAGCACGCGGACTCCATTGGCTTGCCGACATGAGACTTTCTACGACAAGCGCGCGGTTTCCATGTGCATGTTGTTGGCTAATTTTTAGATATTAGACCGAGGGTCGCGCCGGAACGACACGTAAAGCACTATGCACTTTATGCGACAAGCTCAGTCTCCATATGGATTTCGTTGATCGTATTTTATTTGTCAATTGGGGGACGCGCCGGAACGACATCAAGAAGATTAATAAATTGTTCTGGACTGTATCGTTGATAGGAGCGGGAGTTGTAGATTAAAAAAATGCGGAGGTCAGTAGCTACTTTTCACCTCGTCATATGACGATATGCGGCGGTTTTGGATGAATACAGTTCTTTGGAATTGGGTTGTTGGTATTTGGAGGAAGAGCGCGGGTTCCATCAAAGTAACTTGTTGCTTATAAACGGGAATAAGGACAACACAGAACAGAATAGTATGATCGTCTTTTCCTCGCGTTTCATTTTTTCCATTCCAGCCTGGTTCTGCGTATTTCAGGCTTTAGTTATGTTCTTTGTTCGTGTCCAGCAAGCGCGCGAGTCCATGCGATTGTCTTCTCACGTCTTTAAAAAACGAATCAACACGCATGCTAGGTTTGTTTTCCAAGCCCTTTTCAGACGTTATGGAAGTCCAAATCTTTTTGTTTTAAAGAAAAACTTTGGCACAAGCGAGTGCGTCCCATGAAAGTCTTGTGTGGAGGATTTGGGGCGAGGACGTTTACATCAGAATAGTATAACTGTAATTCTCTCGCGTTCCGTCTCTCTATGGTGTTTCTTCATTTATAGTTTGTGTATTTCAGATTCACTCTTTACTTGAGTTCTTTTTTTGTACAGTGAAAGCGCTCGAGTCTATAAGACGGCCTTTATATGACTTTGATAGACGAACAAACACGCTGGAACACCATGCTGCTTCTTCCGGATCCTTTTTAGACATCATGAATTTTCGAACTTCGTTTGGGGGAGTCGAGTCCATAGAAGAGTGGTACAGTTGCTCTTTGGAAGAATCGCGCGGGTCCCATGGCTGCCCCACGACAATGGTTTAGAGAAAAGGATGGAATACGCCAGAACAACATCATGTTTTCTGTCGTTTTTCTTGTTGTTTAAGAGTGTTCCAGGCCATGGAGCAGAAAGCGTTTGTATTTAGAGCAAGCGCACAAGATCCATGAAGGCATTTCGGTTGCGTTTACAGACGAGGTCAAGACACACTGGGACAGCATAGACTGTACGTGCTCTGAATTTTCGTGTTTTCCCGATAGGTTCAATCATTGCAAATTTGGGTATTTGTTTGATACTTGGAGGAAGCGCACGGGTTCCATGGGCATTTTGTTGGCGTGGTTATAGATAGATATGGAGACGAGACACGCCGGCCGGACATCTTGTGCTACCTCTGCTTTTTGATTTCTTTCCTTTGGACGTTTCAGTTGACAGTCATGATGGATTCTTGTAGTAGTTGTTCGGAGCGAGCGAGCGAGCGAGCGAGTTCCATAAATATCTTGTGTGATGTGTTATGGACGAACGACACACGGCGGAACAACATACTAATCTAGGTGTAGTATTCTTCCTATAAGCTCAATCTTGCGAATTTTCAGCATACTAGTCTATGAACGTATTCATTTGACACTCGGAAAAGCCAGAAAGGTCCAGAAGCATCGCCATCTCGACCAGTGTTTCAACATGGCGAAAACGGAACACGCCCAAGCTCCATGCATTTGTCTTGTCAGGATTTTGGACTCGATGTGTTTGATACTCTAGAGCAAGACTTAGAGGAAGTGCGCAAGTCTTAGCATCGCTGTCTAGAAGTCGTCTTAGAGTATTGCTTTGGTACAATAGTGAATAGGGTCCCATTTAAGGTTATTATAAAGATCGTAAATAAATACTGCGCGTTAAAGTTCATTGCTGGTAAGAGCTCTTGAACTTTTCACATAGTAGTAATAAAGCACAAAAAAGATACTATAGAGCACGTGCTCTACAAAATACTACCTACGGAAGGAAAAAAGAATTGTAGGATGGTTATCACTATGCCCTACGAAAAACCAAAAAAATGTATGGTCAATGAGGGGGTCGAACCCTCGGCCTTGGCGTGACATGATAAAGATCTATTAGCACCACGCTCTAACCAACTGAGCTAATCGACCTGGTTTCAATTTATGCAAAATTTGGGCGTCGAATAATATATATCTCACAAACAAAAAGGCCAGCTGGTAAGACGGGTCGTGCCCCACTACGGAAAAGTCTTCAGCTTATACCTAAAGAGGTATAGAGCCCACTTAGACGACCGAGTTTGCCGGCCTGCCTTGGCACGCACAAATAACTCATAAGACAGACTTACTCTATTTCTCTTACATAACACGAACACACGTGCGCATACACAGAGAAGTTTTCGCAAAGCTTAGATTTTCGGCGATGGAGCCTTATTTAGCACAGGCAACTACAAAAACCTCGATGCAGACAACTTTACGCGGGGAACCTAGTAATACTCTTTTATGCCCCGGACGAGAGTTCCTTAATGAGGGAGGGTTAGGGGGGAGAAACACTTAACATTGCACTCCTACTTGACCAAAGCATTCATGGCCAGATCGTTCAGGATAAGTCGTCTCGCGATATTTACCACTCCCACGATCCTTCGATACGAGCGTACTACGGAAGCCTCCGATAGAATTTTTACAACATGAAGCTTTCACCAAATCCTTTCTCAAGGGAGGAGCTATACAAATTAAAAATACATACTACCCAATTCACTATTTCTCCTACCTCACCTCACAACATATTTGAGGTTGAAAGCGAGACACTCCGGATCTTCATGGCAGTTTTACCATTCCGGTTTGTACACCTCTTTTTCTTACATGTGATCCATCCATATATTGTTTCTTTGATACTTGGAGAAAGCGAGCGATTTCCATATAAGAGCTGAGTGTCTAGTTGTAGACGGAAACTAAACACGCTATTGATTTCTGATTTCTCCAGTTGAACATTCCCCGTAGCTTTTTTGAGGTGAGCCTTAGAGGACACGAGCCAGTACCATAACCTCATCTTTGTTTAGTTTATAGACGAAAAGAGCTACTCCAGCAACGACATGAGATAGATTCCTGCAAGACTTTATGCGACACTTGCCAGCCCTGCATTTCCGCTACATAGGCCAAACAAGCTTCTAGAAATGACTAGGGAGACAAGCAGTCTCTATAATAAGTAGTTCTCTCACATTGTAGACGAACAGAGGCACGCCACGTCCCCATGCTTGAACCGGGAGAAAATTTTCGATTTCTTTTGTTCCGACTGTCCTGCTGACTCCATTCAGCGACTCATGTATCTTTGTTAGTACTCAATGTACTATCTCACACGGGACATGTATTGAAAGCACTCGGTTTTTATGTTTAACCCTCGACATCAGAGAACTGTAATACCTGTTTATTCTTTTGTCTCTGAAATCTAGAGGCTCGGAGCAGGCGCAGGAAGTTTCATCACAATCGTTGACTTGGTGTTTGTTTTATGTGTCAAGCAAGGGAGAGGGTTCTGTCCCGGGCACTCATGCGGAGGGAACGATTTGGTTTATTGTTGTAGTAACTTGTTTGCCGCAGAGGTGTTTTCCCCAACAGTAGTTTAAGCCTTCTCCTTTTTAGAAACAATTCGTTGTGCGGGGACCAGACGCAGCAAGGGCCATTTATTCTTGCTGTGCTCTTTTTATTGTAGACAACGCTTACGTGCGAAAGCTCCCTTCCAAACGCACATTCGCCCAGTCTTGTATCGATTTATTCACTGTGGACTCCCGCCCGCGAGGAATGCTTTCTTCAACATGTCACTCAAGATGTAATCTTGTCGGAGATATTAGTTGTGTTGGTTTCGGTTCAGAGCTGGTTCTCAGCACATCGTCCATACGTGGTTCAGTTTTGCGGACTCCGGAGGCCTTCATGAAAGGGTTTCGGGCCAAATTTATGATTCCCAGATATTGTGAGATATAGAGCGGCGCAGCTTTTCTTTCCCAGATGTATAATTGGAGTCCAGGTTTCTAAGACTGATGTTGTAGGCCTAGACTTGTCTTCCGCACATCGGGTCTTGTAGAGGATCTTTTCACGTACTCGAAGCTCTTCATGCGTTGTGTATTCCAGACATGAGAGTAGTGATCACATCCTTGTGGGATTCTTCTTCTTATAGTAGACGGAGAGACACGATCCAGAAACATAAAGATAGTTTGACGAAGGTTTTGTTCTGCGTAGGCATGCCTGCGACATTGCCGGTTCTCCAACCCGCTCCACACCATAATAGAATCGGAAATGTTTCTACCAGCACTACACATGGTCTGGATTCTTCGTAATTTTCCCAAGTTTCAAACTTGCATAATACAGACGAACATGTTATTGTCGGACATAGTTTTGTTCTAAAATTATCCCGTTTACTGGCAATTGATGTAGAATACACGGCCCAACAGCACTTTTTCGTTACGGATCAGTCGTAGAGCGATTGAGTCGGTTTTCGGGGTTCCATAAGTAGGACGCGAATAACTTTTGTTACTGATAGTCTGATACGGTCGTACGCGCACTCATCTTTACCAAATTCTAGACTCGGTACCGCGCAGTCTTCCATGCAACGGTTTAGAAAAGGTTTTGTTCAACATAAACGCGCTTTCCTGCCTGTTTGAATATTTGAAATCGTAGTTCGCGGAGACGGCTTGAAAGCACATGTGTTTTAGTTCTGCTCTTTTTATTCGCTTCGAACGTACCGCGAGAAGTCTTCATCGTACGGTACCTAGAGATTTCTAGACTTCTGAAACTGCATGAAACCAAGCGTATCGGGATTTCTTCTCTACCTTTGAGCAGCGCATGCGTATTTGCCATCTCAGTTTATAGTTTGTAGAAGCTCTCATATATAGTATTCGAGGTTCGGTGGTTGAACACGGTCGAACGGCAAATAAGTATTCCGTCTCGTGCTTTCTATTCGTGTAGGCCTTGTCACGAGGGGTCTAATCCATGCTACAATGGTCGTGGAAGGTTTGGTGCTGTGATCCACAAAACATGCAATGCATGTATACCTCTTTTTGGTAACTCGTACAGGTGCTGAGGCCGAAGGGTCCAGTGTTCTCCTTGGATTGGAAGATCCGATGGCCGCGATTGAGGGAAACACGGCCCCAAAGACACATGACGACCCTATTCACATGTTTGTACCAGGTACCGCATCAGAAAGTCAAGATGGCCCTTTTGGTGCCAGGAGCGGCGCAGGACATTCTTGGCCTGGAACAGCCATTTTCAAGTCGCTGATAAAGTAGTACCGCTTGTGTTTTGTGCTTGTAGTAGCAGGCGCGAATAGTATAATACGAGAACCGCGTCTGAGAGGCACATGCGTTGGTATGGGCAACCATTTCTTTATTCCGGGGCTGCTGCAGGGAGTTCTCATCGAATGCGTCCTGTAGCTGTTGGAGACCGCATGATCCTGAGCAATGAGTCTTTTGTTGGTTTCCTGCTCGAGACATTGACATACATCTACTCGGATGTTCTTTTAGTCCACCATGGACGTTCGGGAATAATCTTTTGCTCAAAGTGGCCGGCTCAAATATGGTGTACTTAGAAGCCCCGCGTCTCGAGAAGCATATATTCTGGTATGGTATCATTTTCATTATTTTCAGACTGGCTCCAAGTGTTCTCATGAGTACAGTTCAATGGTTTTTAGAGACCACGCGAGTAGGGATGCAGAAATGTTTCTTCTGCCCGGAACATCGATCTCTTGTATCGTCATTTTAGTCGTTCCATTAGTAATGTCCACAGAGATTTTATCGTCCGAGGACGTTTCGAGTCGAGTGAGAGCGCGGTCCGGAAAGCGGGGTATACATATGACATGCTACGAGGGACATGTGCTTTAAGCGGTTTTATTTTGCCCAGTCCTACCACAAGAAAGCTCCTGAGTAGACGAGAGTCCGTGGTTGTCGGGCACCATATGCTATCCCTCTATCCATTTATTAAAAGCCGAGCTGTTCGTAAAGACAGTGGCAAGTCTTTATTTCGCGGTCCATACAATAATGCGGCTTTTCAATCTTGGAAACATAGCAACCTTTTGCCTGGAAGTCGACATTCGGTTGCGCAATAGCAGAAGACAAGCTCGAAGTCCATGGAAGTCACGAACGGGTGTTTTTTTTGCTTCGATCTTTCCGCGGGACCGCTCATATATCTGAGGCTATCCGGACTTTTACAAACATTGCCGTAGTTGGTTATCACTCAGGAAATGGATTCGCGAGTGTAAGATTTCAAGGTATCTTCCAGCCAACCCATAGCCCTCCATTGACCAGATTTCAGAAACGCCACATACCAGGTTGTATTGTAAATCGCTCGGGCAGAGGCGTCCGGCACATGGTGTACAGATAATCCATTTTCAGTCCATCCCAGAACTAGCTGCCAGGTTTGTTTCGAGGCCGACGTCAGGCATAGTATAATAGTTCGTAGAGTTCGGACAGTCGAAAGAGGCCGCGCAGCCCACCCCATCGACTTCCATTTGCTTGCATTCCAGCTCCTTTCCACCACGCAAGGCTTATTACATGCTGATATGGGCGTGGATATTCCAATATACCATGCACAGATCAGCCGTGGGGTTTTGTCCAGCGGCGTAGCGCAAACCAAACCATTCATTGATGACCGGCAAGTTTTAGTGCTCTATGAAATCCAGCATGTCGGTATTGTATTAAGAGAGAGACAGAGCGAAGAGACTCGTGTCCTGAAGAAGAAAGATCCAGCATGCGCATAGTAGAGCAAAGAAACAAGTTCCGATCCATCGGACTGTTGCAACGAAGTTTCTACAACTCCCGTGGCGCCGAGCGCTCTAGTTTTTAAATCCTCCAAGGAATTCTCAGACAAGAATCCATGGCGTGATGGTAGGCCAAATTTTTGAGAAGCGGGCGCGTGCTCCATGTACAAGTTCGATCTAGTTTTTATTTCCTATGACCGGCATTGGTATGTGATGCAGCGTGTCTTCTTTCTTAATCTCGGATTAAACTCAAGCCTCGGTCGAGCAAACACATCGGCGAACGCTACGGCCTTCTTCAGAGCATCTTTCTAATGTCGATACTGAAATTTGACTAGTTCGTCGCCTTAGATTCAGGGGTATTAATCCGCAAGATTGATCACAGTTGTCGAACATTCCGGGAACTCCTTCATTTTTAAATCCCGAGTATGAATGCAGAATCCGAGTGTTGGAACCATGACGATGAAGGGCGAGATTTTGGGTATGTATGTGCGCATATCTGAGTAAAGAAGTAAAGAGGACGGAGCCAGCTCGAAGAAGATTTTATACCAGCCAATCTTCACGAACCATGGTTCTGATAGCGCGCTCCACGAAACAAAAACAAACTACCCACTCAGCTCACGCTGAAAACAAACGAGGCTCGTCGCAATGATAGGGGGCTACAAGAAACCCCGCTTCGAAACATGACGCATGCACATGTACATCTTCCCCTGGCACTAAGCGCCGCCATTTCCCCGCTGCATCATCATCTCAGCAACACGCACGCACGGAAGCGCCCAACACAGGCGCTTGCATACGTGCTACCTCCCTATGCGCGTAGTAAAACCCAACCTTGCCTATACCCACGAAAGAGCATCATGGTGGAACCCTGAACCAGTACGCAGACCCTGTCACACGGCGGCAGTATGAGTATGAATGAGTGTATAGTATATTCATATCCAGCCATCGAAAGCCCAACGACTGTATACAAACAGACCAATCCAAACTACGAAAGAAGGTTAAAGAAAAGACGAGACAACAAAATAAGACAAGGTATCAGAGACATATCATCACACACCACCCACTCCAAAGCGCCAGTACCTTACACTCACTCACTTTCCGACGCCAGACTAAACAAGAAAAAATTTACCCATCCAAGGGACGTGACCACCAACGCCGAACCAGCCCTAGGGTCGTGAGGATAGCGTGAATCTGTAGAGCAACGCCTGGCGAACTCCGGTGTGTAACACACAAAGGTTGAAGGAAAGGGTGAAGGGGATCAAAGCACATCAGTGCAGCTAGTGGCGGGGATGGCCTCCGCAGCAGGGGCAGGTACAGAACCAACTTCTTGGACAGGAGTTGGGGTCTCAGTAGCAATTGGCTCATCGGCGAAGATGTGAATGGGTGCTTCTTCCTCAGCCTTGGTGGGTTCCAGCACTGGCGCTGCAGCAACTTCCGGCGTCGTCTCTGCAGGAACAAGCACCCGCTCGTCCACTACCGTTTGCTTCTCCTGCTCGTTCTCCTTCTCCAACTCTTGCTCTGCCACACCAAAGTCAACCTCTTTCGACAGCCCACTCGGCCGCTCAATCCCCGCATCCACAGTAACAAAGCTCGCGCCATCACACCCCTCGCCGTAGAAATCCGCGGCATTGAGGTCCGACAACGGCGCGCGGTCTTCCTCCATAGCGTCCTGCGCGATCTTCCTCAGGCGTGGGAGCTTGACGTGCTCGGTCTCAACAGCTTCGAGACCGGTCTGCATTGCGTCGGTGGAGGAGCCGGTTGTAGCGAGCTGAGCGAGGAAGTCCGGCGGTGGGATGTTCTCCTTGCCGCGCTCGAGCTCCTCGTTGCGCTTGCGCGTGACGTCGTCGTCGTCAGAGCTGATGTCCAGCACGGCGGCGGAGTGTTCCATGAGGTTGGCGGCTTCCTGTTCGGGCGTGTCTTCGTGGATTTCGAAGAACCAGGACTTCGGCATTGAGTCGTCGAGGGCGGAGGCATTGCTAGGAGTGGCTGCTGGGGTGGCGACAGGAGTGGTCTTGGGGGTATAGTTGGGGATGGTGCCGCTGAGGGCTGCGTCGATGGAGAAGGGGAGCGCGGGGCTGCTGTTGTGCGTGAAAGAGGGAGGATCGACGCGGCGGAAGGGGGAGCTGGAAACGCGGCGCTTGGAGAGCAGACCGACACGTTTGTGCTTGGGTGAGCCTCGGCTGTGGCTGATGGGCGTGGATTTGGTGGTGTTGGGAGACGAGAGGGCTTTCCTGACCGAGGGGATCGACGGCGAAGCGGTGAAGGTGGGGCTAGGCTTCGAGGGAGCCGTTACGAGCGAGAAAGGCGAAGGCTTCGAGAATCCAGCATCGCCCGTCTTCGATCGCTTGGTTGGCGAGGTAAAGATTGAGGGGTCGATGTTCTCGGAGTCGTTGTCCTCGAAGACGGCTGGTGCACGACGTTTGCCGGTGATGGGAGCGGGCTTGCCGGAGGGAGACGAAAAGTTAGGCGTCATGGCTGCAATTTTCGCGTTTAGTAAAGATTTCTTGACGGTGCTCGTGCCAATGCTCACCATTCTGCCTGTTTTTGGCACTCGAGAGAGCGTGGAGGCGCGAGGTGCCGCCGAGTTCGGCAAAGGGCTGGCGCGTAGAGAGGGCCATTGTTACAGAGTGTTTACTGGGAGCCGGTCGACGTCGTAAACGGCGGGAAGAGGGCAATCACGTAGATTGAGAGTCAACAAGGAATTGCAGCAACGGAAAACGTGTGTCGATATGTGTGGTGTGGCAGGTCGTTGGTGTGCACAGAGCGGGGGAATCCAGCTGGCACCAGACGCGATGGAAGATCGCTTAGTCGTCGGAGCAACGAAGTGTCGAGTATCCCTCACAGCTGCAAAGAAGAAGCCGTCTCACCAGAATATCAAGCCCGGGGAACGACGAAGAGTAGCAGGAGACGAAGAAGAGAAGCGTGCAACAGACGGAAGACGGGCAGCGAGGGGCGAAGTCTATGAGACGGACTCTACGCGTTCCCGAAGCGACTAGCGCGTCACCAGGTGAAAGCTAGGGGGGCCCACCGTCGCGTCCTCCCGCGAAAGGCCTTAAGCCTCGCTCGCCGCCGCAAGGATGCTATCCGGTTTGCGTGCTCGCCGGCAGTCAATGCGGTCGTGCGGATTGGCTCTCGCTGGCCCGGGCCTGCGCCACGGAAACGCGGACGCGGTGCGAAAAGAACATGGCTCCTACACGCGCATGCCTGTCGTGATACTATCTGGTGAGGCAGACGTGCAGCTTTGCCAGCTCGGGAGCGCCTCTCGCCCGTTGGTTGCGTCCTGGTGCGTCACACCCGTCTCCTGGCGCGCCATGGAGGGCGAGGCTGGGGAGCTATATGGGCGGATTGAGAGGTAGTGCAGCGTCGAGGCTCAACTTTGTGCAGGCTGTCGGTTTCAACGCGAGAATTGTGCAGCATGCGCGATGCATGATGCGTGATGCGAACGACCGCGTTGACGCAGTATGCACGCGGGGCTGCTCGCACCGAGGACCTTCTGTTGGTGCTCTACCAGACTTGTGCGCAAGGCCTTCATATAGCATCGCTTCTCATTCGGTATTGTCTAACTGAGTGATTCGTCCATCTGATTCTTACCTCCAAGTGTTCTACTTGGCTGTCAGTGGGTAGGTGTACTTCATACTCGATACAGTCTCGCAAGTGTTCTTGCCCCGAGGACAACACTCTCTTCGATCGTCCCTTTCAAATCGTGTCATCATGCCTTTCTCTCCAATCAGCCTGCCTCACATACTCAGTCCCAGCGCGATTCTCGAACCTTGATAGGACCCCATTGCGCGTTCAACCACGTCTCGTTGGCCTCGTCGTAGCCATTCTTCAACTTCTTCACCTCTCCCGTCTCCTGTCCTCCCTCCTCGAAAGCATCTTCAACGGTAGGCGCCTTGTACGTGTTAGCTTTGTCGACATTGGATTTCCACGAGTCGTTGGCCAGAAAGGGGGAAGGGAGTGAGAATGGACGGGGGCACTTGACAGGCGACTCAAATCCGGAAGACGATGCCTTGGGCCAACCTCCCAGTGCACCACTCATAAAGGTGTTGGGATCGAGAACATGGTGTGCAGAGCGTCGATCGAGGACGAGGGACGGTGGCTTCGGTGCCCTGGTATGCGCATGCGTGGGCTTCTTCTTCTCGTTCTCCACGCGCTGAGCTTTCGGCCACCGAGACGGAACTTTCGAGAGTGGTACAGGCGGCGGAGGCGGGAATGACATCTCAGGGTTGTCCTTTGATGGCCGGGGTGATGGCAGCGTACCAACATCCCAACCATCATCACCCCAATCTGACTCATTGGTAACTGACCCCACCACTTGCTTGGGTATCGGACCTGTATCATACTCACCATCGTGGTCAACAACGGTAACTCGTCCGTCCTCGCCGTGGATGACAAATATAGGCGGGGGCCTAGGGACCATAATCAACACGCCCTCTACCTCCTTTTCTTTCTCCTCTGCTATCTTGTTTTCTACCTTCTCCACCTCTTCCTCGGGGATAGTTGCGACAACATTGATGCGGGAGAGCTGCTGCATCTTCATCAGCGTCGCGTGGATATCGCCGCTAATGGCTTTCTGTATATATGGGTTGACGTTCTCACTCCCCCTCTTCTGTCTGCCATTGGCGCGCGTGTTCGTCCACTCTTTCTCCTCATAGAACGTCGCGTTCAGCTTGCCGAGCCCTGGGGTAACAGAAGGCGGAAAGAGGTCTGCGCCGTCGTCGATGAAGCTTTGCGTGTACGTCGAGCGCGGAGTCTTGATATTGGCGGGGTTTGGGCTTGTGGTGCCGTTGACCCAGTTACCGATATTCCACGCGCCGGGCATGCGTTGCTGCACATCGAGGCCGTCATCGACGAAGGAAGGCGGCGTTATGGAAGACATGGTCTTGTAGAGAGTGCAGGTGCGAGAGGCGGTGACTGGCTGCGAAAGTGGAGGCGGAGGTGGGGTGGGTGCCCAGGTATGCTTGAGGTCGGGGCGTTCCGCGGGCGGGAAGATAAGGTTGGCTGCCCGAGAGATGGAAGGTGATGGAAGGTGCGGTGTGCTGTTGTGAAAAAGGAAGGAACGACGTCATTATCTATGTGGGAGGTTGTTGCGGTACCAAGAGTGAAAGTAAGAAACCGGGGCAGCCACAACTACTGTTACAGCGTTTCGACAGGGAAGTTACATAGCCTACATACCGATCATAGTGTTACTCAGTGCTACAGCTTCGCCTTCTCCCTCTTTCTCTCGTCCTCCCATGTCAATTGCACCCTCCTCATCTGCCACCAACTCCAGAGTCCCGCAACAGCCGCTACAGGCGGAGCAAACCACAGCAAAAAGCCCCACCACCTAGGACTCCGTCTCCTAACATCCTGCATGACCCGTTCTACCTCTTTCTTCAAGCCGTCCCTATCCCCGTCATTCCACACTACCACCCCGCGTCCTGGACCCCTCCTCAGACACCTCTCCGCCTTCTCCCTCACATTGCCCTGACTCATGACCCGATTCCGCGCATCCTCTTCACTGAGATGCGCATCCCGTTCGCGTAGCCGCCGCATCTGGATTACCGGGTCTGTGACGCCGACAACCATGATCGTGCCGCAATATCGCTCCCAGCCGCTCTCGAAGAGCAGCGGTACGTCAAGCACGACAGCCCAGTAGCCGCGGAGGTAGGCCCACACCATCTGCTTGTACATCTCTTTCCGCACCGCGGGGTGCACAATGCCATTGAGTATTTTGCGATCTCGTTCACGGTCTGCACCTTGGCCGAACACGCGGCGGCCCAGCGCGGGGCGATTTAGCGGTCGTCCTTTGGGGCCGGCATCTGGCTGAAGGAGGTCGGGGGTTGTTGGTGAGAAGTGACGGACAATGGCATTGTAGCCGGCGGTGCCTGGTTCGACTACCTGTCGCGCGATGAGGTCGGCGTCGACTACGGGGAGGGAGTAAGGTGGGCGGGAGAGGAGCGAGGAGACAGTCGATTTGCCCGTCGCAATCGAGCCTGTCAGGCCGAGAAGCAGCATGGTTGCTGACAATTTGGTGGGCCGGTTTTATTGAACCGTAGTTTCAATGGGGGATTGTTCGTGGTGATGCAGCGTTCATATAGCGAGGAGTGTTATGACGCGGGATGGCGGGGCGGATGCAGGTAAAGCTCAAGCTACCTTGGAGCTAGGGCCACAAGCCAATGGCAGGAGCTACCCGCACTGCTTCATGCTTTTTCGAGAGCAAAGATATTTTTTGGATACTGAGGTTCTCACTACTCGGAATTTTGTGTACATGGACTTTTTGGCAATGTTCTACTGGAGTTGGGATATGTAGCACGAGCGTGTCTGATCGATCCAAACGAAGAAGCTATGGCCTGGAAGGTAGGGATAGCAGACTACGTAATTGATCATTCCCCCTAGATGTTCCAACGATTCGTAACCGTTGGCCGCATAAAAGCTTTGTGTAGCGATTCCAAAGACGCCATCCAATCGAACGCCCCTTGAATTGACTATCATTTACCCTGGCGCCGCAAATGCCTTGTTAGTATTCCATGTACACGTATTTCAGTTATTTGGAGGGGCTCATGATACCGTATTTTCACTTGACGCGTCCCCATTCTGCTCCATCTTCACATCCTCTCCACCGGCGAGAACCTTGGTCCGCAGATGGGATCCGTCGGTCGGTCCACTTCCAGGAGTGAGAGCCGCTGCCTGGCCGTTCTCATCGACAAACTCGAAGTTGTAGCGCGACAGGAGGTGGGGAATCGCCGAGAGCTGGGGACCGTAGCGAGCTGTGTTGTCGTAAAGTTCGAAGAGTGGGACGGCGAGAAGCTTCATGTTCTTGGGGACGCTCAGGACCTCTATAGGCGTGTCAGCCTGAGCTTTGTATCAAGAGAGTGTCTAGACGTACTGCTTCGCGGTAATTGTATAAAGTAGAGCTTCTTACACTCCTTCGGCCTAGTAACGTGCGCGGGGATGAAGGGGTACATGAAGGTCTCAAAGTTCGGTCGCCACCATTGCGCAAGTGTGTCGCCAATCTGCCACTCGTCGTTCACACCCTCGCCCGTGAACTGTGTTCCGACCGGTGCAAGGCGCTCGTTCAGCCTAGCCTTGAAGCCCTCGATCTCGTCATCTTCCGCGCGAAGGTAGTCGCCGGGCCTAGATACAGTTTAGCGTAGTCCTGCGGTATTGCGCTTCGCGGTTTATACGCACAGCTTGAAGAAAGCATTGGCGATCTGCAACATGAGGATGTGGGGGTGGTTGTGCTCATGGCAGACAAGCACACCTTCGCAGGTCCGTCGCATGCCATGTTCCACGTAATGTTCTTCGAGACGCTTCAAGCGCGCAAGCACCGAGGGATCCTCCTCTGGCTGGCCCTCCTTGGTGCCAAACGTGTAATTGCTGAGGGGATACAAGCGGATCGTCTTCGGCTGGTTCCCATTGAAATCCTTGGGGAGCGTGGGACTATGGGGAAGTTGGCCGAGTTCCTCCATGTATTATAGGGCGACTTACGGGTATGAGCTCTGCGAAGCCCGCTGGGTTATGGTGGACATTGTGCAGGGTGCTGTATGCAGAAGTGGCTTCCACGGTTGTTGGGTGACTGCCGCCAAAACGCGCGAAGCTGGAGCAGCTGCAACTGCAACTGCCAAGCTACGGCAATCTCGCAGGGATCAGAGACGACCCTGGCTGCACGTGAAAGCACACATCACCCTGTTGAAGACTACGTAAGATCGCCCTCCTCAATCTCAGCCTAAGTGTAGAGAGAATTGATTCAACTCGTTGTTCTCTGATTTTATCTGCCTCACAGGATCAAGAAAAAAGGCTACGTAGTTGATTGGCAAGCATGGGAAACACCGTTCTTGTCACTGGAGGTACTCCGCAACCATCTTTCTATGGTAATGTTGCCAGCCAACTGACAGTTCACGCAAGCCAGCGGGCTCCTTGGCCGCCAAGTGCAGAGAGTCTTTCACCTTGATGGTTGGACAGCCATCGGTACCGGACTCAACCGCATCAACCCACCAGAAGTCATCAAGCTAGATATCCTTGACCCTAAAGGGATAGAGCGTGTCCTCGACGAAGTCAAGTATGGCACATTTGAAGCCCCGAGGCCATCGGCCATGCTAACACTACATATGCAGGCCCGCTGCTGTGGTTCATTGTGAGAAACCTATCCACGACCATTCCTTGATCAACTAACAGCATCACGCAGGCGCCGCAAACCGCTTCCCTGACAAGTGTGATTCCGATCCGGAAGCCGCAAAACGACTCAATGTCGACTCAAGCCGGTCTCTAGCCGAAGCCACAACATCACGCGGCATTTTCCTCATCTACATTTCCACCGACTACGTCTTCTCCGGAGCTCAAAGACAAGCGCCCTACAAGACCACATCCGCCACGGATCCGCCCAACACATACGGCCAAACCAAGCTAGACGGCGAGAAAGCCGTCCTAGAAGTCGCCAGCAAATCCAGCGCGAAGAACAAAGTCGTCGTACTTCGAGTTCCCGTCCTGTACGGATCCTGTGACGAGCCTTCCGATAGCGCCGTCAATGTTCTCATGTCTCAGCTTTGGACCTCCCAGAAGGTACAGGAAGGCGAGCCCAAGATCAAAGTTGACGATTGGGCGCTACGCTTCCCAACCAACACATCAGACGTCGGGCGCGTATGTCGCGACATCACCAAGCTATATACCAGCTCCTCGAATACCGATAAGGATCTACCAACCTTACTGCAGTTCAGCTCTGAAGATCAAATGACGAAGTGGGAGATTTGCAAGACATTTGCGGACATCATGGGCCTACCTCTTGACGGATTGGAGCCTTTCAAGCCCGAAGAGCCGCCTAAGGACGGCGTGAAGAGACCGTACGACTGCCATCTCGACACCAGTACACTCAAAGAGCTGGGAATCGATGTAAGCACGGTTGATTTCAGGACATGGTGGTAAGTCATGAGATACGCGGCCTCTTACTGGTTATTCATTCTATTACAGGAGACGTGAAGTCGGCGCGTTCCGCTAGAATGATGTCGTTCTTTGCTATGGAGGTGGATGTTCGATGCTCGGGAAACGAGACCCAAAGCCTGTGCCAACAATAGAGCAGTCATTGACCATATTCACACTCGTTAACTGACACAGCGTTATATCTGCTCCTGGCTTCGACTCTTCTTCCTTTTCCCTGAACTCCTGATTTCTATATTCCAGCAAGCAAGCCACCGGATACAAATCTACCTAACCCTACCAACAACTTTCTATTTAATTCTTCAACAGTCACAGGCAGAAACTACACTACCTAACCAACCCGTATCATCCACACCTCTCTCTCTAACCTACACGAACCTGTAACCTTCTCATAATAACTTACTTTCATCGATTGAACCCCTCACTCCGATAACAAGCAGTATAACATAGCCCAGCCTCATCGCGTTGCATTCGCATCGCCGACGAGGTCAAAAACCGCAATCATACCACTCTATTCATGCATCACTCTCGCCACCGCAAACTTCCTCTCATATTCCCGTCCAACTCGCAAACAAATCTCCATATAACCACCAAACATAAAACACAAACATCCCACTACGCCACCATCTTAAAACCCTACCCCCACAATTACCCTGCCGCTCCCCTCCCGACAAACAGTCCGCTCGCCAAACCCACGCTGCGGATTCGTCGCATCGCGCTGTTCGGCGGCTACATGCTCTGGACCGGGGCCGGGCGGTTACACACATACGCGAGGCTGTGCCGCATCAACTTCAGACGGGAATGCGAAAAGTGCACAGCAGTTAAGTACCGTGGGGACTTCTTGCTTGCAATGTTGCTTTCAATCTTTACTCTTTTGTTTCCTTGATTTGAGGTCGTGGGATCGGCCGAAAAGTCGTTTCATTTACCTTATTTGTGTTTGTGTTTGTGTCGTGCATTTGCGATTTAGTTCGTGCGCGGGTACGGAGTCTTCGAGTCTAAATCTAAATTCTATGGATCGCTTCAACGGCGGCGGCGCGCAGGTCGCGCGATCGAGTTTTCCGGATTCGGTGGTGGTGGAGTCGAAGACGTCGTGGGCGAAGACTTACCTTCCGTCGTTATCGTCGGCGGCGTTGTCGTGGAGGAAAGCACCGCATGGTATCCATCCATCCCATTCAATTGCATGAATATGCACGAGTAGATCTAACTCACCAGTAGAACGATCGCCTCGACGATGGAAACCCCGTTCGCTCCGCGCCTCAGTTCTCATCCCCACGATCCTCTTCTGCTGGGCACTTATTATCACACTGCAACTGCTGCTCACCCGGAGTCAACGCGATGGCGGGATAATATTCGCCGAGAAGATCAGTGCGTTGCCGCTCAGGCAGACGTTCCTACACACGTACTTCCCGACGATTATTGCGGTTGTGTTTAGCATTTTTTGGGCGTGGATTGATCTCGAGACGAAGCGGCTGGAGCCGTACTACCAGCTGAGTAAAGAAGATGGGGCGCTAGGGAAAGATTCGTTGTTGCTGCGGTACCCGTTTGACTTCATTCCTCTGGTGCCTGTTAGGGCTTTCCGGCAACGGTAAGTGTTTTTTCATCCTGCTTACCTGGTTTTGAGCCTTGGGTCGCAGCTGACGTCGGCCTTTGTAGCCACTGGGCCGTCTTTTGGGCGTCTTTTGCTGTCATCTTGGTAACCTGGGGCATTGTTCCTACGCAGTCTGCTATCTTCTCCACGGAACGCATCACCAGGACGTCCCCGTCTACCTTCTCCGTCTCCACAGGATATATCCCCGCCGAAAAGCAGGAGTCTGTCTTGACTCTTCAATATGCGCACTCGACGTATGCTATCGTGGCGCTCAATGAAACCCTTCCTCCATTCATGACATGGAACTATACCCTCGCGCCCTTCAAGCCTCGAAACGGTACGGCCGACAAGCAAGTACAGGGAAGCGGTACGTGGACTGCTCCGACTATGTTGTACAGTCTGGATCTCTCGTGCGAGGAAGCTCACCAGGAGCCGTATCTCAAAACCCATACCCTGGGGATACTGTATAACAACACTGCTGGATGCTCGTGGAGTCAAGGCTTGGATGGGAACCTGACAATGGATGAACAACAGCTGTATAACTCGACAAAAGAGTTCTCGGGCATGTATGCAGGCTACTGGAATCCTGACGGATTCGCCCTATATGCTCTTCAAGGCTTTTGTCCGGTCGAAGCAAACCATACGTTCTATGCAGCATTCCAGAGAAACAAGAAGAAGGAGGATCCGCCAAACAAAGTTACCGCGATCTTCTGCACTCCGAAATATTACGCCCAGAAAGTCAATGCGACAGTTGACATCGTCACTGGAAGACCCCAGGAGGTGGTAGCGTTAAGTGCAAAGGAACCACTCTCACCTGAGATTTTTAACACGACGTGGTTGGAAACCCAGATGAGCAGCGGTGCCTCAAGTCAAGAAGTAAGGGGAAACGGCCTACCAACAGTATCGGCTCCGAACTATAACGAGCGACTGATGAACTCGAACATCACACTTGTGCCCCTAGAACGCATGACTGGTCTAGCAATCCAAGCCAGTAAGAGAGAGACGGCGGACTTCCTTGACCCAAAGACCCTACGCGAAGGGTACGAGATCGCATATCGACTGCTGTTTGCGCGTGCGATGGTGGATGTACTCAACCCAGACCTAGGGCCGACGGACCAGGTTGTCGGAACTACTCAAATGCACACGGAGACAGTCGCGGTTGAATCGATATTCACTTATATCGTCGAGGGGCTCCTTGGCGTCATCTCAATAGCGGCCATGTTCCTTCTATACTTCTCCATCTCAAGACCGGGAAATCTAGGGTCAGATCCAAGCACCATCGCCAGCATCATGTCGATAGTAGCAGACAATAAGGCCCTACTTTCTGAATTAGAGAATTTGGATTGTTGTACCATGGAAGAGGTCGAACAGGCTTTGAGTCACAAGAGATTCAAGCTTCTTAATGATGAGCACGGCGTTAGGTGAGTATCAAAGCTCAGTACGGCTACTTCGAGCTGATTGTGTCTCCGTGCAGAATCACCAAAGTCGACCGAGTCATTGATGCAAGCACCGATATCGAGCCTTTGCAGCCCAGGAATATGGAGATTGCTAAACCGGTTCGACCTGTTGAGTTAAGCTTACCCGTAGCTGTTCCGTTTGTAGGATTATTCGTCCTGCTAGCGGTTGGTCTCGGGGTGCTTTTCTTTAAAGCGGAGCTTAATGGTAAGTAAAGATCGTTGCCGTCCGTGTTCGCCTATACATGGCTGCATGTCCTTCCAGAAGGAAGACTGTAAAGTTTCATGTTACCTATGTTACCTGTGGTAAAACTCTGCTGGGGTGTCTGTGCTTCGTGTCCACTATAATGGTGTTAGCAATCAGGCTCGGAAAATTCACTGCTAACTCATGAGCAGGGCTCCCCCTGCCTTCCAAAAACCGGATTGTCCGAAGTCTCGTCCAGAACTACATTCCTACCGCAATCGCCTCGTTGATCGAACCGATGTGGATCCTCATAAATCGATTCCTTTGTATGCTGCAACCGTTGGAGGAACTCCAGGGATGCAATGCTCGAGCCAAGAGATCAATCGACTTGAACTACAGTTCTTTACCACCTCAACTCGTAGTTTTGAAAGCCATGAAGACCCGTCATTTTGTGCTCGCTGCCGTCTGCACAATGGCTCTACTTGCGAACCTCCTCGCCATCACTTTCGCGAGTATGTTTCACCAGGATTCGGTACCCATCTGGACGCAAACAAATTTTCATCCGATGTTAGACTTGAAGTTCGTATCCATAAATGGTAGTGAAGCCCGCGCTATCAAGCTAAACAAGAATGGTGAAGATCAGTTCGTTGTTGCCGAATCCAATCTGAGCAAAGGCACTCCGCTATCAGCGTGGACCGACGAGAGCATGTTTTATCTGCCATTCACAACAGTTCTTGACCATGAGATAGGAAGCAGCCTCGAGTATCGAGCCGAAACAGAAGCGTTTGGGGCCGAATTGGATTGTATAAAACTTGAATCTGGTGTTGATTACCGCGCTATTCGAGAGGTCGATGAATTTGGGAGGATCACCATGAACCTGAATACCACAGTGCATGAGAACTCAGGAATGGTTGATTGCTCAGGGCATACCAGTATTGAGGTCGGCCCGATCAGTGAATCCATCAACCAGGAGAGTCGTTGTCAGCGCGGTCCTAGTGCAACAGAAGTTCTTCTCTTCCTAGACGCCCCCCAAAACAGTACAAAAGAGGATCAAGAGATATGTATGGGAGCGGTTGTTTTAGGATGGCTTCGTGGCCGATCGGGGACATGCGGCGTTGGGGACGACAGCGATTTGGATGGAAAAAACTCGTTATTCGTTCGGTGCCGCCCGCGATTGAGGAAAGGACGCGCTAGTGTTCGAGTCAATTCGAAAGGTCAACTACAAGACAAAGTCGACCACTACGTCGGGGACCCAGATCCAAATTTCCGTAACGGCGAGCTGCTCAGCAACAACCCCGTCAACCTAATCGCGTATTCCAATCGATATCTATTCGCTTCCGTAACTCCTCGCTGGCACAACGATTCTTTCCCAATCGATTTCTTCAACCACTTCGTCTCGAAAATGAGCAACGACAGCCAACTACTTGACCCAAATCAGAATTTCCCATCCTTTGAGACCATCCAGAGGCAGCTCAATGCGACTTATTCGAAACTGTTCGCGATATGGCTTGCTGTAAATAAAGACACTTTGTTGATGGTCCCAGAAAAGCATGACGAAGCTCCAGTAGTAGGCTGGAAGGGCCATATGGAAGAACGCCTCTTCTTATCAACTCTCATGTTCGCTATTGCAGAGGTTATCATCTGCACTTACGCCATTGTCGCAATAGCTGTCTGTTTGGGCCGACCTGGCCAGTACCTAGCCCGTATGCCAACCTGTATAGCTTCTGTGATCGCTTTATTCGGGGCAAGCGCTGCTGTGCAGGATTTGCGAGGCACTTCGCAGTTGAGCGAGAAGGAGCGCGCACGACATCTCGAGACGCTGGGTTTACGCTACGGGTATGGAAGTCATGTCGGTGGAGACGGTCGGATCCACATCGGCATTGAGAAAGTACCGTTCGTGAGAGCCAGAAAACGAGGGACCTGGTTTGAACGGAAGATGAGCACCTTTCGAGATCGTGCTTGAAAAAGTTTCATACATATGCCTTTCACTGTAGTCATCCCGCGAGATGGAAGATGGAGCCCGAACCTAATAGATCTGAATGTCAGTCCATATCGAGCTGGAAATGAAGCTTATGATCGGCGAATCACTCACTGATATGCATGAACCCCGCGTAGAAGTGGGCGTATGTTATAGAGGACTATGATTGTCCAAGCTGCGTCAAGTATAGTTCGGCGACATCGACTTGTGCATGGGAAACAGAGGTGCTGCGACTGCTGAACAACAAGACGCCCTGACAGTGTACGCGCACGCTTCTGGAAACATAACTGAGAGCTACCACCTCATTGTCGGATTCTCTTGGCCTTCCTGACAGTCTCGCATGCAGGCATACGAAACAGTCCGCGGACATTGTGCGTAGAGTGCTGATGTTGGTTAAACATGTTTATGCATTGGCCGAAGCAAAATTCCTCCGGCCCCGAAAATGGACCACCACTCGCAGACATTTGCATAAATTATTCCGAGACATTGCGGTAGCTTGTGGGTTTCGATGCTAGCGACTGCAAAAGGAACACCTCAGCCTCGCGCTAGCGACAACAGATGCAACCTGCCAAGCTTAGGTATCAAACAGAAGAGTTGAGCATTGTAAAGGATTTCCCAGGACTATGATGTCTTCTGAAGAACATTCACCCTTTTTGAGCGGCTGAGCCGTAACCGTTTTGAACACGCATCTACGTATCTCGTTCTCGATCCGTCGCTGAAGGAGTCGTCGCCTTGAGTAGGGAGTGTAGTTTCGTCCACTTCCGTTTTGTGTTTGCGGAATCGCAATCCCTCATTTCGGCTCTGCTGATGTTTACGGAACTCGTGTATGTATGTGTATATTTAGGCTAATGGACGAAGGCACTGTCAGCTTCCTAGAGAGGATGTCCGCGGGGAAAACGGCCCCATTGAAGGCACTTGGTGGGCGAAGGCTTGTCTCCGAAGGATTCGATGCTTATATTTCGAAACATTCTATTATGCGTAAAGATCAGGGCCAATCGCGGACAGAGAATGGAGATTGCCTGCGGATCTCGGATGCATTGTTTCTCGCAAAGCGGATCGTGGCTCTAGGGCCCACAGCAACACAATCCTGTGTCTCACAGCAGACAGTAGGCACACTGTCCATGGCGGTGTGGATGGTACGGTACGGGCGACATCGCTGGCAGACATGTTGTCGGTAAGCTGCGGTATCCATCGGTTTGCGTGCCAAATGCGAAGCTCTTGTTGCTCGCAATACCATGGTCGTCCGTACGAGCCGCCAAATCACTGCACTGATCATGGCCTTTTCGCGAGATAGGAGATAATACGAGGGAAGAAACATGGGCCAGCCAAGTGGACTGACGATTGGATCAACGAAAGCCTTGATACGAACCCGGCATGCTTGAGGCTTGTCACCTCCCAGCCTGGGAGCGGACTCCGGACTTGTGGCTGAGGAGGCCGCCGATAGTGGCCATCGGACTCGCTGTCGTGGACCTCGTGAGTTGATGTCGACGGCGGACTTCACGCGGCCAGGCCACCACAGGCGGATGAGATGGGCGCGCGCGCGATGAGTGGACTCCTGAAGGCAGCGCCAGCACACCAGAGTCGCGGAAAAGGCACACGGTGGACATTGTTCTGGAGGAAAGCGAGCGCGTGAGAGACGATGTGACAGCGTGTGACGGGCCAGCGAATGGGCGGCGTGAGACAGGTGCTGGCAGGCAAGCTGGACGGTGGAGTTTCAGCTGGCTGGGTGGCGACCGGCCTCGCGGCCGCCGTCCGGCCAATCCTGACGCTGGGCCCCTGCGGCGTGTTATCGATAGGCGGGTCTCGCGAGCCTAGCGAAGCGCATCCCTGCATTCCTGCCGCTAAACTCTATCCCCGGGCCACTCACCATCGCCAGCTCCGCACCTCAAGACTCGACGACTTTCACCCACCCCCTGGGCCAGTCACCAGAGTCTTTCTCCGCCGTGCGTTTCAGCAACAAGGCCCCTTCCAAAATCTCCATGGCCAATGATGCTACCCTCGTACCTGCCGAGCCAGCCCTGTTTGCATAGTCCGCATGCGTTGCACCACTCATCCTGCCCTCACCCTCTCCCGTCTAAACCCACTTGGGCACGAGGCCGCACCCCCTCCCAAATCACCGTGTGAGGTGGCCCTATGGCGGCCTATTGCCTGTGCTGGACTACCAAGATCCGCCGTGGCACCATGCACCCGTCCTAGGGCAGGGGTCGGGGCAAACGCTTACCCTGTGCCAGTCCGTTTCTACAGACCGCCACAGCCTGCCTAGAGTGGGTGGTGGAGCGATCTAGTATAAAGCTTGCAGTCATCCACTGCTCTCTGTTTCTTTCCCACAAGCACAACCACAGCTCGATTCACTTCTTCACTTCTCTCTTCTTTCGTCGTTCTAGTTCTAGCCTGCGGCAGAACGTTCCACTCTCTATTCACTGAGCATCACATTCATTACTTTGCACATCAACCAGCCTCAAAAACTTTCTAGCCGGCCTAGCCATCCCACACCACACACACCACACATCCACTCAACCCCCACAGACCATCCTTATCACAATGAAGTTCTCCCAGACCTCCACAGTTTTGGCCCTTGTCGCCGGTACTTCTGCCCATATCCGCATGAAGTGGCCCGAGCCGTTCAGCTTCACCAGCTTGTCCCAGGACCCGTTGATCGCGTCGGAGTTCCCCTGCAAGCAATCGAACGGCTTCACTCCTCCCAGCGTGAAGAACGATTGGAACGCTGGCGAGACCAAGAAGGTCCCGTTCATTGGCACCGCCGTCCACGGTGGTGGATCTTGCCAGTTCTCTCTCACGACCGACGCGAAGCCTAGCAAGGATACCCAGTGGAAGGTCATCCACAGCATCATCGGAGGCTGCCCAACCAAGACAACTCTCGATGCCAACATCTTGCCCGAGAACGCCAACGGTGAAGGTGCTGACCGCATCTTCGACATCACGATGCCAAAAGATGTCCCCGCCGGTGATTACGTATTCGCCTGGACCTGGTTCAACAAGCTCGGCAACCGCGAGATGTACATGAACTGCGCTCCTATCACCGTTGCCGGCTCCGGTGGCGATGCATCGTTCTTGAGCGGTCTCCCAGACATGTTCACTGCCAACCTCCCCGATCAACCTGTCACCAAAGCCTCTTGCAGCACCCCTGAGGGCCTAGGCGATTTGAAGTTCCCCGAACCAGGCACATCGGTTGAGACCCACCCCAAGGCCGAGCCCAACTTCAAGGTCGAGGGCTCCGGTTGCGATGCTATGCTCAAGTGGGGCGCTGGCAATGGCAAGATGGGCTCTCCCTCCGGAGGCGGCGGTGCAACTCCCGCCAACAGCTCCACCCCCAGCTCTGCTCCCAAGCCCTCGAACACTGGTGCTGCCCTGGCTCCTTCAGCTGTGCCTAGCACCGCGCCGGTTGCCACCCCAGCTCCCGTCACTCCCGTCACTCCTCCCACCGGCGGCAGCGGTTGCACCGAGGGCGCCATCGTCTGCCTTGGCAGCAACCAGTTCGGTATCTGCTCCAACGGTGTTGCCACTCCCCAGGCTCTTGCTGCAGGCACCACATGCTCCAACGGCCAGATCATGCGCCGTGCCATCCGCGCCCCTCGCGCTCACCTCGCCCGCCGTCACGGCATCAACCTCGTCTAAACGCGATACTAACTATCTGGTCGCTTGCATTCCAATACCGAAGCGTCTGTCGCCACGAAAGCATTTCTCTGGAGTTGCATTGCGGATCGGTTCGATCGGCACATGAGCGTGTACGAACATCATGGCGGGTTTCCTTGTAAATATGGCATTGGCCTTTTCTGTTTCTAACTTTTTTACCACTGGGCAGGTCGCTGCTTCCTGGTTGACCCCTACTTCATTGTATCTGCATGTTCTCTTCACATTTTTCTCTCCATTTCTGCTTCTTTCATGTCTGCGATTTGCAGCGTGCCCTTTCTGAGTCTCGAACTGTGGTCGTGCGAGTACAGCAGTTAAATTAGACTACAACATCAAATGCATATATCTGATGCTCTATAATTCTGCGTCTTGCAAGTGGTACCTGGTATTCAGGTGTGTGACATGCAGTATATCCCGTCTGGTGCCTTGGTAAACTACTTCCGAGATATAACGCCGCTTTCGATTCATAGAAAGTGACAAGTGACCGATGAGTACGTGTTCCTAGTACAGCAACAAAAAGAAGCAGCAGAAGATGACAAGATTAGTACCGTATAGACCTGCAGTGTGAGGGTCGTCCCGAGCTCCAATGGAGCTTTTGCTGACGCAGCATATCGCAAGTGCAGCAAATGGCGAGTTGGTAGCTGCTAGCGGACTCGAGCTTCCTGATTGGGCCGCGCCGCTATTCGCCTCCGCTCGCGAAATGTGCTGTGATTCCCCTCCAGCTCGACACCCGCTCTCTCAGCCCTACAGCTCCAACACACACCGCACCGCCCGCGCACGCGACGACAACCACTCGCCTCTCTGCTCTCTCACTCACGCCAGCTGGACCACGTATTCCTATTTCCGTGCGCTATTCCCATCGTGTGCATCAGCCTCGGCCCTTGTTTCGCCCGCCGCCACCTGGGTCTTTGCGGCCTATCCTCTCGCCCCTCGTTGCCTCCTGCTCCCCCACAGCCTGCCCACGTCCATAATCCCCCGTCGCTGTTCTGCACCGTTCGCCCAGCATGGAAAACAACCAGCAAGACTTCGACTCGTCCAAGTACCTCGACAATGCCATCCGCGCCGTGCACGAGAAGAAGCCCCTCCCCGAGATCGACTTCACGCTGCACACCATGGAGGACAACACCCAGGTGAGCACCATGGAGCGCGTTTGCAAAGGTATGCCTCACCCACCTCCGACTCTATCGTCTTCGAGCTGTAGTCCCCGCTGCGCCATCCGAAAACTAAACTTCAGCTGACCCCGCTGTGACTGTCAGATGTGCAAGCGCCCGCCTTCAACACCCCTACGCAGGAGCAGTTCTTCTCGCCGCACGACCGGAATAAGCCCAATATTCAGTTCTTGAAGCAGCACTTCTACCGGGAAGGCCGCTTGACTGAGGAGCAGGCATTGTGGATAATCAAGAAAGGCACCGAGATTCTAAAGGCTGAGCCCAATATGCTGGAGATGGATGCGCCCATCACTGTGTGTGGCGACGTTCACGGCCAGTACTACGACCTCATGAAGCTGTTCGAGGTGGGAGGCGACCCTGCTGAGACGCGCTACCTGTTCTTGGGCGACTATGTTGACCGCGGATACTTCAGCATTGAGGTAAGACTACAATTGGGATGCGGGCGCGAGGTAGACATGCTGACAACTACAGTGCGTCTTGTATTTGTGGTCGTTGAAAATCTGGTATCCAAACACGCTCTGGCTGCTCCGGGGCAACCATGAGTGCCGTCATCTGACGGACTACTTCACGTTTAAGCTCGAATGCAAGCACAAGTACTCGGAAACCATATACGAGGCTTGCATCGAGTCTTTCTGTTCATTGCCGTTGGCCGCGGTCATGAACAAGCAGTTCTTGTGTATACACGGAGGGCTGAGCCCGGAATTGCACACGTTGGAAGACCTCAAGAGCGTACGTCCTCCAATGCTTTCCGTATGCATTGTACTTACAACAACTAGATCGACCGATTCCGCGAACCGCCTACCCATGGTCTGATGTGTGACATTCTCTGGGCTGACCCGCTCGAGGAGTTTGGGCAGGAGAAGACGAATGACTTCTTCGTTCACAACCATGTCCGTGGATGCTCTTATTTCTTCTCCTACCCGGCAGCATGCGCCTTTCTGGAGAAGAACAATCTTCTATCAATTATCCGCGCCCACGAAGCGCAAGATGCTGGTTATCGCATGTACCGGAAGACGCGAACCACTGGGTTTCCCAGTGTCATGACCATCTTCAGCGCGCCCAACTACCTCGATGTGTACAACAACAAGGCCGCTGTCCTGAAGTACGAGAACAATGTTATGAACATTCGGCAATTTAGTATGTTTGTCCGACTTCTTGGTCAAAGGAGCCTTTGCTGACCACAAGCAGATTGCACACCACATCCCTACTGGCTCCCTAACTTTATGGACGTGTTCACTTGGTCGCTTCCGTTTGTTGGCGAGAAAAGTACGCAGCACCTGATTATAGACTCCGTAATTATCAACTGACAAACTTAGTCACCGACATGCTCATAGCGATATTGAACACTTGCTCCAAAGAAGAACTCGAGGAGGAGACGCCAAGCTCATTAGCTTCAGGACCAGCTTCACCAGCGATACCTGATAACATGGATCCCAATTCCACAGAATTCAAGCGAAGGGCTATCAAGAACAAAATCCTTGCCATCGGAAGGCTTTCTCGCGTATTCCAGGTCTTGCGCGAGGAGTCTGAACGCGTTACTGAGTTGAAAACAGCATCCGGGGGTCGACTCCCTGCCGGTACCCTCATGCTCGGAGCAGAAGGGATCAAGCAAGCTATTCACAGCTTTGAGGATGCCCGGAAAGTTGATCTCCAAAACGAGCGACTCCCACCGAGTCACGAAGAGGTACGAAGGTCTCAAGAGGTCAGCCGAGAGCAGGCTCTCGAGAAAGCTACCAAGGAGGCGGATAACGACACGGGCCTCGCAACGGTCGCTAGACGTATCAGCATGTGAGTATCCCGTGTGCATTGCCTCCACGTTCCTCGCTAATACCGCATAGGTCAGCTGGGTCCGGGCGCAGCAGAAAGAGTTAGTACTGTCACTCCAATCGATGGATAATTTGATGAAAGGTATTGGCACTTCTTTCTCCGTCGCTGGACATTGTATTGTCGTCAATATACCAATGCGGCGCATTACGGGCCAAAGAATTGGACGTCGATGACGCAGCTTAACGAACGATAGTAATTGCTGGTCAAGCTGATGATTTGAAAGGACTAGCGTATATGAATGTATTTCACTTTATGAAAGCAAGCACTGGACTATGTAAACTGCATTGTGACGGTCCAATTTGTTGATGACCAGCTACTGAGTGTATCACACCTGATATGGCTATATTCCTTACACAGTTCGCGAGCTCCCACATACTATTGGGACCTTGGAAGGTTCCCGCCGACGGGTTCAGGTTGAGGTCATCTGCCCCAGGCCAAAGTGGATGCACGTGACGTCGGGCCGGTGGATGTTCCGCCATCATGAACTTCACCTCTTCTGTAACTGTCCACATTGTTATGTCCCTCTCCACGCCCGATGCCTCCATGGGTGGCCTTTGTGCCGCGTTTGTCAAGCTTCTTGAAGGCAAGAGGAATTAATCCCATATCGACTTCCTTCCGCTATCGCAACGCCACGGTCTTGCGACTATCGCGCCTTAACCTCCGATGCGCGTCCACTCACATTTCCCCAACCGCGATCAACTACCGCCCGAACATCCCGCCAAGGAATGAGGATATACATAATGCCTTATCCGAATTGGGTGGATCCGCTGCGGCGTATGTGAACATCAGTAGACTCCAATTGGCGCTGCGCGGTTTGGCAACGCAGGATGCTGCTACACGAATTGCAGGTACGGTCATGTCAAATCAACCTGAGAGAATATGTACTGATTGTGTGTAGTTCTCGGTTTGAACGGACAGCTAAGCGCCCAGAAGCTTGCGCGGTTATTATTAGCAGATCCGCTCGGCGCGGAAGGACAATGGGAGCGAGAGTTGGGAGATACGAGCGATGAGGATGGGCGGGCACTGCTGCTACGGTACGGATAGACCTTGTCTGAGAAACAGGCTATTGCTAATGTATCCAAGATTCGGAGACGAAACAGACGCGCGCACACCGAGCCCTCTTTATAGAACCCTCTCCATTCCTTCGCGTATCTTGCAAACACATAATCTGGAGGTCTTGGTTTCTACACTAAACATAAGCGCCGCAAACGTCGGCGTATCCTCCACTGCCGAAAACTCGAAGGATGCGGTCCTCGTCCCAAAAGTAGAGACTACCTCTACGAAAGGGCTCCCTGTCCCATATCCTGTACACAAGAGTCTGGTACTTGGCGAAGGGATTGATAGTGCGGTTGCATATGGAAGGTTCACCTCGGACCTTGTCGATGAAGCAGGCAATATGATCAAGGTGGCATTCGACCTACCCCCAACATTAGAGGAGTCAACCCAGGCTGGGCTAAGTGCTTGTTCGATGGTCAATGTCGCCGTTGGAACGCGGTCATTAGACAAGTTTCGGGAATCGATAACGAATTCACAGATTTATGAGCAAGGGTGGTTCCGAAGCGGAATGCCTATCCTGTCCCAATGGCTGGTACAGGATCTTCAGCCTTCGGATCCAATTCACCCCGCAATGAAAGCTATGATTAAGTCCATCGTCGATGATGTAGTGGTGGATATTACCAAAGAGGAGTCACGGCCACTCTCAAGTCTTACCACGTCTACGACGCCTCAAGAGATAGCAAAGGCTGTTCTGGGGCACCTTGAAGACTGGGCTGAAAAGTCGCATACAGAGCTACGTGACCAGCTGGACGAAGCCTTCACATCACGCAATTGGCACAAGCTCTCCTGGTGGAAGCTCTTCTGGCGGGTCGACGATGTCAGCATGATTACTTCGGAGATCCTGGAACGAAGATGGCTTGTTGATGCTGAGAAAGACGCAATCTACCTGGCTGGGCGTATGAGCCAGGCAGGTTTCCCCCAGGATGTGCAGTATACTTCAGATGAGCCAGTACAAGACCAGCCAACTCTCCCGGATGAAATTGAAACGCCCAAAACCGACGTCTCGACAGAAGTCCGTCAGCCCCAGCCATGGCCTTCACAAATAGCCACAGGTCGGGCCGAGCTCCTGGACGCTACGATTCCTGCCTTACAAGCTCTCGCCCAACGCTTAGTCCTCACCACGTTCTCGACCACATCGCTAAGCTCTGCGATCTCAGCCCTCCTCTACGTGTCAGTATCTTCATTCTCCGTTTTCGAAGCCAGCGCTGTGGCCGCACTAGGCCTCACGTTCTCTCTGCGGCGAATGCAGAATCTCTGGGAAAGTTCGCGCGAAATGTGGCAGGCGGAGACCAGGGAAGAAGGCCGGAAAACGTTGAAGCATACAGAGGACGTGGTGAGGATGATAATTCGGAGGAGCCAGAAGCCGCAGACAGTTGAGGATGATGGTGTTCAGCAGCGGATGAGGGCGAGGGAATCGGTTGAGAAGGTTCGGGAGGCTTTGCGTAGGATGTAGCGTCTCTGGGTGGAGCTGTATATGTAGGTGTACATTGTATGTGTGGTACTCAGGCTTGTTTCATACCGGAACCATTGGCTTATCATATACTTCTGATTATACATTTAATCTGGCTAGTCACATGCCGTCCGCCAAATCGTTACGCACCTAAGGTAGTGTAGCTCAAATTAAGTGTTAATCTTATCAGAATCTGCTGCTAATTCGGATAGACTCTATATTGATGCATTGGTCTGGCTTAACTAGCGCCAATTCTCAGTTGTATTGAGCTAATATGGTTATATGGTTGGACAATCACATACATCAGATCCCGAAGATACTCGCGCCTATATGGAAAGCATGTTTCACACCCAGAAAGCGGTGTATACCTTTGCTATGCGTCTATAAACGATCTGCCATAGAACGATTATGATTGGCTCGGCTGTGGAGGACTAGGGTCGGACGCAACGCTGAACAAATTCGCGATTAACGCCAGCTCCAACTGCGTTAGCTCGGCGTGCACGTCCCCCAGTCGCGACGTTTTATATAGCCCGCTCCGCAACTTTTGGAACCTCACTCCCTCCCGCCCCCCGCCACTTTCAACCCGCAGGTTCCCGGACTCTCAGGAACAAGATGACTAACAAGAAACAGACCCCGTTTGGACCAATATCCTCTCAGAGAATCGGCATCTCTCGAACCATACTCATACAAGCACTGATTAACTACGACAAGATTGAGAAGGCAAATGCCGAAGACTTTCCAAAGCTCCTCGACTCTGCGCTTGCCCAGAACTCTGATCAAAACGTCAAGGTACCTTTTGACTGATGTCATGTTACTGTAAGTGAATAGACTAATAATAGCAACTGGTAGTTATGCACCGAGTGGGTCGCCACCCACCAATCGTCCATTGCGGGATGCAATGCGCTGTTCAAACACTTCCTGAGTTATGTGCAGGCGATTCGGGCTGAACCAACTAGTCCCGAACGGGAACGGATGTTCTTAGGCCTGTTTGGAGTTCTCAGCGATGTACTACACAGGAAGTTCTTTCATCCAGTAGATCCCCACGGATCACCGTCTACCGACGTGGTATCATCCATGGAGCCAATACTAGAGATAACGGAGAAGCTTATCGAGGAAGGAGCAGCGCATGAAAAAGCCGTGGCGCACCACCATCCAGGTATAATATCATCCATCCTGGAATTCTGGCGCATGAATCAAATACTAACGGACCGAGAATGGTACCTTATGAAGCAGGCACAAAAAAAAGGTCGCGACCGCGCAGAATCGACTAGAGAGACAGGAGCTATCCCGTGGCCACAATCGAAATCGAAGTATACCTTGCCAAATTACTCTGGTGTCGATGATCGACTATTATGGTATGAGTTGCCGGCTTCGACAATGCTCGACCCGATGATAAAAAACCACGTGAAGCCAATATTTCCGAATGCCCTCCGCCGGGAACCATTCAAGACAGACTATGCGGGAGACGATGTCTCAGAGGTAATTAATTATAAGCTACTCTAAATGCCCTCCTGGGCTATACCATCTAACGACGCGCTAGGCACTCGATGACTACTTCGAAGATCTGGATCTGGAGTGGACTCCGACAGCCGACAATCCGACAGGCGAAACTGCGTCTCACAGATTATGGATAGATTCGATGGGCCACCTTCACAAGCGCAACAAGCAAACTGGCGAAGTGAAGTCCATGGGCAACGGCTATGGATGGTCTCTCGACTTCTGCAAACAAATGAAACTATTCGACATACCCAAGAACATCATAGCCGCTCGGATGGCGTACATGAAGGAAAACATGAACGTACAAGTAAAGCGAAAAGAAGACATCAAAGAACAAGACGCGCGTCAGGCTTTTGTACGCCCTCAGCAACGCAGGCGCAACCGCTCAGCGTCACCAGAGCAGTACGACAATCGCCCGGATTCGCGTGAGAGCGCGTCGTCCCGAAACGATGCTTCAGGAGATTCAAAGGGGCATCGCCGACGTTCCAAGTCTTCCAAGCAGCATCAGCCTGTACCGAACCGTGGCAGACAGTCCGGCACCATGATACCATCCGCTTCGAGAATGACCGTTGGCTACGACCCGCAAGCGCAGCTACCGCCACCATCAATTGGTGGTCCACCTCCCCCACCCCTTCAAGCCAATTATAACTATGGAGCAGCCTTCTCTCAAGCCAATGCGATGTATGGTGGACAGTCTAACACGGCTGATATCGGTTCTCAATTCAGCGGGAATGGGCAATACGGCAACAACCCTCACTACAACAACAATGTCACTTACGGAGATCAATATCAGGGTGTTGGCGGAGTTCCATACGGGGGAGGTTATGGAGGTCAATATCAGAGTGTTGGCGGAGTTGGCGGAGTTTACGGTGGTGACTTCGGAGGCACGCAGAGTGCTTCTTATACAGGCCCGTACGATGGTGGTTCCGTCAACCAGCACCCAGGTGGTGTGTTCCAAGGAGGTGGCTTCGGAGGCCAGCACGGTGACGGCTTCGGAAGCACGCAATATGGCGATTACTCTGGCCAATACGGTGGTGGTGTCCCAAACCAGAATCGAGGAGGTCGTGGAAACCAGAATCCAGGAGGCCCCGGATATCAGAACCGAGGAGGTCCAGGAAACCAGAATCGAGGTCCCGGATATCAGAATCGAGGAGGTACTTTCCAAGGGGGTATGGGTAGCGCGCAAGGTCATGGAGGATACCAGAACAATTTTCGTGGAGGTCGGCGTGGGAATGGAGGCGGTCGCTGGTAGTCATGGTCGAACTCTCGTCGAAGCTCTCGCGAGATTGTCTAGACACTATCCCAGTCGGCGGATGTTTAGTCCAAGCTTCTAAATCTAGTTTGTATTGATGGTAAGGGCAAGGGTGCGATTTCCGGGGTTACTGGCATGTTTGTGTCATCACCAGTTCATCTTTGAGGTTGTCTCCAGAAGTTGAGACAGAAGATGAGTCAACTGTTTGCAGGATGGCCACCCTAGAGCTTCACTCTCGGGCTTACCTTGCACTTAGCTCATGGTAGATAAAAAGCACGAACTTAGTTCTGCACTCTGGCCTTGTCATGTGAAGTACGGATAGGATACTGAGCGAAGCCGGCTGCAGCTCATTTCCATTGAAGACTGCCAGAGCGGGTAGGCAAGACAAGATCGGGCCGTAGAACGGACAGCTTTCACCGCACGCTGGGCCATGCAGTATTTAGTGGCTACCTAGGTACACGCGGCCGGAAAGGCCAGGGCCAGGGGGGTAGGTAAAGTGACTGGTCATTTTCTCCACGCAATCGCCGTCCATGCAGCCTCCCGCCGCCCAGTATTTATTTAGCACGAGCAGCAAACGCCCTCTGCCCATCAACCTTACAACCTCGACCTCCGGCAGATCTTATTTCAAGGCCCTCTCGCCCTGGAAGTGCGGGTGTTTTGCTCCATCCACTCTATCCACTCGATTACATTGCAAGCTCTCGACCTTGAGGCCGTCGCCGGACACTCAGCGGCAGGCTTATGCTGATTGGCTGGGATCGGCGAACTGGTAAGTCGGCTTGTTCGCGTTGTCGCTTGGCGCGCCCGCCATCACCAGCTGCATCTGCGCGGCCATCACCAGCTGCATCTGCGCGGCCATCACCAGCTGTATCTGCGCGGCCATCCTCCCGCACCAGCGCACCGCTCGTGGCCACGCGCACTTGCTTCTGTTGTCGTGTCTGTTGTGGCATGCCCGCTAACCATGGCCGTCCGCTCCAGCTGCCCTGACATCCACCGCGCTGCCGCGTGATGGCGCCCAAATCCGCATCCGGCACGACCAAGCGCAAGAGGGCTTCGACAACAGCCAGACACACACCAAACAAGCGGGCACGAAAGACGAAGAAAGCCCCGCCGGGTTTCGAGCCTCGCAGCGACATCAAGGTGGAGGAGTACCTGCCAGATTCGGACGAAGATCCTGAGAAGAGCTGGGACATCAAGGACATACTCGAGGAGGGTTACGACCTCAACCTAGTACACCACTACTTCGTCAAGTGGGAAGACGAGGAGTACCCAGATAGCTGGGTCCAAGCTATCAACGCGAATAAGCTAGCGGTGAAGTATTGGAAGGAAAAGAAGAAGGCGGAGAGGAACAAACGCGAGTCAACAGATGCAAACAGTTCGGTCGCGTCAACAGCACTGTCGTCGTTCACATCCACCGCCACCCCAACTCCAAGCCGCTCTCGCAGATCTGGCCTGCGTAATACCGTCAGCGTAGCAGCCGACGCTACAGAAGGACATCCGCCGGACCGGGTGTCACCGCTTGTGCAGGTTCGCCGCCAGAGCGACTTCGATCGCAGCGAGTTCGAGCGCTTCTCGCAGCTCCCGTCAAGCCAGCCGAATAGCTCCCCCGTGCCCGACAAGGCAGACACAGGCCGCGCTCGCGATTTCCGCGCTTCTGGCATCGTTCCGGATTCTCAGAGCACAGACGGCTCCGGTACCTACATACAGCCGACACAGGCGACCCAGACGACCCAGGAAACCTCCGGGTCGAGCGGCGCAGGAGCGGAGGCTGAATTAGACGTATGATTGACCTAATGGGTGGACTGCAATTGGATAACAGTTAGCAGGATTCGCTCCTTTCCTCTACACGACGACCCCACCGGAGATCATCTGTGTCAATTCCAGAAACTGAGGCGATCGAGGACTCACAGCTAGAGACTCAGCCAGAGCCACCGACACGGGAGGATCAGCTTGCTGGCCCAGGTGCTTCTCTCAAGCTTGTGCCGAACTCATCTGTGCTGCAGCAACCAGAGTCAGAGTTGCCGACCTCAGAGGCTCAGGGACCCGACCGACATACCTCTAAGATTGTTGAGAGCTCGTCTCAGTTTGTGCAGCAGCCAGAGCTGTCGACACCAGAGGTTCACGTCCCGCGCCCGCGTACTCCTGAGACTGTGCAGCAACCAGAGTTGTCGACGCCCGAGGCTCAGCTTTCTGGCCTAGGTACGCTCGAGACTGCTGGGAACTCATCCCCAATTGTGCAGCAATCAGAGCCGCCGCCGCCAGAGGATCAGATCCTAGGCCCGCAAACTCTTGATACTGTTGCGAGCCCCTCCCAGATCGTACAGCCGCCAGAGATTCCGACCCCAGAAGCTCAGGCCCCTGACCCGGATACTTCGGGGATCGTTGCGAGCTCCTCTCAGCAACTAGAGCTGCAGACACGGCAGGATCAGCTTTCTGGCCCAGGTGCTCTCGAGACTGCTGCGAGCTCACCAGTGCCAGAGGATACGGATAGAGTCAACCAGGACGACCCAGGCCACGAATCGACCCAGCAATTAAACTTGCAGAATACCAAGGATCTTGAAGCTGCTGAAACAACACAGCAAGTAGCATTACACAACGCAGAAGGCCTCGAGACTGAGACTACCGAAACAGCACAGCAAGTAGCATTGCAGAACACAGAAGACATTGAGATTGCCAGTGCAGTTGTTGAGGACAGCGCTGTTTCTGATTCCTTAAAACCCGTTGAACCTAGCTCACCGCATGCGGCGAGTATCGATCAGGCCACAGTAGAACAGCAATCGCCGCTTTCTACGAGTACGAGTACGACTACAAGCTCTGAGCCCACGCAGCAACAAGAAGCACAGGTCGTTGATAACACTGTCGCAAGTACGCTCGAGTCAGCGCCTCTACAAGATCTCGTGCTTGAAGATATCTCGAACGACAGTGTCACGCGCCACGACTTTGCAGCAACACCCCAAGACCAAAGCAACAGCAGCTCAGGGTCTGACCCTTTTTTGCAGCAGGAGCAACACGCCCAGATAATCTCTACAGGGGTAATCTCTACGGGCTCATTCTCGCATCCTGAAGACGAAGAGGAGAGTGTCCGTCTCACTACTGAGTTTTTCGAGCCTGAGCAGCACAGTTCCCCCGCATCCAGACACGATTCTTCCCAAGAGTCACCCGAACGTCAAAAGTCGCCCGAACGTCCAAAGTCACCCGAACGTTCGCTGTTGTCTGACGAGTCGTCGATTCCGCGTCCTCCGCTCCACTCTCTGGAGATTATCCATTCCACTCCGCCGCCCAGGCCGCGGACTCCATCAGTAAACATGTCCAGTGCCGACGATGAGCCTGGCTCGCTCATAAAAAACGTCCAGGCGTTGTTCCAAAAGCGTCTGGAAGAAAACCCCTTCGTCCCGTCACGTCGAGTAATGCCCAAGTCAAATAGATCGCCTTCGTCGTCAAGCGCAAGATCCCCGTCGACTATTCCAGATCGAACGCCGCTCAAGCAAGGACCAACATCGCTGCGAACGGTCGCGCTTCCTGTCGATAATAATCCAGCACCTGCGTCCGCAGCTGCATCCGCACCCGCGTCTGCACTTGCGTCTGCGCCTATTCTTGAGCCTACGCCTGCACTTGCGCCTGCGACTGAGCCTGCACCTGAGCCTGCACCTGAGCATAATGGCCTCGGAGCATCTTCTGTGCCAGCTTCAGTAGATGAAGATGAAGATGAAGACGAAGACATGAGTGATGCGGAAAGTTTATTGAATGATGACCTCGATCTCGCCAGTAATGAGTACATAATCCCTCTTCCATTAGAGGGGCGACAGAAGACGTGGTACTCCGACGCAATCCAGGACAAACTAGTTCTCTTAGAGGATTTCCTGAACAACCCGCACCGTGAGCTCACTGGAAAGGTGGAAACCCTCCTACAAGAACTCAGGGCGCTCGAAACCCACATAGATCTTTGGTATACTGAGAGCGGCTCCTCCCAAGCAATGCGGCCTGGGACGCAGTTGACATGGGATCTGGAGAATATGAAATTTCGATTCCTCGCTACTCTGCTCGAGTCATTGCGAGACGTTGATATCCATGTTATCCTGGCCATACAGAGCGATCATAATTCCGAACGGTTGAGCAACATTATTGAGCTTTTCTGCCGCGAGAAACACTTTAATTACAACATCCCTGAAAGGCCGCAAGCTCATTCGACGGAGCCAGTAGGACTTGTAAGAGTAACAGTCTTGTCAATGGACTCTAGCCCAATCGTGCGACCCGCCAATGCCATTATCTGCCTAAATGGAGTGCTTGGGGCAGGAGCGATTCGTGACAAAAATTGGTCTATGAATCCAGACGTTGGTATTGTTCCTATATTTCATCTCGTTATCCCTCGAACGGTTGGTCACATCGACCGGTATGTGTCTACCACACTCAGTAAAAGCCAACGTCTACACACCATTGTGGCCAGCTTGGCGCAATTAAGGCAGAAAACAGGATCATCTATCATTGACGATTCTCCTCGAGCTGTACCAGTAGCGAAGCAAGCATCGCTGTATCTGAGATCATTGTTGAGCGACCCACAGCATCAACCAGAGTGGCAGATCCCGGCGATCGGTAGTATCAAGGATGTGATTGAGTTTCAGTCACAACGAACAGTCTCCCCTACCCCAAAACGGCCTCGGGTTGAAGAGATCCTCGAAGACCCGAAGCGGATGCGATTCACCCCACAGCTAGGCAGCTCGGCTGCGAACGACAATGACATAACTCATATTAGCGATTCAATGCCAGGGACTGCGGAAGAAGTCCTTAAATTAAAACAACAACTGCGCATTGCTGAGGCTGCTCACAAGGCGAGCGAGAAGCGTTTCAGTGAGCATGAGGTGGTCTGGAATCAACGACAAACTACGTACGAGGATCTTACAAAGATACATCGTATATCTCTTGGTGAGATCGATAAGACCAAGACGAGGCTAGAGACAGCGATCAGAGCCCAGCAAACAATAAAGGAACGATTAGATAGGAAAACATCTGATTATCAAGACATCCAGGGGCAGCTCACCGCATTGCAAACTCTCAGCATGTCGTCTTCTGACGACAAGGTCGCAGAGATCGCGCGATTAAGAAAGGATCTAGCAGATGCCAACACCGCCTTAAAAAAAGCCCAAAATGACGACCTGCTCGAGTACACCAAGGAACAGTACCGCAAAGCCCAAGAGACCGCCACTAGCCTCAAGGAGCAAAACGACACCCTCACGCGCGAGCTTGAGATCGCCAACCGCAAAGCCGCCGGCGAAGCTTCCGCGCTCAAGCAACTCCACCTCGACAGCTCATTTCAGTCGCTGAAAGACCAGTTAGATCAGCTCAAGCTAGAGAAAAAGCTTCAGGAGAGACAGATCCAGCAAAAAGACGACGAGATTGTGCGGCTGAAGAGTTCGCGCAGTGTCGGCACCCGCGCGCAGACGCCAAAGGCGGGAAACAGTCGCGCCGCGAGCCCTATGAGCAGGGACCGTTTGAACAATCTACGGGCTGGAAAGGGCGGACTCGGCGCGCAATGAACTCGCCATGGTGTGTTTGGCGGGGCGGGATGGTTCCGAGTGTGCTGTAATTGACGGTTTCCCGTGGGGGTGCCGTGGGCTCATGTTTTCGATCGGATATATCCAGGATTTTGCATTGGTGGCCCCGATTTAAGGGGTACAAATGGCAATTCATGGGTAATGGCTTGGCTTGGTTTGGTTTGGCGTTGATAGGCAGACAAGACGCACTGCCCTGGCCTCTAGAGGCGCTCTTGGATTCTGGGCGAAATGGTAGGGGTTAGCGCAGATATACCATTGAGCTGGGACATCAAGGTGTCTGGCCAAGGTGCATCTCCGAAAAGTATCTACCTCGATCTTCTTTTTCATCTTTAGCTAGCAGGTATTCGGGTATTGTTCACACCACTCATAGGCCTCTCTGGCACAGGGAGAGCTAGAATACCAATTTTGTTCACTTCTCTAGACAGTGGTGGTGAGGTCTGAGTGAGTGATTGAGTGCGATGTCCTGGTTGATAACAGGTGACATGGAGGCGAGGGCGTGGCGAGATGATGCGTTTGAAAGGAACTGTTCTGTTGGGGAGTTGACATCTATCTCGTACCATGCACAGAGTCGCACTCCTCGCGTATGGAACAGCGCGTGCGGAAGAAATCGACGGAGATGGATTTGCAGCTACATCGACGAGCTTTCCCTCACGCAACAAAAACTCACAACAGTGTACTGGTGGGAGATTGCATCCTCTCCAAAAAGATGATGCGTGAGACACATTGTCGCTGTTGCGTACCGTACCAACTTCAAGAACATACTTATACTCTTGGCAAGAAGGAGATTCGTTGATCGATCGATCAATTGATGAGTAGGCAGACGTGAAATGCTTTCTGAGAGTCATGTTCTGAGTGAATAGGAGAGTGAATGAAAGTATGTACAGAGTATGTGTGCCTTGTAAATAGGATATGGCAGGACAGTTAGGTAGTGAGACAGAGAAACCAGCCAGAAGGCTCACGTAACCTAACCGTACTGCACTGTAAACAAGCTACGATAAGTACTCCCCGCCCCTCAAAGTTCGACAACAGGCACCTCTACATAGCTCGCATGTTCCCCACCAATAAGTACGACATGCCTGCCTTTATTCCCAGTCGTAAACGCATCTCTAAGCTGCGCATAGTCCAGCAACCGCATGTTATGACCTGAGGCCTTAAACACCAGCTTCTCGCCCGCTTCAAACCGGATACTCGCTGGCCATATTCCGATCTCTAGCTTGACGACAGTGCCAGGGGAGATCTTCTCTTCGCTCGTGTGAGCGTGTACAGGCCAACGCTCTGTCGACAGACTCTCGTCGAGCTTCCAGTGGCTCGCGCGCAGGACACCCATAGATCCGACGCTCTGGTGTGTGTTCACCATCTCGACGTCTTTCGCCTCGACTATACTCTTGTCCACGGCGTTCAAGTCGGCGATAGGGATGTTTACGTGTCGTAACACGTTGCCGTGAGCATCGGCCTTGCGGACCATAACGAAGACATCCATGTCGTTGTGATCGGGGCAGGACATGTATAGCACCGCTTTAGAAAAGCCGATCAGCGTGGTGCGTTCAGGGACCGTATAGCTGAAGCTGAGTTCCCCGGCATCGGCGTCCAAGCGTTTGGGAACTATGTCAGACTGATATGTTTGTTCTCCTGCGATGACGCTAGACTTTTCGCGCTCGAGACTGCTGTTGTTGGAGAGGTAAAATCTCGACGCGGTGGTTTTCGGAGGGGGCCAGGTGCTGAAAGGCATGTTGTGGATTGGTGGCTGGTTGTACCGAAGTACTGAGATGCGCGCCTGCGGTGTTTGTTCCCAGTCGTTCTTGACGCCTTTGGTGTAAAAGTCAAGAAATTTCTTGAAGTCGGCGATTGCATCTAGTTGGTACAGATCGTGCCACTCTTGCGTGGGGTGGAATCGCAGCCTGCCATGGTGTCAGCGGAGACCAGGCGATGATGAACGTGACGAACCATTTCTTGTTATGGGGGATCTCCTCAAAACATCGGATTGAGCCGACCGCGTGCAGGCTTGTTGACATACTAGCTAACACGTAGGCGGGACATTCGATGAGGTGCGGTTTTGCTCGTTTGTCCTCCCAGTATTCGTTGAAGAGAGGGTATTTCTTGACCATTGCGATAATGTCTTCTTGTTCGTTGTCGCCTAGACTTTGTTCAGAATCTCTGTTCTAGTGCGATGCTGCAGAGTCCACTTACTGAAGAGGGCCTTGCCTAGTAAGCCTAAGAACGGAATATCCGGTGCGCCGCCTCTACATAGCATCTCTCTATATAAATCACTCATTCCCTCCAGAGGCAATATGCAGGTAAGATGGGGCGGACTAGCAGCAGCAACGAACCACTGCGTAATTGCAAGCCAAGAGTTGCCCGCAAGAGCGACGCGGCCGCTACACCAGGGGAGCTGAGCAATGTGCTCTACTGTGTCATAGCCATCGCGGCCTTCGGATGTTCCCCAGTATCTGTTCCTAGTCAATGGCGAAGATACGTAATAGGAACGAGATATAGTACCTGATGGTGCCTTGGGAACCCATAGCACCTCTCGTATTGACATTGACGATAGCATACTCGTGGTTCACCCATTCTGCTGGATCAAACCCTTCGAAACTTTGGTATCCGGATAGGGCGCTGCGCGGAATACCCACCCGTCCTTGAATATTAAGGTCGAAGAAACCTGCAGAGAAGGTAAGCACTATACTCGGGAGATCAACAGAATCACAAGCCGCAGTCGCTCACCAGTTCCAGACTTTCCATACGGAGAAAACATCATGATGGCTGGAAGGTTTGATTTGCTAGCCGGCCGGAAAACATCGCCGCGAAGCACAGTTCCATCACGCATTGGGATTTCAATGTCTTTCTCGAACACAGTTTCAACTTGGAAGGGTCGACAGTCGGGTTCCTTCTTGTGGCCCACGGGCAGGTTGATGGTACAGGAATCGATGCCATCATAATTTGATCTGGGGTCGTCGAGACCTGATGATGGCGTATGAAGTACATGGATAGCACCAACAGTATATTCAGGAGTCCTAGATGCCATGGCCGGACGTTGAATCACGTATTCAAATTTGAGACGAAGATGATTGTGCTATTTGTTGCGAGCTCTTGGAATACTTATAAGAAGCCTCAGCCCGAATGTTCACGTCCGGATTACGAGCATCCGTTACTCCGCGGCGACACCTATCGTACCGGAATAATCATACGGTATTCCCCAGGAGGCCAGTCGAATAGAAACCACGGAGGCGGGCGGAATGCCCATGGCCCGGCGCCCTTCATCACCTGGCAGTTTGTTCGGTCTGGTTCGGACGCCGAAAGGAGGAGACGGTGAGTTGAGACCGGGTCATGCTCAACACGCGAACAGTCTAACGTGTCAGGTTCCTGTACAATCCACATGGGAGGGTTGAGGAAGAGGAAGAAGGATGATACAAAGAGCGAAGTGGGTTTGATGCAGACGCTAGCGGCCGAAAGGGCCTCAGCTTCTACGCTAGCGGCCGACAAAGCTTGGCAGCTCCCCACCTCCGCATAGCTGGGGCCAACGACGTCTCTACCAGAAATGACACTGGACCTACCATCCGAGCCGCCTTCCTCGACATCTGATGCTCCTCACTGATACCCATGGAGGGACCCGAGCCCATCGGAGGCTTCACGACCCGATACCCGGACGTCATGGGTTGCGCTACAGATCATCAATCAAGTATGCCGCTTTAAAATTGGACACCACTTCTCTTTAAATGTCAAAATACCTCTCTTTCTTCCTATACATATAGCTTGGATACATCGCGTACCTTTAAAACTCCTCTTGTCTTGTCCCTACGATATCTTCTGTTCCAATCCATATAAACAGTGTCGACCTTATAAAGCATCGAGTTAGATCAAATACACCACCGTTCATTCCGATATCAGAAAGTATGAAGGCTATCAAGTCCGTGAAGCTGGGCCAAGCAGAGGTTCAGGAAGTCCCGATACCACAGCTACGCTCTGACTATGTACTCGTCAAGGTCGAAGCAGTGGCTCTGAATCCCTCGGACTGGAAGTCTCTTGACTATCTATCCACCCCCGGTAAGATCCAAAACGACAGGCCTCATCACCATCTTGCAACGTCCTTCGAATACGTACGACCATGAAATCCTACTGACGCCTTTCCCCAGGTTCAACATGCGGCAACGATCTTGCAGGAACTGTGATGGAAGTCGGCGCCGGCGTTACGGCGCAGCTCAAGAAGGGCGACCACGTTGCAGCTTTCGCGCACGCCTGCAACTCTCTCGAGCCCGAAGACGGCGCTTTCGCTGACTACGCCGTGGTCAAGGGCGACGTCGCGATCAAGCTTCCGGACTCGATGAGTTTCGAAGAAGGCGCTACCCTTGGAGTCGCAGTCGCTACCATCGGGCTCGGTCTATACCAGAAGTTAGGTCTAGCCTTGCCCGACCAGCCAACAAACGAGCTGCACTGGGTGTTCATCCATGGCGGCGCGACTGCTATGGGTACTTTTGCTGTGCAGATGGCTAAAATGTGAGCATCACTAGCGATTAAAGATGATGCCAGAATGCCTGCTTACCAGTATTCTCGAAGCTCCGGATACAAGATCATCTCCACCAGCTCTCCTCGCAACTTCGACCTAGTTAAATCTTACGGAGCCGACATCGTCTTCGACTACAGCTCCCCAACCTGCGCTGCCGACATCCACAAGCTCACCAACAATACCCTCTACCACGCCTTCGACATCATCTCGAAACCCGCCTCGGCACAGCTCTGCGCCGATACTCTCTCAACCAACAGCACCGCGCAGCAGCCTCTCTACAGCCCTCTACTCGCAGGACCAGAGCCGTTCCCTCGCGATGACGTTACGAGCACATTCACGTTCGCCTACACGTGCAACGGGGAGGGCTACAAGGGCGGAGACGTCGATATTCCGCCGTCTGCAGAGGACTTTGAATTTAGCAAGAGGTTCGTCAAGGTTATTGAGAAGCTGCTTCAGCAAGAAAAAGTCAGGATCCACCCGATCGAGCCGCGGACCGGTGGTTGGCAAGGTGTAATAGCGGGAATCGACGAACTGCGACAGGGTAATGTTAGCGCGAAGAAGTTGGTCTTTAGAGTCTCCGAAAGTACTTAGATATGTTTACTAGCGATAGACCGCTGCGTGCGCCCGCTCGCTCGCTATGCGCTGAATATTTTCTCCCGATAATGCGAGGAGTATGGAGTAGAGTGAGCACGAGTAATGGCAACGGGATTGGAATGATATTGACCGGGCTAGGTCTGCTTATAGGGGTTCGGGGCAAGGGGTGGAACGAGCGGAAAGCGGAAAGCGAACGACAAGATAATCGAGATGCTGGATAGGCATCTTGATAAGTACTTAGCTGGGTAGTGTGTAGCACGATTGCGCTAGGTAAGTAGATAGCGATACAGCTAGGTGCTAATAATAACGGTAGTCTATAGGTAGGTAATAACCATAGCATCTACACCACCCCATACATGAGGTGATTCGTCTGATCAATAGCGGAGTATAGATAATCTTTAGAAAGCAAGACCCGCCCTGCCCGATACCACCAATCTCGACACCAGTACACACATAGCAGCGCAGTCCTCGCGCTTCCCCTTCCGCTTCCAACCCCGTACGGAACCTTCGACATGGACCATCCATCTAAATACACGGTAGCTATCCACAATCCAAGCATCCATCATCATCAGCTGCCCGCACCCACCCTGCAAACTAAAAAAAATAAAAAATCACCAACTGTTAGAGCGAGGCTGAGCAGCACGCAAAGTGTGGGGAAAGCCACTTAATCCTTCCTTCGTGATTAACTGTTTCGAAACCAAACAACCAACCCAAGGCGGCATGAGCAAGAAAAAAGGAAAAATCCTATCCCGCCCCGTCGTGCTCCACATGGCATGGCACGCCACACAACTGTCCGAAAATATCTTGATCCTTGATCCTTACTGACGTGAGATGCCTACTTGTCCATGCGCCATGCATCCACCCCACCCGCGGGGCACCCAACTGAACTCTATCACCTATGTACCTGCGGAACACTTCCCTTTGGCCACCTGGCTATCTGCCTATGTCTTAGCTGACTCGCGATCTGATCTAGCTTTAGTTTTAGCAAAACATAGGTACAGTAACGTCATCTGTCCGTTCATAGGTGTTGGGTTGACGGTTGACGCAACACAGCCGAGCCGAGTTGCGTTAAGTCGAGCTGAGCTGGGTTGTGCCCTGTACCGTATACGTACGTATTCTCGAAGGTCGCTATTTCCGCGCGTTTCAGATGGCGGACAAAGCCGCAGCGTCGGGTCTCTGTCGCCAGGCGCGGGGAAGCAGCGAGACTTGAGTGCGTGCATTAGCATGCAAATCTCGCAGGTAGTATCTAGTGAAAATGCAAGGCAAGATGTTAAATGCACTGGATAGACAAACGAATGATATAAACTCAGCATGTATGATTATGCTACTACTACTACTACTACTACTAAAATGGCCGTGTGTATACGGCGTCCCTAGAATGCTAGATGGGGTGGAAAAAATATCGTGATAATCGTAAGATGGATGGCGCCCGCGAGACGGAGATGGAGGAGGAACAACAAACGAGATTATGGAGCGCGGGTATCGTAACCTCAACAAGCGACAAGCAATAAAGAGCAAGTGCAAAATCCAGAATGCCAAAGTGTACGCCGTAAGTTCGCCGCCGGTGGACGACATGAGTGATGCAATCATGCTCGTCTCACCACCTGTAGATAGTGCCAGAACGCCGTAAAATTCAATAACCAGGAAACAAAAAAAAAGGTGGGTCGAGAACGAAGAGATTTGCCGCCGGACGGACTAGCTAGTCCGTTTACCAGACCAGGATGGTTGCGCATGAAAATGTAATGCTTTTGGAAACGAAACGAAACAGCCGATAGTTATGCCTAAAGTGAACGTCGACGCTGCACTTCAGCTGCAACACCGTATTGTTGAAGTGTGTGGTGAATGCATTTAGAGGAGATCCATCAAGCTCTTCCTCTTGCGCACTCGACGGGCCTTGATGGTTGGAGCCGCAGTGGACTTTTCGTCCAGGAATGGGGGAAGTTCGAGCATTGGCTCGCGCTCACACGCGCCGCGCGCAACCATTTTCTGTGCATGCTTGTGCGGGCTTGACTTTAACGATGGGACTGGAGGGACTTCTGAGAACGGCTCTCGTACTGAGGACGGCCGCGAGATTCTCGAGTTCCGCCGCAGTCGGTTAACCGGTGAGGATGTCGACATGGTGAGAGGGGCAGTTTGTGGAGTAAGCGGTGTGTGAGGCGTAGATGGTGTAGGTGGCATATTAGGTCTTCCATTGATGCGAGAGTCCCATTTCTTCGTCGATGGGGTGATGGCAATCTTGGCCAAGGAGAGTTTCTGTGAGATTGACCGCAAGCGTCGGTGGGAGGTCGACTTGATGAGAGGGGATGCAGCGTTCGTCGTAGTATTTTCGTACGGATCAGAATTAAGGAAGGCGTGCGGCTCAGGAGACTGGGGTGTGAGTGGAGGGAAGGGTGCCGTTCGTGAGACCCTGTTCGCGTTCGCGACTACGTAGAGAGACGAGCGGGGCTGAGCATTTGTGAAGGCGGCTGCGCTGCTGGGGCGGGCGTAGGGCTCGCTGGCTGCGGGCGAGCCGCTGCGAGGTGAGCTTGTGCTGAGGAACGACAAGGATTCGGACGAGTTCTGAGACACGGGCATGCGTCCTGTAGCTGGCCGTTGGGGTTCAACGCTGGCAGCGGGCGAAATGGAGCGGGGCCTCGACGAGCTGAACCTCAGCGAGAATCGAGAGGGCTGGTCTGTCTTGCGCAGTTTGTTGAGGGCCGCGATGGGTAGCTGTGCGAGCGAGGATGTACGTTGAGCCGGCTCGCGCTCTAGGATTGGCGAACCGACTCTTTCGGTCGCCAGCTCGATCATCTTGGGCCGACCAACCGACACATACGAGACGGTGATGGCCAAGTCGCAGCTCTTTCCCTTGGCCCAGCGTGAGACAGACATTCTCCTTGCCGATAGACATTCTTTCTCGAAGTCGTGGATGCTCACGTCGTCGTCGTCTTCAGAATCGGAGCCATGCTCCAATGGCGACAGGTCCTCCTCACTGGACATGTATCGCTCCTGGAAAGAGCGAGTCTCCAGGGTCGCGGTGGAATCCCGGTGCTGGGGTGCTTCCACGGCAGCAGTGTCTAGCCGCAGGGTCTCCGGGTCGTTGTGGTACAGGTCGGGGGACGAAGCGGAGCTGTCAGAACGTTCCGGGCGAGCTAGAGACGGCTTCTCGAAGGACCATTGCTGGAGCTGGGCCGATACCTGCACGTCGACCATGGTGGCTACAGAGCGAGAGAGATCAGAACTGAGGAACTGAATTGGGCGCAGACGAGATCGGGCGGGGCAGCCAGATATGTAGGCGTGGATGCGTGCGTGCCAGCGGGCATGAAACGGAAGGCGCAGAGGGCAACGCACCAATGGCAGGGGCTCCTGGGTGGCGGTGAGCGCACAAGCAGCAGGCGGGCGGCAGCAGCGACGCAGACAGGAGGCCGTCGGCGGCAGCGGTGCAAGAGGCGGCGGCGCGGGTGCAGAACGGGCGATGTGGTGTCAGGAGCAGCGGCAGCGGTGGAATAGTGGTGGTGGTGGTGGTGGTGGTGGAGGGGCGTGGGCACCGTAACTAGTCGTCAGGAGCAATATCGGGGCTCGTCTATCAGATATATTGCGGACGAACTGCAGACCGTGCAGCGCGCACGAGTCCGGGCAGGCTGGCGGTTTCAGGTACACGCTGCACAGACGGGCACAACGAAGGCGCCAGAGTCAGGCTCCAGCGCAAGGCGTCGCGATGGCAGCTTGCTCGTGCACGCTACGCGGCGATGGCAATCTCGTCGTGCCCGGTGCTGGATGACGCTCCGCGATGCTGCCCTCGCTGTGGCTCGATGCGCAGCAGCGCGACCTGATTCTGGTGTGCTAATGTGCTGATGTGCGAACGTGCGAAGTGTGCTAAATTGTCCTAATTGACCGTCCTGCAGCGCCTGGTGGTCGCAGTGCAGAATGGGGTGGCCTGCCGCCGCTGGTTGGCTGCGCTTGGGTGCTTCAAGCGACATCGGCGCCCACTACTGTCCGTCGCCCGCCGCCCGTCGACGGTCAAACCTTCACCGCAACCGCACACGTCCAGCACTGAGCAAACCCTGGAAGCCGTGTCCTGCAGCGTACGAAAACGAAGCCGCCTGCTGCTCGAGCGGCCACCCCAGGCCGCCGCTGCGGTGCTAATGCGGCGCCGCCGTCGACAGCACACGATGCGCGATGCCCTCCCCTCTGGACGTCGATGGCTCTGCCGCTCGCTCAGGGGCCGCAGCCACTCAGCGTCTGTGCCAGCGTGCCGTCTCGCGAGCATTGTCGTCGTCGATGTGCGGGTGCACGTTAGTGTGGAGACGATGGGCGCCACAGCCGCGTCTGGTTGGTGCCCGGACCCAGGCAACGGGTGGGAGCGGTGACTTGACAAGCCGTCAGCGACCCTGGTCCCTGAGCAATTCGTGCAGCTCGTTGTGTCTTTCGTTTTTGCCAGACCCTTCTTTTTTCCCGTCGAGAGCCCCGTTGTTGGACAAACGCGGCTACTGACGTGAGGCAGTCCGCTCCGCCCAGCGTCAAGAGGCTGACTGTCTTACACACACACAGAGCCGCAGCCGCATCGAAAAATAGGACGGCTCTCCCAGATACCGACTCCTCCCCGCCGCCGCCGCCGCCGCTGCTCGGCCACGATGTGCAGACAATGGGCAGTCGCGGCATACTACTACTATACCGCAAGGTGGAACACGGCTTGGCCGTACCGCACGGGGAAAAGTCTAGCGGGCCAACCCAACAGCGACACCCCGCCAAGTGCACCCCAAAAACAAGATTCCGCCCTGTCCACTCACCTGAGCATGTCGCCCACCATCGCGGAACTCTGCACCGCGATAGCCTGCGGATAGATGAAGCAGGACCGAGGTAGATCATGTCCTCGTGCTTCTAGCTCCCTCATTCGACTGTCGCGGAGAGGACACTTGCTGCATTCGGCATCGATATGCCAGCACACCTTCTCCGGGCAAATTATAATCTACGCTCGATCACTGATATTGTTCGGAAACTGCGTCCTACTACTCCATACTGTCTGGCCTCCACAACTCTAATCGCACTCATCAGGCGATCATGTGCAGCAGCTGGAACATCCCACTCTCTCTCGTCGACCATTACACAAACTTTGACACTGTCCTTGTCTCTGTGCACCGCGGAGCCAACCGCATCCGCACGCTTCGGCGTTGCACAGGATTCTGCTCGGGCTCGGGAGCTGTGTGACCTGTGACCACGTTGTAAAAAGTCCGTCGACTCCGTACTTCAACATCCCTGTCCGCCTAAACCGATGAGATCCGATCTAACTAACCCATTCCAAAATGCATCGCCAGATTATACCTCTACTAACGTTCGTCATCCCTAATCATAATAAAATTCACAGCTCGTACGATAAATAGCGTTGTCACAAACAAGTGCTTCTTCAAGCTGGAAATCTTGGAGCTCTTACCAGCACTGCCAACTTCGCCCACGCCGATCCCGACAATGTCAAAGTCGCCTCAGCAGTACGCCTACACCGTCCGAACCCATTCCTTCTCCTTTATTCTCTTCCTGATCATCCTGTACGAAGATCCACGAAGATCCGCGCGGAGAATGCTCCTTCTAGAACTCCGTTGGCACAGCTTACGTGGTTGCACCTGATCCGACTTCAAACGCACCAACTTCCCATTGCTCCAAATTCTTTCGCTTATACCACTTCGGAACCTACCACGGTTTACACGTAAGTGGTAAAATCAGGCTTGCACGAACGTGTACGTGCCCAGGTGATGCAATCTGACAGCCAAGAACGGCAATCCGGGGATCAACGACGGAGACTTCACGCCTTGTGCACGGTGGCACGGCGAGGTACCCGATCGGCAAATGCTGATCCCACGGACTCGGCTGTTTGGAAAGAAGTGATTGAACCTGGCATCGCCAGGGTCTGATGTCCTGATGTAACGTTTATCTCCGAAGCGCGGCGAGGTTGGATGAAACAGTGCGATGTCAACTTCTACCACTCTACCACCTATGACGAAGACAGGAAGGCTCATGTTCTGGTTATCAGTAGTGATGAAACGCAAGAGGTCATCAAACTTGTCGGAGAAGAACACAGTCGTGCAGTACCGGGTGCTAATAAAACTGATTTAGTGATGTTGACAGCTATGTGCTTCGAGAGAGAGCACCTGACGATGGACTGGCGTTGCGAACGTTGAAAGAATGAGGCTCTTAACAGAAGCATTCCGAACTCTTGACCTTATCTGCACTTGCAGGACAACCAGGTCGTCGTCGCTTTCTTAGTCCTTGGTTTATTACGACAACCTTTACTAACGAGGTACTTGAGCAGGGAACGCAAATTCTATTGATACGGAACTACAATGTCAGCACCGTTCAACACTATCTCGAATAGCCGAGGACGTTCTTTAGACTCACAGCTCATGCTCGCCGGAGAATCACGTTTGTTACTCTCCATTTATACAGCAACTAACATTCAGCCCTCGCTATTGCTAGGTAACAATCTCACAGTCTTTCAGTCTCTCGTTCTACTCTTCCCACAGCGTGAACCTTATCACGTTATCTGCTATGAAGTTAGCTTCTTATATCCCCTATCCCATCCATATGACTGCGACTCTCATGACTCTACTCCCCATGGCAGCAAACATCGACGATGCACCAACAGACTACAAACCGCAAACCACAACTTATCACTTCCTCAGCCACCCCCTACTGGTTCCACGCTCGTGCGTGGGATGAGCCAAAGATAACACCCGTCTGTGTATTTCGAATGCAGTCTACTACTATGTACCCGCAAACCCGTGGTATCGGTACTTACAAGATAAGATCCACAAACCGCAAAATCACACTACATGTACATATGCTAACAATATCGTAGTAAGTACAGCTAAATCAAGCCACCGCTTCCCACGATAACTTCCCAAACACCTAACGCTCCTTGTCGCTACACTCTATTACACAGCATTTATCTTTGCCGGTCCCCCGCCCAATATCGCACAGGCCAACACCAAGCTGAAGAGTTTTGATTTGTTGCAGAGGCCAAGGCCTACCAATCCAGCGCGCCCTTCTGTTGGAGCACGCTGGAGAGTTTGTTGGGAGGAAACTGAGCTGGACTAAAGTCAAACTCAACGCAACTCAACTGAAATGACCTTGCTTGCTCGTCGCCTTCGCGCGGGGAAGGCACATGTGTCTGATAGCTCGTATCGCTAGCTGTGTGGGCAACGTATCGTGAAACGTGCTGTATACGCTAAGCTGGGTGTTGATGTTATTCTTCTAGAGAAAAACTCAACAGGCAGGCAAGCTCCTTCATCATCATCCTCCTCCTCCTACTCCTTAGCATCTTCTCCTTCTCCCTCCCCTCCCTCAACCACCAGTCATCCAGACCAGCAATCAACGAAAAAAAACTGTGCGTATGTATAATGCTACAGCCAGCTCCGATCCCGAGCTAGCTGCGCTGCACTGGCAGAAGCACCCATCGAAACTAGAACCTGCTCAGCACGGCAAACAGATGTTAGTAAAAAGTTAAAGCCGTGAAGAAAAAAGAAGAGAGAGTAAAAGCGTTAGGGAAGTCGGGCTTTTACTTTACTTTATGTACCTGCGGCTAGTTCGTCAACGGGGGATAAGCGAGCACAGGGGAGACAGTAGGTTGGGGGGTTGTTGGAAGGCGAGGGACTGACTAGTTAGTTGGTGAAGGTACGGTAGGGAGGAGATGGCATGTGAGGTGAGAGGGGTTGAAACGGCCTATCAGCGTGAAGTTGAGTGAGTGAGCGGAGCGAGCGGCCTTGCAATGGACATGGACGTTGATCGGATCGGGTTGGACAGCCAGCCAGCCAGCCACGTGCATGTCTGACGTCCTTTTTCTACTATTTGATTGAGTAGGTCAATAATTTCAACTCAACTCCCCAAGTGCGGGCGCGGGCGCGGGCTCCGTGTCGAGTCGAGTCGTAACTAACTAACATCGTAGAGAAAAAGAATCCAGACACAGATAGCCTCGTGAGGAAAAACTGGCTGTGAGTAGTTCAACTATTTCCAAATGCGCACCTATCTCTCTCTCTCTCTCTCTTTCCCTCTTTTTTCCCTTTATCTCTCTATCTTCGAACAGCACACACCTCTTAACCATCCATAACCACAACCACAACCACAAACAACCAGTCAGACAAGTAAGCCTATATTCAAAGGGGGATGGATATATAGACGAACGGGCATGTGAGAATGATGAATCTGCTTCTTTGACAAAGGCGGCAGGCGGCATAAGCAAACCACATAAAGCAGACACAGACCCAGACACAGCCAGACAGAACACACACCGCAGGCATTCTCTACAACCCTGACCTTACGCACCACTTCCAACCAGCGCCAGAGCAGCAGCAGCAGCAGACCAACCCAGGACAACTAATCCCCACTCCGCACGCGCTTGACCTCACGCTCCGGCTCCGGCGCCGCCTCCGCCCTGCGCTTCTCCTTCTCGCCGTCTTTGCGCAGCGAGTCGTCGCGGGCCGCGCGCCTCGCCTCCTTGTTCCTGTCGTCGCGGTCGCGCTTGTCCTGCTTCTCCTTCTCCTTGCGCAGGGCCTTGCTCTCGAACTCGTGCCAGTCGCCCTCGAGCAGCTTGAGCGCCTCGGCGCGCCTGGCGGCAGGCTGTTCGGCCGTGAAGTACGGGTGCTCGAGCACGTCCGAGGCGCTGGGCCGCGCGACCGGGTCGTATTGAAACATGGCGCTGAGCAGCTCGAAGGCGGCGGGCGTGACGCGCTCCTTGTATTTGTCGGCGAAGGTGCTGGTTTTGCGCTCCGTGGGCCGCAGCAGTTCGAACCACTGCATGTCGACGATGCCCGGCCAGTCGGTGACGGTGGGGGTGCCGAGGACGTTGTAGATCTTGTCGAGCTGGTTTATTTCTCCGCCGTCGCCGGGGAAGATGGCGTGCTTGGTGAAGATCTCGACCAGGACGCATGCGGCGGACCAGATGTCCACCGCTGGGCCGTACTGAGTCTCACCTAGGAGAAGTTCGGGGGAGCGGTACCAGATGGTGATGACGCGATTTGTGTAGTCGAGCTTGCTTCGCTTCGCGTAGAACCGCGCAAGACCGAAATCGGCAATTTTCATCTGGCCCGTGTTACTGACAAGTATGTTCGCGGCTTTGATGTCCCGATGAAGTACACCTCGTCGATGAAGATAGTCTAAACCTTCGAAGAGTTGCTTCGCAAGGTCTTTCTTGTGCGACTGTTCAAGCCTGAAAGTGGGATGGTTTAGAAGCCCCGTCAAGTCGTGAGACAGGTACTCAAACACCATGAAGCAGTCGTTCTTTTCCACCATGACTTCTTTTAATTTGACGATGTTGTCATGCTTCAGTGATTGTAGCAACTTGATCTCTCGCATGGCGGTAACCGGGAACTGTGATCTATTAGCAGGAGTAATGGCTGTGGGATGTTGGAGCAACTTACACCATCACGTTCGCCCTCCATCCTGATCTTCTTGAGGGCCACCATATCCTTTGTGTATACATGTACACCCTTAAAGACCTTTCCGAAAGTCCCAGATCCCACAACCGATTCATTGCCTGGTTTGCGGTAGTATACGGAATCTGAAGCTGCAAATTCGGACGATAGTGTTGGACGAGGCTTTACACGCTTTTTCTTTATGATCTTCGTCTTGGGAGGCTCTGGACCCTTTCGTTCCGTGCGACTGTCAGGTCGACTAGCAGGACGACTGTCAGCTCGAGGCTCGGGGCGGCGAGTGGGCCACGGCTCTTTACGGTCTCTCTCTCGATTGTCTCGTGGCTCGCGCGGTGGGTCTCGATGATCGCGGGGATCTCGCACATCCCGTGGTCGTGAGTCTCGGGTGTCTCGGGCGTCTCGTGGATCTCGTGGATCGCGTACGTCTCGAGGGTCTCTGAAATCCCTATCACGATAGTATCCCCCATCTCTAGGATCTCGAGCGTCCCGGGGATCTTTGTAGGACGGTTTGCGATCGTAGTAGTTATCCTGCTTGTCGTGTTTCTCGTGGTGGCGGTCTCGCTCACGAGGATCCCGCTCCCGCTCCCGATCGCGGTCCCTATCCCGGTCTCTGTCACGTTCGCGATCACGATCACGTTCGCCCCTTGAGTCGGATGCATATTTTGACGAGGAATCGCGTGTAGAAGAAGCCTTTGCCTTGGCGTCTAACACTGATTCCTTTACTGCTGGTTCAGGCACATCATCCTTGACGATGGGAAGAGCTACTTTTGTTTTGAGCGAGAAGCTGAATCCTGTTTTGGGTTTGGAAGGGGTAGTCGCAGGTTTGGTTGGCGGCGGCATCTTCTTCTCTTCTTTCGGACCTTCATCCTCTACACGCAGATCCTTGGAAGGGCGGAAAGGATTGTCATCGGCGTCGACAGCAGATGCTGACGCGTCCGCTGCGCCTTGAGAGGCCGGAGTAGCTGGATTAGCAGGTCTGGGAGCTTCAGTAGCTGGTCGGCCGCCTCGCGTACCAGAACTAGGGGTCCATGACAGATTGGAGAATTGGGTTGGAGCAGCACCACGACCCCGTTGACTCGGAACAGGGGGATAAGTCGTAGTGGCACCAGGGCCTGACATTCGACGATCTGAGCCACCAAAATGATTCCCACGGAAGCCACCACCCTGCCCACCTCGGTAAGGGACATTTTGAAAGCCGGGCTGCATCTGTTGTTGAGGTGCTTGATACGGTTGGTTAGCATAGTACTGACCTTGAGATCCAGGGGAGTAGTTTTGCTGATAGGCAGTCTGATTAGGCGAATAGGCCTGCATGGGCGACCTGTGATTCATCAGCAAAGATGGACCTAGGTTAGACAAAGGTTTAGAACTGTACCCTTGGTTGGAATAAGGATGAGGTTGACCGCTCCATCCTCCTCTTGGATTGTGGTAAGGTGACTGCCCTTGTGGCCCTTGTGGCGAATACTGGTTCGGCGGATATTGTGGAGAGTGCGAGAAATTCCCCCCGCGGCCTTGATGAGGGTAAGCTCCTCTCATATTCGCGTCTCCGTCGTTGCTTTTTTGGGTGTCCGAGTTATAACCTGATTCGGGAGCGGGGGAACCTCTCCGGGAGGGAGTTTTATTTGCTCGTGCAGGTTTTTGGATATCGTGTTCCTTGTCTGGTTTAGCTGCCTGAGTAGATTTGCGTGGCGGTGACCTGGACGGACGCCGACGAGTTGGTATACGTGGGGAACGGCTTCTGGGCGGGGAATCCCGAGCACGCTTGATGTGGGGTGGTGACCTTCTTCTGATAGGACTAGGCGAGCGCCTGCGTCGAGGGGAGCGAGAACGGGCGGGCCTCGGTGGGCGGCTGTCGCTCCTCTCTCTCACTCGGGCAGAGCTGTACTTGTGCGGCCTTTCCCTGCGCTCTATGGAGGGAGTGCGCAGTCGGCGGGCGGGTCTTCTTGGCGAATGCTGCCTAGGAGACTCGTTACGGCGCGGCTTCCTGTCAGGAGAGGCAGACCGTTTCCTGTCACGATGTGGGACAGGCCTATAACGCGAATCGGCAGACGGCGAGCGACGACGAGGTGCCGGCGCAGGTTTGTAGGAATCGGGCGTTGGACGTCGGGGGGGACGGTCGCGGTCGGATCGAGGGCGCTGTGGGGAATAGGCCCTATCTGTGGAACGGTGGGCAGACCCAGGCCGTCGAGTGCGGGACGGCGAGCGTTGGGCGCTCCGACTCCTCCGCTTGGTTCGTTTGTAGGAGTCGCGGTGCGCAGATGGCGACCGGCTGCGGTGGCGTTTGGAGGATGGAGTGGTGTCTCGGGGGTGGTGGTGATTGTGGTGGTGGTAGTGCTGCCGGTGCGAGTGCGGAGCCCTGTCTGAGCTGGGCGCCCTCCTGGACACACGATAGCGCTCCTCCCTCGAATCCCCACGGCTGCGGCGACGCGTCCGGTCCCTGCTGACGCTCCGCAGGCGTGAAGCGTCTCTCGTGTGCTGCTTGGTCGATGGGCGAGGGTCGGCGAGGTGCGGGCCCCGTCTCGAGGTGTCGTCCCTCGCAGCGCGTGGCACTGGTGACGCTGCTCTGCTCTCGACCACGCGCTCCCGTGGGCGCGCCCTGTCTCTGCTGCGTTCTCGGTCTCTGCTTCTGCCTCGGATAGACGGTGCCTCTGGTCGCCACTGGTCTATATCCTGCGCCCGTCGCAAGCCGGCCATAGAGACAGGAGTGGCATCAAGCGAAGGTGAGAGATGGCGGCATCAAGGTTCACCCGGGCCTGAGTGTCACAGCCTAGCCGAGCGACAGAAACTGCAGCGCCCTCGCAACCCAACGCTGGGCGATAAAAGGTAAAGATGGGACTGGAAATAGAATCGGAGCAGTGTCGCGACCACGCCTCGCGCATAGACTCTGATGCGCTGCCTCGGAGTGCTGGGGGTTAGTGGATGCGTTCGTGCCGCGCTGCAGCGCCCGCAGCCTTTTGCCAGCCCCGGCGACGCCAAGACTATTCCCGTGACTGCGTTGATTCCTGCCCGGATGGAAGCCCACTGGGCTGCCTGCATATCAGGTTGCGACAAACGCTGATTGCCTCTGGCCTGGCTCCCAGACATATCAGTCTCTTCAGCGGTCGCATGCCTGGCGAATCCCCTGTCCTGCCTCTGTTCTCCGTCCTGCCTTCCTTGCTTTCGCGAGCGCCGACCCAGCTCAGCGCACCGAGACACCAAACTGTGCAACGCTATCTATAGAACGAACAAAACAGCCAAGAAAACAATCATTGCAGCATATCGCTGTCGGAAGAGCCCGGTTGCAAGTACTGGCGACGACAGCACGCCGGAGCGTAGAGATTACGAGGTGCGACGGCCGCGGAGTGTTGCCGTGGTATGTATGACAGCGTCCTACTACGCATGAATACGGATAGACGCGTGCGATTTGATGAGATCGTAGCAAGCCCGTGAAGCGTGTATTGCTTTTAGCCGTAGATGTCGTTCGTCGTCTGGGTGTCGAGGTAGGGCGAACCCGTGCTGATGGATTGCCAATGCGGGATAAAGGTGCAGCGGTACAACGATGGTGTAATAAGATATCAAGATCGAAGCATGTGTGTCCCATAACCGCTTCTGAGACAGAGCTCCAACGATGTCAAGCAAGGCCACGCCCCTACAACGATGACTACCGTCTTGTATTCGGCCACAAGGCGGGAAACGCAGTAGACATATACTTAGCCATAGAGGCGCAGGTTAATGGTTGAACCCGCAACATATCAGCTGCGAGGGGGATCTGTGGGATTGGCATCGTCGGGTTCGTTCATGCGCCCGCAGACGTGCTGTTACTGCTCTGTTCTTCAGGTGCCGCCGACCCGGACGGAGACTGGACGGCGTGTGCAGGGCATATGACCCCCATCGCATGCTAGAGTCGCAGGCGTCCGGCCTTTAGAGATAGAGAAGAGGTCAGCGCAGTGAATCTTGTTGGGTCGCTGCGGATACAGCGTGGAGAGTCGGATGGCAGTTCCGCTTGCATCCCCACATGCTCTGTCTACCCCATGGTCTGCTTGCCTCGCACGGAGACCATGCCCCTCGCATCTAATGCACCCAAACGCGACTCGACCAAATGCCAAATAGATGGCGCCTGCAACATGGGGCGGCGGCCTGGGGGAGGGAGCCGGTCAGCGCGACCAGGCCCCTTCGCAGATGGAGAGTTTCCTCATCGCTGTCCTGGCTGCGGCGTTATGAACCCGGCCTCAATAGTGTAAGTATCCGCAGCAATGTACGTACCTCCAGCGACGGTGGGTGGCAGAGGCGGCCGTGGGATGGCGGGCGGGTCGTGGTGTGGTGGTGGTGGTGGTGGGTGTTGCGGTCAGTCAGTCGGGCGTGCGACGAGGTTGGCGCTGGCGGCTCACGACCTCCGCCCGTCCCGTGACTGTTCAAGCGCCGAAGCCGACCACTGCCGACGTCAGCCTTTCCCGCGGGGGGACCAAACCTCCAACAACGTTCGCGAAAGTCTCCGAGCGTGCAGTGAAAAAGTGTTTCCGTCCCAGGCACCACGCCCAGTGTGCGCTTGTCTCCCACCTTTGGCCTGCAGCATGCGCTTGGTTTGCGGCAAACTTCAGGCAATTGCGCCGTCTCAATCTTTCTGAGCCCTTGGAAACATACTAATCGCAGCCCCCGCCCGTCTACAAAAGGTCGCTCGCCATGGGCTCACCACCACCTTTTAAGCCGAAGCCCGCAATCCCCTCCCACCTCACTAACGGTCCCTCGCCCCTCAGTGTCTCTGCCGAAGTCCGCGATAGAAAGGAGCGGGACAGCCTCTTCGCCGCCATCCAGATCTCGAACCGGGGCCGCCAAGTGGTCAACTTTGACGGGCCCAACGGAACCCACCTCAATAAATCGTCGAGCGCGAACATGGATGGCCGAGAGTCGCAGGAGGAGAACGACATCGTCCACAACGAGATAGATGTCGAAGGTCACACCGGAGACGATTACGCCGGAACTCCACTGGCGACGAGTCGCGCACAGAGCCCATATACCCAACATCCCACCATTGACTTTGATGGGCTGAGCTGGCCAAGTGAGTTGAGCCGTCGCGAGTAAGATGTTAGAACTAACCTCGCTCAGGTCGCGGCACTCGAGCGCGGAAAGAGGCCTCGGAAGAGCAGAAAGACGAGCGTCTAGCAAAGCTGACTGGCGCTGTGAGGACTATCCTGGAATGTGTGGGCGAAGACCCCGATCGCGAGGGACTCTTGAACACCCCCGAACGATATGCCAAGGCACTCCTGTTCTTCACCAAAGGCTACGAAGAGAATCTGCGCGACATTGTGAACGGTGCAGTGTTCCACGAAGATCACGATGAGCTCGTCATCGTGAAGGACATTGAGATCTTTTCGTTATGCGAGCACCATCTGGTGCCCTTCACAGGCAAGGTATGCGCAAATGGCTCCGTACGCATGCCAGGAGGCTAACCGAGCACAGATGCACATCGGATACATTCCCAATCGCCGGGTTATCGGTCTTTCCAAACTGGCCAGGATCGCCGAGATGTTCGCGCGCCGACTCCAAGTCCAGGAGCGGCTGACAAAGCAAGTTGCTCTGGCACTGTCCGAGGTGCTCCAGCCACAAGGTGTTGCTGTCGTAGTAGAGTCAAGTCACCTATGTATGGTCATGCGCGGCGTTCAGAAGACCGGAGCGACGACGACTACGAGTTGCATGCTTGGCCGCATGCGATCCACCGCTAAAACTCGGGAAGAATTTCTGAGTCTCATCAACCGTAGGTAGAGCGGTTATTCTGTCATTTTGTCCCAAGTATGAGCCATGTTTTGCTTAGATAGGCGTTGTAAAGGCGGTGTTCATCCACAGGTAGGCGGGCCTCGTCACGACATTGCATTAGATGGGTGTGCTCAGCCTTCAACAGGCGCCCGGTAATGGTATTTACCATTCACCTTTCACTTAGATTTGTCTTGTACTCTTTTGTCTCTGCCTATCAGAGTACTGCAATCAGGGTGCTGTATTCTTTCACCTCCAGTGAGTGGTTGTCTCCAATTCGCAACTCGAACATCTTTCACCGACTGTGAGCTGTGCGCGCTCCTGTTGCTAGGGCGGATATGTTGCCGCCTCTAATCTCTTCGCTCTGCACACACTTTCCTTCTCATGACAAAGCTGCGACCTCAAGCACGTTTAGCCCCGGCACCTGAGCGAGCAGCTAAGCATACCTATTGATCTGCTCACGCTTATTCGTCTGCTATTGTTCACAGGCTTCTCGCCCTTTCAAAAACAGCACCTACTCCGAGACCACCACCGCACCCGCACCACCAACTATTCCAATGGACGACTTTCCGCCGCCGCCCAAAAGCCCTTTGAAGCGCACTGCAGAAGAGATCGAGCCTGACGACCCTCCCCAAGATGAGACGTCTCAGACGCCAGGCTGGCCACAGGTAGTCCGGCGGCACCGCCACCGGCGCCACAACGTAGCAGCCATGCACTGGCCGGCCACGAAGGAGCCCTTCAACATCTACAAAGCGATCCTGCGGCACCCGAACCTCTTCTTCCAATTCGCGCTCCGCCTAACGCCCGCCTCGTACGTCGACCTGTATGCCATCGACAAGGAGTTCCACTATCGAGCCAACAACTACAGCGTGTCCATCATCCACGACCATGCCATCTCGCTCGCGCCCGAAGCCTCGTACATCTTCTCCTGGATCATGTACCCGGACTTATGCATCTCGGACCCGCTGCTAAAGCCCATGGACGGGCGCCCGCATCTCGCGCGCGACATCCCCAGCCTGCGCTGGACGAAAATGGTCCTCTGGCGCGAGCGCGTCGTGTACGACATCCTCACGCACCTAGCGCTCGCGGGCTTCCGCGTGCCGGCCTCGCTGAAAGTGCTGCTCATGAAGTTCTGGGTGCTCATGGAGACGCGCACGACGGCCACGCGCACCGCCTTCCTGCGCGACCCAGACGTCTGGAGCGACGCGGATATCATCCACTTCTACATCTTCGTCGTGAAGCTCGACATGCGGTTCCAGGACCCCGTGCGCGGCACGGGCACCTGCGGTCTCTCGCACCTGCTGCTGACACAGAAGACGCTGTCGTGGCTGCGCGACATCCTGGCCGGGTCCGTTGACTTCGACTACGACGACCTGAGCGACCTGCTCATCCGCACGTATCCGAGCGCCGAGCTCGACACGGCGAACCACGCGTGGCTGGACGACGAGGTCGATGCCGGGATGCCGTTTGAGGAGTTCGGGCGACTGATGACCGAGGGTCGGGTGGTGGATGGGCGCCGCATGGAGAGTCCGGTTGATATGCTGGTTATGGAGGGCGTGAGGCGTGGGCTGGGGCTGCATCGCTATCTCTGGGATTTCTTGCTGTGGGGGTGTGTGGAGTGGGAGACGGGGGAGAATGTCCCGGTGCCGAGGAGGCTGCTGAGGGATAGGGGGGTTGGGGATAGGGGCGAGGGGTGGCCGAGAGAGAGAGAGAGGAGGGGCGTCGTCAATGCGGCGAGGAAGAGGTATGGGGCGGTGGTGGTTGAGGATGGAGATGAAAATGAAGATGAGGATGAAGATGAGGATGTGGACATGGACGAGCATGCCGACGATATGGGAGTACAGATGGATTGGGAGGCTGCTGTGTTCGACGCCATGGCTTAGAAGTGTGTGGATCCGGCTCCGTTGCTCTTGCTGCTGGCCTGATAACCGACGGTTATGGATGCTGCGCAGCGTCTATCTGCTTGGGAGAATCTCGCTGATGATTTAGTTGCTGCATCAAGGCGATGATGCTCGTTTCTGCTGCATGGAGGTGAAGAGCTTGAGCCAGCTTCCACTTAGCATTCTAGGGACGATGTGTCCAACTCAATGAGTTGGTTAGATTTTTTACTTCAGATGACTTGCCATTCATGCAAACTCTAGTGAGATAGCACCTTTCCTCGAGATCTGGTACATTCCACCCCGTCAAACAAAAGATCTTGAGAGCCGACCCATGAACTAAAAAATCAGACTATTCAAATCGTGTCAGGCGCGGCTCTTCTTTAATGTCCCTGTAACCATCATCCCCCGTCCCGAACATCCCTTCCCGTCTATTTCCCATCTACTTCCTCCCCTTCCCGCCCTTCCCGCCCTCCTTCTCCTTCTCTCCCCGCACCCACCCCCCCACCACCAAACTCTCCCTCGCCACCGCCCCAATGATGCGAAACCGATCCGGCCCCAAATGCGTGCCCCCATACCAGCGACTCACCACGACCATGACCCCCCACAGATCCATAACCTGCAGCAAATGCAGCAAGCGCCCGCCCGCCGCCGTCTCGCCGTCGTCGTCGCAGTCCTGATAGCTCGCGCCGCCGGGCCCGCGCATGCGCCACGCTACCATGTTGTGCGTCGCGCGCGCGGCTTTCTTATCGGTCGCGAGCAGGTGCGCGAGGTAGGCGCGCGCTTGGGCGGGATAGGAGACGGGCGCGCTGCGGGCGAGGAAGAGCGAATTTTTGGATGTGAGGGGCATGGCGAGGGACCAGGGGGGTGGGGGACCCAAGGCGGCGGCGGTGGCGTCGTCGTTCTGCGGGGACGATGATGTGGTTGAGGTGCGCGCTGGTGCTGTGGAAGGCTCTGGGGGGTCGACGGCCGCCGTGTCGTGGAGGTGCAATGTCCCCTGCTTTTCAGCGATTTCTAGTGCTTCTCTTACATCTTCGAGCAGGTCGTAGACGCAAGCTTCGCCAGGCCGGTACAGGCTTGCTAGGACATCGCGGACGACCTGCACGACCTGGCTGCCAACGCCTTTTTGCAGGTCCTCGCCTACGCTCTGGGTGCCGAGGATGGAGGGCGGCGCATCCGGGTAGTCGTGTGGGAATTCGATGCGTAGTGTCACGGAGGGGAGTGAAGGGAGACGCAGACTGTAAAGGTAGGCATCGTTGGGGGAGACGGGCGAGAGGGTGTCTTCGTCGAAGATGCTGTTTATCGAGGTGACTTCGTCGTCGATGGCGTCGTTGGTGGTGGACATTGTGAGGGCGTGGGGTGAGGGTCGATGAGGGGTGGTGGGGTGGACGGTTAGTGCGAACTAGGCTTAGAGAGGGATAGTGTGGGATTCCTGGGGCTTTGCGTAATAGCACTGGTTCTGAGAACCAGCCTTGGAATTTAGTATTGATTGATGTAGGGGCAGAAATTTTTCTAGCCTAGCCTGTGAGTAGCAATGATCAAAACGAACAATACCCAAAAGAGCCCTCCTTGGGCACCGCTACCAAGACACCCTACACCGGACACCCGACCCTAATATGCCACCTATCATCGGCCCTAGTGCCAGGGCGGTGAAGGAACTAAATGCCGCCGCGTTTTAGAGGTACTAGGAGAAACCTATGAAGAAGAAAGCCGTCAGCATGGTGGGTATAGCAAGAAGATCAATCAGAGACTTCTGCATGATTGACACTTTGCGGCAATTGCTCGACCAGCTTGCGGGCAGGTCGGATGACTTGTAGTTGGTTGTCTTCTCCTGCAGCCAGCATGACCCAAGCCTCGTTCTTGTTCCAGTCGAAGTCGGAGATGCGGTTGGTGAAGCCGCCGTGCATGAAGAGTCTATGTACGGGTCAGTGCTCAAGGCTCACTTGTCGTGATATTAGTCCTACTCACAGTTCAGGGGGTCCGTCTTCGGCTTCCTCAGGTGTCTGCTCTTCGCCCACCTTGCTAAGATCCCACATGTTGATCCGGCGGTCGTAGCTTGAGCTTGCGAAGACAGTGGGATCATGGGGATGCCATTGTATGCCCATGACTGCGTCTCTATGACCTTCAAATGTGTGGCTTGGCTTCTCGAAGTTCCGAAGATCCCATAGTGCCACCGTCTTGTCTGCGGATCCAGTGGCCATAAGCATCTCCCACTCGGGATGGAATGCTACGCAGTTGACGGCGTCGGCGTGTGCTTGTTTGCTGTACAGAGCCACCTTGTGGGTTGCCATGCGCGTGTCAATGACGCTCCATGTGAGATCGTCGGACGCAGTTCCAATGAGGAAGTTGTGGAGAGGTGAGTACTGGACGTCGTTGACTGTCGCGCTGTGGACCTCGTACGAAGCCGTCGGCGAGATGGTCCGATTTCCTCTCGAGAAGCCGGACTTGATATCCCAAGTCTTGACTGTCGTGTCTTCGTTGCCGGTCACTAGATGGCCTTCGAGCAGCGGGCTCCAGCTCAGCCCGAAGCCCTCTTTCTCGTGTCCAATAAGCTCTGCTTCGGCCTTGATTGAGCCGTCATTCTTGGGTATCAGGGGGTGCTTCGTGCGGTCGAAGACCAGAATCCTGCCGTCTACACACAGCGAAGCGATGATATCAGGGTTCTGCGGTTGGTAGCGTGCCTTGTTGACCTCGCTGGGGTGGTTGATCTTCTGCACGATCTTGAACTCGAACGGCTTCTTTGCGTTGCCATGGCCGCCAATCTCGCCCCGCTCCTCGTTCAGCTCCGCGTAGTTGGGGTATATGATGTCTGGAATCTCGATGTGTGCGATCTGCAGGTAGTTTTGCGCCTGACTGGATGTGTGTGTGCCCAGGATCATGCGATGTGTGCTCATGTCAGTGCCCTCAACCCTGGGCAAAGTCAGCACAAGAAGCCGCAAGTTTGTGGAGTCGCATACGGTTTCTTGTCGGGAAGCCACTGCGTGGTGAGAGTCGGCCATTCAAGTGCGCGCCCGTACATGAGATCATACAGGAAGACCGCGCTCTTTTTCCATATCTTGTACTCCTCGTTCACAATCTTGTGCTCCATCGCCTCTTGGTCCTGCGCCTGCTGGTCCATGGCCTCTGCAGGGGAGCTGTTAGCGGAGCAACACGTGCAGACAGATGGGCACACTCATACCGCTCATGGTGTCGTCCATGGTGACGCGGATGTCGTCTTGTTGCGTGGCGGCAGCGCTGCGGTGTGCGTGGATGGGTGCGGGGAGGTCTGGCCGGAGAGCAAGAGCAAGAGCAAGCGCAACAGCGCAGTCGGCACCGCCAGCAAGCGAGACGCGCTCAACCGTGGACGCGCCGTGGCTGTGGCGGCTAGTTTGCCAAGCGCGTGGCGTAAGCGCCTTGGCGTTTGTACCACGATACATATCAAGCTGCACCGCACCCATCGCCGGCTCTTTGAAGACCCCAGCGTCGAGAATCTGCACCACCCTCCTCTCTGCCGCCCTCTCTCCCCAGCGCCTTGTGCGCACCTCCTGCCTTTACCTACGCTCTCTTTGGCACCACCACCCCCCAAATCCGCCACCTGTGTTGGTCTTTGGGCTTGCCCAGCTGCGGCTCTCGCCTTCTCACACATCCTCAGCAACATTTCTAGCTTCCAACAGCAGTCATGGGTGTCCCCAAGTTCTTCCGATGGATGTCGGAGCGGTATCCCGCCATTTCCCAGCTGATCGCCGAGAACCGCATCCCGGAGTTCGACTGTCTCTATGTAAGGTTATATCGCAGACGCCCGTATCTGCCACTGATCGTACTACTCGTAGCTTGATATGAACGGCATTATCCACAACTGCACCCACAACGACTCCGATGGCCCGACCACCCGCATGACCGAGGAGAAGATGTTCATTGCCATCTTCAACTACATTGAGCACCTGTTCGGCAAGATCAAGCCGAAACAGCTCTTCTTCATGGCAATCGATGGAGTCGCCCCGCGCGCGAAGATGAACCAGCAGCGTGCGCGTCGCTTTCGAACTGCCCTCGACGCTGAAAAGGCTCGAGACAAAGCCATTCGGGAAGGCGTGGAGATGCCCAAGGAGGCTCCGTTCGACAGCAACTGCATCACTCCGGGTACCGAATTCATGGCGAAGCTCACACAACAGCTTAAATATTTCATCAGCAAGAAGGTGTCGGAGGACTTGGATTGGCAGGGCGTTGAGATCGTCTTGTCGGGCCACGAAGTTCCTGGAGAAGGCGAGCACAAAGTCATGGAGTATATCCGCCAGGCCAAGGCTCAGGACGGCTATGATCCCAACCGCCGCCACTGCTTGTACGGTCTGGATGCCGATCTTATCATGCTTGGGCTGTTGAGCCACGACCCTCATTTCAGTCTACTTCGAGAAGAAGTTACCTTTGGTCGGCAAAGCAAATCGAAGTCGAAAGAACTGGAACATCAAAATTTCTATCTCATGCATCTCTGCATCGTACGTGAGTACCTGGAGTTGGAGTTCCAGGAGTTGGAGGAGCCTGGAGCTCTCAGTTTCCCATTCGACATGGAGCGCGTTATTGACGATTTCATTCTGATGGCTTTCTTCGTTGGTAACGATTTCCTTCCCAATCTCCCGCATTTGCATATCAACGAAGGCGCTTTGGCTCTCATGTTCAACGTTTACAAGACGGTGTTACCGAAGGCTAAAGGCTATATTAACGAAGGCGGTGTGGTGAACATGGAGCGGCTAGCCCTTCTCCTGGACGAACTATCGCATGTTGAATATCGCCATTTTGAGTCGGAGAATGCAGACGCCGCTTGGTTCAAGGGCAAACGCCTCGAGAAGGAAGACGTCATGGAGAGGACGAAGAAGAGGGGCACTATTGTGATGACAACTGGGCAGCAACAAGTCTTCTCGAAGATTAAGAGCTTCGTGGGTTCATATCTCGAGACGAAAGAAACTGCGCCATATGACTTGCCCGCCACACTCAAAGCAGCCGATCGCAAGTTTGTGCAAGACCTAGCGGACAGTCTTCACCTCCAATGGAAGACAGTACAGAATGATGATGGTGATCGGCATCTTCAGTTGACGTTCCCGCCCAAACTGGTAGAGGACGAGGAAGATGACGATGGGGAGCAGTATGAAGACGATGAAGCCAAACGGGCGATTGTTCGCGTCATCCAAAAATACGAAAACGCTAAAGTTGTCGATATCTCTCCAGAGGAGGCGCAATCGGCAATGGACAAGAAGTACGAGGAGAAATTTGATTCTTGGAAGAACGAATATTACACGAGCAAGTTCGGCTGGGACCGGACGAACGAAGAAGAGCTGAGGAAGTTGACCGAGAACTATGTTCAAGGTTTACAATGGGTCCTCTATTACTATTACCGCGGAGTAGCCTCATGGCCATGGTTCTACGGGTACCACTACTCTCCCATGATCTCTGGTAAGTGTTGTTAACTTGTGTCCAAAAAATGGTGCTAACCTCACAATAGACGTTAAGAAAGGCTTGAAGGCAGACATCAATTTCAAACTCGGCCAACCTTTCAAACCATATCAGCAACTGATGGGCGTTCTTCCAGACCGTAGCAAAACGATCGTTCCACTCGCTTATCACGATCTGATGACTAACGAGGCTTCTCCAATCATCGATTTCTATCCTCGCGACTTCGAGCTTGACATGAACGGGAAGAAGATGGAATGGGAGGCTGTTGTCAAGATTCCTTTCATCGAAGAGGACCGGCTGCTCAGTGCGATGGCCACCAAAGAACATCTGCTTAGCGAAGACGAGAAGGCCCGCAACTCGTATGGTGTTACTTTGAAGTTTACCTATGCCCCGGATCTGGACTTCATCTACCCGTCTTCGCTTCCTGGGCTCTTCCCGGATCTTCCACACTGTCGTTGTATTGAAAACATCTTCGAGCTCCCGACTATGGACGGATTGGAAGTCTTTGTGGGTCTGGTTGATGGTGTGAAATTAGGGTCAGCCTCCCTTGCCGGATTCCCCAGCTTGAAGACACTCCCGTTCTACGGAGGTTTGGATTTCGCTGGTGTCAGCGTGTTCCAACAGGACAGTCGGAACGAGAGCATGATCATTACCTTGCTCGAAACTGAACCGCGAACGACTGTTACCTATGCACAACAGAAGCTAGGCAAGGCTGTTCATGTTGGCTACCCGTTCTTGCAAGAGGCGAAGGTGGTCAAGGTCTCGGACGAATTGTTTGACTATGTGCTACCTGAGTCTGGGCCGCCAGTGCCTGTCGCTATTCCTCATGGTCCTAGGGAGATTTCAGACTGGAAGAAAATGGCTGATAGGATAGAGACCACGTACAGCAAGCGCCTTGGTATGATTACCGGCCAGGTCGAGTCCCTTGTGCATGTAGAAATGCTCAAAGGTCTGCAGAAAACTGACGAAGGTGCAACGATAAAAGAGTACGCTCAGATTCCCGGACTCCAGGTTGAGTACGCAACTCAAACAATCGTCGATGAAGTAATCAGTCAAGATCCACGGTTTTTAGAGCAAGAGGCGTTGCCCATTGAGCAGGAATTCCCTGAAGGCTCCCGCGCTTTCTATCTCGGTGACTACGCCTATGGCCGGCCACTCCAGGTAACTGGTCACATTGACAACAGGGCGGCCATCATAGTCTCTAAATTGAGGAAACCGGAGCCGGACTTTGGACGCGAAGCTGCTATGCGCGCGGAACGGCTTACACCGTACTCACCATCATTTGTTGTCGCTCGTCAGCTCCACATGCCTCCGTTGGCACTATCTAAGATCACTGCGTCCTTTAAGGTGAACTCTAGTGGACTATCTCTAAATCTTGGTCTGAATCTCAAATTCGAGGCAAAGAAGCTGAAGGTTTTGGGATATTCGAGGAAGTCTGATCACGGCTGGGAATACAGTCAGAAGGCCGTGGGGCTGCTTGCGCAATACATGGTAAAGTTTCCCGAGTTTTTCGCTGGCATCATCAATAATCCTCAGGGAGACGGTTGGGAAGACACAGACTTCTACCCAGCCGAGATTGCGAAGCAGAAGGTCAAAGAGATTGGGGCGTGGTTGAAAGAGATGGAGTCCAAAAGCTTCGAGAAGGTGCCCTTGGACGCGGAGCAGCTTGACTCCGATGCCGTGAAGTTGATTGAAAAAGCAGCTGACGCCAATTTCCAACTTACTCAGGATACTGAGCATAAGAAGATTGGCAAGGTGCCTCGTGCTGCTTTGCTGAAGCCCTCTGATGCGGAGCACCGCCTTGGCAACCAGAAGTTCACTATCGGCGACAGGATTGTTTACGTCCAAGACTCTGGTAGAGTTCCGATTGGATCCTGGGGTACTGTCGTCGGTAAAACACGAACTTCCCGAACGGTGTTACTTGATATTGTGTTCGATACATCTTTCATGAGCGGGACCACTCTGGGCGATCGCTGCTCTCCATTTAGGGGTTCTACCGTCCCGACAACAGCAGTTCTCAACTTGACCGATAGACAAGTCATCTCGTACTCGACTACGGGTCAAGCAAAACGCCCTCCACCCGCCTCACAACCATTGACCGCTCGTACGTATGGGGCACCTAATGGCAATCAGTTAGTGCCTGCCGGCGCGCCGCCGCCTTTACGAGGTTCATATCGAGGAGTTATCAGTGGCAGCCCTCGCGGAGGAAGGGGTGGAGGGCCGGCTCCCCGAGGAAGCGCACTTTTCCCCAACGGTGCGCCTCAAGTAGAACAGTCGCAACAGCAACAACTTCCTATTCATGGCGGCCCACCCCGAGGCCGCGGTGGTTTCGTTCCGCGAGGGCGGGGCCAGCCGAACGGGTTCCCAAACCAGAACCACAACCCGAACCATTCTCGAGGAGATGCTGGGTTTGTTCCACGTGGTCGAGGTGGGCACAAGGCCAACCGCGGCGGTTTCACTGTAACGGACATGGATGACCCGACTGGGGGTGTAGTACAAAACAATTCCAACTTCCGCCCGCAAAACTATAGCGGTGTGGCACCCCCGCCTAGTCTGGATCCGAATGCCACTCGTGGTCCCAGGGGACGCGGTCGTGGTCGCGGAGGCTTTCGTGGGCGTGGGGGACCTCGAGGCGACGCTGCACCCCAAGCCCAGTAATAGCTGGCCGACACTTCAACCTCGGGGGGAACACAGCATTGCTTTGTTTCACTAGTATTTTGCACATCTGAACCACGTGTAGATTATACACGGCATTATGGTTGGATGTATTTATAGCATCGATATTGGAAGAGCACAATCTTCATAGGAAGGCAGAGCACTCGTGGCAGGTAGTGCCATCAACTGAGACAGAATCAATAAAAGCGGTCTCAAAAGTTGTTTCTTCGTGACGATGTAAATTATCGTGCACCGTCTCGTCGATGTTAGACAATGCCAAGACTGTAGGGCTGAGGCCCGGGCTCCAGAGACGTGTTAGGATGAGCTCTACCTCCACACCGCGCGGACTCTACTGGTCGGCAACAACCACCAGTGACCGCTCCAAATCAAGATGCATTCAGCGCTTGTTCGAGTGCAGAATGTGTTCGGCTTCTTTACCACGGTAGCATTTACTGTCGCCGCGGTGATTGCGCTCTCCAGCTTCATTCACCCGCAGACCCCGTCAGCGACGATACAGCTACGCAATGTCCAAGTGTACGTATTGCGCGCAAATGCTACTGCAAACTCTGACAGTGTGCAGGGTAAAGGGCCGGCCGCACTACTACAGCTACAAAAAGGAGGAGTACGCACACATTAAGTTTGATCTCGACGCCGGTACGTTCCCAGCTCACAAGGAGATGGCACGACACACCCAGATACTGACCAACCCCAGATCTCAGCACCCTCTTCAACTGGAACACGAAGCAGGTCTTCCTGTACATCAAAGCCATCTACCCCTCGACCAAACCCAACGAGCCCGCCTCCGAAGCCATCATCTGGGACGCAATCCTCGCGTCCGACTCCGCGCCCTGGAACGAAAACCACTACATCCACCCCACGCCCCCCAACACCAAAAAAGCGCAGCCCAAATCCAAGGCGACCGCGAAGACGAAATCCAAAACCAAGCAAGCCGCCGAGTCGCCCTATCCGCGCGGCCAGCTGCACCTCTTTAACCAGCGCCCCAAATACCAGATCACCGACATCTCGGGTAAGCTGCAGAACCGCACCGACGTGCAGCTTGAGCTGAGCTGGAACGCGCAGCCGTGGGTGGGCGCGCTGCTGTGGGCGAATAAGCTGGACATGGGCATGTGGAAGGGGCTACGCGGCGGCGTGAGCGACGCGTTTGACTTTCCGGAGATCGGGGCTAAGAAGAAGAAGGATTTGGAGACGGAGAAGGGGAAGGAGGGATACCGGCTCCAGGCTGGTGGAGAGCAGCCGAGACGGGCGCCTCCCGCTTAGGTTGAATGCTGTGGGTGAAGCTTAGAAAGCGCGGAGTTAAAGATAATTCATGTATAAGGTCAAGGATTTGGGGCTTGCGTAAGGATTGCGGAGGAAATGATCTCGCTTTATGTGGCGGCATGGTTCTTCGGACAGATGTGCTATTTTATCGATACTCCTCACTGATAGCCTACTTACCAGGCCAGGCATTCATCAGCCCGCGTTCTCTCCACTCTTTCCTTTCTTCCTACACTTTCTCAATTACTCTCTTTGATTCTTCTTCGCGCCCCCTTCTCCCTCTGCCTCTCCCGCACCCAAACCCATCTATCTAGCCACAACTCCACAATCCCTCTCAATCCCTACATCTCCCCCAGCTCTCCCAGCACACTAACTCCATAGCAAACAACTCCCTGAAACTGGCCAACCGTACCATCCAAGCCTAGCCTAGTCTAGCCTTGCTCACGATCACACACAAAGCACAAGAGATCATTTCCATGAAGTAAAGCGAAACGAAACGAAACGGCATAGTGCCACACTGCAAATATATACTGTGTCTTCACTAACTAGAGCAGTAGCCTGAGCAGGAGGAGGCGCGATTGCATACTATCAGCTCAGCTCAGCGTACCGCTATGACAAACAGAGTTCCACAGCATGGTGTGGCCCTTCCCCTCCCTCAAACAACACTTCTATCGCGAGCGACTTGTGCCCCTCAGTTTTCCGCAGACTGCTAGGCTTTGCGTTCAGGCCAAGCCAAGCAACGTCGACGACCAACCATCTATCGCGGTCCCTGCCTCCCAAGAAAGACATCGACATCGACATCGATCTTGGCAAAGAAGCGACGCGCTCCCCTCACCCCTACCAAACGCCCACGTAAGCAGGCCGGATACTAGATCAAGTGGAGCCAAAGCGATTCGCCTGAGGAAGAAGACGGGTTTGGAGAAGCGGAAAGATGACGGATGGATATGTAACGAGCAGTTGGGACGGAACAGGATCTAGAAGGTGTGATTACGGTGAGATAAGTCTTAAGTAGAGAAAGATCCTGTTGGATATGTCTCGCAGCAGCGCAACGTCGTAGTGTTGGCGCATCCAATTCTGGTACTCCCCCCCCTCCTGCCTAGTGCCAATATAATTCAAGAAAGGCAAGTACCTCGAAGAAATGTTCTTCCCCCGCCCTCCGCCATCCCAATACAACTCTCAACAAACTCACATGCAGCCCCCAGTCTCCAGCGTCAACCCCCACACTTCCCAGTCAGACTCTCATCGCCAAGAAGTGAAAAAAGCCGCAACACTGCCTATAGCCGCCTTCGCTTCGTCCAACCTGCAGCTATCTAGCCACCACCTTGCTGCGGGGTTCGGCTAAGCAGTTCATCTAACCCCAACTTGTCTAAATACTCCCGAAACGGCGAATACTGGATTGTCGCTCCTTCCGAAGTCAATCGTGCGAGAAAACCAGAGGGGTTGATGCTGTTTGAGTGCTGGGAGTAGACTGCCGTCTAGAAACGAGAGTCACTGCCGGGGTTTCCAGGCTGAACGGGATACATAACCTGAGGCATTGTGACTTGTCGTTTAGCTCACAATTCTCATGTACGAATACGTATTAGTCGACGTACGGCGAGGATTCGAATCTTCCCTGCGTGTAGGCGAGGCGTCTTCGGTTCCGTGGAGACGGTAGGGTTAACGAGAGAACCATACACCACACACGCCGAGGACCATGTGCATGCCTCTGCAGGATGCTGTAGGTCGGATGCGCCGATATTTACGCGCTGCTTTAACGACTACTCGCGCTCGGGGGTTCTGAACTGTTGAGGAAATTAGAGCGTGTTGAAGGCTGAGCCTGATAGTCGAGGAGCGGAGTTGGTAAGACTGAGCTTGCACGGTCTAATTGTGTGCTTCTAGATGGTGTTGTAGATCTCGTATCAGGTTCCCGTTGTCAAAAGCTAGGTGGTTAACGGACGTGTGCTGAATATCTCAAGAGTACGGAAGAAAAGAACCAGATCGTTAGCGTATAATGTTTGCATCTGTACTTGCCGATCCAACCCAGCACCATGTATTTCCAGCCGCAAATCTTTTTTCCGCCCGATCCACGATCCTTTCATGAACCGCTATGCTGCCCAATTGCGTCTTTTGTTTCACGATAGGCGAAGGTGTCCGTTTTAGCTCACATCATGGGCGTTCGTGGAGTTACAAAAATGCCCGTCAGACACGCAACCTTCCCCGGATTTCGAATCTTCCCGTTGGTGGCGTCGAATGGCGCTTGTACGGGGCCCACTAGTTTAGTACAGTTGTTGCGCCATTAAGTTATTTATTGTCACAGCAACCTTCCTGCTGGGCACTTGCTCAGCCTGGAACGTTGAAATACAAAGTTTTGTGGTGTAGTATACAGGGCGTGGCTGACTTCCAACGTCACGCGCTACTACTTTTCTGGGGCAGGTTGCCGTTAAACTTGCAGCTTTCGCTCTTGAGAGATATCGACTAAGATCCAGAAGGTTGTCACTGGAAGGTTATTCACTGAAACCTTTAGCGTAAGCCTGGGCACGTAGGTATATTGGACTTGACAAGGATGTTAGCCAAGTGCTTCCTCAAAGATGACAGCCATGGCGCAGACAGCAACGACCGGGCCCCGACAAGAATCACCAGGACGCCGTGTGAGAGCTATTGACCGGTTCAATGAGTACTATCCGTAGCACTTGGTGTACTGGGTGTAGCATTGCCATACAGGTTTCTTGGTCATAGTACCGGTCAATAATGGCTTATGCTAGGCTGACACGGTCAGTTCAAATCAGCCTTGCAAGTGAGTGGTGCGGAACTGGTTGTACAGACGAGACTGCCCCTTTTCGAAGACTGGCACAAAGGAGTCGGTCCATCGTCAACAGTGTTTAACTTCTCCAACCTCCACTTTTTCGATCTCGAGAATGTTGTACACTACTCCAGAGTAGGTAGTGGTCCCCGCGCTGAGATCTGGAACGCAGTGCTTCAGGCAGCCTTCTTGGCGCGGCACTTGGCATGGAAGGGATTGTCACACTGGGGTTTCCGGGGAATCGAACGTGGAGAAGTGTGCATGGTTGAATTCTGCGACGGGTGATCGACCTGCTGGAAGCGGCTCACTCGGAGTATGGAAAGCTAGCAAAATCTCATCCAGTAGCGATATTCGCGCGTCAAGGGCACACATGCCCAGCATCGGCGAAATCAGATGTGGTGACCTTTTCTGCCTCTTTGATGATCCATGATGCACGTGGTTGGATTCGGCAAGTTACCTTCGTGCGAGTGCTCTTACGCTCTCCAGCTCGTCGGTGGCTGTATGCTCGTGTGACGGGGCCAAACGAACGAATTTCTAGCCGATGAGGGAAATTGTGCAACGCAAAGTTACCAGAGGCAGATCTGATTGATGCAGCACACGTTCCTGCAAGGAAAATTACCGTCGTCTGTTTGCCCTGGGCTTCCAGGGGCTCTGGCGGTTTATAAGAAGGCTTTCCTGTCACCAATCTATCGACACTGACAACACTCGTTTGTGACCATGGCCGACTACAGTAACACCAAAATCGAGTAAGTTCCCCAGTGCCCAGATCTTTCACATACCATTACAGTATTGACTTTTGTCTTTAGGGCGACAGCTGTCGAAGATGCTGGTCACAGCTCCAGCTTGGACGAGCCCAAGAAGCACCAACACAGTGTTGTCGAGCTGACGAACAATACTGAGGGAGAGTAAGTGAGTCCGGCGGTTCCAAGTTATGGCCTAACGTTTGCAGGATTCGTAACCCACTTGCCGCTCTTTCAAGGGAACAACTCTTTTCAGATGTTGACACCTTCGCCCGGGAGAACGGATTGCTCGACGCACTTCCTATGCTCCGGAAGGGTGCCCTTGGTACGTACGTGGCTCTTTAACAAGCACCAACTCTGATGAGAGTAGTGGCACAATCCCCCGCGCTGTTTAAAGAGATCGAGGAACTTGACGAACATGAACGTACCGCCCTTCGGGAGGAGACCACACATCGCTTCAAGCTTCCGAGGACCCTCTACGCATGCCTCTTTCTCAACTCCATTGCTGCCGCCATCCAGGGATGGGATCAAACCGGTTCGAACGGTGCTAATCTGGCCTTCTCCAAGCAGTTCAATCTGCCAGACAAGGGGCCTGTGTGCGAGGCTGCAGGCACTTGCGAGATGAACAGCTGGATCATCGGCTTCGTCAACTCCTGCCCCTACATTGCTATCGCTCTCTTTGCCGCATGGATTTCCGACCCTATTAATGAATTGCTCGGCCGCCGTTGGACCATTTTTCTCGCTGCCATCTTGTCCGTAGTCGCTCCTCTGGGGTCCGCCTTCACCCAGACTTGGCCAATGCTCTGTGTCTGCCGTGTGATTCTAGGCTTAGGAATGGGTCTCAAGGAAGTCACAGTTCCTGTCTTCTCGGCCGAAAACGTCCCTGCAAATGTTCGTGGCGGTTTGGTCATGTCCTGGCAAATCTGGACTGCATGTGGCATCTTTTTGGGGACAGCTGCCAATGTCGCATTCATGGTAGGTCTTCCGCGCCTATTAATCAAATGACCGTATAAAGCGGACTGCTGACCGCCATATTCAGAATGTTGGCGACAAGCTCGCCTGGCGATTACAGTTGGGCTCCGCATTCCTTCCGGCAGTCCCGCTTGTTATCGGCATCTTGTTCATGCCGGAGTCACCTCGGTGGTTGATGAAGAAGAAGAGGTACGCCAATGCCTACAAGTCGTTCCTGCGGCTCCGGAACACTCCTCTTCAGGCTGCCCGTGATCTCTACTACACACACGCGCTGCTCGACCAGGAAGAGGTGCTCATTAGGCAGTCCGGCATCAACCCTGAAAGTAACTTCTTCACTCGCTTCGTCGAGCTTTTCACCATCCCTCGTGTTCGCCGTGCCACACAGGCTTCTGGTATCGTCATGATCGGGCAGCAGATGTGCGGTAGTAAGTTAAACGATTCTTGGAAACGTGACAGAGCTGACAGGTGTAGTTAACATCATCGCTTTCTACTCGTCCACCATCTTCAAGGAGGGAGGTGCCACCGACCGAACAGCTCTGTTGGCTTCATTCGGTTTTGGTCTAGTCAATTTTGTCTTCGCTTGGCCTGCTGTCTGGACGATCGATACCTTCGGTCGTCGCGGTCTTCTGCTGTTCACCTTCCCCAACATGTTCTGGACTCTCCTTGCAGCTGGCATGTGCTTCTACATCCCGAAGGACAACCCCCCCCATCTTGGTCTCATCGCGTTCTTCGTGTATCTGTTCGGGGCCTTCTACTCCCCAGGAGAGGGTCCGGTTCCTTTCACGTACTCGGCCGAGGTCTTTCCGCTCTCTCATCGCGAGGTGGGCATGTCGTGGGCTGTGGCAACGAACAACTTCTGGGCAGCCGTGCTTTCGCTCACTCTGCCCAGGATGTTGGCCCTATTCAAGCCTCAGGGTGTGTTCGGATTCTATGCCGGCTTGAATATTCTGGCCTTTGTCATGATGTAGGTCGCTCGACAACCATTCCGCGGTGCTGGCAATGCTGACGATTACCAGTTTCCTGTGGTTACCTGAGACGAAGCAACGTACTCTCGAGGAGCTCGACTACGTTTTCGCCGTGCCCACGAAGACTCACATGAAGTACCAAGTAGGCAAGAATCTCCCCTGGTGGTTCAAGCGATACGTGCTACACCGTCCCCATCTCGAGAAACCTTTGCTTTACAAGTTCGGTGCCACGGCTCTTCCTCCACTCAAACTCAAAGGCGGAAAGAAGGAGAGTGGCAAGGCCGTGTGAAGTACCGGCGCGGGAATGGGTTGCTCTTGCTCTGTGCCGCGAAGGGCTTCAATAATGAAGGTACGGTCGGCACGACACGATGGCTTTGACGATGATTGTACCGTCGGTGCGATGCGAATAGTTGAGTGAGGTAACATTCCGAGGAGCATATCATTCCCAGGGTGTCCAGGGTGTATGTTCGTTGGGAAAAGGGGTTTATAGATCGCTTGAGATTACTCCCGTACGGTGTAATGTTCTGTCGATTTGACACGGCCATTCAGTCGCTGTCTTGGTGTTAATGTACAAAAATAGATTGTTATGTTGTTCCATACCTGATAAGATCAATGAACCTAGCTTTCTGCCGTACTTTGTTGATGTCCAAACTGAGTGTGAGGGGGCACGGAATCAAAAGCGACGTCACATGCAGAAGACGGCGGAACCTTAGAAGGAAGGCGCACCAAACAATGCTAAGCCCTATCCAGCACAACCGCGGCTTATCACACTTCGCCCGATGCTCCTCCATGCACATGAACAGGAGCTCATAGCCACACAACTCCCTGCCGTCGGTCCGCCCGGTAGCCTAACTACTTGCGCGAATACGCCCCGTGCTATTCATGTATCTACATATATATGTAGCACACCGCCGATCCCCCAGGCTCGAGTTGTCTCACGCTTACTTCCCCGCATCCCATCCCCAGCTCACCAACCCTCTTGAAGATACACCGATACCCACACCAGATACTGAACCGCCTAGCTGTAGACCAACATGCCGTTCGACCTGAAGAAAAACCTGGTCTTTGTACGTCGAAGCATCGACATCTCTCGAGCTTTACGGTGTCGCTAACGTATAGGAATACAGTATGGCGCATACCACCGCGATCCCGTCAGTCCCACCCCTCCCCTCCGCAGCGCGTCTTACGTTCTGGCTACTAACTACCAGGGAAGACCAACGTTGCAATCCACATGGCCTGTGTGCCCCTGCTGCTAGCGACTGCTTTCCAGTTCGTAAGTGCACAGTCCGGTCGAAACACTAACAACCTGGTGCCACGGCGCACACGACCCGGTCGACGCACGCGCTCCACGCCCGTGAAAGCAGATCTTCCGAAGCTACGTCCGCTGACACTACATGCAGGGCACCAACACGGCCTCGCTCCCCACCCCGCGCCTCCTGACCCGCCTCTCCCTGCCCCTAAACTTCGGCACCCTCGCCGCAACCCTGTACTCGACCCTCTACCTCCTGCTCTCGCCCAACCTCGCAGGCGCAACCTTCACGCCCGTGATCCTCGGCTCCGCCGCGCTCGCCAACCGCCTCTGCACGAGCTACGACCGCACCAAAGTCAACAGCATCGCCATCGGCATCCACATTGTGAGCTGGGTCGCGCAGTTCATCGGGCACGGCAAGTTCGAGGGCCGCAAGCCGGCGCTGCTGGATAACTTGGTGCAGGCGCTGTTTCTGGCGCCGCTGTTTGTGTGGTACGAGGGCTTGTTCAAGTTGGGGTTTTATAAGGGGTTGAAGGCGGAGGTGGAGCTGGGTATTAAAGAGGAGATTGCGAGGATAAAGCTGGGGAAGAAGGAGTAGGGGGAAGTGAAGAGGGGTGAGCTTTTATGCGCGCATTGCTGGATGAATCGGGGAGACTGGGTTTGCGACACTGTTCAGCACACTATTCGGTTTGATGAAGCAGGATACCTTTTTATTGCGCGTCTATGTGCTTTGGGAGAACCATGAGTGGGCAGAGGTCTTCTCCTCCGAGTCTCCGAGTCAGTCCTGGGCTTGACGTCTTAGAATATTTCCCTTAAATGAAGGAATACCATGAATCTTGGATATTGGTTCGCACGTTCGCATCCCTAGACGTTTGGACTGCACTCGCCTCGTCACAGTCAGGGGCAATGCCCGCTAATCACTCCATGGGATGGCACCACGCTGAATATCAGCAATGAGCTCCTACATTAAATGTCAGCAACGACCTAGCAAGGAAATGGGACGTAATGACATTGAAAGCTTCGTCCTCGACGTCAACCTCCTGTCCACTTCCCATGTCTGGTGTAAGGGGTTCCATCTCCAGGTCGCCTAGACTCTCTTTGTTTAAGAGGGTGCTTCCCCCGGGAGTGTGGACGCGGTCCCGAAGATCTTTCTCAAAGATCTCCTGCAGTTCCTGGAGATCCGCGAAGTGCTTTGAATTGAAAATTGAAGAGGGGGGCCCCGTGGCCTTGATAGGCACATCATCGAGGTTGTTGATCGTGGCTGCGGGCGGTGAGGGACTGTTCTCCTTGTTCTTGACTGGTGAATGTGGACTGTTTTTCTCGCTTCGTATCTGATTCTCCAATGTAAAAGAACTAGCCTGAAAAGCGTCCCGTGCCGCATGTGTTTCCACAAAGGCCTTGAAGGCAACAGCGGAAGTACCTGGAAATTCCGAATATCGAAACCCATTCTTGACACAGATACTCTGAACATGGGCCTTCGCCTTCTTCATCGAGGGGAAAGACGGCGGCCATTCGGTAATTAGGAGGAGGACCCTCTTCGCATCTGCCTCGACCGCGGCTGAAAGTTGTCGTTAGCACCATCTAACTGAGTTCGCCCGAGCGACGACATACCGTGTAGAGCTTCCTTATCACCAAGAGGCTGATCTAGATAGAACTCTCCATCCTTGTAGGCTTGTCGAGCCACCAAACCAAGCACCGTATCCTTAATGTGCTGCTTCTTGATGTCCGGAGTCCCAGGTTGTATGTCGTACGAATAGCCTTTCGACTCGCATATGTGGTCGATAAAGCGCTTGACCTGATCAATCGAGTGAAACCGCTGTGGGTATACGTCTATGAGACTTTGCACCGCCGACACGGCGGTGGCGACGACACCTAGGCTTGGTAGTAAAGACCAGAAGTACACCCACACATACACACACACTAGGCTTACCTTGCAACTTGTTCGGCATCTCCTCTACCAGATCCGAGACTTTGAAAAGTTGAGGAGTGTGTGGGATCGTGACTGCGTTGTGAAAGATAGAGTCTCGGCGGACCCGAGGGTTTGGGAATTCACGGTGAATATGGAAAAAAAGGAGTGGCAATAAGGAGACAGCGGACAGTGGAAAGCTGACATCGGCGGATGACAAAGGCAATAAAAGATAAGGCGCAACGCGTACAATAGATCGTGCCTTCCTCTGTAGTCGCGGCGCCCGAAGCTGGAGCCAACCACCTCGGTTTTAGGAAGGGGTAAACCAGACGAGGCGCTGACCTCTCGATCGGTACCTATGGAGGCTACATGTGGTAATGAAGTATCTACTGTGCGTAGTAATTTTATCTGAAGCTCATCAGCCTCATCTACAAAACGCTTCTATACCTAAGCATTGCCCTGCACATTGCCGTCCCCCTCTTTTTGATACATAAAGTACTGAATGAAAACAAACGCATCCAGCAAGAGCGTCCCAAAGCTGCCCAACAGCCACGAAAAATTGACAGCGATATATCTTCCATATAGACCCGATGCTTCGCCCGGGTGACAATCTCGCGGGTCCCTGCATATTGGCTTGTACGCAACGATGGAAAGAACATAGGTGAGGTTTCCAATGCAGGCGAACAAGAAGAACAGCATCGAGATACCCTCGGTCGACTTGCGCCGATAGTTGAGGAGGAGCTGCGGGATCCGCGATCCGAGGTACAGGAGAGCGCATATGTAACCGAAGATTTGGCCCCAGGTGTTGAATTGCAGGGTGCTACCTCCTTCTTGCTCGGGCGGGGGAGGGGGTGACCGGATTGCGCTGAGCCACCAGCCGAAAACTCCTGACGCACACACGAGGACGACTGCTCCGAGGTTGAAGAGAATGGTCTGAACGGTTAGTTGAGGCTGCTGTTGGCGCGGTTGGACGTTTTGTTGGGTGTAATCTGGCTCGTCTAGCAAAGGCGTGACAGGCGACAAGTGAGTTCCGTCGATGGAAAGAAATCGTTCTCGGAAGGAAGATTGCGAGTGGTTTGAATGTCGTCTATCGATATCGGAGATACGCGGTGGAGTATGATAGCCGTTTCCATTGCCGTTGATGTGGTTACTATTGAGGCGGGCTTCCCTGGCGTCTGAGAGCAGCGGCGATTGCTCAGTAGCAGCATCTGTAGCGGCATCCTCGGTATTACCATCATCCGGCTTCTTGATCTCATCGCTAAGCGTGAATCCTTTGTACCAGAAGCACTGGATAAGCAACACGATATCTGCCAATGTGTAATAGACGGCCAGGATGATCATAGTAGGCAGGACCCCTTGAAGCACAGCTCCAAAGATATTGAAGAAGTCACCAAGGAGCCATATAATGATGAAGACAACCGAGAGTCCGTCTGCTGAGCGTCTCCGCCAGTTTTCAATGATCTGAGGTGAGAAGACCACTAATACGTGTTAGCCTGAGAGGAAACCATCACACGCGAGAGGATGTACATACCTATCCAACAAGCAATCGACACAGACCCACAGATCTGACTGAGCGCATCGATATCCAACCGCAAGCCCTGAGACGGCGGAAACATCTTCAATATGACGTATGGGTCCAGCAAAGTTCTTCACTCTCTCGTGAACGGCAGCCGAAACGGCAAGAACTAACACACAAACCAAGGACACAATGTCCTATAGAGAATATCCTAATTCAACTGATAATGCTGCCCAAGTAGATAGCGATCGAATCGTTGATGAGATGAGATGAAACACGTCGGTGACAGTCTCACAATCCGGGCGATGACTAGTCGTCGCAAAGAGGCTCAAAAACCTGACAAATGCCAAGATGCGAAAATCCGGGGGAAAGCTGGATCCCTGTCAAGCACGAATGAAAGGCTAAGCTTATTGCGGGGAAGCACACATTATTGTCACCAACTGCGCAAAGTAAACATGTCATCTCATAACCTCGTATCAGCATTTCGATACTCGTCAGAAATTCAAATGGTACTCAGCCGGTGTCTAGCCAGCACACGCCTTGGTCCCCTAAGAGGACGCACTACAATCCGTTGTCCTTTTTGAACTTGTCCCACGCTTCGTTGAGGGTAGCAAAGACGGAAGCACTGATCATGCGCTGCTCTGTCGTCGCCGCCTGTGAGATCTAGAGCATCGTCAGCACGAATTACGGTTTGACTCAGGTTTGTCCTCACCTTATCAGGGTGCACCTTGGCAATAGCCTTCATGTACACAATCTTGACCTTGTTCGGCATGACCAAGTCACCCATGTTAACCTTCTTCCACCCTGCGTCGGACCACAGCACTTGATCCAGGGACCCCAGCAGGGCGCGGAGGTTGTCAGACTTGGAGCCTTTCCAAGCCACGAGCTTGGCATCAACCTGGTCCGTGAGAGCAAACTTCTCATCGTCAGCCTTCTCGGCTGCCGCGTTGGCTGCCTTTAATTTCTTGACGGCTTCAGATTCTGCAGCCACCGCACCCCCCAGATCTGCAAGTGCGCTTGGTTTTGGAGCTGGCGCTTTTCGTACAGGAGGGCGTTTCGCAGCTGCAGGGGTCGCTGCGCTGGTGCCTCCACCTGCAGCTTTATCACATCGGCTGCGACCCAGGATACTGACCGAACCTCCTACACCAGCCTCTACTGCTTCTCGCCAGACTTTACCGGCATCGGTCCATTTCTCCATGTTTTCGAGGGCTTCGGCTTTGCGCATAAGCGCCTTGCCGTAAAACTCCTTCATGTCTTTTTCGCCCTCCGTCCCGCCTAAAGCAATCTTTTCACCCTCTCCTTTGGATACTCCGATGATTGCTAGTGCAGCATCAGCGTCGGAGATCGCCGCTTTAGGATCGCCGACTTTAATGTTCGTAACTGCACGGTTGCATAAAACGATGATGGTGATGGGATGTATTGACGGAAGAGGACTTAGTGCGGAAGAGTATGCAGTATGCGCGGCGGAGAAGTCGCCACGTTTGAAGGCTTCCGAGCCCTTCTGTCTGTGAGATGCAGAGGAATTCAGCGCTATAGACGAAGCGGGAGGGACCTGTCTAGGGGGGGGCCTTGGTTTCGGCGCAGGAGGTGTGACTGCTGGGCTTCTGGCTTTTGAGGCTGAAGCTGTTTGAAGGAAAGGATTGTTGGACCGAGCAGGAGGCGGTTGGCGTGATGTGGGCGGTGGCGGTTTTGGTTGCTCTGAAGAGAGAAGGTCGGGTTGTGGTGTTGCTTTCCTTCGTCGGGCGGGGCTGACGTACGCTTGCGCGCTCTGCTCTTCGACTTCTTGACGGGTTAGCCTCGTGGCGGGTCGCTTGTCTACGCTTGGACTCTGCTGTCGGATTGCTGGTGACTGAGATGATATGCGACTGGGAGCCCCATCACGAAACTCTTCTCGCTGACGGGGTTGTCGTTGTGGAGCGGATTGGGAGCCTGAAAGCTTTTCGCTCGGGCGTGAGGGTTTTGGAGGACGCCCGCCGCCTTCTAGCATCATAGCTTCGTCAGTAACATTGGGTGCTGTGCCTGCCGAGGAAGGCTTTTGTCGTGGTCTGCTGGGTTGGGGTATGTGCTTTTCGTTGTCTACAGCTTGTGCATCTTTCATCCACTTCGGTACGCTCGGATCACCCTCCTGCTGGAACTCGGCCACAGCTTTCTGTACCTTTTTCTGCCCAGTTTTCCAGAGTGAATTTGCTGACTTGAAAAGAGTGGTTCCTATTTCAGACGCGTACTGGGATACATCCTTCTCTTGAGTTTGGCCCTCTGGACCACCTTGGCCAGAACGGCTACGAGCATCATCTGCACGCGCCCAAGAGGGAACAGGCCCACTTGTACTAGATTCTCTACCATTCGGGCGGCCATTGTTCCGACGGGGACGCTCATCAGATTCGGCAGGGCTGTGTCTACGACGCTCTTGGCTACGGCCCTGTGTCTTCTGTTTGGCTTCGGCATGTGCCTGGTTTAATAGCCATCCCACTGCAGCTTGAACGTCATGTCCTGAGTCCGTGGTTGCCAATGCAATAGCTGATCTGTCTGCCGGAAAACCCATGTCTACTAGTTCAGCAACAGCTTTATCTTCCGGACTGTTGACGTCTGGGGACCGCTTCCGACGAACCTCTGGACGTGGTTCTTCAATGACAGGGCTGGGTTCTTGTTTCTGTTCGAATTCAGAAACAGGCTTGCTCAGCAAGCCAAGTATATCATCATCACCACCACCTGCAGCCGACGAGGTCGTGTGTCCGCTGGATGCAGGCTTCTTCGCTGCCAGTTGATTCAAACCAAACAAATCGTCATCGTCGGCCTCTAAGGTGTTATTTGCAGAGAGTTGCGGTTGGGAAGTATGATCTCTAGAGCTATACGCTCCATGAGCAGGAGTACCACGGCCGCTACCAGCAGAAGGGGGTGGGAAATAACTTGAAGCATCCACAGGCGCGGCAGAGTTGAAGGCGGATAGAAAATCATCATCAGCAGGCGGAGACTGTACAGGGCGCCTGGAAGAGGTATCCAGACTGGAAAACGGTTTGTTGATAGTTTTCGATAGATCTTGTCCTCCAGATAGATTTACTGCCGGTCGTTGTAGACCAGACGATGTTGGTTCCGGTGTATTCTTTCCGCTCCCCAGGGTATCCCAGAACTTAGAATCACTTATTCCATATTGGGCATCGTATTGTTTCTTCCGTTCTGCCTCCTGCCGCAGTTTCTCCTCTTGTAATTGCTTCTGGCGTTCCTGGAGGGACAGGTTGTTCGAGCCGGGTTTCGAGCTGTTGACCGAGACGAGCCCGGCAAAGCTATCGTTCGCGGGTGTCGCCGGTTTAGACGGGACCTTGAAGGCTCGATTGCCCACAGGAATCGCACCTGCGCCAGATTGTTGCGCTGAGAGGGGGGTAGAGCGACCGGAGAGCTGAGGGGTGGGGTTCTGGCGGAAAGGAGGGAATGCTGCGGGCGGGTTCGACGCTGGTTTGTTGGAGGCTGACCAGTCAAGGCCTGCTAGATCGTCCATTTTTGGTTATGGATTTAGATGTATGCAGAGAGCGCATGGGTGTAGGTCATACTGTCACAGCGAGTGTGGTGAGGGGTGAGCGTGGCTACAAATGCCAGTACTCCGCTGCTTGTGCTCGTGCTTGCGTGAGGCCTGAGGCGCAAACGCGTGCGCCACACCCTGCGCCACATTTAGATATCGACCAATTGGGAGTCACAAACACACACGACGTGGGGTGAAGAACTAACTTCTCTATGCATTTTCATGTTCAGTCGCTTCGGGAGCCGGTTGAGCTAGTCCTGATCTCAAGTACTCTGTCCTAGTCCTGACTCTTGAGAGCTAAGCCATCCATTACACATGCTACAATAAGAGCGAATGAATCAGAAATATATCCATAAGTTCTGTCGTTCGCGTTTGAAAGTATCACGTCATGCGAGTTGCATCGCGAGTTCAGACACCGTGACGTTGTACCGCTGATAGCTCATAGACAAGCCTTTGAAACAGTTGCGCCTTATTCTCGAACGTCCTTCTTTGGAAGTTACAAGTAGTCCTCAACAAACGTGTTAATTATGTTGACATATCTAGTTTAGCAACTATGTTGAATGTAGTTCGGATGAACTATATCATCGTAAGCGACTACCATATCCCAGGTCGGGCGTATGTTGCAAAAGAGGCATGAACGGGAACATCGCTGCATGAGCAGAATCGGATAGCATAGACGGTAGTATAACTACGGGGAATAGATGCGGCAGCAGTATAGACAAATAACTGTGATCTCGGTGACCCGGAATACGAAAGCCTAGTGTTTAGCCAGGGTATGAAGTCACCCACACACTGGCTAGTCCTAGCTGTAATAATAGGTTTCCTATTGCCGAATCTGGCGCTAGGTGTTAGCAAAGGCAAAGTACCGGACTATCAAACGCTATTGCATATACAACTTAGTATGCTCAGAAGGTGATATACTTATCATTAGAGCGGCGTCATAGAAATCTCCATAGTTGGGCTATTAGTACAGGGAGGCCACATAGTACAGAACTTCTTCCAAACTGTGTAGGATAGCAAGCTTGACTGGCGTAGCGCCGGTGCACTTAGTTCTTTCTCAGGTCCAGGTTCCTTTAAGCCGGTAGAGCCCCTGGAGGTCAGGTACAAGAGGTGGCCATGGGAAGAAAATAGATGGGCCACCATTGCCCCGACGCAGCTTGAGTATTGGTGACAGGTAATAGGAGTCAGAAACGTTATCAAATGTTGTTTGAGGCGCCACAGAAATTGAACTTTCGATCCGAAACGGGTAGTTTCGGAGAAAGGCGGCGACGCCCGCCAAGTACGCAGTCATCATGAATCCCATACTAGCAGATGCAGTCATATTGCGAAGATACAAGCCTTGTACCTGCATGTTGTTGACCGTTTTAATAGAGACGGTCGAGCCGGGTTCGATAGTGTGATACGGCTTTGGTCCGGTATTGGGCAGATGGCGGTGCTGTTTGTCGATAGATTGACGATAAAGGCTTTCATTCCGTTGAGATCGATGCATGCCTATATGCTTACCCAACGATGTCCAGCATTCGTTTATCGCGGCCTAAGGCCTCCCAGAATATTGGCTGGTCCTAGCTTGGTCAGGGAGGATAGAGGTGTGGCCAAGCAGACGATATGGCGGTGCAGAATGGCCTCGAACGGTTAGGCGATACCTGTTCTTTACTACTACCAGGCAAGTGCAATAACTCTGCGTATATACTAAGATCGGAGATCTGCTGAAACGAACCTGGTCTGTGGGTTAGGAGTTTTGCGGCTATATTGGCAGCCGCGGGGGTTGACGAGCAGCTTACTGATATGACCGTGTTTGATATTGCGAGGACACAGCAAGACCGAGGACTGAGGCCCGAAGGTTTCGGCACGGGATGCTGTATCGCCCGAGACTGGGTATTGCATGGATTCGGAACATTGCTCGAAGCCGACTGCTAGAATTGAGTGGTTAATTGAAAACAGTGGGGAAATTGATGAACCTGCGCAATGCGATGTAGAGAGTACATGTGGCGTGAGTGGAAAGAGCATGTGTTACAAGACAGACCAGTTAAGTAGCAATACACCAAGAGATGGACTGGGTAGTCGCCGAATTGGCAAGCTTCCTTCGGGCGGCGAGTACGAGGTAATTGTATATGCAAGCGCTGTGCTAAATTGCCTTGCATCGAGATGACGGACAGTGCAGGATCTGGCGCAGGGTTCGGTGACAAATGAACAGGGCACGATAAGCAATGAACGAATTGGGCCCTGTGGGTAGAATCCCAAGAACGCGTCGTACGATCAGTCCAGATTGCTGTCGAGGACGAGTATGCGGTGCGACGCGATAGTGGGGTCGTTAGCGGTGCCTTCCCGCCTCGGTGCTAGCGTCATACAGGCTAAAGCCCTGATGCCAACCCCCACCAACGATTTTCCGCCGCGAGAGAAGACTGAGCTTTTCAGGGCCAAGCTTGTCTGCAACCAGGTAATTCACCATGGCTGGTGCTACCTTTGACGACGACGCTATCGCCGACATCTTGTACCTAGCGCGGGTCAACGACATCTCCGAGCTCGAGGCCTTTCTTACCGAGCTCTCGACGCAGGCCAAACGCAGCACCGCCGAGTTGGTCGCCGCGGCAGTTGATCCGGAGTCGAAGAATAGCGCACTGCACTATGCAGCAGCGAACGGACATCTCGGTACTTTTATACTATCTGGAACATGCTGGCGTCCTGTAGAGCTGACATTGCCGCGCAGAGGCTATCAACCTGCTACTCTCATACAGCTCGGACAAGGCTGCGACACCGGCGCCGGGGCTTATCAACGCGGTAAACGATGCCGGCAATACAGCCCTCCATTGGGCAGCACTCAACGGACATCTGGAAAGCGTGAAGCGTCTGGTTCAGCTGGGGGCCGATGCCACGATCATCAACAAGGCGGGACATGATGCAGTATTCGGGGCGGAGGTCAATGACAAAAAAGAGGTGGTTGAGTGGTTCCTTGGAGCTGTGGATGGATTGGATACGGGCGTGGGACAAGCGAGTGAGGCATCTGTGGATACCACTAAAGAAGGCGGCGTACCAGGGCTACAGGGGACAGACCATAGCAATCCTATCGGCGCGGACGGGCTACATACCGGGAGTGTGGAGGATCTAAGAAGGCAAATGGAAGGCGTACAAACCAAGGACGGATCCTCCCAGGGTGGCTGATCAAGAGAAAAACAACCGAGAAAAAGGACTGACATGTCTCGCCTTCCGCGGGTTTCCCAGATCTTCTTAGAATTGAGACTGGCGCCCTGGGTAACGGCAGCTAAGGCCACGTGGGAGTGGCTGTGCGCCAGTATCCTTATCATAATCCTCGCACCCGTTTAGGTATGATGGACTTAGGCGGGCCATGTGGAAACGCACCCCATGCCCATTTACGGGAACGCATAGTATCATCTAGCTCAATGGAAGTCCTGAGTTCAAATCATTGAATTCTCCATATCCTCACGTATGTGGATATATCTAGTATTTCTCCTCATGAATTCGACCGAATATCTCCGAACTGTTTGCAGGTTTGTTCAGGCTCAGAAAGATGGAAATAAGATCCTGTGGCCATATACTCCATACTCCCTGTTTGCCTTTCACACATGATATCATCAAGCCTTAGATGCCGACAGAAACATAGGTCCGGTTACACCTTAACAGCCCTTAAACGCCGGCGGTACCCAATCCCTAAAGCCTGGAGCGGCAACTGTTCTGCGTGTAACATTAGTGATAGGTCAAGTACAATATCACATGTTACAGTTTCTTACCGACCAGATGATCTAGTTCAGGAGCCATTCTCGCCTTTTCTGTTCCTTTTTGTCCTTGCGCTTTTGCTTGAACTCTTGGACCTGCTTCTTGGACTTCACTTTGTTGCGGCGTTCTGCTTTGAGGCTACGACCATTGTGGGAGTTGGCAGCATCATCCACGTTGAAGTAGGCGTTGAGCTGACGGCGGCTTTTGTTGTCGTCGTTGTGCATCTCTGGGCCACTGGATGGGCCTTGGAAACGTCCGTTGAAGCGGTTGAAGTGTGCCGTCACGGAGTATCCATCATTGCTGACCTGTTGGCGAGCAGTGACAGTTGCAGCACGGGCAACACGGGCAGCTTCCTCTTCTTCCTCCTCTTGCTGGCGCGCAAGAACAGCATAGTCTGCATTTGGATTGTAGCTACCGTGGATTTTCGGATTGTAGCCTCCGTGCAGAAGTCGAGGCTTGACGGGTTCAATAGTCCTGGCAGTGGCTTTGTTGGTGGCAGCATCGGAGGTGTTGAAGGCGTTGGACGGAGACCTGCTGGCGTATGCGTTAGGGTTAGAAAATCTGTTGACGTACATTAATATATGAAACGACCAAATGAAATGACGTCGAGCAATGAAATCAAACCTGTCGTACGGTGATTTGCTGGGGTCATCGGAGTAATTGACTACATGGGTCCACGTGCCGCCGTTGGCCCAATCGACCGACCAACAATCGGTTGTCATGTCGCGGACGTAGTACCAGATCCCACTGCTCGGGTTACGAGTGCCTAACCACTCGCCGCGACGGTCCAGGTCTTGCGGAGGCGCATATTCTGGTCGCGGCAGGGGCTCGGCAGGAAGCGGCGGTGGAGAGTTCTTGTCAGTCGCGGCGGCACTCGGGGAGTCGTCCGGTTTCGCCATTGCGGATAGTTGTAGGATTTGTCGAAGTATGCTGTGCCAAAAATTAATATTGTACTAGTTGGCGGGTCACGACGGAAATGGCGGCGAAGTGGTTGTGGTGAAGGTTTCAGGTCAAGGTCGAGGTTGATAAAGTTCCAAGATCAAAGTTAGCGCTTGTGACTAAGCAAATGATAGGCGAGACTTTGGGGCTTGGCAACAGCGACCGTCACGTGCAGACTTGGACTGCCCGGGCCGGGACGACGACGCGAGCGGAGAAGGCGAGCACGACTTGCACGTCCAGACACCGAACGGCACGGCAGCCCCATCACAAACCGAACATTTGGCCTCCTTTATGCTGTGCGAGGACGACGGTCGATATTGCTTTCCGGACTCGCTCGGACATGAGCGTTGAGGACAAAGGGCTCATATCGACAGCTGCAGCGCTTCCGGGTTGCCCACGCAGGATCCGATGCCCTCAATACTCACGGCGACAGGCTCTCAACGAACGGCGACACTGCAACAGGGAGAGCGCGCAGCAGAGGGCTGGCAGCAGCGGGTGGTCAGCCTCAACGTGGTCTCGAACAGATTCGCGTCGGCACACTCATATGATGTGGCCGTGCAGGTGTTGGAGGGGAGGTGGTACGCTATGGCGACCGAAGGCCATCGAGGACCCGAAACGCGGCACCCATAGCAGGCCTACTATCACCCAGCATGCGCATAAAGTGCCAGCTGCATGTCTGGGAAACCGACAGAGAGGCATCGAGCGCTTTTAGGTGCAGGCCAAGCGGGCTCTATGCACGCAAGACTCGAGGCGGGCGTTAGACGGACAGGGGAGCGCGGATAAGAAATCAAGGATGCGCCGGCGATGGTCAGCTCAACGGCTACTCTGAGGCCTCGTCCCGACCGCTGCGCCGCCGCTTTTACAGACCGAGGACGGACGGCACTACTATGTAGCATTGCGCACTGGCTGGCAGGCCTCACATGTACCGTACCGCACTCCGCCGGTAACTGTAACTGCGGCAGTCTGCGCTAGACGTCGTCGAGTCCCGCGGCCTCGAACCATCCGATTCCCATGAGTTCATCGACAGCCGCTTGACAGTGCGTGCTCGCTGCCCGTGCGGCGGGCTAGCTGCAGCGATCGAGGGCCGGCTGCCGGCGAGCTGCGACCGTCCGGCGGCCCCCTGGGTGTCTCTGCTCTGGCATCTGGGGGGTCATCTATCATCTGGCGCGGAGCAGCGCGAGAGGGCGCAGACGACCCCGTGCTAGGACGTGTTTGCTTTGCTGCCGCATCGTTGCAGCGTGCGGGACTTGCCACAGCGTCGACGAGGAGAGGAGGGCCGACGAGCAGGCGGGCGTGCATCGGGGCCCTTTGAAACTCAATCTGGCGGCCTGCTATTGGCTGCGTGCGGATCCCGGGCGAGCGAAGGGGGTTTTTGCCGCATCCCGCCATCACCCTCCCACGCGCTGCATGATCGGCACCGTCAGCAGCGGGAGCGCTCGCGGTTGGCCAGCGCCGGCTGTTGGCTGTTGGCCAGATCTGGTGCGGTGGTGCGGGTGCTGGAGCTTGCTGGAGCTTCCCCCCATGATGCGCGCCGCGACCGTTCGCGAGTCCGTCTCCGCTGCAGCTCGCGCACCACGCCAAACACGCTACGCTGCGGGTGCTGGGCGCCTGCTCGAGCCTCGAGTGCTGCACCGCTGCTGGCGTCTGGCCGGGCGTCTGGAGTCTGGCGTTGTGACCGTGGGCACTGGGCAGTGGGTGGACACTGGAGACAGCCAGACAGCTACCGCACCGCACGCCCCGTCGCAGCGCGCGCCCGGATCCTGGCCTGGCTGCGTCGCTGCCCCCCCGGCCGCTCCCAGGCCGTCCTGTTCGGCTCTCAAACAGCGAAAGGGCCCCTCCCAACGACCATGCTCCTGGCAGTTCGTCTCGCGACCCTGGCGCTGTTGCTGGGATGGGCTGGCACGCAGGCAACAGGCAGGCACGCCCTCGCCCTCCTGCCGGGGCTGCCTCCCCGGTCGCCGCTGCTCTACTCCGCTGCCGCTGCCGCACCCCATCGCCGCCGTCGTCTGCTGCTGGCGCCCCGGTATGGCCCTCCCGTCTTGTTGCTGTTGCTGTTGCTGCCACCCCCCCATAGTGCTGCTGCTGCTGCTGCCCCCCCCAGTGCCCGCCCGCTGCGTGCCCAGCCTCCTCTGCGCGCCGCCTCTGCGCGCCCAGCGACTGCGACTGCGAGAGCCGTCCGCGCCGCACGCCGCACCGCGGACCTGCACGCTGTGCCTGACACTGCCTTGCCTTGCCTTGCCTGGCCTGCGCCGTCCTCCCGTGCTCCCCCCTCGCAAGCGGCAGCCCCTACATCTCCCCTAGCAGGCCTGTTGCTTCGGCTGTGGCCCTGGCCCAGGAGCAGCCGGACGTGTGGGCGCCCACGGTTCAGTCGTCAGTCGTCAGACGTCAGCCCTGCACGGACTGTGAGTTCCGTTGGCACTTTCATCAACCTTGCCTTCTGCAAGACCTCACAGCGGGTATTCCATTACATACATACAATACAGACGTGCGCAATCGTGCTGCTGCAGTCCCTCTGGCTCCCTCCCCCGACCTCGCGCCTGCCTCCATGTCCCCGAGAGTTTGACTGCGAGCTGATGCCGTGCCTGCAGCGCTGCCAGGCCTGGTGTCGTGCCTGAATCTCGACGAGTGCCCTAGTTTATATCTTGTGCTATTCCCTAACAGCTCCATGTGGTCTGCCGGCCAATGTATCGCGGAAGTCGTCCCTCCACAGGCCCCGAACCTCGACCCTCGCCTCCTCCCGCTACTATGCTCGTCGACATGAACCGCCTGCCCAGCATCCCGTCTCGCCCCGCGCCGCCGCAGCCGTTTCCTTCTTACAGTTCCTACCAGAGGCCCAATGGGGCTCCGTCGCGGCCAGAGATCACCGCCCCATCGCAGCACCACCGTCCCCGGGACGCTCATGGAAGCCAAAGTAATGCGCAACAGCTTCCCAGCCTGCGAACTCTTCTGGAGCCCGAGCTATTGGACAACAAGCTGCCTGACCTCCCCCCGCGCTCTGGTGGCGGCCACTTTGCACACGCCGTTGGCGGCCGGTACGGCTCGTCGAGCCCAACCCTAAAAAGACGGCATGATTTCGACGGTTACAGCCATGACTACCCCGAAAACCATGCTATCACTTCTCGAGCGCCACACGTGCACCGTCATGCCCTCCACAATGCTGCCGTCGACGGTCAATCGGTGAGCTTCTCAACACCGAGTTCCACGCCCAAGTCGCGTCCACCGGAATTCTCGCGTCAGGGAAGTCTTGCACGCCCAACCCTGACAGATCCCACCGGTAGATTGTACAGGCCGCCATCCACAGCGTCAGCCTTGAGTGCATCATCAGATCCTATCGGAACACTCGCAAGTCAGCTTCCCCAGGATGATGCCATGGACCTGGGCAAGCCCATGAGAAGACGCACCGAAGGTTCATCCCGAGCTCCGGTTAAGACTTCACGATGTGTGGGACAGCGCGAGATTCCGGGTGAGGGCATATGCTACATCTACGAAGACGGGACCTTCTGTCGCGTTGTTATCGACGGCGAACCAGTCAATCCATCCTGGGGCATCACCAAGGCAGGAAAACCACGCAAGCGACTCGCCCAAGCATGCTTGACCTGTCGAGAGAAGAAGATCAAGTGTGAGCCTGGCTATCCAAAGTGTCATCAATGCGCCAAATCGCAGAGGGTGTGTAGAGGGTGAGTTGAATTTTGTGCTACACCTTCTTTCTTGTCGACGAGACCCGTCGACTTATATGCATTGATCTAACGGGTTTGAAGTCGCTGACAATGTGGGCCCGTGTAACTCACATGACAAATACTGACTTGGAAGTAGAGGTCTCAACCAGCTAGGCATGAGCAATGCTTCGGAAGAAACATCACCGTCGTCCTCTTCGGCGCTATTTAAGAGTCAGTCAACGGAGCTCGTAAGCCCCTTGACTGGGCCCGATAAACCAAGAGCTCCCGAAGAGCACCGCGATACTTCCAGAACAATCGAAGCTTGGAATGCTGGCTCTCCATTCAAGCCTCGAAACTTTCGTCCCACCTCAGTCGATACCTCACGAGACATGTCGGTTCATTCGCTGGATTCAGACTGGAGTGGCTCTTTAAACAACCAGGATCCGGACGACCCCAGGCGTGGCTCGCATCAGGACCAACTGACCCTCCAATGGGAGCAGGATCCCTTTGAAACAGACGCAAGGCTGACCATGCACCTCCTGGACCTTTACTTCCTCCATGCCGGGCGTGCTACCTATGGAATGTTCCCCCGGAGGCCCTTTATGAAATGGGTGGAGACCCATCGCGACAAGAACCAGGATCATCTCATGCTCTTGTATTCTGTTCTTGCAATGGGCTCCGTCTTCTCTGCTGATCCTGACAAACGCGCTATTGGAAAACGATTCGCAGCCATCGCCGCGTATGCCACGGAGAAGCGTTTTGGGAAGTTCACACTGCAGTTGTGCCAGAGTCGGCTTATGCTTGCTCTGTACAACTTTGCACGAGGCAAGTCACAAGAGGCCTGGGACTTTTGTGGTGCCGGTTTACGTGCCATTAGCGCACTTAAATTGAACACCGAGGAAGGGGTGAAGGAACTTCCGGACATCTCCCCTGGACCAGACTATGGATTCGACCGCCCTACCCTGGAAGAATGCTGCCGCCGCACTTTCTGGTCCGGATTTTTGATGGATGTAAGTTCAACCGCATTCACGGCGACCACCACCCTTGACCTAATACCCGAACAGCGATTCAACGGGTTCTGTGGCGGGACCCTGTGTGTTATCAATATCGAGGACACTTTCCTTCATTTGCCATGCCTGGAAAATGTTTACGAAGCCTCCAACCCATGTGATACCCCGTTCTTCGATTTCGAGCTCCTCAGTCGCCAAGCCCCTCCCGGTCCGCCTCTCGGATACATGGCATATTTAACCTTAATATCAGCGATCTGGGGCGAAGTATTGACCTTCACCAGTCGTGCTGTACATCGGCCCGAACATGGCTACGAGCGTCTCTACGAAGCGTTTTACGCCAAGACTTACGAAAGGCTAGAGACATGGCATGCCATGTTACCCGCAAACCTTAGATATTCCCCGCAGAACCTCGACACCAGCATCATCGATGGCTTTGCCGGAAGCTTCATCTCCCTCCACGCGCTCTATTACACCGCCGTCATTCGTCTCAACCGCCATGTCCGCATCCATCTGCTGTCCACCGACAAGATCAGGCGCAACATCGACCAATCTTTCCGAAATGCGTCCCACTTTCTGTCCATGATGCACTCTCTCGCCGCAGTAAATCGCCAGCGCCGCCTCCCCCCAACCGCCCTATCCGACTTCCTCTTTTCCACGCCGTTCCCCGGCTACGCGCTCATGCTCTCCATCGACGTCCTCTCTTCGGCGGGCACCTTCTCCACCCTGCCCAGCCTCATCGAAACGCTCGGAACCACCATATCCTGCATCGAGGAGCTCTCCATGTTCTGGGCGTCGGCTCGCGCTCAGCACAAGGCGGTGGCCAGCCGCGTCAAGCAGCTGACTGGCATTGCCGTGCACGAAGAGCAGGGCGTGCGCAATGGCAGCTTCGGCCAGTTCTGGCGGGTTCCCGAGAGCCTGGACATGGCGTTCGGGAACGAGGATGTCGTCTACAAGGCCAGCGAGCCGGTGCTGTTCGAGGTCGTCGGGAGCCTGACGGGTCGTTAGCTGTCTCCTTACGACGTACGCGTTTCGACTTGCATGAATGAACGAAGCTCATTTTCTCTCTCGCGCGCCCCTCAGTTTACGGACCATGAATCTCACGCCCGCACGCCCGCACGTACGCTACTACCCCTGTTTCGGCTGTTGTTAATGTTCTTTTGTTCTTGTCTGTCCTATTCTCATTATTACCGATACAAAACATATATATTTCCTTCGATTACCTACCTACCTACCTATATATCTATCATCTATCTATCTAGCTATCTATCTGGGCGGCCCCGATTGTAATTGTAATGATTGTACTTGTACATGTCTTTCTCGGTTATTGTCTGCTGTTGATTTTTCGGGACATGCGGAAAGAGAGTACTTGTGCATGCTTTTTCTTTGGTCGCACTGAGCGGCGCGCGTCAGGTAGGGCCGACGGCATGGATCGGATTGGATATAAAATAAAGATACGGATCATACTACAACAGCAACTAAAAGTTGGGGTCTTCGGGATTCGGGACTTGGGACTTGGGACTTTCGGATCGAATAATTATCTGTCTGGATGTGTGGGGCAATTGGTATGGGATGGGCTGGGCTGGGTGCTGGAAATGGCTGTATATGGGCTCTAATGATGATCACTTTCGGTCTTGTCTCGTGTTTCGTCTCGTCTTGTTGACAGAACGGTGTGCTACCATGCCATGCCATGTGATACGATACGATATGATATGATATGATAAGACAGTTAAAAGCACACACAGTCGCCGCCGATGCCTCCTTTTTTTTTTTTTTTTTTGGGTCCTCGAAGTTGGACGTTGCGCTTGGCGGGGCGAGAAAGCTTGTCGGACATTTGAGGCCGCGCCCGACAGATGTTCCGCATTTTGGTCGGTCAGTCAGACGAGATATTGCTGGGATGTCGTGGTGTGCGTGATGGTGTGGGTGTGGTGGCGCCTGCCCTGCCCCGCCCTCCCCTCTTGGCCCATTCATGCCCTGATGCCAAGAAAGTCGCGGGATTTGGATTGGCTATCCATCAGACCACTCTCACTCATTTTGTGTCATTGGTAGACGGAGGATGACACTAGGCGGGTCGGAGAGGCTACAGGTGACTTAATTTAGCTTAGCACAGCCCGGTGTGTAAGTAGGTCGGTAGGTAGGTAAATCTATGGTCTTGCTTTGATACTACTACAATGAATGCTATCTATGTATCTGTGTAGGCTATGATGGGTAAGTAAGGTAATTATGATGATATGATTTGAGGGTGAGAAAGGTTGTTTTGTGGCTGTCCACGTAATGCATGGGTGGGTGCTCGCTGGATGCATGTGGATGGATGCTGGGAACGAAAAACGCCAAATGATGTCGATGATGAGGATGATGCTGAGTATGACTGATGATAAAGATGACGATGAAGACTGGGGGTATCACGAACCGGAATTCCATCCCATCTGTAGAGGCTGCGAGCCCACGCCCGACCGAATCCAAACCGAACCGAACCGAACCAGACTCCACGGTGCCGGACATGTTACAATATGCTGTACAAGAGGAAGATGAAGGAAAAGCCATGCAACTCCCTCGCCCGGGCCCCATTCCTTCCCTCACCCCTCACCCCTCAAACCCATGCACAGGCTCTTTTCCCTTCCCGCCACCGCGCCCCGCATAACTATCCCTATCCCTTTCTTCCGCACCACCGCCGCCCTCTCTGCGCTCCCTTTCGCGCTCGCTCTCGGCCGAGTGCGCGAAAGCCTGCTGGATGCCCGGCCGCGGCTTGCTGGCGATATCGAGTTCGGCGAACTTGGGCCGCGCGAGCCGGATGTTGAGGCGGGCGGCGTTGAAGATCTGCTCCGAGGGGGGGAGCGACGCGGCAAGGTTGGTGTTCTCCGTCAGCCGGCAGATGAAGAACATGAAGCGGCCGGTTTTGATCTGCATTTCGGCGAAGTTGGCGGAGCCGGCGGGGATGCCCGTGTGTTTGCTGGAGAGGAGTTAGCACCAGACGTGTAGAGGGGGTAGCGGGCAGCAAGGGAATCGGGGGCTTGTCGACGTACGCCATGGACTGCTTGTGCGTCTTCAGTATACTGCTGATGCGCTCGAACCGATCCGTGAACGGATTCTGGCCCTCGACCTGCCGCGTCACATGCGTGACCATCAAGCACGTCGTCCGCTCATACAGAATCAACTCGCGCGCATCGATGATCTCGGCCAGCTGCTGCAGCAAGCCCTCGATACTGCTCGCATTGGGGATCAGAAAGTAGATGATCTGCGTCCACGCCTTGTACAAGCTCTGGTCCCAGATGCTGGTCGGGAAGAACTCGACGTGGTCGCGGAATGACTCGGACGCGCCGCGGATGTACTCGGCGCGCTCGTCGAAGAGCTGCACGCGCAGCCGCGCCTGCACCAGGTCCATCTTGTGGATCAGGCAGAAGATCTTGGCCGCGGGCGAGCATTCCTCCAGGGCGCGGATGATGTTCGAGTACGAGATGACGTCGGCTTGGAACTCGCGCGACTCGATGTCGAAGACGAAGATGAGCACGGCGACGCTGCCGAAGACGTGGTTGCGCTGGTGCGTGAGGTAGTTCTCGACGAAGCCGTCTTGTCTGCAGGCGCGCGGTGGTCAGCCCAGAACGAAGGGAGGTGCGGTGAAGAGGGGACGCAACGCACCCTCCGCAGTCCCACAGGTTCAGCATGAGATTGCCCATGAACTTGATGTTGCTGTGCTCGACGTCAATGGTTGCGCCCAGCCGCCGCACATCCTTTGCGACGTAATTGCTGAAGACGATGGACCGCATCGACGACTTGCCCGCGCCGCTCTTGCCCATGAGCAGCACCTTGCGCTGCTTCTGTCGCTTGCCGGTGTTCATTGCGCCGGCTGCTGTCGCGTCTTGAGGTGGTCCAGCTCGTCAGTGGCGTCCCAGCGCGAGATCTGACGTTCTGATGTTGATTTTGGCGTTTTGTCGTGGTGAGTGACGTTACGCCCGCACGTGACCGAGCGCGTCGGGAGCTTGTGTGGAGCCGCCTGTGGCACCTTCCGTCTTCCGCGAGACTGGCACACACACCTGGCACTGGCCGGGCGGACATCCGCACCGACGCCCGCCTGAAGACCCTGATCGATATTGGACGGACTATTACTCGGCCTCCTACTTCTGTCTCAGGCATGTGAACTTTCTCTCTCCATGATCTGAGAGTTTCTCTACGTTGCAAGTCCATTCACTTGGCAGGGAATTTACAGTATGGCACACACCACATCCTCATAGTGAGCCACTTGATCTACTTGTAGTCTTGAGAGAGTACTTGTGACGGCCAAGTCATAGTGCTGCATCCATAGAAAGGTACCAGCACTTCATTAATTGACTACGTGCAGAAGCCGTGAACGGGTCCCAAGCCCCACCCCTACACCATCCCTAAGAATCCAAAGATTTCTTGCTGAAATGCTGTCTCGAGTCGCAATGACGAGAACATAGGAAAAAGATCCAGGAGACGCATAGGTCAAAAGCCAGTGTACATGCGGTAAATAGCAGTTGGGGAAGTGGATGCAAAAGGTATGGACACGAAAAAGCCAGCTGCCAATTGCCAAAAGGTGGCCACGGAGATCACGGACCGTAGATGTCGCCCTCAACAGTCAGAGGGAGCGCGCGTTCTCGAGGATCGATGGTAGCTAACCACTCCGTTTCGAAACCGCGTAGAAAGTAAGAAATGAAGCTGGGTATCATTTAGAAAACGGTGCCATCCGAGAGAATCATGATTGGTGGCTCTTTAGTGTTGGGTCGCGACACCTCCGCGATTTCTCGCCCTCCCTATCAACTTTGTTAGATGCGCTATCATGTATATCAGAGGGGTCGTTTACCTTCCAGCTCCCCGCTTCAAGCATTTGAGCCAAGTTTAATTTATCCCGACCAGTCAAACGCAGCAGAGAATTGACCTCAACCAAGAGTTCATCCAGGAACCCTACCGTGACTGCACGCCACTCAACAATAACGTCGTCGTCTGCTGTGAACATGGGCACGACCTCCATGTTGGGCTGACCCTTTAGCTGTGCGTTTCGGTGATACTGCGCAAGCCCACGCTTGGCGTCATCGGGCTTCAGCGTCAACAATCCCGTGTCCACAAAAAGACCCCCGTTTCGATACTCCGGTAGACCTGTCAAAAGCTCGGATCCGGCAAAATGGACATGGAGAAGCTTGGTCATAGGTACCATCAGCGAATACGTCAACCACTGCGTAAGCTTGTGGAAAGGGACGATGTTCTCCCACGGATGCGTCGGGTGTGACGGCATGACAGAGCAGGGCCATGCGTCGCCGATAGAAATTCCGTCGATTTGCGTGCGTGTGGCCGGCCAGATCTGGGTCAAGCTGTCCATTAACAAATTCCAAAGTGTCGGGAGAGGAATAATCGGCACCGATGAAGCCTGGGTAGTGGGGTGTGAGAGCAAATAGTCTACGAGCAATTAGTCAAAATCAGATCATGATCGAAGAGCGCATACCAAGCATGTTCCCAGGCCGAGCCTCCAGGCCGAACACTTCCTGGTTCTGCAAAGCATCGGCCAGTCTGAGTAACAATCCGGTCCGTCCCGTCAAACCATCGATGGGATTCTCGTCGGTAACTTGAAGTCCGCGAGCCATAGCCTTGACATCCAATCTTTTCAACCCGTTGCTGTCGACCTGACAGGGCTCGTTGATATCACTGCTGAAGAGACCGGCCTTGAACATTTCAAGACTAGCGACCGCAAGGCCCTCACTTCGTCGATAAATCTTGCCGGATTCTTTACTTTTATACTGCCACTTTGTCCCTGCGCCAGCATCAAGGAGGACCGAGACGAGGAAAAGGTCGATCAGGCGGCGGGTGCGCTCCTGGTTATCGACGCTCGACGGCCATGATGCCATGAGCTGATCGATTCGGGGACGACCGCCGACTTCAAAGTGCTGCCACCTGCCATGTGGAGGAATGGAGGCGTAGTCGGGCGCATAGTCTCGCTGTGCTGTGTCAGCCAGAGCACTCCATGCGGAGGCAAGGTCGCTCGCGCTCGAGTGTAATTCACCTTGATGATGGAAACCACGTATGCAGCCGTCTCTTGGAATTTGGTCATGTCCACAACAAAGTGCTTCAGCTGGTTTTTTTTGGCGGTCTCGAGGACCAGGCGCGAGCGCTCTCTGACGGCGTAGATGCTCCGCAGGTAGGCAGCGGGGTCGAGGGCCGGGTCGGGCGCCTTGGGGAGAGGGACCTCTGGGAACGACATCATGGTCTTGGAGCCGTTGGCGGACTGGGGTATAGGAGACTTCAGGGAGCCATTGGACATGTTGGGCTGGCTCCCGTTGGGCGAAATGGCGGGCTTGGAGCTCTTGCGGCCAAAAAGACGCATGTCGGCGGTGGTACCTGGGCAGGCGCGAGGGAGGAGCGCGTTTAGAGCGGTTCAACGAAGCTGTGCAGGAGTTCGTGAGAGACGGGCACGCAGCTGGGGACGGATCTGACCAGTGCCAGAGCCAGTGCCGCGGTCGAGGCTCGAGGACGGCGTGTGCAGACAAAGGCGTCGATCGCAGCCGGTTGGCGCGAGGCCCGATTGGGCGAGCAGGCCGCGGTGCTGTCTGAGCGCTGGACGGGCGCGCAGAGCGGAGCCTGGCCGACGGCAAAATCCCTGGAGCAACGCCGGGAACGAGCGAGGGCGCGCTGCAAACCGGCCTGGTCTGGCACTGACAACGGGCCGCCACTCGATCGCGAATCTGCCAGAGGGGCGAGTTTGGGGGGGCACCGCAGCGGGGAGGCAGCGAGGGCGGCGCGGACAGCACAGCAGGACAGGTGAAGCGGCGGCACAACAGCAGGCAGCGCGGCGACAAACGCGGCGGCGAGCGGGTGCCAGTGCCAGTGCCAGCCAGTGCTGCAGTTTATTGTTTGGGGACGAGAACGCGCGCGGCCGTTGAAGCGACGTGCTTGTTGCTCGGCTCGTTCGCTGTGGCGGGTGCAGGGGGCACCGCAACAGGGGGAATCTCCATCTTAGATGCTTCCACTGGCCTCGGGGCGGACGCGCGAATGCTGGCTGGGCTCGATGCGGCACCCGGCGACGGTCGACTGCAGGCCAGCACGCGAGCGAGCCGTGGCGCCGACGTCTGGACGGGCCGGGCAGTGGGCAGTGTTGCGTTGCGACGTTGGGTTGCTGGACGTCCAACAGCGCGGAGCCAGCAACACGCAAACAAGCTGCTGTCGTCGTTTGCTGCGTTGCTGGCCGCTGCGTGGTGCGCGGATGCATGCCTGCGAGCATCGCTCCTGCCGTCACGGTGGGAGGTGGAGGCGGAGGCGGAGGCGGAGAGGCGCGACCCCCCGTTCTCCAGAGTCCCCGGCCTGTGCCAGCAACTCACTCTTGACTCGGGCTTCGACTCTCCAGCTTGACTCTTGACTCTTGACTCTTGACTCTGAACCGGCACCCTCGGGTTGTCTCGCACGCATCCATATCATTCTTCAGCGCAGTCAGCTCCGGCTTCATGCGGCACATGAAAGCGCCCATTCACAGCTGGAGTATCCGCATCCTGCTGCACTTACTGCCCAAGACGGCCACGCACAGCGACACGCCCAATCCACATGCCGCCGTCGCCTTGTGGTCTGTCTGTCTCTCCGCGATGCTTCTTCCGCCGCGGATGGATGTCACGCCGGCCGTGTGGTAAGTCTGCAGTAGCCTTAGCCCCTTCGCGTGGATGCAATGTTTATTGTCCCGCGACACTGCTAACTCAAACAGTCTCCTTCCTGCGCCCATAGTTCCACCCTGAAGCTGGCACCGTCGCTATCCCCACCCTGGAAAGGTTGCAGCGAGACAGCGCTGGACCAGTCGCTGTCTGCCGAAATGACAAAAGATGCCATCCTTGGCCTGCTGCATGCCACGGCACCGAGGGGAATCCAGGCGAGCACCAGCCGGCCTTTCCGGGAGATTTGCAGACACCTATCCATGGACGCGGGCCCGCGATTCACGACACGGCCCGCCCAACAATGCGCCCGAGTAATGCCACGGCTGGCCTGCGCTTTCGACAAGCAGCTGCCAGCAGTTGCATCGACGTTCACGGCATTTGTTCATACTCGGAATCATGGAGCTTCGAGCTGTTAAATTGATTCTGCGTAGTGATCGGCACTCGCATAGTTAGGGAACCGTACCATCTACGATCTGCTCAAATCTGGGATGAAGAGGCCCGCAACGCCTCTTCTATGCACGAGAGCGGCGTAAGTGCAAGCGAGCCTGCCCAGGCGGGGAACGGCCGCCAACTTCCATTGTCAAGCATAACTTCAAGTGTCCGAGTTTAGCTCCGACGGACTCGATTGAAGTGCTCGAAACTCAAATGATGTGGCCCAACATTTGCTCCACCACCACCAAGGCCATTCCCCACGATATGCAGGCGGAGGAGGGCTGGCGGGAGTCCGTGATCAAGGGCCGTGCACATTTGCGCCATCCCATTCCCGACAAACGCCTCACTGGCCATAATTTAACTTGAGGCACCGAAAGTCAAATTTCGGCCTCATTCCCAACGGTCTACGGAGTACTTCGTATTATACCGAGATACTCTTGCCACGTCCTACGTCTCCAGGCGGATTAGTGGTTTCCAGGAGGCATTTCGAGGTTATCGGACACGCCGATTCGCTATGATCCCACATGTAGACTTGGCTAGAAAGCTAGCGGATGCTTGAGGTTCTTTGCTCGGTTTGGTCCGGAAGATTCAAGGCCGAAGTTACTATACCAGTCGACATCAAGGTTTTCCTCAAAAGTTTATCCCGACCCTTCCCAAAACTCTGCAGCGCCTTTTAGGTCATCCACATTGAGCAGATCAGCCTCCTCGTCCCACAATGTCCTCCATACTGCATTTCGCGTCCCTATTGGCCATAACGGCTGCTCCCAGTACCTGACCTTGATCCCCTTCTCATGCGCAACTTTCACCTGCTCCCTCAATGTCTCGATCTGCGTATCATTAAAGACCCGTCCTCTCACCTCACCAAAAGAAGCCTCAAAACTCGTCGACGCAATGGGCGAGTCATTCGCCGTAAGGTTGTCGAACGTAGTCCCTAGCAGTGCAAGAGGCGCATCGAAAAACGCGTCTCGCGGTACTGCGGCTTGGACTGCAGCCAATGGCGTGTTGCCTGTGCCAATAACTGTTACCGGCGCTTCGGTGAAGGTCGTGCCGTCGTAGGTGGAGAGGTAGGATTCCCTGCGGAGGGGTTCGAGGGCTGAGAGTACAACGGGCCAGGTGGTGTCACCAGGAGTTTTGAGGTCAATGAAGAGGTACAGAGTCTGTGAGCTGCCGGCGTCATAGACCCCGTGCAGGGTCTTGTCGGGCGCGAAGGACGTGACTGGGTTTTGGCGGTGGAGGGTGTCGAGGATGGGATCGATGTAGAGGGACTCGAGGGTGCGGGATGGGGTTAGGGCGGAAAGCTCGTGGCCGACCTAAGATCGGGGGTTAGGCCGTATGGGAGTATGTGGCTCTGAAAAGGTATGTGGTTTGAGGGAATGATTGAGTATCTTCGAAGCCGTTTCGAGCAGTCTTGCGCTGACATACTCATAGATGAAGGAAACAGCACGACTAAAAGAGAAAACTCACAAAAAGCGTCTCATTGATCAACCACACATCTGCTTCTATTGAAACAGCACCATACGATAACGCCGAGTAAAACGGCACTTCTCGCCAGTAGTCGTTGTGACTATGCATAGCTTTCTATACGGGTTCACTCTCAGCTACCGGCAACACATGATCAAACGATTGATTCGGTCAGTACAAAGAGATACAGGCGACCTACGGGAACGATATTCCTAGTCAAATCGGTAGGATACCCATATTTGTCTGATCCATCGGTATTTTTCAGTATGTTCTGTAGCGTCTGCGACGAAGCAGATACATCCACCACGACAATCACAAAAGCAAACAAAAGAGCGGGAGAATGCATTGCGCGGTGCGTATTGGATGACACGCGTCGGGCGGGAGTAACAACACAACACGCGCGCGATAGAGGGCCGAAGGTGGTTTGAGTGGCAATCAACACGAATTATAGCTCGAGCAGCAATTCAACGCGTGGGCGATACGAGCGATGTCGATGGCGAAAGCTGCGAAGCTCGAGCAGCCAGCCCCTCGTGGGATTTATACCGCGTCCTCGTGGTGCAGACGGGGATGGCGGGTCCGCGCTTTCGGGACTTGTCGCGGCCAATCATCGTGGGGCGTGGGCCTGTCGTACCGCGGTCGAGAAAGCTTAATTTTACTGTACGTGCAAGATAGCTGCGCGTCGACTCACTACCTACCTTTTGTACAACGGCTTCCACACAACATCATCATGGCTGCGCGGCCACATATTCGAGAGTTGGTGAATTGCGGGGTTCCATCATGCATGGCCACCGTTCACGCGGTAGCCACTCCGTACGTACGTGTTCGGGTTCTAACTCGCGCGAGCGCTGCCCAACAAACGCTAGAGTTTCCGGTACAGCCGGTCGAGGGGGCCAAAAACTCGAATAAGTATTTGGGTCTGACTATGTTTCTATTCTCCCCTATCCGTGATTCTTGTGTTACGTTACACGCAAGTACATCTAGTATCTTTCAGTATGATAACGACATCAACAGCTGCGGCAGCCATCGTGCTCGCGGTCAGCATTGCGACCTTGATATCCTGGACTCTGAGTCCGAAGATCGACCCCAGAGAGCCGCCAGTGGTACAGCCAGCGATTCCGCTCGTAGGCCATATCATTGGTATGATCAGAGAAGGGCCTGGGTATTTTGCGCGAGTCGGGTACGTCCATCTCTTTCTCGACCTCACCCAGGACCGTCCTACCCACAGGCTAACGAGCACCCACATGATAGTTCGCAATGCAAACACCCCATCTTCACGCTCCCCATGCTGAACGGGCGCACCTACGTCGTGACATCGCCCGCCCTCGCTAGCCAGATCCAGCGCCTCTCGCAGACGCTCAGCTTCGAGAAGATCGTCCTCAACGCGCTGCCGCGCCTCGTCGGCCTGGACAAAGAGACGGTGGTCATAGTCCAAGATGTGACAGCCGACAAGGAGAATCGGGTCCGCATGGCGACCACGACGATCCACGACGTGATCACGCCGCAGCTCGCGCCCGGCCGTATCGGGGACATCACGAACACGCAGCTGCAGCACTTCGCCGACTTCGTCAATGCAGTCGACGACGGCCAACAGGTCGAGCTGTTCAAGTTCATCACGCGCGAAGTCCACGACGCCTCCATGCACACCTTCTACGGCCCCGAGAATCCGTTCGCCCTGCATCCGGAATTGCTCGAGGATTTCTTCAGCTGGGAAAATGGCATCGTCGGCTACATGGTCGGCGTGGCCCCGCAATGGACCGCTGCGGCTGCGTACTCGGGCCTCGAAAACTGCGTCAAGGGATTCACAGAGTACCTCGAAAGCGGACGCATCTCGCAGGCCTACCAGGCGCTGCAGGAGCGTCAAAGCGCCCACGACGCCGTGGGCATTTCCATCCCGCAGCAAGCCCGCCTCGAAGTCTCAATGTGTCTCGGCCTCGGCGTCAACGCGGCCATCACGGCCTTCTGGCTCGTCAACAACATCTTCAACCGGCCTGCGCTGCTCGCCCAGGTGCGTGAGGAGATCGAGACAAACGCGCTGTTTGACGACGCAAACACCATCTCGGCCAGCGCGCTCCGCGACGCCTGCCCGCTGCTCAACTCGTGCTACCGCGAGACCATGCGCATCGTCGCGCCGATGAACTCGGCCCGCTTCGTCAAAGTCGATACCCTCGTCGCCGACACGTACCTCCTGCGCAAAGACACCATCGTGCAGATCGCCGGCGGCGCGCTGCACACCGACGCCGCCATCTGGGGCCCCGACGTCGCGGCCTTCAACCCCTACCGCTTCATCCACCACGCCTTCGGCACGAAGACGACGGCGCAAACGCCCGCCGCGCCGCCCGCCTCCAAGCAGGCGCAGGTCCACCCCGCGGCGTTCCGCGCCTTTGGCGGCGGCGCCAGCTTGTGTCCTGGCAGATTCTTCGCGCAGCTCGAGATCTTGAGCTTAGCTGCTATCCTGGTCGTGGGCTTCGACATGGGTGACGGGGTGCGCTGGGACCCGGAGTTGCAGGGTGGGTTTAGCATTGCGGTGACGAAGCCGAAGACGGGCGTTGATGTGCGGTTGCGGCGGCGCAAGAGGTTTGGGGAGCGCGGGTGGGCGATGAAGATGTAGATGTAGATGGAGATCGGGTGGCACTCACTGCCTGTCTAGGTAAGGTTGCGTGCGAGGGTTGGGTTTGGTTTGGGCGCATACCCAACATAGGTCTCCGTATATACCAAGACCAGTTTTTTCTTGCCTCGTCGCATGGCTTAGCATAGCTTAGCATAGTTTGTCTTTACGCTCGTTTCGTCTCGTTTTGCTCGTCTCCCGTTTCGGAAAACAAAACATGCTGGATTGCGAGAATCTCGTCGCCATATTACCGACCGACCGGTATGAACTGCACTCGGTGGTAGGCATGACATGACATGGCAATGCGCCCCATCGCTCGCAAAGAAATGAAAGCCGCCAGGGCCCAAACAAAGTACAGATGATGAGACGGCTGTCAGGAGCGGGACTCGAGCTTAGCGTAATGTTCCTCTTGTTCGCATACAACATGCAGGCAGTACGGAGTTTCCATCTTTCCGCCCCTACCTACCTGCCTCGCAAGCATGTAGATAGATATTCCATCTGGATGCCGACCCCACGGGTTCGTTCATATACGGCTGAAGGACACTGGGAAGTTGGAACAGGGGCTTTTTCACTGTTCGCGCAGCTAGCTGGACTTGAGCAGTGTGTTTGCTGGTGGATTGGTAGCTGAGTGGGTGGCTACTGGCGAGGCAAATACTTGCTGTTGTATGTGTGGTTTTTTGGCCGCTGGGGGTTTGTTGGGAGGTTGGCGATGGTGGTGAGCAGGTAAGGGAGGGAGTGAGGAAGTGAGGGAGTGAGTGAGTAGGTAAGTGAGTAAGTGAGTAAGCAGCGACGCGGATGGGTTATGGTTCCTAGCAATGTTAAAAGGCCGGGCGAGAAGTGCGGTGGAGAGCTTCCTACATGTCCTGTGATACTGTTATCACCGCTCCTTCGCAGCACTAGAGATCTGCCGCTCAAAGTACGTGGTGACGTATGATAACCTCGTAGCCTAGACTCGTTGTGTCGTATGATTTGGTAGTCCACAATCATGATTACGTCGCCAGCGCTTATGACGAATTGCTGTATACATGCACTCCAGCAGCCTAGTCGTGCGGATCGTCCCTCTGCACAAACTCGTCAGCGCGCAAGTACGTCAAGTGCCGCAGCGGCGTAAACATGCGCCGGATATCCTCCGCGGCTAAACTGCCTTCGGTGCTACTGCTGCGCGGTACGCAGATGTCCAGATGCGTTAGCCGTGGGCATTGCACCGCCAGGTCCTCGATGTGCTCCCTCGACAGCGGGATACACTCCCGGTCGTAGATGTCGAGCCTTTGCATCGTGGCGCCGTGGTACTCGAGAATGAGGCGCAGCGTTTCGCCGCCGATGGGCCGCAGCTGGAGGGCTTTAAGGGGCGGGAGATGCGTGAGGAGTAGGCTGCAGGCGTCGCGGACTTCGGCATAGTAGTGTTCGCAGGCCCAGGTGGAAATTCGGACGAGCTTGAAGGTGTGTAGGGAGGCGAGTTCGCCTTGGAGCGCCATTTGAGCGAGTAGTGTCAATGCGTCTAGGGAAACGCCGTGCCCGAGATGCAGGTGGCGGAGCTGGTCGAAGTGGGTAAGGGTGCGCCAGTGTTCGAGTTCTGTGACGCCTATCCCCGGGCCGAGTTGGCATGTGCGTATGAGGGTGTGAAGACTGCCCTTTGATGGTGGCAGTGACTGGCCTCGCGCTGGACTGGCAGCGTGTCTTTGCTGCTTTTGGGTCTCAATGGCAAGGCTTCGCCATGCTGGTCGCGGTGTTCGGGATGCAAGGTAGAGATCCCGGGAACTTGCGATGTCGAGATGATCTACGTATATGGTGTGGAGATTGGGAGCTAGGCCGGAAGCTAATTGCACGAGAACTTCTTTGTTATAGTCGACGTGGGCAAGTTGGTCATAGCCCGCGTAGGGAATTGCAACCGCAACGCTATACAAACACGGCGATGTCGCAAGCGCATAGTCGTCATCGTCGATATCGTGAATGTCTCGCTTGTCCTGTAGCAGGCTGCGAAGGCAGAATTGCGAGACATGGATGCGACAACGCGGTAGCTTGGTGTGGATCATGGAGAGTATGGGACTGGGGAACGTATCGGTGGAGTCCCACATGAAATCTCGGAGGCCGGGGAACTGCGAGATGAACGCTGCGAGCATTTTCCATGCTTCGTTTTGGCGATGGGCGACGTCGTCTGGTACGTGAACCACTGTTTCTGCCCGTGTTGGAATGCCTAGTGCTAGAAAACCATCTTCATCACCGTTGGCAGTTTCGTTATTGCCGTCCTCGGAGCATTCCCCAGGGGTTTTTCCATACGCAGCGTGGACGCCGTTTTCAGTCTCAGCTTCCTCCTTCTCTTCTTGAATCAGCGTCGATCCTGTCCTGGAAGTTCTGAAATTGTACGATCCTAGATGGCTATCCATCAGTTTGAAAGTAGTTGGTCTCGTGTCAAAACTCTTGAAACTGCGTAATCCTATAGGTAAAGATTCTAAATACGAAGCGGTATGCCCCTTCTCTTTAATGTCGAGTACAACTCTGCATGGACAGTAGCCCCAGGCCTCCCAAGGCGCTGTCCGTCCCTTGACAAGCAAGCATCCAGACACCCTAACCCGACGCACATATCGCGCACGCCTGTAGCTCGCAAGCGTAGCATTCCAAATTTTCAGGTCCCGTTCTAGCTTCTTTACGCTCCCCTGTACGATCGAAATCCGCTCGAACCGTTGCCGCTCTGCAGCTTCGCAACACCGTTGGCTGGCTAACGCGAAGGCGAAGAGGCTTGTGCGTCCAGGCTCATTGTGTTCAAGATATTCGCAGATATCTTCCAGGACCGGTAGAGGAAGAGTTTCCAGAGGTGATAGCGTTGGAGACACGCGCTGGGATGTGGTGTTACCCATACGGGCAATAGGCAACCAAACAGGCTCCGCTATGAGCTCGCGAAAACTGTTTCCGGGAAATGGGCGCAGGTTCGGTACGTTGTACAAGAACAGATTCCTGCAATTTTAATTCATTGTCGTGATAGGGGTAGTGTGGTTGGGACGTAATGATCGGCACGGAGTTAATGCCGAAGATTACGTATACAAAGATTACGTACGCGAATGCGTTCATTAAGCGGCAAAACATATTAGTAATAGAGATGAATCACGCAATCCCTCTGACAGTGTGGGAGTTTATAGCAATAAATAAAATGTTTACTGTTAACTATCTTTACAAAGATCTATCGTACCTAGCATAATAAGTAGTGTCAGGTAGGTTGTGCGGTAATAGGGTGGGGTCAAGTAGGCGTGCATCGGAAGATATTTTACCTAACGAGGGTTGCGGTCAACATCACACAAGGACGAACGAAGAACGAAGTGTTTCAGTAAAACTGAACGAGCAGGTACTTGAATAACAGATCTCCCTGAATGGAGATAGATCGCACTGTAGCTAGGATATCCTGTGCAAGTGCCAAACACGTTACGCCATCCCATTCCCAGCGCACATGGCTAGCCTGACTATAACGCCGCTAACCCATGCTTGAATGGAGAAAAAGATGATAGTAAAAGGTCGTATGTTCAGAAGATAAATGGTGCTCGTGTTTTACGGTCGCAGACCAAAAAGTGATGAGCTGGTACATGCTGTGTGACAGGCGCAAGGTCGACTGGCGGCGAAGGGATCAAGAAGAAGGTGACAAAGATGAGCCAGTGGAGCTGATGGTGGCAGTGGAGTTGCTACTGCCAGTTGCGCCTAACGACCGTCGGCGGGCTGAGCTAGTGGCTGTGCTGAGTTGCTTCTTGGTGTGTTCGTGCATGATGCTGAGCATGTGTTAGCTGTGTACCACGTCATATATGAGTGTGGGAACATACCGAGCGTAGGACGAGGCAGATTCGCTGGGGGTCTCGACATCGTACTGGGCAGCGAAGTTCTGTTGCGCCGTCACGGGATCCGAGAAGCTATCCGAACCGTTGGCACCAGCGTTAGACATGGCGATGTGTGATGGAGGAAATGGAGGGTTGGTGAGGGACTAAGGAGTACGGTGGTATACTGGGGCGGAGGCGAGTTGGAGGCGTGGAAGAGGAGATGTTTTGGTGGGGGATACAGCTGCACAGAGAGGGAGCGGGGGAGCCGATAAATAGGCAAGTCTCTGGCGGGAGTGGTGGACACTGAAGCCTGGGCAGCAACTTGGTCTCGTCGACACTGGGGCTAGCGGCGAGCAGGGTCGGCCACGATCAGCGGCGCGACGATTAGCAGCAGACCCACATGGTTCACGGCTGGGCGTCAGGACAGCACGATCTACAGGGTCCTGCTATATCCGGCGCCAGCCCGCGGCGTTTCAACCACCATGCGGGCGCGCGGCCAGTGAGCGGCGCGCGATAGAGGCACCTTGTGCGCAAAGGACCACATGCAATCCCGTGCATCTTGGCTGCATGGCGACGACTCGCGCCGACGGGCCCTGCCAACTCTTGCTGGCGAATGTGGGAGAATGCGGTAGAAGAAAAAAGTGGTAAAAAGTGCGCGCGAGGCACACCTGTCACCTGGGGACGCGGTGAAGCCGCTGACATGGCGCGATCAGCAATCTGCCCCGCCATAGCGCCGCGGGCTGACAAAACTCCGTTAACTGCGCGTCACCATGTGTGTGTACCGTACGGAGTAGAGTACGTATTGCACCGCCGGCGCGCGGTCGCGGCGAGATGGCCGGGCCCCAAGCGTCGGCTGTTGACGTTGACGACTCGGTCTGTGTTGCGTGAGGCGGCGGCCTTTGACACGGCCGCGATGGGCATGATGCAATCCGGCCAGCCCGCTGGGACGTGTGACGACGAGCCTCACGTCAGAGGGGCCGGGCAAGACGAAAGGCGGGCCACGGCACTGTGTACCAGCCAATGGACGGGCGCATCGCGCGGTCGGGCAGGCGGGCAGACAGCGGACAGCAGACAGCAGATCCCTACCAAGCTCCCTGCCGCCTGCATCGCCGCCGACGACCGTTGCTGACTCCGCTTCATGCAGGGCACGCTTCGATGCGCGCTCCGATGCGCGCTCCGAGCCATGCTGCCACCAAAGTGCAACCGACGTCAACGGTGGCCTTGCTGCTGCCAGGCACCGACCACAACCCCATCTTACGCTCTTCAGCCTCAACCACCGCCCCCCGGAAACACCGTTATTGTCTGTGCCCCTTTTAGCTCCCCGATCCCGCTAGACACTGCAAAGTCATGTCATGCCTATGTCATGATGGTCTGAGAGTTGGATGGTTCGCGTGCAGTTCCTATTCACGAACGCTAGACCTGCGAGTACCGGCATATCACGAAGAGCGTAGCTGCATCGGGCCAGTTACACAAGCACGAAACACGTCTTATTGACAATGCGAAGTGTTCGGTGCCGTTGTAATTCCCCGAACGCCGCCCTACGTAGACCACCGGACGAGTACCACGCACGCTATTCTGAGAGTCTGAAGATAGCATCATCACCATCATAGATAGTCTTGATCGCATCATTTCCCTTCGACTCAGTGTCCGTGACCGACTCGAACAATCGCCTTGCACAACTTATCCGGTCCAGGAAATGCCGTCATAGTGCCTCAGTACCAAGACACGTCAAAAGTTGCCTCGACACAAGCGTACTTAATCTGGTTTCCAGCTCTCAACCCCTACCTCAATCGATGCGTCCCATCTCCGATGTCTTTTCGCCTCGAACTTCTCGCCGCGTGCTAGACTCCATCTTACTTGTACTCCGCACGTGGAGGCGAGTTGGTTGATCATCCTCCCACATGACGGTGTTGCGGGCACTCCGGTGGAGCCTGTATGACCTCCTGGTCAATCTGTCCCTCTACAGCCGCCAGAACCTACTCTATAATCGCTCACATCCCCCTCTTCGACGGACAAGGAGCTAGAACCATCATGCAGGGTCCTGCGATCTTCCTCTTTCTAGTGCGAGTCGCATGTAAATCGACGTCAATCGAGTGAGCAGCGAGTCGAAGCCAATACCTGCCGTATTGGTGGTCTACCGGGCTATGGGGAGTCGTATCGAAGGCCAGCGAGCAAGGCCACTATCCCCTCGAGCTCCAGAGGTTAATTATGTCTTGAGGTGTGATGTCTCGTCATGGCCCATCTATCGACCAACTATTGTCCCTCATGTAGGGAGTTGCACATCACTGCCTTATTCACCAGACTAGTCTTGTAGATCGACGATTAGCTCCTAAAACTTGCAATCAGAATCCGGTCCACCGGGACGCCGCGTTCGTTAATCCTCCACACTGCACTGCACCGCTAGGCACCTTCCGTAAGCACCAGTGACGACCGGCTCATGAGCCCGTCCGACCAATCTCAGGAACTGCCGTTTCCCCTCCAATGCGTGTCCATTATAGCGTCTATGATAGAGTAGACTTCTACTCCAAAGAGCATCGCAACACTCTTTCTGGTGCTGTCGAAAGATCAGACGAGGGCTTCTCTCTGGCACTCTAGGTGATTATACCCCTCTTACCTCCGCACGTTCCAGCCTAGACATTACCTCGTATGCTAGATACAGCACGGCTTTGTAAAGCAAAAGGCAAACCATTTGCCTGTTGCTGAAACCTTGTGCACAGTCAGGAGGATCGCCTAACATGTGGCTTTTGACAATGGAACCTGCCAGAGGGGTGATGGTGTTTAGTACACGATGATTGTGGATGCTCGTCTGCCAAGTAGCGCGCGCGCCCCCGTGACGGGGTAGCTTGATCGCTAGGCAACGGTCTGGCGACAGGATTATAGCGGTAGTGCGGGATTGTGTTCAGTTGAACTGCTTCGGACATGGTGAGTCGTAGGCTAGCTTTATTCCCGAGAGCTCACGATCTCAGGCAACAGTACGTTGTAGTTGCGAGAAACCTCATCGCCATATCAACATGGCAGTTTGAATTGGACTTCCCCTATGCGCAAGCAATACAGCTCTTATGCTCTGTCGCGCAGATAGTAGTGGTTGTGTGAAGACCGCTGCGAGGTAGGACGCGGCTTGTACAAGTGTAAGTCCTGGCTTTGACGTTTTTGCGTTTTTGGCCCATGTTGAAGGTGCATTTGCGTGTTTGTCCTACTGTCACGCTCGTACTCGAGAATCTCTCGTAGCTATTTGTAACGGCTCGGCTACTTCCTATCGTCATGCCAGACATGATTTCCCGCTCCAGCGAGGAGCTTGCTGTTCACGTCTAGTTTTTTTCATCTCAAATTGTGTCGTCATTTCTATAGGCTTTCAACTGCAATGATGAGGAAAGAGCTGGCTTCGAGTGTGCGATATGTGTTGCGTTGTTCTGCTGTCATGGTTGCTCTTTCGGTGGGTAGTGGGTCGTTGCCGTGACGTAACGTGCCTTCCTCGTTGATGGATGGTGCGCTGTCCGCCCTCGCAAACTTCCATCACGGTGCCACGATTGAACACCGTACACCACCACATCAACTTCGAGATGTCTTTCAAGAAGATAGATCGGAGACATAACAACCCGTCAGACAATGCAGGGTAAGATCTGGGTGCCCTCTTTGACTCCTTATCAAGTCTAATCCGAGACAGGTTAAACGCTGAGGCCGGAATACATACGGCAGCGTCGTCGCAGGCGAAGAGACCCGTCTCAGCAAGCGGAAAGCCAATCAAGTCTGCTCTGCGAAGCGGAAGCCGGTCCAAATATTCTTCGGGGAGCAGCAAACGAGCAGTGCGATTCAGACTACCGGATCGCTCTTCACCCGTCGGCCGGCTAGACAGTGAATCACCCTTCCTTCACAAGTCACTATCACGAGAGGGACGAAGACAAGTGGGTGCAGAACGTGGACAGTTTGGAACACTACATCCGGTAGAGGATGAATCACATCTTGTAGAAGATGAATCACATCTTGCAGAAGATGAATCACATCTTGTAGAAGATGAATCACTACATCCTGTTGAGGATGAATCGCCATTTCCTGGAGCAAACATCCAAAGCCAGTCAATACAGCGTCCAGTCCAGGGCTTATCTTTGTATGAAGATCCGACACCGCCCATTCTCGACAAGGGAAAGGCTGCCATCAGAGATATCGACAGTCAGCCAGTGGAAGATGCGCATGTCATCAGTTCCAGTCAGGTTAGCGAACCGAAAAGGCCGAAACGGAAGACAACCTACAACTATGCGCGGTATTTAGACAGGCCACTGACCATACTGGCTGCACTTGCGTGGCGACAGGCTCTAGACAGAGATGAACCAGTGATCAGAAGTATGCAGGAGACTGACTGGAGAGTGCATGCTGTTCAATTGCTATGCAGCATGGATTTTGACGTCGTTGCGCTACTTGCCTCTGGCGGCCTGGCACGCGAGTACAGAGAAAATCCTACTACAAGTCCTGTTCGCGGCTTATGCGTCGATACAGCATGGGCAGAAGACGGAAATCATGAGGCGCCATGCATTTACACAGTAGAACTGTGCGACACGATGACGGGCATGTCTCCAACTCCAACCCAGTTACTTCAAGTTAAACAACGACTACGGTTGTATGCGGAGCTGAATTCGGAAGACAAGCACTCAATTCAAGATATCCTGGAAGTAGAGAATGCAGGAAGGCAGTCTGACTTTCTCAAGCCACTACACATCGAGCAGGGCAGGCGGTACTATCTGAGAGTTGGCGGCGGTTCTGCGTTAGACCGCGTCGACAAAATCAACAAGTTCTGCGACGCGCTAGAACATAGGCTTCACAAACTACCACAGGACGAGTGGGATGAACCCTTGCAGCGCGCCTTGCGATACATCGGCTACGCGATGAGGTTTTCCTCACACAAACAGCAGCATGATGCAGACAAGAGCTCTAGCTGGCTGATGCACCTCGTGAAGGCATGCTGTATCGTCGTCCTGAATGAATCCGGACAAACATGGGGACTTGAATACTACGTTGTTTGCTACTGTGCAAACGAGAAGGAAATCCCAGTTGCAGAGTTGCTTCTCACCCTATTAGCGGACGCCCTTCATGACACGGGAGGGGGATTCTGCGTTCACCCGGCCGGCCAGAACGTCTCGAGCTCGTTGTTTCTCGACCGGAATCATCAACAGGCAGCAATGATCTGGAGCGAGCGAGAAGCATTTCGACACAGAAATACAGGTTTCAACAGAAACATGGCAAGGGAGTGTAGACGGGCGGAGCAGTATCAACCGAGACCTCTCCCCGTGGAAACCACTGCAGACAAAATTGAACGGCTACGAAGACTGACGAAGCAAGGGACCATCGAAGTGGCAGCCGAGGAACGCTTACGTCGAGAAGAAATGGACGACGGATTGCGCCATGGCCGAGAATTCATCGACAAGTTTGTTCAGAACGGCTTCCGCCGATTTCGCAATTGGCATATGGGCTTCGAAGTAGAATTGGGGCAACTGCAGGGCATCCGTGACGCATTAGGTGAAGCAGAGTAGCAGGTTCTTACAGCACATAATAACACACAGTATAGGCTTTCAACTACAATAATGAGGAAAAACATAATAATAAAGGTACAGTATGTGATTCTGCTGTCATGGTTGCTCTTTTGGTGGTGGGTCGTTGCCGTGACGTAACGTGCCTTCCTCGTTGAGGGTTGACGACACATGTGCTGTCCCCTTGAAAAACTTTTCATCTTGCTTCACACTACACCTACCACCATCACACAGAATCACGATGGCGGACCCACCGGATCTCACGAAGGTCCATCCCGATCTCCCGCCAGAAATCATGAAAGATCTCCCGCCAGACCCCTTGCCAGTCCATTCAGGCTCCCCGCTGACCCCAGGACCCCATCCGAAGACCTCGCAGATGCCAATCATCTTGACGGGGCCATTGAGAACGCCAAACAGGCTGGCCGACGGGAAATGGTAGCAGAGATGAAGGCAGATACGGGAACAGAACTTCATGTGAAGAAGGACCTACAAGCAGAAAATGGTCAGCTCAAACGCGAGATTAAGCGGCTAAAGCAGGAAAACCAAACCTCGGACCAGCAGTTGAAAGAGCGCAGAGAGCGAGTCGGGGAACTGTTTCTGGAGAATAAGGACTTAAAACAGCAGTTGAAGCTACACACACAGAGCCAGGAAGGGCTGACCCAGCTGAGGCAACGGCTGCAGACATTGGACGAAATGATTACCCAGCAGACACTTGAAAGCCAGTCGTTGACACAGACTAATGACAAGGTCAAGCTATCCCTTGACTTGTTGTTCAAAGACGTTGCCAACACGTTGAATCCCGTCGGACCGGGAACAGATCTTGGTATACGCGAGACCGCAGCAATTATACAAGCAGCGGACGACAGTAGACCGGAGAAGAGAGGCTTCGGGCCCGAACGAGGGCAACATCCATCGGAAGTGTCGGCGGCCAAAAGGACAAAAGTCGTGGATTCTCGACCTCCTTCAGCACTTGGCCGTACCCCTTCTGAACTAGACCGTGCGTTAGCTGGTCATAGGAGCGGGTCAATACCAGTCAATGCAGCATTTGGGGTCCCATCATCGCTTGGGCGTTCTACGTACAGCCCGAACCTTTCTTTATCGGACTTCAATCCTGTTACACCTCATACAGACCCCTTTCGTCACCCAGCAACGAGCTCTGCTTTACGGAGCAGTCACCCATTGTCTCAAGCGATGACTCAAGAGATGCCAATCTCTCACTCTGCTTTACGGAGCAGTCACCCATCGATTCAGGCGATGCCACCACCCAACTCTACTTTGCGGAGTAGTCAGCACGCCGCACCATCTTAGGCAATGCTCGAGCAGAACAGCCAAAATATCATGTCATCTCGGCTGGAAGAGGCGTGATGTGTTCCATGCACGACACCGGGTTGATTGTGGATGCTCCGCACCTTCATGACGAGACGGCGAGACTATCCGGCAACGACATGCAGGACTGGCCATAGAGGCAATGCAGAACTATACACTCCTGGGTTGGGGTGAATTGCTTCAGTCAGGGCGTGCCGTAGGCTAGTTTTATTATTGAAAACTCCCGATTTCAGAGACAGCTGTTGGCATTTACACATAAAGTTTTAGTGGGCTTCAGCGAGCCCGAAAAGCCGTGATTAAATAACTGCGAACACTGCCTTATCTACTGGCCTGTACCCTCTAATCTGACTACTCGAAGGAGTCCTCAAACTCCCTCGAGGTCATGTGAGCTCGCCTGGATGTTATTTGATTTCATCGACAAGCGCTTAGACCTCTTAGTAAGCCCTTGGCAATGGGATGGCTCGGCCTGACAAAAACACAGGATCGAATATACAATTATATTCATAATGACTAACGAGCCATCGTCTGTCTGGTAGTCCAGACCTGTAGGACGCTTCGTCTGCTACGTAAATTCTGCTCACCTTGTCCCTCTACTCTGAGTAGGGCCTGTGCGTAGCTTATTATCTCGAGTCCTCCGGCTCACGCTTGATGAAGGCCCGGGTATGACTGCCACTCCACCGTCCAGACTTTTCAGACTCATCTCTGATGCGGTCTCGAGAATAACCACCACTCCGGCGTCCTGACTCCTCCCCTGACTCCTCCGGCTCACGCTTGATGAAGGCCCGGGCATTACTCCGACTCCAACGTCCTGGCTCCTCCGACTCATCTCTGATGCGGTCCCGAGCATAACCACCACTCCGGCGCCCTGACTTCTCCTCTGACTCATCTTTGATGCGGTCGTCCCGAGAATAACCACCACTCCGGCGTCCTGACTCCTCCTCCGGCTCAGCTTTGATGCGGTCCTGGCCATCACTCCCACGCCATGGTTCTGACCCAAACTGAGCTGCGCGAGGTGTGCTGAGAGCCAAACCGAGATTCGTGATGGGCTGGAAGTCAGCGCTGGACGCGCCGTATGGAGTGCCACGTCGACCGACGGGCTGGAAGTCAGCGCTGGACGCGCCGGATGGAGCACCACGTCGATCGACGGGCTGGGAGTCAGCGCTAAACGCACCGGATTGAGGACCACGTCGACCGAGGGGTTGAGAACTGGCGCCCCACGGGCCGGCTGGATGATTGCGACGCGGGGGGGATTGGTAGTCGTACTGGGATTGTGGGGATATCCCATTCCGTCGTAGAAGAGACTCAGCCATGTCTGCCCGATTCCTCGCTGCGCCGAGGTCCTGTTGACATCGGCTCAGTCGTTCCTGAATTTGCCGCAGTTGGTCCCGTAGTTCCTGTTCGACACCCGGTTGTGGAGCTTGTTCGCTGGGCGTGAGGTCCTTCTGCTTTTTACAAGAGACAGGGGAGCTGGGTGACTGTTCTCGCGGGCGTTTTGGTGGTGCCTGCTGATGCTCTGCCTCTGCTGCGTAAGGTCGAAACGACGTGAAGCCTGCTGGCGCTCTGACAACAGTCTCATTCTCGCCAGGCGGAAAGTGCCTGAAGGTTTCTTTATAACGAGTCCTGTGCATAATCTTCTGCTCTTCTGCTGACGGACAAAGCTGGAGCCCGGCGGGGATCGAGTTGTCGCGGGATTTCTTCTTGTGGAAGGCAATACTCCAGTATATCCTCGGACACATCTGACGTCGTCGTTAGCTTGAACTGCAGATCACGACGCTTGTTTACGCACCCTGCCCAGATGACCGTCATCTTCATCATCGCCGCACATGCAGCACTGCCTTCTGCATGTACTCCATTCGGAATGGCTGCGATTCTTCGAGTCGCCGCATCTCAAACACTTGTCCTGCGTCGAAGTTTCGCCTGCTCTTGTCCTGTACACCGGCAGGTCTGACAGCATAGACTGATCTACAAACCGCGACGGTGGTAGATATCGTTCTGCATCGAATTTCAGGCCGTCTGCGTTGAGTTCTGTATCCAGTTAGACCAAACCAGCATTTGTAGTCGAAGATTTAGCGAACTTACCTGCTGCAGTCGGCACACGGAGTCGACCGCCTGACCGAGTGTAGTCTGGTTCTTTTGTCGACATCTTGTACCTGGTAGTGCAAGATGGAGTGGTGCGAAGGTTATAAAGATTAACAAGGCGGTCCGGTGGGCGAGGAAGTTACGTAGCAGATGTGCTGACATAAGCGAGCACTAGGTGGTCAATGCGTCAGGGACGCCAAGATACGGGGCCCGATCCACTCAGGCACCACGGCCACCAACTGACACGCATTTCATAGTTCCGCGTCAAATTTTTAGTCTGCAAAGACGCACATAGCATCGCCATAGCTCTGATTTTAGTTCTAGCAAGCCATGGGTTGGCGGGTAATGCTTTTTAAACAGTTCTCCGACAACGATAGTAGACGGGCCCAATTGATTTTAGAAATAGAGACTTTGACGAAAGTTGAGGGAGTGTAAAAGCCGGTAATCGAAACGAGAAATAAGTTATGGTAATCCAAAAGAACCAGCCATGAAGAGATTGGTCGTGATATATTGGGTTCGCAGGCTTGCGAGGATTCAGACGGCGGGCGTTTGTATACTGCAGTATTTTGACGATGACCGCGGATTTTGTCGAAGGGCTCGGACGACCTCCATGAATTGCATAGCTGGCACATTTCTTTTGGTTCCAGTCTCTCGTCATCATACCGAATTCGCTGATTCTTTTAGAAAGAGTCCGAACAGCCAACAGCCATTACAGAGTTGGCACACCATTTCTCGTCTCAGTCTCCCACAGCGCATGTGTTCACTGCAATATCTTTTTCCGAACACACATGCTACTTCTAAACTTTCTTTTTAATTCTCAATCTCCGCACATTAGGTGCTCGAATCGACGTTTTACTCCAAACAAAGAGAGGACATCGTTTGGCATTGGTATGATTTTTTCCCCAGAGTTCCCGGACACGCCATTGCCATGCTCTTCAGTCGATTTTAGAGCAGCGAGGACGAAGCTGGTCGAAGTGGTAACTGGAAGATGGAAGGAGGGAGGCGGGCTTATATATTGCTCGCAAATCGATTTACATTCCGTGTAAGGTTTCAGATTCCGAGCCGCATCGACCATATGGTTTGAATAGCGGACATCCAAGTACCCGATGACCAGCATAGTACCGATAGTATAAGCATTATAGAAGGGGGTGCGGGATTGTATAGCGGTGGCGAACCCGCGAAAAGACATAGATTTGGCTCGGATATGTTTTAGATAAAGTGCGAAACACAGCAGCCATAGAGCGCGACCTGTGTGTCTTTCGGGGTTCCAGAAGACATAACGGTGAATCTGTGGAATTCAAACAAGGTCCGCCAGGAAGAGGAATGTTGGCCCAGAGAACGCGGGGGGTGTATATAGGTCGGATTTCGGTCGGGAGGTTCGCATCGCGAGTGCTTTGCATACTTTTCATGTTGGAGTCTTCAACTCCGACTCTGAGTTCATGAGTGGGCGACTAGAGTTTTTTTTAAATCCAGATTCCCCTCCAGAGCGCACATGCGTCCAACTCCTGCTGGCGTTTTCAAAATCGGCCGCCAACCACCATGTCAGGGTTTAGGTAATACTATTTCGGTGCAGCACCAGCACTGTACAGCTCATTTTGGCCGAGCGCCACTCGCATAGTGAGATCGATCTCGGAATTTTAGAAGGCGGGGAATGAGAAGAGCAAGAGAGAGAGTGTGTGTAGACATTGTTGAAGGGAGACGAGGGGCTTATAGACCTGATGGGATACTGCGACCAACATGATGCTTATGTGATATGCTTACTACATATCTACCCAATATTGCGGCACAGAAGCCTGGCGAGTGACAGGAGAAAGACAACAACAGACGTTAAAGCTGAGAAGGACTGATATGAGAGCTAACCGGACTAATAACGACAATGTCAATGAATCGTACCCTAACTCCGCACCCTGTAAAAAATGTGCGGTTCAAATGCAATGTATCACTATGCTCCAATACTACCAAGAGTTAATAGTAGCCCCGCCCCCTCTTAGCTCTGCAATGACAAAACCTGATGTGTCAGATACAATAGGCTCCACCGCCGAATCGACCATCTAGTGCGCGCGTCCCAGAATCTCTTGTACAGTCAAAAGCATCCCGAGAATCGATCAAGTTTAGAAGCGGAGTCACCACAACATGGCCTAGTACCAACTATAGTTTAAACTCCGCATCCACGCTCTCGAAGTTCTCCAGGAAGCTCTGGAAAGCGAACACGCCCAGACCCGGATCCAATGAGCCAGTCGTGGCGCGAATCGAATGCATCGAGAGCTGTGGGATGCCACAGTCGATAGCTCTGATACCCGTTGCCGAGCTGAGCATGGGTCCCACGGTGCCGCCGCTCCTAGAGTCGTTTCGAATCTGGAAGACCTGCAGCTTGGGATCGATCTTCCTGGCTCCAACATCTCTGTCCACACATCGCTGAAGAATCGCCGTGCTGACAGCATCTGTCGTCATGTGCCCGTTCGGGTCCGCAGATACAGCTGGACCGACGTTCAGTCTTGGGGAATGGTTTTCCAGATACTGGCCGAGAAAGTTCGGGTTCACGGCGTGAATGACATCGCTGCTGACTATGAAACTGTTGGCGTATGTCCTAGAAACCAAACTCTTCACGCCTTTGTCCGCGAACTCATCGACGATGCGCTCGACGACTGTAGGAAGGAAGTTTCCACGTGCGCCCTGTCTTAGTAGCGAGCCAACTTCTTCATCGTCAAAGAGTGCCACTAGTCGGATCTGAGAAGAGGAGGAGGTTGAGGTGTTTAGGAGGGCTTGGACGGCGGCCCAGGAGCACAGTTTGTCGTCAATACGGCCGGCGAAGATGAACTCCCTCTCCAAACCACCGGTAGTTGCGGGTTGGATGTCGAAGAGCTCTAACTCCCAGTTTACGATACTCGAATCTAAGAAAGTTAGTGAGGCCTTTGTATCTCAATTTGTCAACAGGAACATACAGTCCGTAATGCTAAGCTCCTTCGAGATGGCTTTCACCAAGCGCTGCGGCTGCGTAGCTACAAACGTGCCCTCCCCGCCCAGCACACTCGGCTTCCACTGCTCCTCCGAGACAGCCCCAACGTCTGAGTTGTCCAAACCGACGATAGGCACCATCTGCGTCTCTTTGTTGAATGGCCCATTTGCTGCAGCGCCAAAATGCGGTGCGAGCGTGGGGATTCTTGCGATGGGCCAATCCAACTTGACGAGCTTTGTAACGATCTTGCCACCTTCCTTGACTAGCACGCGTCCACCGATTCCAAGATCGCGATCCCACCACGTACTGTTCAAACCCCCGGCATATGGCGCAACGCCCAACTGGACGTAGCCGGCTTTGGTTCTCAAGTTCGACACGGGCTTGAGCTTAGCAGTCAGAGCATCGATGTGGCCCGCCACAATCGCTGCGCCATTACCAGCTTCGTAGCCATCTCCGATCGCGAAGGCAATGAGGGAGGATCCGTTGCGATCGACGTAGTACTTGCCACCGCTCTTCAGGCTCCACGCATCCCGCTCCGAGAGCTTTTTGTACCCGTTCCTCTCCAAATCCTGTGCTACAGCATCCACAGCATGGAACACGGTGGGGTTCGCCGTCATGAAATCGGTGAAGGGCTTCGTGTATTTCTCGGGGCCATCCTTCTCCTTCACCACTTCCTCCCTTTGCTCCGTGTATACGGGAATCTCTGGAACAGTTGGTATCTTCACCTTTGGCGGAACAGGCGGTGGGTTCTGCTGCTCAGGCGGGGAGCCGAAGTTGTCGTCGAAGTCGATCAGATTGTCGAACGGAGCCGCGATGCTGTGCCGGACCGAGGAGTGCTGACCCCGGGGTCTCGGATGCATGAAGGGGTTCAAACGGCGCCGCTCGACGGTCGTGTAGGTGCGGGCGAGGGTGGCATGACGCAGGACGGGAGACGGATCCGAGTAGAGGTCGGCTGTCGAGACAGTCTTCCTGAGCGTGGGCTGGTTCTTGGTCATGGTTATGATGCCGGTACGTCTCGTGAACGGCAAGGCGGTAGAGTGAGTGTGAGAGGAGGAATGCGTCGCAAACACACCTGGCTCTTAGGCCCGCCGCGTGGCGCAATCATGTGGCGCGGGCTGCGGGTCAAGCTTGCCCAAATCGGAAGGCCTCAGCCGCTGAACCTCACATCTGACGTCGACATCGAAGGCGCTACATTCTTGATGGGTATACAGCTACAAGTTCGATGAGGACGGCTATCTTTACGAAAACAAGGCTCATCTTGCCATACGACGAGATCTACAAGAGTAGTATGGTGACACGTACGCGGCTACCACTGCCGCTCGCTTCTTCCGAGCTCTTAATGTATGGCTCTTGTCTGTGCCTTCAACCTCAAGACTATGTAGTATTATGATATGCCAAACGCCTTCCTGAACGCTTTTCTGACAGAATCTATAGAAACCTTACACCTCAAGGGGGAAACTAGACCAGTCATCCCGCCAATCTTTGCTATCTTCCTTGGGGGGCCAAATAGATTGGTACATTTTGGTCCCCTCAGAGCAAGCGGTACCTGTTTCTCGATCGCGGGTTTCCCGTGCACGCTGCCCTAGTTCCTTCACAGTAACATCTTCTCTATCATCGCGCGGGACGCGCTCAATTAGCCACGACCGACTCAGACTCCGGGCGAACATGTCAACGGCGCCTAGGGTATGGTTGCCGGAGGCGAAATAGCCCCCACCCTTCGGCCATAATTTAACACGCTCGAGCCGTCTGCCTGTCTTGTTCTGGCTAATGATCTGCCAGATGTGGAGAGCCAGGGCCTCGTCCACTGCGCTGTTGATCAATGCTTCTTTCACATGACCCCTCTTCACGATTCTTGTATGGTAGAATGCAATCTCTTGATCTTCCTCATCAAATTGGGGGTTATACGTCCTGTCTCGACCGACCCGCCAGTTCGCACATTCCAGAGTAAGAAAGAGAAACCGTAAGCTTTTAAACCCGCCAAAGCATCTGTAGATCTCAGTCTCGGACGCGCTAGACTTGTTGCGCATGACTGGAATGGCAAGTTCTTCTAGTACCGGACACTGAGCTTGAATCTGCAGAATTCGATCCTTGGTGAATTCCATAGGAATTTCTCGTCGATCGCGACCATTGGTTATGATACTCATATCTTCAAATGGGTTCAAACAGAGCTTCTTCAGTGTCTGACCATGATGGTTCAAGACAGCGTCTATGATTTGTGTATCCATCGGCCCATTGATAGCCAGCTCCTCAAGAGAGTTGAAAGCCTGAAAAAAGGAGATTGCATTTTCACTGTAGTGAGGTCTTTCGTTAAACATGTCGGCGCGGTTGAGATGAACGCGCAGTGTTCTTAGGTGAGGGAATGAATGGTTCTGAGCGATCCACTCCATTGTCTCACCACTGACATACCTCCTGAGAATGAGGTGCTGCAGGCTAGTAAAGTCCGTATTCTTAGCCCAGTTCTGTAGCTGGGTTGGCGAGCTAAAATTCGTGCCTTTGATTGACAGTGATGTCAAGGATCCAACTCCCTCGCTAGTAGAGCCTGGGAGACCTTGCCACGGCGGCTTTGGGTAGCGGCGTTGACGGGAAGGGAGGTGTGGATCGATAGCCAAAACGGTGACCTCCTTGAGGTTTGGAGCTAGCCCCGCGGCAAGCTCCATTATGGCGTCCAAGTTGAAATCAAAGTCGCCATCTGAATCCTGGTAAGCGCAGGTAGTTTTCACTCTGTACAGAGATGGGGACGTGGCAAGCTCCATCTCGTAAGGATAAGGGACCCCCCACAATAAGGTCCGGAACCGGAACGTGAGATGATGAAGCCTGCATAGAGGGTGCTGCTCGCGGAGGGTCCTGAGAAGACTTGGCGGAAATTGACTTTGGCAGTCATAGATTAGGTCTTTCAGACCAGTTGTCGCTCGGAGCAGGCTCACAATGGGAGCCCATGCCATATCTTCTTCAGAAGACTCTTCAATGACGCCTTCGTCGTAGACCACGTATTGGCGGGAATAGTCCATTAGTTCTGCGTCAACCAGAATCTCGGAAAGACCACATCGTTTAAGCCAACACTTATCAGGGTCATACATGTCCATCTTTTTGGCGTTGAGGCGTAGACCCCCTTTAATAGTGATGCTTTGGACGTGACGAGCGGAATCCGCGCGGGAGAGAGCCTCAACAAGTCTATCGGCGTCGCGCCGCAATCCTTCGGGATCTCGGACCATGATACTGATTTTCCGAAAAATGGGCAACGATGCAGCACTGTGGCAAGCCTTGCTAGCTAGACTGAAGGCGAAAAGACTAGGTCGATGCACTGTTTCGACACAATCTGCTATCTGCTGCAGTATCTCGAGTGGCAGAGAAGGGATAGTGATTTTGGTCGTGCTCATTGTTGCGGTTATTGTTCAGACTGATGCTAGAGGGTCGGTCGTGTCTTGAAGTGAAGTTGATGGCAGTATAAAGCAGCAGCGATTCTATATTATTGATCCTTCGCTCCGCAGGAGGGCTTACCTAACTCTTAGCGCTCTAACCCTCTTTGGTACTGGTATTGTTTACCACGTCTGATGTCTAAGAATTGTGCTATATGGCGCACCAGAGCTGAATTGTGTGATAGATCTACGAGTACACGCACTCAGCAAAGCGAATGCAAACTATTGAAAAATTAATGAGTTCATGGCACTGGCAGTTAACTTCATCTTTATGGAGAACATTCATTGTAAACTAATCCCAGCGCAAAGCTGATTGCCTCTACTAAGTCCCTTCACAAAATCGAGAAGTAGAGCACCGTGTGCGGAATACGCATTACGCAAGGAGTTCGGCGGCTACAGCTTTGGGTATTGTGGGAACCAAACACAAGCAAAAGCAAGCATTGGACAAAGCAGAGTGAAGGTGTGCTGGGAGAAAGTAAACAGTCAGGCCAGTGTGATCGAAAGCGGGGAAGAGGAAGGAAGGACCCTCGATGACACAGCTGTCGTAGGAACCCTGACTGTAGGGTACTTACAGCTACTAAGAGAGGGAAGAATGATAATATGGCAGTGATGCGCAAGTCCCTTAAGACCTTGCATCACCAACCTGAACCGATTACTGGCCGTTGGAAATGCTTGCCGGCGGAGGGGGAACACGGGGCGGCTCATCATCTTCGTCCTCGTCGACATCCTCAGGATGGCTAGAATCATCGGTTAGCTGAGATCGCGATTCGGAAACTCCATTTCCATACCCAAGAAGATTCCTAACATCCTTCATCTCGTAGTGTTTCTTGCGCAGCTCCTCAAACTTGCGATGTTTCTCCCTCTCTTCCGGTGTCATGTGTAGAAACTCCTCGCCATGGTGTCCAGGGTCTTCTTCGAGATCCGGATCTACAATAACCCGCTTTTCGCTGTCTGGAGTCTGTGCCTGCCGGTCTTGCATCTCCGGCTCCCCTAGATCGAAATCCGGGATATCGTTGATTCTAGGTTTGCGGGTCTTGGGCTTGTCATCCAGCTCGTCCACCTTCAGGTCTTCCGCGTTCAGCATCTCGATCTCCTCTTCGTCCTCAGTAGGGTCGTATTGCTTCGCGTACGGCGTCTTCGGCTCGGTGATCTTCATCGTGCTATCTCGCTGCTGCTCGGTGAGATAGAGATTGGCTTCGTCCCACTTCAGCTTAGGACTGTTTTCATCCGCCTGTGCACTGGTACCAGACTGGCGACGCGATCCGGGGCCGCGAGGGTTTGAGGACGACCGGCGATGCGCAGCGGGACCGGCATTCTTCAGCGTGTTTTCTAGAACAATCTCTTTCTGCGACAGCCCGCGGCCGATAGCAGGTCTCTCGACCGGTTCAGGTGCAACTACTTCCCTAACAGGGGATATCTGCGTCTCCGCCCGGAAGGAGCTCGAGTTTTTGAGAATGCCTACGACGTGTTAGAACCGTGCGCCAAACAGACGCGTGTTGAGCCTACCTCTCGGCCGCTCAGGATGTTGGGACGGCGAGTGTAGCGGTGGTGAGTCTGTTGTCATGATGGTGGTGTTTCGGTCACACTGTAGGTGCGAGGAGGCGGTGTTTTGAAGCAGAGAAGTGGTGCCCAGGTCCCGAGTTTCGTGGACACGTGAAAGGCACGGGTGGCCACTGTGCAGCGGGCAGGTGGGGCGATGGGATCGAGATTGCTGCAGGCGGTAGCTGAGTAGCTGGATGGTGCGATTTGGAGGAGCGAAAATTGAAAGGGCCGTTGTGGTAATCGTGGACAGCGCTGAGTGGCAGTTGCGATGGGCTTTGAATGGAGGGGTTGTGGGCTACTAGGAATGACGTACAAGGGTAGCGCACAACTGCGCCTGACCGCCCGAGGTGGCGCCGCAAGACCAGCACGTGTAATTTGCGGGGCGGCGGTAATGGATCTTGGGGCAGTTGTTTACTTGCAAAACGCCGGGCAGTTTGGGGGTGCTTTTACTAGGTTGTGGGCAGGGGAGCCTTGCGGTGGAATCTCATCACTCACATGTCACAGGAATGTAAGTGAACCGATGTGATTACTCTGTACTTGTGCAGAAGAGGGATAATAACTATTGCTCGACCAAGAGATGACTTGCCACTTGTCAAGTCAAACCTGCTCGCTCCACGATAAACACATATGATCGTGCTGTTGAAATTTACCGCTTCTCCCGAGGTCGAGGTCTTATCTGCAAGTTGCGTACGAGTTGGCCAATGCCATAGAGGGTCAGCTAAAGGCAGGCCACCGCGCTCTGTCAGCATGCGTTTCTGTATCCCCGTGTGTTAGCTGGATGCCAGGAGGGTTATCGAGTCGGCGGTGGAGATGCTTGTAAGTTTTCAGACTTTGCCTTAAAACGTCATACCCAACCAAGGAGTTGCATATAGCAACAGTGTAGCTCCTGGCTGGGCCTCGGACTACCAGAAGTGTTCGAATGAACGTGATCATCCCAAAACGGAGTACCTGTGGTGGCGCAACGGAGTGTACGTACAGTTGGTTGGTGCGAAGACAGCGCAGCGCTTCAAGCGTGGTACAGGGACGCTGGATGACAATGAATGTCCCTACTCGTAGGTCATCACGGGGTCGTGGGAGCCACAGAGGTGGCCCTCGTCGCAATGGTTTTAGGAGAGGAGAGTCCTTCTGGGCCAGCTTCGGAGTCGCCAGCTGAGTGAGAGTTGTGTCGAGCTGGCGACGATTTGAGGAGGAGGCCGTTGATGGAGAAAGGAAGGCTGAAAAGCTCGCGAAGAAATACTGAGTGCAGTGGCCCGTGCGCCGGCTGCCCAGACGCCATCTCGTAAACGCGCGCCTATAGCATCAAAGTTCTCCGACGAGTGCCAGCCAACGCCATCGGCTCCCACGACATCCCACTGCGCCCGCCTCAAGTTTAATCGCCAATACACCGTTACGGCCTAATATATTGCGCAAACATATACCTTACTTGAACAGGCACCTATCAATCCACGTCCTCCGCAGCGACCCACCTTTCCGTGCCAGGCGTTTCGTCTTCTTCTCTGTCGCTCGTTACTTCCACTAAGCTCTTCACCGAGCGGACTTTCCTCCCGCTTTGACCTTGGTCTTGATTTGAACGCCAATGGATAACAGGGACAACCTATGGACCCGCCGTTCCAAGTATGCGAGCTCTCCGTCCCCCACTTTGTTCCACAACTGGAAGACTGACTCTCAGCGTATAGCACTAGCAAGCTCTCCCTGACTGTGTCGAATTCGGAGAACAACAGCGACAAGTCGGATCAACCGTCCCGCGCATACTCTGCCTCCAAGCGCCTCGGGGGTGAGTCGTCGTCGCACGGCAGTAGAAACCCCTTCAACGCAATCTCGCCATTGACGACGGGTCCTGGACTCGCCTCACCGACAGCTGCGGGTTCTTCGGCCTTTGGACTGGGATCAGGCGCATTTGCGTCATTCGGGTCTGTGAACAAAACCCCAAAGACACCGGGCACAGCTTTCGAGTTCAAGACAGCGACTACATCAGTAGCGACTCCCACGACGCCGGGCGAGAGAAAGGAAAAGTCGACGAGCAAAATATTGAATAGCGCACGTAAAGAATCACTATCAACGACTGCCTCGGAAGAAGTGGCGATGGCGTCGGGCCCGCTTGACTTCAGCGCCCCTTGTCCGTTGAAATACACGTGGGTGATCTGGTATAGGCCGCCGACGTCCAAGAACTCAGACTATGAAAAGTCTACTAAGCCTTTGTGTCGTATGAGCACGGCGCAAGAGTTTTGGAAGATTTTTGTTCATCTCAATCGACCCTCTACTCTTCCTACCGTGTCCGACTACCATTTTTTCAAAGAAGGTATACGGCCTGTGTGGGAGGACGACGAGAACAAGCGAGGCGGGAAGTGGATCATGCGCCTGAAAAAGGGCGTGGCGGATCGCTACTGGGAGGAACTGCTCATGGCTTTGATCGGCGACCAGTTTCTCGAGGCAGCAGACGAAGTGTGCGGGTTTGTGCTCAGTGTGAGAAGCGGTGAAGATGTTTTCAGTATCTGGACCAAAAACGACGGTGGTCGAAACATCAAGATCCGGTACATGCTCCATATCAACAGTACTTTCTTCAACTGACATAATCTCCAGGGAAACGGTCAAGCGTGTCCTGGGTCTACCTGAGGGTACCATCATCATATGGCGTAGTCATGACGAGAGCATTGCTCAGCGGACGGCGATCGACCAGGCACGCCAAGACAAGACTGGTCACCATGGACATGAGAAACGGCGTGTCACATCTACGGACGAGTCACTTCGGGACAAGTCCACTAGTGGAATCTAGTCGGCGGTGTCCCTTCCCAAGACCATTTTCTTGTATCGTGCACATTTTCTTAGCATGCATTGTAAGGCTTCACTGAGGGTTTGGTTAGCGTGCGTTGTTTGACCCTTCGGCATTGGATTTCATGGATTGGGTCCTCCTCTGACGGCTTCTGGCGGCGCGAAGAAGATTGCCGCAATTTCTTCGATTCTGGGTCCTTGTATTCTACATACCCTTGCTGGGATTGAGCATTTTGCGGCTAGAGCGGTATGCTGGACATTTGGGTTGGAAGTGAATTATGCTGCATGAAAATGAAGTTTGATGGAGAGACAGCTCTTCGTCTTGCGAGTTGACTTTACTTGGCCTTTACACGCACCTGGGCAATGTGTTTCTGCCGTGAATCGCACCCTGGGAAGCACGCGCACGCATGCTGGTCGGCCATCGGTAACTGCCGCACGGACCAACGTCATCGCGAACTTCACAATGAACCTGTCTACAGGCACGCAACCACCCGACAATGCTTTGTGCTCGCTTCCCCCACCTTCACCCCGCTTGCCTTCCCACAGATGCCGTGTGTCTGCCGTGGGCTCCCTAGCTAGCTCTGTCAATGTCGTTACGAGCCGTCAAAAGTCGCCTCCAGAGTTATTTCAAGCCGGCCGGCGTGGTATCGCCTGAGGAGGTTCGTGCTCCTAACTTAGACTTCGAGTCACATTTCCCCCGACTATCTTGACTCTTCGCTGCTATTACTCTGTTTTGCTTTGTTGACAAGCCATGGGACAGACAGATGATGCTGCCGCTGCATCTGACCGCACAGTCCCGCCGTCCCAGTCCCGTTCCACCGCCGAAAGAGAACGCCCGAAGACTGTAGACCTCAGCACTCCTAGCCCAGAGGCCACCCGCCGCGCAACACAAACTCACTACGAACCTACCAATATCCACGCCAGTACCCACACCCCCAAACAACGCACCCGACTTGCGCATAACCGCCCTCCCGGGGACGAGGAGAGATTATTACGGACCAACACCAGGTATCTTTTACCTTGGATACACGTGGCGCGGGTAGTTCAGACATTGACATGGCCCAGGTTACCTGCGGATGCTACGCGTCTCCTCCCTGCGCAACACGTCTTCGATACTATGAGGCTTAAGGTACGACGGCCAGCCACTTTAGTGGTCACTTACATGTTCTAACAATGACCAGCCCGGGGCGGCCCGGAGTTTCAAGCCGCAGAATACGATTGACGGGGTGCGGCATACCCAACAGTCACGCGCTCAGCCGCGTACTTACGCATCCTCACAAAAGCCCAGCAGTCGCTTGGATTTTCTTGACCGTGTCGATATCGATAGCCCAACAGTCACAGGGTCCCATACCGTGCCTGAGATTTCTTCACAGCCACCAGCAAAACGCAGGAAGGTACAGCTGTCTCGAACGCAGAAACAAGAGGTGATATCGCTAGACGAGGAAGACGAGGGAGAAGAGGAAGAAAGTGACATTGAGCTACCCGCTCCACGAATGCGGCCACCTTCACAAATATCGAGGTCGGTGTCGGCTAGATCGCAACGTAGTGCGGAGAGTGATCGCACAGTAACCATCGGTCCTCCTATAAGCGGCTTTCAGGCTGCAGACAAACTCGGCAATTCACACAGGAAGAAGAGACGAACTAACGAGTCCGTGTTGACTACCAGCTCTTGCCACTGGCCCGAAACGGCGACCAGCTATTCATCGAATCCGATGAGGGGTACGAAAGCAACGTCTCCTATTCCCGTAGATGACGACGAGCTGGCTCCCAAGTCACGGACTCTGACACAACGTAATCGCGCACGCGGGGTCGACATCATTCAGAATAGCTCGTCACCTGCCGACAAAAGGGATAGCTTTACTCCAACAGCCGCCAAAATGTTACGACAGCGTAACTTTGCACGCATGAATCCGTCGACCTCGCCTCCTAGAGGGGAACCAGCGCAGGATGCACGAGCAAACAGGAGGAAGAACTCCGACCTTCGAAATGCTTTTAAGAGGAATGGGGACCCAATTGACGATGTAGACGAGTTACAGGCTGATCTTTTCGAATTCGGTCGCCAACAGGTGGTAGACCAGGGCAAGTCTCCCGCCAAATGTGCCCCCGCAGCTAATACCGGTGCCAAGAGGAATGCTACTGTGGAATCCACACGATGGCCGTTACATTTCGCCAGGACATTTCATTTCGAGGCCTCTGACGCTGGACTGGTCATGAAACCTTATGATAGCAGTGTCTCTCACATAATGATTCCTGATGCCAATGGCTCGTTGACTATAGTGAAAACGATTGACCTGCAAAAAGTCATTGAGGGACTAACAGACGGAGACACTCAGATTCGCATAAGAGGACCGCGGGGTCTCGACGGCAATCAATACTGTTTTGATATTACATTTGCTAACCGCAACCACCTTGTCCAATTCAGGAGCATGTATTTGACACACATGCAAAAGAGACTGGTTACAAGGACTATGTATGTATCATCAACATCATTCTGGAACATGCTAACCTTGATTAGGATTGACATGGACAAGATCTTTAAGAAGCCACTACCTTTCAATGACAAGGTCGGTGCTGGGTCTTTGATAGATGATGAGGAGATAAGTTTGCTTGTAAAGCGGACAAAGAATAACTGCACTAGCCAGCAGCAAAAATCCACTAAGCAAAGTCCACGACTTATAGAGCATCTGGAGAGCTCTGCGGTGTCAATCCCGAATATGGATGAGGGTAGCCCTGTTAACAGTAGAGCATCCGGTGCGCTTCAGCGTCCCGTACGGATCACTAGAACCAGTCACCCGGTCCATGATGTCGATGCCCAAGACAAGGAGCTCTCACCTGCCCAACAAGTGGTCAAGTACTCAGTGGAAAAAGGCTTAGGGAAAGCATGGGACAAGTAGGCAAATCCTCACGGCAATGAGACTTTTGCTAACCCTTAGAAGAGCCTTACAGTATGGAACAGGGCGTCGACGTGCCCTTGTGGAATTCAGTGATCTTCCACGACTTGATGAAGAAGAGTTTCTGAACGATAGCTTGCTTGACTTCTATTTAATGTAAGCATACCAAGCTACATTGTCAGTATCTTACTCATCAGGGCAGATATCTCTTCGATCAAGCAAATCTACCACCGAACAAGGTGTATTTCTTCAACACACATTTTTTCACGACTCTCACACGCAATACGGGTCGCAACAGCAAGATTAATTATCCTGCGGTAGAGCGGTGGACGTCAAGAGAAGACATATTCGGTTATGATTATATTGTCGTCCCCATCAACGAGAAGTAAGATTTTGTCGCAACTGGCTATTATATTCTTCACTAACTTTGCGCAGCATTCATTGGTACCTCGCAATTATCTGCAACGTGTCCAACATATCCCGAAAATTTGATCTTAATAGTCTTGACGATCTAGGCGAAAGCCCGCCACCACCACCAACCCAGGTCACCAGAAATGACGAACATACCGACGAACGGCATGCTCCTACCCCACCACATACTGCTGATTTACAAGGAACACCTGTTGATGGACGCAACGATGAGGAGATGTTATTCAACATCCACGAAGACACCGAAATTGATCTTGTAGACACCAACACGGTGGTCCATGATAACGATGCAAAAGAAGATAGCAAAACTACTGGCCTGACGTCAGAAACTGGAATTGCCGGTTTAGAAAAGCTCCACATTACCGAATCGATACCCGAGGAAAACCTCGACAATCCAGCGTCTTCGGCTGCACCAGAAAAGAGAAAAACAAAGCGTAAGGTAGGACCGCCTCAGAAGAAGTTCAACCCGAAAGAGCCGATCATCATCGTGCTAGATTCTCTTGGGCAGAATCATAGCACCGCCGTGCGCGCACTGAAGGACTATCTACTGGAAGAAGGCAAATCGAAACGTGGCATGGAGGCTAGCATCACACAAAACGGCTTCTACGCAAAGAATACCCACATTCCTATGCAAGAAAATTACAGCGACTGCGGGGTCTTTCTTTTGGGCTATGCGCAAAAGTTCCTTGATAGTCCCGACGACTTCGTCGAACGTATCCTTTCGAACCAGATGGAAAGTGAGAAGGACTGGCCGGACATGAAGGCGTCCAACTTGAGGGACGAGATGCGATCGACCCTTCTGCGGCTTGGAGGGGAACAGCAAGCCGAGCGAAAGCGGACGAGGCTGGACAAGAAAGGCCGAATGCCCGCCCCACTTCCAGTTGAAGCAGACTCGTCTATGGGACACGTGAAGCCAACATTGTTGTCACCGATAACCTTGAAACCTGCACAAACTGGGTCAACATCGCAGCCAGCATCAAAACCTACATTTGGTGCAGCAGACACTGGGGGTTCGCCAGCGAAGATGCCTAGGAAGTATAGTCCGATGGTTGTCATCCCGTCCCCCAAAAGGCCTTACGCTCAATTGGATGGAACATATCAGCAGAACGAACGGCATATGCTGCCAGAGGAGCAGCAGCATAGCCCAAAAAGACAGAAGATGGAACCGAATGTCAGGCGATCGCTCTCAAAATCACCAGCCAAGATCCCACCAACACACTCGAAGGTTATCGCACCTACCACCGACCTGGCCCACGACATGCGTGGCAGCTCGTACGACCCGATATCTATCGACGATTCCCAAGATACAATTGTAGTAGCAACACCGAAGGTTGTACATCGATCAGGTCCGAGAACCCAGTTAAGGTCGCGTTCTCCTATGGAGGCCATGCAACGCCGCGAGAATTCCGTCAACAATGCTATCAAATCACCGTCAAATTCTCCTGTGCAGGTGCGTCAGTCGGTGGAGAAGGAAACTTACCCCGGTGATGAGTTGATAGCAAAACTGAAATCCCCCGCCAAATCCACGTCTCGCAAGCATCGATCTCTGTCGAAGACATATGTGTCGGAGAAGCTCGGCGCAAAGCAAGAAAAGCACATGGCAGACGAGGGCGAAGGATTTCATGAGGAAAGTACTGTGGACGATGGCGTAATAGGAGAGACCCCACCACAAGAACAAGCGTCGCCGCCCGCATCAGAATGGAAAGAAGGCGATGCGCTGCTTCTCTAATCGTTCAGGGGCGACCTTCGTGTCATTTGGTGGCGAATGTATATCAACACTACTACTTTTGATCACAAAATCGTCTCTTTTCTATGGGCGGACGCCAGGTTATCTTTTAGCTGATAGAGTTTCCTTTAGTGGGCATTTTCAGCATAGCGAAGGCGTTAGAATGGTAGCAACCATGCTAGCTCTTCTCTACCTGGTCATCTCTTTAGCCACGGATTTGAAGCGCCTGCGGTGGTTCATCAATGGGAGGTCGATTTTAAGGGCACTACGATACATGCGGATTTCGAGCTGCTTTTAGTTGTAGTGTATGCAAAGTCTACGTATGGCTGATGTTGTGTCTTCTGTGTGTATCTGTTCTTATTCTAGGCCAACAAGCTTGCTACATAGTTCATATCGGTGGAGGCGAACAGGTATGCTTTGGCGAACATGTCGTTTCGGGTATCATGGGAGATGTTGTAGAGCTCTATGTCTCATCTAAAGAGGGCGCATCCATCTCAGGGATCGTGGCTCAGGGGGCACATCATAGTCGTTGAATTTCGCTTTGCTTCAGCGGATCACCACAAGAGGTGTGAGAAATCCTTGCTCATCTTACACTTGCCGTGCAAACTGTGTGTAGCATACGTTGGAGACTGTCTTACTCTCAGGCAATGCATCTTCACACCGCGCTCTCCAAGACTTCCTTCTCCGCCTTGCTTGCCGCTGCAACCGCATCGTCAACATCTAGAACCTGTTAGCCTACCCAAGTTCCCACTGGTATAAGCGCTCCGCATCAGGACGCTTCACCATTGATAGACGGCCTACCCTGGAATCCTTCATCTGCCTCTGCAGCGTCCTTCCCCACCCACCACTTCATCTTATCCCGCACGAACTCAGCGAAATCCCATTCCTCAGACTCCAGCTCGTCCGGGCTGGAGCACCAGACATAGACTTCGGCCTCGACTTCCTCGCCCTCGACATGCCCGTCTCCCGGCTGCGACGAACTGCCAGTGACATCCTCCTGTTCCAAAACCCTCACTCTAACCTTCTTCCTCTTGTATTGCTCCCCTTCGAAAATACCCAGTCGCCACATGTCGCCATCTGTGAGGCCTTCGACGAGCGTGCCGCGCACGGAAGATGTGGTTGTGGACGGGAGGATGGCCGGGTAGTCGGCGTAGCGGACTTTGTGGCGGCGGTGCGCGTGCAGGATTGCGGGCCGGATGCGGAGGAGGGCGGCGTGTGCGGGCGTTGGGGGGAAGGGGGTGCCCCAGATTACGCGGTGCAGGATTTGGGGGGCCATGAGCGTGCCGTAGAAGAAGGCTGTGTGCGAGGACATGGTGGATGGTGCCCTAGGGATGGTGCGGTGTTGGATGGGACGAGGGTGATGGAGAGAATATTACATTGAAGGCAAAAAGATTAAATAGTAACAGGCAGCACCAGGCAGCACAAGGCGGAAGGAAGGCATCGAAAGGCAGCAGAAGGCAGTACTAAGGTTGACGAGAGGGTGGGGTGCAGTGACATGGGACGACTGATAAGCTTCTTATCGGCCAGCCCTACCACGCTAATGTGCGGCTCAAATGCTTAGCGATAGGCCCATCTAGGCTGCGATGGCTAGTGCTCGGCTCCCTTATTCCCATCCAGACTAGACAACCTCTGGTTTGCTTTGCAGGACAGAACGCGCAGTTGCGAATGCCTTGTTCGACGACTTTTGTGCTTCTCAGAGAATCCGACCACCATTTCTTTACTATATACTGGTGGTGGAAGGGCCTTTGAGCTTCTTCGCCCCAGCACCTCCGCGGTCTCTCCCCCATCCTTCCGAGCGCACCGGTCCCGTCCGCACGGCAAGAGCCCGAAAGCCCGGATCCACGCGGCCTCGCAATGGGCTTCATAAACAGCGTGGTGACGTCCATCGCGCCTGTATTGTATGTCGAGTTCACTGCATCGCGCGTTCACGACGACGACATCGGCATGGACGCGACTGACACGCGACAGTATTGCTACGAGCCCGATTACGAGTTATGCGGACCAGATCTATTCCATCCATAAGACGAGGAGTTCGGCTGGGTTCTCGTTGGATATACCGTTGATTATGCTGGTGGCTAGCATACTGAAGTACGCAATGCACCTCCTGTGTTTCTGCTCTAGTAGGATGGGATGCTAATGGAGACTGCGCATCTAGGGTCTACTATTGGTTTGGCGCGCACTTCAGCACCTCGCTGCTCGTGCAATCCCTCCTGATGATAATTGTCCACATTCTCCTCCTCCACATCGCGCTCACGAACCGGCCCGCGCCCTCACACCTGCCCTTCCAGCCCGCCGCCGCGAAGCGCCCATTCGACTTCTGGCAATGGCGGAGCACGCGACCATACTGGACATTCCTGTCCTACATGACGCTCACCCTGCTCGTCCTGCACTTCCTCCTCTCCCCAACGAGCGTGTTCCTGCCCTACACCAGCCTGCTCGGCTACATCGCCCTCGCCATCGAAGCCACGCTCCCGCTCCCGCAACTCCTCTCCAACTACCAGCGCCGCGGCTGCAGGGGCTTCCGGCCGTCCGTCATCGTCAACTGGATAATTGGAGATACGTTCAAGATGTGGTTTTTCTTTGCGTCGGCGACGGGCGAGGTGCCGATTGCGTTTAAGATTTGCGGCGTCTTCCAGGCGCTGTGTGATCTGGGGCTTGGGACGCAGTATTGGGTTTGGGGCGATGGGCCGGAGGGTGTGGATGGAGCGGGCAGGGAGAAGGCGGTTGTGAGTCCCATGGTGGAGGGGAAGGGGTTTGTGGAGGAGAAATTGGGGGCGCTGGGAGTAGGGGGTGGAATTGAGGGGTCTGGGTTGGCTTGGGAGAGAGCTAGGGTTTCGTGAGTGTACAATGGGTGGACTGTAGGGCGTGTAAGAGTAGACGAGAATTACATTTGGCTTATCACTTTAGACGCTGCTATGTGCAGCAATGCCGTCTTGTGCCTTATTAGGCCAGTTCTACGACGTCAAAACAAATCAATTCACTAGCGATACTCCTACACCCACCCAAAACCAGCGCAACAAGATTCCACAGGGTCTTCGCCATGGCATTACCCCATGTAGTAAACAGGATACTATGTTGGATTGGCAAATCCATCTTTCCAGATCATTACCGGAATCTCTCATACTGTCAGGAGCTTGACCGGCCCGTCTTAAAACTTGACCAAACCCCTTTCCCTTCTCTCTTTGCTGACATCCGCCTCGAGCTTCTCAAAGTTATCCTTCATAGCGAAGAGCAACACCATCAGGTCCTCTGCTTCTGCCGCGAAATCCTCAAGGCGGTTGTCGCTAACGCAGGCTGAACAGCCCGTGGCCAGGCGCTTGACTTGCGGAATCAGCGCTGCTAGCCGCGTGCAGACGGGCTCCATGTCGGGGTAGAGGTCGTCGGCGGAGTCCTTTAGGGGGTTAGGCTGCGGGTTAATGTAGCCATTGTGGGGGCAAAGGGGCGGGGGCTGGGGCTGGGAGTGGGGGTGGGATTGGGACTTGGATTGGGATTGGGATTTGGACGACTGAGGATGGGGATGGGACTTGGGCTGGGTCATGATGGTGGAGAACTTGGGGAACGGGCTATTGGGGAGTGGAAGTGGGAGTGGGAATGGGCTGTAGTTATAGTGTGAGCGGAATGTCGTGGGTCATGCGGTTAGGGATCTTGTGACTGCTCAGGCTCTGAAGGGGAAGTGACCTCTCGGTGAAGTTTGCGTGTATATGCGACCTGCGTCCAGACTGGGGTTCTGTGGTGTCCAAGTGGGTGTTGCAGCACGTGGTGCCTACCGGATACCTAAATCTATAAACATGCTCTGAGTTTTGGAGAGCTGGGAGATGGACTTTTCCGTCGTTTTGTATAGTTGCATTGTAGGAAATCGTGAACTGTTCCAGCGGGGCTGGATCCCTAGAACCGGAATAAGGGGACAGCGAGGTTGTTATCGTGCATACTGGTGTGTCTCTCAGTTTCCAATCGCAGTTTGTTTCTCGAAGTAGAGTGGATGCATGCATTCGTTGAGACGTTTCCGAACCAGTGACCCCTCATGTGCCTGATACGACAGTGTTTTCAAAGATGAGTATAATCCTCTAGAATCGTCCTAGAGTCTCTTATACTACTGTCTGAAGCAGGTAAGAGAGCAGGTGTGTAGTTGTATTCACGCCTATGGGGTTTACCGATAGGGGTTACCGGCACGGAAACGATTCGAGAAAGGACCAAGCAGAAGGCTATTTGCTCCCACTGACATCTCCTGCGCATGTGTTTGTCCTCTTCGGCTGGCTAAATGCTGCTGTTGCAAACATGTTGCGAGAAAACAAAGCTGATGGTGGTGAGGGGAAGGCCTCTGGCAGTTGCTAGCAGACCTCGGGAGTAGAGACTGGTCCGTGCGCGTCAAACAGCAGTCAGTCATGATCGCATCCCCGTTCAAACGACACCTTCGCCCGCAGCGGAGAACAGCAACTCCTCCACGCTTCGTGCACAACTCCCTGCCAAGTTGTCAGACGTCAGCTTCTGGCACGGCAAAGGTACATCCGCCCGCGCCGCCGGCAGCATCACCCCACGGACCTGGCGGCAGCCGAGATTTGAAGTCGCCATGAAACCATGCACAACCTCACTCTGAGTCGAATCTCAAGCTCCGAGCAAACACATGCGCGCCCACATGGTGGCCGGCCCGGGAGAGACCGTCATGTACCTGGAGTTTGAGGCGGCGACGTTCCCCTCGTCGGCACTCTGAAACCCAGCACGCCTCGTCGACTTTCACCCTGATGACTTGGCACCTCCGTTAACGTCAAAAGAAGCTTATCCTTAGCTCGGATTCCCCCTGCGGCTAGCTCTGCTACAACGTCTCCGACGAGCAATGTTAGGCCAAGAGCTCCGCAGGTTAGGCCCGCCCACCCTGCCGCCGTCTCGTGCTCGCGTCCGATTCGTCCACTTCTTCATGAACTCCGCCAAGCCTACTTTTTGCGTACTGCGCGGAGGTGCCAAGGCTGTCAAGCTATGCAGTGGCACCCGGCGGGCGTTCGGAAAAGTGGGGGGACCTTCAGCCTTCACGACTTTCCAAGCCTATCCCGCTTCAAGGCATCCTCCAATCTGCACGGTGTGATGCACCCGAAATGCCATCAAACGCTTCCAAGAACGGATCAGTTCCAAGGCGAGAGCTGAGTCTGGAACCGGGAATCCGCCCGAGCGTATTGTGCCATGTGGTCAAAGCTACAGGGGCAGTATATATCGTCTTCTGCCTGTTTTGCAGTTGACTTTCTTTCATCGACAAACACCGCTCCAACTTTCACTTCATCCGACCATAGTGCCGTGCACTAATTTCTAATTCTCTCACATTCTTTGGAGCTGAGCTCTGTACCTTTACCCTAGAATTTGCTAATCACCTATTATTATTTTTGGATCCTGCGGATTCCCTACAATCCTTCCTTTCTTCCCTCCCACTTCGGCCTCATACCGACATAATGAAGACTACATCTTTCATCACTTTGTTCTCCGCAGCACTCGTCGCTGCGGGTCCCGTACATATCAAAAGGACGGATCACATTGCTCCCCCGGTCGAGCACGTAGCGCCCCCGCCAGCTCATGTAGTGGCTTCTCCACCACCACCTCCAGTCGAGCACGTAGCAGCACCTCCCGTAGCCGTGGAGCATGTAGCTTCCCCTCCGGTCGAGCATGTTGCACCCCCGCTAGGTTAGTGTTTGGGATGCGCACTGTACGCGGGCAGATCACTGACCCTTTGTCACAGTTGATGTAGCTGCCGAGCAGAAGAAAGCTGACGAGGAGAAGGCCGCGGTGGACAAAGCTGGTATGTTTTGCGGTTATCTTTGCACAATCTCGTACTGACTGTCTGTCAGCTGCGGACCACCAAGCTGCCGCACTCGCTATGGAAGCTGAGCACGTGGCCAAGGCTCAAGCTGAGGACCTCGCAAAACAGGAGGCCGCAAAGAAGATGGAAGAGGAGCACATCGCCAAAGCTCAGGTCGAGGACCTTGCTAAGCAAGAAGGTATGTGTAATCCCGCACCAACCATGCAGTGCACGAGTTAACGACGATTGTAGAAGCCAAGAAGATGGAAGCAGAACACATCGCAAAACTCCAAGCTGAGGACCTGGCAAAGCAGGAGGGTATGTTGAGCACCTCACTCGCGAGGAGGGCATCCGACTAACAACCATTCCAGAAGCAAAGAAGATGGAGGCTGAACACATCGCCAAGGCCCAGGTCGAGGACCTCGCGAAGCTAGAGGGTATGTTGAGTGCATTCATGGTTGAGGCCCTAACTGACAACTATCATAGAAGCAAAGAAAATGGAGGCTGAGCACATTGCACAAGAGCAAGCCAAGGACAAAGTCGCCCAGGAGGAAGCGAAGAAGATGGAGGCTGAACACATTGCGAAGGAGCAAGCGAAAGACAAGGCCGCTCAGGAAGAGGCGAAGAAGATGGAGGCCGAGCACATCGCCAACGCCCAAGCCAAGGACGCAGAGCTCAAGGCCGCCGCCGAGGTTCCACCACCACCACCTCCCGCCGCGGTCCATCCCGCCCCTACTCCTGCAGTTCACCCAGCGCCCGCTCCTCCAGTTCACTCGGTTCCCGCTCTAGTGGCACCCGCCGCCGTCCATCCTGCCCCTATGCCAGCTCCGGTCCACCCCAGCCCCGTTGCCGTCGTCGCGGAACATGTTCCTTCCGCGGCTCCCGTCCCAGCTCCTGTCCACCCCAGCCCCGTTGCTGTCGTCGCGGAGCACATTCCTTCTGCCGCTCCCGTCCATCCAGCCGGCGAGGCCGCAGTAGTTGAGCCAGCGGAGGTGGAAGTACAGGCGGAGGCGTCTCCAGTTTCGAACCTCCCAGAGCCTATCACCAACGGCACTGCCCGCGTTAGACGGAGGTCGCACATGGTCCGGTTGTAAGAAGATTAAGGAGACCATACCCCATGGTGCTGTTGTATGAGGCTTCGCAAACGTAGTAGATTAGAGTTCGTGTGCTGCCAAGAATAGAATGGCGCCGATTATTTTGAGCGCATATACGGATTACAGCGCCTACGAATCACGAGTATTTTCATCTTGGGAGTATTTTGTTTCGATTGCACTTGCATTTCTTTTCGGCTTTCTGTTTTCACTTTGCCCTAGCTCCTGCGTTCCACGGTTGCCAGGCGGTGAACCACGGGAAGGTCCACTGTGACCCACCCACCTGAGCTTTCCAGATTCACGCCGCCTGTTGTGCCAGAAGAATAATTCTGCTCGAGCTATGAGTCTCTCTATTCTCACCACACTCGCACACATTCCATCATCTCATGTTTTCATTCACTTTACCGTATATCGCTATGGCTTACGACCCGATCAACCTCTTCGGAAAGCCCTTACCCCCCGAACTGCTTGGAGGGGCGGCCAAAGAGGTAGCCCTCACTCAGGAGAAACTCACTGCCCCCGCCAACGCCGTCCTCAAATCTTTCTACGGAAACGCATTCCACTTCTTCGCGAACACACCCGACATGCCGCCCTCGACATGCTGGATCAAAGACGACCCGGCCAAGACGATCGCACTCATCATGCACAGACCCAAGGGCTGCATCTATCGCTCGCTCTTCAAGACCGACGGCTTCGACATCAACTACTCGGATTTCGAAAAGATGGCGGACATGTGGGACACAATGAGCAGTTACATCGCTTTCTTCGACTACGACGATCTGGTTCTGGTCAAGCCCTCGCCGAACGGACCGCGGATTATCCGCAAGCCGCCGCGGATGGAAATACGTAAGGCGCTACTACTATGGTTGGGTGAGGCCTTCAAGGCGGCCGGTGTCCCAATGATCAAGCCCGTCCCCGGCAAGACGCTCGAGGATTCCGATATGTCGTATTTCGCGAGCCGCAAGATCACACGCGCGGACGTTGGGGATCCGCCGCCGCCGGATCCCGTGAGGACAGGCACGATGGTAATGGCCTAGCAAGCTACAAGCAAAGTTCCAGTTCAGCCCACCACGCCCACGCCCATACCCGATGTCGAGCCGCCGGCCGGGGAAGAGCTCTCCGAGGTTGCCCGCCAATGTCTCAAAACCGACGACGACGTCGCCACCAGAAGTGACGCATACTTCGATGGTTCCTACGCTGATTGGTTAGCCCATTGATTATGTAGCTAGATAGAATTAAGGAAGTCATACCCTTGAGTATAATGTGTCATCTGCCCTGTCTGGAGACGTTGCGTGGAAATCTTTGAATGTGCTAGACGTGTGCCAGAATTGCATGTACCAGCTGGAGCTTACACAGTACTGAGCAAACGTGGCAGAGTTGTGCTGGTGTTTTGGGATGTAATGACGTGTGATGGGTTTCCACACCCTCTTTCATTAGCAAGTTAGACTCTAGACATTACCCAGTATGCTGGATACAGTAGGGCTTTGCAAAGGCAGAGGCATTCTCTTTGCCTATCGCTAGGTACTTCTATGTTGTCAATAGGATTGCCTAAAGTCTATTGGCAAAAGTCTACCCAAGGGCGAACGATGTGAACAAGGCCTGTTCCTGTACTGTTTTGAGGGCGTAACGTCCATGGCTATCTAGAAACTAGCAGATACTCTAAAAGTGGCTCATAATACTTCTCTACCCAGTAACAGAGCCTTTTCAACTCAAATTAGTCTCCTCTGTGTGGATAAGAAATTGGGGTTGATCCCAAGTTCACGTAGCTGAAACAGACTTTATTGAATAGTAGGTGGTAGCATCGAGTAACAGAAGGATGACGATTATCAATCACGTTGAAAAGACAGGGCCTGTTGAGCAGAGTGAACTGTTCACCGTGGTCCTCCCATGACGTCATTGGTGGCTCGTGCACTACAACGCTACCTAATCTCAGTGCCGCCTGCAGGTGTTCTCTCTGGTTTCTCTCCACTTTGGACATCGTCAACACGCCCACCAATATGTCCCAAAGTGATAGCCATCGCTGTTGTGGCCGGCTCTTAGAATTCGCTGCTCAATGACGACTTTCCCACCCGTCAAACAAGTCTATAATGATCTATACCCAGAGTTCGATTGGAGAAGACTATTACAGAAAGAGCGTGGACTGGAAGAGAAGGTTGATCGTTTGGTACACTGCCTTCATATCAGTCACGACCTTGACGTCTCTACCCCAGACTAAGCCTCTAGGCTGCACGTTTGGGTTCCTAGCGAAACCCGACCCCGAACCGTCCCGGCCTCTCCTCGCCCAACCATCCCATCTCCGGCCTCCCTTCCTTCTTCCTCTGACCCATTATCTCATGCAGAATAGTACCAACTTCGTTCATCTTGGCTTCGAGCGCATCGATGGCGTACCACACCTCCACCGCCTCCTGGAACACGTCGTTTACGTGCTCGTCGGTAACACCCTCTGGACTTTCCGCACGCAGGGGTTCGATGACGGCACTGAGATAATTGAGGTGTGTTGTCAGAGTGCTGCAGCGGCGACTGAGTGCGTTGGCGCGGAGCGAAAGAGCAGCGGGGCCGGTACGTGACGATGGGTCGTGGAAGAGGGAGCTGCTGGTGGATTCGAGGGGCGATATCTCTTCTTGGTGCATGCTATCAAGGTCGTGCGAGATCCTGGAACGAGGGCCCATGTGTGGACGGCGAGAGGGAGCCATACGTCGGACGAACATGGTGGCCGAGACGGGGGCGATCAGGAATGAATTGTCATAATGTGGGACTCCAAAGGTACGTTTTATGTGAACGACGTGGATTGCTGATGCAATACAGCAATAGCATAGCCATGCAAAGATGCAGACGGGTAAGCACTTTGACGCGGTGTTTGTTATGCACGCAGAGGGTGGCAAACTACATCACGTTGCGGAGGGGAAGCCTGCAACGTACAAACACAAACTGAAAGCTACAGTCTGTTAAGCCAAACAGTACACGGGCACATTCACAACGATCGAGTACGCACGCACCAAATGCCGTGGCATTACGGCTAGAGGCTGCGCAACCCCTCACATATCCTCACAATATAAGTCGCCAAGTCCAGCTGCACTAAATCACTCAACCTCGCGTCATAATACACTGCCCAGAATAGCGTGCTCTTCCTAATGCTCCAGTGCGAGATAATCCAGCACATCTAAGAAATCCAGCATCCCCTTCTCACAACCCCATGGTATCTAACAAACTCCACAATACTCTAACAACGCTACCAGAACAACCGCGCTCTACCATTCTTCCACCTCATCTATCCCCTCCAAATTCAGCCGCCTCATCTCCAACCGCCTCTGAGACCCCACCAACTCAATCAGCACCTCCAGCCCCTTCCTCTCCGCCCCAAACTTCTCGAGTCCCGCGTCCAGCTTGCCCAGTTCTGCCTGTAACTCCTTCATCCAAATGTCGAAATTCGGTACACCGAACTCGGCGTCTGAGGGTCGCGTCGGGAGATCGTACGTAATATTCGAGATCTTGGGTGGCGCGGCGAGCGGAGCGGATCTTGCGAAGAATGGAGCGGGACATGGGGTCATGGATTTCGAGGACGGGGGGGTTCATCGTGATGGTGAATGAGGGAATTGGAGACCTTTTTGGGGTGGGCTTCTCCGTTTTTGAGATGGGAGTATGGTGGGAGTTTATATGGGAGAGCTTGCAAGGTTTGGCCGAATGACTTTATCACATGAACGACCACCAATCGAAAGCAAATCACCAGTGACTTCAGGACCGATATCCGCCACGTTCGAGCGAGGCAAACGCCGCGTCTCTAGAACTACCATCGCGAATACGAGCCTACATGTAAGAGCGTTGCTAGATCATCAGCTACTGTTTTACATCCTTTACTACTTGTAATGTTGCTAACGCGACTTATTAACAGAGGGACTGATTTACCTGACGCGTAGGGGCTTAGTTCATCTGGCTGCTATATCAGATACGACTTTGTCTATTTATCCGCAAATCACCATGGCACTTGCCGGGGAAGCATATTGGCACAATAGCTTAGAGAGTTAGGTATATAAAGAGTCTGGGGATCCTAGTTATTACGGTGTCTTGCTGTCGCGATGTTGTTGCTCCGGGCCCTCGCATTACTAACACTGTCACTCTTCTCTCTCGCCATATCAGTTACCTCAACCAACCACTGGAACATCACCAACGACGTCGAAGGCTCCGTCCGCCTGAATAGCCTTGCTTTCCAGCAGCATGCGCTGCATACGTTCGGCGACTACCAATACGTCGCGTTCTACAAAACCGCCAGTGGATACGGGAAGCACTACGTCAATCTCGGGCGGCGCCGCATCGCGCCTTCTGTAGGTGAATGGCAGTACTTCGCCTTCACGGACTACGAGCAGAAGACGCTGGATGAACACAACACCATCAGCCTAGGTATCAGCGCCGACGGGAAGATCCATCTCAGCTTCGACCACCACGACGTGCCGCTGAACTACCGCGTGTCGAGCTCCGGAATCGCAAAAACGGTGCCTGAGCAGTGGAGCGCGAGCGCGTTTGGCGCCGTCCAGCACAGCCTGCCAGGCTCGACCGGCCCGTGGACCAAACTGACATACCCGCGCTTCGAAAGAACAGCAAACGGCGACTTGCTAATGGAGTTCCGCATCGGGCAGTCCGGCGCCGGCGACTCGTACATGCACCGCTACTCCCCGACGTCCGGGCAATGGAGCAGCGTAGGCAAGTACCTGCAAGGCGAAGACAACAACGCGTACATCAACGGCATCACGTCGGCAGCCGGCAAACTTTTCGTCTCCTGGACGGTCCGCGAGACGCCCGACGCGAGCACGAACCACGACTTCTACTTCGCGGTCTCGGACGACGACGGCCGGAGCTGGAAGACGAGCGCGGGGCAGAGCGTCGCAAAGCCGATTACGCCGTCGTCTCCCGGTGTCAGGGTGTACAGCATCCCGCAGAACAGCGAGATCATCAATCAGGAGGCGCAGTGCGCGGATGAAAAGGGGCGGTTCCATGCTTTGATGCGGGATAAGAGTTCGGGCACTGCGCGCTTCTACCACTACCTCCGCACGGCGTCTGGGACGTTTACCAAGACCGCGATTAACGTGCCGGGGTTGTCGACGCCACCGTATCTGGCATATCGGGGCAAGATTGTGGCAGTGGGGGATACGGTGATTGCGGTGCTGCCGGACCAGCCGAAACAGACGGTGACGGTTTGGGGGGCGACGGCAGGCGGCAACTATCAAGACTGGAAAAGTTTAGCGACGATTGCGAATATGGCTGGGGAGCCGTTGGTGGATTATGAGCGGTTGACCCGGTTCGGCGTATTGAGTGTCTTTGCGAGACAGGGGGGCGCGTTTGGGACGAGAAAACTGCAGGTTTGGGACTTTGGACTGCAAATGTAGTTCCATGTTTCATTACTAGAACTAAGATGCGCTCTAGAGCCAGGGTTTATGTAAAGCGCAATTTCTGACCGCTCCGCACCTCTCTAATCTACTGTCTAGGCAATGCAGTGCAATACACCTCTAACGTAAAATCGATTCCGTCCCCTTGACCAGTCCCGCAAGGTAGCTCTGAGCAATCAAGCCCACATGGCCCTGAACTTGACGTCAAAGTCCTCCCTCAGCAATTGGAAGGCCTTGAGCACATTCAACAGTCCTGTACCCTCCTCCCAGGCAGGCTTGTCCTGCAATTTCTGCATCTCCAGATCCCTCTGCTTCTCCTTAGCTGCAATCTCCGCCGCAACTTCTTCCTCGTCATCATCGTCATCATCCCAAGAGTCGAACACCTTCTTCTTCTTCTTAACTTGGATCGGGAGGTCCTGCGTCACCGGACCTGTCTTGGTTTGTCCCGATACCGTAGAAGCAGTCTCGTACCCGGAGTCTTCAGGTAGTAAATTGTCTTCCTTACGTTCCTCGCTCTCGTCACCTTCGCCTCGGATGTCGGACAAGTCGGATTGAGATGTGAGGTTCATGAAGTTGGAGAGACTGGTGACGATAGTGGCAAGAACCATGCTGAAGTCGTTCAAAACGAACCAGACGTCACCGCTTCGGATCCTGTTGGCGGTTGCCAGAGCTTTAATGTCTCCATGCATGAAGAAGTCGTACAAGTATGCATTAAGTGGCAATTCCGATTCCTCGGGATACAGACCGACATATGGAACTACAGCCTCCTCCAGGAAAACTCCAGAGCGGCTCGTTTTGCAAAGGTCGTGGACTGACTCGAATGCATCACCATGACCGGACAGAGCTACGAAAGAGGATCGCACGGTTGTTGGGGATCGACGTCGAAGTTTACTAGAATCCGCAGTTGAATCTCCGCCGACCTTTACTTGTGTGAGTGGAAGGGTATCGTCGGCATGCTGGACATGCTGGTCCACGAAAGTCTGAACATAGGCCGTGAAGATGTCCAATGTGGATTCGTTATGTTTGCGGAGGACGTCTGCGGCCTGTTTCGGCATCGATGGTAGGAATACAATTGAGGGGCTTCGCTTGACTACCTCCTCAACAAATTCCTCGTCTGCTTGTCTGCAATACTGGCGCCCAAAGAGATGAGCCATTGTAAGCATTAGCTCTTTGAGTACCGGCTCGGGGCCGGTGTTGACGTTCGCGCACAGCTGGTGGAAAAACCCGTCTTTGAGCAATGCGTGGAAAGCAAATGCAGAGTTCTCTGTAAAGTAGAGGTGGCTCACGCATCCTGCAAAATTGAGTGGCGCACCGCGAGAGTCGAGAAGAAATTGCCTTCTTAGATACTCGATCGAGAAGCGAAGATGATGGAGGACGGTCATCTTGGACTCCTCGCCACCAAGATAAAGTCGAGGCTGGGAAAGCAGCGCGTTTACTGAGCTGACAGCAAAAGGAGAATTCTTCGACTCGTTCAGCAGCGTGAACAAGCGCAGAACCAAGGTAGTAGTGATTGGAAAGTGTCCGTTGAGATCAGGTAGGCGCGAGCTAATGAGCCGGTGGATTTTGCTGATCGATATTCCATGGAACACAACGTTTCCCAACATGTCGAAACCACGACGACCAGCACGTCCTGCAGCTTGTCGATAGTTCAACGCGGTTAGAAATACCGAATCTCCGGAGAAGATGACGGTCTTGCAAGGCATATTGATACCGAGTGCGAGGGTCCCAGTGGCCACCACCACTCGGAGATAACCCTTCCGGAAGAGCATCTCGACAACTTGGCGGTATTTCCGATTCATACCAGCATGATGCACCCCAATGCCTCTCCGCATAGCATCCAAGAGATACTGTGGAACTTCACGTCGGATAAGATCTTTCTCGTACTTTGCCAAGTGCTCTCGTGCCAACTTTTTGTTATCGGCAAAATGAAAGCCTTCCTGTGGGAGGGTAGGGTCAAACGAGGCCCATGGACTTGCTTCATTATTGGCTGTGTCTCTTAGTAGATCCTCCTTCGTGAGGCCTTCTTCATCTCCTCCTCCACCCTTCTTCTTCGAAAGTTTGGGCGGTCCTCTCTTTCCAGCTTTTGTCATTGCTTTCTTCCATTCCTCCCATTTCTGTATCGTAGACTTCCATTTCGGACTAGACTCTTTCCAGGCCGTCTCGGAGCTTTCCAGCTGGCTCATCAAGACCCGGCAAATCCGCTCACAGAGGCCTCGATCATAGTTGAAAATGATACCTGGGAGAGCATCTTGTTCGTGTAGATCGGCAAGCATTGGCAAAATACTCTCCACGCTATGATGTACATCAACTTCATCATCGTCAGGCTTCTCAATTTCTTCATCTTCTGCGTCTTGGTCCTTGGCTTCCTCCTTGCGTAATCGATCCTCGAGCTCTTTAACAGGGCGACTCAAGTGCTCCAGGACAGATTCATATGGTGATTCGGTGTCTGCGATCCAGTCATGAAGCACGGACTTGAGCGCAGCCTCCCATTTGATGATGTCGGCCTTTTTAACGACCTGCGGCAGATTTGAGGGATCTAATGATGCATCTACCTTGTACGTGGAGTTTTGATACTTCGCCATGGTCTCCCATAACATGAAACAATCCCGTGATTCGAGGCTGAGGTCGCGGGGCACTCCGCGGGTTCGATTCGTGAGACTCGCCACCGGATGAAGAAACGTAAAATCCTTGCGACCATCCAAGCCCAAACGTGCAAAAGCTCGATCCTCAGATAGACCTCGGAAGTTGAAAGACTTGGGAGCAGTGTAGATGAACTTGCGCAAATCCGAGTAACGATGAGGGTGGCTGACCATAGTCAGATCATTTCCGACGGCCCGTTGCGTTGATGTGAGCCATGCGCTAAACTCATCAGGGTTTCCAATCGTCGCAGAGAGGGCAAGTATCGGGCACGGCGCTAGAAGTAACAGTTGTTCCCAGACGAGGCCATCCTCAGCTTGGCCAATAGAATGTACTTCGTCGAAAATGATCCACTTGACCCGTCTAGACCAAGAATTTGCATTCACCGGCGCCATGAGCATAATTTGAAGGATATGGGGCACAGTAACCAAGATTTGACACCCGGTAGGATTGTTGATGCGGTAGTCTCGGGTGTGTATACCCCACACTGAGTTGCCAGGATATTTGTACGTTTTCGAAAAGCGCGCCTGGACTTCAGCGGCAATCTGATTTACTAGGGCCTTCGTCGGGGCGACATATACCAGGATGTCGTCATCATTTGACTCCAAGACCTGTTTCATTGCATAGAATGAGATGAACGTCTTTCCGGCTGAGGTGGGGGCGACAACGAGTAGACTACGTTTGGCATCAATCTCGTCGAGCACTTTGCGCTGCCACGCATCAGGTTCAAAAGGTACACGCGGGTCAGGTGCGGAGTCGATGCTTCGTTCGAAATATGGCCCACAGTGAAGCAATTGAAACTGTCTGCTCGGGAGAGGTATTAAAAGGTCTAAACCGGAAGAGTTTTTCAGGACGAACTGGAAGGCTAGTGGCCTATCCCCGACTGGTGACGGAATCGGTACCTGTGGTAACCCAAGAGAACTGATTGAGCTCTGGATAGAGGTTGCAATTGTCTTTGTGATCGGTGTTCGTAGCTTTGCGAATGAGCTGATAATGTCAAAGATGAGAGCTGTAACGTGCAAGCCGTCTTGCTTGCTGTTATCCCGACAGTGCGACATCCAAAGGCCTAGGAGAACGTTGAGCATGTAGAGCCGTACTTCCGATTCAAGGACCTCTCGTTTAAGGTCGTTGTTCAGGGTGATCAGGTATTGCTTCGCTTTCTGGTATTTCGCCATGGAACTCTGGTCCTTCTCAAATCCGCTACATGTCGTTCTCCAACCACTGAGTAATTTGTCCGAGGTGACTTCATCTTTCTTGTTCTTGTTTGCCGCGATGTCTGCCATTATGGCTTGTTTCCTAGCACCGGCACCTTTCTTCGGCGCTTTCGAACTCGGCTTCGGGGTAACATTTTCATCTTGTTTGTCGTTGGCAGGACGGGTGGTGGGTTTCGTCTTTGTGCCTGTGGTGATAATTTCCGGCTCAAGAACTTTTCCAACGGCATTCGTAAGACTGGCTGCATATGATTGCATTTCAGCCATGAACCATTGATTCCTGCGCCGCGCAAAGAACTGTTGTTTTTGGCTTTTGGCCATCTGTTCCTCCCGCAGTTTCGGATCTATCGGACGTTTGCTGTTATGCCAATGTGTCAACTCCTGGAAGATTCTCGCTGACGACGCATCGACGATATCCCCAGACCTGTCCACTTCCAGTTGTATAGGGCCGAGATGCTTTTCGAAGACACTGTTGGAAAACGGGAGCACTGTGTAAGTATTCGTGGTTCTGCTGAGCTTGGTATCGGTGGTCCTTGACTTTTCTGATGGCGAATCCTCAGGATCGCTCAAATCGCTTGGATCAGCGCCATGTAAGGTGCGCACGGCGTTTAGTAGCACCTCGTAGCGCTTTCCCTCACCTAGAGAGGAGTCTTGAACGCATGCTGCAAATACTCTCCCGTCGAAAAGATCCGCGATGTCGCACGTAGGCTTCAATTTGTTGATATCATTACCCCAATGTGGAGACTCGAGAAGTGTCTGGAGCTCTGAATACAGCTCGCGAAGAAATGTGGTAGCGTCTTCAGGAAGATCTGTAACTTCTAGGCGACGTTCTGACAGCCGAAGCTGAGACAGCAGTGCTGTGTGTCGAAGAAATGCCCGAGAATGCTTGTTGAAAGCCTCATTTTTAGCTCCGAGCTTCGTGGCTATAATGACAGTAAGATACTCTCGCTCGGAGAGTCCACTCTGGCCGGCCGACTGGATCTTCTTCAACATCGCGCTGCCTGAACCATTGGCGTCCGTCTTCGGGTCTTCCTGGGCCATTTCTGGGGTCGCCGATAGCATGGCACGCTTTGTACGATGTGGTCTTTCCAGTATGGTAGTCACCACTTTCGTGTCGCGCCATTCCAGTCCATTGACTAAGGCTGTATTATATCCACGTTCTATGAACCAATATATGAGCAATCGAAACATGGTTTTCACTCGCAGCTCGTTGCCCTGTGCTGCCTGTTCTTCGTCTTTGAACGCGTCCAAGTTCTTACGGAGGAGCTGTCTCTTTCGCATCGAGCTGAAGGAAGCACCATCATGCGCCATGATGAAGTACACATCAGTGCTCCGGAGATACTCGGCAAAGGCGTCCGACCGCACGGAGGAGAAGACATGGACTTCGACTTCTGGAAGAACGGAAGCGAGGTTGGCGCGGAGGTGGCGAATGATAGCTGCGCGGGCAAGCAGGTACTTCTCTCGGTTCGCGGTAGAGACGAACAGAGGAACGCACAGCTCACGGTGCTGATCGAAAAATGCGATATGGAAGCTGCAACGTCGAGAAACCAGGCCTCGCAGAAAATGCTCGACCACGTAGGTGGCATGGAGTAACTGAAATCCGGGGTCGAAGTCGATGTGCTTGTCGCTGAAGCATTCTAGGAGAAGAGAGTCGCCTTCGATAAGGAAAAGCTCGTTACCGGCATAATCGCCAACAATGTCCACGCGCCGACTGTAAAGCTTCGAGTACCACTCGAGCACTGGGGTCGAGGAAGCTTTCGTCACGGATGTCTCGCTCTCACTGTCGGTGCTAGACATGTTCGCACTCGTCTTCTTAGGTGGAAGAGTTAGCTTGTGCGGGGCTCGTTAGTTTGGCGATCATGGAGGTGAGAGAAGGAGGGTCGCCAATATGGTTGCCTGTCGGTCGCAGGCAGCAATGAATGTGCACGACAAGGGACTGTCTAAATTTGTTGAGGCGTTGAGGGAGGCTGACAGAGGCAGTCTGGTTTACAAGTGTTGGAGGGGACCTGTTCTGCTCCAAGGTGGGGTGCTCGGGCGGATTTTCTCATGTGCGGGGCGCTAGTCTACATTAGGAGACTCTACTCGGAACAGTGACCCGTAGCCTGACGGCCCTGACCTGCGTGCGTCTATCAACCAAACACCCCTTCAGCATGGCCATGGTGGGTTGATTGAGCCTAGTTACAGGTTGGCAGCGGAGTTTTGTGCCTGTCAATACTCATGAATTCAAAGTGGCCTCAAAATAGCGTATAAACATGGGTATCATTGGCAAGATAGACTAACTTAGAGCGATCGCGGAAGCTTTACTAGAGCTCGGGACGAGCTCCATAATAGCATTCAGCGAAGATTGCAAGATACAGTAGGCCGTGTCTATCATGGGCACCGAACCTCTACCTTCTCCGATCCTGCTTCAGGACATCGTTCCCCTACATGATAATCGCCAATCCGCCAAGCAGCCCGGCCCAACCGAAAGAGATATCCACCTTCTTTGCTGCGCCCGTGAACATCTCTGGCGTGCGAGTGGGGCTGCCCCCGGCCGTCGTGGCGGTCCCGTTAGCCTCAGCCTTTCCATCAACCGTAAAGAAGTTCGCGGCAAGCGGTGCACTCAACCCTTGCTCTTGCATAAAGGCGTTGATGTCGAATCCGATGCGGCTCGACGTTTCGGCAAAGTCAGTGGCCTGGACTGCCAAAGTCTCCGGCTGCTGGAAGAGAAGCTGGACATATCGATGTGGGATTGTATCTGTGGCAGGTGGGGACGGACCACGGTAGGTTGCTGGGCCTTCTTCAGAGGAGGCTAGGAGAGAGCCTGACGTAGAGTTCGAAAATGATTGTTGTGTTACTTTGAAGTCGGTGGTGAGGGCATGCAAAAGGGTTCGGCGAGTGGTAGTCCCATTGGCTGGGGGCACGTCGAGATCCACCATGACGAACATGTAGGTATCTTCTTGGTTGATAGCTTCGCCAACTGCTGCGATTTGGGGCGCGCTTGCAGTTCCTGTGGGATGTTAGTGATGCTGCAAATGGATAGAGAGTCGAACAGGCGTACCAGCTTTCGTGAGTAACTGCCCTGAAGTCCTGACAGCGGTTGAATTGAAGACAACGTCCAATTTAGTACTGACGACGGGAGTAAAACCCTCGGGGGTCTGCGCCTGCGCAATGCTGACCACAACGGCAATCAGGAAAGAAGAAGTGAAGAGCATGATTTGAGAGAAATTGTTGGTAAACGTGATGTACAGAAACTGGAAAAGATTAATAAGGTATCTACGTAAAAAGGGTGTCCTCGCAGAGGTACTCCGATAATGTGAGGCCTTAGAGCCGATATTTAAGTTATCTGAGTGTAGTACGCGTCTCTTGACAATAGTAGTCTACATGGCGTAGCTGCAGCACTCGCAGCAGGTCTGCAACACCGGGTCGGCTATGCAGGAAAATTCTCCGCGCCTGTTAGAGTGGTTCATTGGCGTTGACAGTGATTTGAAACTCGAGTTGCGCGAGGCCAAAACTGCCATGCTTGGCAAGAATCATTCTGCATGAGCCGAACACGAAACCAAGAACCTTGAAGTACGCCTGAGAACCTGCAAAAGGGCTGAATGCGGCTGATTGATCTTATCCAGGCGTTGCTATGTCTGTTGGTTCAGCCAAAAGGTGGTGGGGCAGGTAGAACAGCGGTGCATGAAGGCGCCTGAGAACTGCCGACAGAAGGAACCCGATAGAACCTCATTCTTCAGAATTAGCCAAGCCTTGGTAGGGTAAATATGTGAGGTGTAGGGGTTCTGCTGAGACCCGTAGCGTGACGAGTGCAAAAGTGATATCGTCTGAAGATTGGTTGTCGAGACTGGTAGATACACTTCAGTGAAGAAAGTTGAGTCCTCGGTCCAAAAGCCTCTCCGAACCAGTGTATGAAGCGGTAAGTGGGTCAGCCATGGAGATCGAACGTGCCTGGACATTCCCAAAGAAATCCGGATGAACTTGATGAACGTTCAACAGGTACGGGGGCGCCGGCAAAGATCCCAACCAAGAGACGGCCATTAGCCTATGAGTAGGCGCTGAGAAGCCTGTCAATCCTTCATCGATGCTTGCTGTTCATGCGTAGTGTAGCGGAAATTACAGAACTCGGTGAAGACAAGCTCAACCCTCCTCGAGACGCTCTCGAATACCTGCACCTTCAAAAGTCGGGCGCATGCGGGTCGGTCGGCATAGTACGCGGTTGTAAAAGGCGAGTGCATCTTTCACTTGCTATCGAAGGGCGGAGAGGTGGGCGGAGAGGCAGGCGGTCAATGGAAGGGTGGAGCGGATGTAGCGGTCAGATCCGGGAGGTGGTTGGTTTCCAAGGTTGGGTTGGAAGTGCAACCACGTGCCCACGCGTCGTGGACCGTGCTTCGAGGACCGCGTCTCGTCTCAACCAACCTCGAGTTCAATGACACCTCATCCACGCGTGCCACCCTTGCACACTGTTTTCTGTACCTGTGTAGCTGGTCTGTCTCAAACTAAGCAATACAGTGCCTCGTATGCGATGACGATGGCCGCGACGATTGCGCTGGCTTCCGAGAGTGACGCGGCGACGAGCGCAGTCGACCCACCGAGAAGGCCACTCTCATTCAAGTTGAAGAGTGATGCCGGCACCCACTGGTATGGCTACTACCTTTACCGTGGACCAGAAGAGAAGAAGGTCCAGGTTCTGTATAGCCAAAGCCTGGGAAGATCAGAAGCGATCGCGAAACAGTTTCTAAATGAAGCTGTGGTGGGTTTCGACATGGAATGGAAATCAATGAAACCCTCCACCGTCCAAGAGCACGTATCTTTGATCCAGGTCGCCTGCGAGGACAAGATCGGCTTGTTTCACATTGCCCTTCATCGCGGAAAAGTTCTCCTCGCCCCTTCGCTGCGGAAGCTCATCGAGAGCCCGAATATCGTCAAAGCCGGCGTCGCAATCCTGAGCGCAGACTGCAGCCGGCTGTCCAAACATTTTGGGCTGAAACCACAAGCGATCTTCGAGCTAAGTCACTTGTATCGGTTGGTCACACATGGCACAGAAGACCTCAGGGATGCCGTTGACCGTCGCGAGAGGCTGAAAGAGCTCACAACCAAGCTAGTCGCATTGGCTAAGCAAGTCGAGCATTACCTTGGCTTCCCTCTAGCCAAAGGAAATGTGCGGATGAGCGACTGGAGCAAAGAACTGGACTGGAAGCAGAAATCTTACGCAGCCACCGATGCCTATGCCGGTTTCATGCTCTATCATCGTATGAACGCTCTGCGGCAGCAAATGGAACCTGTGCCACCGTTACCACTTCTAGAAGACCAATATATGTCGTTGAAGTGGGGGGAGTCCGCCCCTCAGCCAGTGAAGTCTGCCCTTCGGCCAATTCGACTGGAATTTCCAACAAAAGCAAAAGGATACATAACGGTAGACGAGTTCTATCAGCCCAACATCGAGCCTGAGGGAGAAGTAGTGGATGATGCTGCTGTGGAGACTGACCGCGGCGTGGTTCGGGTACGAAAGCAACAGGCGCAGAAAGAGGTCTTAGATAAGACAACCCAAGCTCTTTACGACCATTTAGTTTTGCGCCGCAAGCTTCTTGCTGGAGATCATCGTGTGCTCCAATATAAAATCGCAACGAATGCGGTCCTCAAGGGTCTGGCACAGCAGCGTCCTCTTCATGATGATGAGTTGCTACTGGTGAAAGGGATTGGTGAACGACAGCGAGACAAATTCGGCGCAGAGTGGCTTGAAGTAATAGCCCTCTACCTTGCCAACAACGAACCTGCAAACAATGAGCGCATTGCGGAACACCTACCCGAGGCCGCCCCGAAGACGCCTTCTCGACGAGCCGCACGACCTATCGACTCATTACTGGAATCGTCCCCACCTGCTTTTGGATCGCCTCTCCCTCATATTCCCACATTGCACACGGGGCTGTCGTTCAAGCTAGCAGATACACTTCTGGACCCTGGAGCTGAGAACCACGATTCTCAGTCTTCACCTGCATCTGAGACTTCATCAGCCTTCGTGACCGCCTTATCGACGCCTCGGTCAGATCTGAAGCGCAAACGACCTGAAAGCCCCTTGCCTCAGGCGACCCCAACCCCAGTGCCCGCACCAAATAAGCCACCACCTCCCTCGCCGAGGCAGATGTACAAGAAAAAACTACAAGCTTTCAGTAGACTAGTTACCAAACAACTCCCACAAACTCCGAAACAGCCGATTGTGTCCGATTGGGCCCTCGATCAGATCGTGGCAACGTGTCCTCGGACCATGGGAGAGTTATCAAAGGTGCCTGGCATTCATATGTTCCAACGAGCGTGCAAGGACGCTGACATGGATTTGTTGAAGAACGTTATCAAGTTCGCTCCCGCCAGAAGTCCGTGATACTTCCTGAAGCTGGGGTGTATGTGTGTTGGATTTCCTATCCTCGTTGGGGGGTGCATGAAGAGGAAGGTGGTTATATTGACTTGCTTGTTGGATGCTCTGGCGGATAGAGGTATTTGGATATACCAGTTGGGCGACACGGGCGGCTTCTGGATATGGCGTCTTCAGGGTTAAAGGCCATACCCTGTTTCTTGAGATCAGCTAGTTATTGTGATTTTGTTTTTATTGTTCATCACTCATAAGGGAGCAATGTTGGCTACTCCAGTGATTACCATGTGAAAGCCGGCAAGCACATGCTATTCCGGGATCGGAGCTTGGCCGTAGCGAACAGCGACATCTCGGCAGGGCTGCAGGTTGTTGGAGCGCATGCGGGGCCAGTTTGGTGGGTCATCAAGCGATATCTCTCGGGGAATTGAAGGTGTTGGTTCCAGACAATTGGTAGATCAGACGACACTACCAACCGTCATTCATCGGCAGATTCGCGATTGACAGTTGTCCAGGGTTCACTATCTTGCCATGCAGCCATTGGGGCTTGTGATATCACTACCTAGCCGGGCATTTCCTTTCACGATTGAGCCCGACCGAAGAAATCGTACATATGTCTTCAGGGTGGGGGGCAGTAGTAAGGCTCGCTTAGCCTTGTCCGCACGTGTCTCCCCACTGGCGTTTCTCCAGCTTGACACCCAGCTCGACATCCTTGTGCCAGCAGAAGCTTTCTATAGGGGGGAAAGACTACCGCGAGTATGCTCAGGTGCTCAAAAATGGGCCATTGGAGGTATATGTCCAGATACGTTGCCAGGTGTCGGCCAGCTTATGACAACGGACAAAGACGCCGCTTGGCGAAGTGGCGTTATCGGCTACAGGCTCACAGGCCAGTCACATGCTTTCCAGAGTTTGGCAGTCGGGCTGTCTTCCATGTGAACGCGAAGAAAGGCCCCAGCATAGGGGCGGCAATCCCCTCCCCTTCAACCCGTCGTCCTCATCATTCCCCGCGATGCCGCTCGTCGGCACCTATCGGCATCCATCACCACTGCAGAGCGGCCGCTATGCCTGAGGACGACTGAGCGTCCACACCGCCCACCGCATCGTCGCACTGCCGTTTCTTTGCCGCTGGGCAGACCCCGCGGCCCTGAGCCTCCCAGACGTCACCCCCGAGCCCTCGGCCCTAAAAATCTCACGCCGTGCGTGGGGAAAGGCGAACAGGTATCTTTGGCTTTGTATACAGGGTGGCCCGCCTTTCATTGTGGCATTGGCATTCGACTAGTTGTGGCATCGACTGGTCGCGGTACGACCGTCTGCCGCCGCCATGGAGGATTTACAACAACAGGAACGACCGCCGCCGCCGGCGTATATCCAACATGAGCCCGAGTCTCTGCGCCTGAATCTGCCCTCCGTCCCCAAACATGCGCTCCCGAGCGCGCCCACCGACCGTCTACCTGGCATTCGATCGCTCGACTTGCGCCCCTCGATCCCCGCTGCGCGGACGCACGTCTCCCGGTCCTCGATCGAGCTCAGTCCGAAATCACACTACGATGCGTCGTCGCAATGGGGCCCGTTGCCGCCGCTCACTAGCACGGCCTTCCCTCGAGTGCCGGAGAGGCTGTCCCGCGGCAGTGCGGACATAGACATGGGAAGTCCGATGGACACGGCGAGCGCAGCGAGCGTCGTGAGTGCGGGCGAAGACTTGGGAAGACGAAGGGAACTGAGCGTACTGAGCGTCGATGACCCAGATGTGAGGCTGGCGGCGGAGGCGTTGAGCGGATTGGGGAACTTAGGTGGGTGGTCCTCCATTTCATAAACTCAGACAGACCGTTGCGCGTTGCGACACCATGTCCCAATCACACATGGATGGATACCGAAATTGCGCATACTTGGACGACCTGGGTCACTGCACATGACAGGCTCTGTGCTGCAGGACTGTCATGGGCACGCCGGCCTGGAGTGGGTCGGCGGGTACTTGCAGTGTATCCTCACTTTTGAGGCCGATCGGCTATTTTTAGAAGTACAAGATCACGGCACTTCGACCTGTCGTCGCTCTCAGCGCTCGATGCTCTTTTACCAACTTCATATACTGACCATGGCCAGACTTCACTCGCTCACCCACCGCTCGTTCCCTCACACTCTCCGCCCGCGAATCGACCAGCGAACCCGAACCTCTTCTCTCCCTGCTTACCTCGAACCACCCCTGGCTCGGCGGCACCATCAACGGGTCTATCTCCGCGTACAACGCCACAAAGGGCTATTCTCCGCGCTTCGTGAAGTACGGCGCCGAACTCATCGAGCGCAATATCGGCTCGCCAGTAGTCAACACTATGTCATCCGTCGGACGGCGAACGGGTGTGGAACAGAACCTGAGGAGGTACCTCGGAGACTTACACCGACGTCCCAGCGATCTCGAACAAGGCGACTCAGACACGGCGCGCAAGCGACCGCGCATCAGGAGCCCTGGCTCAGACCCCATGGACTTGGAAGAGGCCTTCGCATCACCTAGAACCCGTGGCGGCTCGCAGTCGTCGTACGCTGATTCCCTCCCGGCATACGACGACCATCGATCGCCCAAATACGAAGAGAGCGCCGTCGTAGTCATCGATCCTGCCCTCGAAAGCAGAGAAGAGAAGCCTCACGCATCAAATTCCCAACAACAGGACCGCAGAGTGACATGGTCCACGCAGCTCATAATGACGACCTCAGGCCTCGGCGTCGCGCTCTCCGACGCCTCGCTCAAGTCGCTCAAACTCTGCCTGCGGCTGCTGCGCAGCGCCACAAAGCACATCGACGCCGTAATGCGCGCCCTCAGCCTCGTCCTCGAAGAATACGAGTCGGCGCTGCGAAACCCTAACACGCCTTCGGATTCCAAATCCGTCTCGCACAACCCCGACGGGAAACTATCAACGGACCCCCGCGTCCGCCAAATCGCCGACCGCATGAAGACGCTCTCTTCAGACATCTGGACAACGCTCCAATCTGTCGTGCACTCCGTGTCGCGTTACACTGGCGGCGCGCTCCCGCAGAACGCCAGCCAAGTCGTGCGCACGCAGCTGCTCTCGGTGCCGCAGCGCTGGCAGTCGGCGAGCCGCAGCACGGGCGAGGCCCAGGGCGAGGAGGTGCGCGGCGCGAATCGCATGCTGGCGTTCGCCAAAGAGGGCCTCGATATGATTGGGCAGATCACGACGGTCGTGGATGGCACGGTGCAGAGTGCGGAGGCGTGGCTGGAGCGCATGGGCAGGCGGGGCGAGGATGGAGAGCGGGGCAGTATGGCTGGGGAGTCGAGTGGGAGTGGACGATGGGTGGAGGGCGAGAAGGGCGCGGGGATGAGTGGCTCTTTTGGAGAGAAGAACTGAAAAAGTGTGAAAAGAAAGCAGTAGAGTCAGTCTATCTGGTGTGGAAAAGCTGGAAAAACGAGGTGATGGTTTCATGCGACGGAGTGTTTTCGGTGTTTCCTTTTCTCTACATATATCCGAGTTCTGGGTCTGACGGCTTTTTTGCGAGCAAGGCGTTTGGGATCTGGAGAGCATGTCCTTTCTCTTTTTGCTGGTTGCTCGTTGCTGTAGGTGGTCCTTGGCCTCGTCCACAGTCTGTCTGTCCCTCAGTCTTTTCCTTGGAACTTGTCCCCTCGACTTTGTTTGATCCATAGTGTGATGTTGGGTTTTCGGTTATGGATGTATGTATATTGATGAGTATGGATTGGGATGAATGGTTCAATTGGCATTTTTGCAACTCGCTCTCTGCAAAACCTGGTGTCTCTGGCGCTGTGTGTGTGGATCGCGTATGGTGGATGCCATTTGTACTCGATTGGATATATGGGAGGGCGTTGGGCCTGGTGTTGGGTTTGGGGGCTGGGGGCTGGGAGTGAGGGGGTTGCTATGCGAATGGCCTCTTATTGTCTCATGTCCCTATCGTACCATCTCTATCCGCGAACGCTAGTAGCGCCCATGTCGGCTCGGACATGCTGTTGGCGGGATCGAGCAAAGAAGAGTGATTACAGAAGCTTCGTCGTTGGAGCATGGGACAGACCGCTCGCTGCGAACGTTCAGCGTATATCGTAAGTATATCCGACAGTCGGGTGTGGGATCCAAACTAGTTCTCAGCCTTCTGAACATGTTGATGCCGTTGGCTAGTATCACACAGATCTCAAACCAGTGCTTCGGGGGGCCAGTCGTCTGGGTGCAGCTGTTACGTACACAGAGGGGCTGGGTGACGGGTAGGACGCGCACGCTGCTGGGTAGGGGCAGGCAGGTCGGGGTAAGCGATGTACGCAGGGCTATTTGAGTTAGTGTAACTGTGGGTGTAGAAATGGCGGCGTGGTTGTGAGGGAGAATGTTGACGTGTTGCGGAATAACACGAGGTAGTTGTAAAACTTCGCTGGATGGACGAAAGTGGACTGGCGTTAACGTCCGTATGGCTCGCATCTATCTTCTCAACACTATCCCACACGTCTACCGCTGCTCGGGATACAAGGATGAGGACCTCCTTTACGAGGGGTCCAACGTCGGCGTTATCCTAGCTGCGGCTTGTTCGCATTAATGTCCACTGCCTATGGTAGTCGGTACGAACGGTCGTGAGAGCTGGAGCTGTCCCCCAGGATTTGGGATTGGTTGTAAGCACGTAGAGAGGGAAAGAAGACATCGACAAGGCAGCCATCTCGTGTACCTGACGTCTGCCTAACCCATGTATTCGGTGTTCGGTGCCACCGAGGGTATGGAGACGAGGTTGCTGCATGCAAACCAACCGGTGAAGCGGATGGGGGCGAAGTGGGGCAGGGGGGTGGTGACATACTGTGGTGACCCGCTGCTGTGCGGGATGATTTGAGGATATATTGTGTAGGTATATTAAGACAAAAGAAAAGATGAAAGATGGTGCAAGACTATTCGCGGGTATGAGTAAAGGAGTATAGATGCAAGTGGGGTCTATGTAAACTGGTATCTAGCGATCGATAGGAAATCCAGCAAATTCAGACCCCAATTTCTCAGCGACCATTGTAGAGCCGTGTTCTGCGTACTTCGTAATCCGTCTCTTACAATCCGACACGAATAAAGGGTAAGTCCGCCATTAACGAGAGTAGTATTGAACTAGCAAAGCGAGCGATGAGGCGGTGGCAGTGTAGTCTACTATGCCGGTTATTGCGCGAAATGGGTAACTTCAAGATTCGGAAGCATACATATCGGCCTGGTAGAATTCGGTAACGGCATTTCATCCCGGGTTTGTTCAAGTGGCATCCACTTGACTACTTCCCGTTCTGCGGGCTGGTGGTCGTAGAATTTGTTGTATTCGAATTCGAACCCGTATTGGACGATGCTGGGGTTGACGTTTGCGGTTGAGTGAACGGATGCTGATTGTCTCCACCTGGTGATGGCACACTGGTGACTTGAAAGGGTGCAAAGCGGATTGGTGGAATCATGATGGTGTTCTTTGATATAATGTGGAGTTCGGGTTTGGACGCAGCAGTTGAAGTTGAAGAGCCCGAAGCAAATCGGTTGCGAAAGAATGTATTGAGTAGAAGAGAGGGCCATAGGGTTCCCTTGATATACTGCCTTTCGTATAGTGAAAGACTCAAATGCGAAGAACTTGAGCTTTGCCGTGAGTTCATCAGTGTGAGTCTGCCTCGTCGCGTGCGCAGTAACATCTCTAATAATAAACCTTCACCTGCTGCCTCGCTGCCGCGCTGGCACATGACACCGCGTCGCCTCTACTTGCTTGCGGATTCTAGCATCGCAAAGCTGTTGGGCGTGATAGCCGAACAACGGGGACGTTTAGCAACCGCAAATTAGCGATCAGGCCCGTCTGCCTGCCAAGCTTCGCGATGTCCACTCCGTATAGCTCGTAACAATACTCTTGCGCTATTGGGCTCTTTTGAAAGAAGCGAATTGGCGAGAATGGTCTAAGATGCTTTCAGGGATGAGTCCTGCGATGGCTTATGCGGCGGCAAGCTGCACCTGCGAATATGAGTCGTGCGGCTAAGAATAGTAGGAAGTGAGTCAATCCGGTTCTCGTAGGTAGTATAGTCATGTAGTGTACAGCCAGACAGGAATGCTTATCATGATGATGCGAGGAGTCTGATGGTCGTATCACGGCGGGTGTCGTTACGTCTCGGACCGCTGGACGACAACGAGATCCGTAGGTTATGAAACACGCGGGAAGATGACCCCCACCGAAATCCAGACAGAGATGCGATGCCAGGCCGAGGAAGCGATACCTAATCCGATGCCGGGCGGGATTGAGTAGGACGGAGCGGAACAATGTCAAAGCCCGACAACGACATTCGGAACGTTAAGTTCTGTCTAGACTCCACGGCTGGTCGGAACCAGCGTATCCGGGAATTGCTCTTTCGGAAGACGACCGAAAAGGCCGGCAGCGTGTCGTGGACCGTGGTGACCATGTCAGTGTGTCATCGAGCACCTAGAGAGACGGTACCTTCGGCGAGGATAACGTTAGCAGACATGACGTTAGCAGACGACGAGAGCAGACATAACGTTAGTAACTGCTGGTGCGGAAAGAGATGACGTTTGCATGAACAGTATGCAGGTCAAAGGAGCGCGCAGAGGTATGAGTCAACAAAGGGCTGTCTTTGCAAGTTTCGCCCTTTTTGCAGCGCAACAAGAGCGGCACAAGGTGCTCTTGAAGTGAGCAAGTGAATGGAAGTGAGTCATAGATACTAATAGACAATAGACGCCAAGCGCAACGACCGCATTCAGTAGCGGCGGAAGGCGCGACCGGCGCAGATACTGGCCGTGCGCAAACTGGCATGCCCGCGGGCGCATCTTCATACAGTCATGTCAACCAGTATGCCACGTGTGGTACCTCACAGGCATCGAACACCTATTCATTCGAACTCGTCCGGCGCTGACGGCTGTGTTCTTGTACTCGAAACAGAGATATAGTGCGAGAGCGAGCGTTATCTGGCATCATCGGTCTTCTCGGGAGGCCGCGCTGACAAACTGGAGCCGCGGACTGGTGGGGCTCACCACCATCCCGCGCTGGGCATTTCGGCGTCGGGCCCCGCAGACCTCCCGACCCGCGAGTGATCAGAAAGGCATGGTGAACATGTTAGGTGTGTATGATCAAACGGGTGGACGTGTTGGGTGCGGGAAGTGCTGAGGCGGCCGCTGGCAGGGGGCTCCTGTGCGGATGGGCAAACGCAGTGAACAGCCGGCGGGCGTGGCATGGGGATGGGGAAAGGGCGGCCGTCGTCGGCGTGGCAGGTGCAGCTCGGCAGGTGCAGCTCGGTACGAGGTCGGCCATGCGGCAGGTGCGTCACAGACTGGCAGGCGCAAACGCCGTCGCGACAACGCAGCGCCCAAATCCCGTCAGTGAATCAGACTGCCGCTTATATGCAGACATGCTCACTGTGAGTCGAATCCGCTAGTGGCGTGGAGCGCGGGACAAAAATAAAGCCGTCAGAATCGTCCGCTGAAGAATACTCTCAAATTACACCATTGCCCGAGCTCGAACCGGCTTAGCGGGCGCCCGGAAGGCCTGTAGATCCACTGCCGGACTTAAGCCCTTGACTCGACTTTTAATAAAAGTTCCGTCGCCCTCCTCCTTGTTGTTGTTTGTTCGCTCGTATACAGTCTCGGATTTGTTTCTCCCCTCTTCATCTTCACCAGTGCGCGCGCATTGAAGTGGGCTCCGTCAATCGACCCGAGGAGTGCTTCGCCCCACCCGGCTGCATCATGGAGAACCCCAACACCCTGCTCAACTACTCCGCCATGCGCGATGGAACCGAGGGAACCACCGCAAGTACCACTTTCGAAGCAATCCACCCCGAGCGCGCCCACAACAAAGAGCACGACCGCGCCAGTACCTCGAGCAGCGACAACACGGCGCATTCCTCTGGAAATTACCACGAGAAAGGTCTTACCAACCCGAGTGGTGGCGTCGATGTGCGCCGCGCCGAGTCCGATTTCGCAGAACTGAATAGAGAACTGTCACGCACCAGCCACATCTCGCGCAGGCTCAGCCGTGCCCAGAGCCGGCCCAGTCGAAAAGAACAAGGAGCCGCCGATGTAGAAAAGGCCGTTGAGTCCGAGTCGTCATCCGAAGAGCCCTTCGACCTTGCATCGGTACTGAGGGGTAACCGCGACGAAGAAGAGGCGGCAGGCATCAAATCGAAGCGAATCGGCGTTGCGTGGGACGGCCTCACGGTAAGTGGCATTGGTGGGGTGAAAAACTACGCGAAAACCTTTCCCGACGCATTTGTCTCATTCTTCAACGTATACGAAACATGCAAGTCTCTACTCGGCGTAGGCAAGAAGGGCAAAGAGTTCGACATCCTCAAGGACTTCAAGGGTGTTGCCAAACCTGGAGAGATGGTGCTTGTCCTGGGCAGGCCTGGATCCGGTTGCACAACTTTCCTCAAGGTGATAGCAAATCAACGCTACGGCTATACCAATATTGGCGGCAAGGTACAATACGGGCCCTTCGACAGCGACCTCTTCGAGAAACGTTATCGCGGTGAGGCAGTGTACTGCGAGGAAGAGGAAAACCATCATCCTACACTCACCGTCAAGCAAACGCTGGATTTTGCGCTCGAGACGAAAGTCCCTGGCAAGCGGCCTGCAGGCCTGAGCCGCAAGGACTTTAAAGAGAAGGTGATCGATTTGATGCTGCGCATGTTCAACATTACTCACACCGCGAATACGATTGTCGGCAACCCGTTCGTGCGCGGCATCTCTGGAGGTGAGCGCAAGCGAGTATCTATCGCGGAGACCATGATCACTGGTGCGAGCGTATACAGCTGGGATAACTCGACGCGCGGCCTCGATGCCTCCACTGCCGTCGACTATGCGCGATCGCTGAGGGTTCTCACGAATATTTACAAGACCACCACCTTTGTGTCGCTCTACCAGGCCTCTGAGAATATCTACAACGTGTTCGACAAAGTCTTGGTCATTGATAGCGGACGTCAGGTGTATTTCGGCCCTGCGAAGGAGGCTCGAGCCTACTTCGAAGGACTTGGGTTTCTTGAGAAGCCACGGCAAACCAGCCCAGATTACCTCACTGGCTGCACCGATCCGTTTGAGCGCGAGTATAGATTAGGACGCAGCGAGAAAGATGTTCCCTCCACCCCGGAAGGCCTTGCCGAAGCTTTCAATAATTCAGACATTGCCGCCCGCAACGACGCGGAAATGGCAGAGTACAACAACCGGATGACTGAAGAGAAGCACGTCTACGAAGAGTTCGAAACTGCGGTCACAGAGAGCAAACGCCATGCTTCGAAGAGATCCGTCTACGCCATTCCTTTCTATTTGCAACTATGGGCACTTGCGCAACGCCAGGTAAGTAAGCGCTATAACTCAATGAAGCTAGACGTCCGACTGACTTTGCGCGGTTCCTTCTCAAATGGCAAGACAAGTTCGGTCTAGTGGTCTCCTGGATAACCTCTATTGTTATCGCCATCGTGACCGGCACGGTGTGGCTAAATCTTCCAGAAACGAGTGCCGGAGCCTTCACGAGAGGAGGTGTACTATTCATAGCACTCCTCTTCAACGCATTCCAGGCATTCTCCGAGCTAGCAAGCACGATGCTGGGCAGGCCTATAGTTAACAAGCATAGGAGCTACGCTTTTCACAGGCCGTCAGCGCTCTGGATCGCCCAGATTGGCGTCGACCTTCTCTTCAGTGCTGCACAGATCTTTGTGTTCTCTGTCATTGTCTACTTCATGACTGGCCTGGTCCGCGACGCTGGAGCGTTCTTCACCTTCTTCCTTATGATCACGACCGGCTACTTGGCTATGACGCTCTTCTTTAGGACCGTGGGCTGCCTATGTCCAGACTTCGATGTCGCGATCAGGCTCGCCGCCACGATCATTACGCTCTTTGTTCTGACATCGGGTTATCTGATTCAGTGGCAATCGTCGCAGGTCTGGCTGCGCTGGATCTTCTATGGTAAGTTTTGATACCCCTGAGACTTGAGCCCTCGGCTATCTCGAGATGTCAACTGGAAATATGGGTCTGCCAAGTGCCGCTAAACTAGGCGAGAGCTAGTGGCCCGAGCGTCACATCGCAACCTCCAGTTGACATCACGGTAGTAGTATGGGGGGTATGCTCCGTACTCCAGTGATCGTTTGTGGTACTCCCTTTGCTAACTCTTCCACTCGCAGTCAACGCCTTAGGACTGGGCTTCAGTGCCTTGATGATGAATGAATTCCAGCGGATAGATCTCACATGCGACGGGAATGCTCTCATTCCATCTGGAAATGGGTACGACGACATCAACGCACAAGTCTGTACGCTTCCCGGCAGTCAGTCAGGCTCGACCTTTGTTTCTGGCACAGACTACATCAAGTTGGCCTTCTCCTACGATCCCAAGGATCTTTGGCGGAATTGGGGAATCATGATGGTGCTGATTGTCGCGTTCTTGTGCGCCAATGCTTTCCTCGGAGAATACGTCAAGTGGGGCGCTGGTGGGCGTACTGTTACGTTCTTCCTCAAAGAAAATAAGGAGCGGGAAGACCTCAACGCCCAACTCCGTGCCAAAAGAGATAAGCGCAACCGGAAAGAGGAGACTACCGACGCTAGCTCTGGTCTCAACATCACGTCCAAAGCCGTGCTTACTTGGGAAGACCTCTGCTATGATGTACCTGTTCCGTCCGGGCAGCTACGTTTGTTGAACAACATATTCGGCTTCGTTAAGCCCGGGCAGCTCACAGCTCTTATGGGTGCCTCAGGTGCTGGAAAAACCACTTTGCTCGATGTCCTCGCCGCACGTAAGAATGTTGGCGTGATCGGTGGAGATAAGCTGATCGATGGAAAACTCCCTGGAGGTACGTAGCCTATGTTTCGTCTGATAGTTTGATCCTCCAGCTTCATGTCCAGACGCTAACATGGTTCTAGTTGGATTCCAGAGGGGCACCGCGTATGCCGAACAGTTAGACATTCACGAGCCGGCAACGACGGTTCGCGAGGCGCTTCGTTTTTCCGCCGATTTACGTCAGCCTTTTGAAACGCCCCAGGAGGAGAAATACGCCTATGTCGAAGAAGTTATCGCGCTACTAGAGATGGAAGACATGGCCGACGCCATCATTGGCGACCCGGAGACCGGCCTCGCCGTTGAGCAACGTAAGCGGGTCACTATCGGTGTTGAGCTGGCTGCCAAGCCGGAACTCCTACTCTTCCTTGATGAACCTACTTCTGGATTGGATTCACAGAGTGCCTTCAATATTGTTCGTTTCTTACGTAAGCTAGCCGCCGCTGGCCAAGCCATTTTGTGCACGATCCACCAGCCGAACTCAGCCCTTTTCGAAAACTTCGACCGTCTCTTACTACTCCAACGGGGTGGCCAGTGCGTCTACTTTGGAGATATCGGCAAGGACGCTCACGTGTTGATCGACTACTTCCATCGTCACGGTGCCGAATGCCCTCCTGACGCCAATCCGGCCGAGTGGATGCTGGACGCTATCGGTGCGGGCTCAACTCCACGCATTGGCAGTAAGGATTGGGCCGACGTCTGGGTGGAGTCCGACGAGTTTGCCGAGGTCAAGCAAGAGATCCTCCAGATCAAGCAAACGCGCATTGCAGAAGTTGGCGCCGTGGAGCCAGTAGAGCAAAAGGAGTACGCCACGCCTCTGTGGCACCAAATCAAGCTCGTAAACAAGCGGCAGAATCTATCCTTTTGGAGGACGCCTAATTACGGCTTCACCCGCCTTTTCAACCATGTTATTATCGCACTTCTCACTGGATTGATGTATCTGCAGCTCGACGACAGTCGCAGCTCTCTACAGGTACGTTTTATCCATCCTTTTGCTTCTGTACAGCTTTTCAGCTGCCGTTTGTGAGAGTATCACGAAACAAGCGTAACGTTGTGTGTGGGATACATCAACGTACCACAAGTCCAAAGAGGTGGAGGAAGTTGGGTCTAATGACTAAGCCTTATCATGTGACATGATTTTCAGGGCTTTGAGCAACGTTACACATGGCTAACACGTCTACAGTATCGGGTCTTCATCATCTTTCAGGTGACAGTGCTGCCCGCGCTTATCCTCGCCCAGGTAATTCAATTCATCTCAATGTGACATTTTGTCACGTGCAGTCTCCCTATTCCAAGGTTTGCTAACCAAGCCAAAGGTCGAACCTAAGTACGCTATTTCGCGCATGATAGCTTTCCGGGAGATGATGTCGAAGGCATATACAACCTTCCCCTTCGCTCTCTCCATGGTTATTGCAGAGCTGCCGTACTCGATCCTATGTAGCGTAGGCTTCTTCCTACCCCTCTACTACGTATGTATCCTTCTCAACATGTATCCCCCCAAATGGATTTCGTATACTAATAGCTATAGATACCCGGCTTAAACAGCGATAGTAGTCGTGCAGGTTACCAGTTTTTCATGATATTCATCACGGAGATCTTCTCTGTAACTCTTGGGCAGATGGTGGCGGCTCTCACCCCAAGCCCCTTTATCTCGGCACTTGTCAACCCTTTCATTATCATCATCTTTGCGCTTTTCTGCGGGGTGACAATACCGTAATTTCGACCCCTCCCCTCCATGCACACCCTTTGCTAACGTCTTATCAAGTTTTGAGCAGATTCCCAGGTTCTGGAGAGTCTGGCTTTACGAGTTGAATCCTTTTACGCGCCTCATCGCCGGAATGGTAGTAACTGAGCTGCACGACCGCCCAGTGCAATGCACGCCTGCAGAATTCAACACATTCAACGCACCAAAAGGTCAGGACTGCGGCTCCTATATGGCCGATTTCTTTTCAAACGGCGCTCCTGGGTACTTGCTCAACAACGCAACCGATCTGTGCCAGTACTGTGCGTACAAGGTGGGCGACGAGTTCTACACCCCCCTTGGTTACACGTTCGACAACCGCTGGAGGGATCTGGGTATCTTTACGGCCTTCATCGGCTCTAATTTGATCATACTCTTCCTCGCTGTAAGTTCAGCCCCTTTGTATTCAGTTCAGAAGGAGTCCGTACTGACGAGGCTCTAGGCCCGCTACCTTAACTTCAACCGTCGATAAATCCCCGACGGAACGCTTCTTCGCTGCTCATTTTCTTGTACCATATCGCGTGTACTCCCTTAATCACACCCCACCCTCTGGCAGAGTCTATTTCCACATTGCCTAGTATACTAGATACAACAGGGTTTTGCAAAGACTCAGGTAAACTGTCTACTTGTTACCACAATCTCCTACACTGTCAAGAGGTTCGCCCGCTCTGCCGGGGGGTGCCCCCGTTTCTTCGACGCCTCACTTGAGCGCGCACACACACTTGTCTGACTCGCTATTTCCTTGTTTCCTCGAAAATCTACTGTTTGAATGTGTCAAGCGGCGGATTCTAGATTGCATTTCAACCGGACTGTCGTAGCATATAGATGGGTAGTCACATGGGCGGCGTTTGGCGATTTGTTACTCAGCGCGTGATGGCACGGCGTGGGCGGGCTGTATACCTCTACCTAATACTAAGACATCCAGTTTTCATAGCAATCGGCATATGCCTTTAACGTATAACTCTTTCTCCATGGTCGAGGTGCGTGGGCTTGCAGCCTCAATTGCAGCGTCTATATTCGCTCCGCAAAGCCTCCACATTACAGTCCACAGCCTCCGGCCGTGATAGCTCCCACTGCTAATCCCAATAGACAGATCTAGTCCGGAGACAGACTCTGAAAGTGGTACCTGCCAGGAACGAATTCCACCCGTGAAGATCACCACATTCGCTCTTCCTCCTTTCGCTCGAGCTCCACTCATTCATTCTCGCATTCGAGCGCCTACAGCCTTCTTCAACCTTCTGACTTCACGGCTTGGTGAACAGCTCACGCCGCGCATCACGACGTCCGCAGCCTTTTTATTTAGTATTTCCGCACCGCTCGTTGTTTCTCTACGTCAGTATTACGGATATTTGTTCTCTTGCAGCGTTCTTCCCAGAAGATCACAGCTATTCCTCTTGTTTCGTTGTATTGGATGTACCATTCTTTCTGCGCGCATACACACATTTTTCTGGCTACCGTTCTTGACAATCTCATAGCAAGCCCGTCTACACGCAAGCCAATCGCGATCCCAGCCTAGAAATCGCTATATTCGAGGCCGAGTCCAGGTTGACGTCATGGCTCCTGCTGCATGGGGGAGGGCGCGGTGGGACGCGATTTCCGTGGGGAAGGCGGGTAACGTCATCGTTGGGACCGCGACGGTAACCACAACGACAACAACTCTCACGACTACACATCAGCCGAGGACTGTTTTCGTAACGCGTAGTGAGGTGGAGGCGGAGGCAAGCAGTGTGGTTGGGACCTTTCACTCTGCCAGTGAATCCGCTTTCCAGACTATCGCCGTCTCCTCTCCCCGAACTTTCTCATCCGCTACTCACCACGCGTCTACAACGACAACCTCCAATTATCCGCGTCCCTCGCCGCCGCGCTTCCTCTACCCGGATCCCATTGTCCCACACCAGCACCGGGATCAACATCACATCCTCTCGCACAACGCCTCATTAGCAGCATCATTGCCCCACCCATACATACTCGGCAAGATGGCTTCCGATCTCGACTTCCCGCCGGTGCCCCTCGCACTCCAGTTTCTGATCTTTGGGTTCATGGTCGCGGGAGTGTTGTGGGCGGGCGTAGTGTTCACGGTGAATTTCCCGCCGCAGGGCTGGGTGCGTAGAGGGAGTGCGGAGCTGGACGACGACAGTAGATCCGCGACAACAAATACTTGTACAGGGAACAATCGGCGGTGGTGTACCCGTCTGCGAGCTTCGTGGCGCCTCCAAACGTACGACTGCTCCAACCACAGCAAGAAGGCTAAACCTATTGACAAACCGTCAAGATACGCACGGCTCCCTGTTTCTGATTCTTCGCCAGCTTCGTCGTCGCCAATGTCGAGCTCCAGTGGTATCAGTCTCGCCACCATATCGCCGCAGGTGTCCGCATACAGTCTAGACCATAGCGACCGGGTGGCTAGCCTAAAGCGCAGAAGGCCGGGAGTACTCCAAAGTAGTCCAACCTCGCCGTGGAACACTTCGTGCAACAGCGAGTCTACCCCCAACGCGGCAGAAGCGCAATCACCACATCCACCACTGTTTACATCCACACCGGGAACCCCCACATTCCCACGCTCCTTCCCGTCCTCACCGCTCAACCCGTACCTCTCTGTTCCCGCCGTGCTCTCCCGCTCCAGCGCCGAATGGCTGCGCGCCCGCGAATCGTTCTTTGCCAATTCCACCGTCGAGAGCTCGACACCAAGCCGCCTGTCTTCTTCGGCGCCACAAGAACAGACCGCACACTTGTTTGACGAGGCGGAGGACCTAGAGGCGCAGACGGCGCCGCTGCTGGGCGGAGCACGGGCGGAGGGGAAGCCTGACCGGAGGGAGAAGAGGGGAAGTGCTAGATGGTTGGATAGGGTGGACGAGGCTGTAAATCGCGCTGTGGATAGGGTGGCGAGGTGGACGGATGATGGGGGTGGGGACGAGGGGCTGCTGTTGCCGGTTGCGAGGGAGGCTTAGTTGAAATGGGGTAGCCCTGGACGTTACGTGATGCCCTGGTGGATACAGTAGCGCTTTGTGAGATAGACTAGAACCAATGGTTTTTTTTCCCACTGACATCTCTTGTACAGTAGACAGAAATTGGACCTTCCTGCATAAACTTACAGATATGCTCAATATCTGTCACCCGACTGGCACGATAGAGCATATGGGAATGATGGCCGGTCTTTCCAGACGACCCTTCCTACTAGCATTTAGCGGGAACCGCAAGTTTGTACGGTATAGGAGAGTTTGAATTGAACAGTAGTGTGACGTAAATGTAGATTCCTACCAAAGCAATCCACTCTACTCCCAATGACACCAGAGAAACCATAATCATCCCCATCTACGAAGTGATGACACGCATCGTGTATCCACCGCTCCGATCTGCCTAGCAGCGCCCTAGACGTACTGGCTCAACCATCGGATCCCGTCGCCATAGCCCTGCCTCATGACCACCGAGCACATGAACACCTCGACGGGCCTGATGCCCTCCAGCGGCACCTTGCCCTTGCCCGTCGTCTGCCACACGCCCAGCGCCTGCCGCAGCTGGTCCTCGCTCACCGCATCCGGGTGGTCGATCTTGTTGCCCAGCACCAGCACGGGCGTCGTCGCCAGCTCCTCCATGGCCAGCAGCGCGTCCAGCTCGGCTTTGGACTCGGCGAGCCGCTCGTGGTCTTTCGCGTCGACCAGGAACACGATGCCGGATACTTCGGGGAAGTAGTCGCGCCACAGGCGCCGCGCTTGCGCGTGCCCGCCCAGGTCGAAGGTCGTGAACTTGACGTTGCCGATGGAGAGCTCTTCCGAGGTCGGGTGCAGGGCTAGGAGGGGGAGGCGTTAGCTGGGTGGCATGGCTTGGCTTTGCACCGGGAGTTGGGGAGGCGGCGGGCGGGCGGTTGGATACGTACTGGGCTGGAGGACAGCAACACGATCACTGTGTAGGGCGACGTCAGTATCTTTCTCGAGCCCGCGCAAGAGGGCGCACGTACTTCTTCAGCATGTGTAGGAGGGTGGTCTTGCCGGCATTGTCGAGCCCCAGGAACAGGAGTTTGGCGTGCTTGTTAGCGAGCCCGAGCGAGGCCAGGAAATCCCAGACCCAGTTGATGATCCACATTGTGTTTGCGAAGGGGGGTGGTTGGCCGAATCGTTGGTTCTCCGTGTGTGTGGGCGGGAGGGTGTTGTGTAGATAGATATGGTAGATATGTAAGATGTCCAGAAGTTGTCAGGCAGCGCCAAGCGGCTTGGCGCCGGAGGTGAGCAACGTCACTCACTCGGAGTGGACGTGCGTGCTGGTGCTTTCCGCATCAGTCGTATCACCGAGGTTTGCACGTTGCCTTGGATCTCCACGTCGTATAGTGTAGTGGCCAAACGAGCTTTTGCAGTACCGCCGCGATCCTCTGGCAACCTGGCTAGAACGCTGGTGATCTGTCAAACTCACGAGAAACAAGCACATATAGCCATGATAATAAACGCTGGCGCATTGCTCAACTAATTTTTAGGACTATGCCCGAAGCTGGTATCACCCTTGCCTAGAACGCCAATTCCTCCCCATGCATCAACTAGATGCTGAGGTCTGTCTCCAGAATCACCTGCGCTACGCCAGATCTGCCGCTCTCGACAATTTTGTCTGCAACAACGTCGCCCACCCTGCCCGCCAGCCGCTCTCTCAAGCCCGCCAAGCTGCTCACTCCATTGACCCTGGTAGCTCCTCGTCGGCCCAGCCTATCGAGCGCCGAGAGAATCACAGCGAGGACTCTCTCAGCCTCCGGCTTCTTCGTCTCGTCGCCCATGGCTTCTTTCAGCACTGCATCATATACTTGCAGATTCGGCAAGATGAGCATTTTGAGCCCCTCGGTGCCGGTGATCGATAGCAATGTGCTCAGCGCGCCATAATGGCTACCTAGCGGCTTGTGTGGATCCAGGAAGTGCTTCAGACAGATTCTTGCCACTCGCGACTTCAAGCCTTGGTTCGTATTGGAGTGATTCCTGCACATCTGGCTGAGAATGGACGCCGCAAGTTCGCGAAGCTCGAAGTGGGCAAGGGAGTTATAGCCATGGCCGTTCATGCCGGTCCCATTGAGGGTCTCAGACGAGGCGTTTGAAGGAGGCTGATGCGATGTGGGCCCCAAATGTTTGCCAGTGCAACATGTCAGTACGGGCGGAACCATATAAGCGATGTACGGGTCGATATATATGGAGCGGTTGTTTAGGAGTGCCGAGGTGGCTAGCATCATCTGGCGTAGCACGAACAGGTTCTTCATGCTGTGTGTAACCTTCTCGGCTATAAAGGTCAGAAGATAGGTCGTCAGCTGGTGGATGCCCGGATCTGATTGGATGGATGCCAGCGCTGCATTCTGCCACTCCGAGTTTGTCTCGTCGATCAGGGCGGAAGACAGCTTTGCAAACAGCTCCTGGGACTCTTTCGAGAGGACGTGTTTCACAAGAGGCTTGACGTTGATGTTGTCCAAGCCGTTCGCAGCGGCGAGGTGCGGGTTTGCGTTGGGCCCCTTCGGCAGCAGGTCGGCATGGTTGGTTGCAGTCGGGTTTTGGGGGATCGAGGGCTGCACACCTTCGACAGCAAGCCAGTGTGCTGACGCAGATTAGCATTCCATTCCAAATTCTATGAATTAGAGCGTGATGGTGTCACTTACCCGTGAACGTGATTTCGCGGGGCACTTTGGGAAGTGGGGCATTGATCAGCTTCTCAAAGTCGACCTCCTCGTCTTCGACATAGTAGAGCGGCTGGCCCGGCCCCAAAGAGGCCTCGCCGAATCGCAGCGGGCGGGTGGCCTCGTAGCCGAACAGCGGCTCCACATTGAGCACCTTGAGGGCGTTGGAGATGTCCTGCGTGCCTAGCGTGATGCGCTTGCTGTGGCGCATGAATTTGGTGGCCTCCTCTAGGACCTGCGCCAGGCGGAAATCGACGTCGCGAGCGAGCTCTTCCACCACGTTGTCGGCGAGCCCAGCGATTCCCACGGATTCGGCGACGTCGCGCACATTGTCGGGGTTCCAGACAGACGACGACATGCTGGCGGGGGAGCGTGCGCGCCGGGTGGGCTGTTGTGTGCGGTCAGAGGAGAGAAGCAGACGGGCGAGGGGAGCGGACGCGCGGACGGAGCGTGTGACGGCGACGGTGGTGCAGAGCTGGGGGGTCGACGGCCAGCCCTACGTGCAGGTGAAGGTCATATCGGGTCTGCGCACACGAACTGTCGGCGCGCCCCGAAGCGGGGGGGACGGATCGGTGGGCGGACGCGACGATGTCTGGTGGCACGGGACGGGTCAGCTTGTGCAACGCGGCTGGACGGGGCGGCGGTGGTCGCGGTTGGGGCTTGTGGGTGCTGTCTGCAAGCGTTCGCGGGTGGTGGTTGGAGCTTGAAAGGAAGTTCCGAGTTCGCGATGCTGCTGCCCAGCCGCGCCCGGGGTATTTAGCGGCTTGGCGCGGCCCCTTAGCTCCAGGGCTTTCCTCCGCCGCCGCCTCACCTCGCACCTCGCACCGCCCACCTCCGCGTCAACAGGCGGTGCTGGCCGGCCCAGTCTTCCTGGCCCGACCATTGTCCATTTCAGTCAGTTCTGTTCTGCTCTGCTCTGCCGTTGTTTCGCTGGCCTCAGCTGTCGGGCCGTTTGCTTCACGGCGCAGAACAGGCAAACTTAGCTTTGGCCATTCATCTACCCCGCGAGCACCATGCTTTCCGCTCAATTGTGCTAGCCGGCGCTCGATCGACTTCGGTGCAGTTCCGCACTGTGATCATGCAGGCCTGGGAGCTCACACCGTTGCGGTGCCATATGCCATGCTCCAACTGGCTCCAGCAAAGCAGACCCCCATTTCACCTGCTCTCGCTATCAAGCGCTTCGCCTAGCAAGTTTCCTTTTCGCGTTTCTAGTCCGACTATTACCCGCTTCCCCAGCGAATCAGCTCAATTCTTGCACGACGACCGCTTCGCTCTTGCGGCTATGTGCATCTCTTGCGGAAACGGTGAGCACGTCAGGATGCAACTCTTGACTGGAGGACTACCTACAACTTGGATTTTCTCTGATATATTGTAGTATCAGGTTGATACTCTGTACAGGATTGTAGCTTTGTAGAGTTATATTGCTACGCTAGCAAAATCGTTTTGGAGACGCGCGGAGCTGTCCTTGTAGTACCAGAGATCCCGTTTCGAGATGCATCTAACCATTCCACTATTCTCCGTCTCGCCCTGGCCCAATCTTGGTGTACACTTCACCACGTTTATTTGTCGATCCTGGGAATGCCAAATTTCCAGTACAATCTGTCACTGACCTGGCCGTGGGATCTGGTAGCCTCCGGAGCCCGGATGTACTCTAAACCCACCGAATCAGTATCTCATTCCAGTCGCCCTCCATGGTGACCTGTCACTCTGCCTGATGTGCCTCCCGTCTACCCGGGCGGGCCGTTGCGACTCTGATTGCTTTTGGGAGCCCTGCTTCGTTTGCTAGCTGGCTGGTCTTGCTCCCTGGTCGATTCCTTAGATTTTCCCGCCGACAGACTATTTAACGTCGAGCAACCACACCAGTGTTTCCTCTACAGAGCACCACTCTCCTTTCTCCACTTAGCTCCTGTTCCAGCATCCAAAACACTTTGTCTTTGTGTCTTTTTGTACCTTGAATCATCCGTCTAAACATCACGCTATCGAATTCGATATGACTTACATCAAGACCGCCAGTACCTGTCCCAGCGACATGTTTGTCCGGGCTCGCATCTCAACCACCGGAGACGTCTCATCTGAAGACAGATCAAGGGAAGATCCTCCATCGCCTCCACCGCAACCCCCACCAAGCCCAGCTAGCCGGTATTGGCCAACATCCAACCTTGACGCGACGGCATCGGACTTGGTAGGTGTTATGTCACGATTGACCGTGGATGTACTAACCCCCATGATTAGACGGATGAGATTTTCACCCTTCTTGACAACTAAATGAATGCTACGGTATCTGCAGGAGACCTGAGTAAGGAAAACGCCCCTAGCGACCTTGTCTGACTTAGCTAACATCTTATTAGATTTGATATGGGCCTACGCTGCCACTCTTCCACGCACATATTTTATCAGCACTTCCACTACTCGTTATAGACTTCCCATTCTCTCTTCTGTGGTGTATTCCTGAAGGATCCTTCTTTCCTTTTGGGCGGAGTCGGCTGTCTGTCAACGGTTTCTCTTGTCCTGAGCACAGTTTGTCCCATTACATGCAAGTCTAGATCGGTTTGTATTAGTGCTCTAGGGATAAGGGGGCACGCAAGGCAGCTCTAGCCTCCAGCACCACATTTTTGTGGCTTTCGGTTTTTCCCCCATCCCTTCCGTATCCGACGGGATGGATACTTGTATGTTTTGTACGACGAGGGCTTGGAATATTGGCAAATCAAATGTTCTTTCTCTTGGCACCCCGGATTCCCCGTTCAACTTTGATGGCACAGAATGTGGAGACGTGGCGCCGCCAAGTGAGGAGTACTACATACTGGTTTGGCTCACCGATGAAGACTGCGAGAAACTTTAACCCTTCAGTCTTTAGGTTTATGAGCTCCAACAGATGTTTCTAGCAATGTTTCGCGGCGGTACGACCAAGTTTACTATACCGCCCTATCTCTTATGTATCGAGAATTCCGTCTCCTACAGACTCAGCAGATCGACATCGAAGCAACATGCGGAGAATACGGCACTGTTTGATAGATGTCCTAACTCTGCAGAAGGAACGTCGAGCGCTCTCACCCCATCTTGATCGAAAGTCTTGCCGAGTAGCTCTATAAGAGATGTCTTGCATTATGTCCATAACATCAGTTCCTCTTCAAGTGACTTCTGCGCTCTTTGTAGGAGCTGATCCGTTTCTGCTGCGTTAGATTGCCTGGCTGTTGCGCATATAGCCTCAGGTGATACTTCATGAGGTATTTCTGCTAGCCATGCATTCCCCAATGGGAACTTTAGCGAACGCGTAGGCCGCTGAAGGCCTAGCGTGGCTGCTTACATAATAAAGGTGCCGGAGAGCCCCTGCCCCTCACGCCCTGCGAATCTGCGATGATGCCACTGTTCGTTTCATTGACTTGTCACTCGCTCAAGAAACATCACTACCTAGGAGTACCTATCTAGATTAGTTACCGCACGAGATCCTGAGTGCCAAGGACTCAACTCTGCCACTGGCCGTGGGGCCCCTGCTTGATATCAGCCCCCAACGATCACCTTTCCAGCGCAATCTCGAGATAACAACCCGAATTAACAAGCATTCGCCTGCTGGCCCCGGTCGTCCTGTTACTCGGCTCGTGGGAGGAACCAACGACCCGCCAGCGACCGTTTTATGTTAGACCGGCCGCAACGGCTGTGACCTTGTCCCGAGCTCCCCCACCCACCGCCTGCACCTTCATGCCAGCTGCAGCGCCCGTTGCCTGTGCAGAACAGAACCAGAGCAGCGACGCCGCCCATGTCTCTCGCCGCCCCCTTCGACCCCGCCCCGGGCAGTGCTCCGCCGGTGCTGCTCTCTAAGACGTGCCAGAACTGCTTTAGCCTGAAGATCAGATGCGATCGCACACAGCGGGCCGATATCTGCGACAGGTGCGGCAGGCCATCCATATGCTCAGCGACGTCGGACTGACAGCAGCCAGATGTGCGCGATTAGGAAAGCAATGCGTGTTCCGCCCTGCTCGACGGCGCGACAACTCAGCAAAGCGCGACTCGTAGGTCCCCCACATGCCACTACTACAAGCTCCAAGCTACAAGCTACGGTCATCTAATCTCAGTACACTAACACACGACATGATAGACGTATACAGGCTCTCGAAGCCCAGGTCCAAGATCTCTTACGTCCCATTCCCAAGAGCGCGGTGCCCCTCGCCCAACAGCCCCTCCCCGAAAACCACACAGTATCCGTCCACTCGTTATCCCCCCCGAACGACGACTTCCACGCGGATGGCGATGTCATCGACGAAGATATAGTGTCGATAGAGCGAGCAGAGACGTTGGTGGAAATGTACAAGTTGGATATGATGCCTCACTTCCCCTTCGTAATCCTCGCACCGAATGTCACTGGCAGACAATTACGACACGAAAAGCCTTTCTTGTTCCTTGCAGTGCTGTCGGTGGCATGTTTTCACGATCTAAACACACAGGATAAGCTTGGCAATCGGTTCAAATACATGGTGAGCGAGAAGGTGCTGCTGGGAGGATGGGATATGCTCAAAATCGAATATCTCCAAGGACTTCTGATTTCTCTTGCGTGGTAAGCTCGTCGCATCGGCAATCTGCGGGACATAGCCTGATCGGACTACAGGAACCAATATCACTCGCGGTCGATGTACTACTCACAATACCTTGCGCTCGCCATTTCCATCGCCGTGGATATGCGACTCGACCGCAAACATCTCCGCGCAAGTAAGTCTTCATCTTCGAGTGCACAGGAGAGGCGCGACCCCATCGCTTCGAGAGATGAACCTTGGGGGCCAGAGGAGCAAAGGGCTTCTGCCGGGTGTTTCTACCTGGCATCCACGTAAGTTTGGGATTAAAACTGCACCGCCTGACAGAACTCGTTCCGGTTAGCCAGCTTTACTCACATGCTCTTTTCTCTACTAGCTCTGTAAAGATATTTGCTAGTGTGCCAGGTGCAATGGGCTTTGTAAAGGCCAAGGTAAACTCTCGGGATGTCGCTATATTCTGTTACACTGTCAAGAGCATTGCTGATAAAACCTGCCACCGGCAATGAGTTCTGTCACAGCGGTGAACCAGCTTGCTGCGCCTATGCTTACGTCACATAGGATCTCGAAGCTCTTTGACAAGATGAACAGCTTTCAATGCACACCTTTCATCGAGGAAGGATGTCGAACATTGCGCGAAAGTGGTGAATACCGCACCGATCGAGATCTATACCATGTTATTCGGCTGCAGAGGATTATAGAGAGCATTGAGACACTCGCCGCACAGTCAACTTCAGAGAGCCAAGCACACGCCGCATTCCTGCGAGTGCGGTCAGAACTTGAAGAGTTCAGGGTGCATTTGGCATCGAATGTCACTGACAGCCGTGAGTAGATGTCCCATTCTCTGCAGGATCCACGTTAACATCAAGCAGATCTCCTTTTCATGCAGTTCCATACCGCTAAACTCTTCCTCTACCAAGTCGCCTTTTTCGAGCGCAATTTGCAGCACTCCCCAACTCTGAACCTGCTTATGCTATGCGAAGGTCTGGAAGGAGCCAAATCATTTCTAGACCTTTATCTGTGGCTCCCCCCGAAATCCGAAATGAACCTCACAAATTCCGAGTGGCTTCAGCTCTCGTTCGGCATAACACTCGCTGCCAAGTTTGCGATTGTCAGTAAAGATCCCACTGTGGAACCGCAAACAAGGGAGCTACGGCACCGATTGAACATCGACCATGTATTCCGGCATCTGACCCTGCGCATTGGAGCCTTGGTGGGCCGAGCTGGGGAAGGGGACAAAAAGAGAGACATATTCTATATGTATGAGCAGAGGGTTAGAAAGATTCAGACCTGGTTCGAGCGAATGGTTAAGCGCACCGCTAGTGACAGCCCGCAACAGTCGAATACCGAAGCTTCACCTGCATCGAACCAACAAACGTCTCATTCACCACAAACGGGAATGTCTCCGTACCCTACATCTCAATACCAGCTTTCACACCCACACCACCAGCAACAATTCCAGCAACAGCAAACGTCCTACTCCACTGGATCAATGGAACCACCTTCAAACCAGATATCGCCGTCCATCGGAAGCGTTGGTGTGCCGTACCAAAGCTACAGTCCGATGCCCGCGATAGCATTCCCGGATCTGATGAATGCCCCTGGGTGGGACACCATGTTCGACATCCCCATGCTGGACGACCCCTTCCTTTTCGACTTGCCTGTCTCGTATAATGGATCAAATATGACAAGCCCACCAAGTGAGGGAGCGTGGGATAGTCCAACAGCCTCGTCGAACAACCAGTAACTGATCGCATCTTGCAGATCATAGTTGCCTTACACCTAGATGGTTTTTTCTTGTTTGACTCACATATATCCCAAGATTTGTCAGACTGTACAATAACAGTACTTCCAAACTCTGAACCGGCTGTGGCGGCGAAATAAAGTTGCCTGATACCCAAGTTCGTGCAGTGATTCCCTACCGGGTGCCTTCATCCGCTTAAAGCTCCAGGCTACACAATAGTTTCCAGCACGAGCGCAAAGGATGACCAAGGCATGTACAAAGCGTTATGGTATGTAGCCGGCCTACGAGCTTACCGTTGAAATGCTTTCAACGGATTAAGAGCGGTACTGTCAAGGCGCAAGTCTTGGCCGTTCGACATGTCGTCACCCCCCAATCCTCTCGACGGTATAAGAGATTTCAGCATCTTTGGGGATTGATGCTACCTTCACAAAGCCTATTGTATCTGGCCAAGGTATTTTTGATCACCCACTTTCGTCTAAGCAGAGCGCTTGCAACGGGAACGGTGTTTGCAAGAACATATGTTATCACCCATTCAACAAACATAACGCAATTACAAGAAAGCTAAAGGTACAGAAAGAATCGCTCCACATCTAGACAGGTCTTTTCCCGCATTACGCACTGCTAAGCTCTTTCGTCGTCGTTATACGTCCGTCCTCCCGCCGGCCCCGCAGAAAAAAAAAATCGTCATGTTGGGGGCCGACTTCTTTCTCATCATCTGCCTCCGGAAGAGCTAGCTGGAAGAAATTGCTTCCTTTGAACGATTCCGCTTTTTGGTATCATCGTGTGTCGTCCGTCCCGTGGTATATACGCCTGCAAAACGCCGAAAAACAGGGGGTGCTGTGCTGAGCTTCGTTGTGTTGTCGCAGATCTATTGTTCCATGCCAGGCCACCGCCTCGCAGGTCAACCAACCCAACTCAGCCGTCCATATCCAGCTGAACGGCCCACCAAACGCGTCATGCGAGCGTCGAGTCGCTGTTGAACGTATACCGGTTACTGTCGACCTTGGGCTCCCTCTCGTGCTCGACCAGCACCGCCGTGCCATAGACGCTGACCTGCGCAAAGCCCAAGATCTCGCTCTCGCCAAAGCCGAGGCCGACAACGGCATTGCCGCCCTGGGCCACGCAGTCGCGCACCATGCGCTCGATGGCCTGGTCGCGCGCGTTGTACAGCATTTGCGTCAGCGACTTGGCTTCGTTGCCTGCGCCCATGGACTTCAGAAACGATTTGGTGTCTTTGCGCGCGCACGTCGTGAGGCCATGCACGGTGCCGATGACGTGCGTGATGCGGTGGCCTGGGAGGGTCGGTGTCGTGGTGGTGAGGATGGAGGGCGTGCGGCTGCTGGGGTTGGGGGTCGAGTCGATAGGGGGCGCGAGGGCCTGGTAGGAGGAGGCACGGTTGTTGGGGTGGGGGACTGCAGCGCTGGGGGGCGGCAGCATGGAGCGGCGGTTGGTGAGCATGCTGGCGGTGAGGTGGGTTGTAGTGGTGGTAGTAGTAGTAGTAGAAAGATCGATTGTTTACGAAAAGTACAGAACTGCCCAATGCGCAAAACACAATACGTTGGAATATCCAGTTTGCACGCGTCTTCCCAGCATATTAAAGAAAAAACCCACCTGCGATGGTTCGGCCCAGGCACCGCGCTCATGAAACACGAGCGTCAATGCCTCGCCCAAACCTCTCCAACCTCTCATGTCGAGCTCAGCGCCACCGCGGAGTACCCTCCGAACGCTTACCTCGAGAGTCGTTCGGTTGCGACGGCAGCGCGTCAGCACCCTGGCATGGTTCGTTTGTGATTCACAGTCTAGGTGTGGTTGTACTTCTACAAGCCCTACTTGGACAGTACCTAGTCTGCTAGATACAATAAGGCTTTGGAAATACAAAGAGAGACTTTTTACCCGTTACTCAGATCCTTGATTCTGGCAAAAGAATACCGAAAATGTATTGTATCTACTCTCCGTATCTTGGTCGGCAATGAATTCTGTCAGGAACGGTGGCGTTGGCTATGGCGTCCGGCGCGTGGTCGCGGGTCCTCGTGTGAGCGCGGTGCGGTGCGGAGCGGAGCGGAGCATGCGGCGGGGGTTGCGTTTCAGACGGTGCAGCCGAGGACTTGCGACAGTGAGTGTAGAGGGGCTGTTACGGGCTGTTTGGCCATGGCTCGTGAGACGGAAGACGAAGCTGGAGAGGGTAGGGAGGGTCGCGTGGGGTTGCTGTTAGGGTGGTGGTGGCGGTGGTGTTGAAGGGTATGGCGTCATTGAGGGTGAAGCAATGGGGGTTGTTAACGCGCACCCTAATAGCGCAATATCGCGCACCCCAATAAGGATCTGGCCACAACGAAGACACTTTTTAGAGCGGAAAAAGTTCAGATATAGAAACATTGCTTATTCAAGATAGACCGTCTTTTTGAAGGGAAAAGCTCCAAAAATGAAGGTATTTTCTTCAATTTGAAAACATCGCTTTTTGACCTTGCGAGTAGCTTCAATCAGTGTGGCGTTGAAGGCAGGGACTTGATTGGCGAGCAGGGCCTTATTGGGGTGCGCGATATACTGCTATTGGGGTGCGCGTTAACAACCCCCTGAAGCAATGTCAATGGAAATCGGGACCGACGGCAATCAACAGGGCGTTCCTAAGGCGTTCGTAGAGAGCTTGAAATCTTGTTGTTTGTGTGGTTGGGGCCAGTTGAGTGTCAGGGGTGGTGGCCTGGATGAGAGTGCGGACGTGTCCCAGCGATGTGGGAGCGTCACTTCTTCAATGGTTCCAAGGTTCGTTCTCTGTCACGACGTCACGACGTCTCAACACTCAACCCACAACTCTGATTCTTGCGCTCTAGATAGCCCCGAGAGCAGCCATAGACTGCTCAGGAGCCGAGCATGCATTCAAGTCGAATTATCAGGGTCTTTCCAGTCGCGATTATGAAGTCGGTGGAGACTCGGAACTCTTCCGGTTGTTGTACTGCACATGAACGGTTTCCAGTACCCACGCGACAAGCATCGTCTTCTCAACATGGATTATGTACTGCCATTTCTCAGCTTATACGACTCCTCGCTATTGATCAGTCGAATCTCCTCATACCAGCTTATACCGTGCTTGAATGCTCATATACTTATGTCAGAGCAATCGGCAGAACGTCGAGAAGAAGTCCGGTATTCTTTAGGTTGGTCCTCGCCTGCATATTTTGGTCTGTAAGATATATTGATCCAATGCTTTCTTCCTTTATAATTCCACTATCAACTGAAAGACCAGGCAGGCCATTGGCTGAACAGCATATTAACTACACGCGCATCCTTCCCCTCTTCCCCACATCGCGGATATGGCAGACTGGCACTTTGTAGGTCGTGGTAGAATGTGGGGATTGTTCTATATTCGCGTTTGGAAAGTCGTACTGTTTGCAAGCGTCACGACTCATTTCCCTCTTCTATTGCTGTGGGCAGAAAACTAAGCATCATGCAGTTACAGTGGAACCCGGGATATACCATCACTCTGGTACTCATGGCAGTCCATGCTATGGCGCAAAACTCATCGACCCCTGACGGGCCTACATTCAACGATTTCTTGCGATTCTCCTGCTCCGAGCTCAATATCCAACGCATCGACCCGTAAGACCTCAGTCCGCAAGCAATGGACATAGAGTCAAGGTTCTGACGTTGCTTCAGGCTCGTAACACCTGGCGTAGTTCCGTCACCCCATCTACATCAGTTCGTTGGCGGCAACGCGCTCGCAGCTACAATGGATCCGTCGATGAACATCTCCGATGAAGCAACATGCACGACGTGTACTTTTAGCGAGGACTTCTCGAACTATTGGACTGCAGTTCTGTTTTTCCGACACCGGAATGGATCTTACCACCGTGTGCCGTTGATGGCTAACCTCGGGCTCGAGAAGCAGCGGGGTGGTATGACGGTGTATTACACCGCCCCGTATGACAAGAAGACTAAAGTGACTGCTTTCAAACCCGTGAGCCCTTCCCTCCTGGGGCGATGCTTCTCCAATCATAGCAGATGCTGACATCTCACCAAGGGATTCCGAATGCTCATCGGCGACCCGGCCTACCGCGAACCTAGCCCTAACCGCGACGAGTTCAAAAGCATAGCCTTCCGCTGCTTTACTGAGCCATGGGGTCCTGCTCCTGCGAATTCAGAGATCGGCGGTGTTTGGGATACGCGCCACTTCCCTACCAAGCCATGTCCATACGGTCTACGGAGCAACAACTTCTTTCCAACGTGCTGGGATGGAGTCAACGTCGATAGCCCGGACCATAAAAGTCATGTTGCATATCCGTCCAAGGGAACTTTCGAGACGCAGTGGGAATGTCCGTCTACGTGAGTAGCTTACATCTTGCGTCTTCCTAACACGTGCTTGGTCTGCCAGACGGAGACGCAGTAGACTCAGCTGAAGATAGAGAACGAACGCTGACCCATGCCAGTCACCCGGTAAAGCTCCCACAAATCTTGTACGAGGCAATATGGAATACATCTGCCTTCAACGACCAGTCCATGTGGCCCACAGACGGCAGCCAGCCCTTTGTCTTCAGCATGGATGATGCTACTGGGTATGGCTGGCATGGCGACTACTTGTTCGGATGGAAGGGCGATGCTCTACAAAGAGCGATGGACAAGACATGCGGCGTCGATTGCCCAGTGTTAGAGACGCAGAGCGTGGAGAAGGCGAACGAGTGTGCTAAGGCCCCGGTTGTGGATGAGCCTATCGATGGTTGGCTTGAGTCGCTACCAGGGCAGCCACCAGTTGCTTTCTAGGGGTTTGTTGCTAACGTGCTCATTGTGGGGACTTTGAAAATAGCCACTGCTTGGCCAGATATTCAAGGATCTTGATAGAGGCTGAATAGATCTTTGGGCTCGACAGCTTCTTCCTAGCTTTGCCTTTCACTGTCCCTTTGACTGTTGTCCTTGGATGGGTTCGCATATTGCGTTATGTATCAACAAGCCAGGCTGTTGTCGTCGCTATGCTGGAGAAGCTGACAGCGTTGTGTGACTCAGTTGGTGGGTACCGGCGTCGCGTCTGATTGGAGCATACGGCTGGAGCCATCCAGACACCACGCACATCATATACAAGCGGTGCACACCTGATATATATACATACGGGAGTCGAGACGCGTTGTAGTCCGCGTAAACCACTTTATTACAGTCAATTGAGGGCTTGCGAAGACTGCAGGTGGGTGTACGCGTTGAGATTTCGCGCTAAGCGACTGCTTACATCAGTCTGGATTTCTTTCACATGCTGGACCGCTACCCTGTCAAGTCCACCAGCGCTAAGGAGCCCCGCAGTGAGCTGTGACTCATCTACCTGTCGCCAAGGAATGCACGCGCCCAATGGTCATGCCAAGACCTCGCAATCTCCAGCCCGCTCTCGTGTCATCGCAATTCGCATCCTTCTACCACTGAACGCGCCGGCCATATAAGGATACCGTCTTTCCCCCACCAACAGTCGAAATGGCCCACAATCGCGACAGGTTAGCCCCTCAGACACGGCGGCAACAGTCGAAACAGAGCGATCAAGGTGGGTTTTTGCTGATTCCATCCAACCAACTGCCTGCTAACTTGCCAGCAGCAGGGAAACGTCCTCAAGGTGTGCGCAAAGAACAGAGACCTCCCCGTAGAAGTGCACGCCTGAGCCCCAAGTCTGGCGAATACGCTGAACAACAACGTTCTCCTACGGCGAAGAAGACTTTGCAGCAAAGGGTATGTCGTGTTGTCCCTCTCATGCCGACCCAGGCTGAATTTCGATCAACAACTCCCCAGCGCAGGGGTCAAAAACGATCGCGTGAAGCCGAAGACCTACCCGTCGACGTCACGACCGCGTCCTTCTCAAAGCGACCGCGAACATCTCCCCCAGAGTTTACCGCTACGAGACCGGCCATCGAGACGCCCATTGATCCTGTTGATTACTGGCGGAGGGAACAAACATGGCCTAAAGACTATTTTGAGCCAGAGGACACAATGAACCATCTGCTTGCAAGGAGGAAGTCGACGCCTTCCCTTCGCCGCAAACGATCGGAGGGTTCTCTCGCGGCAAGCTCAATCACGCCCAGCGATCAGAAGCCGAGAGAGGAGAAAAGTGCTCCTTATACGACTGCGCGATATGAAATCTTACTTGAAACTAAAGGGAGCTACATGGGCAGATATGTGGGAGAAAATGAAGAGGGCGTCTCGAAGGAAAGTAAAGGCTGCTGCCAGACCTTGCTAGAGACCGAACAAACAATTCCTGGGGAATCTATGTTTGAGGACGAGTTTTTCCAGGACACCTGTGACATGCTGCGAAACCGGAACGAAGCCAAGGTTTTTCAGGATATCTCTCGGTTAATTGTCCCTTCTGCTCAGTCCCTAGCAATACGTGGCAAAAAGCATGGCGCCAAACACCTCCGACATCTCATTGAAAGTGTCAACGAAGGCTGGAACAACTCTGTCCCTCTGACTGGGACCCGTCCGCAGCCCGACTACTCTGTCGGATTCAAGCGGGAGGCGTTTACGGAAGAGCAGCGCGAGAAGCTTGCACCTTTCATCGGTGACTTCATCGCCGGTGACCAATCCTTCTTCATGGCCACATACTACATGTACTTCCCGTTTCTCACGTGTGAAGTAAAGTGCGGCGCTGCGGCCCTCGACATCGCCGACCGACAGAATGCGCACAGCATGACGCTCGCAGTAAGGGCTGTTGTCGAGCTTTTCCGGCTCGTCAAACGCGAGGACGAGATCAATCGAGAAATCCTCGCCTTCTCGGTCTCGCACGATGATCAGTCAGTCCGGATCTACGGTCACTATGCTGTCATTGATGGGCCGAAAACTACCTTCTACCGCCACTCAATCCGCAATTTTAGCTTTCAGGAGCTGGAGGGGAGAGAGAAATGGACGGCGTATAAATTTACGAAGAATGTTTACGATGCATGGATGCCAACTCACTTTAAACGACTCTGCCTAGCTATTGATGATTTGCCTCCGGAGTTGGATTTTGATGTCGCGCCGCTTCCACAAGACTCTGGACTCTCGCAAGAGTTGGAATCCCGTCATCTCTCACGATCCTTCGTGGAACCGGCATCTCGAACGGGAGAAGATGATAGTCGTTCAGGTACTGGGGATTTCACTCCAAACACCTCGTTCACCCAACAAGAAGCCACGAAAAGGTCGAGAAGACATGTGGAAAAATAGGAGCCCTGTACGGACATGGAAGGCTACCTCTGAGTAGTAGTATGTGGAGTCTCTGCTGTCCATGCGCCACGACTCTCTTCCTAATGCGTAGGTAGCTCTGTAGGGAGTCTATCTTGTTGATATATGTACGATAGCCTCCATCATGCTTGTGATCCACATATTGCACGGGCATTCAACTGATCGTTTCTGGACTTGTCGATGCAGCAGGTGTCAACCCACAAGTATTCGAGGCCGTCTGCTGCAGCTAGCTCACTACAGAACAAGTTTTAGGTCTTTACTCGCCACAGAGGCATACTGCAAACGGCTCTCATTGCTATCATGACACGCCATCCTTCTTAATTTGCTGCAGTATGCCGGCAGTGCAGTATGACAAACTGCTGTTTGCACTTCTCTTACCTTTACCGCCTCCAATGCTGCGAGGAGGAGCTGCTTACTGGGTATACCTCTGCACCTACTTCTTCTCTCTCATACCCTACACACATCACGCTTCCAGAAGCCTGCAAAGAGCCTCCAGGAAAGTTCGCTATCCACTCTGGCTTCTTTTGCCAACACTTTAATCGATTGGCGAGGGAGGTAGCTAGGAGATCAACCGACCATATGAGTTTTGGCAATAGACCTGTACCTAAGAAATTCTCGGGTATCACTTTTTGCATCTCCGGAAGACAGGGGCAGCTTGTTGTGCCTTAGTAGCTGCGACAAGCTCTTGTCAAAGCTATCGCGGTCGCGGCCACCCCCAAAACCGACGAAAGTGGCTTTTAGTGGCGTAGCTTTAAAATTGTTCAAACTACGTCGGGCGCCCATCTTCCCTCCCGCTCAACGCTCGCGACGAAGATTTGTTGGCTGTAAAGTTAGGGTTATATGAGTCTAGTAAGGACGTGCACGTGGGGTAAAATTGCTTTGCGCACAGACGCTAGACTTAAATTCAAATAACAAGGCGTTACTCATGTCTGTCACCTCTCCATTGCTAGAAGACATCATGATCCAAATTCTACAAACTACTCAAACTTTTAAGCTCACTACTACAAGCCCGCAGTTTGCCTATACATCGGTCTTGTTCGCACAGGATGGCGCCACCTTCAAGGCGAAATTCTTCGACCGGGGAAAGGTCGACCCCAAGAAGCTACTAGACGTTCGGCATATTCCTCCAGACTCGTCCTATCCCACAGTCAGACTCGGGTGCAGCATCGCAACCTCTCCGGAAAAATGGTACATCAAAACACCAAATTTGATGTCGTTTGATGGAGGAAATAACCTCGCCGAACTCGTCCTACGGGAGCTCACCACCTGTGAGATCATTTCACGATTTCCGCATCGCAATCTTATCGAATTTCAGGGTTGCAAAGTCGCGAACAACCGAATCATCGGCTTATGTTTCAAGAAATATACTGGGAGTCTGCAAGACAGACTCAATCCTGGCATCCTCAATAAGTCGGCCTTCATCCTTTCACAAGACCGCGTCCAATTGCGTATACGGGCAAGTCGTTACCTGCCCCAGATCGAAGAAGGCATACGATACCTTCATAGCCTTGGTTTGATCCATAACGATATAAACCCTGCAAACATCATGCTGAGCGAAAATGAGTCCCCAATCATCATCGATTTCGAGACGAGCTGCGCTCCCGGGAAGGACCTTGGAATGGCCAAGCGCACATATGGATGGTGTGACCCGCAAGTGAATATATCACAAGTGTGCAACGATTTAGATGCTCTAGCAGAGCTACGGGTGTGGTTGACTGGCACCTCACCAGACGAATCCCAATTTGGACAATACTAATAGGAGAGACAGAGGAGGATGGTGTAAAAGGAGTGGGTTGGTTTTATTGATGATTCTGTAAGGACTGCTCGTCTCCAAATCATGTCCATCATTTCTTGCGCTGCTTATCGAGCTCCTTCCTTTCAACTCATTTCGTCGCCGGCACGTAATTGTCCGAATGAGGACAGCCTGTTCTTCCACAGTCCTTAATCTTCTCGATCATGCCATCACTACGGCGCCTCGCGCACTAAATAAGGGGTGCAAAACAGCACACTAATTAGGGGTAAAAATAGGACGCTAAAAGGAGTGTACGCACCTCTTAGATACTATCGCCGATTGATCCAGCACTGAGGCTGTAGATGTTGAAGTCGGCCGGCGTCGGGTGACGTGCCACATGCGTCGGTGTCACAAGCGCGACTTTCGAAATGCCTCGGCTCGCGGACAGCTGACTTCCCCAACACCCGCTGTCACCATGTAACTAACGCTTTACCACAGCTCCCAGCGATCCGCTGTAGCTTCACATCACCCTCTTTTACTTTCTGTCCGAATTACGCACCCCGAATCGACCTTGTCCCTTCGTCGAACCCGCCAAAATGCCCTTCAACACCCAGCTAACCAGGGCTCTGGGTATCAGAGGTCCGTACAAGCCCATTACAGCCCAGCATCTTCTAACCGCCTGGTAGTGCCCATCGTACAAGGAGGCATGCAATGGGTTGGATACGCCGAGCTCGCTAGCGCCGTGAGCAACGCCGGAGGCCTAGGGATAGTACGTACTGCTTTGGCAACCCCCCTTGTAAACCTACAAGCTCTCTCTCTCTAACAATGAACACAGTTAACCGCACTCACGCAATCGACTCCCGAAGACCTCCGCAAAGAGATTCGCCGCTGCCGAACTATGACCAAAAACCCCTTCGGCGTAAACCTGACGCTCCTCCCCGCTCTCGTACCCCCAGACTACAAGGCCTACGCGCAAGTTATCATTGACGAGGGGATCAAGATTGTAGAAACGGCCGGCAACAGCCCCGGCCCGGTGATCAGACAGCTGAAAGTTGCAGGCACTACTATCCTACACAAATGCACGACGATCAGACACGCCCAGTCCGCTGTGAAGCTCGGCGTCGACTTCCTCTCCATCGACGGCTTCGAATGCGCCGGCCACGTCGGCGAGCACGACATCACAAACCTCATCCTGCTCAGCCGGGCGCGGCAATCCCTCGGTGTGCCCTTCATCGCATCGGGAGGCTTCGCCGACGGCCAGGGCCTCGCAGCCGCGCTTGCTCTTGGAGCCTGCGGAATCAACATGGGTACGCGCTTCATGTGCACCATCGAAGCGCCTATACACCAGAACATCAAGCAGGCGATTGTCGACGCACAAGAGACAGACACCGAGCTCGTGCTGCGGCGGTGGCGCAACACTTCGCGACTGTTCGGGAACAAAGTGGCCAAGGAGGCCGTCAAAGTCGAGAAAGAGAGCACGACCGGGAAATTCGAGGAAGTGGCTCCGTATGTGAGCGGGAAGCGCGGTCGTCAAGTGTTCCTCAACGGCGATAAAGACTTTGGTGTACGTCTCCCCAATTGAACCCCTTTTCCGTCATAGGTTACTTACCAAAACTCTAGGTCTGGACCGCCGGCCAAGTCATCGGCCTCATCCACGACATCCCCACCTGCGACGCACTCATCGAGCGCATCGAGCGCGAAGCCGTCGAAACCATGAAGCAATCGCAGAATCTATATATCCAGGAAGGCCAAGTGCCGGTTAGCTCGACGGGGACTGTGGACAAGGATACGAACAATCCAGCTGCGGAGATATGGGGTGTGGGGAAGAGTAAGCTGTAGAGGCTGTAAAGCATTTCAACAGTATAGAAAAAGTTTCCCTCTAACCTTACAAAGTCCTATCGTATCTTGTATAGGAGGTAATGTACTAACACGGCTAGGGAGCGCGAAGGTGTGCAATCATAGCATCATTAGTTCAGCTGCGGAGATATGGGATGTGAGGAAGAGTAAGCTGTAGCCGCTATAACGTATTCCAGCATTATAGAAAAAGACCTTCTCTGACATTACAAAGCCCTATTGTATCCAGTATAGTAGGTAATGTACTAACAAGCCTAGGAAGCGTCAAGGTGTGCAATCACAGCATCACTAGTTGTGAAGTCAACGGCAGTGGATATATTCTAACGAGACCAAGGATAATGAAACTAGTTATCTCTACCACTCAATATCACACGTCTACTCGGGCCCAGTATGTCTACTCTAGGGAGACTCCCATCACCCTTCATACACCTTCTGCCCCTCAAACCACGTCTCCTTGACTCTCGCTCCTAACAACGCCCCAGCCTCAAACTCCATGTCCACCACCACGAAATCCGCCATTTTCCCAACGTCCAGACTCCCTACCCTCTCCTCAGCGAAACACGAATACGCCGTCCCAGCCGATGCCGCACTCACCGCTTCCGCAACGCCTAGCTTGAAGTGCTCGTTCAGCGGCGCATCGCCTGCCTGTGGCTGCCGCGCCGACTTGCGCGTCGTTGCAACGTATAAGTTCTGCATCACGTCATGCGGTGCCGTGGGTGTGTCCGAGCCCAAAGAAAGCGTTGCGCCGTGGTCAGCGAACTCCTTGTACGCAAAGGCGCGCGTCAGGCGCGTGGGCCCGAGCAGTTTTGGCCATGCGCGCACAATAGCTGGGTCGGCATGCACGGGCTGGATCGATGCTGTGATGCCCAGTTTGCCGAGGCGGGCGGCGTCTTCGCGGGAGGTGAGCTCGAGATGCTCGATGCGATGGCGTTGGCCTGGTTTGCCGTGCGTTTCGAGAGCGTTGACGGCATTGTGGACGGCTTGGTCGCCAATGGCATGCAGGGCACACTGCAGGTTTGCATCACACGCTTTCTTGACGACAGGATCGAGCATTGAGGGGCTCCAGATTGGGTCCGTGGATAGTCCGGTCGTGGTGTAAGGTTTGGTGAGGGCGGCGGTGCAGGCGTCGATGACTCCGTCGGTGATGATCTTGATGCCGGCGATGCGCAGATCGGGACTGGTCTCGTTGTTGAACTGGCGAGCGAGCTCGATGGCTCGGTCGACCTGCTTCAGTCGGTGTTCTGCACCCTCTCCAGGCACGATGATCCAATGTGCCGCGATTCTCATCTTCAACTTTCCGCATCCTCTTGCTCGTAGAGCCAATATCGCCTCCCATCCATTTTCATCCATGGCCATGTCGATACAGCCTGTGGTGCCTACCTCATGGTATGCCCTGATTGCCCCATCCAACGTATCCATCTTCTCATCCATGCTCAGCACCTCGGCCAAATGCGGCCACACGACCTGCAACACACACGCCTCGCTCAGCAATCCGGACGGCTTCCCTTCGGCGTCCCTTTCAATCATTCCCCCATCCGGGTCTTCCATTTCTGCAATGCCCATCTCTTTTAGCGCCGCACTGTTGCACCAGGTCGAATGTAGATCCTTAGAGTCGACATATATTGGCCTCGGATCCAGGTCATCCAGCATGCTAACTTTCGCTTCGCCAACCGTCATCACGTGCATCCACCCCTTACACAGTATCCTCTTTTTCTCTGGATTCGCCTTCGCGTATTCGGCGATGCGGCGCCGGATCTCGGCGAGGTCCGTGCTGCCGTTCAGGTCGGCCTTGGGGAGGGACTGGCCGAGCAGCAGAAAGTGCGAGTGGCCGTCGATGAAGCCGGGGAGCACGTAGTTGCCGTGGAGATCCCGGATCTCGATGTCCGTGTCTTTGTTTTGGTAGGCTTGGAATTCGGTGGAGTCTGACGGGCCGACGTAGGTGATTTTGCCGTTTTCCACTGCCATGGAGGTGGGGAAGTCCGAGGCAGAGGCTTTGCCATTGAAGATGTGGCCGTTGGTGAAGAGTTGGGGTGCCATGGTGCTGTGTGCGATATGGCGAGATTGATATGAAGTGGGATGGAAACTGATGTATGAGAGGTGATGCAAAAGAGGAGAACTGAGGTGAGTGATGGCGGAGACGGGCTAGCCTGGATATAGACCAGACAGGATCCTGCACCGCTGCCGTAAACAGAAATGTTTATCAGATACAGAGGGTAAGACCGATGGTTCTGTCCGGCAGGTGTATGTTCAGCACCGTTCTGACCAATTGGATCCACTGCATAACCTGCCCATTCTCCTCTGTAGGTCAGAACCGCATGGCCTGCCCATTCTCTTTTTGTAGGGCGAACTGCGACCCTCGGAGGAGGAGTAGATCCGCCCCGCTGCCTCCCATGTTGGAAGGAGCCGCCGTGTGCGTTGGTGGTTGTCGATAAGGCGTGGCTGCCTAGGTAGAGTCGTGGTAGGTGTTGGCTGGGCGCTGCTAATCGAGGCAGGCTCGTTCTGCTATCTTTGTCGAAGCATTGCCCACTGTGCCGGATACAGCTGCGCTTCCGTGAAATCGTTTCTAGTCCTCTTACAGCCTACTAAGACCCTTTCTGCTGCCGAGAGGATTGCGCGTAGAGATCTTCTTGACCGAAAACAGATGGTGAGTCCTGACGGCTGCAACGGGGGTGTTGGTTGGTTGGACTCGTGTAAAGAGCGACATCGGCATGCCAACAAGTCTACGCTAAGCTTCACAGATAATCGTGTACCTAATTGCGCTCGTGCGATGTTGTAAGAGGGCAGGTTAGAGTCATCGCCACTGCAGGAGAGTACTTGTCCTAAAACGGCTGCACCTGCTAGATTAGACGAGGTTACTAGGGACTGGCCAATCCGCGTCCGCTTCGAGTCGAGGGGATCAGCAACGGACGCTTACGCATCGAATTGCCCCCGCGGACGCATCCCCATCATCAGCCTCGTATAGCCTGCCACGATAGCCAAAGCCAGCGCTGCTCTGCACGGTCCTTCAGTAGGCAGTCGGTCCCTATATATTACCCCTAGCCAACCAAGACGCTTGCGAGAATTAAGCGGCATCCCACCCCGCCCGATGCGTGATCTTGGGCGCCCATCCTCGCTGCATACGACTCTTCTAATCTTCTGGTCAGACACATGCACCTCTGGTCATATCTTCGGTAGCTAAGCAATATAGTGCTGACGAAGCAATCAGCACATTGCATAGGAACGCCGTGAGGGTGTACGTCTCCGCTCTGAGACTGACGTAGCAAGAGGAGCTTTGTGCGACCCCCATCAAGGTATAACATGGAGAGCTCTTGCGCAATGGACTTTGCACTTTATGCACGTGTAAGAGACTCTCGAGCTCGCCGTGATGTGGTCCCCTTCAGTCCCCTCTTCACCCTTCGGCATCGCATCGCTTGTACTTGCTGGTTATCTCTTCTCCAAACTCTTGCGCTTCGGTCATCGAGAGAAGCATCTACCTCCAGGAGTAAGACAGACCGAATCTTGATTCTGAGGGACATGTACTTACGACCGAATAGCCACCGACGCTGCCTATACTGGGCAATGCACATCTGATCCCCTCGACCAATTTCTACAAGAAGTAAGAAACCGAAGCATCAACCAACATGTCTTCATCGGCAACTACTAAACATGAGTAGACTCAAAGAATGGAGCGACAAATATGGACCTGTCTACTCTCTTAAGATCGGGCAAGGTACATTCATCGTTTTGAACGACCGCCGAGCCGTCCACGACACCGTTGATAAGAAGAGCGCTTTGTACGCTGAACGACCACGGGATTACCAAATGGAAGTCTCACTCGGCAACGAAAACATAGCGATGATGCATGCGACACCGTTATGGCGCGCTCAGAGGAAGATTGCTTCGCAGATGCTGGCACCGAGAAGACTTGATGAGGAGGTGGCTCCGATACAGGAAGCCGAGTACGCTGCTGACAATATCTGAGCCTTGATCATCACTTACTCCTTTAGAACTTGCCAGCTCATGCATGATCTGCTTGAGACGCCAGAGGACTTCTCGAACCACGTCAAACGGACGACTGCTTCAGTGGCCACTATCGTAATGTTTGGATTCCGCGCTAAAACCTTCGAGAGCTTCTGGGCTAAGGTCAGTTCGGTCACCTACTTTCGATCGATATCTACTGACGACTTTAGTGCGCGTATATAAACATGGATGTGGTACGTTCGAACTGGTTCAAGTGACCCTGACGAACTAACTAACGCACATCCAAGATAAGCGCATCGCTCGAGCAGGGAACCTACCTCCCAATCGAACAGTTCCCCATTCTCAAACTCATCCCAGACCGGTGGGCCCCGTCGAAGGATCGCGCAAAACGCTGCTATCGCACCACGACCGATACCTGGACCGAAGCCCGAGAACTCGTCGAACAGCGAAGGAGGAACGGCGATTACCGTGACTCGCTCTGTGATAAGCTGCTTAGTGAGGAGATCAAAGTTGACGTACCGCTGAGCTACAACCAGCTCAGCAACTTCGTAGGCGCAATCCACCAGGGCGCTGCTGATACTACTGCTAGCGCCATACGAACCAGTATCCTCTTCATGTCCAAGCATCCATGGGTGCAAGAGAAAGCCCAAGTTGAGCTAGATCGCGTTTGCGGAACGGAGAGAATGCCTACTTGGAAAGACTTCGCGGAGCTGCCGTACATCAACTGCATCGTTAAGGAAAGCCTTCGCATCCGTCCCATGTGAGCTATCTCCATTCTCACCCCCCAGCAGAATTCATCCTCTCAACAGCCTAAGAGTCTTCAGCAACAAGTCGATAGTTTACTTCTAGCTTGTAGAGGCAAGAGAGTAGGCTTACCTAGGCACGCATCGGAAACGAATTATGTCAGAAGGGGGTGTTATCCTCAGTACCAGCCATTCACTGACCGCGCCAAAAGTGTCCCCTCCGGTGTCCCCCACCGCGCAAAGCAAGACGACTGGTACGACGGCATGCTGATCCCCAAAGACGCAACCGTCTTCATCCCCGCCTGGTCCCTGCACAACACATGCTACTCAGCCCCCGAGCTCTACAACCCGGACCGCTATCTCCAGCACCCGAAGCTCGCAAACGACTACGCCGGCAGCCCGGACTACGAGAAGCGCGACCACTACGCGTACGGCGCGGGGCGCCGCATCTGCGTGGGCATCCATCTTGCGGAGCGCACGCAGTGGCGCATCACAGCGAGTTTGCTGTGGGGGTTTCGTATCCTGCCGGAGGTGGGGGAGGATGGGAAGGAGGTGGAGGTTGATACAGAGGCGTATCAGGATGGGTTTACGCATCAGGCGAAGGAGTACAGGGTTAGGATAGTGGCGAGGAGTGCGAGGCATGCGGAGGTTGTGAGGAGAGAGTTTGCTGCCGTGGAGAACTATTTGAGGAAGTGGGAGTGAGTGACGTGATTCGGAGTGAAGGAGGTAGGTCAATCAGATGAGGTCTGAAATCGCAGCTGAGGATTATGTTGACGTGGGATAGTTTGATATCGAGATTTATATGGGAACTTACTACTGCGTTACCTTCTTGACATTTTTTGCTGAGACTTCAACCTTACTCTGGAGTATCTCATATGCAGCTGGAGGTGGAACGGACAGCGGATTCTCTGGCCAGCATTGCAAAAACCCAGCAAACATATCCAACACAAAGCGGAATAGGACCGCGATATGCTGGAACAGAATGTTGAATTGTCGCTGTGCCATAATGCAAGAGTCGAGAGTGTCGTATACCCGCCCCGCTACGCCCGAACCGACCTCGCTTCCGCAACCAAACCCTGTCCATCTCCACTACTACTAATACCACCACCACACACCGTGAACGTCACAACCCACTAGTCAAACCACCAAACCAACCATTCACAAACACCAAAACACAACCCCCTTTCCAAAAACACTCCAGCATGTCCCGCGGCGCCCTCATCGTCTTCGAAGGCCTCGATCGCGCCGGCAAATCCACGCAATGCGAGCTGCTCGTCTCGAACCTGCAGACCGCCGGGGCGAAAGTGCGCCATGTACGATTTCCGGGTATGTTATGTTATTTCGTGCAATTACATAGTCTGCCATACAGAGAAATAGTACAATTGGTTCAGTTATATGAGTGGTTAGCAGGTATATGGTGTGCTGACTCGATGTTTGTTTCTGTAGACAGAACGACGCCCATTGGGCAGATGATCAACAGCTATCTAAGCGGGCAGACCGAGCAAGAAGACCATGCAATACACCTGTTGTTTTCGGCGAATCGGTGGGAGTTGGCGTGAGTACTGATCTAGTTCCATAACTGCACATTATACCAAGACTCGTCTGATATTTTTTCCATTCACAAACGCTGCACTTCCTCCCTCGTTTCCGCTCTCGTCCACGCCAAGTTCCCCTGCTGAATTGCCGCCACCACCGCCAGATCCTCCATAAAAGCCGACCTGCTCGCCGGCACCACCGTCGTCATAGACCGCTACTACTACAGCGGCTGCGTGTACTCGGCCGCGAAACACAACCCCGCGCTCGATCTCGCCTGGGCGCGACACCCAGAAGTCGGGCTGCCGCGGCCGGATCTGTGTCTTTTTCTCGATGTGTCGACGGAAGAGGCAGCGAAGAGAGGCGGGTACGGCGCGGAGAAGTACGAGAAGAAAGAGATGCAGGATCGGGTTAGAGAGTTGTTTGATGTGCTGATGCAGGGGGGGGATAAGGAGGATTTTGTTAGGATTTATGCTGGCGCGGGCGTGGACGAGGTTCAGGGGAAGATTAGGGAGGAGGTGGGAGGGGTGGTGGAGAGGGTTGCGAGGGGAGCGCTTCCGTTGAGGTTTGTGGAGGAGTGGTGAGTGAGAGGTGGAGGGCTGATCTAGTGGTAAAAGTAGGGTTTCGTGTTGCTGCATGTACAGCATAGACTTGCAATGTTTGCCAACCGCTCGCAAGGAACATTAGTGAGATGGCTGGAGGGATAGACGAAAGTATACTGATGGCATAAGTTTGATCGGAGCTCTGGAAACACTCCCTTGGTAGCCTTTGGCAAGCATTGCAAGTTTATACGGTATGCGCTCCCTCAGGACATAGCCCATCCCCCTCGTAGATGCCATTGCTAACAAGAAGACTTCAGACGATCCTCTTGACAGCCTAGGAGTTTCAGCAATAGGTGAGTTTATTGCTGTTATGCTTACAAAGCCCTATCGTAGCTAGCATGCCAAGTAATGTCTAGAATATAATTTGTGGAGGTGAGAAGGTAGACTCACGTAGGTGCGCATCGGAAATAAATCATGCTAGGGGTAAGCCGCGTTCACTTGGTTGCCAGCGAAGGAGGTGCTTCTTCGGCATCGTCCACATTCTCCATCCACGTCTCATCCAAATCCTCGTCGGATCCACTGAGCTCCTGGGCATCCGCTGGGTTTGACACGGCTTTCGCCTTTTTCTGGCGCTTCGGCTTGAACAAGGCTTCGAGCTCTGCCTGTCCGCGGGTGCGCAGACTGAGCTCCTTTATAAGAGTATACCATTTCAGGGGACTCCGACAGCTGGGGCAGGTACCCTCGATCGGAATCACCGCCTTCCCGTCGCCTTCTTCGACCAAAAACTTATCTGCAAGACAGTGTATGTGCGAGATAGCTGAACAGTCACCTACTGGACAGATTAGAAGTGAGTGGGTCGAGGTGGTCCGGCCGGGGAGGTCTATCTCGTCCCTGCAGACTCTGCAATAGCAAGGTTTCCCCTGCTCCGCCTCCCCAATTAGACGCCGCGCCTTTTCGATATAGGGCTTGATATCTTCGTAACCTACTGGAATGGATCGGATAACATCGGGCACCGTGAAAGTCTGATTACCTGCAATCACATCGCCGGTCGGCCGAGGTAGCTCTGCGGGCGTCAGGCTTATCGAGATGCCGTCCCGGAGCTTCGCGGTCATCTTCGCTGTATGCTTGTTCCAGAGAGCGAAGACGTCGGAGGCAAAGAACCTGACGTGGAGTGGCCACCGCTTGAAGCTGTTGGCGCCCAGCAGATGGTGGAGGTTCTTCAGTCTGGCCTCCAGCGACATTGGAGGCCGCGCTCTCTTCCTGCTTGGCGACCTCTTCCGGCCTTTTTGCAGTTGCTCGGCGCGTGCCTCTCTTACGTCCTTCTCGATGTGCCTCGTAGCATGCGTATTCTGCCAGGCCCACTCGAACTGCAGAGCGGCGACCTTGGACGCGAAGCCATGGACAATGCATGTCATCTCCCACGGCCGCTTGCCCTGCATCGACGTGCGTTTGGCACCGCCTTTGCTGGAGCCGTTGTGTTGGCCGAGGCGCCGCGCGGGGTTGGGGGTGCTGCCGATGTAGTACGACTTGCTGGTCGTTGAGCGCAGGAGGTAGCAGCAGTAGAATGCTGGAATGGGCTTCCTCTCCATGGCGGTAGCTTGACTGGGCGTACGGTGGCAGGGGACGTGTGTAGAGTGGTGGCTCGATCGGTGGGTGTTGGTGTTTACAAGTAGGGAACAGCAGGGACCAGCACAAGGAAGGCGAGGCGGCTGAGAGCACGCTCCACCGCCCCGGCAGAATTAATGCCTGGAACAGCGTAGACTTGAGGCATCCTCTTGATAGTCTGCATGATAAACGTTAGATAATAAGTTGTCTTTATCTTCACAAAGCTCTGTTGTAGCTAGCATACTAGGTACATAATAATGTCTATACAGAATAGAACTTGCAGAGGACATGGCGTTGGAAATAGAGATAACAGGGGAGCCCGTGGCGCCATCGACGGGCGGCAGGCTGTGGTTGGCGGCGGGGCCACCCTGATCCGACACGGGCACCCTTGCAGCGTCGTGCCTCAAAGAGGCGCCGCTGGCTCTGATATTGAGGTACAGAAAATACGCCGGCGACCAACTGAAGTGGCACAGTCGCGAGCCGCCAACAGACGACACCTGGGTCCTGCACAGGGGCACTATTTCACTCTATCAGTAGCTACGTCATCGGTACCGATATATGGTGCATCGTGGATGCAGATTAGCAGTACGGACGCATGTGACGCTTGCAATGCTGACCTCGGGAGGCGTCGAGCTTGCCAGAGCGGAGTCGCAACGCATAGGTGGCCACTGCAGAACTGGGGCACAGCGAAGCATCGAGGCGGCCCGCTCGGTGAGCTTGTCCCTACCACATATGGCGGTGCCATATCGTGTCCGCAGATATAGCCAGAAGCCTTGCGGTTGTACTAGAGCCGCCAAGCCAGTGATGAAACCTACAGGAGCCCACTCCCACTGCACCGCATCTGAACGAGCTGCATTTTGATATCGGCCGTTTGGGGCTCGGCCACGCGCAAAAATAAATCCAAACGGCGCGCCCGCCAGCAGGGCCACTCGTGCCGTCGCCCAGCAGTAAAGAGCGCCAGACGGTGCATGCGTCGCGCGGGCTTCTTTGTCCGTGTTGGGTGGTGGGCATCGCAAAGAATGGTTCGAGGCTCGCTAGTAGGCACTAGCGCGGCCGGCGAAAGTGGCCTTGCAGGTGCGCCCCCCGGCAGCTTCCCCATCCACCTGCATCCACCTCTCTCTCGTCGTCGTGCCCACCCGCCTCACCTCCCCTCGCCCAGGACCACATATACGCCGCTACCTTGACCACCCCCAACGTCGGCCATGGGTCCCCATTAGGCACCCAACGCCACTCTTTCATCCACGCCCCGGCCGGCAGCAGGCCTCTATTCCGCCTGTAGCGCCTGGCCTGCCTCAAGCGCACGGCTTATGCCTTCCGATATCACCCTCCGATAGCCCTCGCAGCCCGATAACCACCCCTCGGAACGCCCATCGGACATCCAAATCGACACGACTACTGCAGCAACACCTAATATCCCGCCCAACACAGGGTCGATAGCAGCGCTGGGTGCGGCAGCGGTGCTATGGCTGACGTCGTTCCCACCGGCGGGCCGCCGACGGGCGCCACCATGTCAACTTTTCGAGTCGCATCAGCGAGTGGATCGCTTGCATCGGGCTATGCGCCGCCGAAATCAAGAATGGGTGGTGTTCCAGTGCCGTCTGTGAGCGCTGTGCAGCTGAATGTAGTGGGCAATATCCCTCTCAGCGCTCGCAAGGCAGAGCCCTTGGAACTGGCGACCGTCGAGCGTCGCGGACAAGGCGCACCGAACCACGAACCTCCGAAGCCAGAGCGCATGTTTGGATTGCAGGAAGCGCCGACGTTTAGACCGACGGCAGAGGAGTTCAAAGATCCGGTGCAATATATCCAGAGCATTCGGGAAGAGGCCCAGAAATACGGCATCGCGAAGATTGTTCCGCCCGACTCTTGGAATCCGCCGTTCGCCGTTGATACCGAGGTACGTCGTTCTATATGAAAAAAAACCGGCTCTCACGGGAGTATGTCCAAAGAACCATAGCTAACATATCTTACAGCGCTTCCACTTCCGAACCCGACGACAAGAATTGAACTCTGTTGAAGGAGGTAAGAAAAAACGTGATTCTATCTCGCTACGCTGAAACTGATTTTGACTTGTAGGTACACGTTCCAACCTCAATTACCTGGACCAGCTCGCCAAATTCCACAAGCAGCACGGCAACAGTCTTACTCGATTCCCTAGTGTCGACAAGCGACCATTAGACCTGTACAAGCTGAAGAAGGCTGTCGAGACTAGAGGCGGGTTTGAACGTGTGTGCAAGCAGAAGAAATGGGCCGAAATTGGACGAGACCTAGGCTACAGTGGCAAGATAATGTCATCACTGTCAACCTCACTAAAAAACTCGTATCAAAAATGGCTCCATCCATACGAAGAGTATCTTCGGGTCGTCAAGCCTGGCGTACAACAAATGCTCGAGTACGAGAACGGCGGTCCGTTCACTCCATCGCCGGCGGAGTCCCCGATGAAGAGGTCGAACCAGGGCACTCCTACGGGAGGTATAGATTCTCCCGCGGTGAGGGCATCCACAGTGCTCAACGCTTCGCTTCATAGTGAGGCTGCGCCGACTCCGCCGCCAGAGTTGCCTCGCCCAGCCATGTCCTCGGGCTTCACACCAGTCAATGCCGGGGGTTTCACAGCCGTCAATGCACAGCCGGCATATCCACCACAACCACCACCACTACCAGCGTCTACTCCAGGCTCTTTCTCAGCCGTAAACGTACCCAATGGCATCCATCGAGACAACGGTGACTCGCGAACCTCGACACCACTCCGGAATGGCGGCAGCCCTATGCTGTCAGCGCACAACACACCAGACTTGCGACCGTCAGTCCTCGGTCTGACTCCGCTCTCGAGCGGGCAGGCATTCAATCACCTCAAGCGAACGCTGTCCCAAGAGACAGAGAGCGGTACGAACAGCGAGGTAGACGCGGCGAATGGGCGGCGCAGTAAGCGAGTAAAGCAAGGTAAGCGTATTCCGTGCGTGCAGACGTCCTGCAGCCCATCTCCACCCGTCGTTGAATCAGGGTTACATGCGCATGCTGGTCTCGACCCAGGCACACCTAATAGACGCGCTATAATTCTCATTGGCTGTTGAACCCGGCTAACATAAGACGTGCAGACGCGGCACCAACCGTGGCGGGCTCGCACATGACCCAGCCCCGACAAACAACCCCAGGTCGTCAGGTGAACCCACGGGTGCGAGCGCCCGATGAGCGCCCCGGAGATGTAAGTGCCTCGTCCCCAAAATGATTTCCATGTTAAAAAGCTATGCTAATTACATATTCTAGCGATGCGAGACTTGCGGTACTGACAACGATCCGTCTAACATCCTGCTCTGTGATAGTTGTGAAGCCGGCTACCACGGCTACTGCCTCGACCCGCCTGTCAAAGGTATCCCCGACAATGACTGGCATTGTCCTAAGTGCCTTGTTGGTACAGGCGAATTTGGGTTCGAGGAAGGAGGTGTCTACTCGCTCAAGCAGTTTCAAGAGAGAGCCCATAGCTTCAAGCAAGCTCACTTCGCCAACAAACTGGCTTTGGATCCTGCCACGAATACCTCGAAGCCAGTAACAGAGGACGATGTTGAGCGCGAGTTCTGGAGACTAGTGGAAAGCATTACTGAGACGGTGGAAGTGGAATATGGCGCAGATATCCATTCGACGACCCACGGAAGTGGGTTTCCGACCATTGAACGCAATCCCCGCGATGAGTATGCGACTGACCCTTGGAACCTGAACATACTTCCATACAACCCAGAGTCGCTCTTCCGCCACATCAAGTCCGACATCTCCGGCATGACTGTTCCTTGGTTGTACGTCGGCATGGTTTTCTCAACCTTCTGCTGGCACAACGAGGACCACTATACCTACTCTGCCAATTATCAACATTTTGGTGCAACCAAAACATGGTATGGCATTCCAGCTGAAGACGCACAGAAGTTTGAGCAGGCCATGCGCGACGCTGTTCCAGAGCTCTTCGAGAGGCAGCCCGACCTTCTCTTCCAATTGGTGACTTTGTTAACTCCAGACCAACTGAAGAAGGCTGGCGTTACTGTTTACGCGCTGGATCAACGGGCGGGAGAATTCGTCCTCACCTTCCCTCAAGCTTACCATGCGGGGTTCAATCACGGTTTCAATTTCAATGAAGCTGTCAACTTTGCTCCGTTTGACTGGGAGCCTTCCGGCGAGCTTGGTGTTGAGCGTTTGCGAGACTACCGGCGGCAACCCTGCTTTTCGCACGACGAACTACTGTTGGCAGCTGCAGCGCGGAAAGACGTCACTATCAAGACTGCCAAATGGTTGGGCCCTGCACTAGAGCGAATGCGAGACCGGGAACTTCAGTTAAGAGCAGAATTCCTCGACAAGCATAAGGCGTCCCAAGAGCACACTTGCCCAATAGATGGCACTGGAGACGCTGAAACGAAGTGCGAGATGGAACATCTGGTCGAAGAGAAAGATGTGCACGAAGACGAACTAATCTGTTACTTTTGCAAGGCGTATAGTTATCTTTCTCGATTCTACTGTTCCAATACGAAGAAGGTGCTCTGTTTGCGACACGCCGGCTGGTTTGGGTGCTGTCAAGGAAACTTCGAGGTCGACCGATACCTCGGTCTCCGTCACGAACATACCCTCATGTACAGAATGACGGATGAAGCTCTCTCAACGACCGCACAGAAGGTGATAGACAAAGCCGATACTCCAGAAGCTTGGGAAGCCAAGCTGGACAGTGTTCTAGAAAACGGGCCCAGACCACAGCTTAAGGCTTTGCGCGCACTGCTAAGTGAGGGAGAGAAGATCGATTGGGACTTGAGCGGCTTACCGGACCTGAAGGAGTTTGTTGAGAAATGCTCTGAGGTAGCAGAGGAGGCACTTAGTTATACTACGCGGAAACAGCAAAACCGACGGAAGAACGAACGAGTATGGAGAGGACGCGGAGCGGCCAGCAAAGCAGCGTCAGCAGCAGAAGCAGACGAGAAAGAGCGTGAGTACCGCAACGTCGACAATATGAAGAAGCTGCTCTCCACGGCCGACAACCTATGTTTCGACAGCTCGGAAATCGTTGCGCTTCGAGAACGTTACGATAGCATAACGGAGTATACACAAAGGGCAGGCATAGCCCTGCGGGACAGTCCAGCTCACTTCCGAATCGCCACTTTAGACGACCTGCTGGAAGAGGGGAAGGCTTTCAATGTCGACATCCCCGAAATTGAGGCACTTGAAAAAGTGGTGCGGCAGTTGAAATGGCTTAAAACAGTTCATGATCTCAGGTTCGAGCGATCGACTTTACAAGAAGTCACGGACCTTATAGCTCAAGGTCTTGAAGAGGCTATCCCTGAGCACCATCCAGAGATTCGATATCTCCAAGAGAAAAAGGTACAGGGTGAGTTGTGGGAGGCGAAGGCACAAGAGCTAATGTCCGTCGAGAACGTTCACTACCAACAGTTAGATGCTCTTTCTAAACAAGCTACTACTCTGCCCGTCAAGCCGGAAACGTTGGCCGCTGTCGATGCTATTCTTAAGAAGCAGCGCGATGCGCAGGAGCTGATAATGTCTCTGTATGAGCGCAGTAAAAATCCGGACTTCCGCCAGCGACCCAAGTATATGGAAGTTCGCAATGCTATGGAGGCACTCACTGTACTTAACAGCAAGCCCTCTGGGACCATTGATCTTGAAAAGGAGCAAAAGCGACATGAGGATTGGATGCGGCGTGGGAAAAAGCTGTTCGGCAAAGCCAACGCGCCTCTCCATATCCTGCACGCGCATATGAAGCAGGTCGATGACCGGAACCGATCCTGTTTTGATCTTTCAGATCAACCCCGCATGCCTGTCGAGCCAGCCTCTCGAGAGCAAACTCCCACGGACGAAGGGGATGTGGATGGCTCAGGATCTAGTCGTGATGTTTTCTGCATCTGTCGCAAGCCTGAAGCTGGTATGATGATCGAGTGTGAGCTGTGTCACGAGTGGTATGTTGTCCTGCCTCAAGTTGTTTGAGCAGAAGCTAACAGTTTTAGGTATCATGGCAAGTGTCTCAAGATCGCGAGAGGCAAACTCAAGGAAGACGACAAGTATACATGCCCCATCTGCGATTATCGAGTGAAGATTCCGCGGGACGCTACTCGGCCGAAATTGGAAGATCTGCTTGTCTGGCAAGATGAGCTTCCAACTATGCCATTCCAGCCAGAAGAAGAAGACACCCTCGAATCGATCATCGACCATGGCACTAGGTTCCGTGATTATGTAGCCAGGTACATCAACCCACTGATGTCGAGCCCGGATGAGCTCACAACACAACGTTTCTATCTTCGTAAGTTAGAAGGGGCAGAAATTCTTCTTTCCAACGAGATCAACTTCTTTCGACAGGAGTTGCATAGATGGGCGCCAGTTGCGCCGGCTCCTCCGCCTATTCTTCAAGTGTCTCTCTCAACGCGAAAGCCTCGTCCCACGAAACAGCAGAAGTTGATGAACCAGCTGGGAATTACAAACCCGGATGATTTGCCTCAACACTACCGAACCAAAACACACACGTTCAAGCCGGGCAAGTCTATGGAGCCTGGCAAACCTCAGTCACTCCAGCCTGCCCCTGAGCCGTCCCACACGCCACCGGGCGAGCCGCCTGGAATGCGTCGTGGCTTTGGCGACCAGGACTACTTCAACTCCGTGCCATCGACTTCGGGATACACTAATTCGCCGACGTTCACTACTAATGCTCTCAACTTTGGCGGCAACACATCGATCCAGCCAATCGATCCCGGTCTGTTCGACGGCCATGAACAAGGACCAACCAGTCCAATCCAGGACCCTTTCAAGAGCTCTAGCAGCGGCCACCAAGAGATGTTTGGTGACCTGGTGGAGGTTGGGGGTGGCCAGGCCGAGGAAGCTTTAGCTGTCACCGAGGGAAACCTCTACGTGGACTAAATGACTGTAACCTTTAACCCGCATCTAGATGGGCGACGGATCATTTCCTATGGCGTTTGCGGGCATTCGGAGTCTATGCATTGTCTCTGTATCCTAGGTTCACGACCCGACACGATTCCGGCGGTTATTTCTTTGTATCGATGCAGTCTTGCGTGTTTCTCTTACGTCTGTAGTCTACCTGTTCAGGAGGTCAGGCCTTTTTTCTTCGGTGGAGTTGCATTCGAAGGGGCTCTGCATTGTATTCTACCATGTTCTGATGGTCCCATGTTCTATGTTTCACACCCTGAGGGGTGTGTGTCTACGCAGGGCCGCTACGGCGATGCTTGCTCGAATGTCTAGTTATGGCAAAACTCAGTTTTGTATGCAGGGATAGTCTAGAATCAAAAGTTAATGTCTTGAGTAATGTGGTATGTCTTGATGTGCTTTGTTGATTGCATGAGAACTTATTGTAGCACCTGCGCAGCAGCACCCCTCAGAGTAGATTTCCAATAAAGTCCGAAATTAGTCGAAATGGATCAGACGAGTCTCTTCATTACAAGAAAATCGCATACTGTCATAGGAATGGCTCATGTCCATCTTCACCAGATGGACTGCCAGGGGTGGGGGCCCGCTTTGGCCAACTCAAGTCTTGGCGCCCTCATCTTTTTCGAATTGGCCGCGCTCCTCCGCATCTTCAGACGACAACTGAACATGCTTCCAAGCAGAGGGCTGCGGCCCGCGCATTTCGCTCTTTCAATTCCGCGACCATATTTGAGCAATCGCTCCATCGCGGCAAGACAAGTGCGTATTCCTGTTGCGTCCAATGCCAGCGGCCTTCACGCCCGCATCGCGCTTCCGCATCTAGCTTCACGACTGCTAGGACTCTTAGTCCTGTTGCATCAAACATAGCTTGCTGACATTGTGATTCTAGTTCTCCTCGATTCCCCGAAAGCCCACCCGGACCAAGCTCTCGAGTAGAACCAACCCGCTCCAATCAACCAACTGGAGAGCCGGAGCGTCGACCCCTCAACACACCCTCTTCGCCGCGTCTTCGGTCCGCTATGGCTCCTGGTATGCACCGTGGTCATGGGGTCAATCGAGTACTCCTCCGGCCGCTGGCGCTGTCACAACCTCGTCCGAGAACCTCATCGACCCCGCTGCAGTGCCAGAACCTGTTATGACGACCGCCACCCCCGAGCTTGCACCCGCTGGGATTGATCAGCCCGCAGTGGTAGAAAGCGCCTCGACACAAGACCCGCAGACTCTCGAAGAGCTCCTCAATATCAAAGCCATACCACCTCCTGCCGAAATCGTGCCCTTGGACCCCTCTAATGCGCTCACGCAATTGGGTCAGCTGAAGGCATTAGGATTGGATTATGGATGGGGCACATCAGCTTTCTTTGAGTGGATGATCGAGCACATCTACATCATGGGGGATCTAGGGTGGGGTGGCTCTATCATCGCATCGGGCTTGGTGCTACGATCCTTTATGTTTTATTTCCAGATGCAAGGCTCACATAGCATGGCGAAGATGGCCGCTATGAAGCCCCTTACAGAGAGTTACGAGAAAGAAACGAAACTGGCGATAAAAAGCGGCGATGTAGCAAGGCAACAAACTGCCAAGCAGCGTCAAAGCATGGTATACAAAGAAGTCGGAGTCGATCCATTTGCGGCCTTGAAACCCATGGCCGTACAAGTCGTCTTCGGTTTTGGAGCTTTCAGGTGCTTAAGAGGGATCTCTGACTTGCCCGCCCCAGGCCTTACCGAGCAGGGCTTTCTCTGGTTCCAGAATCTAAGCGTTTCGGACCCGTACTATATACTCCCAGTCATAACTGGCGGTGTCTCTTACGCCTTGCTCAAGGTATGTCTACATGCGCCGACTTCCCTACGGCTTTAGCTTGATACTGACACGATGTCGTCAGCTTGGTGGAGAGACGGGCTTACAGAACGAAAACACTCAAGCGGACGCGCGGAAAACGCTGCAGGTCGTGTTTCCCGTAATAATGATGGCCATCACCTTTTACCAGCCTGCCGCTCTTCAAATCTACTTCCTTACCACCACCTGCCTTGGTGTGTGCACTGGCTACCTGCTCCGGCAGGCCTGGTTCCGCAGGGTTTTCAGGCTCCACGCGCTGCCGACGCCGGAAAGCAACGCGCTCTTCTCAAAAGTAGTGAGTGGCGAAATCAAGCTCGATGCTATCACAGGCGAGGACGGCAAGGTAACATATCAAGTCCCCACCCAAGGACGGGCGGCCAAGGTACGCGGCTCCGACGAAGAGGCCATCAAGGCGCGCGGCATCACGCTCAAGACCGGCGCCGTAGTGCCCGCGCACATGCGCAAGCCGCGGCCCGTCATCGACTCGCAATACCCCGACCGCGACGTGGACTTCGATGACGGCGCGCCGAAGGGCTTGGGCGAGAAGGTGAACTGGGTGTGGCGCAACTACAAGCCTAGTCTTGTTGCGAGGCGCGTTGTTAAGTCGGCCTATGCGATCTTGGGCAGGTCGAATAAGGCGGATCCCGACGAGCTGAGGAGGGTGAGGGCGAAGCAGAAGGCGAAGGACTACGAGGTGCAGCGCAAGAGGAGGTTTGAGCAGCGGTTGTAGGCTTACACGGTGTGGGTCTGTTACTGTGAGGTGTATGATAGATGGATGTTCGTGCTTCTTGTGTTTATAGGGCTTTTGTACGGGATAGTAGATGGTTATTTGAGTGATGGATGGATGGATTGCAGTGGCAGCTACATAGGTGGTTTGCTGGGACGGGCCCCCTTCGTCCGGCATCGTACAAAAGATCAAACATACAACTCCTCGTATGTGTGTCTATAGGCCCGCAAAACGCCTTATGTAGTTGGTATTTGCACAGTCATGAGAACGGTGGTGTGCTTGGACATAATCTCATTCCTCCGCCCCCTATATACAGTTTCTTGCTGAAATGTGCATGCAACGTAGATACCCCCCCCTCCACGCCGCTATACAGTCTTCGGACTCTGATGGTGAATGTTATGGCTAATTTGCTGTTTGGTGTACTACTCGAGAGATGTCAGGGCGTCTAGTTCTTGGCTGTTGAGTTGCTGGCCGTTTCGCCGCCGGCGCTCGACGGGGTCGGCGCGCATTTCGACGCCGGGACCTACGGCGTGCGAGCCGGTTTCGGAGCGGTTGGAGGGGAATATCTGGGGGAGGGTTAGTAGTCTGCGCGCGATATATAACAGCTACCAGAAACTGTTGGGCACAGCCAGTACAGCAGCAATCAATCGTGCATCTTATCTTGTATCCCATTGCATCCGCTCGCGTACGTACCTTTGTCCCGCTCCAGCCCAGCCGGAACGCCAGCTCGTGCGCCACCAGTTCTCCGAAGCCCAGCATCACGCCGTTGATGAAGGGGAGCAGCAGGTTGATTGCGGTGCCGCGCGCCAGGCCCCAGAATGTGGGCGGTTTGTACAGGATGAGCGGCGTGGAGGAGGGGGAGGGCGGAGAGCGAGACGGCGAGGCGGAGCGCGAGCGCGGTGAGGCGGAGGCCGAGGCGTCGTCGTAGGGTTCGCTGTCGGAGGGCATGGTTATGCCGGAGGAGGTGAGGGGGGAGGACATTGGGAGGGTGGGAGGCGCGGTGGCGCTGAGGGAGGCGGGAAGTTGGTAGGGCGAGAAGCTGGCAAGACGGCTTGGGATTGTGGTGGATGAGGCTCTGCGTTTGATGCTGGGATTGGGTGCCAAGACCTGTTCGAAGCTTTGAAATATTTTGGAGAGCAAAAGCGCGTTTCTCGTCAGAAAGTACTCGTGTTGCTACACGTGGTTTTTGTGGGTAGCTTGTTTCCTTGCAAGTGAGAGTGGTTCGTTTGACACTGCCATCTCGCCGGTCGCTCTGGTCGACGAGGAAACAATCGACCGACGTCAGTCCAGGCTGCCACTGCCGCATCGGAGAGCTCGCCCCGCCACCTCCGCCGGAGCTCTACTAAATCCCCATCGCCCGCCACAATCTTCAACCTCTCCACCGAAAACCCCCCCAAACGTACTCAACCCTTGCTATCGCCATGTCTTCGGGTCCTCCTGACAACCAGGACGAGGTCATTGCCCAGCTCGCAAGCTTGACCGGCCTACCCCCCGCAGAGGCACGTCGAAACGCACAGAATATCAGCGCGTCTTACTAACACAACCACAGGCCGAGCAGTACCTGACGGCAAACAATTGGGACATCACGACCGCCGCAGCCCTCTACTACACTCAGCTCGAAACCGCGCAGGAAGACGAGCCCGACGTCGACGTCGACATGGCTGGCGACGATGAAGCACCGAGTCCGCCGTCTGAGGCCCCCGCGCAACCGCAGCCTGGCGGCGGACGCACGCTTGGAGGTGCCTATGTGCCCCCAGAGCCGTCTGCATCGTCGTCGCGGCCGGAATCCAGCCGTCGACAAGCTCCGCCGCGGGGCCCGAGGACCATACAGGACTTGCAGGGCGGCAGCAGACCCGGGCCCGCTGACGATGGCGACCATTCGTCGGACGAGGACGACAAGGACGACGAGAACCAGGACTTCTTTGCCGGCGGGGAGAAGTCCGGCCTCGCGGTGCGGGACCCCAACCAGGCGACTCCGCGCGATCATATCAACAGCATCCTCAAGAGGGCCCGACAGTGAGTTGGACAGTGTGCAGCCTCGATTCTAACCCGCAAAGCTAACTCGGTCCAGAAACGTACCTCGCCCCGGCGGTGACGAAGAACAACCTACGTCGCGCTTCGCGGGCGCCGGTATGACGTTGGGCGGCGACGACGCTCCCTCGCGCACCATCGCTGATCCCAGGGCCGAGGTCCCGCAGCCTGCTCCGCGCGTTCGTCGCGAGCTACATCTGTGGCGCGATGGCTTCTCGGTCGACGATGGCCCTCTCTTCCGCTACGACGACCCCGCCAACGCTCGCACACTGGAAATGATCAACACGGGCCACGCCCCACTCCATATTCTCAACGTCGAGCACGGCCAGGAGGTGGACGTCGAGGTGCACCCGCACAAGGACCAGGACTACGTGAAGCCGAAGAAGAAGTGGGTCCCCTTTGGCGGTTCCGGCCAGCGCCTGGGTAGTCCTACCCCTGGTGCGAGCTCCGCGGCCCCGCCCGCAACGGCTGCAACGGCTGCACCACCCAGTACGACGACACAGGCCTCGACCTCGACGGCTTCTGCGCAACCCTCAGTCGACGTCGATGCCTCTGTCCCGACGATTACGCTCCAGATCCGGCTTGGTGACGGCACGCGGCTCCAGTCACGCTTCAACACCACCCACACCATGGGCGACGTGTACAGCTTCGTGAATGCAGCTAGCCCGGCAAGTTCGCAGCGCGAGTACGCCCTCATGACAACGTTCCCGTCCAAGGAGCTAAACGACAAGGGCCAGGTACTGGGTGACATGGGCGAGTTCAAGCGCGGTGGCGTGGTGGTGCAGAAGTGGAAATAAAGAGGCATTGGGAGTCATCGTGTTCATTAGTGCGGCCTCAAGACCTCGCTAGGGGCATTCTATGTGGGGAGCGGTACTTTGCGGTCGCCTCGTCCTTCGTCCTGAAGATGCGCGTCGATAGATAGATGCAAATCCGCTGTGTATTGGACCCGTCACGGCGGGCAGGCAGCATTAGTGCGGTAGTTTAGAACCGGCATATAGTATAGTATGGTGCAGGCACGGCGGGAGTTTCTAAATTCTACGCCATGGCCAGGAGCATGCGCATCTGACATATCTGGCATCAGCCCACGGGCGAAATGGCATCGGCTTCTACACTTGTGCATGTGCGTGCCAGGTATATTGAGTAGTTAGCCGACTTGGGCGTCGTACAGGCGTACTGTAATAAGTAACTGAGGTGATGTGTGTGGTGGTACAGACGTCGACGGTGGAGTGGCATGCGGCTGCACGATGGCGCGAGCGGCCGCTTGTAAAATGCATGCATGTCTGTCTGAGTGAGTGAGTGGGCAGTGAGTAGGTACCGAGTACAGTAAGGTATCTAGTGTGTGTGACTAGGAGTGAGGGTGGGATGACAGAGGGTCACTAAGATGTTGAGTAAGCCACGGTGTGTCGGCGTTGGGTCCGACCTTGGACTCGAGTTCAGCTATAGATACTAGGAGTTCTGGAGAGTGCAGTACAGAGTGGAGTCGAGTAGTTCAGTGCTATATCTGTGTATGTACGTAGGTCCTACCTACAAGAGGGTAAGCCGTTGGTGTCTAGGTGCTTACCTACGAGCTTAGGCTGGTGATCCGTGCAGGGCCTGCGAGGTCGATGCGGGCTTACAGCAACTAAAACCCGCGTAAGAAATAAGAAAGCAAAAAAGAAGCCTATCCGCACATATTTATTTTTAGGCGTAGCTGAAGCCTGATCCCCTGCCCATCTCCACCACTTGCCACTTGGTTGGTGGTGGCTTCGGTGCAAAATCACGGCGACGGCGGGTTGTGGGCTGCTGGGTCGGCCGCCCGTTTCGCAGCAGACTCGGCGCAGATGTTCGAGCAGCCGTCGCACGATTCGCCGCGCATGCTCCCGTTGGCATGCTCCCTGTCGATCCGCGGCCTGGGTGAGCCCCGGCATCCCTGTGGCCTGCTTCTGCTTCTGCTTCTGCTTCTGCTTCTGCTTGGTGCGGCAGGGAGGCAGAGGGAAGGGGAAGGGGAAGGGGTCGAATCCGTAAATCCCGAAATTGAGTCGAGTTCACACTGACTGCACTCGCGGCACCCACGCTGCACTGCACTCACGCTGCACTGCACTCACACTGACTGCACTCCACACACTCATCTATCATCTACCTGCGAGGCCCCCCGCCCGCCCGCTCCGCTCCTTGTATGTGCTGCTGCTGCTGAGCGACTCCGCCGACCCCCGACTGCGAGAGAGACCCTTTTTGCTGCCTCTTGCTCTGCTCTTCCGTTTGTGCCGTTGCACCACCGCCCGAGCCTCTCCTTTGGGCCCGATCCGGTCCCCGTCGCTGTGCCTGGGTGCTGTGGCCAGCTGTCCTGCAGCGTGCGACGCCGCGCCCTGCCGCCGCGGATCCAGTGCGGACGCGGGTTTTGGCTTCGGCCTGCGCGCCATAGGAGCAAGCAGCCAGCAAGACGGGTGGTCGTCCCCTCATACTCCGTACCTTTGTAGCTATATATCGAAAGCCGGCCTGAAGAGGGTCGCGGTCCCACGGTTCGGATTCCTCGTCGCCGCCCAGCGATAGCGCCGGCACGCACGCCTCTCCCGCCCGCCGTCTCGTCTCATCCCATCCCATCCCACCCCATCCCCCGATCCCTCGTCGCTCGGCCTCGAAAGCGATGCCGCTACCCAGCCGTTCGTAAAGCACCGAATCCGCGTCTCTCACGTTTGCTCTTGCTGCCTGTTGTAGTTGGAGACCAGCCTCGCCCTGTTGAGCACCATGCTCGTCCGCTCGTCGCGCAGATTCGCGTTGCTCTGCTTCGTCGCCTTCATCGTCGTTCTCGCCGTGCTGCGCCAGACCCCTTTCGACCGGGCCCCCCGCGAGTACGAGCAAGGCCCGCTGCATCACGCCTCGTCCAGCAACACGTACCCGTCGGACCTGCTCAGCCAGAATCGCCTCGACCAGGGGCCGAAGAACCAGGCCGATGTCTACGACGCACCGCTGACTGCGGGCGGCGCTGAGTCAGGCGCCACGCTCGTCAAGGGCTACGATGCCCAGAAGCCCACAAAGGCCACGCTGCCGTGGATGAGGAAGATGAAGCCCGTCGAATCGCCGCCGCCGAAGCCGCCGAACGTCAAAGAGTACATCAAGCAGATGCTGAAGTGGGGCCGGCCGACGTGGGATGGGCATTGGCCGCCGTTTGGTGACTACATCGACAAGGAGTACGATCCCAATCGGTGGGAGCAGTTTCCCATGTAAGGCCCAAGATCTCACTGCTGGCTTATCGAGGGGATGCTGACTGTAATGATAGGGACTACCGAGTATACAAAGCCGGACATAACAAGCTCAACAAAACTATCGCCTCCGACCCGCAAGCCTATAAACCTTTCCCCAAGTACAACACAAAGGACTGGAAGAAGTCGTGGAAAGGCGAATATGTGGCCTGCACGGGTCCGCGAGGAGTGCCGCTCAATATCAGCACCGACGATGAGGTTCAGGTCTATCCAGGGGTGCCGCCTGAGTTCCCGAAGGCATTTGCTGGCGGATACGATGTGATTGGCCTGGATGGGGATATCTGCTTCGATCGTTACTCGCGCTATGGGCCGTACGGATTCGGCGACGACGAGTTCCCGGAAGACGTGGAAGATTGGAAAGCGCCCGGGACTGTGCCCGATTGGGATAAAGTAGCTTGGGGTCAGCTTCAGGACGAGTGTTTGGAGCTGAACCAGAACCGCTATCGCCCTGAAGCCCGCACTCGGGTGGTCAGGATCCCGAGCACGGCACTGCCAGAACCCCTAGCTGCCTCTGCAGCGTTTGCTATGCCTACCAGTGTGAGTTCGGGATACATTGAAAGCCGGGGTACAGTCCAGCCTAAATATCATCACCGCACCGCAGTGCTGATCCGCGCCTGGACTGGGTACAAATACGAAGAGAACGACATCACGGCGATCCGCGCCATGATATCTGAGTTGTCTCTGCAGTCCGGCGGCGAATATCAGGTTTTCCTGTTCGTACACGTCAAGGACCGCGATCTCGCCATTTTCGACGACCAGGCCCTGTACGACCGAGTTCTCCGAGAGAATGTCCCGGAAGAGCTCCGGTCCATTGCTATCCTTTGGTCTGAGTCAATATTCCCCCGGTGGTACCCGGAGGTCATGGATTGGCAGGTCTACTGGCAGCAGTTTATGTGTCTGCAGTGGTTCAGCTTGACCCATCCCGAATTCGACTACATCTGGAATTGGGAAACCGATGCGCGGTACACTGGACACCATTACCATTTCTTCGAGAAGATATCTCAATTCGCGGATAAGCAGCCGCGAAAACTACTTTGGGAGCGAAACAAGCGATATTACCTCCCATCTATACACGGATCATACCAGAACTTTGTCGAGAACACCCACGCGGATGTTCTCAATGCGTCTGCAAACTCACTGATTCCAGCGCCAGTATGGGGTCCTCGTCCCTGGGCGAGGTGCGATCCGCCTCAGAAACCGCTGGGTCCGACACCCCCTACGTCTTTCGAGGAAGACAACTTCGAGTGGGGCGTGAACGAGCCGGCAGATTTTATCACCTTACTCCCGATTTGGGATCCACGAAACACGAGCTGGTCGTACAAGGATAAGATCTGGAACTACCTCCCGGGCGTGCGACCCATCTTCACCCCCGAGGACGGAGCCGCGGACTGGTTCACCCATCCCGACTTTGTGGGCATCGATCGCCGTGTCTTCATCAACACCGTGGTGCGCTTCAGCAAGCGCATGTTACAGTCGATGCACGAGGAGAATCTCGTGGGACGCAGCATGCAGGCGGAAATGTGGCCGTCCACAGTGGCACTCCAGCACGGCATGAAGGCCGTCTACGCCCCGCACCCCATCTTCAACGACCGCCACTGGCCGACGGGCTACACGGAAGCCATCTTCGACACGGCCAACACGGTCGACGAGGAGACGGGCGGCACCATCAACGCCGTGCAGGGCGCCTGGACCGAGCAGGGCGACTCGCCGTACAACCACGACCGCGAGTACAACTTCCAGGGCTGGAGCTGGTACTACGCGTCCCGCTTCCCGCGCGCCCTGTACCGCCGCTGGCTCAACTGGCCCATCGTCAAGCAAGACTGGGGCCTCGAGGAGGAGGTCGATGGCGGCGAGGGCAAGGACGGCGAGCTCCAGCAGAAGCGCATGTGCATGCCCGGTATGCTGCTGCATCCGGTGAAGCGCATGGACAAGAGCCTGGTGCGGCCTTGAGCGGAGAGGACATGGGCGCTGCATGCTCTGATCTAAGCTGATCTACACTATGGATATATGGAATGCTCGTTGTTGGTTACTGGGGTTGGATAGGAAGACTGGAGGCAGGGAGCACGCTCGTACCCTCACGCATGCTCGCACGCAGCACTACGCATTTGCATCGCATTCTATTGTTTTTTTCGCGCGCTATTTCGCACATACCCGGCATATTCTTTCCCATATATTCCTCCCGCCGTTGACTGTTGTTGTTGCTGCCGCTAGAAAAGCTTTTTTTTATTATTTTCCTTTACGTTAGCCCGGTAGGGTGTTCGCCCTGTCTGGCTTGAGATACAGATTGAGACTGGGTGTTTTGGGCGTTTGGGATGGGTAGATTGGGTGTGTGTGTGTGTGGTTGTGGGTGTGGATGTGCTGCTGGGTGGAGGGGGGGGTTGATGAAGTTGTGGTTGTGTTGTTGTTGTTGATGTTGGATAGTGGCGAGGAGGGGAAGAAGGGGAGAGGGGGTTGGATACTGGGTGTGAGATGGTGAGATGTGGAGGCGTGACAGCGCGAAGCCGCGAAGCCAAGAGGTGCGGTGCGGAAGGTGCAGAAGGTGCAGAAGGTGTATGATAGGATAGCATAGTAGCAGCGCGCGCGCATCGTGTTGTGTAGAAGGGGACAGATAGATTTTTTGCGGGCCTTGGGAATTGGACATTTTCAACTATTGGATTATTAATTGCTAACTTGAGCATCTTGTGTTTGAGTCTGTTTGTTCTTGTCCTTGCACCACGTATGTATGTATGTGGACTTGTCCTGGGGGGAAGGGGGGGGGGGGGTTGAGTTGAGTGTTAAAGAGATTGGGAGATTGGGAGGGAGGGTTGCGGGTGAGTGATGTTGGAGAGAGCGAGGAGGGGGGGGGGTTGGAAAAGTACGGTGGTACGTCGGCGGAGAAATCCGTGGGGAGTGGTAGGTAGGTAGGTGGATAGATGAATAGATGGATAGATGGAGAGGGGGGTGAGTACGCGGAATAGGGTATGGCTATGTGTGTATGTACGTTTACGTGTGTGTATGTGTACGTGTACGCTCTCCAACAGCCGTGTGCACAGAGTCCTGTTTCCCTCCTCCGCAAAGACAAACATCGAACAACAACAACGGGCGCGCTGTACTCGTATCTGATGCCGTTACTTTGAATTTCCATGTGCGCAACCAAAACCAGATAACTCGACTCGTGGCGGAACGCAACGCAACGGAGCGGAGCGGAGCGGAACGACCGAATAGGGTAGTGGAGGGCAACTGTGTAACTTGTTTCCTGGCCAATGTGTGGCTTGCAAGCCGGCGATGGTGTGGTGTTGCGGAACTGGAGTGAAGTGAAGGTACAGTATTAGGTCAAAAGGATCCGGACAGTATGCTCTATCCGAAAATACCTTGTTTGTCCGGATACTTTTGACGAGGCGCTGTAGATAGGCGGGGATGGGGTTGAGGTCTTGGTTGCCGAGTCTGGGATTTTGGCGCGTAGGCGTCTCGGAGATTCGGATGGTATGATACCGGCCATACTACGTATAGGACTTGTATATTTCTCCCCCACACTTACTCCTTGCCACCCAACTCCTTCTCCTTCGCCATAGCCCTTTCCTTCCCCCTCCGCTCCTCCCTCTCGCTATACCGGTCGCCAAACAGCTCGAAATGGCCGCGCATCACGAGCGTGTACTTGACAAACTCCTCCATGCAGTCGACCAGGCGGTCGCGGTTCCCGCTCGGTAACAGCCGGCTGCCGCCCTCGCGCGGGTCATCGGCATCCGTGAACTGCGTGTACGCCTGCGGCACGGAGCTCTGGTTCGGGATGGCGAACATGCGCATCCAGCGCCCGAGGATGCGCAGCGTGTTGACCGTGTTGAACGACTGCGAGCCGCCGCTGACTTGGGCGATGGCGAGCGTGCGGCCTTGGGTCGGGCGCACGGAGCCCGTCGAGAGCGGGATCCAGTCGATTTGGTTTTTGAATACGGCGGTCTGGGGGGGCGAGTTGTTAGTGGTGGGTGGGTGTACTTCTTGCGTCAGTGGTGGGCTGCTCAGGGGCTACTGACGATGTTGCCGTGCTGCTCGGGGCTGATCCAGACGTGGCCGTCGCTCCACTTGCTCAGGTCACGCAGTTCTTGCACTTTCGTGTGCGAGTGCTGGACGTCGTCTTTGACGGGGAGGCCCGTGGGGTCGTAGACGCGCACGTCGCAGCCTAGACGGAAGAGGATGCGGCTGGCTTCGTATGCCAGTAATCGGGAATAGGACCTTGTAATCCCCCGTGAGCTTCGCGGCTCAACTCCATTAATCCAGAAATTCGATTTCGGCCTTCCTCCCCTGCCCTAGAAGCCAAATTGGTTGGAATTAACGCACTCACCTCTTCCTCAGACTCCCCACCAGCACCAACACTCTTAGCCGCTCCGCTCCCTCTTTCTCTAGCACCTCTCTTTCCACCATCTTCAACACACTACTGAGCTCCAGCCGCGCGACCCAGTCCTCGCTCGCAGTCTCGTCGTCCAGTACGAATGGTCGGTAGAAGCGGCGCGTGCGCATTGAGTCCTCTGTGATGGGAATGGCGAAGCTGCGGCCTGCGTAGGCGGGATCGACGGCTAGTGAGGTGGTGGGGCGTGCGGCAGCGGTATTGTTGAGGTCTACATTTGCGAGGGGAGGAGGAGGAGCCGAGTTTGGGAGTGTGGAAGCCATTCGGATGGTGGTGGGGTACCGAAGTGCGAGTCTGATGAGAGGTCTGAGGAGTGCGAAGGTGCGGTGGAGGGGGGGCATGTGTGGATGTTGAAGCCAGATAGTTGTTGTAATTGGAGATTGATGCTCGAATTTATAGGCAGGCAAAAGTGTACTGGTATTAGTGGTCAGGAGGAAATAAATTGGTGTGATCTATTTATCGCGGATAAGTCGCGGTACTTTGTAGTGCACATAGTGTATGTCACTCCCCAGCCACGATTGGTCGGAGCCTTCTAGTCAGTATCCACATGTAAATGGTAATCATCCACTTGCCTACTTATATAGCAGTGACCTCATCATCATCACTGCAGTTTTCACGTTTTGTGGTCGAAGAAGAACGGACAAATACGTGCATTATGATCGAAACCACGCCGCGAAGCCATTTCGAAACGGTCATGTTGCCTTACGAGGAGCGCGTTTCTGAGGAGCTATAGAGTGTTGGTGTCTGCCGCTCGGTCTAACTTCAAAGGTCACAGTTGTCGCAGAAGGCCTGAAAACGAACTCGGTAAACTCTGCGTCCGACAGTTATGCACGTGTACTCTACCTCTTAAAACGTACTCTCAAGTAGCGTATCTCTTCCGCGGTGGAGCATTCCGGTCCTTGCCCTGATGATCATCCAAGAGAGCTGAGATTCCGAGCTTGCATGCTGTCTGCGGTCTGGTGTTTACGGCAGCCCAGAGACATGGAATCGTGGAGCAACGTATGGCTCGGGCCTGCCGTCTTGATGTATGTTAACGGCTCGGTTTTAAATGAGACATGCACTAGGTAGGACTTGGACAGTACGCAGTTGGCTCAAAGGCGCAACCGCAGTATTGGGACGCGAAGATATACCGCGACTCGTTAATGTATGGAAAGAGCGTTCGTTGTGTGTTTCGTTTCCATCGGGACCCCGTTTTGGATAATATGGAGATGCAGCCCCTTTGGTTCCATAATAGCATCACAAGGACGGCGCCGAGGAAGAGTTGTTTTCAAAGCAGTCTTTGATCATGGCTGATGGCAAGGTGGAGTGGAGTCAGGATGGTGAGTAAGTGTGATCTCGGCCGGCTTCCGGCCCGACTCGATTCCGATGGCTTGGCACCGCAACGATTTTGATTGCCCTTACTGTCGTCGGAACCAGCAGCAACAATGTCCAGCAAGGTCGGTAACCTATGGTCTCATGACAGCGAAAAGTCTGTGCTAACTCATATCAGAGCGATGACACTCCTGCCTCCATCCGCATTCGTGAGAACCAGCGGCGCTCCCGAGCTCGGCGCAAAGAACTCGTCTCAGATCTCCAGAAACGAGTGGATACATACCAGTTAAAAGGCGTTGCTGCCACTCAAGAAATGCAGCGTGCAGCACGAGTGGTCGTCCGAGAGAATGTGCGGCTCCGGAATCTGCTGGCGCGCTATGGTGCTTCGCAACAAGAGGTGGACCGTCATCTGCGGTCTTTCAATGACGTAGATGCTATCAATGGCGGCGCTGCAAGCAATACGGTGAACGTTATGGCATTGATCCAAAACGCAGCTGTCGAAAACGCCCTGGATCCTCTGCTTGATACCGCACCAGCCTGCACCCAAGGGCACCACCTGGGGGAGAAGATGGCAAACGCCGACCAGGTATCCTCGGTTGACCAGAGTAATTCGAGCCCATTGCATACACCAGAACGAGATCCGACGCCTGCGCTGTTTGACGTACGGCCCATAGAGCGAGATAGTACCCCACGCGCGGGAATACAATTCGAACCACCGGTTACTAAAGTCGCGGACAGTCCTAGCGATGCACAAGCTCACCGTGAAGCGTCCACTTGTACGCCATCTGCTGTGGAGAAACTTGGCTCATGCACCAATACTGTCGACTGCTTCTGTCCTCCTACCACAATAGCTAGACGGGAACCTTCTGCCTCTGGACTGGAGATCTCATGCGAGACAGCCGCTGCCATCATTGCCGAAATGCGTGGGGATGGTGACAGGGATTCTATACGCACTTCGCTGGGCTGCAACGGCCCAGGAGATTGTACTATCAAAAACAGTACTGTGCTGCAAATAATGGACGAGAGGTGAAAGTCATGGTTCCACAACGACGTCCTTTCTGGAGCCCCAGGACTGTTTAAAGCATACGGCCCTCCGACAGTGAAATCCTGTGAACCACACCCTCGCACATACAGTAATAGTAGTATCTTACGACTGGTTTTCCGATATACTATGGGACATTGACCTAGACCATTTCGATGACCCTCCGGGCGGAGCAAGGATCCTTGCCCGCTACCCGCTCGGTTGCACAGCCTCCCTCAGCTCATGAAAGTTATCTGTGGCTGAAGGGCGGAGCAAATGTTATCAGCTGCTATATCAGTCTACATATCCTGCCTTCAGCTTCAATTCCTTTGGTCATTGCTGCCTGCCTCTCTGTTGGCCTACTCACAAATTTACTACATGGTTGTCACTGCTGCACCACAACTCGAAACTCCGACACAGACCTCAACGGTTGCACATAAAATATTATCAGGCTTCTAAGTTTACTAGAAACTGCTGGCTAATTGCCCCGCCTTTTCCCTACCTCATCCGCATGGCAATCGATCTCATCTCGCGATGACGACCCAATGGAAGCTATCACCTCGAACGCTTGTCGACAATAGGTTCACAGACACGAGTTTCGAGGCAGCGCATGATGAGCTTTGTGCACAATGTCGAAAGATTGATTTGGGGGCGATTTTCGATCTGGCACCACTAGAGGTGAACCGTATGGGCACTGAAGTATGCACATTCACGGGGCTGAACCGGTCGATGAAAGATGCGGCATGTCTGTTATGCCGAACAGTCGCATCTCTGGTATTCTTGGATTCGACTCGATCTTCGCTTCAGGACTACGCATCGGGCCAACTGTTAGCCCTTCCATCGTCAAGCATATCTGGATACAACAACCCGGAAATGCGAGGACACCTAGTGATATGCGTTATCTCGTTGGACTCCAGGCCTGTAGTATGGGATTCCGTACGTCGCTGTGCTGCCAACTTGGCGGGAGTGATATTACCCTCGGCAAATGCTACAACTGAGCACTACACCTGCCATGGAGTCGATTTGGGCACTCGAACAAATCCTTTCAGGATTCGTGAGATGCTCTCCCGGTGTGCCAAGGAACATCGTGAATGCTTGCAACCAACACATTCATTTCCGATGCGTGCTCGGGTAATCGATTGCAACACTCGGCGGCTTGTACCAATGACCGAACATTGCAGATACCTCGCGCTTAGTTACGTCTGGGGTAACCAGAAATCCGAAGCGACGCTCGCCGTTGAAGAGGTAGTGTCTAGTGCCGATGAGGTACCCTCTGCTCTTCCTGCCACGATTGAGGATGCAGTGAGGACTACTCAAGATTTGGGATTGAGATATCTCTGGGTGGACCGGTACTGCATCGAACAATATCATTCAGCAGACAAGAAGTATCAGATTAATCAAATGGCAAACATCTACAACCGCGCTGTTGCCACTCTGTGTGCCCTCGGCGCTCATGACAATACCGGTCTCCCTGGTATCTCCAGAAAGAGGATTGCATTTACTTCTTTCCGGATACGTGGACGCTCGTATTCAGTCAGCCCTGATCCTGGACTCCTTCAAAAACACCTCGAAGAGTCTGTGTGGTCGACTCGCGGGTGGACGTTCCAGGAGGCACTGTTATCACGGAGATGCATATTTTTCACAGACGAGCAGCTGTTCCACGTGTGTCGCAAGTCATGTCAATCTGAAGGCATCTCACAATCGACGCCCTTAGCCGACCTAGTTTTATGGGGCTCTTTCACCAACATCTTCACTATGGTGCTGGACAACGAAGTTAGGTGGAGCACCGACGATATATTAAGATTCTATGACCATGCACAGCATTACCAAAGAAGGCAATTTACTCTCGACACTGACGCTTTACCCGCGTTTAAAGGTTTCCTATCGGTCGCGGGCAATCAATCGTACTATGGGGTACTCGTATTTGACATAGACTACGCGGGATCTACTGGACGCCTTCAACCAGGGCCCTTGAAGTTGTGGGGTTTTGTACACGGTCTTGTGTGGGAGGTTGAAAGGTACCTCCTTAATGGCGACAACCTCCGCTCAACAGTGCCATCATGGAGCTGGTTGTCCCGGAAATATGCTCTTCCGCGATTTCTAGCACTCGATCCTATCCTTTCCGCTCAGCTCAGTCCTACAGGACTCGCCTGTGTGGGGTCCTACTCCGAGATGGACTCAGGATTATATTTCGCGCAGATCCACGTAAAGAATTTCGATGGACTTGTGGTGGCGATGCAAGACTTCCTCGAGGAGCATCAAGGACTGATGGTTGTTCCAGGTTCATCACCATACCTCTATGTGACCTCATTGCTCGCAGAGTTTACCTGGACCGGAGATGGCTTCAGTTCGCACAAACTCTTTTCCTTTTATATGGGTGGTCGGTCATATCATCTTTCTCCCTCTAGCAATCGCATTAGATACGACAAGGCACCACACAACGGCCCACAACAAGACGGAGGGACGGAACGATTTTCTGCAATTCTGTTGCTCTCTAAACACTACCCTGACAGCGTTAGACGCACATGGCACTGGCTGATTGTCAAGCGTAGAGATGACGGAACATACAGACGGACTGGACTAGTCACCATCTATTGGTTCGGTGGGAACGATGACATGGCAAAGATGGTTACAGAAAACTTCGATAACAAGACGACCATTTGTCTGGGATGAGTTTTTCCCGACGCTAGTAGCCAATGGCCCACGAACCACCTGCTGTGCGACTTCGAGATGAGTCTTGTTATAAGCCTATCGCCATGTCGAGGAGCCTGCTAATGATGTGTGTGTCTGATGAGAAAGCAGGTGCTCAAACAAAGCCCGAAGAAGCAGGAGGGGATGGCTAGTACGAGGTAGGCCGCAATAGTCAGGTCGACGGTCGCTGCGGATTGCTGATAACCACAGCGCCGCTGAAGGAACTGATATCATGGTGGCGGGCGGATATTGCTAGAAATGTATGCCAAGACCCGGGGCGGGGCTGCGCCTTGTCCCAATCGAGAAGGTGGACACAGGCAGTCCGGATACTCGAGATACGCCGCGCGGAAAGCTCTACCCAGCACTCGGCGCTTCCGACCTTGTGGCTCGTCTATATAACGAGTGCATCCGGCATTAATCTCAAGCTGCACGACAGTCCCTCGCTGCCGTCGTCCTGATCCTTCCACTGCAGTATCCACCATGAGGGTCACCGCCTTTCTCGGCTTGCTCCCCGGGCTCGCGCTTGCATCCGACGTCCTCAGCGTTGCCCTTCGAGCAAAAGATTCAAAGGACCTCTACAACGTCATCCGAGACAACAGCGATCTCGATTATGGCTGCCGACCCGTCATTATGCGCTCAGAAGGCGAGCACAAGCTGCATGCTACCGTGTCTGGTGCGCAATTGGATATGCTGAAGCGGAGCCTGGATTCCGACGTCGTGCGCATTGATATGCTGGAGAACCTCAACAAGAGACAGGCGCAGACGGCCCCCATTGGCAAAGGCGATCGATTCCAGGGAGGAAAGATTGCTCCTAGAGGACTGGGATCTCGCAAAGCGGGCGAGTCCGCAGCACTCGGTCCGATCTTGAACGTGGACGAGGTTACGTCTGCCTTGAAAGGATTGGCCAATCAGTATAAGATGGAAACCTTCACGCTTCCCTACAAGACATACGAAGGACAGACAGTCACTGGCGGAGTGGCAAACAAGGCTGAGCAGAAGAAGAAGGACAAGCAGTACATCTACCTGACCTCTGGCATCCACGCCCGGGAACGCGGGGGTCCTGATAATCTCATCTACTTTATCAGCGATCTCCTGTACGCAAACGAGCACCGGACTGGTCTTACCTACGGAAACAAGACTTACACCAACTCGCAGGTCAAGACGGCTCTCGGCACAGGCATTGTCTTCGTTCCACTAACCAACCCCGATGGAGTGCGATATGATCAGAAGAATGGCAACCGTTGGCGAAAGAACAGGAACCCGGCGAGCTCCACGCCAGGCAATGCGCGTACTGTTGGTGTTGACTTAAACCGCAACTTCGACTTCTTGTGGAACTACACCAAGCACTTCGACCCTAGCGTATCCCCTGCCTCCAACAACCCCTCGTCGGAAGCATTCTATGGCACTGCACCCTTCTCGGAACCTGAGACCAAGAACTATGCCTGGGTCTATGATCAGTTCCCCAAGATCCGCTGGTTTATCGATGTACACTCTGCTGCAGGTACAGTTCTGTACTCTTGGGGTGACGACGTCAACCAGGCATCCGACCCAACGCAGAATCTCTTCAACCCGGAGTTCGACGGAAAGAGAGGCGTTGTCGAAGATTCCCTGTATAGGGAGTTCATCGACGAACAGGACTGGTACAATGTCGCTCTTCAAGCCAACCGTACCACGAACGCTATGACTGCTGTCGGAGGCCGTGACTATGTTCCGCAGGCTGCCGTCGGCCTCTACCCGACGTCGGGTGCCAGCGACGACTGGTCTTTCAGCCGCTGGCACAAGGACAAGAATGTCAATAAGGTTTACGGGTACACCATGGAGTTTGGATACCCCACCAACTTCTACCCTACTTCCGAGGAGTACATTAACAACATCATTGATACTAATGCTGGGTTCATGGAGTTCTGTCTGACGGCGGATGAGATTGGTCTCAAAGACTGAAGATGAGCGTGATTGAGAAACGAGACCATGATGATGCTGCGTATTAGTAGCGATTAATGCATTTTGCTAAACTCCCAACATATATTTGTTTTGAACACTGCCACCTATCCTGTGTACATCGCACGAGCGAGGCCATACACTCGTGACGTCGTGGTTGCCCCTTTCAGCTGGCTGGCTGCGCCTATCCTAGAGGCGCAACAGCGCAAAACCGGTGAGTTGCGGTCCTCACGGTGATTGGACGGTAGGCGAGGGCGACCTACCGCCCAAAGGGCGAGCAGGACCTCGCCCCAAATCCACCCCCGGGGAACTTGACCATCTCCTCCGTCCCCCTTCGACCTTTATTATGAACTCCAACCGCGCATTCACACAGATTCATAACTCTAGTTGCGCTATCGTTGCTGAAGCTCATTTTACACATAAAATCTAACAAGCAGGAGCGATCAACTAGCAGCGCGACAGCCTTGCAGTGTATTACCATCCAAATAAAGCGACCGGTTTCATCGCTCGTAGCAGCGGGCCTGATGGAAGGGTCTAGCAGTTATGTGAGTCGTCGCAGGAACTTTGAAATAGCCATTGGATTTGACGTCTTCCAGCCTTACTCCTCGGATTCGTCGACATCTTACTTCAATGACACGCAGCAAGACTCCGGGGTATACGATCTCACTTCTTCTCAATCAACATCTACCGGTAATCAAGCATCAGAAGATGTCGATATTGATCCATTTGCCTTCAACATCTGGACAAGGCTGAGCAAGGCCGTCAAAACGGTACGCCCAGGTGAGCAAAAGCAGAACGTCTCCGACCAGCTCACGAAATGGGACAAATGGTTACATGATTTTTATGTTAACTGTGGTCGTCAACTGCCTAGCGACGACAAGGTTCTCATAATTTCCGTTCTTATTAGCGTGCCTGAGCGTGCTGTGAACGCACGGTTTCGGCAGTACTACGACATTGACAATCCCTACACTACTATCGCTCCCGATCATCCATGCCACAGCTTTCAAGGCACAGAAGTCTCGACTCAGGCGGAGCTCGGGAACTGGGTGGGTCCGGAAACTACTCATTCAGTAGCGACTGCCCAGTATCCGTTCTCCATGGGACCTGCCCATGTTCAGGGTGTTACTCAAAACTCGACATCTGTTCTAGGTAACGTGGTTCACCCTACTCAAACGCCACTACCCCAGTTTAGACTGGATGGTCTAGAAATCGATATACCCGAGTGGTATGCGTCGATCAATCCTTTAACTCTACCAGAGGTGCGATCAGCTGGCTTAATCACACTCACACCAAGCTTGCTTTTGGCAATCGAACACGAGACCGATCATCGGCGAAGGACGGGATGTAAGAAGCTCGGAAGTCACGAAAAGCCTGGCGGGAGATACCAATGCCCTCTCAGCTGTGGGCGAAGCTTCCGAGCGCCTTCGGAGCTCTCTCGCCACTTGAAAACTACCTATGTACAACAAGTCTGGTTTTGTATGAAATGTGGAGACATGAATAACGCATCACCAAAGCATCTCTTCGTGAGGGATGATAAATTTCGAGAACACATTCGCAATGTGCACCCAGGTTGGGGTAGCCAAGATAGCCTTGCCAAGTGCAAGGTGCCTGGAGTAAAACCCTCATTTCCACGAAGGTGTGGGTTTTGCGATCGGAGCCGATTCCGTGCTCGCAGCTGGGATCATTGGTGTGATCACCTCTCAATGCATTTCAGGGCCGGAGTAACTGTGGACCAATGGCGCCCTTGGCCTGAGGATGATGAAGACGATGAAGATGACGAAGACGACGAAAATGGCGGAGAGGACCACTCTGATGGCGATGAACCTGGCGACGACCCCGACGATGGCGATAACGGAAACAGGAAAGACAGTCATGGCGGAGACGGGGACGCGCATAGAGACGATGACACCGGAAGAAATGAAGATACCTATGGCAGTGATGACTTCAGCAAAGACCAGTACGATTTTACTTGGTCCGACGATTATGATCCCCAGTTCTATGGGATAAACCCGTATCATCGCCCTATACATCAAGATTTTAGCAGGGGACGATGGTGCGGTCGAAATCTAGCAGTAAAGAGGTACGGTCGGGATAATGCAGAGCCCGAAGCTCAGGGGTCATTCTCTGTAAAAGGGTTGTGGCAAGAATATGTCGCCAGGGAAGGAGAACTCAAGCGCAGGCTTTGTCCGTCTACACCTCAGAACTTGGACATATTAGCGTCCCTCTCAGAAGCTGACATTTTACGAATCCTCCCTTACATCGAGAAGACGCCGATCAACAAGGGTGGTACTGCACGAGTCTACAAAATAATGATACGCACCGACCGATCTCATTGGGAAGAGGATCATGTTGATAGTACTGCAACACATCAACGTATAGTCAAGTTCGTCGAGTCACGAAAACGTGGATATGACCTGAGACCCCATGAGGCTATGGATACGGTCTTGTCAAACCGGCCTGGTAGAGACGATGTAAGTTCATACGTCCGATGCTCCATTCGAAGCTAATAATAAATAGACACATACGTTTGCACTCAAGTCGTATAGGGCGCAGCACCGCTCTTCGTACGATCGGGAAGTCAAGGCTTTTTCAGTCTTGAATGAACATCCACGATACCATCAACATATCGTCAAGTGTTATGGGACGTACATTAAGCACTGCCTAGGTAACCCCACTTACAACATCCTGCTGGAGTATGCTGAATGCGATTTGCGACAATACTGGGCAAACTCACATCCGCCTGTCGAGTCTGACGGTGTCGCGCGGTTCTGGAAAGAGTTATCTGGGCTTGCAGATGCCCTCCAGCACGTGCACGGCCATCGAACGAGCACTGATACACATTACAGTGGCTGGCACGGAGACCTCAAACCAGAAAACATACTCCGTATTCACGGTCGGTTCAAGCTTGCGGATTTCGGATTCGCCAGATTCGCCAAGACCGGCATTGACAGCTCTGATGACCATATGATATATGGAGGCACAGAGACCTATGGTAAAACACCCCTCAACGCGTTCAACCTATGTACTAATGCGTTAGATAGGGGCACCGGAAATAGCACGGGCTCGCAGAGCTTGTGTCTCGCCCAGAGTGACTTCAAGTATTGATACGTGGTCTCTCGGCTGCGTCTTCTCGGAAGCAGCCGTATGGACTGTGCTTGGGTCCAAAGGCCTTCGAGAATACACCGAGCTACGGAAACTCGGCACTGATGAGCCACAGGAAGGAAAGTATCGAAACTGTTTCCACGACGGCGAAGACATTCTTCAGCAAGTTTGGGCCATACATGCTAATGTAAGGGAGCTCACAAACCACGATCTGATTCGTTCCATGCTGGATATCACCGACGACATGCTCAAGGGCGATCCTGGGGAACGGCAAACATCGAAAGAGGTCTTTGAGCGTATGGAGAGAGCACTGAGTCCACCGAACGACTCAATAGTTCCGGCGCGGGGGTTACGGCGGAGCGATCCTTGGCTGGACCGGGAACCTCAGCACGAACCTGACTCTGCGTTCCTGCCCCTAAGGCTAGAGCCAAAATGGGATATATGGGGCTACAGTTGCACGGGCTGCTTACCCGCATCCACTGGCTGGTCTGTCATTGGAGCAGAAAGAGATCACGTTAAGTGAACTGTAAAGGAATATTCGTTCCTTAGCTGACAGCCTTGCAGATTTTTGTTGTGGACGACGGAGCATCCATGAAGTCATGGTGGCCTGCAGCCACGGCGATAACGCGGGCTCTTCTGCATAAGGCTTCCGGCACTGATAAAGATGGCATAGATCTACTATTCCAAGAACAGGTCGAGGCGTCGAGGCAACGTGATCCGCCAATGTCCCTAAAAGAGAGCGCACTCCCCTATGCCGATACCATACATGATGAGGACATGACTTTGCTCATGCCGACTCATGGTGCTTGGACTCTAGATGCGGGCGACATTACGTATGCCTTGCCTCCAGACTTTGCTCCATGGTATCAGCAAAGTGGCCCGGATGGGTTTATGGCGCAATCTGAACGGCAAGACGTCAGATGGACCGCAGAAGGCGATCTAATGTTGGTTACCAATTCTCTACATGCAAACAGTATGCTTACCTCCATTTAGGGATATGCCTGGCAAGTGCTCGCTGCTCCCTGTCCCTGCCATTGCCAGCACTCCTTCCTCGAAAGATTGTTGCGCGCCAGTGCTCTCTCGTTTTGTACCCCCACGTCGCCGTCCCGAAGTATTCAGACGGGCTAAGTCTTTCTACTAGGAGAGAGAATATTACCAAAGCAGCTTGCTCAAGCATATAAAGGATCGCGAATCAGGTATATTTTCCGACCGTTCTGGAAGTTAGGCGTCTGACAATACTGCAGTGAATGATGCCTGTGCCGCTTGCGACCATGTTTCCCACACTGCGTCGTCGATCCATACGCCAATAGCGGCTGGTATTACAGCAACTGTCCTTCGTTATACATGGCCATGGACTGGGGGACACTTACCACCCCGTCGACTCCAAGCCGGCACTTTGGATCCCTACCCAAGTCAACATATCTCCACTCATCCCAACAACCCCTCAGAGTCTTCCCTCGCGGAACCTCTGAACTACAGCCCAGCCCCACGCCGCTCTAGTTCTAATAGACCCTTCCCGGGTCCATCCTCCATCTGCGTTCCAAAACGAAGGCCTTTCGTGATATCATCGGATGAGTGTCGCATATCCAAGACCAAGGGACAACGGCGCCGAACGAGGTACGTCGTAAAAATTCTGCCCGATGCGTTGAAACGCGCAGAGTTTTTACGGCGTGCTCGGTGGAACGCTCCTGAAGAGATTGTTAGGTAAAGTGTCGTTGATATGCTTTTAATTGCAGAAGGCTGAGAACGATGAACAGGCCCGTGAATTTACATCATCGTAGCGTTTCGGGTTTGCAAGAGGACTGTGCTGTCCAGCAGTACCTCGTTTCTGGATCTCCCTCGTCACCTCGTCACGTATCGGATTTCGCGGAAACGGCAGCCTAACTTGAGTGGGCCACACGATTTGGCTCATTATATTTCGTACCCTAAGCCCCCAAGCTCCGCCACTGCATCCATGAATATATTTCCCAACGGTACGTAGTTTCGGATCATCATGTGTCTTCTCTCGCACGTCTCAGTGTCGTTGCGGCTCTAACCATGTGTTAGGACTGGACCCTGACTCACGATCAATGAAACACCTACCTTTGCGCACTTCTCTGGTTTACTACAAGCTGTTCCTTAGGGATAGCCAATGAAGATATATGCGACTGCCAGTGCTTCATTCCCTTATGTAGTCCCCCCTAGCAACTCTTTCACCACTGGATACTCACGCACAACCGATCCATCATTGCACACGTGTTTAGAGTTTCAGCCATCCGAATATCAGAATACCGAGAGGCCCACCTATAAACGTGACCTTGGAACAAAAGCATCGCGCCTTTGCTCTTGCCCAGTAGTGTCCTCGTCTGTTATTGCCCACACTCGATCGCAGAAATTTTCCACTGGGCGCCCAAATCACACCCCACACCACCCCAATCTCACGATACCCATTACTACCCTGATTATTTGACATCCGCTACAATGGAAAACGTTTTGAGAAGCATTTCAAATCACAAACTTGGCGAAACGGCGTATAAAAGGTTCTTCGTTCGCTCTCTTTTCTCGATATCACAGCTTCTTGCTTGCAGCGTGCCTGGTGCCCAGTCAGCTCGATTCCGCTTTCTTCACTTCTCGATCGATACATACAAACAAACCGCTATACACTCTTTCTATACGACGCATGTGTGACACTGCGCATTTTCCCCTTTCCACCTGCATGCAGGCCAGTGTGCTGAGGACCTAAAAAGTTCAGCTCGGCTCCGCTTTCCCTTTTTCCGGATACAACAAACAATCAAACAAATCTACACTCTCCGCCACTATACGACACATGTGCGCCGCATGCGCCTCTTTCTCGCCTGCAGTCCAGCAAGCCGACACGTTCAGTCCAGTCCCCGCCTCTTCCCTTTTGGAAACAACAAATAAACCGACACTCTCCGCCCCTATACGATACATATGCCTCCTCTCAACAACGGAGGCCCCCTCGCCATGCGCTCGCGAGACCTTCTTCTACGCCTCCTTTTCGCCTGCAGGCCAGTGCGCCGAGGACACCCAGCAAGTCTACTTCGGTCCCGCCGTTTTCCCTTTCGGATACAACAGATAAATCTACACTCTACATATACGACACATATGCTTCCTTCCAAACAAATGAGGCTCCCTCGCTATGAGCTCGCGAGTACTTCTTTGACGTCTCCTTTTAGCCTGCACGCCAGTCAGTGAGCCGAGAACCCAATCACTTGTAAGTCTACCTCTTCTCTTCTCTTCTCTTCACAACAACCGACTTCTTACACACACACAGATACAGACACACTACACATCTCGATTTTCCGCCCGCCGCAAGGAGAATATGCGGGAGCATGTGTGGGAGTGCGCCCGAGAAAGGCGATACATATACGTACGCATCGAACCACCAGATCCCGATAGTTGCCGCATTAACCCGAACTCCACCACAACACACTAGACGGACCACTCGGCGCACACTGGAAACAAATCGAGGTCGTCGCAAGGGGCACGCAGGTTTTTTTTCTTTCTTATCCTTGCTCGCGGTCATGCGGTCTACGTTGATTGGCTGGATACTGTGGCGCTGGTGGTGCCAACGGAGCTAAGCTGCGGAAGAGATTTATCTGATCGATCTGATAAGGGCCGACTTCGCAGGGCAAGGCAGGCCGACACCGGCCACGCCCCACACCCCACACCCCGCAATGCCGCACTCCGCGCGTTGCACTCCGGTCTCCGATCTCCGGACGCCACTGCATAACGGTCTGATTTTCCTCTTCGAGGAGCTAAGAGCAATCTATCACCGAAGCATCTCCGAACCGGCCAGGCACAGAGCCATCGCGATGCGGCGCATAGCATCTAGCAACAAAGCAAAAAGGAAGCAGGGAGACAGGAGAGGCCCAAGGTCACAAGCAGAACTGCAGAGATTATTTCAAAAAAAAAAAACTTCTGTATTAATTATTAATCTATCCGTGGCCGTCCACTTTTAAGAATCAGACCTCACTCCCCAGCGCCCAGCATAATCGAGGAAAACAAACGCGCACCCGACAGTTTGTCGGAAAACACATGAAGCAATCCGCGAAGAACAAGCTACAGAAAGGCCGGTAAAGACAAGCTCTTGCCCGAGTCTGACTGAGTGTTCAGTGTGCAGGATCGCACCCCGCCATAAGTCAAACCATTTTCAACTGTCCGAGCCCCTCTGGTGTGCATGCGTCAAGCCCCCAAGACGCAAGCACCCAGTTCGACAGTCCCAGGTTGTGATCGATCCGTCGTGAAATATTTCTCCCATCTCCCATCTACCAGGTCCGGGGTTGTATGAATTGGGCCCGAAGGCCAGAAGTTTGCGTGTAAAGTCGATATTGCGAAGAATGTACCAAAGAAAGAAAGTGGAGTCATGGGAAAAATATAGGTGCCTAGCTTAAGGAGCACGAGACCAGCCGCCTGCCATGGCGTTGAGATAGTCGCGCTCCATCGACATAGTCTGGTATTCCGCAGCAGTGGCGACGACTTCCTGGTACTGGCCGTCGGATGGACGCGGTTCAAGGCGCGTCATGCTGTTCTGGAGCGTTGTTATGACACTGGCAGTTTCGAGTTCGAGAGCGCTGTACTGGCGGTCCACCATGTGAGTGTCCCGTCGTGGGTCTGGCGTGACTGGCCTGAGATTCGACGTGACCCAGTCTTCATCCGTGTGCACGCGACCCTCGAGCAGTTTGTAGGTGTCGCGGCAGTTGATGGAGGTCATGCCAGATGCATTGTTGGGACGTGTGGCATCCCGGGGATCAACACCACTGCCGATGCTTGAATTGCGCGAGTGGTTGCTCGGAGTGTTCGACTCGGCCACTTTCAGACACCAGGCCTTTTGCTGTGGGTCGGCCTGGCAAGCTTCGCAACTGCCTGGGCCAGTTGCTGCGTCAGAACAGGGACAAACGCCCTTCTTATAGCCCTTGCAGAAGCCGCAAGAATCCGAGCTACGATCAGCAGAGAACTGGGCCGTGTAGTCAACCTCTGCAGCGAGAGAGTCGTAGGCGTACTCTCCGTCAGGTGTTCCGTTCTCGTAGCCGACTGCCATAGCCTGGGACACTTGCCGCGACCTATGATGGGCATACTCGGACTGGTCACTATACCTACGATTGAGATCCTGCAGCATGGGTTGGGAGACTGAGTGGCCACTTTCCTTCCTCTTCCAGTCCGCATTGTAAGTTTTCTCATAGCCGGCACACCGGGTTTGCCAGTAGGCAACTTCATTTTTCTTGCTCTCGTCTCCCTGATATACATGCCGGATTTCTTCTCGGAGTCTCTCAGTCTCCATCCGGAGGAGGCTGTTTTCAGCGATGATGCCGTTCATCTTGGCTTTATGCTCTTGCCTTTCACTTTCCAATTGTGCCTTCATCTCTTCATATCTGTCAGCTTTCCTCTGGCGGAAGTTTCGCTGCGATTCCCTGTTCTGTGCCTTGCGCTTGGTGTTGGGCGTGTCGGTAGCAGGCTTTCGGCCGGGTTTGAGGCGCTCGGGAAGGGTTACGGGGGCGCTTATGGGACCCATGGAAGCGGTTTCCGGGGGGCAGACGAGTTCGCCTGAAGGTGCAGGCAGCGATGCAATGATTGTGTCTGGGTTGTAGGCAGGCAGCGGAGCGGGCACGAGCACTGGTACATGTTAGCCGGGCTGGGGGTGGGACTGGGGTGCGATGTGCAAGCATGCAAGCACGCAGACTGTGGACGTACCTCGCGAGCTGGACGGGCGGTGCAAGCCAGGGTGGAAGCCAGGGTGGTGGGGGACCACGTCGGCGGCGACGGGCGAGGCGGCGGGGGAGGGGAAGGCGGAGACATGGGGACTGCAGTTGTCAGACGTCGGCGGCGAGCGAGGATGGTGCCGAGGCCACATGGTGGGCGGCGGATGGGGCAGAGAGAGGCGGATGGGGGAGGGGACGAGTCTTATCAGATCCGATCAGATAACGTACAGTAGAGGCCGAAATTCGCCCGGCGACCGGGGCGACTGCGACTGCGACTGCGGCTGCTGCTGACTCATGCCTGCTGACTCACGGCGGGTTAGCGCGGCGTGTGAGCCGACGAACCCTTGGAGAAGCGACAGACCCGAGAACGTTGACGAGAAGTAACAGAAGGGGCAGGTGCAGGTGCAGGTGCAGGTGAGGTGAGGAGTGCGATGGGGGGAGGAAGGAGTCAACCGCCCGCGAGCCAGGAGCTTTATACAAACCTCCTCTGCCGCCGTCGAGGGCGCTTTTGCCCACGCCCACCCTTCGACCGTGTATACTCCGGCAACCGCAGGGCTCCTGGCACGCAGGAACTGGTTCCGCCTGAGAACGGAGGCTCAGGTTCGTCTCTGGAGCTTGAACCATGGCTCGGAACAATGTTGGCCTAATCCGTACAGTCCCACCGCTGGCCGCCGTACCGTCCCCTGCAAACGATGGTGTTTCGTCCCAGAGAAAAGCCCCCAGTTGTCGACATCGCTGCGCCCGATAAACGATGCGCCTCCGATACTAAACTAGTGCCCGTTTATTGTTTCAAGGCAAACGATACAAATTCTCCGAGCGGAGCAGTGCTGCGCTGAACACCATCCTGTGACCCTCGTCGCTGGTTGAGCGGGTGGGGCCCCGTAATCATCACCCTGAGGACTGGAGAATCACCGTCATACCGATCCATGACTCTTCCGATCCAGACCTGGACAGACCTGAACAGGCCGCCCGCTAGTGCATTTCATCATCCATTGACGCGAGACATTATTCAAACTGGGCTCTCGTTATGCGTTACGATCAGTTCCTGCATATGTGTTCGAAGCTTCCGACTTGCCGTCCCACTTCAGTATAGGTATAAGGATGTGTGCACTGAAAAGCTGAAGGGCTACTTAGTTCAGCATGAACGGCGTGGCCTGACGGTCCCTGGCCTGCCTTCTGTCGAGGAATCAACCCAAAAGCCCGCCACTCCAATCCTGGGACCTTGCTCGGCTGCTGCCGTGTGAATTGCGAGGCCGACGAAAAATATCGCGACATCATCTGAACCCCCGCGCTCCTGTTCCTCCACTTCCTCGCGCAGACATCCAAGACAAGGCTCGATCGGGCTACCACGTGGCACATAGATAGCCAGGAGCCGATCGTCTGAGAGATGTCGAGATCGTGCAACAACTTCTTGGCCATATTTGGAGATCTACCAACATGATCTCCTAGTCCGTACTTGCAGCCCCTGCTCAGTCAGACACTAGGACGGCTATGGCCGACTCTAACGATACATCCGTAAATATCTCCTGTAAATCAGGCAACAAGAGGCGAAGCTTCCGGAATTTGACGGTATAATTCCATTGCCTTGGAGACGGAGGTGTGGTGGACTCTGTGGAGACTCTCACATGCACGTAAGTACGTTTCACTCCCTGTTTATTCCACTTAGCTAGGCATTTTATGCAGTAACAAAGTCTTCCCAATGTGGCAAGAACACGTTGTTATTCTTACGTTCTGTTCTCTCTCAATTGCCAGGGTACCCGTTCAAAACATCCATCTTCTACGACGTCAAGATTTCGAATGCGGTATGCATCGTGGCTGAAGGCCACCGTTCACCTTCTCTCCCTTGTGTCTAAAAGGATTGTACCCGATACTTTGGAAGTTTCCCGATCGCCTGACCGAGCTCTGCCCCCGACTATCCTATCCATTTCTGATACCCCCTTCGATACCTTGGAAGCGTCATGACCATCTGCAGCTGCAGCACTCCGCGACCCGACTTGGCGCAACTCGGCTGTACATGCCGAGCAAACGACTGCAAGAATTTCTTTTTTGAGATAGCTATGGTCTTCATACTCAATCCGGCGGCGCGTTACCATTTCCGACTTTAGATGATGGATAGAGTCAAATGCGCGATTTTCGAAGCACCGATGGAGAACTTTGCGCATCTGAACAGTATCAGGGCACTCTTCTTCGCAAATGCTAGCTAGACACGACATCAAAGGTTTTTGCGGCTCTGCAATGGCACTTTGCTGCCCAACGGACGAGGTGGCTTACTAGAACCGTGTGACAGGACGGAAGTTTTTCCGGTCGAATGAAAGCCTTTTGTTAGTAATGCTGGCACGTTCTGAACATTTTTCTAAAAGACCCTGAATATTTGCACCAATCCTCGTTGCTCCTTTGTCATGATGCTGCGCATTCGCATCGCCGGTTTCGGCCGGTTGAACAAAGCCGCGCTCCATACACACACACGCACACACTTCTTGAAGATTTTCGCGCAAAGCTCTCATTATCGTTTCGTAACTACTTTCCCGCGATCCACCTGAGTTGATCACGCAGCCTTTTGGTACGCGACCAGCCCGCAGCCTCAATACCCCAACCTTGGGACCAAACGTTACCACACCACAGACCACACCACCCTAGACACCCATACCACCCCCGCCATCAAAATCGCTCACACAATCAGACACACCAACACCATTAGGTACACGCCCACATCGTCAGCCCCGCCCCCGCCTACACAACCAAAATGCCTAATCCACTCAACTTCCTCAATAACGTCGTACCCCGGGGGGCCCCAGGTGTCCCCAAGAGCGTACGCCACAAACGGCTGGCCCCTGCATCCTCGCAGATCACCCTCTCGCTCTCCGAATACCTTGACATCGAAGATGATCTAAGAGCCGTGGAGAAGCTCAAAAAGAGTAGAGATCGCTGGAAGGTGACGTCTCTCTACACGAATGCGGCTTGGAGTGTAGTCTTCTTGGTGAAATGGTGGCTCCAGTGGGTTTAGGAGTCCACAGGAGGTTCAACGGGGGAGTGGGAGGTTGGGGGTTGTCTCAGATTTGTCTCTGGGACCCGGAGAGTTGGGGCTGGCGGTTTGGTTGATCTGGCGCAGCGTACCAGTGCGCGAGTAGGATGGTGGTAGAGGTGAATCGCTCACATGACCGAGCAGGCGGAAAACTAGCCAGTAGAGAGGCTCGTCTCAAGCTCCAATAGATGCCCTGCGATCCCCCACTGAAACTTCGATCCCCTCTGTGACTTGGACTCCATTTGGTACTAGCCTTCCTCTTGCTTTTTCGATCTAGCGATATGAGATATGTGAGGCTACTAGGTGCAATGTAACTATCCATACCGTAACAACTACATCTCTTTCAATATTGTGCAGTGTCATACGTTCCGCTTTGGGGCGCCGATCAGTACAGTTCCCATCCTGCGGCTGTGCGGCACAACGTCCCGCGGGCGCGGGACTACTATATACGCTATTGTTGCCGGTTCTCTATGAAAGCTTGATAGGGGGTTAGGCTTTGAGAAGTTGGGAGAGGAAGGCGTTGTGATCGGTGGTCGGTTTTAAGGTGGACCCGCAGTTACTGGCACCGACCGCCTGGTCGACGGAGATGTGCTCCTACAGTCAGTGCACCACCTCCTGGTGTCGCCTTCCCAAGTCGGCCTAACATGCTGTTCGTTTGAAAGTGCATCAAATAAACTAGAGCACGTAACAGAACAGCAGCATAGACGTCACGTAGTATCGCACGCCGTCTGAGTAATGACGTTAACTACCTCTACAGCCTACAGACTCGGACCACCTGCCGCAATCTTCTCCGCCGTTCTTCTCGCCCTCTCCACCGTCCTGATGGCCGCTTTGGCCATATGCACTACCACCCCGCGCGGCACCCCCAGCGCCTCCGCGATTCGCCCAGCGAGCCTCAAGTCCCCCTCCCGATCCCTCAGCACCCCCCGCTCAAACACGCCATCGAGCGGGATCCTCAACAGTGCAATCCTCTCGTCCACACGCCACACCATCCGCCGGCCCTCCAGCGCCTCTGACCACCCTCTGTTCTCCGCTTTGACGAGCCAGTCCTCGTACGGAATCATCACCATCATCGTCCGCTCGTGGAAGCTGACTTGCACGAAACAGACCTCCGCGACGTGGCCTAGCGGCGTCGACACGGAGGGTAGGTGCTTTGGCTTGTGGGCCAGCGGCTTGTTCAGCATGAAGTACTGGCGCGGCGGGAGCTGCGTGCCGTTGGGGCCTCTGCGCAGCTCGCTGTGGCTCGGGATGGTGAGCTGGCGCAGCGCAGCCGTGCTGTCGAGTTCGCCGTAAGTGAGCGTCGCCTTTTCGGAGTACATGTCGTCGCTTCGGAGCGTGAACACGGGGCCTTCGCATGTCCAGGCGGAGGAGTAGTGCCACCGTGTTTGGTCCGTGTCGCCGAGCAGGCGGACGAATTCTAGGGTGTCGTAGCAGCCGTTGAGCGGCACGGCGAAGGCCGTGGGATGCTTTGCGTGGTCGATGACTAGCGCGTAGGTGTCAAAGCATAGGGCGACGACGGCGTGGAAGCGCGTTCGCGGAGTGAATTGCGCTGTGCTGGTTAGTAGTTTGACGTGCTTTGCATACTGCGAGATTGAGGTCGTCTTTGCGATGGCGGCGCGTAGGGCCTTTGCGACTAGTATTGATACTGTGAGACATGTGCCGTGGGGTGATAGGGCTGAGCAGAGGCTTTCTTCTACAGTGTGGCGGTCTAGTTTGTGCTTTTGGATATATTCCCATGTGTGAAAGGAACTCCAATGGTGCGATAGAGTGTACTGGAGTGCGATCTCGTTGACGGTGTTGTAGAGCACACGGGAGGCTCGGGGCGTTGGGTGCGCAGTCACTTGGATGGGCGATAACTTTACGACAGGCTCTGAAGCCGGCGCTCTTTTACGTTTACGCAAGACGGGCATACTGATTGGTGTCTTTGTAAAGGCGCAGCTGCACCATTAGTATATATAGACCGGTGGTGAGTCGCAGCGAGCATTGTGTAGAAAGTGCGATGTGGTTCTATTTTTGGCCTCCATGATGAAAGACGGGATGCTCTGAGCGAACAAGGAAGCGTCCGTCGCCGCACACACGTGATCTAATTGACGTCTCATCGAAATGCAGATATACTATTGATGTGCTACTGTTTGAGCTATTTTTGAAGCAAACCAGCTTGAAGTTATCTTTCAAAGCGATTACCAGTTTACAGCTACATCGGACACTCTCCCATTCGTTCATCGCACGTGGGGCTTCACTCGCCCAATCTCCACCCAGCTAATACATCCGCCTTTGTAACTCGTCCCAAAAGCGCTGACTAACCGACCCTCACTTCCTCTTCAACATTAGATCACCGTACGCCATCCTATCCACCGCCAACACCACGCCCTTCGCCGGCAAACCCCCCAGATCCTCCACCTCCCACTCATCGCCCAACCCCGCACAAAGCACAGCCACCAGCAACGCAACCATCTTCATGCCGAACCCCTTCATCTCCGCGATATCCGCCGTGCACACGAGCGCAAACGGCATGAACCCGAGCTGCTCTTCCCCGCTCTTCAGCATCTTCGCGTCGTTCTTCGACCCCTCGCGCGCCTGTGCCCGTAACGCCGGCAGTATCTGCAGCCAGCGCTCCGGCCGGAACACAAGCGGGTCGTTCTGCCCGAGAAGAGCGCTATGGTGGCATTTCTCGATGTCTGCGACTTGTGGCTCGTTGTAGTAGAGGCGGTGCACGCGCTTGCTCGGGGGATAGAGACGCAGCGCTTCTTTCACGATGTCGACGGCCGCTACGCCGCTTTGGTCGGCTGTACTGAAGGCTTCTTTTTGTGCATCACGGGAGCCGTTCAAAGCTTGCAGGTACTGTGTCAGGATGCGCTCCCATGCTGGTCCGTTGTCCGCGCTATGGTATTTGACTTCTAGCAGGCAGTGCAGCACAACGCACCACATGGTCTCGTACGCAGGCAGCAGTAGGTTAATCGGATTCGTGCGCGAGTTCTCGGGATCGACCTCGCTGGGGTAGGCTCCTGCCATGGTGTTGGTCGTGACGCGGCGGAGCGCATCGTGCAGTTGCGTTTCGTCCACCCATTCCGGCTGCTGGTCCTCGGGGTCCTTGGAACGTTGCCATAGTGTTTATGCGGCGTCCGATGAAATTGATGTCTTCGGAGCGGTCGGCAATGCTCATTGCAGTGTCGGCGTACTCGAATAGATAGCACAGCGACCCCTTTAGCGTGACGAACTGGACCAGTTCGGTGAGATTCAGCGTCTTGCCGCTGCTCTCGATGAATTGTTTGAAGTGTGACGTTGCGACGCGTTGGAGTTTGGACCAGTCGCCTTCTGGCTGGGTACTGGTGATGTGCGTGGCGGCCTTCATCTTCAGTATCGTGGACTTCACAAATTCCTTTCTATGGCTTTCGTCGTCCATGTTCGTGAAGACGTTGTCAATCCCGAAGGCTTTCACAAGACGTTGGTTGGGTGTAGCTCGGGCAGAGGTACGGTCTTTGTAATCCGTGCCTCCAGGCTTGAACCGTATGGTATTGGCGCATTCAGCAGCCTCTGCACGCAATTGGATCTCATTGAGAGGTTGACTTGTATCGTTTTTTTGAAGCCATCTCAAGTTGGATACGTATCGTGTGTGATACACTGTCCCTATTGCGAAGAACCGCCTTTTAAGTCTTGCGTGTTTGCTAATACAGCCCTCACCTGGACAACTCGTGGATCACGCGATCGAAGCATCGCATTCAGGAATCAAGAATTGCAGTCATCTCGTTATTGTAGCAACGTAAAGTCAGGCATAGTTATGTCTTGTCGTGAAATTGGAATAGCTGACACTGTGGACTGAAATGATGTTAGATTTCACTATCTCGGTATTCCCAGCCATCGATTTGGTGATGCGCCCAACATATGGGTTGAGAACAAGATAGAGGGCTGAAAAAGAAAATCTCCCAACATGGTATGGCAAACACGTCGTGTCTCTCTTTGTCTAACCGCCATATCAGAATCAGTCACGACCGGTCTACCTCTTTTTGTATGTGTCTCGAGTGCGCTTGTTTTACGATAGTCGTGTGACGTGCCTCTTTCCTGTAAACAGCGGGACGTTTGCGAGCACGATTGGGGATATTCTCTGCAGGATAGCGTAATCACAACGACCGCACAACAAGAGAATCTTCAGACTTGCACCATGTTAAAGGCGCTGAGTATCCGCACCCTCCACCAAAGCATGAAGCGTTCCTGGAACAGGCCATGCTCAAGTTTCATCTTCCACACACGATTCGCCTCCAATGTCTTCACAGTCATCATTCCCCTCTCTATCTATCTATCTATCTAGGTTGATCTGCCAAGCTGTAGTAAGACGGCGCGTCAGCTAGTCAGCTAGTCCCATCTTCTTAAAGGACTCGGACTCCGCCGAGTCTGTTTCGTCTACCCAGTACTGACCCTCTTTCAGCTCGAACCTCAGAATCTCCGGAAACCCACACATAACCCACGTATCCTGGCGCAGGATCACGACAGCCCAGTCCTGCTCCTTCCACTTCCGCACCTCGCTCTCATCCATCCAGAAACGGGCAGTGCAGTTCTCTGAATCCCACGTCCAAGTGCTAACGACCGCACAGTTCTTTCTCAGCCTTTTGGCGTCTTTGTCCTTGTCCCTCGTCTCGTCTGAAAGTAGCGCACCCCGGAAATCACGGCACCCAGCAAACCGAGGCGACTAGAACAGTTTCAGGATCGCCAGCTCCGTGAAGAGCAGAGCGAAGACGGGGTTGCGCTCCTCGCCCTGCCAATGCGTGTCTGAGAATCTAATACTGTACTCTCGGATTCGTGAGGGCGGCGGAACGGACACCGAGGTAGCCAAACCGAACGGTAGCTCTCCGAGCCACAGCCCAGTCAAGGTACGAAATTCGGTCGTGAATGGCGATATATCAACATATTTCAGAGGATGTATCTTCTTCGTCTCCGCGATATCAAGTGGACAGCTGCGCGGCGGTCGAGTTGTTGTCTGCATGCGGTTGGTGGCTATAGTGACCAGTATGTCTGCGAGCCAGTGCGCCGGATAGCCGTTGGCAAACAATGTCGATAGTATTCTGAAGAACATCGATAAATTCAGTGGGGAATAGACAAGCTCCATATGGTTCCAATTCGGCCGGTGAGTAGGCAGAGCAATCTTCAAGAACAAGCCGTAGAGCCATGTTTCCGTCTCTTCCCGGGTCAGAAGCCCTGCAAGCCCCGTTGTGACTCTGCTGGGTTGAATTCCATAGTATGGCATTGAAACCTCCGGAGCCACCCATGAGTGACGCCATCATGTCCCGGAGCGGGGCAGGGATGTCTTCGTCGTCCTTTGGAAAAAGCGTTCCCTTCATTTCCTCTAGTTGAGTTACCTTGACTTTGAAGACCTTCTCCACAGAAGAAGCGTCTGGGAGACGCGTGTACTCGTTGTCAAACAAAGCCAAGCTAGAAAACGCGTGAGGATTGCGAAGACAGTTTGAGCAGGCAAACGAAGACGCCTTAGACTTTAGGAGCGGTAGCGCGTAGATGTACTTGAAAAGAGTTCCGCCGACATAATCACTAAGGCGCGTTAGCAAACAAAAATAGTTGGATATTCCAAGGACGCATACGGGATGTTGCTGAGGTGGATACGATCGTACGTAGTGGGATAACTTGGATCTCGGTCGTTCATGTGGCCATATCTGATTCCTTCCAGAATGCGACCGATCTCTCCGGATCGTGCTTCAATTGTCAAACGATCACGGATCCCACTGATACCTCTTGCGGTTGCTAGAAAGTAACCTTTCGCAAAGTCATACAATTTTGTTGTCCTTTTCGGTCCCGGCCAAACACATCCGTCGTAAAGCGTCTCAGCAAACTCCATAGCGTCGTGGCCAACGTCAAGAAGGTCTCTTCCTTGTAGAACATAGTTGAGGTCGACTAACGTAACGTTTGGTTTCCATGTATCTTCGGTGTATCTCTGAAGCCTTCTAGAGCGGTCATTCGATGTTGCCGGTAGATCCAGAATCTTTTTCAGATCCTCGTCCAGGGCAGATGAGGGAGGTAAAAGCATGCAACAAGCTCCGTAATCCTTAGTCTCCAAATCGCGTTCTTTGGATACTGTGGAACCATACTCTTCGGGAGGCGCGCCATACTGCGATCTGTTTACGATGGATTGCGCACGTGCTTTATGGGCATTTTGGATAAACCGGTAGGCCGGGTATTTCTTGATGGCCTCAGTTTGCCATGACCTTAAAGTAGCGATGATGCTTCCATGATCACTCTCCCGCAAGACTATCCAGCTAGGCATAGCTGTTCTACTCTCTAGTGCATCGATGGCAAACACAATGGTATCCTGTAGATGCTGGTAGACTTTTGGCGGCATAACCTGGGAGACATACGCATAGTATAGTGTGGCCAGCGTTGAGTCTACCTTTCCAGACAAGAATGTGTTCGAACCGCGCAGTTCTGAAGCTAGCTGATCGAGAAGAAGGAAGAACAGCAGATCCCGAGCAAGAACCTCTGGCTTGATATCAATAATCGTGAAGTGGTATTCTCTGTCGGTCCGCTTGGCTACTTCTAGACGATCTATTGCTGTGAGTGTCTTGAAGAGGTGCCGTGCGTCCCCAATGTCCCCAAACAAAAAGGCAATCTTTTCGCTGGGACCAGTCTGACGCATCAAAAGGTAGTCGTACATGGAGTTCGCTTTGTCATGACCCACGGTGTAGAACTCCGGGATGTTGAACATGCCAGGCTTGCAGTACGGTAGATGTCTTGCACTTCGGCCATTCTTTATCCAAGCTACCTCCTTCGCGTCTTCAGAATGTATAGCAGCCTGCAACGCCTTGTCCAGATCTTTCTGCTCTTCACTGGAACCGAGTGCCTTTATCATTGCAGAAGCTTCATCATGGTGTCGAAGATGAAGAAGGGATCTCACCCCACGAGTCTGCACTTTCAAGGCTGTATCGCTCCCTTTATCATCGATTGCGCCTAAGGCTTTCTGCGCATAGTGGGTTGCTGATTGATAGTCCCCGAGCTCAAAATATACGGCCGATGCATTCCATAACGGGCGGTAGTCCTTGGGGTCGAGCTCCGTAGATTGCAAATATGCTTCGAGGGCTAACAGGGTCTCATTAGCGTAGTCTTCCATCTAGGTAGTTTAGTATGTCTCGAAGATCTGTAAGTCAATTACATGGAATTGAAGTCTGATTCCGGACCAAAAAGATATCTTACCTTGCGGGAAGGCTTTCTTCGCAAAGTGCACATGGCCTAGCTTCCTGGCGTCATCGGAGTCTGCGTTTTCGGTGATCCAGCCATTGCCATTACAAAAATAAGCAAACGGGTAGAGTGAGCGAATTTGCTGTTCAAAGCTCGAGAAGAGGGGAAATACCACTAAGCGCACAGACTGCTCTCTTTGGGCCGACGTTAGCGCGTGTTGTCGCGCCATCACGTGGGAGGTGTCTAGCTCGTCCATGGTAAACAAATGATACTAAGTTGACTAGAAATGTTGCAGAAAGTTGACCAATAATTCAAATAAGACTGTTTCGTTACTACCGAGGACTTATCAGGCGAACTACCTAATATCATCATAAGAAATTCCAAGCCCATCCTAATCCGCAATAGGGTATCGTGATATACAATCGACTGAAGCCAAGATTAGTCCTAAGACAGCCATCACTCATAAGCCCATCGAAGAATAGCTCTGCTATACGCATTTTTGCCGTCGGCCAAAAGGAGGCCGGGGTCCATCAACCCTTGCTTCAAACCAGGTTCTCATCCATACCATCGTCGAGCTCGCCATAGCCCTGATCGAAGATATCCTCGTCGTTATCCAAGCGCGACTCGAGACCAGCTTCACCAGTCACACCGGATGCTGTCTGCTGGAACGTCTGCTCAGTAACCTTCTCGTGGCCTTGAGTGACCTCCTTCTGCACCTGAGTAATCTCCTTCTGGACCTGAACAGTGTTGTCACCGGCCACAATCTCAACCTCCTCTTGAATCTCCATTTGGACCCGAACGCTGGGCGACGAGATGGCGGGAACCTCGTCACTCACGTCCTCGGTTGCACCATCGTAAGACTTGGGCTGCAAGTCCTCCTCAGCTCCGACGTCGACGTCGGCTTCATCGTCAAGATCCTCCCTGTGACCGTTGGCCGAGACTTCGACTAGGTCGCCATTGGCTGTGTAGCCCCAGACAGGCTCGTCGTCACTGTTGCGCTCTTCGGCGGCGAGCGCTGCCTCAGCAGCGTTGACGTCTTCTTCATCTTGGAGGTTTTGAAGAACTTCCATGACATACTGGACCCATCTATCCGGGACGTTGACGCGGGTGTGGCCCTCTTCGTTGGATTGAAGCATTTCTTCCACCTCAGCGACGAGCTGGTCTGGGATCTCGACTGCGGTGTAGCCCCTACGCTTACGTGGGGCTGCTTTCTTGACGGCTGCATTTGTAGCTTTGTTGTTCGTCGGCTTGGGCGCAGGGCTAGCGTGTTTGCTTGGCCTGCCACCGGTCCCTTTCTTCGGGCCGCGACGCTTGGGGGCCTCCTTTTTGACCACAGGCGCGACCTTCTTGACTGGGGGGAGACGAGCTCGGAGTCGGGAACGACCACGCGGGTCCATGCGAGGGGCGGGTTTCGTTGCCGAGCGCTTGCTGACGCGTGGGCTTCCGGCGACGCGATTGAGGTCAACAGCCACGCCCTTCGGTGGGCGGCCCTTGCGCTTGGGTGGAGTCGCGGGCGCATCGTCGACGGCTTTTGCCTTCGGGGGGCGACCCTTGCGCTTGGGGGCGGGTGCGGGCGCCTCTTCTTCTTCTTCTTCTTCGGCGGCGGCTTGTTGTTGTTTGCGCGGGCGGCCACGCGTCTTGGGCTCCTCAACGGCGACTTCTTTTTCTTCTTCTTCTTCTACCTGGACCTTTGATGGCCTACCGCGTCTCTTAGCGGGCGGCGCGACTTGGACTTCAGGCACGACGGCCACGGCTTTGGCTGCGCGACCGCGTTTCTGTGCCGTGTTTGCTGACGGGCTTGGGAGTGCGGCGTCGGTCTTCTTGGGGCGACCGCGACCGCGCGTCGCAGCCGGTTTGGCTGGTGTTTTCGCCATTGTATGGGAGTAATCGAGGGTGGAATTGCGCAAATTTTGAAATTGATGCTTTGCGGTGGGTGAGGTTGGGGAAGGAGGCTGGGAGGTTGGGCGAGGTTGGTAGATAAGGTAAGCACGACTTTGCCAAGTCGCTAGAGCTTCAACCAATCAGGGCTCGAGCGCTACCGATCAACCGCAAGTGAAATCTGGAGCCTTCGCAGTCCTCCCCCTTCCACCTTCACTCCGATATCTTTTCCATGGCATATCACTTGCTTGCATAGCATGGAGCCCTAGTTTCTCGACGTTCCCCTGCCTCTCTGAATGGCAACGCACACAGTAGGAATATGATCTGCCTGTGACGTCACTCGGAATTTCAAAAAAGGCCGTCACTCTCTACCCATAAATAAGGGGGACATGGTTGATATTCGATTTCACTCAAAACCCAAGAGGGCATACTCACGCCGCACTTTAACCTCTTCTTGTTCGCTTCCGGAGCATTTCTCTCCTCTGCAACGCTGATGACCCATTGCTCCTTTGAAGAACGCCCCGTCACCAGTTATGCGCAGGACCGTGCTAGTCTTTTTCGTCTGTCTATCAACATCACTCTCAAAGTACCAGGATCAAGCAATCTCATTCATGAATATCGACCAAGTCGTTCTCCAATAAATTAACCGACACTGCCAGATTAACTTCGACATAGTTTCTCCAAGCCTGCCCTGGTCGAGCATCTTCTCTATTTCTGTAACGTTATATGAAGTGGGGCATACAACTCCTCACTTAGCCCCACAGTTCCGTCCATAGACTTTACGACATAGCAACAGGGATGGCATTTTGCCTCCGGTCGTAATGGCTCTTTAACGCGTTCAACACAGTCTTCACCCCTTAGAATCAGAACTTTTTCAAGCGTTCAAAACATACGGTGTATTTCCTATTGTTCTAGTGAGCTTCGCAGCGACTGTCTCCGCAGACTGCACACGCTCATTCCTCAAAGCTGCGACAGGCGACTACCTAGCAGCGTGGTTGGACGGCAACCCCGCTGGCGTCACAGCATTCGCCGCTCAAAATCTCAAGTACATGGAGAACAATATACCGCTCAACGTCTCCACCGGAACACTCTCCGTCCCAATCAAATTCGATTACAACTTCAGCGCCCACGACACCGTCAGATGTGCTATCATCACCGAAATTGTCGCCGCAACAGACCCCCACCCTTACGTCATCCACACGCGTATGGTGTTTGGCAAGAACGACGGCAAGGCGGAATTGATCGAAAGTATAGTCACAGATGATGGCGAATGATTATTCAACGCTACGGGCACACTGAACTAACTTGATCTCACCCGAGAGCTGGTCAGTCATCCCAAAAGACAAGCAAGACACCAGGGCCGTCGTCCAAGCAGCCGGCGACGCCTACTTCGACCGCTTCGGCAACACCTTCGTCACCGTGCCATGGGGCCCGCCCTGCTACCGCGTAGAAGGCGGCCTCTCCGCAGCTGGTATCCTGCACAACGACACTCAATTCTGCGAGATGGAATGGCCGAGCACAATCATCTTTCCGTACAGGCGCTATGTTGGGGCCGAGGAGCTGGGTGTCGTGGGCATGTTCATCGGGTTCCCCGGACTGGATCGCACGCAGGGTCAGAGCCCGATGCCCGACAGCCATTTGTTCAGAGTCGAGGGGGGCAAGATCAAGTACTCGCACACGGCAAGCTCGTGTGTGACGGCAGGATGTGGACTCAATGAGACGTTTGGCGGCGGGTTCGAGAAACGAAGTGTGCCCGTGGCCCCTGTGAGACTGCGCGGTATAAAACCAGGAAAGATGGAGTAAACGAGTCGCGAATCGATCTCTCGAGTGCGATTACTGTCGTTTTCATCAGTTTTATGTATAAAGGTAGTGGTTCCCAGCTCTTCTGTGTACCAAAAGGAGTCTCCAGGACGCTCAACGGTCCAGTATCACGATTTGTATCACGCATCCCAATTTCCTACATCCGCGCCACATATAAATCTTCCCGTGCTTCACCCACACAACCCTAAATCCTCACGCATCGTGCCACAAATCAACGCTGGCATATAATCCGCACAACCGCGAATAAACCTCGCAGACGAAATGCTACTTGGCCGATATCTCCGACGGGGCTGACCTAAACTTAACGCCGACAAGATAGAAACGGGTAAAGCGCGAAAATCTATGCGATTGAGTGCAAATCCCGCGTTAACAATAAACGAAGATATCAAAGATACTTGTGAGTAGCTGCAAAAGGTGGTCCTAGTGTGGAATACTGGTTTTGCAATCTCATGCAGTAGTTGTGTACCTCTTAGAGTATCGGATTGGTTGAGGGTTGAGGTCGGGATAAGAATTGCACAGTTTAGCTTAGCCTAGCTTGTTTAGGAAGACTTGCCAAGCTAGGGTGTGCGGTTTTGCACATGTGACTGCGCGGTAGCCGGGGAGAGGTGTAGCCGTCATTGGTTTTATGGGAGATATAAAGCCGACTTGGAGGTCTCCTAGATGTTGAAGTCAGAGCCAAACGATACCCCCAATATCATCGCTTCCACCGCATCCCAAGTCTCCGCCCCTTTTACCACATCACCATGGCCGCCACCGCGAAACAAATCGTTCTCATCACCGGTGGTACGTGATCTCCCTCCTCTCCCACACTCCACGCTAACATCTTCCCCAGCAAACAGCGGCATCGGCTTCGAGCTCGCCGCCCAGCTCCTCGCCAAAGGCACCTACCACGTCCTCCTCTGCGCGCGCACCCCCTCGAAAGGCCAAACCGCACTCTCCACCCTGCAATCCCGCAACCTCCCCGGCACCGCCGAACTCCTCCACCTGGACGTCACCTCCGACGCCAGCATAACCGCGGCCTTCGACCTCGTCTCGCGCACCCACGGCCGGCTCGACATGCTCGTGAACAACGCGGCCGTGGCGCTCCCCCCCGGCACGCTCCGCGAAAAGCTGCGCGTCGCCTTCGACACCAACGCCACAGGCCCCGCGGTGCTGACGGCGACCTTCGCGCCGCTGCTGCAGCGCGCGGGCGCGGCGCCCGGCGCGCGCATCGTCATCGTCAACGTGTCGAGCGGCGTCGGCAGCATCGCGCGGCGGCTGGACCGCACGTCGCCGATGTACGCGCTGCAGGAGGTGCAGTACCGCGCGAGCAAGACGGCGCTGAGCATGGTGACGGCGTGCCAGTTCGCCGAGTACGAGCCGCGCGGCTGGAAGGTGTTTGCCTACGACCCGGGGTTCACCGTGAGTAAGCTGGGTCCGCACAATACTGCGGAGAATGGGGCGCGGGTGGCGGGCGAGAGTGTGGCGCCGTTGGTGCGTCTGCTGGAGGGGGCGCGGGATGCCGAGAATGGCGGGTTCTTGCATAACACGGGGAGCTGGCCGTGGTGAGGGCGGGGGCGGGTAGCGTTGAGTGGAGAGCGATTGGTGCTGGCACTGCTGTTAGTTTTTTCTTCGAGGTTTGCTGACAAGTACGTACGTGGGTGGCGATGGATGCATCAGATCTTTTCGCGACAGTGGAGCGGACCGCACCAGTGCTACGAGCACCTCTTCGCACCGGAATCTAAATCACTCAAGTCTGAGTCGCATCATCAACGTCAGCGGGTCATGTTAGTAGCATCAGTCAATGGGCTGTTTGGTTGTGGGCGGTGATCATGTCGAGCTCTAGCGTAGCTTTAGAGAACAGACTTAACTGTAGATCGTTGATGGAGTGGCGCCAAGCAAACCACTATGCAGATTCCGTGAGTGTCTGCCACCCATCCATACCATCCGTCCATTCCTCCAAGTGGTCCACGTACTCTGCATACACGCCATACAAGCCCCCCTCCACCTCGTCGTCCTCATCAACGTACTCTTTGGCAAATAAGCTCCACCAATATCCCTTGTCCAAATTTTCGTAAGTGAGTAAGACATCTTCAATGACCCAGTCGGTCCCATAGTCCGCATCCAGTTTTATATTGGATGTTCTGTTCATTATCTCGCGAAGCGTGCGAGGCAGATACCTCGAGACGTATAGGTAAGGGCGTTGCAACGAGCGCCTAAAAGTTACCGCTCCCTTGCGCTGGAGCTCGGCGTAGGCTTCTTGGACAGAAGCAGCTTTCTTGAGCGTATCCCATACCTGCTGCCTGGTGCTGCGAGGTCCTTCGAACACTAGTGTATAGGCCTGCTTGGAGATTCCCTGTTCACTCAGCAGTATTGCTTCGTCCATCCATTCCTTCATGAGCTCAAGTATGTTACAGACGGGTAACCGAATCACTGGCACTCGTGACTCATCTATGATATAGATCATCTCATAGAAGTCGGATTTATCTTCCTTCGGGAAAATTGCTTTCTATATGTTTACGCGCCTTTCCACAGTGAGGTTTGACTTCTCTTTGAAAAAGGGAACGAGCCCTAAGCGATGTTAGCCAATTTTCAGAGAGTGACTTGCATTACTCTTCGTACCTTGCGCATGTTGCTCTGGAAAGCCTATGCTAATTCGATCCTCTAGGATCAGGATATGTCGGACCTGAGAACGCGAGTGGTCGGTAAGTCGTGTCAAAAAACGGATAGCGGCGGTGGTCGCTAAGAAAAATAACTTGAGCCGGTGCCCTTCTGACGACGCCTCTATACCTCGACTCTCTTCTATAGTCCGGGGCAAGAGCGGACTCATTGTAGTCAGCTCATCTTCACTTGGGATAGACCAGAGCACAGGCTTCAGCTCTAGCAGTTCTAGCAGTGATGATTCAGTAACTCGGGTGGAGCGACTGCTGTCCTTTGGTCCACCTTGGTCTCGCTCTTGTTCGGCAATAGATCGATGGAAACCTGGTTCAGCCGAGATAAGCGGTAACATATCTTGGAGTAGCTGGTAATGTGTAGACTCAAGTTCGTCGTCGCTATAGTCGAATATACCGTTTTGAATTTCCGCCCTTGACGCCGGTGCGTCCAGCTTCACGAGGCCATCGAGCAGTACGTGTCCTGAACGATCAACGCGAAGTGTTTCGAGGATACGTGGTGTAACACAAGGCGCAGCCAGAGCAACCAGTTGCATTAACGCCCTTTTGTGTTCCTCGAGAAGATGACTGAAACGCTCCGCTTTTCGGGATTCGTCTTGCGGTATGGTGGTAAAAGTGATCCTGTTATGTCGCAGGGCAACACCAGAGAACTCGGAAGCGATGAGTCTGCAGGTATACATAAGACTAAGATCAATTGGCTGGTTGTCGGCTGTATGTAGCTTTCCGGTGATCGGACTATGGTGGTAGCCATCTTCGGTGTAAACGTAGTAGGCCTATGTATAGGGAGGACCTGTTAGCAGACATTTCGAAAACAGTATCAAAGAACGTACATAGATCTCATCACGGATTTCTCTGGGTAGCTGCAGGAGCGGAGACTGAGGAGGCATACTCGTAGGCCTAGTAAACATTGTCGGAGAGAAACAGATGCAGGTGCAGGTGGTGGAGGTAAAGCGAGGGGGGAAACTTCTCCGGATGTGGAGGCAGAAGTGTACTAGCTCACCCTAATAAGTATGTTGGCGCGTTCGCACCCGGCTGGGCCTCAACCAATCACCTCCAGCGAAAGCCAAGAGGGCGCGAAGGAAAGGGCGCTATCCAGAACAAACTTGATTCAATACAACAACGCAGTACCTAATTACACTAGGGGGGCCTGCGCCCCCGTCCCCCTCGAAGTCTGCAGCGGGGCCGGAGCCCTTGCAGACCATTAGTTTATTTGATCAATTTGAGTCGTTCAGTCATTGCTGACTATGTTGACTACCCATTAATTACAAACGCAACAGAAATGATTCGCAACGATATTTTTTTGCAGCAGATGCTGCGCAACCACGGTTCGCAGGTGTTGAAGTTTGGCTCGATAACCTGTGTGGTGCATGAGCGACGTGGTAGGTGAGGATCGAAGGGCGCACGACTTACCCAAAACGATATTTGGAACCATGGATCGGATGCTGCGAATCCCCATCAGCATTAGCACTATACGCTTCTTGGACGGGGTGGCACTTACCGCCCTTGCGAAAAAGGGCTCAACGACGAACAGAGGGCTCAGAGAATTTTCCTACGAAAGTTAGCCTGGTTCGTGCTGATACACCACGGCTTGGCTGTAAATCAGCCCCAGGTGCAGGTGGATGTTGTAACCTACCATGGGATGGGGTATAAATCCACGCTGTGTGTCCTCTTCTATCACATGTCAACACAGATCGTAGAGCGCCAGTAATGGGAATATTACCATTCGAATGACCATTTCGCACCTCGATCGACCGACGACCACGACACTTGACTCTCAATTAGCCAAAGGTATAAGATAGGCGACCTGGGTTATTACGTACCGATGCCAACCAACGCCCCAGTCCGCGACCGACAGCACATCGACGATGAAAAGAGCACTTGGTGGGACCGCTGGTAGAATAAGTGCCGATCATCATGTTGATGCTTCTACTTACCGCGCATGTCCGCAAGGAGAGGAGTGCGCCAGAGAAAACGGCGCGCAGATTCAAGATAGCGGCGGACAAGTCCATTCACTATGTGACTAGGTCGTCTTAGCAGGCGGGCCCTCAATAATAACTCTAGTGAGAGTGGTAACGTACCCAAGGCATGGGAAGAGAGCTGTCTCCTACTCGAGCAAGCGAGTATGAGATCACGCCCTCGAACACATGCCAACCATCTGACACCTACTTGCCACGTTAAAATAATAATCCTTTCGGTGCGCTGATGTTTGCTTACCATATAGACAACAAGACGGACTCGGAGTACGCCGAGAAGCAGAGCAGCAAGCTCAAATCTCTGCTTGAAAAGCTGGAACAAAAGGAAGACCTCAACGAGGAGGAAACTCGGTACATTAGTGACATGAATGGGTGGCTGGTACGAAGTACTCGTTAGCGATGTTTATGCTAGGAACCGTTGTTACTTACTCCAAGGAGCGGAAGAACTATCTGTGCGGCATCTGAGAGACTGCAGACAAAGAGGTATGGTCAACATCATGATCGTGAAAAGAGGCGACCAGACTTACCAACAATAGATAGGAATCGAACAACTTCAGGCTGCGAAAAGTACAGATGCAAGCAATACTGAGTGGGTGTAGCACTATGGATCCTCATCGAGGAACCGCGTCAGGTACTCCCTTATCCAATCGAATTCGCGAAGTCCAAGGTTCTTGATGGCCCACTTGGTGGAGAGACCCACTGCCATCTAGTCAGCACACAACTCCCGAATGGCTGATCGACGCGTCAAGGATGGGGCTCGTCAATACCATCTATGGTCAGCCATCTCTTCAGATCACGGTGGCCAGTCCGCTCAATCAGCTCTGCACGTGACTCCTCATACAGAGGACATCTGAGAAAGCAGTGCGCCACCGTTTCTCGGGCCTCGCCACAATCGCACATGGGCGAATCAATCAGCTGCTCATTCGTCAGTATGTCTGCGTTGGGGAGAAAGGGAAGTGACAAACATCGCGTCGATGAAGGAATGCCTTCAGGCCGATCCATTCTGTTCGCAGTTTGATCAACACCGAGCTGCTCATGCCACTCAGCCTGGCATGCCGTTTAAGGTTGTGCGGACCCCAATCGTCGTATAGGGAGGTCCGGCGTTGACCCTGATCTTGTTTCTCCCTGCAGTATTCACGCCACTGTTTGTTGATGTCCTGGTGTACTTGCGTCTTGATAGCCTTGCCGATAGCTTTCTTACGCTTGTTGACATCAGCCCAAACACCTGTTGGGATCGCGACTTGCACTGCAGCAACAAGCTGTTCGATCTCTCGAATCTGGTCCTCGGGGTCGGCAATCTTAGCAATTCGTTTCGTATCGAGTGCCTTGAGGCGAACACGACGCAATCGATGACGGAGTTCGGCCCTTACGGCACTGAGTGTTTGTTCCGCTTCGGTATCGCATCCGATAGACTTGGCCAATGTACTCTTGACTCTCGTATCGAGATAAACCAGGATGTTCTCGACGAAGGTCTCTTTCTGTAAGTCCTCTATAGGCGATGTCTTGAATGCGTGGGTCATTGAACGAAGAGAGCGGTTCTGAGCTTGGACAAGCATCTTCTTCAGCTGTTGTTGCAGCCCATCCATCGGGCCAGTACGATACCAGACCGGACACGCGTAAGAAAGTATCATCCTGACGGTGGAAAGATAGAGTCGTCGCGCTCGTGCGAGTTTGGGACCGGATCCGAAGCGAGAAAAGTAAGACATTGCACCTTGCAGTCTACGTGCTTTCTCCACCACCTGTGAACATGATTAGAACAGCGCATAGAGATTCGAATAGACATACAGAGTGCACATGAGCTTTCCACCGCAGCTCACTGTCCAAAATCACACCCAGTAGTCTCACCTCCGAAACAAGGCCTTTCTTCTTGTCAAACCCCTCGATTCTCGGAGCGAGAGAGAGTTGCTTTCGAATCGATCTCTGTTTCCGACGAGTGAAGTGAATGACCTTGTATTTGCTGGGCTCGAACTCCATGTGGTACTCATCTCCCCACTCAACACACTTCTGATGTGACTTCTCCAGTAGTTTACAGTTCATCGGGAAGGAATTTGAGACCGCGATGAGACTGGTGTCATCAGCGTAGGCCATGCCGTGTGACGAATTGGGTGACGCTGTGGTGCATTCCGGCGTGGACAGTGTGTTCAGAAGGGGCGCCGTATAAAGAAGAAACAAGATGGTGGACATCGGTCCACCTTGAGGAATACCCCTGTTGAATGCGAAGGGCTCGGGAGTCTCGTAGCCTGGTATCTTCAAGAACGCTTTCCTATTGTGAAGATAGGAACCGATTATTCTAACGAGATCCTCCTGGAAAGGGTTTAGCATACATCGATGGACCGAAGAAGAAGAGCAGAACGTACCGGTGTTTTGACTCTGCGGAGTTCTTCCAAGAGTTTTTCGTGGTTGACGCAATTGTAGGCACTGCACATATCTACAAAAAGTGATAGTTAGCTGACACGATTTCAACAAGACGGGCAGTGACAGTGAGAAGATTTGTAAATGTACATACCAGTTATCATGATGCTCACGACCTTGTTGTGTCTCCAGGCGGTCCGGATTATGTCAATAATATATCGCAGAGCTGTCTCAGTGGATCTGCCGTTGAAAGCCATCTGCGTTTTCGGGATCAAGTTACCTTTGAAAACTCGAGCGAGAAGACGTTTGGCCATAATGGATTCCAAGACCTTGCCCAAAGAACAAAGCAGTGAGATAGGCCTCCAATTTTTTGGCAAACTGTAGGGATCTGGACCTTTGTTGCCATCTTCATCTAGTGCCCTCTTCTTGCCTGCCTTGGGAATTGCTACAATTGTGCAGAGCTGGAAAGATGAAGGAAAATAGGAAAGCGCCAAACATGCGTTGAGGAGTGGTAGTAGATGGTCCATTATCTCGTCGCAGCAGATCTTCAGAAACTCATTCGTAATATCCTCATCGGCACTAGCCTTGTTGTTCTTTAATCCTTTGATGATACGCTTCAACTCCCGGCGACGAAGCTTACCAAGACCAATGGAACGGTTGAAATCGGGAGCCTGAACAATATTGGGCTCATCAAGGCATGGTGAGTTCGGATCGTTGGTTTTGGTGGTTGAGCCGTGTGCGGTGGAGTCGTGGGTCCTCGAGCCGTCGTCCGTGGTCGAGTTACTTGCTGTCGACTGGTCCTGAAGATCTGGCTCATCAAACCAATGATTGTAAACACACGTAGCCTGCTCAGCAGGCTCCGAGAACGTGTGGCCACCTTTCGACAAAGGAGGCATGTGTGCTGACATCTGTGGTTCTGCATTTTTTCTTGAATGAACGCAGTGATCGATAGAGTTTAGATAGGTCCGCGGTTCCGTAAAACTCGCATGTCGACTTGGTTTTCGAATTCCGCAGAAGCCTCTGCGCTGTGGCTCTAGCCTTTCTGCATGCATCATCCAGTTCCGGGCTATACTTACGGGCGAGTCGTTGGCGAAGCTGATTTCTGGCCTTCGTAGCTTGTTGGACATCAGGTGTGAAAGCTGGATTAGACCGCGGTGAAGGGCGAGAGTAAGGAACATGCTTGGCAACTACGTCCCGAAAGACCTTCTCCATGGCCTTTGCGGCTGCTTGGACGCCTACTTCGGATTTCAGAAACCAAGCCTCCATGTCAGCCAGCCCAGCGAAAGTCTCAGCTTTGAGCTTCTGTTTCCGCTCATCGGTCAGCCTCCAATTCCTCTTCTTGACAAGTTCGACGGCAGCAGAAACATCCACAGTTATAGTACTGGCGAAATGGTCGGACCCATCCGGGATGTCTGAGTCTGACGGCATGTCCCACTCACAGCGAGATGCAAAACCTTTGTCAGCAAAGGCCAAATCGATGGTACTCCAAGTCTTTGATCGGGGTGTCTTCTCCCAAGTCTTCACTCCAGGCATAGTGAGAAGATCCATCCGGTGAATAAGGGCAGCGTGGAGTTCTCTGGCTTGTATTTCGATGCTCTGAGGTTTGACTTGGGCACCTCCCCACCAGAAGTGATGCCAGTTGAAGTCACCTACTATAATGTTATGATACGATGGGTCCAGTAGATCCAGAATATCGTTGGCGGTGAGACCTTCCTGGCAGTTGTAAATACTGTGCACAGCAACTGGACCATACCCTGTCTCAATAAAGAATGAAGCCATGAGGTCACTGTGGAACTTAACTTTACAGTCCTCTTTGAGAAGTTTTTTCCGGATGTAGAAGCAGACCTTGGGTTGTAGCGCCCGCGAAAGTTGAAATGCATCCCGATCGCACTCCAGGTGGTAGTCGGGGTTATTGCTCAACAACGCTAACGTAGTGGGTGAGATCTCCTGGATAGCGATCACGTCTAGATCTAGGGCCGATGCAGCTCTTATCAGCTCCAGCTGGACGGCGTGGTTCTTGCGTAGGTTCATCTGTAGGATCTTCAGATGAGGTTGTCGGGCTGCTTTCGGGTGTGCAGTCATTGATAAATCACAGTAGGAACGGAGCGCGATACGATAGAGGTGGCGACACCACTAGCCCGATGTCGAATACGGGTGGCGAGCTGTCTTTCGAAGACTTGTTTGACAAGCGGAATCTGACTTGTCTCATCCTCGGTGTTTTGGATAGCGGCCACGTCCCCAGAGACGTCTGCCAGGGGGCGAAAGCACACGGTCCCCACGTCGTCAACACGCCGACGCTTGGTGCGGCTACCCAGCCTTCTCGCACTTTCACTATTCTCTTTATTAATGAAGGGCGAGCTGGCACTGATATCATGGGCTGGACTCTGGGGCGTCGTTCTCGGTCTCTTCAGTGTTCGAGAGGAAGACGAGGCGACAGGTCCTTGCAGTTGGGCTCCGCTGCGCAACTTCATAGACAAGGGATCGATCTGTTTCCCCGTGGTAGCAGTTGAGGTACCGGCATCCGGCAATGCGGCCACATTTTCCAAGCTTCGCAGGCGCTGGGGACTTGCAGCATGTCGTGCCATAGTTTGGGTAGGTCGATAGCTCGGAGAAGGTTGGCGACCCCGTACTTGTGATATTGGCACGCTTGAGGGGTCCTGGGGAGGCTGATCGTTCCCCATGGCCGTCTTCGCTCGCCGAATGCTTGGAGAACGCAGACGAGTTTGGACTGGAGACATGAGAGCATGGCGTGAATCGCCCTGAGCGGATTGGCGACTTCGCATGGCTGTTGCCGTGCGTTGGACACTGGGAGAGCGCTCACGACTCCGGGCTCGATCACGAGCAGTGCGACGACTTCGTATGACTCGCTGTGAACTCTCGGAGCTGGAGGACGGCTGGAGACTCGGAGCTGGCGAGGTAGACGTGGGGCGGATGATCCGTTGGAGAGGCTTGTGTCTTCGCGTGGGATCCTGGGCGCGCTCTGTGCTTGAAGCCCGCTGAGGGCTCTGGGTTGGTGAGACAGCAGCGCGGCGGAGGATCTGTTGGAGAGGTTTATGGCTTCGCATGGGCACTGGGGCGCGCTCTGTGCTTGAAGCCCGTGGGGGGCTCTGGACTGGTGAGACAGCAGCGCGGCGGAGGATCTGCTGAGGGGGCTGACGACCCTGAGTGGTCACTGAAGTGCGTTCGGTGCTTAAAGCTGGCTGAGGCCTTTGGACTTGTGGGACCAAAGCGCGGTGAAGGGCCCGCGGGGGAGGCTGACGTGGTTGATTGACCATCGAAGCGCGTTCAGTGCTTGAAGCTGTCTGAATCGGCCTGAAGACCGGCACTGTCGCCCTCGTCAGGACTCCAATCCATAGCGTCGGCCGTGCTGGCAGATGGCGATGCCGCGCTCGTCGGTTGGGGTTGGAGACGAGTGGACCGGCGTGGAGGTGGAGGTGGCGGGGGCGGCCGCCGCTGGGTCGTGGTCGTGGGCCTGCTGGGTGGCGGGCGCGCCTGCTGCTCGCGTCCGGGCGGCTGGCGAGCAGATGCCGAGTGCTCCTGCGCCTGCTGCTGCGCTCGCGCCCGTCCTCGGGCGACAGGCGGGGCAGGCGGTGCCGGGCGCTCCTGCTGTGGGCGACCGGCCCTGGCCGCCGGACGTGGCGCCGCACTCGAAGGAGCTTGCGTACGTCTCGGACGGACATGCTGCCACACAAGGCCGTCGGCATGCACCTGTTCCGAGGGCAGATAGTCAGGTCCGCTGAGTGACTTCAGCTTGCATTTCTGCAAATGCTCCATGACCTTCAGGCTCTTGCACAAGTCAACCGCCCATGCCGCATGCCCCTCACCGCAGTTGGGACATTTGATCTCCTTCCAGGCACTCTCCATAAGACGCTTGTCGTTGCGTTGTTTGCCCCGATCCAGCTGCTTCTTCCACTTGCAGCGGGGTAGCTCATAGGACCCGCCGCAGAACTGGCACGTAGGTGTGCAGCTCGCAGACTTCTTGTAACCGGGCTCGCCGCACCCATGACAAAGCAGCGGATCGAAGCTCGAATGCCAAAGAAGCGCCGGGTAGGCTATGCCATCGAGGTAGATAGTGTAGTCTTAGTAGAATCAGACAATATCACGCAAAGAAAGTAGGTCCAACCGCAACGATTGCCACTTACGATATCCTCTCTCAATGCGTATATTGTTCTCCTGCTCCCACTGCCGTAACTTTTCAGGGGAAACCTCCATAAAAAGAGCCTTGACATGCAACGTGTATGACACATTGCGCCCTTCGTCAGAAGAGCATTCTTAATCTAACTCCAAGATAGCACGGATCTGATTGCTGGATTGGCGTAGCTAGTCCAGATAATGCTCTGTAGTTGTCCAGAGCATCAGACAATCCCAAGCGAACGTAACCCAGTTGACCAAGTTGTAGAGAGATCCGCTGATGTAAAGACTTTCCAGTAGACCCTAGAAAGTCTTTGCCTTGACCGTGAGATCATCCCATTTCTCCTTGAAATGTGACTTGTGAGGCTCGCATAGAGTAACCCGGAGGAACTTAGCTGCCGGATGACGCTTTTTGTACTCGGGCGACAGAATGTACGCGTCCCGGATGGCCATGATCTGGGTGTCGATTATGTTGTGTATCTTCTGATCAAGTTTCGCATCGAGCATCTGCTCAGTCCACTCCTTCAACATCGGCTGCATCCCTTTGAGCAACTTCTTCGCAAACGTAGGCTCCAACTTCTTAGCCACGAGCGGGAGCATTTTCTCGATGAACGCATCCTCGTTGAGTGCAGAAGCTGGCATAATAGTTCAAGTGGGTGAATGCGGTGATCTGAGCGTCGGAATTCCTGAACATCGTTAGTATTTCGGTCTGCGTGACTGCACCATGAAAAGAGGCGGTATGTACCACGGTAAAGCTCACCACTGATGGATAGGGTAGCAAATTGACGGCAAGACTCGGTGGGCTTAGAAGACAATGCAAAGAGTCGGCAGCGATAGCACAGTGGGCTTGGACAATAGGCAAGCAAATCGGTGGTGATAACACAGTGAGCTTGTATGATACTGAGCTCGGGTGTACGGGACACAGGACAAAACAAGGCTATGTTAGGTCCCAACAAGAGGGAACGACCTAGTGATAAGGAAAAGAAGCGGGCAACGTGTTTCGATAGTCTGCGCGGAGAAAGCGTGGAAATTGACCTGAACCGGCTCACACATCTATGACGCGAATCAGCTGCAGCATGCAAATTATTCCTGATTACCGCTTTAGTCCCACAGGCAGTGCCAACGTGTGGCCAGTAGACGTTACAGGAACTGCAGTGTGACCATGAGATGCGGATCACCATCGATCCGAGGCGGCTGACTCGGAGAGCGTACAAAGGGGACGATGCATGGGCGGCTGGCTGTTCCATGCATTTATTGAGTGAACTCTATCTGCTGGCAAATGCCAATAGAATGGACCGCAGAGCATGAAGCATGGCTCTGCCCTGTTGAGTTAATGGACACGGCATAAATCCTCGCTAGCCAGGGGGAGCATGGTGAATGGGTGACACGGATGGCCTGGAGGCTTTGTTGGGCGATGAGCAATATGGAATGCATCGTGTATGCACATAGGCGGACTCGTATGTTGAGTGCTTCAAGGGTACGGTTACATAGGCCGTGCGAAAAAAACGGCACAGTAACCCGCTTGTTCACCCCGTTCCTGTGCCATATTTTCGCCCGGCTGGTGGTCAGATCGGAAATGAAGCGAGCGGCAAGAAGGATCATCGCACTGGTCAAGTCAATACAGGTAGATTCCACCACTAGATGGCTGTGTTTAGGGTGGCCCTTTACACACCGTTACATGCGGCAGAGCTCTAGACTCGGTAAATTGCCACGTCAATGTAAAAGTATAGCGTAAAAGCCGATGCCAGGACGTAAACGGCAGGTACAATCTTCGTCAGAGCGAGGTGAAATGGGTATGCAGATGGAGGCGTGTTGAGATTGGATGCATGAATGGCGCATAGCACTGGGTAACCCTTGAGAATTGCCGAAGTGCTAGGTCAAGACGAAAATCTAGAGGTTGATCAGCCGGGTATCATTGATCACTGGAGCGAACAGGACGCGGCTGCAGAAAGATGGATGCGTAGCGTAGGAGTGCATTGCGCACTGCAGGCTCTAGGGCCGCGAAATGCTACAGTCATGTACGAGCGGAAGAGACGATTTAGCGATTAGCCACCAGGCATGATCTGTCAGTCTGGTTAGCCAGAGGGGCGAGGGGTGGGGGGCGGGGGGCGGGGGGCGACCGAGGGGGGAGCGATGTACGGGATCTGTCAAGGCTCCTTGCTTGCATGTAGAAAGCATGGGGAAAACTCGTGCAGAACTCGAAAGTGCGCTCAAGTGCTATGGAAGCTCCACCGATGGTCTGGACACTGCAAACGCATGAGGCTCCCTCGTTACGAGCTCGTGACAATTTTCTGGTCTGGATACTGCCGGACCGTTGGTAAGTCGACGCGATGGTATGACAGCGGAGTCTGGATGAGCACATTACGACACTCGCGGAACCGTCCAAGGTGTACGACGAGGCTGCTAGACAGTACATCAATGGGACATGGTTCTGTAAGTATATGTCCAAGTGTCTAACATGCGTTCTTCGGCTAATGTATCTCACTCAGGCCAGTGCGACGACTCAAAAAGCGTACCAGCGGTTTTGCGTGAAAATCGCGGCCACGCTCGTTGTAAGTCGATTTTCTATATGTCAAGCCTGGAGATAGTTCTGATTATCTCCAGTTTATTCTTGCTGCATGTTCAGCACCGGTTCAGAGTGCGGATTTGTCTTTCCGGAATGGCACGCGGAACAATTGGAGGAAATGGCGTGTGGACAAGGGAAGCATCCCTCGTGCGAGAACAAGGCAGTTCAAGGCCCATCCAAGTCCCTGAAAAGAACCGTAGCTGGCAAGCACAAGGCCGCCCAGGAGCTGGAAGACCGCACCGTGATCTCTGTCCCCTCTGAGGATGACTCAGATGCTTACCCACCTCCCAAGTCGAGGAAGACTTCGAAGAAGTCTGCACCACGAAAGGCCCAGAAGGCTACGCCCGGGAATGTTCTCACGCGCGGCGCTACGACTCGCTCGTCAAATTCGCAACGCATGGTGACGCAGAACGCTACCAGTATACAAGACGACGATTTCCTTGCGGAGTACATTGCGTCCGACGACCGCACTGTGCTTGCCACAGTAACGCCCGAACCCGTGGGCGAAAGTTTCGTTCAAACGCGCTCTACGCGTGGATCTCCAGACAAGACCAACACAGCTACTACCGGCGCTTCCACTCAGCCCGACATTTACAATCAGTTGTCGTTTGACAGTGTTGCGAAGGACCCGTTTTTCCACAGTGTTCGGAAGAGATTGAGGGTGAGTGTCACCCCTATCGACGAGGATGTGGAGCAAAATATCTTGCATGATGTGTCCCGTTACATCACGAACTATAGGGCTCGCTATGTCGTTGCTTTGGACTCAGTGAGGGCCAAGGAGATGGAAATTACTGAGCAGGTGGCCAGGATCCGCAGCGAAAAGGCTAAAACAGCTGCTGAGTCGGCCAGGCTCAGGAAATGTCTTCTCGAACTGGGACGTGACGAAGACGAGGTTGATGATGCTTGAGGGCTCAAGATCCTAGTATGCCCGTTCGTGTGTTGACGTCTCGGTTTTGTCTTTCATTTGTTCTTGACACACTCATTGGACTCGTTGATGATGTTCATGACCTGCACGTTCCTTTTCAGAACTCTTTCATGCTTGGCAATGCTTCATTACCACACTCTTTTGGATGTTAGATATAGTCGATTCAGAATATTCCAACGCTTTTGCTGAACTGCTCGATCTGCGCTCATTTGTGCTGATGATGGGGTTTACGTGCATGTCTCACACATGGGCCCGTGGATGGCCGCGAGTTTGTAAGCTTTTGTGACGATCCCTAAACCCCTGCCCAGATCTAGGTACGGGTGTTCACGGTTCCAAGGTTCGAGGCCTATCACCTGACTTATCCTTACACTCCCACTCCAGTGCGACCAGGCGCAGAGTTGGCAACAGTCCGTTCAATCCAATCCGGATCCTCACATTGAACGGAATGGCAAATAATCCCATCCTTTTCAATCGAACAGACTATGCACGTTTTGTAGGATGAATGGATTGATCCATGGATTCTGGATTGATTTAGATTGATGATTAAGCTTAGCAAGTGGCGCCGCAGACGGCGGCAGAGGCGAGGCAAGGCAGGTAGCGCCGGAGCGAGCGGCACCGATCCAGATTACGTCATCAGCGAGCGGCGGATTGCCCACCCAAAATCAATACTCAAAATCCGCAATCAATCAATCAATCAATCCACTAACAATCGATTCAATTTAAACCAGGCAAGTAAGTTCAACACACTGTCAACAATCTACAACCAGATGGAATTGAACGAATCGGGTATCCGTCAATTGAGCAGCGTGCGACGAACAATGCGACAGACAGCATGACCGCACCAACACGACCGCACTGATAGGACAAGGCGCCTTCAGCTACCGAGTAATCATGCAGCTACCACTCCAAAATTAGAGAAGGTGAAAACTAACTGGTTGCAAGCTATGACATCCGCAATACAGCGTGTAGAGGTGTTGATGGACGCCCGCGCCATTTACCACCTGTGAGGCCAAGACACTAGTCTTGGCGCTAACTTGAATTGCACCACCATTGCTGAGTGGTCCAGCGCAATGGAGAGAAGATACAGTTTAACCACCACTCTGAATTAACATTTGCGCACGCAAAATTTAAAGGTATTAGAACTCCTCATCCTCTTCTTCACCGTTCTCCGTCAACCTAGACCGACCGGCAGCTCTTCCTCGATCCGCTCATTCAGCTCTCATTCGACGCAGTACACCGCACTGAAATCCCTCCCTAAGCTTGCGCCGCTTTACACCAATTTCCCTCGATACGGTTATTAGTATATGATCTCAACTTACAAGGTGGTAGAGAGACCAGTTCATATCTGAAAGTCCTTCGCAGTTATTAGTGAAATGACGCTTGCTACCGATACTACGATAGTGTACTATGGGTAGTCTATACGATCGGTTCGGCGCAGATACCAGCAGACGGTCGACGTCGGCGTCGGCGTCAGTGAAACGGACATCCTGCAAACCCCAATCGACACGTCTTCATATAGATCAAGCAAGCGTTAGCTCTATTTCGCACCTTCTCCTTCTCAGCCCTTGCGGTTGCCATAGCTTTATTGGCACGACAAATCAAAACATTGACTTCCTTCGTAGCTTGATGCTTGTCCCCGAACACCACCCATTTCATTCTTATTTGTTGTTAAAAACTAACAAATCATAACATGGATTACTACCATTTCCCTCCCCCCGCAAAGCCCTCAAGAGATTGTAAGGCGGCACCACAAGATCACGACAAGATCGCTCAAAGAACTCCTTTTGCAGTAGGACTTCAGAAAGGTTTCGGAGAGCAAGACCAACGCGTAATATCGCAAGCCCAAGCCGCCCTGCTATACGAGGACCAAGTATGGAAGTCCGAAAAGACAAGACTTTTACAAGTTTGAAGCATGTACAGTTCCAGTTCCGCCTTTTCCAACTTCTTTACAACATCGGGTATGTCAATCTTGTGTCCCATATTCCTTTTCTCTGAGAAATCTCTAATGCAGCTGTCAGCTTTGAACGCATCAGTTGCGGTTCGAAGGAAAAACGACGCACATATTTTCTCACAGCGGCAGAAAGTACCTACTGCCCACAATTACCCTTGTGGTTGAATATGCCGTGTGGCCCATACTTTGTTCACGAGAACCCTCTTCAACGAGGCACGGAATACGAGACCACGGCGACAGATAGCAAGATCAAAGGCGGTGATAGCATTGCCGACAACTACAGGCCTCTAGATATAATCGGCACTCTTGGAACATTGATGGTAACCGATCAGTGTTGCACCGGACTCACAGCTGGTCACGTTTTGCGCAACCGTGGGCCGTACTTGAACATAACCCACAGGGTCACTGGGCAGACTGTAGTAGCCGAACATCTGCCAAATCGTTCCCAGCACGGAGAAGACGACAAGACAAACGAAGTGGGGATCTCCAAGTTCCCTATGGCTGAAGAGCACAAGATCGACTCAACGTCAATTTCTTCTCCCTCGAATCAGACGAAGCTGCCCGATCTACCGAGATACTAAGCAACTACAAAACTGCAAGGACAGTACTCTTAGAAGGACTCCTAACTCGGAGGCTGATCTACGTTTCCAAGGACGGAGCAACGACGGGGTCTATGTCATGACCCGGCCCTCTAGGGGTAGTCCTAAGACCAGCTTCAATCCGGTCCTCACACCCTACATGAGGAATCTCGAGCTTATATATCATAATTCAGCGCCATACCAAGGGGATCATTCGGGATCTGCATCACCCTGCTGTATCTGGCACAGAGGTCTTCGTCAATACCATGCATCCTACAGCTCCATGAGGCGTTTGAGATGGCCTTCCAACGCGAAAATTAGCATTGCCCGGCATCAAGCATCTACCAAAGAAGATCTCCGACGATATGGACCATCCTACCTCCAAGCAATCGACGTGTACAACATGCGTCAACATATGGTGGACTTGGCTCTTGTGTTCTGTCTTGGTCTCTAATTTTCTTTATTGCTCAAGAGACTTAGTTGCGATGGTAAATGAGATACTTGATTGCATACGCGACACGCTTCACCCCTCGCTTGAAGTCCAGCATGCCGAAGCTAGAAGCCGGATCCCATCGCACATCCACCAAGGCCGTCGTTACGCAACTCCACCTTCCAACAATCCAACCACCATCTGCCTCTCCGTTCTCTCCATCAGCTCAGCAATATTGCACCTCTAAGCCCAATCAGCACCGTCACAACACAAACACGTAACATATCACTCACCGCAAGCATCAAAAGCAGTTTTCTGGCAAGCCGATACCGGAGTGTCTTGATTCGGGAGAGCATCACCGCAAGCATTGAGCCCGGTGTCATACGCGCATGTGCCCCACGCCGTCTCGTCCTTGCATCCTGCCTTGGGCTCGCAACTGAACGCCGGGGCTTCGCCGCCGCAGCTCCATCGTTTTGCTAAGGGGCTGGATAGAGCGACGGAAGTGAAAATAAGGGTGAAGAGGAGGGTCGTTTTGAAAGGCATGGTGGAGCTAAGGGGGACGGGGTATTTGGTTCAGAGTGGGAGCGTAGTGGTGGAATGGATTGGAATCTTAGACTGGCATACCCTCTATACATCAGCCTCTTTATAGCTTCTCATAAGCGCACATCGCATCGTGTAAATGACAGACAGACGTCATAGCTGTTGCGCCAGCTGGTGTGGACGTTCCACAGAGGGAAGATCCCGGTGGCGTATTAGCCGAATATCAAATTGAGGGGACCTCGTTTTCGTATATGCAGCCCTCATGCAAACTCAGCAGGAACCGGTGGATTTTCACTGGGTCCGACCATGAGATCGACACTCAGGATTCAATGTTCCCGCGAGGAGATCGGCATCTGTACTTCGGAGGGCACGTCTTCGCGCGTGCTTGGAATTCAGGCACAAGGTGATCTGCTGCGGCACTTCGATTGATGGCCAACCGAATCGTAGCCTCTCCGTCTGTTTGCGGCTTATTGGTGAAGCTGCAATATTTTCGCGCTGCAGGGCATATCAGAGCTCTCGAGTGGGGATTGGATCGACCATGTCCGCTATACGAGATGTCTGTAGCGCGACGTGGCTCTGCATGCTGAGGGGTTTGGAGTCTCTGTAATCGCGCTGATGACAATTCGGGTGTAATGTAGAGCGCAGTGTTAAGAGTAGCATTTCCCGTTGTCTATGTTGCTGGCAATGTCTCAAAGAGTTAACCATAAAGAAACACCTACGTTGTACGGAAAGTGTCTTCGTCCTGTCCCGCATTGTTCAGATCGACGCATTGTTAAGACCACTTCCTAACAAACATATATCACACCCGGACGCACTCAGACTGTAAACAATTTCCTCATAGCAAAGAAGCGTTTTTGTCGGCATTGAGTGTTGACAAAACGTTTCGCAATCTAGATTCGGCTACCACTTTTAGGTAATCGTTGTTTAGACGCTATACGTACAGAAGGACACAGAGTTCTCTGCAGAGTGCGTGTTACATAGTTCGTCGATTAGACGTCGTAGCGATGATGCAGCTAGGATGCCAAGACACGGTATGGGCGGACACTACTCGCAAGGGCGAATCCCTTGTTCGCATGATGCGGGCGAACGCTTTGTGCGAGTCCGAAAGCGCCATTTCCGAGTTGAGCGAACTGGAGAAGTGGGGCTACACGTCAGATGAATCCCATGCCGAGTTTGTGCCATTTTACCGCATGGTTCTGGAAGCGTTGAATCCCAATGGTCAATTCACTGACGAAGATACCGTGATCCGGGGAAGGACCAACTACCATGCGAAAGTGGTAAGTGTCGGAGGAAAGGAGTACCAGCCCAGCTACGCCTGTTTCGAGCAGGCGTTTAGTCCCAAAGAAGCGGTCATGTTTGCGCTGTACAACAGATCTCCGTTCCATATGATACAGCGTGTAGCCCATCATAATAGCATAGTCGGAACTCCTACGCACGATGACCTTCCTGGACTTCGGCATTGGTCAGATGTTGCATTTATCCAATGGCTGAGCTGCTGTCGCGAGGAGCGTATATCGCCGACGAACTTGAAATATGTCTGCAGGTGCAGTGTTGAGAACCTCGCAACCTTGGACATCATCCACGAGATTTTGTGCCGCAAGAACCTAGATATTACGGTCTGGCCAGGAGTTTCGTTTGATGCCAATACGGAAGAAGGCATGGCGTTGCTTGCGAGTCCTAATGGGAGTGGCGTGGCGTATCTCCTAAGCCAGCATAGGGCAGAGCTAGGTCATAAGGTCGTAGAGCGTATTACCGTTTTCAGAGAACATGAGGATGTAGCCTCGCGGAATCTGCTCTTCCACATTGTGGACTATACGCCCAAGTAAGCATAGGTGAGACTCTTTGTCTGGTCTAAAGATGAAGTATTTCTCGTCAGCATATGTAAGCTAATAAATATAATTCGAACACCTCATCAAAGAGCGAGCAACTTACTTCTATACCAACGTGACTCCCTAGATGCGCTCACATAACCTTATGCCCCTCATACAATTTATCCCGACCATTCTCTTTGGCCAACGTGTCCGGACTCCATTGTACATGTGGACAATACGATAGCTAGAGGTGGTCTAATGCATCTTGTAGCTTAAAAGTGAAGGGCTAACCGTTCGAGGTAATATTGTTGTAAGTGCGCTCCTGCAACGCAGGCTGTAGAGTTTTCATGGTTGGGAGTGGCAGTGGTAGTGGCAGTGACGGATAGTGACTCATCCCGCCGATCTTCGTATTCGCGCTAGCGTCAACCTGATGTCTCGCCAACCTTCTTCCCCTCTTGCCTCCGCCAGCCCCGAAGCGCAGACTGCTTACTCCAGCGTCACTCATATATGCCACATGCTGGCTTACTCAATGCTTATGGAACGGAATACGATGGCCGCCACTATCTCGAGCCCAACGGGGCATCGCCGCTCCCCCGAGTACTCTCAACCGAGACCAGCTAGAAGTATAGATACAGAAGGGAGTCCACTCCCATTCTCATGAGCACGACTGCATGCATTGCCGGCAATATACCATGACTAAGCTCATTACCATCTTTGGCTCTACTGGGAATCAGGGTGGGTCCGTTGTCCGGGCTATCCTCAGCCACCCGCAGTTGTCCACAGAATGGAAGATACGGGGCATCACCAGGAACCCGAACAAGCCCGATGCACAAGCTATGATTGCACAGGGCGTTGACATGGTTCAGGTAGGCGGAGACTTGTGTGACCGCATCCAAATGCTGATTACTCCAGGCCGACCTCAACAGCAAAGAATCGATCCTCGCGGCCATCAAAGGCTCGAACGCCGTATTCGGAGTCACAAACTACTGGGAGAAGGCTTCTTTGGAGCACGAAGTCACGCAAGGCAAAACCCTCGCTGATGCGTCGAAAGAGGCCGGTATCGAACACCTTATCTGGTCTTCCTTGCCTTATGTTTCGAAGGTCACCGCAGGCGCATTACATAACCTACACCACTTTGATTCCAAAGCCATAATCGAGGAGTACATACGCTCCATATCGCTGCCCGCGTCCTTCGTTCTTCCCGCCTATTTTATGTCGAACATTCCAGGCTCCATCAAGCCAGACCCCACCGGAACGCATTACTCTCTGGCCTGGCTGTTCAAGTCTGATACCCAGATTCCGATGTTGGATGTTCCGACGGACTTTGGGAAATTCGTTGTTGCCTGTCTCGCGAATCCCGCAACGACCATGGGCAAGCATACCCTTGCCGCGTCGGGCTGGTTCACCCCTTTGGACGTCTGCAAAGCCGTGGAGAACTGTACTGGAAAAAAGTGCGACTTTCATGAGATTCTGGTGGAGAATTACCAAGGGAGCAAAGAGTTGTTCGATAACCTAATGATGATTCGCGACTACGAGTATTACGGACCTGGTGCGAAGGATGGGGTCAAGAAAAGCCACGAGCTCGTAGCAAAGGTGGGAGCATGGGAACGCTTTGGAACGTTTGAGAGTTTCTTAAAAACAACAGATATTTGATACATGCGAATAATTTGCGACAATATTCACAACGAAGGAGACGTACATGTTTCTACATGGTGACCACCAGGGCCCGCGCTAGAGCAATATACTCAGCATAAGAAAACAATTCGACTACTGCCATTTCTTAACCGTACTAGTCGAAGTAACCAAAGCCGCCACCTCAGCAATATGCGCCGACTTGATAAGGTCAAAGATGGCAATATTTGCTGCAAACTCCTTAGCCAACCAATTCCGGAGCTCGAGTCCAACCAGCGAATCAACACCATATGAGTGTAACGGTTTCTCAGAGTCAATATTTTCCGCCGGAATAGACAGCGCCTTACAAAGCTTCGCCTTCAACCCCTCTATAACAACGGTCTCGGCTTCGGCAATGGAAGTGGCTCGGAGAAAGTCTTGTGCGAAACTATCTCCATGCGCTATTCCATCGTTCAAGCCAGCATCAGCCGATTTAGCCAGCAGCTCGAGTTGCGCCATGCGAGTAAATAGTGCATCCGAGCCCAGAGCTGGGTTGTCGATTTTCATCCAGTCAAGTGTAGGGATCCCGAAGACGAGTTGCGTTGGGCAAGTACTCTCTTTCTCATACGTCGCCGGGTCGCAGAAATGATCTAGCAGGGCAAGAAACTCGGCCTCTTCAACTCTGAACATCCCCTTTGTCTGCCGCTGCTGCAATGCATTTTCGGCGATGATGCCTACGCCGTTCATCGCGCCCAGATCCAAACTGACAGCTCTTTCCCCTCGTTGGCGGCGGTATCTGGCCAGTGCGTCCTGATATGTGTTGCCTGCTGCGTAGTTGGCCTGGCCGACCTTTCCTACGATTCCAATGACGGAAGACAGCATGACGAAAAAGTCCATGCCTCTAGGTAAGGCCTGATGAAGATTCCAAGACGATGCCACCTTTGAAGTGATGGCCTCATTCCACTCCGCGAAGATCATGTTTTCGAAGAGCGCGTCTTTGAGGACCATCGTGCCTTGTACACAGCCCTTTACCGGAGGCATAGAAACTGCGCAGGATTCTAGGACCGTGCGAAGATTTTCCGTAGAGGAGAGATCACATTTTGGCGTCTCAACTCGGACCCCACTTGCACGCAGATCCTGGACAAACTCCTGCGCGGCCGCCGTCTTCGGACCCGAGCGAGAGACCAAGATCAGATGTCGCGCTCCGTTTGTTACCATCCAGCTCGCGCAGCTGCGCCCAAGTCCACCAAGTCCACCCGCAATCATATAAGTAGAATTCGAGTCGAGGCGGTAGGAGCACTTGTCAATCATATACGTCTTGACTTCGGCGTCATTCCCCATTGCGAACACAATCTTTCCAGTGCTCTTCCCCGTCTGAAGGAACCGGAATGACTCTTCGACTTGCGAGATCGACCGTATGTGGATAGGATATGGCGCTCTGATTACTCCTTTGCATCTCATGTCTTCGACTGCATGCAGGAGTTTCTTCACGAGCTTGGGCCTGTTGTTGATCATGTGGTCGATCGCCACCGCAATGAAAGACACATTTCCCTCAAAACAAGACATCGGCAGCTTCGAATTACCCATAATATCGTCTTTGCCAATTTCAACGAAGCGTCCGTACTTGGCAATAAGGTCCCAAGATGCCTTCAAGCGCTCGCCACCGAGCGAGTTGACGACCATGTCTACTCCTCGCTTTTCTGTCATTCGCATGATTCCCGCGGAGAAGTTGGCTGCGCTTCGACTGTCAAAGATGTGGTCTTCAGGAACTCCATAATGACTGATTAGAAACTGCTTCTTCTCTTGAGATCCAACTGTCGCGTAGACTTCGGCACCGATATGTTGAGCGATCTGGATGCACATCTGGCCTGTCGCACCTGCGCCTGCATGGATTAACACAGAGTCTTCTGGTTGTAAGCGACCCATTTCAATGACGCTGTAGTAAGCGGTGATGGCCACAAGCGGGAAGGCGGCGGCCTCCTCAAATGAAAAGTCATCCGGAATCTCGTACACCAAATCTGCGTTACATCTTGCAAACATCTTCATGCAGCCAATCTTCCCGGCGATCACCCTAGCACCAGGACTCAGGGCAACTCCATCCCCAACTCGCCTCACGACGCCAGAGCACTCGCATCCAAAAGCATCATCATCAAGCCGGCCAAGTGCTACCACCACATCGCGGAAGTTGAGACCGATGGCTCTAACTTCGACTTCGACTTCACCGGGTGCTAGTGGCTTCTCGTATTCTTCATCTGCAACCCATTGCAATGTATCCAGCATACCAGGACTAGCAATAGTAAGAGAGAGTGGCGGTGATTGGCCGATTTTCTGATATCGCTCTTGAGGGTGGATCTTGGAATGGATCTTTCGGTCGAGCCACGATACTTCCATGAGTCGTGGTATGTGGAACGTGTCATCCTTGATTTCGTACTCTATTTCGCGGACGTCCTGAGGGGTGACGAGCTTCTTCAGCGCCTCACATATTGTTGCGGCAGATGCTCCAGTATCATCGACATTCTGAAGGCCGATCCTCGCGAAAGTCCGGGTTTGCTTCTCAGCACGAAGAGCCCGTGCAAGACCCATGATCATGTTCTGATCCGGAAGGGCTTCGGGATCTGATTGACTACGAGTCACCCAGAGCAATCGCCCACTCGCGACACTCGCTTTCAGAGTATCATACGATGACTCCTCAAGGTTTTGGATGATTGATCGCTCGACTTCAGGGAGGAAGACCACCAAGCGATTGGTGAGATCTGGGCCTGTCTTTAATTTATCAAATGGAAGGATGACCGTCATTGCACCTTGCCGCTCCAATATCGACTCGACGCATGATGCTACATCGGACTGTAGCGAGGAATTCGAATCGACAACTAGCGTGACTATTTGATCGGCCAGCTGGGAATCTACCACTTCCGATGTGGAGGCGAGATGCGCAATTAGTTCACTTTGTGGATTTAATTGCCTTTGGCCCGAAAATCCGGCTTTGAGCAGCTCTTCCGAGATTTGCGTTGGTGACGGCAGCATGTCTCTTGATTCCTGGTCTACCCACCATCGAGGCAAGAGACCTTGGGTGAATTGCGTAACAAGACTATCGGATCGGGTTCTCTTCAGCAGGATTAGCCGTCCGCCAGGCTTCAAGATCTTGCGTGTTTGATTCAGTATTGGATTCAGACCGGTCGTATATTGGTCGCTGTCAAGCAAAACCAGGTCGTAGTTCTCCAAGTCGAAGCCTTGGTTTTCTAGGTCAAGCTCAAGATTAAGTTGCTTGATCTTGACCGGTCCAGTCTCGGAGAATTCAGCAAGGCCATCTTTAATTCGGTCTACAGCCTCCTGTGATCGGTCCGTGCAATCGTACTGGCTAAATACGGGCTTTCCATGCTTGACGTCATTGGGATACAATGACTCGATAAGCCGCCTCGTCACCGACGGCGCACCCATGCCGACCTCTAGGATACTCATACCTGGGGTTTTGTGAGCCACGAGCGATACGTAGCTTTCGAGCTGCTGCTGTAATTCTTCAGGTATAACCTGGGGCTCGTTGGCTATCTCTAATGGGTCGAACTCATCGCGGATGATTTTTAGAAGCATCTTTCCGCTGAAAACCATACGTTCTGCTTCCTTGCTCTGTGCGCTGAGCGATGTAAGATATTTCTCTCTCTTCTCTTCATCAGCGAGATCCGAATTTGCCGGTACATCGCTCGTTGCCAGATACTCCTGTTCGATCATCCAGTCGATGTATTGCTTGATATGGGGCTTCGCGCGGTCGATATCGTCCGGAGTTATCTTGGCCAACACGTCTGAAATAAACCACCTGGCCACGTCATCAAGGCTGCTTTCTTGATTCTCGACGACGCTCGATATGCGTGAATCGAAACAATCAACATCCTGCTTGTACTCAACGGTATACGAAAGACCTCTGCGCACTGCTTCGCCAGACTCACCATAATCCGATGCAATCATGGTGGTTTCCATATGCGCGATGCTGATCACTGGCTCTCCAGTATGATCCAAGACGATCGCCGATCCATCTGTCTTGGTGAAGCCCTTGAGCGTCGAGGTTGCGCATGCTCGTAGAGGTTTTCCGGTACTTTCAGAGATTCCACGCTTGGAGAACCACGCATCGCACATTCGCGTTGGTAGGCTGGTTGGTAAAGGCGCAGAGCCACCCTTAGTGCCAGCAGCGAGCCCAAGTTGAGCAACTGCGTCCAGAAGCGATGGGTGCACTATGAACTCTTCAGGTCCCTCTGGTTCGGTATGCAGGATCTCACTGATCGCTGAGCGTTGATCGCTGTAGCTGACTTCCTGCAGCTCCTGAAATCGCGGTCCGTATTCGAATCCCAGTTTCGCGAAGCGTTCGTAGAGCTCTTCATGTTCCACGTGCGGTTTGCATGCCGATGCAATACCATGGTACTCTGCCTTCGAAAACTCCATCTTCCGCTGGGTCTCCGATCCATCGTCCAAGCCTCTTAGGGGAGCAAAATGTTGAGCTTGGACAACTGCATGGCAAGCCAGTGTCCATTCTCCCGATTGCAGCACGAAAATGTCCACTTCATGGAATGCAGAGTTTTTGCCGACGTCCGCTAGAGGTGTGGATAGAAATATCTCCAATTCAGTTGTGTTTTCGCCTTCCGAATCGAGCATGATTGCTGTAGAAAAAGTCACCTCTTTCACGAGAAACCCTTCGATGTCATGATTATCTGGAGATACCTCGTTCACAGCTTCTAAGGCGATTTCAACCATGCCTGCTGCAGGGAGCAATATCTTCCCCTTGATCTTATGATCCGGTATCCATGCGAGGTCATTCACTGACAGATACCGTCGCCACTTCGGCCTTGTCGGGTTCCAGTCCGCTGTTGGAGCACCGAGTAGTGGTCGCGGGAAGTGGGGTCGGCGTCGCAGATTTTTACTTATACTGCTCTCGTGCCAGTACGACTCGCGGCTAAAATTGTACTCTGGTAAATCGGTCAGAGTCCGGTGTTGCGCTGATTCTAAGCCATTGACAGCCTCTAGCGAGATATCATGCCCTGAGCATAAAAGAGTGCCTGCGAGCTCCATGATCGATGTTGTGGCCGGTTTAAACCTCGATAGCGCGCTGGAGTATCGTACTTCCTTTTCGACATGGGCCAGAATATCCTTTACAGGTCGTTGGAGGGCTGCGTGTGGGCCGATCTCGATGATATCGTGGAAGTCCATTGTGGCACCTGTCTCAGGATTCGGCCTCGCTAACAGCAATTGCAGACTTTCTGAGAACCGAACAGTCTGCACCATGTTCTTTACCCAGTATTCCGGACTAGAACAGCTTTTTGTGTCTCCGACGAAATCCCCGGTTACGGTAGATGCCATGCAAATAGGACGCGTAGATCCTTCACCTGCTTCAATACCACTGAGCGCCTCTAGGTATTCGTTGGCAATTGTCTCCATCTGCGAAGAATGGTATGCTACGCCAGTGCTCAACTCTCTTTGGAAGATGCCCTCAGAGTCCAGCTCCTTCTTCAATGCGGCAATATCGTTGCGGTTCCCGGCTATCGTGACGCTTGATGGGCTGTTAACACACGCAACCGTCAGTGGGATGGCTGAAGAGCTTCCTAATTTCTTGAATCTCAAGCGCGCTTGTTCTTCAGTGAGGCTCGCTGCAAGCATAGTCCCGTTGGAGTTGCCATTCGTGAGTTGGCTAGAAAGCAGGCCTCGGTAGTACGACACCCTGCATGCCGATTCGAAAGACAGACTACCAGCTGTATATGCTGCTGCAATCTCGCCTGATGAGTGTCCGATGACTGCAGAAGGCACAATCCTAAACGTCCGAAGTAGCTCGACGAGCCCAATCTGGATCGCCGTACAAAGAGGCTGGCTATATGCGGGATCGTCGATACTAGTATTCCCATCGTCGGCTATGAGCTCATCGACGACTGACCATGAGCAGCCGAACTTGAATAAGCAGGAGTCAAAAGCCATCATTGCTCGGCGAAACACCGGATATTGGAGCAGCCCAGCTCCCATCCTCTTGTACTGGGCTCCTTGACCCGTGAAGACAAATAAAATACGACCTGCGCTCTTCGCTCTTACGAGACTCGAAGCCTGCTTGGTCAAGTTCGACAAGTCTTTGACACCGGTTGATACGGTAAACGATCTCCAAGCTAGGCGAGAACGTCGAGCGGATAGTGTGTACGCCAGATCGAGGAAATACTCATCTGTGAACCTTCTCATGTCCGAGTTCTCGCTAAAGTGGGCTTCATAAGCCTTTTGTTGTTTAGCGAGTGCTTCCTTATCTGCAGCACTCCACCACAGAAGTTTCGGGCCCAAGGCGTGTCCGTCAGTGCTTTCAGAACTAAGCTCAATTCCAGAGTCGCTAGTTCCATTCGTCTTCAGGGCTTCCGCGTACCCGCTACTAACATTATCGTGCTCGCTTGAAGTGTCGAGTTCGCGCTCTATGTGGCCATTCTCCAGTGCCAAATGGCGTCTGGCAATACCACTACTCCACGTGCAGTGATTGGCCACAAGCCCTCTGGATTCAAGATAACTACCAGCATCCTGGATCACAACATGCGCGTTGGAACCACCAAAGCCAAATGAATTAATCGATGCGCGTCTGATTCCGGTGCTTGGCCAAGGCGTTGGCTCAAGAGGAAGCTTCAAATTGAAGTATTCAGCCAGTGTCGGATCCTTTGGCTTTTCGATGTTTGCGTTCGGGGGTATTATCCCCTTTTCGACAACGAGGATGGATTTGATCAAGGCGGCGATGCCACTTGCCCCTTCCAAGTGGCCGATGTTGGGCTTGAGAGTTCCTCTATGCGAGAATTAGCTTGATCTACCGATAAAGACGGCTATACCTACACGTAAAGGGGGTCTGAAGGAGAACGATGTTCTCGGAAGACGCTACCGATTGCAGCGGCTTCCTTTGGGTCTCCCACAGGAGTTCCAGTGCCTAACATCGGTGGTCAGCCATTTTTTCACCCGCCCAAGGTGAGTCGTAGCCTACCATGCGCCTCAAAATACCGCGTCGATCCCAGATCCAAGCCAGCCTTCTCATATGTATGTCTAATGAGTTCAGCCTGGCTCTCTTGACTGGGCACTGTGATACCAGGCGTATTACCATCCTGGTTCGCGCCTGTCGACTGGATGACCGCTCGGATGGTGTCATGATCCCGAATTGCATCCGAGAGTCTTTTCAGAACCACAACACCAACCCCCTCGCCTCGTGCATAGCCGTTCGCTCGATGATCGAAGCTAAAGCACCGGCTGTCTGGTGAAAGAAACCCCATTCGTGTCATTAGGATCAATGATTCGACAGCAAGAAGCATATTGGTTCCTGCGACAAGTGTTGTCGACGCATCACCAGTCCGTAAAGCCTGGCACGCAAAATGAACTGCCATCAAACTACTCGAACATGCTGAGTCAAGCGTGATACTCGGGCCCCTCAGATCATAAAACCAGCTGAGTCGATTCGCCAGTATACTCACTGACGCCCCTGTTGCACCATACGTAGGCATGTTCTCGATATCTCTTTGTGTGATGGTTCGGTAATCGTCACACATGGTTCCAACGTACACTCCCGTCGATGAGCCTCGGAGGTTCTCCAAAGGAAGCCCAGCTGCTACATTTAGCATCTGTCTGTTCCAAAAGAGCGAACTTACCATTTTCAAATGCATGATATGATGTCTCGAGCAGTATCCGCTGCTGAGGGTCCATCGCCGCCGCCTCCGCAGCACTTATGGAAAAGAAGGGCGCATCGAAAAGAGATACATCATCTTTCAAGAAGCTAGCCCCACGAGGCGCGACCTGGAGATGTTAGATACGCCCAGCTGTCATAGCTTCGAAGTTTATACGAACCGAGCTTCCTTCCCGGCGGGTCGTGCTGTGGTATCCGTCTATGTTTATTCGATCCTTGGGCCAATCTTTCATCGTCGTCCGCTTCGTCATCAACATGTTCCAGAAGCCCTCCGAGGACGTCGCATCCTCGGGGAACTTGAAAGAAAAACCAACGACTGCTATCGGTTCCATAGCCATGGTGACTGCGCACTGAAGAGCAAGTCGGGTATCTTAAAATGAAAAAGTATGGAAGGGTCAAAGGTGTGAATTGAAGAGCGCACAACAGAGGTGCGACCTGATGGAGCCTGAAGAATGCGGCGATCATCCCACTGAAGAAACCTTATGTTCCGCCCGCCTATTCCCCTCGCCGCTTGCATCCATTCCTAAACCGTCCAGCTGTGACGAACTACGCATCTGATTTCTACCGCGTTATTGCTGGTCAAGAAATTGTGCGACTCTTGCCAATCAAGCGCCCGGAACCAAATGTGGGGGCCGGTCATACTAGGGTAGGGGTCCGACCCAGCCGCCAAGGCAGACAAGCAATCATCCTTACCAGGGGGGTATCTCAGCGAGCGGGGATGCTAGTATTGAAACCCGAGACACGGATCGCTAGCTTATGATCGAATGCCTAGATATGCAAAGACGGGACGGCGGATGAGTACTGCATCTGGGATGTGAAATTGGATGCCATATTATCTGACAAGTTTAGGGAAATGGTATGGATCGTTGAGATTGGAAAAGGTCTGCTCGCAGCATTTGATTGAATCAAGGGGCTAGTGTGGTTGAAATAACGCCAGTGGGAGATGCCTCCGGAAGGTGGAGACTTGAGGTGGTGTAGTGGCCACCCACACTACCACCTACGTTTGCTTGTGCGAAGAAGGCGTTAAGGCGATAGAGGGGGCTTGCAGCACCCTTAACGCTCAGCGATCCCATTCCTACCCTACGGGCACTTGCTCGCCGCACCAGCCATTGTTCCTCAAGAGCCGTGACGATCAGTGGGGACCTGACATTGCAGGCGAGTACGGGACGCTTAACACCCGTTCTCTCAACTACGCCGCCAGCAAGACTATGTTCACCCGACAATTACCCCTCGGGAATAATAACATAATAACAACTGGAGAGAACAGCGAGTTCGGAGTTGGCAGAGCATTGAAGAACTTTCACGTAGAGTGTTTGCACTCATTGTACCACTTCGGGGCTTTCATCTCGATCCGGAAGAGCGGAAGAGTGCGGGAACCGATGCCTAAAGAAGATCTAGTGCCGCCCGTGTAAAGTTGAACCGAGAGCTATCAGGATTTAGGACGCCACCGGGGTTTCTCGATTGCCTTCTTTGCCTTCTTTCCGTATTTGGTGCTACTCCGTTACATGTGCCACGGGGACGAACGACTTACTACGCACTGGGAATGGATTGCGGTCATCGTCTGATCCCACGCAAAATTAACAGCGCCGTTCAACAGTGGCAGTATCAATGGAGCAGGTGAATCTTGGATTTGAGCTAAAACATAGGAAGCCGCATCATGTAGACCATTCTCTTGATCGGGCAGGCGACGCTCCCATCCTCAACGAGAATTCGAGGATGCCCTCGTAACACTAATCCCCAACTTTTTATCCTTATCCTGGCTCCCCCGGCCCCCATCATAATCCACCACACTCCTACTATCCGTCTCAACCACCAACTCCTGAAACTCGATATCGGTAACGTTTCTATTCCCCATGCCGCCTTTACTGCGATTGCTACGACCAGTGCGCGCAGTTCCATGCGGGCTAGCGTTTGTGGGAACATTCCGCGACCCGGATAGTGAGCGGATGGACGATACGAGGCGAGTGATGAGTGGGATTTCGGAAATGGTGTTGGCGAAGCGTGGTAGCACGGGTAAACAGGCGACAAGAAAACCGGACGTGAATTCGGGAAAGACCCAGAGGCTCATCTTGGCCATCCAGTAGGTGAAGTCATCGGAGTGGCGCAATGTGACTGCGTAGGAGAGGCGGATGGCGGCGGCAATACATGCGCTGTGGTGCTGTCAGCAGCTATTCGATCGAGAGTGATTCGTCAGAGAGATGATACTTACAACAAGCCGATCAGAAAGACGCCCGAGAGCGCAATCTTCTTTCCTCGTGGCATGTTCAGTCCCCAGATCGCGCGATGTGGCAGAATCAAGATGCCGACATCCGACACGACGTTGATGCATGCGGAGACGAAGAAGGTGTCGTGGCAGTACGCGTTTGATAGTCTGCAGTGAATGATCTGGTACAGCATGTATCCGCCGTAGTAGCCGACGTTGCAGACGATAAGCGCGATAGATATCCAGAAGATATAGTTCCGCGTAGAACCAGGGGAGAAGATGCGCATGAACTGTAGCAGGATCGAGACCTTCAGCGGGATCACCACGACGTCGTACAGGATTGTGGCGACGTGAAAGTTCTGGGGAGTTTGTAAGTTGAGCGTCCGGTTTCCCTGCTTTTTGATTGTGCTTACATATGAATACTTTGGAATTTGCGTGGCCGGCACGTTCCACATGTGCACTCCCGGGCCTGGTTTTGTTTTATTGATTATGAGGCCAACGGGAAGGTATCCAAGATACGCAAGCTACGTTCCATCAGCACAAAGAGAAGGGTGAGTGGAGTCCATGGCGCTTTTACCCATGCGACGATAAGGAAGTCTGGGAGTCTGTTAGGAACTGTGACTCAAACGGCGCATCTATCAACTTACAGTCTTCAGTAACCACCTTTCGAAGTATTATCGCCTTCGTGTAGATGCGAATGCCGACGAAGATTGTTGCGATCACAATACATAGTGGGACAACCGCATAGGACGATGTCAGGATACTCGGCGGGTCCACGAAGTTCGATTCCACGCCAGGCGGCGGTTGCATCGCGGGTTCTATGTCCGACGGCATTGTCGCAGCCTTCCTCAGATTTTCCTTCTTTAAAAGTGCGAGCAGACCGTGGCCTGAGGTTGGAAAGCGATTCCTGAAGAGAGTTCGAATGTCTCTTCTAGTGGTGCGTTAAGTTGGAGGATTGCGGATCTGGAGCACTCGGTCGACTCCACGCGTTTGCGCTCAGTGTATCCGTAAGGCGTCACTTGAGTGGGCGGGGTCCCCTAAAAGACCCCGTGGGCCAGTCTCGTATCGAGGAGCGTCGACTCCGAACGAGTTGGGTCAGGACTTTGGGTCCGGAGATCGACACAGAGCAAGCGCGCCGCCGGCGGAGCTTGTTTCCACGACAGGGTGTTGGAGTCGGCCAGTTTCTGGCTTATGGGCGTCCACTGAGCACGCGCGGCCATGCACATGTATAGTGCCCAGAGATTTGGCCTCCGTGGAACCCTGTCGGTGCATGTGGTGTTGCGATGTCTGGATGCGATCTGCGATCGCGCAACCTTTCGAGGGGCGGCATTCGCTCGCGGGTTACGAGAACCCACAAGCCTGTCTTCTAGAACGTGCTGTGGCACTTAGACGGAGTATGCGGCCCGGGACAGGCCTTTGGTGGGTGTACTCGGACAAGAGTACGAACTTCTGCGTCATCGAGATTGAAATGGCATGGCAGGCCTGGTCGATGCATTAGTTGCATCAGAAAGTCCGCTCTTGCAGCTTGCCTTCGTCCACGAAGGAGGTTTGCTCAAATCGAACTGTCCTGAATGACTGCCTAGCGAAAGTCTGCAGCCTGTCGTGTAACCAGCTCCGAATCCAGTATTCAACCACACGACGCGAAGCCAGCATCTGGGCCGGTATAGTACCCAGCTCGTATTCCGCATGTTATCTTTTAGGCTGAGAGAGCAAGTGTTCAACAAACGCGCTGCTAGAAATCGTGAAAGCTAATTACTTCTGACACTCACCTAAATCAGGTAAGTCGTTGTCAGCTACTTTACCGTACAAATGGCTTCTCGCGCGAGACATCTGGAGCGATGCAGCTAGGTACAATCTCGTCCGCGTACCCCATAGCGCCACGACATCTGTTTCAGAGGACACCGGAATCATCGCCAGACTACCGTAGTTGGCACGAAAAGGTCCGAAGACACCTGCGACAGTCTGCGACAATAGTTAATCCAAATTTCGTCGACGAAGGATGCACAACCCGGCAGTTACTGCACAACCTGGTAGTTACTGCAGCAACTATCGAATTCTTACATCAGCTACGGATTAGGAAGCTCGTCTCATATCGATGCAGAGACGACGTCGAAGCATGTGTTACAACTTACAAGACCTCAGCGCGTGCTACCCCGCAGCTTTCTATCTCCCACGGTTACGCCTTGCAGTCCTGCAATTCGCACTGCATGTCATGGTTGAACCTGCTATTTTTACCCAATCGGGGCGAGGTTTGCATACATATCGCCAGGATGGGTAACATTCATCCGAGCGGCGTAGTCTAGCCTTGCCGACAGCGATACTCTTCCTTGGCCCCCCGCCCTGCGCATCTCGTCTCACAAGGCGGCCATGGATACTAGGCCACGGGAACTAGTCGCGACGCCTGCCCGGCCGCTTCCAGCACGATCGTCACGACTGACTCGACCGAACCGCCACCCCCAAGAACGGCCATCGTCGTCTTACGTGGAGCAGGTGATAGTCACCGAACACGTCCAAATCCAGCAACACCATCATTTCCCCTGGGTCCCAACTTTCTACCCATAGATAGAAACAGAAACACCCGGCTAGCGGGCAACTTCGACAAGCGGAACCATGCGGAGATGAATGAAGTGGCGTTTGGCAAATTGTTCACCGGTCGAGCAGAGCAGCGATTCCCCAGCTCCAGGCACATATCTCACTCGGGCCTAGATACCTACGGCCAGTCTTCCCCGTTGGTTGTTGACAACGACAGCGCAGCTGTAGTCTAGTCTACCTACCATGTGTAACGTTGCAGCCAGCGAAGCCGCTCGTGTAGCCGCCGAGGCATACTGTACGCCCCGGCCCAGCCGGGACATTAGCATTAGGGTTTCCCCAAGTTCCAGCAAAATGAGCGTTGGGATATTAATTGCTGACCGGGACGAAGCTCTTGCCGCTTGGGGCCGTGCAGGTGAGACGCACATCCCCTGCCCACACGTCGTTCTGGGTGCTCGATATCTATCTAACGGCGCAGAGGGGCGGGGCGTGTCTCAGTGGTTTATCAAACGTTAGGCATGGGGTGGGCTGATCGGAATTTAAGGTGGCATTGCTTGGAAAAGGCTTGGGGGTCGAGAGGGGGGCGCCTGTGGGCTTTGCTTTGCTTGGGTCCTGCGAGTATCTGTTCTGTCTATCAGGCTCTTTCGGTCTCTTTTTTGTTGGACTGTTCGTGCTTGTGTATGGGACTTTAGGTGAACATGAGGCCTGCGTCGAGCGAAAAGAGCCTTGCGCCTGTAGCGCCGGACGAGTCGAGGACGTTGTCGCTCGAGCAGGAGAGTGCAGAGTCGGAGGTTCAGTACGTGAAGGGCGCGAGACTGCACCTCATTGTCGTGGCGTGAGTTTCTTCAAATATCTGCAATCAATGGTAGCTATGTGCTAACCAGAGACGTAGGCTTGCCATCGCGGTCTACCTCACAAACATCGAAGTGCCAATAGTCACCACCTCTTTAGTGACGATCACAAACGATATTGGGGGTTTCGAGCGCAGTTCCTGGGTTGTGTCAGTTTACCTTTTGGGCTATGTTGGTATGATATTTCCTAGGACTTCGATCTTTCTACCCCGACACTGACTTCTGCTACAGGCTTCGTCATCATCTTCACCAAGCTCAGCGACATCTTCGGCCGCAAACTCTTCCTCCTCTTCTCACTCGTCATCTTCCTCATTTTCTCAGCAGCATGCGGCGCCGCTCAAACCATGACCCAACTGTCAGTTCCCTGCATTCCCTGCATTCCCACCTGAAACCTACCCTATCCCTATCACTACCCCCAATCCCCATCTAACCACCCCCCCAGCATCGTCTTCCGCGCCTTCCAAGGCATCGGCGCCGGCGCCGGCTTCGGCATGTCCACTGCTATAATGACCGAAATCGTCCCGCCCACGCAATACGCCACTCTAACCGCAATCATCTCCTCCGTCTACTGCCTCTCGCACGTGACGGGCCCGCTCATTGGCGGCGCCATCAACAACAGCACGACGTGGCGCTGGGCGTTTCTGCTCAACGTACCCGGCATTGTGCCCGCACTGCTGCTGATTTACTTTTGCATTCCCAAGGGGTTTCCGCACCAGAGGCTCGGCAAAGATGAAGGGCTAGCGGGAACGGCAGCTGGCGTGTGGAAGAAGCTGAACCGCGAGAATCTGAAGAGAGTGGATTTTACGGGCGGGTTTTTGCTGATTGCCGCGACGTTGAGTTTGGTGGCGGCGCTGGAGGAGGCGGGCGGGAGGTTCGCATGGCGGTCCGCGTATGTGATTGTGCTGTTGTGCGTGTCTAGTGTGGCGTGGGCTGCGTTCGTGGCGTGGGAGCGGTGGGTTACGTTGCAGGGCGGGATCAAAGAGCCTGTGTTCCCCTGGCGGTTTTTCACCAGTCGGAAGTGGATGGGCGTGTTGCTGTAAGTGTTCCCGGTACATACATACGGCCAACAGCCCGGCAGTGTTTGACTGGCTGACGATCTGCAGCACCGCGACCTTCATGGGCGGGCCCTTCATCGGCGCCGTCTTCCAGCTGCCGCAGAAGTTCCAGGTCATATACGGGACATCGCCGCTCGGCGCGTCGACGCGACTCCTCCCCTTTATCGGCATGGGCGCCATCGGCGCGGTCATCACCTCGCTCGTCGCGAAGAAAGGCGTGCCACCCGTGTACCTGATCCTGTTCTCCGCCTGCCTCCAGATCGTCGGATTCGTGCTCCTGGGCACCAACACCGACGCTTCTAAAATCCACGCTTCGCAGTACGGGTTCCAGGTCATGGCGGGCTTCGGCGCGGGCGCAAATTCGGCGCTGACTATATTGATGGCGCCGTTAAGTGTTGAGCCGCGCGATAGAGGTGAATCATCTCTCCCCCTTTTTAATTGTATGACGGTTGAACAAAAGCTAACAACTTCCAGCCGTCGCCATGGGCGCAGTATCCCAGTTCCGCATCATGGGCGGCGCACTCGGTCTATCCATCGTGCACACCGCGCGGAACAGCTTCCTCCGGTCCAAACTCTCGGCTTTCCTGTCCGGGGGAGAAGTCAAGCAGCTCATGGACTCCGCGACTTCGCTCGCGCAGCTGGATCCTCGAATCCGGACCGAAGTGACCGGTATCATGTTGGAGGGGTACAATATTCAGATGAAGATATTCGCGGGACTAGCGGGGATCCAAGTACTCGGTGCGTTCTTGATGTGGCAGAGGAAGCAAATCCGAGCTTGACGGGCTTTGATACATTTACCTGGTAAAGGTCTTCATGTTGGGTTTGGGAATTTGCCACCTCTTTTGCCATCACTAGGTGGACGATCTATCTGAACTCACTTCAGACTTCCTTCAATATAGTAAGAAGTTATCGTTCAGTATATTACCTTATTCGTGTAGCAAAGTTAACTACCTTTACTACAGTCCTATGCTCTATACTAGTTGCTTGCAGATCCATCCTAGAGACGATAGCAGAACACCCTCACTCTTACTTCAGCTAGATCTAGATCTCTTTTACTTCCAACACTCTCGCTACTTGAGATCCACCTAAGCAACTATAAACCTCGACTGACACTCCAACCTACGCTCCTAAACCGTGACACCCAACTTTCCAACTACCCGCTCTACGCTCCTTACCCTGACACGTCCCACTATGAACCGATTGTTTCAAGCCTTCCAAAATCTCATAGGAGGAGGCATCAACATCGTCAACGGCCATAATCAGCATAACCCGCTAGACAATAATGCTGTTCCTGAACTCCATATGAGCATCAGTCAGGAAGAGGCTCTGCCCGGCCCAGGGGGGGTAAAACCAATTTTCAGTTGCACGCGCCCGTGAGTACGCTGCAATTGCCGCTGGGGCTGCTCCCACCAAACCCAACATATACCTCGACCGCGCTCTAGGCCGGGACGTCACTACAAAACTTTTTCTCCTAGAAGCTACGGGAATTTATATCCCCTAGTAGCTACGGGCGTAAGTTTACGCTTTCATCCCCTTGTTTTAGCGTGTATAGTAGGTTACAGCATAGGTATAGGTAGTTACAATGCGCTGATTGGTGAATTGCTTTGGCTAATCTATTATAGCGTGACTAAACTATCTACGTAGCGTCCTATCAATCGGCTCCCTACCTTTACGTCCAAACTGCCTCATTTGCGTCACTGCCTGCCTGCCTGCCTGCCGCTCATAATAAGATGCCTCATCATCGTAAGATGTTTGCTTGTACTACATCAGTGACTGATTGCTGAGAGAGAGCGCCTCACCGTGATGAGATAGATGAGATAGATGAGAAGAAGGAGAAGGTGCGCAGACCTTGACTATATAGCGTAGGTGCGGAGATCCGGCGTGGAGACCTCTAGTGTATGGAGACCTCTGGTGTATAGAGACACTATCTTATACAAAAAGAGTCTAATTTCAATTCACCCGCCTTGTTACAAGGGGAAATCCCCTAGCTGTCCCCTAGCCATCCCCTAGCCATCCCCTAGCCATCACCTAGCTACTAGGGGACAGCGTTTTACAGCGCGTACTACTCGCCAGACACACAGATTGGTTCGTCAGCTGGTTCACGCCAGACGCGATCCCGGTTCATAGGGGTAAGTTAGCTTCTTCAACGAACAAAGTTTGGAACCGAACGAACCGAACTGAACTAGCTAACAAAGTTTAGATCGTGACTTCGCCATCAACCAAGAGACCGTCCAATATGCAAGTTGAAAATTGACATTTGATACAAAGGCCATCGGGTGCTGAAGGACAGGTACACCCATTGATTAACATATCAAAAGGAACATGGACTCGTTAAAAAGCAGAATGGATGGATACATTGCATGAGAATATATAGAATAGCAAGGATAAGAAAGGGTATCAACTGAACACTAAACAACAAAAACAAGATATCTACTTTTCCCTCACCGGCTCAGTGTGAACCTGCACCTTCACCCCCTCCTCCGCATAAACATGCAAAGTCCTCTCTTGAGAATCGAAATCAAACGCTCCTAAACTGCGATTCCCACCCGCATCCTTGAGCGGACTTCGCACTTTCCTCCGCTTCGTGGGCGGCGGGCTGACGACCAGATCCGACAAAGTCCGCTTTTTCCCCTTGGATGTAGTGCTTTCCGAGCTCGAAGTCGGTGTTGGAAGTCCACTGACTGAAGGGACCGGCCGGAGAATACTGGCGATGCGCTCGCTGGTATCTTGGCGCACCAGCACGCGCAGTTCCCTGGACGCTCTGATGCCTACGCCTTGCGTGCTTCCTGAGCACTGGGTCGAAGAGACGGTCGAGTACGTGTTCTCTTGCGTTTCCTGCACGACGGCGTCGCTGGGTAGCGATTGGGGCGTCTGTTGGCTCGTACGAGGGGTCGTACATTGTGTGGTCTCCTGCGTCGTTTCGTATTCCGAGGCGGTGGTCTGCGATCCATACAGTTCTTTGACGTACTTCTTGACCAGGAGGGCCACATCTTTAGCGTGGCCATCTTCGAGTTTGTCGGCGTCTGGCACGTCCCACTTCTCTGCTGCCATTCGCTCGAGATCGTCCATTGTGACTGTGTCCTCCCAGGTGCGGTCGTGGTGAAGCTTCTTGATTCGAGGATGTCGAAGCATTTCGAACGATTCGTTCTGGGTTTTCTCGTAGCCGCCGCCAAGGATCTCAGCGACGAAGGGTTTCTTGAAAGCCACCGACATTCGGATACCGTAGCCATAGGAGCGCTCGAAGTCGAGCTTTTCGGTCGAGCCATCTTCGCGTGGAGTGACTTTATAGAGGTTCCCGTGCGTGTTCAGGTACTTTAGATCTAGCTTCGGTATGCACATGTCCAGGCTGAGACTCCCCACAAGCTTGAACTTGGGTTTCGCGCCAGTACGTTGCACTGCCACTTTGTTCGTCAGGCATCCTAAATGGAAGTGAGTCCAGTGCAGAGGCTTATAATCGCTCTTTGCAGCAACTTGTGGGTCGAAACTGGCTCCAACAATGGCAAAGTCTCCCAAGTCCCTCTCACCTCCCATGTCAGCCAGATAATCTTTCTTCATCTTGACAAAGAAGCCAGACTTGCTGTGTCCCGTTTCGGTGAGCAACGGGAAGTAAGGAGCATGTAGGGGTTTTAGAACGAGGCCCTCTTGATGGTTAGCGAGAGTCCTGGCAAACGCCTGTTTGAGGTCTGTGATGCCATCCTCGCTCTTTGCGTCTATCAAAGTCCATTCCGACCGCATTGACCGACCAGGTATGATCCGTACGAGTTCTTTCAAAACTCGACGTCTGTCCTGTAGGTCCTTTCTCAAGATGGGTTCGTCGTCTAGCATGAGCACGTCAAAGAAGACGATCTTCAGATGCTCCCATTCGTGAGGCAGCGAGTCCTGGAGGGTGCCCATGAAGGATCCCGAGCGTGATATGTGCTTTCGAATCTTCGAAAACGGGAGGATCTTCTTGTCGTTGTCGCTGTAGAGCACCAATTCACCGAGCACAATGCACTTCCGTTTGAAGATGCAGTCTGGTCTGCCGATTCCGAGAGCGTCTCGTATCGTACCATGCAAAGCCTGACGATCAGCTGTTGCGTCCTTCCCGTTCTTCGAAAAGATCTTTACGTCGTTTGGAGCATTGTCAAGATCCACATGGATCTCGCAGTACTCTCCGTCGTATTTCACTTCTGCAGCCCAGGCCCGTTTGCCCAGGAGCTGGAAGCAATGCTTGAAAGACCAAGCCTTGTGGAATTGTGGACGCCCAACTTTGACCCCCACGACGGCTTTCAGTTGCCCCGCCGCCTCGATCCGCCTCGACTTTTGCAACGCTCGATCTGGTACTGGAGGATAACTGCTCAACTCGCCGTTGAGCATGGCGAAGACAGCATCGAAGTCGTTCTGGAACATGAGGAGCTCTGGTAACAGGAAGTGGTAGCGTTCAAACAAGAACCCCTCGTCGATTTCGATGGTGGTGTATTCTCGCAAGATCAGCCGTACCAGCCATTTTGCTTCCCACGACTCGAGCCTTTGGAGGATGTATTGGAGCTCTGTGTCAGTGCTCACATGCCACTCCCGTTGTTTCCGGATTGCCGGGTCCGAGAATCTGTATCTCGCAGCTAGCTGTACAAGCAAGCGATCGATCCGGTCGATTGGGATATGGCTTTTCTTCTTGAATGTACCATCCCACGGCTTCGTGGCTCGTTCTGTATAAACACCCAGATCACCATGGGCCCCTGTTGTCCATGCCGCGAACAGCGCATTCTGGCCATTGTTGAAGTTGAGTAGTTTGGTGATTTTCTTCGACAGCAATCTGGGTTGTAGACCATAAACTCGGTCCTTTCTGCGGTGTGGCAAGATCGCAGACAAGACGGCAGCCCCATTGGTGTCAGGATGATCTAAGATATTTCTATGGTGGCGACACCAATTCGAAATGATCTGCCGGACGGTTGACTTTAGATGTCTCGGAGCCAAGCGCGGCTGTCTCGTGGAGGCTAGTTCGATGCCTTCCAGAAGGTTGCATATTCCGTTAAACGTAATAGACATTAGAGATGTTGGCTATTAAAGATTTTGGTATATAAAGATACGTGTAACCGGCCGTAAGTTGCTCGTAAGTTGAGTTGTTCGTAAGGTGGAGATTAAAACTAATGTGGAGGTGGTCCAGTGCGGCTGCTATATATGGAGAGGGCACTGTGCCAAAAGCAATGATTGCCTTCTGGAAACAGTCACCCGATCGGGTTCCAATTCGTTTCCAGAGGTGCGGGTCTCACACGCTTGACAAAAGGTTTCCCGAGGACTGTCTGCTGCGGTTTTCCCTCACTAAGCCAACATTGGCCCAATGACGACGGGGGCAAGGGTCCGGTCAAACAGACTCGACTTGTTTTCTCGAGCAATCAGGCGGACAGAATACGACGACCACAGCCGGTTGCCCTGGGAATCTGTTTGTAGTGAGAGTTTGTATCACCTTGAGTCCGCCTCGGAAACCCCGCAGAGTATTAAAAGAGTGTGTGAAAGAAGCGGTCTGGAAAATAACACACCACACTCCTCAGTAGCGCCAACATAATAGCCTTTCCGTTGTCAGGTCAGAGCGGATCGTCAGAGGGCGCCTGGTGGTCTCCCAACGCGTCAATGCGGTTCGAGCTGCAGCAACCCGTCGAGTCGCGGGTGCCAATGCTTGTTGTTCGATTGATGGAAAGTGCTTGTCTGTCGACTGAAGTCGAGTAGCAAGCCGAGAACGCGACAATCCAAGATCCTCGGGAGAAGCCCTGGAGTAACAAAGAGAACGAGCGTCAAAGAGGGGCGGCTTTGATAGCGCCTCAGATCGCGCTTTGTCCGGCGCGGATCATGCACGACATCACGCGTATCTTGCACTAGGCTCGATTTGGCCGCGACTTCCCCGTCTTAGTCAACCATTTCTAACTGCTCTAGCCGCGGTGTTTACTTTCTGTCACGGTTCAATCAATAACAATGTAATCGTATGCACAGTGCATACTTAGGTCATCAAACACTAGACTTGGATCTCGGTGCGACTGTCGCCCGAGTCCCCGCTAATTTGTAAGCTCGGGGCATGCAGCGTCATGGACGGCGAAGCTTTCCCCTCTCGGACCGACGATGGACGACTATGTATTAACATATAAACACGCCCCTACTTACACGCCTTCTTGACTACAAGCGTGTCCAACTTAGTCGGACACCCTCACCCTCTCGCTCACCTTCAAACTCGACCTCAGTCCCAGCCATCACCGCTACAATGGCCGACAACAAATCGCCCAAAGCCAAGGACCCCCGCTCCGACGCTGCTAAATCGCGCGACCTCATCTCCCGCGGGGACTACACGCCCACGCCGTGGGGCAAAACCGCCTTCTTCGTTCTCCGCGCCCTCGACCCGTTCATCCAGTACTCGATCCTCGCCCATGGCCTCGGCACGCCCCTCCTCCACCGCATCGGTCTACATACGCTAGCGCCAGGTCTCCCCTCGCACACCGGCATCTCCCTGATCGACGGCCTGCAGCTCTCGCCGTACAGATTGGTGTTACTGAGCATGGCGATCGGCAGCGCCGTGAAGCAAAACATCTGGGTCACCTTCCTCTCCGGCGAGCCGATGACGGTGAAGAACGCGGCTATCGTGGGCGCCTTCAACACAGTGTTCAACTCGCTGAGCGCGTACACGTTCCTCGCCTCCGCGACCTCTGCCTCCACCGAATCCTCGTTCCCGCAGCCGCAGCTGCTTGTCGGCAGCGCCATGTACGTGACTGGCATTCTCGTGGAACTGATCGCCGAGATCCAGCGGAAACAATTCAAGGCGGACCCGAAGAACAAGGGCAAGGCGTTCACGGGCGGCCTGTGGAGTCTGGCACGCCATATCAACTACGGTGCATACACCATCTGGCGCGCGGGCTATGCGATGGCCGGAGGCGGATGGGTATTCGGCGCCGTCGTGGGAGCATTCTTCTTCTCTGACTTTGCGACACGCGGGGTGCCGGTTCTGAACGAGTACTGCGAGAAGCGGTATGGAGCGGAGTGGACCAAGTTCAAGAAGCAGACGCCGTACAAGCTGATCCCTGGGATTTACTGAGCTCGGTTGATTGACTGCACATCAGTCCAAAAGTCAGGTTGGTTTTCCGAAAAGCTGTTCGGATCAAAGTCCACGGGTATACCTACCTAGGTTAGCAGCAATAACAGATGGAGACGGTGAGTAAGTGGGATAGTCTCGACGAGGCTTCTGCTAGAGGGCGAGTCTGATTTGTAGCTAAAATCATGTATAACGCGTGATGAATCAAGTCTCAATAGGGAACTATCAACTACACACTCCATATGCAACTGCATATAAAGTTATCACACAATAGTAAACGCGGCGCGACGTTACGAAGGTGCACACTGGAGAGATCGGCTCCCGTGTGGCTGGACCCTGCGGCTGTGGCGCACATTTTTCTCAGCTCACCACCACTCTCTTTTCGCCGGACCAGCCCAGCCTTCAGCCCTCAGCCCACCACCCCCACAATTATCTCACCGTCAATAGATGTAAATGAACAGCAGATCTCCTCGGCGAGGTACTGCTGCCGTGCGATATATCGCCCCTTGACCCCGCCTACGCAGTCTCGAAATAACCCACGGAGACAGGCGATGGCGATGGCGACTATCGCGATATGTGCGACCAAGGACTTGCTCGGTGCCAGGTAGCGGACGCGGCTCCATGATCCACTGGGCAAACAAAACAGTTCATGTGCGGGTCTGATGAAACGCACAGGATGCGGGAGCTGGTTCTGCGGAGCCGTGTCACAGATGCAGTAACTTGGACGAGCCGATTTGATATCACCAGCGGTACTCCGGTCTAGGTGCTCGGTGAGGAGTTTCAGCGACCTAGAGATGGCTTTTGGGGTGGAGATGCTCGCTCGGGAGCATGCGAAGCTGCACGGCGAATGCACGCAGAGTGTCCAGACGGTCCGAAGCAGCTTGGTAGAGCTCCATCTCTGTTACTGTTAAATCGCTCGTACCACCCAGACCGTCCAGTTCTCTTTCTTTGCCCGCCAATGCGGAGCGGGCACTGCAGCTGGTGAGAGGGGTCTGCGCTTGTGATTCGCCGCTGCACAGGCTTCGGCTTCCTGCGACGTGGGTGGGGTGATGCGGTGATGCGGTGATGCGCGACAAGCTTCGCGGTGGGTGCTCGGGCGTGCAGGGCTGCAACCAAGGCCGCAACCCTGGGTGAACAGAGGGCTGGGGGCCGCTGGGCAGAGAGACAGACGTGGGTGTTTGCTTGATTCTGCGCGGGGCATGTCACCGTCGCCAGTCTGAGTGTGAGCTGGGAAATGAGGACGAGGAGCGGTTCGGGTGGGTAATTGGGAGCTGCGAAGAGGCACGTCATAGGGACTTGATCATCGCCATTTGTGACAGTGTGGAACGCGGTCAAAGCGACAGCGGGAGGTTTGTACAAGAGCATTAGACTAGCTCCGCGCCGGCTCGCAGGTTCCGAAGTGCTTCATCATCGCCCTTCTGACAAGCACACCCACGTCTCAAGACTCACACCAACCTCGCCCTCCCGGCGCCGTGCTGCTGTACTCGTCTCCGCCCCTCAGCTTGTGCCCATACGAGGGCGCGCCGACTGCCCCGCTGCGGCTCCTCGTCGCGGATTGGCCCACGCCCGCCTCTGCTCAGCTAGGTCAGCGCCGCATCTCGTTGTTTTCCAGCACATCCGCCCACGTTCTTTTTCGAGCTGCACACCACTTGCCCACTTGCTCGATGCGGCCCCTCAGCTCGGTCCAAAGTGGTTCGGCGACGCGACTGACTTGCTCTAGTGGTCGCCAGTGGCTGTTTAGCGCCGTCTGGGGCCCGGATTGAGTCGTCTATAACGCTGGGCCTCTGCTTCATCTCCAGAGCGACATCCCCCTCGCTGCTGCCACTTTTTTACTTCCTCATCAGCAGCACACAGCACTGCGCCGTCTGGCCGTGCAGAGCATCAGCATCACCCTATCGTTTTGACCAGTCCACTGGACGCGGTGGCAACAGTTACATTCCAGAACCCACCGTCAGAGTGTACAAGTAGTGCTTAGCCATCATCCGCAAGCGGCGCGAGCCAACCCTGGCGATACTGCAACCACAAGTCCGGCCCACGCTACCTCCCCGCCGCCCTCTGTATATATTTCGGGCCCGGCTTCGCCCAGAGCTGCGTTCGCTCCGGCACTGAAACATTGTTTGCCCTGACGACGTCACTGCCGATCCTCGTTTCACCACGGCCGATCAATCTCCCGGTGACAATCATGACCACCATGGCCGCTCCGTCTTCACAACCGCCTCACCTGCCCATCCGCAGAAAGCCATTGGGCCATCCCGGTGCTGCGCAGGACCTGCCCTCCCTCGATTCCACATCGGTGCAGTCGATGCACAGTCGAACCCGCACCACATCGTCCGGCGTCTTCCCCATCGCCCAAGCGCCCTCTCCAACGAGCTACGCACCTCCCAGCAGCGCCATGACCATGTTGCAGTATCCCACCCAGCAGCAGTATATCGGCCAGGGCACCCGCAGGACCCTCAGCAATGCGACCTCGAGCACTTCGTCTACCACGGGAACGCCGATCCGCTCCAACAGCGGGGCACTCCGTCGCTCATCCTCCACGCGCTCGGGTCCCTCACCTTCCTCGTACGTCGCTCTCATGCGCAAACAAAAGGCGACCGTCTGGTGCGATCGATCGCAGTACGAAGATCCGCGTCTACTGGTACAGCAGCGCCAGGCCAAACAGCGCGCCAACATGGAGGTGGCAGGCGGCCCGCACCATGCCTCGCCACGGAACGTCTCGGGCAGCTCGAGTGTCGCCGCCGGAGTCAGATCTAAGATTCGCCACCACGGCGCGCCTAAAGCGTCATTGTATGCACCTACACAACTCTCGGGCAGTGGCGTTCCCATGCGGCTGAGTGCCACTGAAGTCGATGAAGGCGACAGCGACAGTGGATCGATCAACGCAGGGCAACCATACCATGAGCGCTCGGGATCCGGCCGCAGCTCTGTAGGTTCGGGTCGCCGCGCTTCATACGCCAACGCAGGTCGGTTGTCGACCAACTCGACCCCTCCGTCGGGGCACAACACATCTCCCCCGGGTGAAGGCATGGAATCACTTGGAGAAGAAGAGACTCCTGTCCCGTCATACAACCCCACCAACTACTTCGAGCACACCCAAACAGGCCTGTCTGGCGGCAGTGCAGGCAGCGGCAGCAGCGGAGAGCGGAACTTTGGCGACGTAGGCCAGATGCCAACATCATTACCGCACCCCAACCCCGCACCGAAGAAGAAAACATCCGACGAGCTGCACAGGCGAGGCAGCGTCGACGAGCGGACCATGACGATGAGCAACACGCGGCTTTTCATTGCCAATCCGGACCTGAGCGACTAGCATTTTGATTTTTGATACCCCATTATTTGACGGAAACAAGCATGTCGGCGGCATTTCTTTTCATTCAATCTTGGGCTTTGGAGACGGATGAGGCTTTTGCTCAGGCGTCCTTGTACACGCACCTGCGCCGGGCTGCGCTCTTGCATGTGTGGCTAGCTAGCCTGCTGCTCTGGAATCTTTTTCTCTTCAATCTTCAGTGTCACGATTTGGAAACGGGTGAGGGCCCTGGTGGTTGCTTCGTTTGAGACTTGTATATATGGGTTTGCGGTGGTAGAGTAGAGGTGGGCAGGCGTCTTCAATCGGGGCCGAAGATGGATGGCCAGATGGGTCGGATCAGATAATACATCTTACTGTGCTTTAAAGCTTTTAGGCTTCCCACTCGTTGAACGGACATACCGCCATTTTACCCACTTTGACGGTAAATCCGCATCCGCATCCGCATCAGCATCAGCGTCAGCAACGGCATCGGCTTATCTGCCGCGTACCACATAGTCACAAGGGCTCGTGTTCTCCAGTGGCGCAGAAGGGGAAGAGGGGTGGGATGCAGAGAGCTCTTGAGAGGATTGGAGTTGGAACGCCGGACTACTAGTATCTCTATTATTGAGCATTTCAAGCGGAGATCGGACTCTCATATTGTGTTCTCACTGTGGCAAATAGGGTGTACGATGGAGCGACCATCACCATCCAAACGGACATCGGAAGCTCAAGACGTCCGCGCACGGACTCGCCAAGCCGTCCGGCCCTGCAGGGTCCAACAATTTCCTGGACTCGCACCCAACGTCGGCCGTATAAAAACACATCGCACTCGGCACTTCACGCCATGAACTCATGAATAACGGCCTTCGACCATGTCCACGACGCAATCGGCGATAAGAGTGCAGGCCAATGGCACGCATAAGCGTGGCGGCGCGAACGGGAGAGCAAACGGGTCCATCATAGCAAACGGTGGTGTGACGGCTCTGAAAGACCAGAAGACGGATTACACGCGGTGGCGACTGAAGAACGAGCGCGGGTGCCAGACGTGGCATTACCTGGAGACTGAGGAAGAGGTCAGGGAGTGGCCGCAGAGTACTGCGGACAAGTACTGGCTGGGACTGGATACGGTGAGTCTACGCGTGTTGATGCTTGGTTGCTGGACGCGTCCATGAGCAATGGCTGATGTGTTTGTGGCGTAGGAACAACCTGATCTGCCGCCGGCGAGAACCCCGTTCGAAGCTGCCGAGAATGGCTTGACGTTCTTCTCGCAGCTGCAACTGCCCGCTGGCAACTGGGCGTGCGAGTATGGCGGGCCGATGTTTCTGCTTCCTGGGCTGGTCATTACCTGGTACGTGACGGAAACACCAATACTGGAATCGTACGCCATCGAAATCAAAGCCTATCTTTTCGCGCGGCAACACCCGGAAGATGGAGGATGGGGACTACACATCGAGGGGGTCAGCAGCGTGTTTGGGACGGCGCTCAACTACACGTGTTTAAGACTGCTCGGCGTCGAGCCCGACGACCCGCGCATGGTGAAGGCCAGGGAGATGCTGTGGAAGCTGGGAGGGGCGCTGAACGGGCCGCACTGGGCAAAATGGTGGCTCAGCGTGTTGGGCGTGCTGGAGTGGGATGTCGTCAATCCGGTGCCGCCGGAACTGTGGCTGCTGCCCGACTGGGTGCCCATCCACCCGTGGCGGTGGTGGATCCACATGCGCCAGGTGTTCCTGCCCATGTCGTACATCTACTCGAAGAAGTGGTCGTACCCGCTCAACGACCTCACGCGCCAACTGCGCGCCGAGCTCCTCACCCAGCCCTTCGACTCCATCACCTTCGCCCACCACCGCAACGACATTGCCCCCGCCGACAACTACCACCCGAAATCCTGGATCCTGCTCGTCCTCTTCTGGTTCCTCGCCCACCTGTGGATGCCGCTGCTGCGGCCCCAGTGGCTCGTCAAGCGCGCCGAAGCCCACGCCTGGTGGCTCATCGTAGCCGAAGACGAAAACACAAACTACGCCAACCTCGGCCCCGTCAACGGGCCCATGAACACGCTGTGCTCCTACATCCACTCCGGGCCGGACTCGTTCGCCTTCCGCGAGCACCTCAAGACGCTGCACGAGTTCATGTGGATGAAGTCCGAGGGCATGCTCATGAACGGCACCAACGGCGTGCAAGTCTGGGACACGGCCTTCGCCACGCTGGCCATCTGCGAGGCCGGCTTCGCCACCTCCCCGAAATGGCAGCCCATGCTCACGCGCGTGCTCGACTTCTTCGACGATCAGCAGCTGGCGGCCGAGTGCCGCGACCAGCGCGCGTGCTACCGCCAGCAGCGCCGCGGGGGCTGGCCCTTCAGCACCGCCAAGCAGGGCTACGTCGTCAGCGACTGCACGGCCGAAGCCCTCAAGTGCGTGCTGCTCCTGCAGAACACCCCGGGCTACCCGACGCGACTCCCGCCCGCGCGCCTCTACGCCGCCATCGACGTGCTCCTCACCATGCAGAACCGCACCGGCGGCTGCGCCTCGTACGAGCCCACGCGCGGCTCCCCGCTCCTCGAGCACCTCAACGCCGCCGAAGTCTTCGGCCGCATCATGATCGAGTACGACTACCCGGAGTGCACCACGGCCGTCGTCACCGCGCTGCAGCTCTTCTCCCAGCACCACCCGGCGTACCGCGCCGCCGAAATCGCAGCCTTCACGGCCCGCGCCATCGCCTACATCCGCGCCGCCCAGCGGCCCGACGGCTCCTGGTACGGCTCCTGGGGCATCTGCTTCACCTACGCCGCCATGTTCGCGCTCGAAGCGCTCGCCTCCGTCGGCGACACTTATGCCTCCGGCTCGCCGCACGTGCATCGCGCATGCACCTTCCTCCTATCTCATCAAAACCCCGACGGCGGCTGGGGCGAAACCTACCGGTCCTGCGAAACCGGCACGTACTCGCCACACAGCACCTCGCAAGTCGTGCAGACGGCGTGGGCGGTGATTGCGCTGCTGGAAGCCGGGTATCCGGACCGCGGGCCTGTGGAGCGCGGCGTGCGGCTCATTATGGCCAGGCAGAAACGCAATGGCGAGTGGCCGCAGGAGGCGATTGAGGGCGTGTTTAATAAGAGTTGTATGATTAGCTATCCGAATTATAAGTTTATTTTTCCGATTAGGGCGTTGGGGTTGTGGGCGGGGCGGTGGGGGGGTTTGGAGGGGTCGGAGGGGGGTGTATATAGGGGGTGAGAAGATAGGGGGGGTGTATGTAGATAGATGGATAGATAGATAGGTGGGTAGATGGAAGAACGAGATGCGATGAGGTACATGGATCTGCAAACCATAGTAATGTAATATGCTCCTTTTTGGATTTTCAACCGCAGGGTACTGTGCAAATTTGTACGGTATATACACTATGCTTTACTTTACTATACTATACTATACTATACTATACACACCATTTGTTGATTTGTTTGTTTTACCATTTCGTTCCGTTACGTACGCTGGGTGAACCATGTCATGTGCCCGGGGGATATCTAGATGCTCAAGTTCATGCTCAAAGCTGCTTGGTTGCAGAAAACGCCCATAGAAACCCCCACACTCCTCCCTCCACGGTAGGAAAGAAAAGAAGGAAAACCCGCATGGCGTAGCAACGACCGTCCCATATAACGACCGACCTCAAATGGACGTCGAGGAAACCGCGAGCTGGATGCGGTCTGATGCGATGCGAACCGATCCGCCGCTGATACGCCGAGATGATGTTTGGGGATAGAGCAGATGCCGACCACCATTTTTGTAGAGCGCTCCGCTGCGATCCGCCCAATAATGCAATACCCCGAGCGCGGCCCATGAAAAGAGATTCAGTCCGCCCTTTTCTTTTCCCCACCAGACCTCCTTCCTATTATCCGCAAGAATGCACTGCACGCCTACTCCTCCACCAGCGCCGCGAGAATCAAGCTCTGCACCACAAACTCATCGCCCATAACCCTCACTTCCTTGCCATCCACCCAGCCCGTCCTAACCAGCGGCCCCACCGCCGCATCCTTCTCCTCCCTCTTCCGCTTCTTGCTCCGCGCGCCAGCCTTCTTCGCCGCCGCGCCGTGGAACAGCACGGCCTCCGCGTCCGCCACGTCTTCGACGCCGCCGTTGACATAGACCCAGCCCCAGTCGTCTTCATGCAGCATGGCCCGCGCGGCCGCGAGATCGGCGCACTGGCCGATGGCCGCGGGGCCCAGCGTGTGCATGAGGAAGATGTACGGCTGCTTGCGCTCGATGTTTGGTTTGGTTTTGCCTGTGACGATGAGAACGGTGTGGTTGTGCAGGAGGAGGTTGCGGCCTTGGATCATGTTGGCGAAGGACACGTCGGCGGCGGTGGGGTCGTAGACGTCCATGGTGCGGGAGCGGACGACGCCGGGGCCGAGGAACGTGGATATGCCGGCGGGGAGGAAGTACTTGAAGAACGGGAGGAGGCGACTCGCGGCGATGGTGTCTTGGATCCAGCGGATATGCAGGCAGGGGATATTGAGGGCGAGGGCTTGGAAATACTTGGTACGTCGGGAATGAGTATCTGAGATCAGCGCTACGAAACCGAGGTCTCTGTTTTCGTCGTAGAGCACCAGGTCGCCTGCGCTAGATGTGGCTTGGTTGAAGGTTTTGGGCGTAGAGGGTCGATCCGAGGGTTCATAATCAAAGAGTTCGTGAAAGCCAGTGTCTACGATGCGGCCTCCGTTGGACGTGATAAGTTTGGTGATGGCCTCTTTCTCTTTGCCGTCGCTATCCTCCGACAGTGAGATAGCAAAAGCCATATTGGAGAAGACGTTGCCAGCTGGAACAATCGCGGTGCTCGTATGGCTAGGGCGAGAGGTAGACTCTTTCAGCAACGACGGGACGCCGCTGGTGCGCTTCGAGAACGACGGAGTGCCGGTTTCCCCCATAACTCTGACAGGCGTGGCAAGGCGCGAAGCTGGTGCACTCGAAGATGGCGCCGGCGTATAATCGAACATACGATCGCGATATCTAGCCCACATGCCGTTGGTGAGATATATCTGAGTGATAGGCACCGATACGGGTGGCTTTGGCTGGAGCACTGCGTCCTTTGGCAAGCTGTCGCGCGGCTTCTCCTGCACGATAGCAACCGTGTACCCACGACGATCGGTTAGAGGGTATTCCAAGCCATGGTCAGCGTCAAGCTTGCCTTGGAGGCCAACCACAAGATACGTATGCTTCTTCATGCCCTTCTGGTCGACCTTGACATGGTCTCCAACACGGAGATCAAGATTGCGAACCTGAAGAGGCTCTAGAGGGTGGATGTTACCATCGTCGTACCGGACTTGCCACTGCGAATTGTCCGCGCGGCCAATACAAGTAGCTGCGTAGTAGACGATCCTTCCTGGCCAGTACGCAAAGACCCGGTTCGGTACGAGAATGCCTCCGGTGGGCGCTTCGCCGTGGTCTGAAGCGGGTCTGACGGTGCTTCCAGGGGCTGTGACTTCCGGCGTAGGTCCTGCAAGCTCGTCTGGCTCATCACTCGGGCTCTGTACATCTGGCAATTCCGAAGCGCGTTGCTCATTAATCCGACGAGATCTAGATGGAGGCGAGGGCTTGCTCTTCGGAAAAACAGGTGGGGCTTTACGGGGTGATGCCAGCAAGGCTTTGACGTTCACCGATTTCAAGGCACCTGGCTTCTGAGCCTGCGGTCTAGCAGGCGTCAGTAATGATGTTCCCCTCAGCTTCGAGACTTTAGTGTAGATAGCTTCCGCCTCGCCTCTTGCATTTGCCGCGGCGGACGCGCCCTGCTCTTCCATCTCTTTTGCTGAAGACAACGGCGATGAATCCTGCGGCGCATTGTGAACCTGTTGCAAAGGCGACGTGGAGACCTGATCCGATAGCGGGTCCGTGTCCGCAATAGGGCCAGCAAAATGCTTCTTTTTAGCACTGTAGGTAACCCTGCGCTTCTTGGCCGGTGGCGGCATTGGTGAAGATCCGAGAAAGGCATCGTCCTCTTCTGTAGCATAGCTTAACCGTGGAATCTCGATATCACCCAAGTCCTGAGAGTGTTGTATGTCGGGCTGATTGGCAATATCACGTAACGAGCGAAAGACCGGCACCTGTTCCGTGGTTTCCGCGTCGGAAATTCTAGCGGCATCATTGGAGAGTTCGTCAGGCTGAGAACCGGAGTGATTCTCTCGGGCTGTGTGGAAAGGCTCGGTGCTGTTGGTCTGGTTTGGGACAACACTGTTGTCCTCGTTTGACTCTGTCGCATGACTATCGGCATTGCCTGCGTCAATTCTGTAAGGGAAAAATGAGGGCTGTGTATCGTCAAGCATGTCCGACTCCGGAATAGTAGATTGACGTTGCACCCGTGGTTGTACAGTAGCATGCTGTTCAGAACTAGCCACCTCATCCTCGGGGTGGCTGGAGCGAATCAATTCATGTTCATGCTCAGATGGGTGCTCGTTTTCCTGCTCTAGGGTTTCCGGTACTTCGTAATCGCCGACAAGATCGGCTTCTTCAGCAGGGGGCGCTTCCAAGTCCATCTCATCAGCTTCGGCGTCCGCGCTAGCTTTTTTAGGGAGGTCGTCGTCGCCATCCGGGTCGTCCTCCGTCTCAGCGGGATCACCCTCTTGCAGCTCTTCGTCCTCAAAAGCTTCCTCGTTCGTGACAGCAACGTCTTCGCGGTCCTCCATATCCACATCACCTGTGCCTGGGCCCAGATTGCTCTCTCTCTGACTTACGGAGAGCTCGTCGTAGGCATGCTCGTCGTAAGTAATGTCATCTTCATGAGTTATGATGGGCGGACTGCTCGGAACACGCTCCTCTGATTCCTCTCCCTCCTTGGCCAAGGGCTCTTGAAGCGGTGAGCTAGAATCTGGCGGCCCGGCAGGTATGGACGATGAACTCAGCTGGCTGGTGAAACCTGTCTTGCTGAGAATCGTCGTCTGATTGATGCTATACTGGTTCGTGGACGGCGAGGATGGAAAGCGGAGTGACTTTGGTTGGGGAATACTGTCGGTATTGTCGACGGGACCCGGTTGGGAGTCCATAACAGTATCCGACTCTTTGCTGCCCCGTGGTTGACTAAACCGTCGGTGGGTCGTATGGGAGCGGAGTTGCGACTTGGGTTGTGTCTGCGACGGAGGGCTTTTTCGTTGTGAGACAGTGGGTGCAGTACGACCAGAAAGAGTTCGTTGGGGGTATGACGAAGTATTTGGGACTAGCACATCCTGCTCCGTACCAATACATTTCACTGCTTTTGGCGTGTCAGAAAGGATTTCCTGTGACAATTCGTCTAGTGAATCGTCATCAACAATGTCGTTCACCGGTATGGCCTGCGATGTGGCAGGCCATTCCAATGAATCAGGCTCCTCGTCGGAGTCAAAGGGACCGTCGTATGCAGCCCGTCTAGACGGCTTCTTAATGGAAGGGGTGCGGTACTTGGTAGACATTGACAACAGACCACGCTTTTTCGTGGGTCGTGGAGATGAAATAGAGGGCCCGGTGACCTTGCGCAGCGAGCGAGCCGCGTCCTGGTCGAACTTCTTACGCAGGAGAGCGCGTCTTTCCTCAGCAGTGGGTTGTTCCCAGCTGTCCTGTGCCGCAACTGTAGTGACCCCTTCCTTATCCTGATCCTCTCGCTGCCGTTTCTCCTGCGACTGCTTCATGGTCACATATTCAGCCCGCGGCTCACTGGATGACCGCAGATGAACCTCGCTCCGTGTGGGTTTAATAGGACTCGAGAAGGCGGGTGGCGGGCTCGAATTACGCGCATTGTTGAAGTTGGGAGACGGCCGCTGGAAGACGACATCCTCATTTGGCCCGCCGACCACGGGCGACGTTCGCGCCTGCGTGGCATTGAAGGCCTGCGTAAGTGACATGGCCGGTGCGGGGCCCGCGTTTGCGGTGCCATTGCCAAAGAAAGCAGAAGCGGACAGGATTGTGCCGGGGGTCGTCGACGTGCGCATCGCAGAGCTCAGCACCTGTCCCTGGCTGTCCCTCTTGCGTCCGGCCATGGCTGGAGTCTCAAACTTGAGCGGGCTGGTGGGCGGCGGCTCGCCCCGCAATTGCGTCTCGAGGTCGTCTTCGAGGATCACAGTCGGGCTGGTGATGGTCGGACAGGGCTGCTCCTGGCTGGATCCAACCGCCTCGACGCCGTCCGATTGCGAGTCATCAGCGTCATCTTCGGCCGGGGCGAGGAGCGACATTGGCTTCGGAGCCAGGTCGGGTGCAGTCTCCATCATGCCACTCGTGAAGTTCTTGACCATCTGGCTGTCGGGCTGCGTGTCGCCGAAGCCGCCATCAGCGGCGAAGCTCTGGAACATCTTCGCTGCTCCCTCGCGCTGTGTCACCAAGCCGGTCGTGGTTGGCGCAGTGTGGTGTTTGGGGAGACTCGGTATGACATGTCGCGCGTCGAGTGGAGCGCGTCGTGGGGAACGCTCACGCGGGACGTCGTCGGCGGGTCCCCGCGGGGGTGGGCCGTGATCGGGCGCCTGGGTGGTGAAAGGAAGGTTGGCCAGGCGGCGGCGGTCGGGCGACGCGGTGAATGGAAGAGCCTTCTCGCTGCCGGCGGCGCGCTGCCTGAGCAACTGCGAGAGCTGGGAAGGGTCCTAGCAGCGGCAGAGGTCGAGTGTTAGTAAGTGGAAGTTTGGCGATTCATGTGCAGCGTGACGGCTGCACAAAGCGACCAGGGTCGCGCAGGCCAGACGCGCCATTGCATAAATCAAGCGGGAGAGCGAGAACTCACGTCGTAGCAGTCATCGTGCAGCACAGTGCTGCCCTGCGACTCGGCCGACGCCATGGTGAAAGCCCGCGGCGGTGAAGACGGCAAAGCGACGACGTTGGCGCCTTGGGACGGTGTCGATGTCTCGCTCGGTTCAGCCTGGCGCTCAATTCTCCGAGCGCGTGTTCATGTGTTCGGCTGGGCGTCTTTGGCTGCACCGGCGTCACTGTGATTGGCGCACTGCACACCACCTCTATGACGTCCACATGCGCTTCGAATCAGTCCATTGTGTGTCCAGTAGGCTGGTACGTGTATGGGTGATGCAGACAATTGTCAAACGTCCTATTGGTGCTAAGGTAGAGAAGGGAGCAGCACTTGGCAGGGAGCGAACCTGGCATGGCGCCCAGCTGTAGAGGGCAGAAATGACATGGCATTGTTCAGCCTCTCTCGGCCACATAGCGAGTCAATTAACTGCAATGCGCATCATGTTCAAACTCGTCGTGCATGCTAACATAAATGTACAGTGGTGGCTTTCCCGAGCGTGCACTATACACCTCCGAGCCTACTCCTGCTCCAACTCTTTCCCTAATCGATGTTCTTCATGACCCATGATTTCCTCCCCTCATTCAAACCAGAAACGTGTAGTAGAGGCCCGAGAGCACCGTGAACCCCACAGCCGTCCACCCCGTCCGGATGACCGTCTTGTTACCCAGGCCGACGCCGAAGTCCCACGCCAAATGCCTGATCCCGTTGAACGAGTGGTAGAAGAACGGGAACGCAAGAGTAGCTTTCGCCGCAATCTTCGCGGCTACCGGCCACGCTGCCACCGCAGCGACCATGGACTGCGTCTCAAGGTGCCAGCCGAGAGTGGGGGCAACGAGATACGAAATGCCGAAGATGTAGAGGCTGCCGCTGAGAACGACGGCCGTAACGCGGTTGAGCGCGGAGCCATACCAGGTGATCTGGGGGCGGTAGATGGAAAGGTGGGGTGAGACGGGACGCTGGAGACGCTGTTTGGCGAGGATTTGCGTGCCGTCAGACTGCGCGGCGTTCTCGGTAGCTGCGAACCTACGCTGGAGTCAGTTTACGTATATACAACAGCTATCGGGACGACAAAGAGCGCTGCTTCTCTGCCACAAGCCTTCCTTACCTCCGCTGTACCATGCGCCCCGCGGGCTGGATCCTGAAGCTGGGGGCCACGGCCCGTCGCAGACCGAGCTGGAATACACGCTGAGACGCCATGCTGCTCAATGACGATTACTTGCACTGCGGTAGAGGGGAGAGAGTCGTCGACGGTAGTGCTGTCGGTGCAAGCAGCGCAGATGTTCCGCCTCGGCAATGCCCCAAGCTGCCGAGCCAATCAGCGGTCGCGGCTTAGTCAACCACCCCGACACAACCGAAATCTCTGCACGCGCCGAATTTCTCTTCCTTCATGGAACCTCGATATCGCCGGCAATGAGCTTCGGCGCTGACTTGTCGGAGTGACGGCCTACACATCTGCTGGCGTCTTGCCAGTGGATTGGGCGATGAGGTTCCCCGAGGAAATACCCGTAGTTAATCACCCACAATTTCAAACCTGTGAAACAAAGTGGGCTTCATTTCAGGGTTACATATCATATCATAGACACCTGTTAGACTGCTGAAAGCAAATCTCAGTCGTCGCCTTGTTCTTTGATGCCGTGTACAGAATATATAAACCATGTTTGTGGGAGAACGGGCAGATGATGCCCGTCGGCCGTCCCTCCATCCACATCCATCTGATGTTGTGCGAGAGACATGCCATTACCTCAGGCTATCGGCCATTCACGCGATGCTCCTGATCAAGATCACACCTTCATCTCGGAAGACCATCTGCATCCATCTGTATCATGCGAGACTTGACGACGCGTAACACCAACCGCTGCGTTGCACAGCCCGCGTCCAGATCTCACCACATTTTCACCTCTTCCATCCATCACTCTACCACTTTCCCGATCCAGCATCACGACTTACTGCCAGCACTCGAAGCCAACCCCTTTTCGTGACAACTTCGACCTAGAACAGCTGCCATGGCGCCTTTCGAGGAAATCATGCGCTCGAATTTGCGCTTACCGCCAAATTCGTACATCTACAAGATGCAGTCAACAGCACCCCGTCAGGACCCGCTCACATACACGCAAACAGACCAACTAGCCTTCATATCATCTGATGACTCCCTGCGCATTCTGGATCCAAATTTTGCACGGGAACCCATACCTGTCCGCATCATCGAGCATGTGAACCAAAGCGTGACGTGTCTGGAATCCGCTGATCATCCGCAAGGTGGTATTGTGGTGACCGCCGGAAGAGACGGATTTGTCAATTTCTGGGACAAACGAAGTCAAAATAAGATCATATCTGTGAAGAGTCGTGGGTGCACCTGAAGCATTGGGTAGTAGTGAGACTGACGTTACGATGTAGCGGAGCAACTCATTTCCTCGGTCGTCTGCAACATGCAACAAAACTTTCTCGCGGCCGGAATTGAGAACCCCGATGACGGGACAGGAGTCTCTCCTGTCTATGTATGGTATGTCTGCTGTCCAGATGGTTCTTGAGTCCGCGTTAATATGTCCAGGGACCAGCGCAACATACAAAAACCACTGCTAGAGCTCGTGGAATCACACACAGATACAGTGACTTCTCTACAATTACATCCCAGTCTCCCAACGCTCCTGTTATCTTCGAGCACAGACGGGCTTGTCAATATTTTCGACATCAGCAAGCCCGATGAAGAGGAAGCTCTCTACCAAGTTATCAACCACCGATCAGCGGTCGCCCACGCAGGGTTCATGTTTCCTAGCACTGACATCTATGCTCTCGGGACCGACGAGACGATGAGTTTTTACACGCTGCAGAGTCAGGAAGAGGAGGAAGAGGAACCGGCGCCTAAAGCCTTTGGAGACGTGCGGGAGCAACTAGGGTGCGAGTATCTCGTGAAGATGCACTGGGTCGGCGACGAAGCCTTCATTGCTGCAGGCAAGCACAGGTATGGCAATCAGAGTCTGTGGGTCTCCTCTGCGTTGCTTAACCATGATAGCTCCAGTTCCTTGGATCTCATACCTATCGAGAGAAACCCCCGAGGCAGTCCTCTACAATACGAATTCGACCTCCAGAAAAGCATACAAATCCCTGGCGCGCATGACGGAGAGATCGTACGCGACATCTTCACGGATGTGCACGTAAGTTCCTTCTCTCGTTCTCGTATATCGCGTTGCCGGCAAAATTAACACTCACAGAGCCATACAACATACACATGCGGAGAAGATGGCACGGTCCGCGGCTGGAAGTTTCCGTCAGAAGAAGGCATGTCCATCGAGGACAACGCCGAGCCGGTACAGAAGAAACTCGAAAGTAAAAAGGTCAAGAGGAAAGAGAGAAAAGAAAAGCGCAAAGGTGATGCGGACGAGGGGAAAGTGGCGAGATATAAGCCCTATTAGTAGGCTTTTAGTCAACCAACTTTACCCCACGACGGAAAACCTACACGTTAAGACTCTTCTCATTGAATCATTGTTCTTGCCCAGACTTGTAATGCTCAGCAGCATCTACGACTGACTGAAAGACACGCTGATTACAGCCCCGAGACTGGAGTCGATGACACGTCTTACTCCGTTCACGGTCACGACATTGGAGTTATGATAGATCTCAAGTGATTAGCAGATAACACTTAGCACTTTACAGCGCATCCTTTTCAGTATTCATAGGGCGGGCTGCGTCCCCGATCCTAACCCGGTCTCTATCACCTTCATAAATCTTACGCTCTAGTACTCCCCATATTTTACCTTTCTTTTCTCTTCCATTACCAATCTTACCAACTTTCCCTTCTCCGACACTCTTTTCACTGGAGGCATGTCCGCATGGAAAGGGCTGGATGACGCGATGGTGAATGTCAGCCGAGTGCCGCTCCGGGCTGGCTCCCTCATTACTCTTTCACTTTCACTGTGTACAATCACCATCACCGCCGGGCTAACTTCGCAACGGGAGCCCGGCGTGCTGAGTCAGTACGAGCACGAGCTCATATAAAAATTTCCGTGACGCACCTGCACTGGACCTCTTCTGCACAACACCACCTTCCAACTACCCACCCTGCACACGAGCAGAGTAGAGGCTTAGCAACCGACTGAAACCCACCGTCTCTTCTCTTCTACCGAGATTACATCGCAAAGGAAGTCATGGAAGGTAAGCTGAATTAGCAAAACCCGCGCATTCGCACTATACTGACAGATACGTAGGTCACGGCCGCTACTTCTACTACCACAACAACGAGATGCCACAACATAACAACGGCGCTCCGCCTCCGTGGGCTCTCCCCGACGGCAGCTTCACGCCCTCTCCTCGCGAAGCCACCTTCCCCGTCTCCGCCACTCTCACTCCCAATCCCTACCGCGCCGACCTCGCGCCCAACTTCTCATCCCCCCAATTCTCCCACAACGCGACCCATATGCCCACTCACCCATACCCGGCGCAGCACCAGTTCTCCGATTCGCGAGTTCCCCCGCTTCCAACCCGTGGCGGCGGCTGGAGCGCACGCGGCCGCGGCCACGCTCGCCCTCCTCGCAATCGTGGCATCGGAGTCATGTGGGGCGGCTTCGGACGCGGCCGTGGACGCGGTCAACCAGACTATACGGACACATACTCAAGTGGTGGAGGCATGGCTTCCCCCCCGCCGCAGTTCACAAACCCGTGGGACGCGAGACCAGCCGCACCGTACGGCTACGTCGCCGGCCCACCGTCTTCACCGCATATCTCGCCGCGTTCGTCGTTGACGCAAGTGCCACCGAACCATGGTGGTAATGGCGGAGCCATGCGCGGCGGGCATCGTGCCGGCAACAACCGCGGCGGACGCGCTCGTAGCGGAAATTCGCACGCCTATCCGCACAACACCACCACGGACAACGACCGCACCGCTCACCATCCCTACGCCGCCCACACCACCTCCGCAACCCCTTCCCACTTGAACCCCTTCGCCAACTTCCCCATCTACGGACCCGTGCCTCACTACTCGACCCAGCTCGCTCCTGTATGGGACTGCTGGTCGCGCCTCCCAGCGCCACCGCGCAACCACAACCCACCGCACCCTCACTTGGACAACTCCTGGGCCGCGGACAGCAGCGCCCCGACGTCTTACCGCGGCAATGCTTCGGGCCGGCGTGTTCACCCTAATCTGCGCGCTCGACGTGACGCTCAGCGCGGACAGGTGGTCGAGGGCGGGGGTGGACGCAAATTCGCGACCGTGGGGAGCAGGGTGGGTTTGGGTTTGGATCCCGAGGCGGGGAGTTGGGTCCCTGAGGGGCAGGGTGAAGAGCTGAAGCAATATCGAGACCATGTGCAGGGTCAGGAAAATGTGCAGGGTCAGGAAAATGTGCAGGGGCAGGAACAAGGCCAGTTTCAAGATCAGGACGAAGGCGAGGGCGAGGCCTGGCCAACTGAGTGAACGAGTGAGTGCTTTGCATGAGGCTTGCTTTCGTCTAGCAAGCCGAGTGAGTCTTCGAGTTTTTGGAGCCGGATATTTTGGATGCACACTTGTTGACACCACCACCACCAGCAAGGCCTTTCGATTTTGACTTTCTCTGATTGATTTTGCGGATTTGGACGGGCCAGGTCAAGTTAATTAATATTGGTTGAGCGCGATGGTTGGTACAGCCGGCAACACTACCGTACGTAGTACGTGCGATATTGGATAGGAATGCATATTTGTGTTTGTGTTTGTGTTTGTGTTTATCTTTTGCTCAAGTATCGACGTTTGTTATGTGTTTAGTGCGTATCTGTGGGACTTAGAGCAGGGGAAAGGAAAGAGGAGGGAAAGGAACTGGGAGGCGAGGTGAGGTTAAGAGAAGTAAAGTTAAGACAATAGCAGTAAAGTACAGCGCGTCCTGTTCACTTACCTACCCACCCACCTACTCACTCTACCTCCCACTGTGTAACCGACCAACCCAACCCAGCCCAACCCAGCCCAGCCCCAACGCCGCCAAATGAACATACACCTAAGACACTATCTGTCCGCTCAACAAGTAGTACCTAGCTAGGTAGCCTTGCTCTCTACAGCCTAGCATAGCATAGCAGACAGTCGGTTAGTAGCAAGGCAGGGCAGGTACCACACACATGCATGCTTCTTCTACACACAGTGCAAAGCAACACCTACCTACGCCCTCCACTCAGCTTGCTTTAACTTAACTTAACTCAACTGTGCTCTGCTCCGCTAGGCTACGCATGAAGCCTCGAAATACCGCTGTAGCGAAGCACTGCGTGTGGTATGTACTCTTGTCTTTTGTGCCTACAGTAAGTAAGTAGGGTGATTTGTCGTCTACTGATTAGTCTATCTGCAGTGTTTAGATATTATAGTGGGGAACGCAGACGGACGGAGGGTGGTGCGCTGGTTTGGATTGGTTCGGTTTGGATTGGTTCTTGGTGTAGAACGTAAGTGGGCGTGGCGTGGTATGTACAGTACGGTTATAGCATGGGGCGTTTGGGACATTGCGTTGCGGAGTGAATAAACTGGGCGTATATATATATGGAGGTATGTGTATACATGTCTTGTTTTGAGTAAACGATTATGTAGAGGCACGCGCGAGGGCGTGTGTCAAGGGGAAACAAAACGCGAAGAGCCTGTACCGTCCGTAAGCATGTACGATGCTAAATGATGCGTTCAGGGCCACGTCGCGCCTTTCAGCGAGATTGCGAAGCGTCTGAATGCTGGTCTGCGTTGACGTCGAGGGCGTCGAGACAAGCTTTGCCGTGGCCGCAATCCGCACACGCGATATGCAAAGTGCGGTATTTTCGTAGTAGATTAATTGGTGCTGCACGTTAGTCAAGTTAAGCCATGTTCGGTTCCGCTCCTTGCGTTCGGCAGCAGAAGACGACGGCAGCAATCAGCAATGTCTGTATCAAGCGTCCACTGCATATGTCTTTATTCCCGCTGAGGGGAAAGCCTTCCAGGGACTTCTAGATGTGCAGAGCAGTGCACGAAGGGGTTGATTGCGTTTGGATGTAGCGGTGAGAGACAAATATGCGGCAGTGTCGCAGCTGCGAGGCGAGACGCATTTGAGGGGGTTTCTGGTGATCTGTCTTGTACAGGGCACCAATTGATGTTGGAATAGAGTTGCACTGATCATCTGTGCATCGAGGACGCACGCTGTAAAATGCCTCATGTTTCGCGGCCAGAACGTCGGGCCGGGCTGGATGCATGGGAGATACTCTTGGAGATGTGGAGCTGGTCGAAGCTAGACTAGCTCGAGGGGACGGAATTGGACGCCGTGTCTGGGAAAAGGTTAGCCATGGGTATGAGAGTGGTTTGTTCTCTATGCCATCGTCTAACAACATCTCTCTCGAACCTACTGGTGTAGACGCCGGGGTATCTGAGGGTATAGCTGAATAATGGCGCATTGTTAGCACTTGGCCCGCGACGGTCGTCGACAATCAAAACAAACAGACGATGGAACGGAAGGGCAACTTGTGGATCGACGACGTGAGGGGCATGAGGGGGTACCCGATTTTGCCGAATGCCCAGTCTTTCAGCCATGACGGCCCCGCGTTCCATTTTGCCCCTCAGTGATCGGCGGCGGGACATCGGTCGAGCCTCGTGACGCCACAGTATGCATGGAACCTTGGAAGTAGTTGGCAGCGTGGCCCTGCACAGGTCTCGTAGTGTTTCCATGTGCAATAATGATCGTGCTTCTGCGACATGGCATCATGAGCTGTGCCGTGGCCGAAGTGAGCATCGTAGAAAGACTTGGAAGAGAAGATGCGGGTTGGCGTGCAAACGCTGACCACAACTATGTGACGTTGGGTTTGAGGCGTAGGAATACTTGGCCAAGACATGGATTCTGATGTGATAGCGCTTTGCAGCGGCTGTATCCCGAGACGGAACATGGCAATATAGACTCCTCTAGCTGCAGATAGACTGCGGCTTGAGAGGATCTAGAAGAGACAGTGTTTGAATCCATGCATCGCAATTGTCCAGTCTTCCGGCGCTGAGGAAGACGGTATGGTGGCGCATTGTTGGTCCTGCAAGGTCTGAGCCGGGTGCATGCAGCAAGCGAAAACAGTAGCCCTAGCTCGTTCGGGTTGGCCAACGGGAGCGCCCATTGCGGAGCCGTGGTAAAGAGCTCGTCATTGTCTGTTTGAATGGTACGATTCGTCGTATATTTTTGTGTCATCGCGTTATTTTAGACGTGGCAACCGCCCGCAAAGAGAAGCCGGTATTTCGTCAACCTAGACATGACTCGTGCCATGCTCCGTCTGCGTGGTTTAGGAGGACTTCAAGCGACTGGTCGACTGCTGGGTTGTGGCATTCACCTCGGAGGCGTATATAGCGCTAGATATACAGGTGGCCAAGTTATATGCATGGATGGCGTTGGGATCGCGGACTGGTATTGGTGTGCATTCCCTTGGAGCAGGACAGCCGCAGAAGCAGGCTGCAAAACGCTTGAAGCGGTTGGTGGTCAGCGGTGCCCCTGAATGCGTGATTTCTAGCGGTGTGGAGATGGTCGTAAATGGCTCGGAGCTAGTCTGAGTTGCAGATAGTAAGACACCGACCACCAATGACACCGTGACGATGGCATGCCTTTGATCGTGATACAGCGTTTTGACTATCGGTGTCCGATCCAGGCCATCATCGGGCTGTTGTAGCGGTGAGGAGTGCCCAGGTACCACGGCGAACAAAGAAGCTGTGTATAAAAAGACCGAGTTTCCCCAGCAGGAAGCAGATACCATCCGGTTCCAAGCTCATCTACACACGAGTTAGCCTCTTCTCAACATCGGAATCAACGACAAAGAACCATCCTTCTGACAGCAACCCACATACCTCTCTCAGCCTTCATCATGCCTCGCCTACCCTTCAATACGACTCCATCTCCCTCGGCTTCTCCTGCTACTTCTCCTACTTCTCCCTCTAGCACGCCTTCGATAGTTCTCCATCCCGCATCGGGTATACTAGATCACTCAGATCGAGGCTCTTCATCTAATATCCACACAGGCAGTGCTTCGAAACAGGAGCTGTACAAGTCCAAGGACGACGTTGCAACGGCCTACCGCAAGCGCTACGCTCAGTACCTTGCGTCGGCGTTCAACATGAGCTTCGAGGCGGCGTTGGCGGAAGCCGACGTCCAGCTCGCACCGCGTAGATCGTCAGGCATGTCTGAAGCGGAAGCCATGAGAATAAGTTGACTGTGAAGGGGAGCCGAACGGCTTTCACGACATTACGAAACTGCATACTAGGGACACCGGGTTGGGCGCTGGGACAGCATCAGCCGGGCGGACCACGGCGCTTTGGAACATAATGGAAAACTTTGCTTCTCGTTGTGCCCCTGATGCGTGAGGGAATGCCTGATGTTGTTGTTGATGAGGTTGATAAAGACGTGGGACAATGCTGCTCCACTACGAGGTACGGGGTAAACGCCTGACGCCCAGACCACAAGCGAGACCGAGAACCGCGGTTCGTCACTATCGATAAGCCCGCAAATATTTCATCTCATTTCCGCGGTTCGGGTGAACCATTCGCCTTTTCAGACGTCAACGGACCCTCGCCCTCAGCAAACTGGCCTCTTCCTTCGCGGACATAGGCCCTGACTTCGCAACAATTGCCAAAAAAACTTACCGAGCTTGCTGTCTTCAAGCCCGAAGCAGCCGATTGGCTTGTACGGACCATCCGGCAACTACGCTTCTTGGCCCTGCATGCTCTGCTAGATCGGATATTCGGCCTTGGAATAAGGTGTTATTTTCCTTATTGACGTATCAGGCATTTCTGACCAGCTTATGAAGGTGAGTCTGTTCAATAAGAGGGCGTTATCAGCCGCTGACTGTAACAGTACGCGGTTAATTCGTAGCCGAGCCATACAAATTCTCATCAGATAGTAAGCCTTGCATGGCTCATGTACGGTCGACCCTTGCTTGGAGGACATGTTTGTCTTTAAGATGGGGTATAGGAAAACCCCGAAAACCCCGACGGCCTTCTGGCATGTGCGAGAACCGCTTCTACGGACGACTCCTTCCCAACCATAGAGGCAATGTCAATGTCTAAGTTGTTGCTAGATGTAGATGGGCCATGGACCAGATAATTTCCACCGAGAGGCGTTCGGCTGTATCCCGGCGGTAGGAACTCGCCAACGCTCCAAGGCTCGGCGTCGTGGCTGTGTGCCGTCACCATCGAGAGAACACAAAGAAAATGCTTGGGATCCGTCTATGCCGCGCTCGCCATGGCTATGCTCCTTTGACCTCGCCTCATACTCGGTGTGCAGTATGGTTTTCCGTTCGAGCGTTGTTTGATGCAATTGTCTGTGGACTTCTTGCCGTTCATTCGCTGTGTGAGAGCGTTCGTGGGGTAGTAAGAAGTGGTGATAGCTTACTCGTCAACGCAGTAAGAGTGAGGCGGATGCCTGTGGTAACCAAGCTAATGCGATCCCCATGGCGTTGGTGGACCCACGTTAAGCCGCGACGTGCGTGTCATGCCTAGAACCCCGCCCGCGCTTTGGCACGTGCCTACTAATCACCTAACGAATGCCCTATAACTATCCCCCGCCAGTTCTGAACTTGGTCTCTATACAATCACCTCCGGTGCTCTACTACATTGAATGGGTGAAGCCGACACTTTTCAAACAGTCGAGGAGTCGACTGAAAAACCTCCTATATGTGCTAAAAGTGGCACATATAAAGGAACCAAACCTGAAACTACCCCAGGTTACCCACATCCAGACTACGAGCATGGACGTGATGTCTTCACAATTGCGCACACCCTCACAGCCGCGCAGGTCGCCCAGGAATTGGGAGTGGACGTCGAGTAGGATACTGCAGCAGCGCTTTCGGCAAATGTACTGACCGAACGCAGAAATGGGCTCACCTCGACCGAAGCAGAATCTCGTCTTCAGCACTATGGGCCTAACAAGGTTAAAGGAGCTGAAGGGCTATCTCTGTGGGAGATTCTCTTGAGGCAGGTGTCAAATAGTCTTACTCTCGTACGTGATCACACTTTGTATTCCCAATTCTCTTGTCGTGTTCATATAAGCTTGGCCAATATCCGTCCTTGACCAGAAGCGAGTCCGCGGCTGCAAACCCTCACATCAAATATGGAGGTCCAATCGGAATTCCGACCATCCAAAATCAAGTCATGCCGAGGTAGTCTGTCTGCGTGTCAATGCCGGATGCCCAAACTGTTGATTTACATCGGAATGCTAATATGATACAATAGGTCCTCGTAATCACTATGGCCTTAAGTTTCGGTATAGATGACTACATCGAAGGCTCTGTCATAACTGTCGTCATCGTCCTTAACATTGTCGTCGGGTGAGTACAACGATCTCTGTATATCGTCCTTGATTAACTGAAGCAAGATTCGTGCAAGACTACAAAGCAGAGAAAACCATCCAATCTCTCAAAAGTCTCACTGCACCCGAGTCCAATGTCCTTCGAAACGGAACGCTGGAAAAGATCAAAGCGGTCGATCTTGTGCCGGGCGACATCGTCCAGTTGAATGTCGGCAGCATCGTACCCGCGGATCTACGCCTCATCAATGGTATGAATACATTCACTGATGAAGCCTTCCTTACTGGAGAGTCGCTGCCTGTTGAGAAGACGCCGGCGAAAATATTCTCCGACGAGAACCTTCCAACGGGCGATCGGACGAATCTTGCATTTTCTGGCAGTGAGATGAAGTCCGGTCGTTGTACTGGTGTCGTCGTTGCTACCGCTATGCAAACTGAAGTGGGAAAGATTGCACACATGCTTCGTCAGAAGGATGACGACCCACAGGAGAAGACCTTGATGGGGCGCATCTTGAAAAAATTCATCAGTGGCGTCAAGACTATCCTCGGACTCGTCGGAACACCGCTCCAAATCACTTTGAGCAAATTTGCTCTTCTACTCTTTGGTCTCGCCATCCTTCTTGCCATCATAGTATTTTCGACTAGCAAATGGGACGTTGGCGGCGAGGTTCTCATCTACGGTATCTGTGTCGCTGTGGCAGTGATTCCAGAATCACTCATCGCAGTTCTTACAATCACCATCGCTGTCGGAGCCAAGGCAATGGCCAGTTCGAATGTCATCATTCGAGTCTCCTCGGCTATTGAGGCTGTTGGGGGTGTCACCAACATTTGCTCCGACAAAACCGGAACCCTGACCCAGGGTCGTATGGTCACACGCAAAGCCATGATTCAAGGCATAGGAGTCCTAACCGTTGAAGAAACTATGGACCCTTACGACCCCTATAGTGGGTATGTGACCTTGGAGGGTGAACGCCTAGATCTTGCCGGGTATTCACCTAGCCCCCTTCTGGCACGCTTCCTCCGAACTATTGCCCTTTGCAATTTATCTAAAGTCGAGCCGTCTTCGGGCATCCGTGCCAACACCGTCAACGGATCCGACAAGAAGGACACCTCGGATCGGATGGGTAGCGATGACGACCGTGATACTATATCAACTCAACAATCCGCAATCATCACTCGGCCCACCACAGCTTCCAGTAACAAAATTGGACGCGGTGGACCATGGAAAGCAAATGGAGAACCAACTGAGATCGCCCTACATGTCCTCGCCATGCGTTTCAACATGGGACGAGAGGATATACTTGGTAGACATGATGTCACACTCGCCGCGGAATTCCCATTCGACTCGACTGTCAAGAAGATGACAGTCGTTTACAAAGACAATCACAGTGGCCAATTCGATGTGTACACCAAGGGCGCTACTGAATATGTCCTTCCTGTTCTGAATATCCCAGAGAGCGAGAAGGCCAAGATCCTCGAAGCTGCTGACTCCATGGCGGCTGGTGGCCTCCGCGTTCTCTGCATCGCTCATAAGACACTACCCCTTGACTCAGACCTCAGCGATCGTGATACCATCGAGAGTGAGCTGAACTACATCGGTCTTGTTGCCATCTACGACCCTCCCCGTATCGAGTCCAAAGGCGCCGTTCGCGAGTGTCAGATCGCTGGCATTACTGTCCACATGTTGACCGGCGACCACCAAGGAACAGCCAAAGCCATCGCACTAGAAGTCGGCATACTCGATCCCACTGCTCCCGATTCGGTCCTTGACGCAGCCGTTATGCAGGCAAAAGACTTCGACCAGCTGAGCAATGAGGAGGTGGACAAGATGGAGAGTTTGCCTCTGGTGGTCGCCAGATGCAGTCCAGCTACCAAAGTCAAGATGGTCGCCGCACTACACAGAAGAAAGCGCTTTTGCGTGATGACCGGTGACGGCGTCAACGACTCGCCAGCACTGAAGAAAGCCGACGTAGGCATGGCCATGGGCACTGGAAGCGATGTCGCAAAGGACGCCTCTAAGATGGTCATCACCGACGACAACTTCGCTTCGATTGTGAAAGCCGTGCAAGAGGGCCGCCGCCTGTTCGACAACATCCAGAAGTTCCTGATGCACCTCCTCATCTCCAACATCTCGCAAGTGCTGCTCCTGCTCATCGGCCTCGCCTTCAAAGACACGGACAACCACTCCGTCTTCCCCCTCTCGCCCATCGAGATCCTCTGGGTCAACCTCATCACGTCGTCGTTCCTCGCCATCGGCCTCGGCCTCGAGGAGTCGCAGTCAGACAGCATGTTCCGTCCGCCCCACGACCTCGCCGTCGGCGTCTTCACCAAGGAACTTATCGTCGACAAGTTCATCTACGGCTTCATCCTCGGCTCGCTGTGTCTCTTCTCGTTCGCGCTCGTCGCGTATGTCGGCCCTGGCGGCGGCAACCTCGGCTCTGGCTGCAACGAGGACTTCAACGACTCGTGCGACGTCGTGTATCGCGCGCGGGCGACCACATACGCGACTATCACGCTGCTGCTCCTCGTCACCGCCTGGGAAGTCAAGCACTTCTCGCGCTCGCTCTTCAACCTGTACCCGGACTCGTCGCGCCCGGGCTCCAGCTCCCGCGTACCGCGCGGCCTCTCCGTCTTCCCCGCCGTCTGGCGCAACCGTTTCCTCTTCTGGGCCGTCACCGCCGGCTTCGTCATCATGTTCCCCATTGTCTACCTCCCCGTCATCAACCGCCAGGTGTTCAAGCACAGCGCCATTACGTGGGAGTGGGGCGTGAGCTTTGGCTGCGTTGTCATTTACGTCGCTGCTATTGAGAGCTGGAAGGCGGTGAAGCGCAGGTGCGGGATTGGGAGCGGGAGGCTTAGGGTGCTGAGTCGCGAGGATGCGGAGATGAGGGCGGGGTTGGACGTTGGTGGTCAAGGGAGGGAGAGGAAGTAGGATATGTTGTATGTGGAGGGAGTGGCTAGGCATGGTGAGGTGCTTGGTTACGGGTGGTGATGGTGGTGGATGTGGTAAATTGGGTTTGGGATGGACATGTGTGGGATGTGGGACATGGCCGTTTGTTTCCTTCGAGTTCGATTGACCGCGGTCTGTCATTCCCAACTCCAACAACGACCAATATCGTTAGCCCCTCTTTCCTACAGATTCGACCCGCAGTCTGTCTTTACCAACTCTAGTAGCATCACAGACAGATCTATCTTATGCTGTATGAGCCAGTATCTTCCGAGTATAACTCCAAAGTATATAATCAGGAACTTAGCCTCTCTTTACTTCAACAAATCGTATCTCATAAAGCTAGTTAGGTACCTCAACCCCTTATACACCAAACTAACGCGCTCACCTACCACGACCCCCGAAACGGCATGTCAAACTTCGGCATCCCCCACCGCCTCGCCACGGTATCCCCCCCACCCGTCCCCGTCTCATTCGCCCTCCCAAACGGTCCCAAACTCGGCGGCACATCCTCCTCGCGCGTCCCCCACTTACTCTCGCTCGGCCCCAGCGTCAACTCCAGCGTGCCGCCTTCGAGAAAGAAGCTATGCTGCAACCAATTCCGCGTATACGGCCGTCCATCTAGCGTGGCACTCTGAACAAAGACATTCACGCCACTCGGGTCGAAATTGACATTGCGGATCGTGGCCGTCTTGCCGGTCTGCCCGTTGCGAATGGCCACGGCCTCGAAGAACGGCGGCGTGATGAAATAGACATCCTGCCCCGCATTCGGAAACACGCCCAGCATAGCCAGCGCAACGAACGAGCCCATGGCGCCGCTGTCGTCGTTGCCGGGGATGCCATTGACCGTGTCGTTGAACAGCGCGGGGATGTAGCCGTGCAGGCGCTGCGCAGAGCGCGCGGGCCGCCCCGCGTAGTGGTACAGGAAGACGGTCAGGAAGGCCTGCTCGTCGCCCATGTACAGGATGCCCGAGTCGTGCAGCCAGTCCAGGCGCGCGAGGAAGGCGGCGCGGCCGCCCAGCACGCCCACCAGCGTCGCCATGTCCGCCGGCGCGAAGAACGTGTACAGCCACACGGGGCCTTCGTACGTCTCGCCGCCGCTGGGGTTGAGGTAGCACGCCGTGAAGTCCAGCAGCGGCGAGCAGAAAATCGGGTCTTGCGTGCCCCATGTGCCGTTCATGTAGCGCGGCTGCAGGAAGCCGGTGAAGCCGGTGTCGGTGCCGTTGACGAGGAGGCTGCGCGTGTCTGGGTTGAACATGTTGTGCCAGTTGCCGGAGCGCGTGAGGTATTTGGCGTAGTCGTCTGTGTGCCCGAGGGCTTGTGCGAGGGTGGCGATGACGAAGTCGTTGTAGGCGTATTCGACGGTGCGGGAGATGGAGCGCGTTTCGGTGCCGACGCCGAGGAGGTCAAGGTTCTCGGTCGGGATGTAGCCTAGGTTCTTCCAGGATTCGAGGCCGCCGCGTCCTAAGGGGTCGGGGAGTTAGTATGGTAAGTGGGTGATGTTCGGGGCATGGGGATATCACATACCTTCAACGTCCCAGTTAGGAGCTTCGACTTCTGCGTCGCGAACGAGGGCTTCGTATGCGACGGTCCAGTCTATGCTTTCGGTTATGTTCTTAAGATAGGCGTCTACGATGACGATGTCGGCGTTGGACCCGCCCTGCGTGAAACCTTGCCAAACTTCATCAGCATGCTAGAAAAGGGGGACGCAACGAGTACCCCACCTTTGCAGAAGCTCATCCGGCAATCAGGTAAGTACCCCTCATGCTTATATATATCCAACAGCGACCGCACCATTAGCGTCTGTGAATGCGGATCCAGCAGCGTGATCAGCGGGTGGATACTCCGGAACGAATCCCAGATGCAGTAGAAAGAGTCGTAGTATGGCTCGTCGCTCTGCCACAGCGGGTTCTCGCCAGTGTAGTCCTGCGGACTGATCATGGACCTGTAGACGCCGCTCCAGAACGTCGTCAGCAGAACCTCACTGACACCGCCAGCTTCAACAGTGATTACACTAAACTTGTCCTTCCACGCCTGTGCTGCCGCATCCACGACAGCGTCAAAGTCGTTGTTCGGGATCTCCTTCTCGGCATTCGAGCACGCTTGCGCCTCGCTTATGAAGCTCATACCCACTCGGACCTGGATCTGGTTGTTCTTGTCGGGTTTTTTGAATTGTACCCATCCACCAGCTGGTCTCTCGCTCGGCGAGTTCTCAATACCCTCCGAAGCCACCTTGAGCGACTTCGTGCGACCAGCGCGTGAATTCGCAAAGACGCCGGCGTCCTTCAACTCCGCGCCGTCAAAGTCGGCACAGAAGTAGGACTTGTAGGTGCCGATCCCAAAGCTCGGCATGAACCTGCCGCTGCCGGTGATACGTCCGTTATTGATGTCCACTGTGATGTTCCCATCACTTCGTGTTTGCGGCAAGTCTGACAGTTCGACCAAGATCAGTGGACTGAGCGTCGTGTTTGACGTAGTTGGTATCTCTGGGAATGTGAAGCGATATAGAGCGGTTCGGTTCGTCACTGTCATCTCAGCATGGATCTGGGATTCGAGCGTGATGGCGAAGTAGCCGGGGCGCGCGCTAGCAGTGCCATTGACGCGTGGTATCAGCCGCTCCCATTGAGTATAGTTGCATGCGTTGATGTCGTCGTTGGGACATCCGGCTTGCGGGAATATGGGGAAATTCCCTAGGGATGGTGACTGCCGCCGTTAGTTTGCGAGACGAAATGAATGACTGCGATGTCTTACGCCTCCCGTCCCTGAGTCGTGCATATGGGAGAACCCCCAGATGGAACTGCCGTCTGACGCGAACCCGCCTTGATTCTCGCCTGAGACGTCTGGTCCGGCCTTTGCCATACCTGTCCATTTTAGCATTAGGTATTTTCGGAGGCTTCGTATCGCTTACCAAATGGCAGAGTCGCCCCAGGGAATACATGGCCTGTGGCAATCAGCCAGTGTTTCTCCTTTTTGCTCATCAAACTCACCTCCGCTTGTTGTACCAATGAGCGGATCTACGTAGTCGTATGGTGTTTTGTTCTGTGCATTAGCGATGGTACACAGAATCGACCACAAGGAAAGCGATACGCTTTCCTTCCAAAACAAGCCCATTTCGAGTATTCGTCCAACACTCAATTGAGGTGTCCAAACGACGCGTAGATGAATGGAAATCTCCCTCGAGGGGCGCGTCCTCTGTGCCCCGCATATTTGAACGCATTCCAACCGCCTTGGCAAGTGAACAACTGACCAAGGCCACGATGTCAATTGCGGGGAGAAATCAATAGATAATCTGGCCAGATGAGGAAGCCGTGGAAGTTGTGCCTGGTGTCGTGGGTCTATATGATGCAACCGTGCGTGTGTATCCTGGCTCTGCGGGTGTGGCTGCGGGGTAGCGGTAGATCATGTGGAGCAACTGGGGTTAATCACATTAGCTGGTTCGTAGTACCAAAAGTAGTAAGCAAGCAACACAACTCTGATACGTCATTTAGGAAGCTAACAGCCGTCTAGGCTGTGTAAAAGGCACAGAGATGAGGGGAAGTAGGAGCGTATACAAAGAGGAGAAGGGGGATAGACAGAGAAGAAAGTTGGACAGAGTCTCGATGTCCCGACCTCACGTAATGCAGGCACGTCTCGTCTAATCTGAGCCGAAGTTTAATTAGCCAATCAGATTCCTTGCAAGCCCTCAATTACCGGCCATCAAACCAGAATGTATTAACCCAGGAACAACAACAAAAGGATTGGTGGAAGTTAGTGTTTAGAGCGTAGCATATTAGCTTGACTGATGGAGGGGAGTCTGGATCAAGGTTAGACAAAGTCAAATACTCCTGGGCACCATGACGAGCAGCACTTGGGTTGACGAAGTTCGAACTCTGACATCGTGTTTAGCATATTAGGTTGAGATGACGGCAAATATCCCCATCTGTCGAACCTGGAGAGTTCCCATATGTCAAAGGCTGCGATGAGTTTTTCCCCTTCTCTCAGGATAGCCTGTGTTCTCGTAAACGGCCTCAGAGCTTTCGGTGGAGGTGCGTAGTCGAAGCCTGAAACATGTTAGCAATCCCGTCTTTAACTCAGAGACATCACCTTATCCTCTCAATCTCATCCTATCCATGAGCAACCTACCTGATTCGAAGGAAACAACAACGACTCAGCCACAACCACATTCTCCCTCCTCCCAGCCGCAAACACAATAACCTCAGCGACATCGTCCGGCGTAAGCGGTTCGCATCCACTAAGCCACGTTAGCCCTGCAGCGCTGTATCTGAACACCGTACAAAACTCACGCGTAGACGGCATCAGCCTTGGAAAGGTCGTCGCTGTACTTCACGTTGTCGAACTCCTACACAACAGCAAATAAGTCAGTGCTCACAGGCTACGTTTGACACAGGCGACAAGGCATTTACTTACCGTCAACACCTGGCCCGGATCCACCGAAATGACCCTGATGCGCGTGGAAATCAGTTCTTTGCGCAGTGCGTCGCTGAACGCTCGGACGGCTGCTTTGCTCGCGCAGTATATCTTGCACGTATGTTAGTTCATTCCATGAATAGTATATATTTTCCCAGGGGGATCGTACACTTGCTCCTGCATACGACTCCCGTCCAGCGATGGAACCGAGCATGATGATGTCGCCTCTGCCACCGTCTGGGCGTGTCTTGAAGATGCGTAGAATGGCTTGTGTCATGTTGATCAGGCCTGTGACATTGGTCGCCCAGACGTCGTCGATGACTTGCTGTGGGATATCGGGTGGTTGAGCGTCGCCGGACATGAAGCCCCTAAAAGATACGTAGTCAGTCCAGATATCGCTAAATTGAGACTCGCTTCCCTGTCAATGCCTTTAGAACCATTCCTATTGACAGTGAAGGAAACTCTAACAAAGCCTTCGACAGTCTACCGTGGCCTGTACAAAGCTCCGATGTAATTGGTAGTCTAAACAGTGCCTCAAACAGAGCTAGTGAAAGTAAGAGGTGGGGGAAGGTGGTTCAGACTGGCATCGGCAACGGATTTGTTATGGGGGTTTCATCCAGAAGAGTTCAAAAACTCACGCATTATTCACCAGCACATCCACCCCCTGCCACTCCTCCGGCAGCTCCCCCACCAACGCACTAACTTGCTCCGGCTTCGAAACATCCAGCTGCTTAACATACACCTTAACCCCTTCGCCAACCTCTTCGCGAATCTGTTTCGAGATTTCGTGCAAGCGGTCCACGCGCCGCGCAGTGAGGATGAGCCTGAGATCTGTGGGCGAGGTTCTCGCGAACTCGAAGGCGGTGCTGCGGCCAATGCCCGAGGAGGCTCCAGTGATGAGGACGGTTTTCCCAGCGAGGGTCTTGGCCATTGATGTTAAGGGTGGCATGGTGGGTGGTGGTGGTTGAGCTGCGTTGTTTGAATCTAGGATAGTAATCAGATTGAAGTGATGAAAGAGAGAAGGCAAGAAATAATGAGAAAGCGACAGGCCTTTTTATATCTTCGTAGGAGACCTATCCCCTCTCAAGACTTTACTTCGGTTAGGGACCAATCATAGAGCTGTCGCTAGAATAACGTACAACGAACCAAAAATTCGATGAGGTAATTCCTGTTGATGAGCCGCCTCGCGTTCCCAGGTATTGCGCCCTTCTCGGAGTATATTCGCGCCCTCGCTAAAGAGATATCTTGACACGGGAGTGGATGGGCGTTCAACTACATAGGACCGGCGGGTACGAGAGCGGAAAGGGCAGGTACATGCGAGGGCACTTCTTGACTAGTCCACGCTTCCGTTCAAGAATAGGTGGATGCTTACAGAGAGACAACCCCTTGCCAACGCGAATTTGGAAATCTGTATCTCGTTTACTACAGGATTGCAGCGAGGCTGCAGGCTGACCTTGGCGCTAGCGGTAAAGAGGTATGGGTCCGAGATGACGCAGTAGACAGGAGCTAATGGGCTAGTGTTGTTGTGTGGAGGGCGGGGGCGGGGAAAGTAAACGTCAAATCTTGTACTAACAAAAAAGGTTGGAGATAGAGTGAGGCCCTCCTGTACACGAGAGTATGCAACATCAATGGTAGATGGTAGATTCGAGGCCAGGGAGTAAGAAGATCCTCGCCGAAGTGCTCGAGTTTGCAGTCTCGTTACGAGAATGCACACTCTTAAGTTATAAGCAGTGCTCTGGCGACAAGCCTGAAAAGCTTGAGGTAGGTCTTACGTCCAGTAGAGATCGGAACGCTATGACGTACGAACAGGATAGCTACGTTTGTAGAGTGACGGGAGGATACTGTGTGCACGCTGGTTTGGAGGCTTCGATGAAATTCATTTTGGCAGCGGAGGCGGGTCCGAGTATCATCACTGATCAATGCGGCGGGTATGGTATATGTGCGTATGTGGAATACAGTGAGGATCGCGTGAACGGACAGGTAGACGATAGCGACGGCTAAAGAGAGGTGATAGGATTTGTGATGAACGAAGCAAGAGAACTCTAGTGGTTGTAGCGCTATTGTCTCCAAAGGCTGAACAGCTAGGATGAATCACTTCTGCGATGATTTTCAAACTTTGCGTTCACCAACCGCGAGGCTAATGTGTTTCAGTCAGTGTTGTGGCATCACATACTTCTGAAACGCACTTATGAGTTCACAAATGCTTCAGGGTATTAGAAACCATGCTGAGAGATTGGTAGGACACGCACCTTGATGCACATAACAGTTCGAGCCGAGTATTTTCCGTGACAGCATGATCGCATGCGCACAGTCTGGCTAGCACGGTACTTCGAGCATTCACTTCTTTCAGCGCTTCCGTCGCCCATCTCTTGTGAGCCAAGCACGCCAAAGACATTGCTTTCTCGCGCGGTGGTCTGGTCCATCCAGATACAGCGCTGTGCTCATAACACCACCGCGCTCTTCTGCGCCCCTGCGCTCTCCTCAAACTCGATCTTCTTGACATGCGCACCTGGTATAACTACCAAGCCGACATAGCGGCTGGTCCAGTTTACAGGCGTAGACGGGTTCCCAGAAGCCTCCACGACTTTACGGATGGCTTCAGCAGCCGGCTCGCGGTATTCGTACGTCAGCGCCAGAATGATGTTTCGGTCCTTCAGCCAGCTACTGTTAGCTTTTCAAACTTGATATCCAGGGAGAACAGAGTAGCGGCCCAACAGTGACTTCGGGGCGGAGTAACACAGCAGTAGATACAGGCAGATGGTACGACATGGAACACGGTCCTACCTTGTCTGTGCATTTCATCTGCCCGCCGAAAACGCGGTGATCGGAGGTGTGAATGCGCAGGTTCTTGCCGATGAATTGGGCGAGGTAGGTGGCCGCCTCTACACTGTCCATGGCTTCGACAGGCGGGCGTACAGTCTTAGTCTGCAGCGCTTGTCGACAGCTTCGAGGAGTGGCTGATCAGGGACGCAGACGATGGCGATGGCGATGGTGATTGAGCAGCAGGTGGAGTCGAAACGCATGACTAATCAAGACTTGGCGTTTTGCTGCATCTTGGTGTGTCCAAATTTCGCGGCCTCTAAACTGCATGCCGCTTGCAGTCCCGCAATTGCCAACGCCATGAACGCACTTCGTCGGAGCTACTGCTTCAGCCTGCAAAGCGCCCGGCCGCTATCACGTGCGGTGAATGCACCACGACGCGCCTTCTCGCAGAGCAGCGCGTGGCAGCGAGGTACGTCCGCCCCGACGGTCCCCAGCACCAGCACCAATACCGGCCATTGACGTCTCCAGGCGCGCTGCCCGTCTACCTCGAGGCCTCGACGCCGGAGCTGAAGACGCTCCTGTCCGAACTCAACGCCAAGATCCTCCTCCCCGCACACCTCACCGCGGAGCAGAAGAAGCTCGTGTTCCGCCAAGAAAACCGCACCAAAATCGAGTCGGAGCCCATCGAAATCACCCTCGGCGACGTCACCCTCCCGCTGCAGCACCTCGATCGCAATCGCGACATTCCCAACCGCAAGCTCCTGCTGCACCAACTGCTGGATCTCAGCCAGACGGACAACGACTGGGAAAATGTGCTGCGTGTGCTGGAAGGCAACGAGAATGCACGCCTCTTCGTCCAGCCCAACGTGCGCGAGAAGATGATGCGGCGACTGCTCGCAGCCGGGCATCTCAACCTCGCTATCAAGGCGTTGCAGCGGTCAAAATATACTGGGATACGATACTGCGACTTCGGCACCACGCGCTTCATCTTCTTCGCCATCCACAACAAGGCAGCTGAGTCCGGTTGGGCCGCAGACGAGACACGTAAGGCGCTCGGCTTTGCGGAGCAGGCCGTGGAGGGCATGGAGGACAAGGAGCACCTGGGAAAAACACAGTCGCATCATATGGTCATTGCCGTGCTGTTGGAGCTGGTGGCTGCTCTTGCGAAGCTCCACGGCGGCGACAAAGCGCCAGTCCAAAAGTACGCCCGGAGGCTCATGCACGCGTTGACGCACAACCACGAAGCAAATGTAAGCCAACCCCCACTTGCGACGACAAATCTCGGCCGCCCTAACAAACCCGCGTCAAACAGACCCTAATTTCCGCCGAAGTCGCCCGCCTCCAGCACCCGTCAAACTTCTCCAGCTCTACTCGCAATGTCCAAATCCGAGCCACCAGATCCGTCTTACAGACCCTAGACGAGCTCCTGCCCGTCTGGACCGCGCTCAGGACCGCGCGCACTGTCCTCGGGGCCGACATGCCCATGGCCGAAGAGGCACAGCGGGTAGAGCAGATTCTTGGCGAGGCTTTTCACAGCATGGAGGAGGAAACCACCAGGCTATGGGTTGCTGAGCCGACATTGCCCAACGATTCGTGGCTGCTAGGGAGAATGCGACATCTGCTTGAGACAGCCCGAGCGTTATAGGATAGTTGTAGTGGTTTGGGGTGGCAGAAGAAAAGCGCCTGTGAATATATTGTACATTATACTGCGTGCTGAAAAGGTAGGATAGCATCTCGCATGCGCAGACTGCGACAGTGTGTAGCCCAGGCAGCGGGTAAATCTTCCACCGCATGTCAGGCATGTTGCTCACCATCATCATCAGCCCAGTTCCACGAGCGGCACCCTCCCGTACCCGAATGCCTGGGCTTTCTCCTTTCTCAACCGCCCCATCGCGGGCGAGGTCCGCAGTTTTTATCGTCCCCTTCCTCGCGCCAACATGACCGACGACTCGTACCTTCTAACCACCGCGCGCAAATTCCATTCCGTCCGCACCCATGGTTCTTCTCCCGTTCCCTTTTACTCTTCCGGCCACAAACCATGGACATGGCGGCGACGGTAGTGTTTTAGACTCTCCGCACAGAGCCGGCCTCTAATGTATCCTCCAGAAGCACTTCCAAGCGGGTTTATGTACCTAATCACCCGTCTCCCGAACCTCCCTTATCGCTGCCGGAGCCACAGCGCTGTCCAAGACGAATCATGGCCTGACCGGCGAAGAGATTTGTTTGGATGTGAAGATGAAGAGGAGATGCGAAGGGGTTGCGCGTTACTTTGCGCGAGGAAGCAGCGGCACAAGAGACATGAGCGAGAGCGAGTAAAGATTTTGGCACCATTGCGGCAGTTGTAGCAGGTTCTGATAGAACTGGTATCGTGTAGGGCAGGAAGAGAGTGGGTGGGTATGTATGTTGCGTGGTGGGTTCTTCGCAGTCTCGCTCATCGATTGGGTTTCGTCCAATTCTAAATTTTGGTGTGTATCCATCCGTTCTGGCAAGTCTCGCTCATCAGATCGCTTTCGATCCATTTTAACAATCTTCAACGGGCTTGGTACGTATGCATCAATTCTAGAGAGTCTCGCTCATAACGCGTTTTCGATTGCAGTTTTAGTGTATATTTGTCTAGGGAGTCTCGCTCATCGACCCTTTCTTGGTTTCTTTTTATTTTGGGTGTGTATCCGTTCCGAACAGTCTCGCTCATAGAATCTTTCCTAGATTGTTTTTATTTTGGTGTGTATCCGTTCCGGGAGTCTCGCTCATAGCTCGGTCGCAAGAGCCGTTTTGGTGTATATTTATCCGTTGCGCGAACTCTCGCTCATGGCCGCCACAGCGGTAGCCTTTTGGTGCGGATTTATCCGTTCTGGACGGTCTCGCTCATAGCCTATCCCCCAGTTTCTTTTAATTTTGGTGTGTATCCGATCCGGGGAGTCTCGCTCATGAATTCAGTGTTGGTAAGTTTTAACTTTTGGTGTCTATGTATTCGATCCAGAGAGTCTCGCTCATGTAGCAGGCAGCGGTAAGTTTTCAGTTTTGGTGTATATTTATTCTGGGGAGTCGCGCTCATCATAGGGCCTTGCGTTGTAGGGTTTTGATAGCGTGATAGATGGTGTAAATCCGTTCCCGACAGTCTCGCACATCGTATTCCATGTTCATGGCTTTTAGTAACGGCCCACGGGAGAGCGGGTTTCGATGTTGGAAAGTTTCGCTCATGGGTTGCTCTATTCATCGTTTGATAGTGCGGTATGTCTCCGTCCCAGAGAGTCCTGCTCATAGCGGAGAGGTGCTTGAGTTTCTAGGGATAGGGTTGTACTGGCTCCGAGAAGTCCCGCGAAATCATAGAGCTTGGTTTAAAAGGACTTCAATAGTGAGAGAGAGTGTGTTGGCTTGGGTTGGGGCAGTCTCGCACATCATGTTCCGCGTGAACCATTTTGCTAACAAGATAGTGTGTATCAGATCTGGCGAGGTCTCCCACATGCGAGGTCAATGTACAAGTTTTGATAGTGAGTAATTTTTTCGTTCCAGAGAGTCTCGCTCATACCTTGAGTGGAACTACTTTTGTTGTGGGATGGTGCGTATCGGTTCCGAAAAGTCTCACACATTAACTGTAGGAACAGGTTTTGATAGCGCTATGATGTGTGTTTCTCCAAGGCGGTTTCGCTCATGCACTCCAGGGCGGCGTTTTTGGGAACGAGATAGTGTATATTGATTCCGAGAGTCTCGCTCATGACAGTTAAGCAAGATATATTTTCGTTCTAGAGAGTCCTGCTCATTTTATGGAGCGATGAGTTTTTGTAGTGAGATGGTGCATATCGGGTCCGAAAAGTCTCGCTCATCAAATTCTACGTCTACGAATCTTGATAGCGATATAATTTCTGTGTTGGTCCAAGGCAGTTCCGCTCATGAATCCAATCCCCTAGAGCTTTCAATAGCGGGAATGTAAGTCTTAGTTCCAGCAAGTCTCGCTCATTACTGCTGATTCCGCAGGCTTTGATATTGTCGTAAGATATATCTCCGTTCCAGAAAGTCTTGCTCATCGCTGGTCTGCATGGGATTTTACAGTAGGATAGTATGTTTAATTTCTCAGAAGTCTCACATATCAGTTCGTTGTCGATTAGTTTTAATAGCGAAATATTCTGTGTTGGGGGTCGCAGACAGTCTCACTCATAGATAGAACTCTGTATCCACTAATTTTGATTAACGGGATGTTTGTCGGTTCCGGGGAGTCTCACTCATGGATTCGATGTCCACGAATTTTGCTAGCGAAATAGTAGGTATGGGTTCTGGGGAATCTCGCTCATGAAATCGAATTTCGGGAATTTTGATGTTTGGTGAAATAGTGTGTACAGGTTCCGAGCAGTCTTCTCCATGACTTCATTTTCTACCCATTTTGATAGTGACATGGTGTATGAGGTCCAGCGAGTCTTCCTCATGTAGTCTGTGTCAATCGTGTTTGAAATAGTGTGTACAAATTTCAGACAGTCTCGCTCATATACTCATCATCACCCTGTTTCAATAGCGACCGTATGATGTATCAGTTCCAGCAAGTCTACTCATGAACTTTGTTTCCCCCAAGTTTGATATCCCCCCAAACACAGTATCCAAGTTCCGCACAGTCTCACTCATGCATTCTTTATCGCATCCTTTAATTATACGCATTGCATCCAATCCCGAAAGCCACCATGCGACAACGAGGAACTCATTTATAGCGTTCTGGCTATCCTGTTTTTTCGAACCCGACTCCGCAACGCACATGAGGTCAGCGAGAAAGACCTTTTTAGAAAAAGTAACTCGGTCAGGAGTCTGGATTGGAAGCCAGCACGACACTAAAACGCTGCAGATACTTGATCGTTGCATCAGCTTGACCTTGTCTGATTTTGATTTTTGAATCTGGATCCGACTTCGCAACGCACATCACATTGATGGAGTGTATTTTCTAGAAAAGGCAATCCAGTCCATATTAGGGCCTTTTTGTACTTTTGAACCATATCTCAAAGAGAAGGGAGTTTTTTGTTGTATATTTTTTCGTCACCGCAACGTCTCGCTCATAAAACCATGTGTTGAAAATTTTGTTATCTTCCGCAGCGAAACCATCTCACTCATCCGCTCTCTTTCAAAACGGTTTTGATATCTTCCGCAGCCAGACCGTCTCACCCACCCCATCAGACGTTTATAATCTAGTTTCGATATCTTCAGCACCAGTCACAGACACCGCCATGTTGACAACCATTTCCCGTTTCAAAACCAGCAAAAATCTCCCCACAGCCCACATTGAGAACAATTCCCTTGATTTAAACAACCGCTCTGAATCTAGGAGCATGCCTGCGGTTGTATAACGTTCTAGCGAAGAACTGCTGCCTCCACGGCATGTGTCCTTTGTAGTGACATTGAGGGTGTACGTGTAAGTTGGGTGTAGAGTTGGAGTTGGGTCTGGATCCAGGACGAGGCAGAGCAGAGCGACCGCATGTTGTTAGGTGTACATTCGTTTTAGCGGAGAGGGAGCACAGGACATGAGTCCGTTTCGAATTGATTTTAGAGAAAGAAGGTACTGGGACAGCGGCACATGTGGCTGACTTTTTCGAGTTTTATTTGATTGCCGGACTTGTGTGTTCGTAAGGAGACGAAGAAGAAAGACCGAAGAGAAAGCGTATATATATATGTATACATGCACCGAGGTGGTCGCAGCAACATAGCTGTCTCTTCTGTTGTTTTAGGGCCGGATAGGGGCTAGTTGGACAGGAAGTTGTTCGAAGTATTTTCTTTTGCGGAGTCTATAAGCCCTTCGAATTTAAGAGAGATAGGGTGCGAGTGCAGCGACACATGTCGATCATCGCTGCAGGGTTTTGAGAGGTCGGATTTTCGTGTTCGTGAGGAGAGACCGAAGAGAAGAGTGTCGTATACGTCCGTGGCACTGAGGTCGCGGCAACATCCGCGAAGCTTCTATTGGATTTAAGTGTAGTGTTGTTTTAAAGCCAGACAGGCCAGTCAAACATGGAGGGTCTGTTCGATCGTTTTTTTACTTCTCGAGTCTGTAAGAATCTCAGTCTCAGAGCGACGAGGTGCTGGCCCAGCGACACATGGGTTCTGGTTTTATTGAATTTTAGAATAGTGGGACTTGCGTGTTCGTAAGGAGAGGGCAGAAAGGCCGAAGAGAAGCGTAGTATATATATGACGCACTGTAGTCTCAAGAACACATGAAACGGTGCTGGTGGTTTTAAGTGTAGTGTTATTGCGGGGCTGGACAGAAGCCACTCGGACATGTAAATCATGGCGTTGATTTTTTATTTCGGGGACACTGCTGCCATGCACGACAATTACCACTTTTTACACTGAATCTTCAGGCTGACGACTATAGAGGCGGGCTCATTGCTATTCTCATTGCAGCAATTTTACCAATATTCAGCATTATCGTGACTGTGTTCGAGAGTGGCATACGACTGGCTTGACTGGGGAACATGCCACGGATAGAACGTGGTTTTGATAGTGGTCGCTGACGCAGAAGACAGACATGTGCACGTATGCTGCGGCTTTTTAGACAAAGTTCACATAGAACACTTCTTGTCCAAGTTTTATGCTCAGCGAGGAAGACGAAGGTGGAGAGGAGTAAGCTTGGGGTTGAAGAGAGAATATATATATTGACTGCGACTATACCGGAAAGATATATGATTAGGGACACAAAGTGACAGTACTCGAAGACAACCATAATAAATAAGTTGTGGGGCTTTCGAGATACCATCAATGTCAGCTATTCTTGTCAAAGCAGAACTATTCATGATCCAAGTCATGTTTGTTGTGGAGTTCCTGATATATATCTGACAAGAGCTAGAGTACGACGCGAGATTAACTTGCTCAAGATACGCTTTTGATTTTAGAATATTTCATCATCAGGATCTTCCTAGATTTCTTAGAGTCGAACATCAGCCTAAAAGCCTTAGTTGGGAGGCTGGTCTCTAGCGTTCGTCATCAAGATGCGTAGAGCGGCTTTGCGTGTACACAGATATGTTGGATTCAATACATGAGTCGATTTTGGTGATAGTACTTCGAGACCAAGTAGTTTGTGGTGCAGCCCCCGATATAGCCTTGGTGCGCGTATCTTGTCGACAAGGTCAGAGGCTTTTGGGGCCATGAGCAGGCCATCATAACAGTTTCGCAGGCTTCGGGCCAATATAATGAGATATGGATTTCGTAAATGGAATAACAGCGACTTTTCCATGGAAAGGGTTACATGAAAACTTGTTTGGCCGATTTCTTTACCTCAAAATGACAGTCAATAGAAAGCAGATGTGAATGTAGAGTCGTTTATCTCCGAAATGTTACAAATGTCCTGACCGGTGACAAGATTGCAAGTCATGAGCACCATGAATCGTGGAAAATGTCGGGTGGTAATTGCTGACTTCGTAGATGACGATGAAGAATGATGCGTTCCAAGGATCTGTGACTAGTGAGCATCATCGCCGTTTTGGCAAGAATCAACTTCCATGTCAGTCCTGACCACACCCTCTTGCATTGAGTACCTAGGATGTTGGGCACAACCAAGCCGTTGCAAAGATCCAAGAATGAAGGTCACTCAACCCGCAGATATCTTTCATACTGCGCAGGGCGGCGTATCATGAGTCTGTCTCAATCGGTAAACGAGCCCCGTTTCTGTTCAATAGAAGCGGCCCTGGGGTTGCCGTGCCGATGCTATATAAGCTGTGTTTCGGAACAAGGGGAGCACGGTCATTCCTCGGGACCCTGCCGTGAGGCGCAACGGAAGCGACTCAGGATGGTGCTCTCTAGCGCTTCCTTTTGCGGCACGGCTGCGGTAGTACTGATCATGAGGACAGCGCCACACTTAGTTTGAGAACAAGGTGTCAGACCGGATGGAGAGATAAGGCATTCGGAGCCTCGTTGAGCATCTCACTGCTCGCATGGCAGGGTCTCGAACTGTGATTGGAGGGAGCCACTGCGGGAGCGTGAGGTCATATAGTGCACAGGCGTGCGGTTGCACAATGAGGGGAAGGCAGCGTCTCGTGCGATTGTCGGTGTGATAAAAGGCGCATGCAGCTCACATGTTTGCTCGCAAGGTTCGGATAGCTGCTGCATACGGTGAGGGGAACGGGCGGGCGCGTAACAGACGGTGTGAAGGCCGCCCATGTAGCGGACAGCCACGGCGGCGGAGGCCATTGCTGCTGGAGCTGGAGGAGCATGACGTTGACGGCGTCGCGAGGCGGTTGGAACGAGTCGGGCAAGCTTGGAAGAACAATGGAGACCAACGAGGCGGCGACGTGGTGGCGGGTGTCAATGCGCACTGGGAGCGGGCTTGGCAACGCTGTGGTGGGGTGGGGCGCGGCGCCCACAGACCACCCACCACCCGCCGCCGTAATCGCGATTCCAAGGTTCGCGTCGATGTCATGGACGGTTCACTAGCACTAGGGAGCAGCTAGCGTGGATGATAAGGTCCAATTTGTCCAGAGCAAAACCTTGACGACCGGCCCTGACCGACACGCTCCTCTCTCCAATTACCAACCGCCATGGCTCCAAACCCCAAAGATGCGCCGTTTCCAACGGTCCAGCTCATTGTCGTAGGTACGTTATGGCTTGCTGCATGCCCTTGCGTTGCTCGCACGCCGTTGGAACGGTGCTGACCCCACGCCTAGGCATATGCCGATTCTCCGAGCCTCTGGCCTTCAATTCCATCCTCGCCTACTCGTATGTCATGGTCCAGGACCTGGGCATCAGTGAAAACAATGCCTCGTTCTGCTCGGGTCTCCTCGTCTCTGCGTACGCCGTGGCCGAAGCCATCACGGCCCTCGGATGGGGCGCCATCTCAGATGTGTACGGCAGGAAGCCCGTCGCACTGTTCGGCCTGCTCGGTGTCGCCATGTCCAGCATCGCGTTTGGCATGGCCCAGAACTTCTGGCAGGCGCTGCTTGCCCGCTTCATCGGCGGTGCATTGAACGGAAATGTTGCCATCATGCAGACCATGGTCGCTGAGATGGTGAAGAACCCAGCCCACGAACGTGAGTATCCTCGAGCCGACTCTCTGCGCTAATCCCCCGTTGCTAATGTTGCGCCACAGCGAGAGCCTATGCTACACAACCATTCGTTTGGACCATCGGAGGCATCATCGGGTCCGCCATGGGTGGCTTCCTCGCGCAACCGGCCAATTTCTTCCCCAATACTTTTTCGCAGGACGGCATTTTCGGGCGTTTCCCCTACCTGCTGCCCAACCTCGTGGCCGCTGTCGGCATATTCGCTGCCATCATCCAAGGCATGTTCTTTCTGGAAGAAACAAACCCACGTGGCAAGGAAGAATACCAGTCGATACCAGCTGACGATCATGTTGACGAGAGGACGCCTCTGAGTCGCCGTCCGCGGGAGAGGGTCTCGATATCTGGCATCCGCAGCGTCCGGGGGCGCTCCATGTCCATTGCAGAAAGCTACCGCCAGATTCGGAAACGAGCTTCCTTCATGGAAGAAGGTCTTCCTCTCCCGGTTGAGCAGCGCTTCGATATTCGCCGCAGCTCTTTTGGCACTATGCACTCCATTCGGGTTCACAATGTCGAGACCTTGCCCTTGCGTGGCCCCGCCCCTCCCCCTGAAAAGACCTTTAATGCTCGTGTCCTGCTGATAACCGCCGCTCTGACACTCATCGCCTTCCACCAAATGGCATACATTACAACACTCCCCATATACATCCTCGACAAGCCCGACAAAGCCGGCCTTGATTTCGTTGGAGGTCTTGGAAAAACTCTCCCCGACGTGGGTACATACCTCTCCGTGAACGGCTTCATCTCGCTCTTCATTCAAGGAATCATATTCCCGATCTTCGTCGAAAACATTGGCGTTTGGTGGTCTATTTGCAGCATGATCGTCCTTTATCCAATAACGTACTTGGTGACACCGTTCGTTGGTGCGCTCCCGCCGCATCTGCTTTCCGCCGGTATCTACTTTGATCTCACTCTCCAGGCAATATTCGGCATCATCTCCATTCCGTGTCTGCTCATTCTCCTCAAAAACGCAACTCCATCTCCCCTGGTTCTCGGACGTGTAAACGGACTGGCAATGAGCGCATGCTGTCTGGCTCGGACTGTGTCTCCCCCGCTCGTCGGAGTCATCTACAGTTGGGGCGGAAGCGGCGCAGCTTGGTTCACCCTTGCTGCTGCTGCTGTGGTAGGCGCCATACAGCTGTACTGGCTCCCGCGCGACCAAATCGAGTCGGTCGAGATCGAGAGCGTGCTGAAACACTCGGTCCACGACGACGTGCACGAGGAAGCTATTGTGGATTAGACGGTCGGTTCCTGGAGCCCTGCGGTAAATACCCCCGAGAAGAGAAGAGAGCCCGTGGAAACATCTTAACGTCCCCCGCGACACGGCCGTGATTTGATTTTCGCGCTTTGGAAAAAACGTGTATCGAGCGAGTAAGCGAGCGAGCGTAATGGTAATGGCAACAGCAATCGCAACGGCAACGGCAACGGCAACGGTGGTATATTCAAGAGTTGAGATTTCCCTATCGGGTGTGCTGGATGGATCCATGGAATTTGCTGGCGTTGCGGCATATTAGCTCTTCTCTAGTTATCATCATGCATCTCGCACAAGCATGTCTGGAATGATTTATCAATTTCTATGAATCAAGATCGGTTCCGAATATCAGTCCTGACTTTCTTGGACGAAATGTTACGGTCTGTCCAAATATATACATAGCCGTCAAGACTAGGGTGATATGCTTTGGTGCCTGGCCCGGGCCAAGGTTGCACCCTGAGGCGCCCGGGCATTAAGGTCACACGTGACGGCGCGTTCTGCCAAGACTTTAGTCGCGTCATGATTACCCCACTTGTCGTCAACCACGCCCAACCCCTGACACGCGCTGTCCCACACGATCTCGCTCTTTTCCGTCTTCACGCAATTTCCAAGACAAACTCTCCAACTATCAAAGACCAAACCTATCGGATTCATCAATTACATCTGTTTTGTTTCCGCAAATGAGTTTGTTACTTGGAAGGGACCGGAACAAGCATTTAGAAAACGCTCAACCAATACTTTCGACTGCCTTTATGTACACCACACCAACACAACCCAAACTGAACTGAACTAGAGAGGTGAGTACGTGTGGACGTAGTCGGTCGGTGGTTCACGCCCTTGCCTTGTGATGTGAGTGTCCAGTATCGGAACCAACAGCAGCAGCGTGTATACTGACTGGTAAGTAAGTAAGTATGGCTCGGCTGAGCTCAGACTCATCTCAGACTCATCTCAGACGCATGTCCCTCGAGCAGCAAGCAGTAAGCACCAACGCCAACGATCAATCAGAAAAATCCCAGACTTTCGCCCCCTCCTCAATCAATCAATCAATCAACCAATCAACCAGTCAATCAGTCAATCAGTCACTCAGTCCGTCAGTTAGCGCAAGAAAGACCCTCCATCCAGAAAGAACAGCGCTCGCTTCCAAACAAGACACCCCGCGTACCCCCATCTGAGATAAACCGCCAAGCCAGCCTAAGCGAAAAAAAAAGGGGCGCAAGCGGGGAAAGGGCTAAGTAGACCGAGTAGACGAACAGGGTAAGATTCCGCATCAAGTGATTGAATTGAATTGATTGATTGATTGTGACTGTGCTTTCACCACCTCCACTCCATACCAACATACTATTACAAGAAGCGCAGTCCAAGCCCAGCCATGTAGCAACCACGGCTGCCAATGTACCAAACAGAAACGCTGCCTTGGACGCCCAAACGACCAGGTCCAGCCCATTAACGAATTATGCAAACGAACGCTAACGCTAATGCTACTATGCGGTCGGTCGTTAGAATCGTGAGTGGATGAGATGAGCGAGAACATATGTATGCCCTGCCAAAGCAACAAGAACGCAGAGAAAAAACAGAACCCAATTTTTGCTTTCTCCGGAAACACCAACCAAACGAGCAACTCCGAGTTCAACATTTTTGATAGAGAGAGAGAGAGAGAGAGAAAGAGAGAGAGAAAGACAACAGACTAAAGAATATGCAAGAAAGACCATCAGTTATACAAACAAGAAAGCTCATCACCCAGCAGGGTGCAAACGAACCCAACGACGTGTACACATCATGCACATATAGCACGGGCATGCCTCTACGACAGCGGCCACCTCGTCTTCAGGCCCTGCATCCACTGCCCGTACAAGATATCCGCCAGCAAGCCCTGCTGCTCCATGCCGCAGTCGACATAGCCCGGCAGCTTCTTCTCGTCGAGGCCGCCAGCAAACGGGTCCAAGCCGAACGCCTTATCGCCGCCGACGAAAAACGCGCTCTGGCGGCGGCGGTGCGACTTGAGGTGCGGGTTGTTCTGGGCGAGGAGGAGTTTGGGGCCCTTGAGGGGCGAGGTGGACGTTGTGCCGGAGGGGGTGCCAGCCGGGGTTTGGAAGGGGGTGGCGGCAGGAGTGACAGCGGCCGCGGCGGTGGTGGTTGTGTTGGCTCGGATGCGGGTTGTGCTGGTGCCGTGGACGGTGGTGCCGCTGAGGCTGGAATCGCTGGCTTTGGTGTTGTGCTTGGTGGGGGATTGCGCGGGCGATATGGCGATGCCGAGCGCAGATGCGAGTTTTGCGTCGCCCTTCAGACGGTCGACCATGGCTTTCAGCAGCATGAACTCTCCCTGCGGGTCCACTTGATCTAGATTTCCCCATGCCTGGGCCAAATGGCTCATAGCTTCCCGCTGATGGGGAGACGCAGAGTCGGCGTGGGCCTCTAGGAAGACCGAGTCGAGAACTTTGCTGTACGCACGTCGTCCGTAGAGAGCCTCCTTCGTCACAGGTAGAGGTGGATGTTCTGGTGCAGGTGGCGAGTTCTCGTCGTTCGTATCCAGCGGATGAGCCGAGCTGGGAGGCGAAAGACGGAATGTTTTAGCCTGGGGATTAGGTTGGAACCCGTTGGGTGGGGGATTCGACGAAAGCGCAGCACGACGCTCTCCCGATGACACCCGCTTGAAGTGTCGAACCGTCGACGGAGAGTTGCCGAAGCTCAAATCCACGCCGAGAGGCTGCTTGGGCACGTTGCTAACGCGCCGAGCAGTAGGCGTAGAGCCCGAAGAAACACGAATTGCGGTGGCTGCGGAGGATTTACGCGAAGACGGCCGGCGTCGCTCGCGCAATGGCGACTCGTTTCCATTTCCTAGAGGGGCAGAGTTGAGGTCCATCCGCTGCATCATCGACGCACATGCTTCTGCACTTGTCGATGGGATACGCGCGGTCTTGCGCCGCTTGGCAGTATGATGTATGGGTCGGATGGTTGTTGGCTTGCCTTTGATGGTGTCGAACACCCACTCGTCTTCTTCAGTTTTGGGGGAGAGATCGACCCTGTATAAAGTCAGCGGCGATGTCTAGAATCATGTCAGGCATACGCACATGGTTTCCTCGTAGTACTTGAGGTGCGTCGTGTTCTCTTCCTGAGCCTCGAACATTTGCTTCCGTTCTATCAGCTCCCGCATAGCCTCGACCTTTCCCGCACGTTGAATGAACTTGTGCCGCAGCAGCTCCTTTGAGGTGGCTCGTCGGTCTGGGTCTTTTATCAAGCATTGTGCTACGAAGTCTTTGAATTCCTTGCTCCACTGGTCACCCTCCAGACGGGGAGCTGGATTCTTTGGTATCGTGAAGAGAACCTTCATAGGATGCCCGCCAGCATGCGGAGGCTCTCCATTGGCAAGCTCCAGGGCAGTGATACCCAGCGACCAGATGTCAGCTTTGAAGTCGTAGCCCGCCTCTTGAATGACCTCAGGCGCCATCCAGAACGGTGTGCCTACGAAGGTCATGCGCTGGGATTTTATATTCGTCAATTGTGCAGCGACACCGAAATCGGCGAGTTTCACCTTTCCTGCATCGGTGAGGAGAATGTTGGCAGCCTTGATGTCGCGGTGGATCTTGCCGGTCGCATGCAGGTAATCGAGGCCGAGGAGGATTTCGCGGCAGACAATGGCAATGTGCGCTTCGCTATAGGGGCCGGGGCTCAGCTGCAAATGTCAGTTCGTGTAGTTGATTGCGGGAGGTGTGCCATGTACGCACCAGATCCAGTGCAGATCCGCCTCCGAGGAACTCCATGACGATCCATAGCTTCACGCCTTTGACGAAACTTGCCCGGTATTCTGTGATGTAGGGGCTGTGGCAGGTGCTGAGGAGCGCAATCTCAGCTTGGATGTCTGCAAGCTCGTCGCTCGAGTCTTCGAGGTCAATCTGGTGTGTGTTAATGCAATGTCTGCGATGGACGCGTAATGGTTCCGCACCTGCTTGATGGCGACTGTTTCCCCAGTGGTCCGGTCAATTGCCTTGTACACCTTCCCGAAGCTGCCACCTACATCTCCTATCAGCGAGGGCTCGCATGGCGGGGGCGGGGTGAGACATACTGCCCAGTTCCTCCAACACCTGGAAGTTGTCGGCCATTGTTTAGCCGATGTTGACTGTTTACTCGGGAAGAATAACACGAGCGCTCAGGGTTCGAAGCAGCACGAGCAGCCAGGTGGAAGACGGACGGCAGGTCGCCTTGGAGTGATGCCCGGAATAGAAATAGGATGGAGCTGGTGGGTGTAGATAGCTGGTGCGGGTCGCTGGGGATGTTATTGGAGGTCATGTGCATGGCCGCTCGCTTGGTCGCCGTGGTAACGAGCTTGTCATCTCAACGAGCACGCCCCTGCAGCGACTCGTGCTCAGCGAGACCGTGATGGCGCGTTTGAGAGTTCATGGCTGTAAAGTAGACATGTATTGTGAGAAAGTCGCAAGCCATCTCAAGTTGCAATGGATGACTTCATGGCATGGCAGGGTGGGCGCGTGGAGTTTCGACGGTACCTGCAGCAGCTCCATTCCGCTCGACTGTGGAGGCTGATGAGCCCCGCCCTGCATACCCCCATGCACTGTGACCGATACCCGCCATGCGACAGAGATCGAACAGCAGCGGCTATTGATTGTCACTTGCCGTAGGAGAGTTGTCCACTCCACCGTAGACTAGGTATCATGGGTCAACTGGCGACGCCGCGGCGGGCAACATCTGACATGCGCCTGTCCCGCCGTCGGCTGGGCAGGGAAGGAGCGGTAAACAGGCGGTTGCCCTAAGCTGCTTGCGGGTAGCCAGCGCATTGGCCAATGACGCTTCGGCATCCCTCCCCGCACAACGGCCGCCCGGCGAACCTCAGCAAAAGTCGCAGAAAAGTCGCAGGTCTGGCCGCGCCGAGGCGTTCGCAGTACGGCTTCAGCCGGGGTGTCTCGCTGTGGCCACAGAACAGCGCCGAGGCCTCCAACGAGAGGCGGACATCGGCTCGGGTCATTGCGGGTCATTGCGGGTTGCCACAGTAGACGCTCGGAGAGGCTGCATGCAACTGCAACTCATCGACTACGAGATCGACCACGCCGGCCTGCCGCTGTCCATTCAATCCATTCAACCCACAATTGCCGGCGTCACCACAGCGCGTCGTGGGCACTGTTACGGGCTGGGAAGAAAATCTAGCACCGCCTGGACTGGCGGCGGATAGGCAGGTCGCACTGGCAAGCAAGAAAACCCGTCTAGCTCTGCAGCAGCGCAATGGCTTGCAGGCGTGCTGCAGCACCTCTCACACCGCCAGTTGCATCCTCCATCTGGGAAGCCGGCCAAGACGAGCAACATGGCAGGCCTCCCATGGATCCGTCAATCAATCGGCAAGGAATGCAGTTGGCAGCTTGCCCCAATGCGTTTGTTGTGTGGCTGCGCCGCCCACGGTGTCACGGCGGACAGGCACGGGAGAATACAATATAGTTAACGGGGGGACCACCGCCGTGTGACGCAGCCGTCGTCGTCGTCCTCACCCACCCCTCTTCCGTCGGTCTCTCTGTCTCCAAGCAATGAGGTTTCCAATGCATCTGGCATGGCTTTCTGCGCTGCCGGTCCGACGCTGCTGAAGGCCTGGGTCGAGTGGTTGAAGGGCGGTTTTTTGCTGCGACTGCTCGGCGTCCCCGCTGCCCTCTTGGCCGTCCACCTCGAGCTCTACGGCCATTCTCCCGCCGCGACTTCGCGCATCCTCCGCCGCCTGTCGCGACGCCTACGCCTCGTCACCATCGCCTGCACGCTGGGGAAGGGCAATGCGAGGGGCCTGAAGTCGCTTTCCTTTGTCGACCGCGCTGAGATCATGGCCGACCGCGCACCGCCACTGCGCCAGCCGAATTTCCCACCGCGAAGGCGGTCAATGACCCCGGGCGACAAAGACCGGGGCCCGGAGCCGCTATCAGGGGGCTCACCAACTTCTTCACCTCCTCCTCCGCACCAATCCCCACAACATTCCTCCGCGCCCTCCACCTCCTCCACCTCTAGCACGCTCTCCCACCCGTCGACTAACTCCTCTGTGCCTTCTCCGTCGCGCTCTAACAAGGAACCGACTCCCGAGACGCTGTCAGGAAGGTCAACGGCGTCTTCAGAGTCTTTTCCAGAACAACTCTCAAGAGCCTCAGACACTGCAGAAATTCCCGACGCCTCCCTTACCTTCAGCACGCTCTCTCATCAGTCCATAGAGCCCATAGCTTCGCACTCTCGCTTTGACACAGCCCGAGCTCCAGAACCGCCATCAGGAAACTCCCCAGCCTCTTCAGATCCTCCTTCCGACCCACCCTCAGAAACTCCCGACGCCTCTCTCGCGTCCAGCACGCTCTTTCACCAGTCTCCCGTGGTGCCCATAACTTCTCCCTCTCGCTCTAACGCTGACTGGGTCCTGGAATCGACATCGGGAGGCTCTCCAGCTTCTTCAGATCCGCTTCCAGAACGACTCCCGCAAGCCTCCGACGCCTCCACCACGTTCAGCACGCTCTTCAGCACCCTTTTTCACCAGGCTCCTGTAGCGCCCAGATCTTCTCACTCTCGCTCACACACAGACTGGGTTCCGGACTCACCAACCTCGTCGCTTCCTCCGCAACAGCTATCAGAAGCCTTCGGGGCCTCCACAACGTCTAGCGCGATCTCCAATCTCTCTACTAGCTCTACTGTGCCATCTTCTTGCTCTAACAAGGATCGGGTCCCGGAGCCAGCTTATTCGGATCCTCCGCGACAACCCTCAGAAGCATCTGACGCGTCGCTAAAGTTCACCACACTCTCCCGCCCGTCTGTCAAGTCCTTTTTGCCCTCTCAAATTCTGTTGAACAAGAATCGCGCATCGGAGCCAGCTTCTCCAGTCCTTTCGCCGCGACAATACCTAGAAAAATTCGACGCTTCGCCAACGTCTGGCCCAATCTACAACCCCTTTGCCTTCCCCTCTTCGCCTTCTCCAGCTCCGTCTAACAAGAACCGAGCTTCGGAGCCATCTGCAAACTTTCCTCCGCGACAACCCTCGGAGGTCTCCAAGGCTTCGTCAACGTCTACTCGCTCCTCTTTGCCCTCTCAATCTCACTCTAAACAAGACCAGGTCTCGGAGTTGCCACCCACTTTTCACGGTCCCTCTCTGCAACGACTCTCAGAAGCATCCAACGCTTCGCCAACGCCCACTCGCGCTTCTTTGCCCGCTCAGCCTCAATCCAAAGAAGACCAGGTCTCGGAGCTGCCACCGGCCACACCAGGTTCCCGTCCGCGACTACTCTCAAAGGCATCCTGTCCCTCGACGCCCATCACACCCGCATACTCATCTCCTAGGCCCTCTATGCCTTCTCATTCTCGCTCTATGTCGCATGCCGATGTCCTTCAACGTGGTAAACGCCTTTCCCTGCAGTTTCCCATTCAGCTAGCTGCTGGAAGCTCTTCACCAGGCTTTTCGCCTCGCTCTCGTCCCCAGTCTTGGGTTGCAACTCCCTCTTCGGCTACCACATTCGACACCGCTACTTCCCCGACCGAAAGCAACATACTCGCCATCCTCGCTGCGCAGGACAGATACGTGCTCGAGCTGAAGGAAGAACTTGCCAAAGCTGAAGGGGATCTCAAGATTCTGAAAAAGCACTGGGCCACCCATGAAGCCGTCAAGCTGCGCAATGACGCTCGCAGAGTCACCCAGCTGCAACCCCTCAACACTAACCTCGCCAATTTCCGAGCAGACCAAGAGGATGAAGATGGGTCTACCGCGTGGATGCAGAAGGAGATGGAGCGTAGGAAGGCGTTGCTCAGTGGTATGAAGACCTCACAACGGAAAGTGTTCAGTGGCTCAAAACACCTCCGCACGCTGTCACTCTTATCACCCGACAAGTCATACTCGCCGTCATTTCCCCAACCCTTCGACCTCCTCGAATCCGCCGAGGAGCCGGCTAAACGCCCAGAACCCCTTACCAGAGCGACGACATCTCCCGACTTTGCACGTCACACCCCCACTAATTTCGGCGGTGAGCGGTACGACTTGGCCGGCCTGCCGAATATCCAGCGCGACGCCCTACTTCGCACCGGAAAGCAAATGGCCACTGACTTCAAGGATGGCCTTTTGACCTTTTTCGACGACATCCGTCAGGCTACGGTTGGGGAAGAAGGCGACGACGATGTAGATTCCGCTAGTATTCGCGGGCCCGCCCCTCGGAGCACTCGCAAACCGTCCAACGGCCAGCCAGCGCTTAACAGGGCGGCAAGCTCGGCAAGCCCGAAGGAAACCAGCGCTCAGAAGACTGCAGGTGTTGGAGATGAGTTCTGGAAAGAGCACGGTTTGAGTGAACCCAAGACCGCGCCCACGAACAAAAAAACTCACACGATTAAGAACACCCGAACGCCGCAAAAGCTCACGCAGACGGCCACGGACGACTTGGAAGATTGGGATAGCTGGGACACTCCTGAGAAAAGGCTGGCTACTGCAGCGGATGCCACTAGCTCGGACGAGTCTGATGGGCCCTCATCGCCAGTATCAGGCCAGAATAGCTCAAGAACGAGCACGAGGTACCATGCTCAGCGCCATGATTCTAAAGCGTCGTCGCTCACAACGTCCAGCTCCGCGGGTCTTCCCGAAGATGTCCTACGCGACCCAAAGCGCAACTCCATCCCGTGGCCTGACCTGGTCAAGTTGTCCCCGACCAACCTGAAGCGTACCGCCTCACACCTAATGAAGGAATGGGAAAAGAACATGACCCCGCCTGCGGAAGCGAGGGAAGCGAACCATGCGAGTGGTGACTACATTGGACGTTCCGGGTCGCCTGGTGACTTGATATGACCGCGACGATGATCATTTATAGATAGTGCGCGAGATTGAAGACGCTTCACGACGTAACGTTATGAGACTCCAAGTCCTTGATGAAATGCTCGATTTTAGCTACGCGTGGCATTTAGACGTTGGGTTTTGTTGGTTAGAATTCGTTGTTTTTGAGCAAGCTCGCTGTTTTAGAGCTGGGGCTTCGTTGGTGGTATTGGTCATAGCTGGTTCGCATTGGGGTTTGGGTCGCAGGTGTTGTTGTTGTTGTTGCTAATAGCTGATATCAATGAATCTTGAATACCATAACATCATCTCTCGATGAACAGGGAAACGTCAGTGAATCTTGAATACTACAATAGCATTTCTCGATGTTCGCTTTCTAGGAAATAATTTTGTTCATTGATACTTGCTCCATGAGGTCTGCCCGTTTAAGCCTCAGGCCATAAACGCCAAGGCTAAGATCGCGGCACTTGCCGTCCTCCGGTTCCACTCCGCAAAAGTTCCCTCGTAACATTCTCATCTTATCCCATTCCAACTCTCCACACACACCTGCCACCCCGCACAGACACACACGTTTCCACGAACGACCGACGACACGATACGATGGCCTTCCCAGGCGGACCCGCCAGCCTCGCTGGCATGAACCCCAACGCGGGCCTCAACGACCAGGAGCAGATGATGATCAAATACGTATGCGATCCCGTCCCGTCCTGCGCGCTGGATATTCCGCGGCGACTAGATGCTGATATTATACTGGCTCTAGATGCAAACGGGTATGGAGTCGTGCGTGGGCAAAACGGTTATGGCGGGGGTTATGGGTGGGGGCTTGGGGGCGATGTTTGGGCTGTTTATGGCTTCGGTGAGTGGGTTTGATCTCCGAATCCTCAGCGGGCTGTCAGCGGGCTGGGGATCAAGAAGAGAAGAAGGTATAGGCGCGAATGAGTGTGAGATGTGCTAACAAAATTGTATAGATGCGGCACGATGCTCCCATGTCCTTTCAGCCCACCGTCCCCATAAGCGCAACCAACCAACCCGCACAACCATCCACAGCGAAACCGACCGTCACGCCCTCCACCGCACCCACCGTATCATCCGCTCTCAAACAATCCACCTCCTCCGCCCCCCTATCCACTCTATCCTCCACCGCCACCGCAACCACTGGAACCGCAACCGCCACAGCGCCGCTCCCCACCTCGATCCCCTACGCCGATCTTCCCCTCCGCCAACAGCTCAAGCACGGCCTGCGCGACATGTACCGCTCGTCGCTCTCATCCGGCCGCAACTTCGCCAAAGTCGGCGCCATCTTCAGCGGCACCGAATGCGCCATCGAGGGGCTGCGCGCCAAAAACGACTTGTGGAATGGCGTCGCCGGCGGGTGTATCACGGGGGGCGTGTTGGCGCGGAATGCGGGGCCGCAGGCTGTGGCGGTGGGGTGCGCGGGCTTTGGGGCGTTCAGTGCGGCCATTGATGCGTATATGGTGAGTTGAGTTTCGAGTTTCGATTCTTGAGGTCGAGGGGCGGTTAGGGAGAAACGGGTTGCGTTGGAATGGATTAGGCGGGATTGGATTGAGGCATAGACGGATGAATGAGCGCTAACAGGTCTACAGCGGATGCCCGAAGACGAGCGGAGTCGGCCGATTGCTTGATTTCGAAGGTGCTCACTGCTCACTCGGTACCGACATAGTTCTCCGCGCGATAGGCGGGACTCGAGAACACGTTCCACGAGGGCCGTTGGATCAATACGTTTCCGAAAGACTCCTTCCCTGACTCACTGTAACACCACCCACTCGCTCCTTGTATACCACACACACACACCATCACCCAGCATTCGGCGGCGCATAACCAGGGCGAGGGCAACAATCTCAAAACGGAACGGTCGGGATCGAGCCTTCTATATAGACACATACATAATGTCGAAACGCTTTACTTTACTTTCTTGCTTCACAACACGCTCTTCAAGATGCTATGAAAGAAACAGTCTCAGTCTTTGTGTCGTTTACTGCTAACGCTGCACTGCACACAGTCAGTAGTGCTTGGATCCATGCGCGTGGGTAGATAGATAGGTAGGTAGGTAGTCCGCACGATTAATTCAAAACACATCACATCGCATCGCATTCGCATTCGCATTTGCATTGCACGGCAATACTACTTAGTCTCTCTCTCTCTCTCTCTCTCTCTACAGCAACGGGTCGGGTGGACATCTCATCTCATCTCATCTCATCTCATCTAATCCTAATCCCCATCCCCATCCCCATCCCCATCCCCATCCCAATCCCAGTCCGCGCGCGTCTTGCTCTGCTCTGCCGTGTCGACACGGGCGTTGTCATGCATTGTGTGTGCGGTACGGTACTATTTGCGAAGAAAAAGTACGTACGATCAGATAAGATTACTTGGTTATTTACCAGTTTGGTTTGGTTTGGGTTGAGTTGGGTCGGGTTGCTTCAGCGAGAGCTACAAAAGACATGTTCGCGTGAGAGAGAGAGAGCAACAGGGGTTTGCGGAGTGAGTGCCGCAGTATTGTTTCTTCAAGGCGCGCTGGAATTGCGTTGCGTGTACAGTTGGCAGCATAGTAGAGCTACGTTAATGTAATAAACTAAGCTAAGCTACCAAGGCCTCCAGAGAAAGAAACCCTCTTCCCAACCCTTCCGCCACACGTGATGGGAACAACAACAGATAGAGGAAATGCCATGTACGAACAATTTGTTAGAAAAACAACATTCATCGGCCGTGAGAACGTACAGCGTGCAACGTATTATATCAATCAAAAGCTTCGTAGCGGAGAGCGGAAAGAAAACAGATCATGTACGGCGTGGACATAGTATGGTATCGTAGACTAGTCCTTTGAATCCTACGCGGAGAATACGTGAAGCAGCTTACTTATAGTAGGGTGAGATGTATCTGTATCGGTATGGTACGGCAGTGCATCGGTATTTAGCGCAAATGCCCCGGCTCTTGGCGGGGGCCAGAACGACGACGACATCCCGTCGCCATGCCCATCAATTGTAGTATTTGCCCAGCGCGCCATGCTCGTACTGTTCCAGCTCGTGTGTTGTAGAGCCGCCCGCCCAGGTCGACGGGCACGTGTAGACGGTGACGACGACGCCTCGCTGATTCGTGCCTGTGCTGGTCAGTATAGATACAGGACTGAGTGGAAGTCGGCATGCGTAGGGAGACGTACGAGGCCATCGAAGTTGGTGCACGCCCCAGGCCCCTTCGTTGAAGAGGGTTGGCAGCACGCTAGGAAGGCGATCGCGAGGGACAGAGTGGGCGATTAGGGCCAGGAGAATGGGCAAGTCTCCTGTGAGCCCGCCGTATGCTTGCGTGTTGGTCCAAATCTGGGCGTGGTAGATGTCCGGCAGCAGCATCCGAGGCCATTGCTGGTCGCTGCGCTGGACTCGGAGAGTGGGATGCTGGCCGGCATTCGTCAAGTAGGAGGAGTAGTCCGTGTTCGAGTGGTCGAATCGTAATGGTTGCCAGCTATCGTAGTCTTGTGGATTCGTTGCGTCCCCTCTTAAGACCCAGAACCCAAAGCCTGCTCCAAAGTACATGGAGTACTGTTTGAACAGGACGGACCCTGCTGGAAGCTGAGAAACCGGGTAGATCTGTTGTTTGTCACAGAACCACACGGTCCCAGACACACCGCCGTGGATGCGACGATTGACTCCAGCATCTGTGGAGGGGATCCAGTTCCCTAGCCTGTCAACGAGGGTAGCCGCATTGCGATCCTCTCCGATCTCGTCGATCTTGAAAAGAAAGCAAGGCTGTGTGAACACTGTTAGATATAGCGTATTTTGTGGAGGAACTGACTAACCGACATGATTGGAATGTCTCGGATTCTGCAGCAAGTCCGGTAAAATGAGTCTCCAAGCGCTACCGAAACACTTTCTGGTATCCTGGTCGCTCATATCTGGCCTTAGCTGTACCACGCCTTTATCTTCACGCCCCGCCATGCGGCTCTGCTCGCTCTAATGCCACGATGAGGAGTAATCGGGACATGGAATCATCCTGGGATCAGCCGACGTATTGGATAAGGAGAGTGGAGAGCCAGAACCAGCCTAAAGCAAGCCCCGATAAGAGAGTGCGTCTTGGAGGGAGGCCAAGATGGCATGCTCATGTACGAGCTGCAGAAGCGTGGATGACGACGCTGGCGCCCAACTCTTTACCCCGCGCATGCCATGTATAGTATAAGAACGCTTCACTAGCAGTTTTGGTACTGTGTTGATTCCTGAGGGCTGCGTAGCAGTACTTGTTCACTGGCGGGCAACGTGGTCATAGCCACGGAAGCTGTTGTGGCGAGCTTGAGACCATCTTTGGGCCAGAATATCGTGTTCCGTACTGTTCGACCTCTTCAATCTCAAGGTTCTACGGGCCGTCGGCGGCTGGGAGCCTTTCCCCAATATCGAAGGCGTTAGCTGCAATCAAGCTGGCAATATGGTAACCAGCCGCGAATCCCGCCAGGCGGTAATGTAATGGCTTGCATGAAAGCACCACAGTATCGACCAACCAGCTGGATTCTCCCAGCGCCTTCGCAGAGAACAATCGGGGCATCCTTGCGAAGCGGGGCGCTATCGTGTTCGGATGTGTTTGGACGATCGCGCGCGAGTGGAGGTCAGGAAGGGCGTGCCCATAATTGCTATTACTGTGAAACAATTAGCGATCGTAAGATCCGGTCTTGTGTGGTTGACCGTGCCGCCGCCGCCGCCGCCGCTGCAAAGCTGTAGCCGCCGGGCATTCAGCATGTATTCGTGCTTTGTTACAGAAAGGCTGGCGGTGGTCTCGCACATTTGCATGTGAAAAGCGCCTGACTCAATGCATTGTTCGCCAATGCCCGTTATCGTAGTGCTAGACGCCTGTTATCGCAGTCGAGCCACAGCGGAGTCACGCTGAAGCCTAAGAGCCTGCGTGGCAAGGAAGAAGGACAGGACTGTATGCGGCTCTGCGCGGCGATCGTCTCGTCTCGGGGTTAAAGGAAGGCGGGAACGCGAGTACAGGTGCCGAAGTAATCGAGTTCAGTGGCGACAGCACTGCTCGTAGATCTGGCGTGGTATGCGCTTCTAACTCTGGAGGGGAATAGCAGTAACCATATGAGTAAGCCTTTTTATCGTCAGTCAATTGTTTGAGAAAATTGCTGATGTTTGTGTTCTTACCGCAGCGGAGATGGGGATCATTAAGTATACCAGTGAGCTCGGCTGACAGGACTAGGAGCCCTGCGGCGCAGTACAACGCTAGGAAAGCTTTAAGGAGTCCTTGACCTGCAGGTTTGCCTCGTTTTCGCCTTCATCCCTCTCTTCTGGTCGTCTCTTAGCGGCCGTTTCCGCTCCCACTGACGAATAGGATTACCAGACTGACCAGATGCCTTCGACAGCATCGCTCGGCTGGATGCAGCTGAGAATTTCTGCCCCATCATGGACATAATAGCTCCGGGCTTGCCGATCCACAGCCAATACAATAACCTGCAGCAGGTCTAATCACCCTTCACCGGAAGGGCTGCATATTCTACTCGAACGTTAATTTCCCACCACGGCGCAACTCAATTACGGCGAAGCGGTCCTTCACCGGTCAGCATAGTGCCTGGCACACGGAGCATTACCACCTCGAGACGCTATCGGGTCATGCGTCCGCTATTAGTCAATACCATTATTGGGCCAGTATCCAACGAGAGAGCGAAGTGCCGGCCGAATGAATCTCTTGACACGAAGACGAGCAGGTTATTGGAGCGGTCGCCCTCAATCGATGTCCATTGCAAGTGGAGTGCCTGGTCATACCTCTATCCGTCGCCGCAGCGGGGAGATAAGAGCTAGCCAACGGGCCCGGAATAAGCCATGACGAGCCGTTTGGCGTACCTGGCTCGTCAATGGGCGATGGTACAGCCACACAGATGTAAGACATGTCTGAGCACGACGACCGGGGGTGTTAGCATGCTGCATGCGTCGTCATGTACTTACCTGGCATTGCTGGCGCGGTCTACTCCGCATTCGTCCCCTATGCAGCTTTTCAAAACGCGGGGACGATCGAAGATGGGCCGGAAACCTGGCCAGAGACCACATGGACTCCGGGGCTCAAAGAGCGACGCATGTACAAACGTACGGAAAGGGACAACAAAAAGGGAAATGAGCAAGAGAGCCATAAGAAGGCGATAATAAAAACTAAGGTAACGTCACAGCTGATGATGGTACGCGGCACTCCAGAAAATGACATCCATAGGACGTTGGGCTTACCCCTCATGGAGTCCATCGCTGTTATCGGATTTGAGATCGAACAGGGTAGTATTCATCGATGTCCTTGTCAGGATGATACAGGGCCAGCGAGGCGCTCATCGGTGACGACATTGTGGGCATCTATTATGGCGAGTGTCCCGTATAGCCAACGCTGGTCCACTCAGAAGGAGGAAGGAAGACAAAAGCTATACTGCAGCCGCATAAGCTCCGGCGATCGGGCAAAACGCTCACAAACACGGAAGTGGAGAGTTGGATGACGTTTGACCTCAAACGTAACGACTTTGGCTGGACGAATAGCATGGGCTTGGTATTGCCAGATCGGTATAAACGAACAAGAGTGTAGATCCGATGACCTGGACATCCCAGACGGCACACGGCACACGGCACACGGGAGTGTCCTCTTGCCGCACCTCTGGGGGCTTGCTCGTACGAACCCCGAGAAAAGAATGTCCCAAGCGGCGCCACAGATATAGATCGCCTATGAAATCTCTTCATGGCTGTGTCACTTATTTCTCCGTGAGGCACCGCTGCGACCATTGATCAACCGCCACCAGGATCTGGAGCTTCCTGTTCGAGTCGTTCGGTGGGGGAGGATCCGCGCGGCGCGCCTGGTACAGGAGTAGGCACGGCTATCGAGCGACGGCTGGTGTTTGAGGAGGCTGGGCTGCGCTGTCAAGGTTATTGAAGTAACTGGAGTGGCTGGGTTAGTTCCGTGACAGGAGCATGCCAGCGTAAGCACAGGATACAGGTAACAGTTGGGATTTCAGCTGATAGCGGTTGCTCAAGAGCTGTCGGAAGAGCCTCGAATGAAGGTTTGAAGTGCATGGCGGGAGCTAAAGCGCGGGAAGTCGCGAATTGATAGCTTGTATGGAACTCTGATTAGTCACGCTAGTGTATCGTTATTTAGCCAATGAACGACGACACAGCATATTTCTACGCATGCATAAAATTTGCCTGAATGTGGTCCGCACAACGACCGTACAACGACCTCACCACGTCACGCCTGGACGATTTTGCAACAAATCTACATATACAACGCTGCTACCAAAAGAGTTTACTGCAAGGCGACGCTCTACTGGAACCATAGTACGGAGTACGAGGCTGATCATACGCGCTACATACAATATTCTCGAATCATACGTTCTTTTGTGGCACACACTAAAGAATCTTCCAAAATGGCCGCCCAAAAGCCAATCCACTCTCTCATAATCGACACGGGACCTTTGATCAAGAATGCCGTGTCGATCTCAACAATCATAAACCAAGCGGAAGAATTATACACCACCCCCGCGATTTTATCGGAAATCAGGGATCCAGTCACACGAGCAAACGTAGAAACCACTCTTCTGCCGTTTCTCACGGTCAAGAACCCGAGCCCGGCAAGCTATGAGACAGTCGCAGCGTTCAGCAAGAAAACAGGCGACTTCCCAGTTCTGAGCCGACAAGATCTAAGTATCCTAGCATTAGCATATGAAGTTCACTGTAAGAGGCATGGAGGACCGGTAGGACTGAGAGATGCGCCTATACCACCCCCGAAAAAGAAGCCAATCGAGCAGAAGAAGAACAAGCAAGGGAATGTTGAGTCAAAAGCAGTGGATGCAGAACACGATGACTTCTACGATGTGCCTGCGTCGGAATTGGAAGAGCTAAATACTACTGAAAGCCAACCCACTAAAGGGGGGAACGATGTCGACGGTCCATCAGAATCTATAGTTGCAGACTTACAGCCAGGTGAGCAGGCAATAAATGATGAGAATACTGCTGGACCCGCCGTTGAACCCGCCGCGCCAGTCGACACAGAACAGAACAGCTCGGAGGATGCAGCGAATCTAAAACCTTCACAAGAGCCTACCGAATCTGCGCAAGCCGTTCAATCTCTGGAAAAGGACCTCTCGACTCTCAAGGTTACCAAATCCACCCCAAAAGCTTCAGCGAACACGATACACTCATCCGACGAGGAAGAAGATGATGACGGTGACTGGATAACCCCCGACAACCTCAACGAGCACCAAGCCAAAGACGCCGGTGTTTCCACACGCACCACCAAGCAAGCACAAATGTCCGTGGCAACCATGACCACCGATTTCGCCATGCAAAACGTACTGCTCCAAATGAACCTCAACCTCCTCTCCACCAACATGCAACGCATCCGCAACATCCGCACCTATATCCTGCGCTGCCACGCCTGCTTCTACACCACCAAGGACATGACCAAGCAATTCTGCCCGCGCTGTGGCCAGCCCACCCTCACACGCGTCTCGTGCTCCACCAACGCAAAAGGCGAATTCCGTATCCATCTAGCCAAGAACTACCAGTACAACAACCGCGGTAATCGCTACAGCGTTCCCAAGCCGATGCATGGTAGCTCGAACGGGAAGTACAGTGGCAAGGGAGGCGGCAAGAACGGCTGGGGACGCGAGTTGTTGCTGGCGGAGGATCAGAAGGAGTACGAGAAGCAGATTGTGCAGGAGAAGAAGACCAAGGCAAGGGACCTGATGGATGAAGAGTATCTGCCGGGGATCTTGACGGGCGATAGGGGAAGGGAGGGTGGTAGACCGAAGGTTGGGGCAGGTCGGAACATCAATTCGAAGAAGAGGTTCTAAGTGTAGGCACGAGCTGGGCGGGTCCATGGTAGCAAAACGACTTTCGAGAACGATTTGACGAATCACGAATGCATTAGACGGGCTCCATATAGTCTTTCCTTCACATTCGTTCTTTAATGAAATAAAATTCAACGGGGTATCTTTAGCTCCTATGCCGAACTCCATGTTAAGGATCTCTACATGCCCCAAACGACCACGTTCCCATCGCCACCAGCACTTGCCCACTCTCTTCTAGTGGGGCAGAATGCCACAGCAGACACGATGTCTTTCTTCCTTTTCTCTTTCCCATTGAGCGCGCCTTTCCCCTTCACCTCTCTCATCTCCGCATGCCTAAATTTGTGCAGACACTCACCCTCCAGCAAATCCCACGCAAACACCATCCCATCCTCACTCCCACTCAGCACCACACTATCATTCAACCCCAGTGTACTCCTAACCCTCAGCTCCGTATTCACGAACGCGTCGTCCCGATACGCCTTCAGCAACTGCCCGTTCGTGCGGTCTATGAGCCGCACCGCGGAGTCCAGCGACGAAACCAGCATTTCTGTCCCCTTCTTCGACACCGCAAGCGACGTAACCGGGTAACCAATCACATCCACCTCGCACCCACCCATCCGTATATCGTAGCTTCGGACTCTCCCATCCACAGACGCGCATAGGATTTCGCAGTCGAACACCGCGACATCCGTGACGCTGTCTTTGGCATCATCGAGCGTCATAATCGGCTTCCAGTTCCGCGTCTTGGTATCCCAGAGCTTGACCGTGCCATCGAAGCTCCCCGTCACGATCACACTGTCCGCAGAACCCGCAAACACACCCCGATTCACGCGCGCGTTGTGCCCCGACCACCGCTGTATCGTCTGCGCCGTTTGCACGTCCCATAGAAACACGGTCTTGTCCCCACCCGTGGAAACGAACTTCTCGTTGTCGCGGTCGACGTCGAGGGAGAGCACTTCGTAGCCGTGGGCAGAGTACTTGCTCACGAGGCCGGGCGCGTACGTGGAGGATGCGGATGGGGCTTCGGAGTCGGGAGGCGCCTTTAAGGGGTTGTAGAGACGGATTGTGCGGTCGGAGGCGCCGGTCAAGATGTAGGAGGAGGAGCCGGAGGAGTAGGTTACGGCGTGGACGATGCCGTTGTGGCCGGTGAGTCTGGCAATGGGGGTAGTGGGGAAGGGAGGCATGGCGATGAGCGTTTTCAGGTGTGCTTAAAGCATGGCAGTACAGTGCTCCCGAAGTCGACAGTTAATGATTTCGTGTCGAGCCCCACTCAAGGTCGAAGTGAAGCTGAGGTCGGAAGTCCTCCGCCCTATGACGCGCCTCGGGCCAACCTCGGGTGAATAAACATTTGTTATGTTTCCAGCGGCCTTGAGCTCTACCTTTCTTCACCCACACGACAAACACACCCGATTGTAAGTACTCCCTTATTGCTTTAATGGGTTGATAGCTAACATGCAGGCTTCTAGCAACGCGATCTTCGCCATGGCTCTCCAACAGCTGAGCTCCCCACCGGAAAGCGGCGACTACACCCCGCTCGCAGAGCACCAGGCGCAAACTCCAAGCACCTTCTTCGGCGGCAACGCAGTCCTCCATGCGCAATACTCTGGTCTCACGCTCTTGGCTGCCGCAGATAATCTTCAGGAACATGACGTACTCGCTAAGTTCGCTACTACGCCCGGCGAGCAGCCAGGAGATGTCTTCGTCGAGGATGTGGACTTTTGGGTTTCCTCCAAGTAGGTATTCACCTCAAATTCTGGAGAATAAACATCTGAATGCTATAGGGATCTCATCATCTTCCAGACCAAGCCCACCCCGTTCGGTGTCTCCATCACTTACCCCGCCATTGGCCTCCACGCAACCATGAAGTACAAGTCAACAGTTCCAGCCCTTTACATGAACGTGTCGCTCAACGACGCTGAGACCGTCAACAACGAAGAAGACATCTTGACCCTCGAGTTGACCATCTTGCCCCCCAAGTACGCTAGCAGTGACCCTGAGACTGCCTGCATTAGCGAGATCTTCAACGCGATGAATGCGTGCGCTGACCTGCACCCTGATCCGAACAATTCGGATGCAGAAGATGAACCGGACGAGACGATGCCGGGTGCTACCGGTTGGATCACCGCGGATAATGTGGACCAGTACTTGGATGAGGACGGCAACTTCCACGGCACCGTCATTGGCGGAGAAGAAGAGCTGGGACCTGGTGCTGGTACGGTTAGGGCTCGTGATGATTTGAATGGTGTCAACGGTGTCAACGGAGACGACCATGAGAATAAGTATCACCGAATCGAGTAAGATAGCAAGATTCCCAGAGGTTGAAAGAATTGGTGAACCTTGATAATGGTAATACGGCGAATTGAATACGCTCCGAACCGTCTGTGAGAAGTTCGACTTCCCAGCACGCCTATAGAGCACCATCTGATACCCAGATAAATAGCCGTGGGTGTCACCCTCCCATCAGAAGCTTACATGAAGCTTACCACAAGTAGATTTCTCGATCGAGTATGAATCATGAACAAATCAAAATCAAAATGCAGTTACAGCTCTACTCACTTACGTGTCTCACTTGTATACTGTCGAGAGGATTCAACCTTCGATCCCTGACCGCTCCCCTGCGCCACAACAATTTCATGATACGCAGGTGGCGGAGATCTATACTTCGCATCCCACTTGCTCCCAATACTCGCTTCCTCACCTCCCGTCTTCTCCGAAACCAAGTCTGTTTTATTCCTCCTACCCAAGAACCTCCATGCCATATACACAATGCCTGAAATCAGCCCTGTTCCCAACAGCGCGCCGACAATAACATACATATATTCGAGGTCTCCACCTTCTTTCGGCCCTGGAGTCGCTATCGGTATCGGCGAGGATGTTGGGGTCGCAGACACTACCAGGCCGAACTCCTTGCCCTCGGGCACCTCCTCATTGTACAGATACGGCACCTCCCTCTCTCCACGACTGACCAGGAAGGTCTGACTGAAATCCACACCCAGGTCTTCTCTCAGCAACAGCGCAAACAGACACACAGATATGGCACTCTCTTCTTCCTCCGGCCATGGAATTCTCCACTTCAAATCGGCCTCTGGATCTCGGAGCTCGGCCGTAGTATTTCGCGTAGGATTCTCCGTGTAGTTCTCACAAGCGCCCCATGCGCTACCCTCGTCTTCTTTTGAAAGCGTTGGACAAACTAAACAGTATGCATTCAGGCTGTAGATCTCATTCTGGACAGATTCGGACCACCGCGGTTCGACGATGTCGTTTGCGCGGAGTGAGGAGCCGAGGGAACCAAAACCTGAGCGTGGAGGGGAGGAGAGCGATGTGTGGATGAGATTGAACGCGTTCGTTGAGACAGCGAGGTCCGCGGTGTAGTTTACTAAGGTAGAGGGCAGCGCTGGCGAGGGGAAGGTCCAGACGCTGGCGGTGTTGAGGAGAGCCATGGATGATGTGAATGTTTGAGATGCTATCGCATACAGCTTGGTGAGCAGCAAAGAAAGAGCACACTAGTGCGTGTTGTGTCTGCGAGGAGTAAGTTCAATCGTCAGGTCTTTTTACTGGAATCGCAGTCTATATGAAAGCTATGGAGTTCCGGAGCTCAAGGACAGCACATGGGGAAGCTGCCCATATTGCGGCGGACATCAAAGCTTCTGATTGGCGTACTCGATGTAGAGGACTTGCGCAGATCGCTCTCGACTGTCTTGGCGCATGCGAATGGTGTTGAGGGGTAGCTCGATGGGGGATAGAACGCCTGGATTAAGCGAACTGCGAGTGGAGAGTTCGTCTTCGCAGCGGCGACTGTCCCCTACTTACCATACATGTATGATGTAGCCTACCTACCGCATCGAGTTCGATAATGGATTTACGAGATACAGCAGTCTTGAAGATCAGCTTCACTGGCCGCGGGCTGTCTTACGCGTTCGTTTGCTAGTCTGGGGCGTCACGGCTAGGCACCCGTTGAATATTAAAGGACTGCGAAAGTCGCCTTGGAGTGGAGGTCTGTGTAACGAAAGGTTTTAGAGTCGTAATGAGCTTTCTTTTGGACCTTCCTCTGGAGCTCTTTCGGCAGATTGTGGAGTGGGTTCCTGCACGATGTGACTGCTGCCGTCGGATCAGTTTGGATGTGGTGAAGATGTGTTTGGTGAACAGTACGTGCCCTCGAAATTTACGTGGCCCTTCTTACAAAGATTTCTTCGTTGACATATTCAGGTGTCTTTGAACAAGAGCTGTTCTCGATGTTAGCGAAGGAAAAGTTCCTTACTTCCGACAGTCCGCCTCTTTGCCAGCATGCTTCGTTGGACGATGACATGATCGAATTCTTGACCCGGTATATAGCAACGAAGCCATACGAAGACAACGCGGAGTCGAACGATCTTTTTCCGGCTTTCATCAACACGATCGTGGACAAGATAATGGAGCTCGATTGCCGGTCCGGGGATGCCGAAAAGGTCCGATACGGGCATATCAGAACCCTATTCCACCGCATAGCCAAGCGAGTCCATCTAAACGGCGGCCCAATACTTGACCGGGCTCCTCTACGATCGCCCTGGGAATCCGTGCTGGTCGCGGCCATCTACTTGGACAATCGAACCGTAATCGCTAAGCTGATGACGATGAAGAGATTCCTGTCATTGGAGAACAAAAGCGAGGTTTCGCATCGCGCCTTGATGGCGGCCGTATGGATGGAGAATCTGGACCTCACTCGAACACTACTCGAACGCGGTGCATGGCCAGCTCGAGAAGAGGCGTCAATATACAGGTCATGCTTTGACACCGCAGTACAGGCGAGCAACGCGGAAGAAGTCGTGCCAATGCTACTGGACGCGTGTGAGTGTCGCCCAAACCGAGTTACAATGGCGATACCATTAGCTTTTGAGCTGGGAAAACTTGCGGTGGCTACCAGCCTCTGCAGCTTTAGTAACCGTGACCTCACTCTCGCTCTATGCGAGAATGGATGGCAGCATGGCCTTGAAGAGTTGAGGCACCAAGGGTTCCAACCTGCACTTTGCATGTCGCACATGACGATCACAAGACATGACTACTACATGGCAGCCGCACAGGGTGGTCATGTCAGCTCAGCTCGCATGTTGCTAGAGGCCGGGGAAAAGCTCACCCAGGTACAAGGGTTGAGCCTTCTTCTACACGCAGCACCGACGCCGCGCGCTACTGAGGTTATTCGCTACCTCCTAGATTGCGGCGCGATCAGAGTCGACCAGAGGAACGAGTACGACGAGCAGGTGGCTAATACACGAGTGGCCTACTGCATGATGCTTGCAGCGCAGCGCGGAAACATCGGGTTTATCGAGGCTCTGGTGCGGCATGGTGTGCCTGTTGACGACGAAGACGACGAAGAGTTCTACAAAGACGACGATGTTCCACCACCAATCATTGCCGCAATGGCGTTTCGGCAGACTGAGACTGTGGTGGCTTTGAAGAGGCTTGGGGCTCGAGACAGGGACCCGATGGACTCGATCATCGCGCGGCATTTCGAGAGCGGGAAGTATCCGTGCGATCCGGAGACAGTCTCGAACAGTAACACGACATACTACGAGCTGTTTCAGCATGTGAAGATAAGAACATCGTATGAGGATCGGGTTCCTTACCTCATAGAACACTATTTATGAAGTAGGGTTCAAGTGAATCTGACGCGATATGATGTAGTTGGTAGGTAGTATGCTTGTTCAACGTCAGCATGAATTGGAAAGTCATGTTCAACAGCGAGCGTGAAGAGAGAATCCTTTCCTAGGTAACTCCTTAACGGATCGAAGCATATTCGAGAAAAGCTACTGTTCACCAACTTCAGTTGTCTTGTCGCATTCCGCTGATTCCTCTTTCTTTCAGTGCTACTGACCACCTGTTCTCTTGCCCTTCACCGCTGCACTGGGCAATGTATCCTCTCCTTCCTGTTCTTTAGACTCTCGTGTCGACTCATCGCCTAGTCCCATGTTGATTCGTGAGGCCGTTGGAACAGATCGATGCGTGACCATGCTAAAGCAGTGCTACTGTCACCGTTAGTGTGCTCCTAGCTGGCTGCTCACAGCGATGACAACGCATAACGTTATGTTCATAGCGTGTTCACAGGTAGATTTAGGTAGCAATATAAGTTGTGGTCAAGGAAGTCGCGAAGAGCTGCTGCTGCGCCCTGGGGCATCAGAGTTTGCCAAAGCAAAACTTTTCCTACTCGCTCTAGAGTAGTGCTCGCCTTCTCCTAACGCTCACCCTCTCGATACTCGCGCTCGAAAGATACCCGCCTTCTTTTCACAGCTTTCGCCATCATCGTTCGCTCTCTAGCTCTCGCTATCTGTCCACACTCATCCATCCTTGACGCTCACACATGAACCAGACGGTTAATAGATAGGGTACAGAGCAAAAGAAAGATTAGCAATAGTTGACTAGAGTGGTACCTACTACACATGTACATCTACAAAATGTATGCTATATGTAACTCCGTGATGTCAACCAAGAATCAGTTCATGTGATACAGGCTCAACTTCCGGCTTCAGCTCTGGAGCTAGGGGCACCACGTGATGGTTCTTGGCAGACGTCAGGGTAGATATCCAAAAAAAAATTCAAACAAAAAGTAAAGGAAGCCCGATACGGGGGTCGAACCCGTGACCTTGAGATTAAGAGTCTCACGCTCTACCGATTGAGCTAACCAGGCGGATGATTTGATTTATAGAATTTTTCACATTTTGTAAATATATATACATATCGACAGTTTTCTGCTATCCCCAGGCTAGTCACTAGCGTGCATGTGAAATGTCAATCTTCGTTTGTGGGTGGGGCTCGCTCCGATCTGCTCCGGACAGAAATCTTGGCATTATCATGGGATGCAGCTTAGTCAACATGGCCAGGCCGAGGCTTCTGTACTAAGATCATCGTTCTTGCACCTTTACACCCCACAACGAATACTACGCAAGCATGTTACCACGCTCCCGCAATACACGTCTTCGACCGTACTCGGACATGCAAGGTACGCTATCACGGAAAAGTATAGAGGCCAGGAAATTCTGGATAAATTGCTTGAGCAAGACATCTCATCGCAGAGAGAACACGCGTCAACCTTCGACCGCGTCTCTGAATGACGTGGTCTCGCAAAAACTTCTCTGATTAGGTCTATATACGAACACATCGGCTCAGAATTTATACCAGCTTACTGGTGCTTAAGTGGCGCCTCGTTTTGGGCAACTTAGTGGCTGATTTACGCTTCAGGTAGGACATAGCACGGCGTATTGCTGCAAACAGTGTGCGGATGCTATGCATGCGCCGCAACTTGTCAGCACAGTCATCTTGGACGACCAACGCCGCAGGATGATGCCTAACTCATACCATCGCTTAATTTCCTATTTCAGCTATTCCATTGTGCTGCGTTCCCTCATCAAGTTCCGGACCTTCCGGTTAACACTCGTACGTATCCACACGTACGGCTTAAACGATCGCGCGAAGGGACAACTCCCATGTCGAATGAACACCGGCTATCCTTCAAGAGATTGGAGGATTCTTCCTGTTCTAAGAGCTTCATCGTCGCATTACGCGTATACATGTCCGATTGAAACTGGCTGCGGTAACTTGACAGCTAGGCATTGTTCTCTAATTAAATCATCGATTATTGTGGCTGGTTGGGCAATGAGCAGCTACACGTACTCAGCTCGACACTCGTGGCTCTCATCTGAGGTAAATTCTTCACCGCAGCCGCGCGTAACAAAGGAGTAGTACCATTCCAGATGAGTAGGGGACTGAAGTATATCTTGATAGGGTTGATCGTCTCATCTCATTTAACCTCACTGCCTTGCATCAGCTAAAAGCATACCATTTGGACAGACCACATACTGAAAATCCGCTTCTTTCACTTTCCCATTACACATTGCCATTACACATTGTTCGTATTCCTCTTCCTCTTCGTCGCTGTACCTGAACCACCTCGAAATCTTGTCCGGGACTGTTTCTGGCTCGTTCGCTCTTGGCGGGTCGTTTTTTAAAGCCTGAAAGATTTTGGCCTTAAGTTTGGGTGCCATTTCTTTTCCGTGTTTCTGGTATCGTTTTGCGTGCCAGGCGGTTCGGAGTTGTCTCAGTTGTGGAGGGAAGTATCCAGGCTCTTCTTGATGTTTCTCTTGTCTGGAACGCCATTGTAGGTATTCCCTTTGATGTGTGCGGTAATGCTGTATCATCTGTGACCTCCGCTTTGAAGATGTTGGGCTTGATGGAGACATGGAAGAGACGCACACCGGTGGGCCGAGAACCAAATAAGAGGACATCTTTGGATCGATTTTATACAATAGCACACAGGGTGCACGCAGTATATGATGATCCTAACACCCCTTCAGATGTCATAGCGATATAGCGCGGTACCCTGCTGTAAGGATGAGTGCGAAGGCGGCCTACCCGTACGAGCCCGGGGTATACTATGTTATACAGATCGCGAGGATTGCAGTCCGCCACGTGCTTTACCGCTAATTCAATAAAGGTAACTTTCAAGCACTCAATTCCCACCGACCAAGGAGCCTGATTAGTGGCCTACTGTCGATGACGAGTTTACTTACGTGTTAACATACTTCGTGTTGCGGACGTTTGCCATTTGCCGTACTTACTGGGCTGATACCCGCCGCTGTGCGACCTTGTCCAACATACTTGCAAAACATACCAACAACAGCTAAAATCCTCCGAAAAGGAAAACAAGAGACAGTAAGAAGTGACGTCCCTTTAAGCAACTCATGCTGATATCCTGCCTCAACCGGACCAAAGAATTAAGCAAGAAAAGCATAGTATCTGCCAGGGGCCAAAGGCCACCAGCACGACGCAGCCAACTGCAGAGCTACATCCGAACCCTTACCGATTGGCAGAATGTTCAATATCAGCTTTTCCGCACGAGTATGGTTGCTTTGGATATAGTCCACTTAAATTTTTAGTTGGGACCACATAATGTCTTCCGTCCCAACTTCTGCGCAACGATAACCCAAGTTCATTTGTCTATGCAAAGACAACCACCGCCTCATCCTATACATTCGTTCCACTAGTATCCACCAAAGCCGACTACAGAGACATCATGCACTTTCCCAAAACCTTGGGTAAGCGTCTAAAGCTTTTATGTCCTCACACTGTTCTTCGTCTAGTTCACTATCTGAAGCTAACGAGCGCAATAGTTTCCGCTTGCGGTCTCGCGATATCTACGAATGCGTTTGCGATGTCCACAGGCAACATGCTCGGATTAGTCCCTCGAGATGGCGATCCATGCTCTCTAGCTGACTCGCCTAACGTCAATGCCAGCATCCAGCTCTCTAGCTGGCTGGAATGTCAAGTCAATGGTCAGCCTTATATTTAACTCTTTCAGTGTACCACAGTAACTCACACTTCCCAGGATTTTTTCCATTCCCAGCTAATGGCGCTTGGGATGAGGTCTACGCGAACGCCTTCTCGAAAGACGTGATAGCGAGCTTCAACGACACCCGTTTCAACTACGACGGCTGGCTTGAGCTTTACCACAACTTCAATGTCTCTCTTGGTCGCAACTTTGAGCCCTTCAAGCATGGCTTCATAAGTACTACGGCCATTCCAAATATGAACGGCGATAAGGGCGGCTTCGGCTATCTGATCGGCTGGGAAGGAGGACTTCACACAGCCTTGAAGCGCGACTGTAAGTGAACCCCACGCATACAGTCCACGATGCATATGCTACAGCGTGCTACTCCGTGCTCGGAGGTGTTGTTTTAGTCGTATTGTTCCATTCCTGGTTTGGACAACTGCTAATATTTCCGGCATCTAGTATGGTTTACGGACGCGTCCTTTATTGTGGTCAAGGAGGTCAATGGACAGAGGAAAATTGTCGAAATGAGAGAATCCGCCAACATTCCGAATAGTGCACCTCTACCCGAACAGGACCCATGGACTTGTGCTTTCGCGTGAGGCGCCGGCTGGATGACTGATCACTTTGGAGTTCAAAGTTTCTGAATATACGCAGTAGAAGCAATGCGATGCTGAGTTTGGCTAATTGCTATTTCCCATCTCCATGTCTGCGAACTCGCCTATTATATCGTACGTTACTGAACATGTATCGACCGGGCTCTCAGACCTAAGGCAAGCTCAGTCGGACACTCAGAGTTCAGTGCGCAGTACGATACGTACGGTAAGCGTTGGGTAAATTTATATTTTCTTCTCTCCAGTGACACATCCGTGATTGTCACTTGCAATATTTGGATCGACGTCGGAGCTAAGATAAGTAATCATTAGCAGCGCATTGGAACCCGCAACTAACTCGTACGAAAGACAACCAACGCCCAACCGCTATGACCCTACAAAATGGCCGACGATACTTTGGCGAGACCACCGAGTGCTTCAAAGGCTGACATAAGTCCGGCCTACAGTACACTTCCTGCAAGCATTAAGAACCTGTGCTTCCAAATCAGCGACCAGACGAAAACGAATACTGTGCTTTTTGTCCAAGTCGGAAGATTCGATCCTACGCCCTGAAGCTTATGAACGGAATGAATGAACTAAAGAAATCCGAATCCCGTCTGGATATGTATGCAGGTCAGTGTACCGAGGTGGTCGACTCTTAATGATCCTTCGCTGTACGTCGTTTCGAGACTCGGCGCTCCGCAAGTTGCAACATGGTTTCCGCGGACCATCCGAGTTTGAGGAACTCGCTCCACTTGGATCACGATATCGCCGTTGTACTGTCGACATAGAAGGCTCCTAAGAAAAAGTTGCGATTCATGGAAAATGGAGTATCAGATGCTTCGAAAAAGGAGAACGGCATCTAACGGCTTCGTTTCTCGACATCGAGGCAGAACTGGATATAACAATAGACTCGCCATGAGCTTTACAGCACTCACGAGCACTCGGGCCATTAGTTGATGTCGTGTTGAAGGGGCAGGAATCCACCCAGTGCGATCTGAAGACGGTCAAGAGCCGGAAGTGGACATCCAGCATACACCACTCCTGAGCTTCACCGTGCAATCAATTGCCTGAAAAGTAGTTTACAGCCCATGATACGCTCCCAGTAAAGATGCGACGGTTCCGCCATCCAACCGCAAAGCTGCAGGGTGAACTAATGCTGCTGTAGAATACTTCCCTCGCTCGTATGCGCAAGATAGCCATTGTTCTGTGGTTCTGACGAAAACGGGGCCTGGCACTAAGGTCACTCACTGGACAGCCATACGGAACCCCACTCGATGACTATGGGAATGCCTATGGTGATCATGAGCCTTGATATGGAGATGACAACGCGTATAGAAGAGCGGCCCATGTTGTCGTAGCTCAAGTGGCTAGTCATCTCGTAAGATGTATACATATAGCCTGTTCGAGACATCCAGTGTTGTACGAGTTGGCAAGCCCAATGCCACTCGAGTAACAGGCTTCCTGGGGTATTTAAAAGCGCTGTGTTGAGATAAAATAGTTCGTGTCGTCATAATCCTTCGTAAAACTGCGTAACGTAACATAACATACACATACCCAAGCGCCGACTTGCTATCGACCTGCCCAGGCATGCATCCACCAAATAACCCCACACATCCCCCAACACACCTCCCCTCCGCCTCCCAGTCTCCACCTCCTAGTCCGGCATCTCTCCCCCCCGCCCATTTTCCACCCCATCATTACCCTCCGCACCCGCATCCTCGAAACACCTAACCCACTCGAACCGACCCTTAGTAGGGTCCATGATAGCCGCAAAGTGCGTCTGCTCGTTCGCAACCGGATCATCCAATAGCCACTCCTTCAACTGCTCCACCAGAACCACCTCTTGTCTCCCTTGCTGCCTCAGCCTGCGGCACCGCTTCTCCCACTTTGCGACCATGCAGCCCTTGCGGTCCATGCTCTCTTCGACGATTTCTTGCATGCCGGTGCCGAATTTGTTGGTGTCGTTGTGCGTGGCGGCTTGGGAGTGCGCGGATTGGGCGGTGGCGGCGGTGGCGGCGGCTGTAGTGGTGGTGGGCTTCTCCTCGTAGGATGTATCGTGGTTGGTAACGGTGAGAAAAGTGGGTGATGTGAGTGGTTTGGCGGAGACGCGGTCTTTCTCGAGGACGAGAACTTGCGTGCCGTCGCAGAATATGAGGTACGCTGCCGTGGTTGGTACGGAAGGGAAGCTCCGGGCAATATCGGTGATGGAGTGCGATGGGATGTTCGATGGCGCCTCATGTGAAGAGTCTTCTTTACCCTTGACCTGTCGCTTCTTCTTCTTCTTCTTCATTTTTTCATCAGAGACGGATGGCAGCACAAAGTTTCGCAAATGTGCGCAGATACTAGGCCGGAAGCCCAGCAGCACGAGTAAGTAATTGGCGTAAAACTTGACATTCGACAGCTTCGACTTGTCGTTATTGTGATAGGGCCGAAAGTTCAGCGATACGCTCAGCCCCTGCCGCACACCCGTCAAGACGCCCACGAACCCGACATAGTTGATTGTGCGCGCAACGATCTCTCCATCCGGTTTCTCTTTGTACTCAAACTGTACGATAGCTTTTCGAAGCGAATTCATCTCCCAATCGAGTGTCCGAAAGTGCATCATTCTTGTGCCTCGCGAGCCTGGCTCTTTGACAACGGCACCACCGCTCGTGCAGCCCATGAACAGGTCCAGTAGCACATTGTATGCGACCATCAGATACATGGGGACCCCGACGACCTTGCTGATACCTCTGAGCTCTTCGGTTTGCTCCTTGCTATACAATCTTCGAAGCAGGACTTTTGCGATCCAATGCATGGGTTTCTTGGGCAATTTGGCGCTATCCAGTAGCTCGTCGAATAGAGTAACTAGTCCCTCGACAATGAGTTTGTAATCTTTCGCAACCTGGATGTATCTCTGTGCTGGTGGAAGAGAGAGGTCTATAGTGTACACGGGCGGAACGGTGTCGAACGAGTCTTCCGAGTCGGCAAGTGAAGTGGCATCATTGGGGGCTGTTCGGTTTTCTTTCGGTGCTGCTGGCACTACAGGCACTGCGGGAGCGTCGTCCTCACTAATATTAAACAACCCAGGAGCAGCCATCTTTGATCTTGTCATGGGGGCCATTTTCGATTCGCGAGGCTGATAGGGGCAGCAGGCGAGTGACGTCCGGGTTCCACAAACGAAAATAATATCGAAAAGGAGCTTTGAAAAATCCCGAGCCAGATCTAGGATCTCTGACTGTGAAATAACAGGTTATACAGGGTAAGAAAAGGGGACGAAAGGACAGAAACAGAGAAGTTGCAGATTACCACAATTTTGAGTCATCTCGCCTCGGTGCCTGATTGTTGTGCGCTGGCAGCAAGGCTCTGACCCACTGCCGCAGCCTTTATTTATATCGTCGCCGATCGGGCTTGATTGACGAGTGTCAGTGTACTCAACGCCTCTGAAGTTAATCGTACGCATCTGCGCAAGATGGATATCAGGATTTCGCAGCGTCTGTCCCGCGAAGACGATTGGGTTGCAATGGTCGTCGTCCAGTTGTGAAGGTCGGCGTGGCCTGGATGAATAAGCGAGACGAATTGAATGCAAACAAGCCAAACCCGGAAACTTTCCCCGAATCATCTCCAATTCCACCTCGGCTCACCTAGAGCTCCCACTCCTACACCTTCGCGCGCGCGATCCTCCATGATGCCGACGGCGAGCCCACCAGCTCCAATGCACCCGCTCCTCCTCTTCTACCACGTCCACATCCACCTCGCCCCGAGCTAGTACCATATCCACCTCCAAGATGGCAACCCACCAGCAACCACCCCTCACCGGCCTCCGCGTCCTCGAGTTCGCCGGCCTAGCACCAGGTACCTTCATTCTCCAGTTCAACACCCTCCCCAACCTAGAAACCTGACCCGCACCCCCAGGCCCCTTCGCCGGCCTCCTCCTCGCCGACTACGGCGCCACAGTCCTACGCCTCGACCGCCCGTCCCCCACCCCCACCGCCTTGCCCACCCCCGACGCCCTAACGCGGCGCAAAACCAGCATATGCGTCGACCTCAAGTCCGCGCGCGGCCTCGCCCTCATCAAGAAGCTGCTCCCCACCATCGACATCCTGATCGACCCGTTCCGACCAGGCGTGCTCGAGCACGCGGGCCTGGCCCCCGAAGCCGTGCTCCTGAAGCTCAACCCGCGGCTGATCGTCGCGCGCATGACGGGCTTCCGCCGCGACGGCAAGTACAGCGCCATGGCGGGCCACGACATTAACTACATTGCGGTGAGCGGCGTGCTGAGCCTGTTCGGGCGACGCGGCGAGAAGCCGTATGCGCCGGGCAACGTGGTGGGCGATTTTGCGGGCGGTGGCGCGATGTGTGTGCTCGGCATCTTGCTGGCGTTGCTGGCGAGGGAGAGGACGGGGCGTGGGCAGGTGGTTGAGGCGAACATGGTGGATGGGAGTGCCGTGTTGGCGACGATGCCGCGGCTGGCCATGAAGACGCCAGTGTGGAACAGGGAGCGGGGCTGCAACTTGCTGGACGGGGGCGCGCCATTCTATGATACATATGAGACGAAGGATGGGAAGTACATGGCCATGTAAGTCTTGACTTGCCTCCCTCCCTTCCTTCAGCGCCTGCCACCCACAGCCGTTAACCCCTCCCCGCAGCGGCGCCCTCGAACCGCAATTCTACGCCGCCCTCCTGCATGGCCTCTCCCTTTCCCCCTCCACCACGCCCTCCCGCTCTGACCCCCACACCTGGCCCGCCCTCGCCACGCTCTTCACGCGCACGTTCAAGACCAAAACGCGCGCTGCCTGGGAGTCCATCTTCGACGGCACCGACGCCTGCTGCACGCCCGTGCTCACGCAATCCGAGCTCGAAGCCCAGGGGTTCGAGCAGCGGCCCGCCGTGACGCTGCAGAGCACGCCCGGATATGCGGTCCACGAGGGCGGGGACGACAGGGCGGCGGCGGTCGGGCAGGGCATTGGCGTAAAGGGCCGCGGGTGGAGCGAGGAGGGGTTGCGGGCTGGCGAGGGCGGGCAGGAGACGCTGGGGAGGTGGATGGGGTGGAGCAGGGGGCGGCAATATGAGGAGGTGGGTGGGGGCCTTGTGCTAAAGGAGAAAGAGAAGGAGAAAGCTAGGTTATAATAGCGCTAGCAGGTGAAGGAACTTGGAAATTTAAAGTGATAGACTGTGTTAACACCTGCAGAGTGTAAATAATGTCTGCTAAGCCCTTACCAAAACCTGCCAAAACTCACTAAAAAGAGCCTACTTTGTAACTTGAATATATCTGCCACACATAGTTACATATTTCTTAATAAAAATTGAAGACAAAGTATCGCATATACTCACTTTACCTTCGTACAAATTTTAAAGAAAATTCATCTAGGTTAGAAATCTTTTAGTACAATTTTTTGTAAAGAGCAATAAAGGAAAACTACCCTTTTACGGATAACCTTTTTAATAGTAACTATATTATAAAAGTTGTAACACTTGCGTTTTTATATTTATTTGTAGTTTCCCTTACTAAAAATCGCTGCTTGGCAGTTGTTACACCTAGTAGGTGTTAACATAGTTTACTCCTAGCTGGCTAGCTAACTCTTCTGAACGTCTAGAAAGAAGCACTATTGTAATTGGGTAGCAGTACAATGTGTCTTGCAAGGAATACTGCTGCTATGTGGATATAAACTTGGAGCAAACAACGAGAAATCTACCTCCATGATAACCGCGGGGAAAACAAACCAAGTTGTCGATCGATAACCACACCTGCAAAGACACGCCATCAGCTCATCTCCGCTCAATTTGCAGCACGTCTTGCCTCTAACCCGACCTCAGCTCTCCATCTCGCACCCACTCCACGCACAGCCAAGCTATTACACCTAACACTACTCTCCTCCCGCCCCACTCCTTGCCCTCCATTAGCGCAGCCTCGCACAGACGCCACGACCTCATCGGCGACGGGATTGGCATGATCGCAATCACTGCACCTGGTTGACAATCTCCGACGCCTTGGACAGACTCTCGACCATCTGCAGGCACTCCTTCCTCCGCTTGACCGTGTACTCGGACTCCTTGAGCAGCTCGTCGAGCTGCTCCGACTGGTACATGTGCTCGAGGAGCTCGCGCTGCATTTCCTCCTTGGTCGACTGCACGAGGTTGAGCATGATGGCTTTGGGGACCATGTCGATCATGGTGCGGCGGACGATGTTGAAGTAGGATACGATAAGGAGCTCTACAGCGCGGTTAATGTTATGTTGCGTGCGCGAGGTCGGCAACCATGGAGAACTTACTAATGACTTCGACTTCTTGCGCCTCCTTCTCTGATAGAGCGCCCGAGGCTTTGAGACTGGCTGGCGGGGGCTCCATTGCTGCCATCTTCTTCTTGTTCTTGGTCGCGAAGAAGGACCCAAAGAAACTCGAGCCATCATTCGGTTCCATAGTCGGCGATGACGGTCGCGGGGGCACGGCAGGTGGCAGTGGCTTTCCTGTCTTCGGGTCGACCTGGGTTGGCTTGGTCGCGCTGTGGCGTTCGTTAACGATAGCCATGGCTCGTGATCCGTTGATGAAGTCTGGGTGTCCGGTGTTGATATAGACTGCCTCCATAGCAACAAGGTCTTTGACAAGCTTGTTCGTCGGGTCCATGGACTTTTTGAAAAACGCCACTACCACAGCATGGAGCTTTTCCTTCAACCCTGGGTAGCGCCGGAAAGCTGGCTTGTTGAGTAGCTGGCCGAGGATTCGGATCAGCTCGTCGTACACCAAGCTCACGCACTTTAGACTAGGCTCTTCCAGTCTCCTAATCTGCCTCTTCACGACGACTTCGAAAGCGGTGGTGCCAACGAAAAGTGCTGGCGATGGACCCGAGGTGTTTTGAAGGATCGTCCGAATCTCAGTGTCCTTTACAATATCGAAAGGCTCCACGGCCCTGACACCATTCGCGTACAGCTCGTGATATACGAACGAAATACGCGCGCCACCGGACAGTTCGGTTGCCGACAGCTCCTGGTTGTTGCCCTCGAGCACGCCTTTGTATTCGCTGGTGAATTCGGTTATCATGTTGAGCACGATGTTGGAGCTGTTGTTGCCGAGCATCGAGTCGCCAAGCTGCGAGAGCTCCGCCGAGTATTTTTGGAGCGAGGACGAGATGCGGGCTTTGATTTCAGGAAGGGTTTGTTTGATATGCATCATGAGAATCTAGATTGGTTAGCTCAGGGTCGTAGCGTCAGATGTTGAATTGACATACCAGATTCAGCTTGCGCGCCAGATACGGTGTTCCACAGTAAGAAGCTTTGTTTCGGTACGCCTTGTGGTTCTCGAAGAACTGCCTCTCATGCTCTAGCGCATAAGAAATCGCCTTCTTGTTCTCAATGTCTCTCTGACCTCGGTTGACGACAGGAACGTAGCCCAACCGCAGCGGGATGATACGCCCCGCCAGGATATCCACAACGTCTGTCCCATCATCCATCAAGTCCACCTTGGTCAATACACCGATTGTCCGCTGTCCTTCCGGGTCCACCTCCCGCGCCAGCTTCAGCCCGTCCGAGTTTGCTAAATCAGTGTTTGCAGCCGTGACAGCGAGTATTATAGCGTTGGACTTGGTAATCTGTTTCAGGACCATCTCCCGGATCTGGCGCTCAATGTCCCGCGGTTGATCTCCGACTGGTACCTTCGTCAGGCCGGGCAAATCGACCAGAGTGAGCGTCAGCACATTCGGCGAGTATATCCGCAGGTTGATGGGAGCCGGCGAAATGCCTCCATTGCGCCCAGTCTTGGATTCCGTCTCCCGCACGATCTCCTCCCGAATCTTATTAAAGTCGTGGAATTTCTGGCCGGGGATGTGGAGAAACTCGCCCCACTCGTCCACGTTGGACTCGGCGTCGGACGTCTTGACCTCTTCGCTGACCCCATTCGCTTGCGGTTTGGCCGAGGGACGGTTGATGAGCTGAAGAATGAGCGGTCTTCGGGTAACAATACCGGTTCCTCGAGGCAAGCTGTGAGTCGTGATCGTCAGTGCTCGCCCAGCATGTGAAACAAGCCGGCGTGGCTACGGGCAACTCACAAATCCCTCCCTACGATGTTCTCCAGCACCGAACTCTTGCCGCTGGATTGCGATCCTACGACAGCGATCTGGGGCAGATCTATGGGGTTTTGCACCTATTCTAGGCATCAGTATTGGAGCAGCGGTGTCGCGGTGGGGTGCGGTGAGGGCGCAACGTACTCCTACTGTTGTGAAGACATCCTGGAGCTTGTTGACGAGGGTGATGAGCGTGGGATCGTTCACGTTGATGCTGTATAGGCACCAGTTAGCACTCCGCATGCTCTATTGAGGGGCTGCTAGGGACGGGGACAAGTGCCTACGCTGTCGGGTTGGTGGTCGCCATGCTGGCGGGGATGCAGAGTGGTGTGGACCTTAGTGAGGGGGCAGACGATGGCGCTTGTCTGTGGTGGTGCAAGCAAAGTACCGTGGATATGTACGAAGACTGGTTTGCAGAGGAGAAGTTTGGGCTGCGTGGCAGACAAGAGGTGGGTGCTTGTCTCCGTCCGCGTCGCTTGCCTGTGCTCGACGGCAGGGATCCGGCAGCCCCAATTGCTGCGCCACATGTGCGCATGACGCTGTCCCGCCCACCGGCCCTGTCATAATTCGTTTCCGATCGATGCGCACCTAGGTAAGCCTACCTAATACCAGGTATTCTCTCACCCACAAGCCATACCTATACAATACTCAGTATACTATATACAATAGGGCTTTGTACAGACAGAAGTAGCCTATATACCTGGTGCTAGAACCTCCTAGACTGTCGAAAGGATCGCGAAGTCTTCTATCCGTACAATATCGGCAACGAATTCTGCCAGGGAGCTGCGCCTGGGCGACGCGTTCACGATACGTCATGTGTCAAACGTGTCAAATTGTACACTTCACAGTCTATCTTCCTTCGTTGTAGGGAAATACATGGAGCAGGCTCGCTACCAATTCAAATATGCCGTCTAGTCTCGATCTCCTTACTCGTCCGCCACCGAAGCAAACTTCTCCGTCATCTGCTGGTGCAATTCTTCGTACTGTCGCGTCATTAGCTTGCGTGTGTCTGATGCATGCTCACTTCGCAACGCTTACCTTTTTGGTGATCTTCTCCTTGCCTTCGCTAGGCACCTCAAACTTCATCTGGCGAAGCTGGCTCTGAATGTCTGATGTTTGATCTCGGATCTTCGCCCAGGCATGGCCCTGCGCGACTGCCTTCTGTGCTTCGTCATGGAATCCCATCATGTTCTTCATCATCCACTCTGTCTTCCATAACGGACAGAACTGGTCGTAGTCCGAGTAGCCGTTCTGCTGCAGGAAGTCCTCCTTGAGCAAAGTCGCAACGTCCAGCGTAATCTTGTCTGGATCACCCAATGCAGATTTGCCCACAAGCTGCACGACCTGGTCAAGGTCATCGGAAGTAGTGAGCAGCTCCTTGATGCGGTCGCGCAGCCGCGGGAAATCCGGGTTGTGTTGCGCATAGTACTTGTCCAGCGGAGTGGTGTACTTGCTGTAACTGATCGATGTGTTGACCGACGGGAAATGTTTTCGCTGAGCGAGCTTCTTGTCAAGACCCCAGAAGACCTGCACGATGTTGAGCGTACTGGTCGTGACCGGGTCCGAGAAATCACCACCAGGCGGACTGACGGCACCGACAATGCTGACACTTCCTTTTCGGTCTGGGCTACCCAGTGCCTGGACGCGACCAGCACGCTCGTAGAAGGACGCGAGTTTAGCACCAAGGTAAGCCGGGAAACCCTGATCAGCAGGCATCTCTCCCAGACGACCGGAGATCTCACGGAGAGCCTCAGCCCATCGCGACGACGAGTCAGCCATCATAGCAACATCCTTGCCTTGATCGCGGAAATATTCTGCCACTGTAATTCCCGTGTAGATGGAGGCCTCTCGGGCAGCCACAGGCATGTTGGAAGTATTGGCAATGAGCGTGGTGCGCTTCATGATAGGTTCCTGTTTGCCGTTGACTTCGATAGTAAGCTTGCTACGTTAGCCTGCAACCATACTATCAGGTATAGAGTGAGTTACCTCTGGGAAATCCATCAACACTTCAGCCATCTCATTCCCGCGCTCACCACTTTTCAGGATGTCAGTGTACAGACTAAGAATTGCCAAAGAGAGTAGACTCACCAGCCAACATAGACAATGATGTCGCTGTTGGAGAACTTGGATAGAGACTGACTAATGACGGTCTTGCCGCATCCAAAGGCACCGGGAATGCACACAGTACCACCCTGAACACTGGGGAAAAGGGCGTCCAGGACACGCTGGCCAACAATAAGGGGCTGGTCGGAGGAGAGCTTCTCTGTGCTCGGACGCGGGACACGGACTGGCCACTGGTGCATCATGCTGTACTCGGTCTTGACGCCATTGAACTCGAGTTCTAGAATCTTCTCGTCAACGGTGTAGCTTCCCTTCTCTGCGAGCCGAGTGATAGTTCCGCGAGCGCGAGGCGGGAGCAGAATCTTGTGGTCGTTGAGCAGACTGTTCTCCACCACAGATCCGAAAACATCGCCACCAGTGATGTGGTCTCCCACCTTCAGCGTGCCGGGCGTGAAATCCCATTTCTTCTTACGGTCAAGGGCCGGGAGGTCGATTCCGCGGGGAATGTAGATGCTGTTCGCTTCCTCTGCAATGCTCCTGAGAGGACGTTGGATTCCGTCATAGATGGTCTCCATTAGACCGGGCCCGAGCTCTACGGACAACGGTTTGCCGGACCTGTAGACAGGGTCTCCGACCGTCACACCAGCTAGTTGCCAAATCAGTATGTGTTCGATGATCTCAGCCATAGCATGAGAAACATACCGGTCTCCTCGTAGACCTGAATCGTAGCTTTATCGGCATCGAGTCGAATGACTTCTCCTACAAGGTTGTCACGGCCAACACCAACCTATGTCCGTAAGCATATGACCATCCAAAGTTTCAAGGTGTGACCTACAAGCTCGTACATAGCACATCCGATCATGTTGGACGCTATAATGACGGGTCTGCGACATCAGTAGAGCTCCGACGTTGGATTGAAAGGACGTACCCGGAGACCGAATAAACGGAGCCTGATATCGGTCAGCGTTGTAAACAGTAGTATAGCGAGGAGGCATACCATGACCATCCTCATCAGAGTCTTGGGTCTGCTGCTGTTTCTGTCCTGCCGTCAGCCACCCAGCCCAGCTTCCAATGCCACTACCCCCACGCCAAACTCACCGGAGCCATCTTCGCTGTCTTCTTCAGCTCTCGCTCGGTGTCTTCTTTCACGGAATATGGCGGGGGACTCGTGACCTCCAGCTGCGGCGTCACTGACGGACTCGAGGGGAGCGGGATGCGCAGCGGGCGGTGGTCGGCCTGGAGCGGTGAAAGGCGGGCGGGCTCTTGGGAGATCTCGTCGATGTTCTTCTTGCGCACAAGGTCGAGGAGAGATGGTCGGGCTTTGAGGCGTGGCCGCAGACCAAGCATGCACGGGCGATGGGCGGTGGAGAAGCTAGAGGCTGGGTGGGCGACTCTTTTGGTCGTTTGGCGGAAGGTGCGAATGACGCCGCTGCCGCTGAAGAGCTCCACTTTTGGGGTCCAAGCTCCCGCCCTCCAAGCAGATGCATCGACACATCCATCACTTCCATAACAAGCAAGCAGGAAATATTAGTTTTTTATTTCAATCATCACTTGGACTATCAGCGTTACTCGTGAGTACAAAAATGCCGTCTGGATGTCGAACCGGCTCTCAGATTATGTGTACGTCATATGCGATTCAGTCTATCCTAACCCACGAACAACAGGAAGGCTGTAGTATTCACACTGTAGGTTGGTATCTTATAGCATGCTGCTCACGTATGGAATAGTTGCTTCTTGAAAGTAACTAAATAACCACACAGTTATGCAAGATTCATCTAAGTACGTACATTCATAGACTATACCCAAGCCTTAGGCACCGCGCCCGGCCCAGATCCATTCCTAAACACATCGAAAGTCTCTCCGCAAGACGGGTTGCGCGAATCTTGGGTTGACGAAGCAGACACAAGCGTCATAGACGAGACATCGCTGCCCACTCTAATACCTGGCTTCACCTCATCACTCTCTTGTAGCGTAATTGACCTCCTCAACAAAATGCCTGGCATATCTCTTCTCGGGTCACGAGGGGTCGGAGGCTCTGACAACAGCCTTGGAAACCATCTGAGCAAGAGCGGCTTCATGAAGAGGAGTGAGTTGCAGATTATGGCGACATTGATTTCGGTTGTTGACCACACTGTGGCATATGTGCCCGATTCTGGGCATGTCAGTAACCTTCTTCAACTAGCAAAGAGTGGAGAGCGGATCGGATCATTGCAGCGTGATGTCCAGTGCCCGATGTGCGTCTTGAATAGAGCCTTCGGGTGGTTTAGTCGGTCGGGAGAACTTACTAGCGACATTTCCATCGTCTGCTGCTGCCTGAGTGAGGAAGAGACGCAACACACTGGTTGTGCAAACACTGAGACGTTAGTTATCTGTCGGGGAACAACTCCTCAAGAAGACTTACAATCCACCTAATCCAAAGACCCCCCACAAAGCTATCCTCTGCTTTCTCGCTAGATTCAAGGTCCCTATGATGGGCATAGGTAGAATCCAGATTGAAACATCCAATACAATCCCGATAATCGAAGAGGCCCGGAAATGCACCGAAGGATCCGAACATTGTCCCGGAAGGAGAGGGGTCCAGTACTTCCTGACTGGGTCGCATATGAGAACGAAGCCACCAATTCCGTAGATCATTGCACCTTGAATGAGAACGAGTAGAATGCAGCAAAGGGTACGAACAGAAGGCAAAGAACGAAAAGCGGAATAGTACTCCACGACAATGGAAGTCTTGGCTAGGTTAATCCCGAGATGATAGAAAATGCTTTGAGCAAACACGAGCTAAAGGAGAGAGAGTAAGCGCATACAGATGGACTTGGGAGCTACCACACCTTCATCATATTCCTCAGCATATCCGTCCGGGATTCATATTCCTGACGGCGAGATGAAAGTCCTGGGAGGAGGATCAGCAGCTGTCATCCTGAGCGCTGGTACACAACTCACGTGCGCAGATGATTACCATCATCATGAAGGAGCTGAGCTGAATTACTTAGTAAATCTCTTGTTGAAGATATCGAGAAAACTTGCCCACGCTGCTACGATGAAAAAGTCTCGCAGGCGAACGTCAGATCGCTCGAATGAATTCGTGATTCGGGCATACATGCGTAAGAATAGCACGAACATGGCGGTGAAGGTAAAAACGAGCGCTGGAACGAGGGCCTGGTACCCGATCTGTGCTATTGCAGTGGACGTGAAAATGGTCCATCCTGGAGCGTGGGTGTGCATGTCGACGGGTTTGGGTGATAATCGCGAGAGATTGTGGACGAGAGTGGTCTTTGACCGGCTCTCTTAAACTCGCTGTTGTAAATTCTTGCAGACTGGCATGTCTTTGTCGATAGGAAGCATGTCTGGTAGTGTAAAGCCGAACAAAAGACTGACGTGGATGACTTGGGGCATATGATGCCATGGTGGATAGACAGCAAGGAAGGCTAAACGAATCGACGGGGATGGGTTAGAGATCGAGTCCCTAGAATTGGTAGAGAGGTAGCAGTTAGTGGGTCATCAACCAAAAAATTGTTCTCGCAACCACGGTTACGCTGCGGGGTTGTCGTACTCGTCGCATGTTCGAACTGCTCCAGACAACATCATTTCTGCTCAAGCCCAAGACTCGCGATCAGACAAAGGAGCTGGACAAATTAATGAGCCGTTCAACGTGGAGTCCATGGTCGAGTGTCTGTAATAACAAAGAGTTCAAGGTCGCATGGTTGTAGTTTGATGTGATAATCCGTGTATGTCTGAGGTTAGAATGACCATGGACCCAGTGCCTAGAAGAAAAACCAATTGGATCACTCCATGAGGTCAGTGAGACCTTAATTATTTTCCTCGTGGAGCCAGTTCGCGCATGGTTCTTAGCCTACAAGGGGCCGAACTCTGATCCTGTGCTAGTGAACAACTGCCATGCTTGTAAGAGAATATCTTTTGGCACAACTCTCTTGGATAGGTAAGTTACCCGTACTAGAGCTGTGGTTGGTGTATGGATCGGCTTCCCCCCTTTGATAGCATCCTAAGAGATCCCAGCGTGAATACAGGTCACCGAGAAGAAGACCTAATAGGCTTCCTAGAGTATGTATCTCATAGAGGCAGTAGCGTCAGCTGTAAGACGGACCGCTCTTTGTCCAGTACGACTGCATCCTTCTCCCAATATTCATGGTACGAAGCCACCAACAGCATTCGTGATGGTGTTATGTTGTGATTGATTGAATGGAAGTAGAGGCGGCCGTGGTGGATGCTGAACCGTTTTCTAACAACATCAATATTTTACCAATTGTTTCGTTGTAAGGACACTTGATTAAGTGTCCTGATCTACTGAAACTATGACTTGACAGTTGCTGTTTACGAGCTGTCATGACTAAGCCAGTAAGTAGGAACGATGACTGAAGATAGGGATGTAGTGTAATTCGGGTTGAACCGTGGTGTCGGTGGTGCCGGAGCAAGATATTGCTTCAGTCAGTGGACAGGTGACCGTTTCTGTCGACACATAGCGGTATGGTAGCGGTAAGATCTGATGTGGTTATGCCAGTTATAGTGTTTCCCAAATCGTCAAGTTGGTCTTGAGAGTCCTAACTGTTCCTCGGTAGAAACGATTGTACTGAAAACGGGCGATGCTCAGTAACCGATAGACGACAGGAATGCTTTGTTAACTGAGAGCTATCACGAACCGAATAACGTCGGCTTGAGGGCCATGAAGTATCTAGATATCCAGTCGTAAAAATAGTAAGTAAGAGCAGCATACTGTGTTGAACTATTTCAAATCGCAAATCATGGCTTGTGTAGAGATCAGTTTCAAAGTTTCAGATTTCCAAGCAAGGGATGATTTGAAGAATGATCAGGCGCCAACACCTAAGCGACGAGTATATCCTAGAAGCTGTGAGCCTGTGCCCCAGGTGAATGTATCGAAAATGAATGAGCTAGCCGGAACCGGCTAGCGGAGATTGGGAGTATTTGGAATCGAGCACTGATAACGCTGTACTCGGGCCCTCTGGCTGCGAAGCAGATTTTCGGAGAAAATGCCCAGCCAGAGGGCCCGAGTATGCTCACACCTTCCTGTCATGTTTCAAGCCGGATGTAACATGCTGTCTGGATTTTCGCCGTCCCGGATTCGTCGAGTGAGACGGTATTTGGTCTTCTTGATTGCTCACTCCCGAATGACTGGAAGGCTTGATTCGTAGTGTCTCGTTTAGCGGCAAGTCCTTTTCTCCAGTATCTTGCCTTCTCTTGTCGGTATTATGTTTCTGTAATCTTCCTGCATAACCCTGGAAATACTAGTTGCGATTTGAGGATCATGACATCTGGAGATAAAGACCTTACTGTTCTAGGTAGGTGAACCGTGCTGGAGGCTGAATTCGCTCGGGTCTGCGATGGTAAAGGCCCGTTCATCGTTGGCAAGCTATCCCTTGAAGACTCGATATATATCTTCGACCCATTTGTCGCTGTGTATTGAAAACACGGAAGTCTCATCCACCACAATAACAAACCCCGCCGATTCTTCAAATCAATCCATCTCTTCTAGCAGAAACATGTCCGCTCAGCTAGCCTCTACTCAATTGTCATCGCATTCCTTCCTTCCTCAAAACCAAGCATCCGCCATCCGATCCTGGACATTCTCGGTATCTGGACGTAGTTTACCACCTCACTCGACGGCCGAAGGCGAAGTGATGTCCCGAGACGCTGCGATCCAGGCATACCGTCAGCTAAAATTAGCACTATTCTCCAGGGCTCAACAGTCTCATAGAGAAAAACGAGCTTCATAGCCAACCCTGGAATCCTCAGGGCTCGGGATTATGATTATGATTTGGGCGGAAACCTACCGGAATGACAACAGCAACTTCTTTCCGCCTTTGAATACACTCGGTGGCACTCGCGCTGTGCGCCACCTCGCTTCCCTCGGTACAGGAACCATGAGGACAAGTCAGTAGCTGCGAAAACGAAACCCAACGAGGGCGAAGCAGAATTCCGAAGCTCCTACCGTTATCGAACCACAAACCTATCAGCCAGCTTATGTGTATGTTTCGTTGTTTTAGGACTTCGGGGAGGAGAATTAGGGTACTCGCTGTTTGGTAGCATCTGGGAGAAATGATTTGGAATCCGACTGTACGATGGTGTGCAGCGAACATGATGTGATTCTGATGAGTAGGAGCATGTATCCGTCAATGCCGAAAAATAAACTGTTGCAAAGCATGATTTGGAAACACCAGATTGGGAAGGTTTTGTAGGAGGCTGGCTACCTTGGGAAGGTTGGAGAGGCGCACGGAGGTCGCGCTAGAGTTAAAAGGGGAAGGCGCAGCCAAGAGATAACTCGAATAACTCTTGTAACCCTGCGACCGTGATTCAACATGAGAGCAGCCATGCTGCTCCCACGAATATTTGCGCCCGTCAGGGCATCCAAGCACCCCTCTCCTACGTTCTTGGTACCCTCATCACGCGTGTTCGAGGTCTTCCGTGTCGTCAATGCCTCCGCACCCTCTCCGACTCTCTCCTTTGCACGGCACGCATCCCATCAGTCTCAAGGACGAGCCAATGGCGCGAAACAAGGACCCGGGAAACGTTTAGGAGCAAAGAAGAGTGGAGGTACATAATACAATATCACGCGGAAGGATATACTCAGCACTAATAACGTCACAGGAGAATATGTCATTCCGGGCAACATTATCTTCCGCCAGCGCGGCACCATGTGGTTCCCTGGAGAGAATTGTAAATTCGGCCGCGATCATTGCGTCTTTGCCATGGAGTCGGGCTACGTACGCTACTACCGTGATCCCATGAAGCACCCGAAACGACAATACATTGGTGTCGCACTCGACAAAGAAGACAACCTCCCATATCCCCAAAATGCTGCGCGAAGAAGGCGGCTGAACATGCTTGCTGTTAAGACAGACACCGAGTCCGATACACTAGATGGCCAGGTGACGGTGCGCGGCTTGCAAGCAGGAGATGGGACAGGAGGCGAGACCAGCGTTCGCGATACATCTCGAGATAACAGATCGACGGACTTGGTCATGAGCAAGGGCTATGGTTACCGTCAGTCTAACTGGCAAATTGGTCGCGTAGCAGAAAAGGCGAAGATTGAAGTCAAGAAGTTCGTGCCCGGAGACAGGTTTACGGCCTGGCGGAGATCGAAGGCCCGGATTGAAATAAATGCTGAGAAGAAGCGGTTGCGGAATGCTAGCAAGAGTAGCAAGAAAACAGCGAAACCGAGGAGCAGATGAAAGGCACGCCCTCTGGGTATATAAATGCATGTATAACAGGACGGGAATACCAGAACTATTCACGTAAGGGATGCGTTGAGCGAGTGCTACTTTGAATGTCGTCTTTTACGCCAAAGAATTTACCACGATTACGCTAGAACAATCACGTCTATAAAATCGGATTCACAATTTTGGGTATTGGTGACACGATCTGTATGATACTCAGATACTGCCTGTGTTACATGGCTATATGTGCAATGGTTAGGAGCTCCGTATCTCACATTTTGTGTATCGAGGTATTTCACGAAGAAGATGAACCTTGATTTGTGCCTCCACCTTTACCTTGAACTCGGCCCTTATCGATAAGAGAAGTCTTGGCAGTATAGTGGTGGTTCGAAACTTTCGAGCGGTTGTAGTTCCTTTCCGCACCAGCTTCACTCGCGCTACCTAGATACCCAGAAAGGACACACACAGTCTACACTGATATATAGTGTAGATTCCCATACATCGGACTCAGTCGAAATGGACGCGAACACACCCAAAAGCATGTCGAGCCGGCTTCTGACAATGAAGGTAAATGCGCCTCTATTAAGCGCATGCTACATACTTACACCCGTGCCAGTTCATGCAGCGCTCAGCCTCAAAATCTGGGTCTTCAGGACCGTCAACTCCGAATGGACCGCCCTCGAAAAAGATGCGACTCTCCAATGGCACCCCAGCGTCCGCGACGCCCGGCAGTCCCTCGAACCGAGCAACCTTTCAGGCAACGCCCTCAGAAGAAGAGAAAAAGCGGCTAGATGCACTCGACCGCGCGGCTGAGAAGGCTGGCGAGACTCATTGGGTGTTGAGCTTCAAGGAGACCCCAAACGCATCCAAACCACCGACGATGCAAGTCAGACACGTAGGCTTTGCAGTCATCGATGCGGAGGCTGAGTCCGAGGACGAGGAAAATGCAAAGCCGGTGACAATGCAATATGGAGGAGGCTTGAAGAAGAAACAGGTATGTTACCAGTATAGGAGCGGGTGTATAATTTATGACCTGTCGCAGAAACCCGTCAATGAGGTTATTGAGGACTCAGAAGGCAACTCGTCCTCTGAATATGACTCGGATGATCCCACTGCAGAGCTCATTCGAGAGACTAAGCGCGAAATAGCAGTAAAAGAGCGTGAAGGGGGTAAAGCGCGAAAGGACACGGTGCGGCAACAACCTAAACGGCAGTCTTTGCCTATGGACGACGTGGATCTTCACGGTCTAACGTCCCTCTCCGGACCACGCGGAATGGACAGTGGACGTCCCGCTGTGGAATGCTACAAGTGCGGACGGAAGGGACACGGGCAGAGTGCTTGTCCCAACGGCTTCGCTCCACGCGGATCCGCTGGAAGAGGCCAAGGTAGGGGTCGAAGGTAACCAGTACGATACTCTCTGAGTCTTCTTCTCGGGATTCCAAGTGCTACCCATTAACGATGAGCGCCTCTATACATGGCTCTATGCTCGTCTATAATTCATCTCGTCCAACTTTCTCTCCGTTCTCAATCAACAAATACTCGTCCCCAACCATCATCCGCATCTGGGAGTCGTCCATAAAGTTTTCATGATCGCCATTCAGCGCGGCCCCCTCCTTGTCATACAAGAACTTGGCCAGGGCGAGGTAATCCGGGAAGACAAAAGTGCATATTGCATCGTAGTCCAGCAGCTTGGCGCTGTTGCGCATAATGTCCTGGATTACTTTCTTGTCGCGGGCTAAGTGGTACGTCTAGCAGTAACTGTCAGCTGTTTGACACGAACCACACCTGCAAACAAATTGAATTGGGTTCAGCTATGGGTACTCCGTGGATCTCTACTAGAAGGGGGCCGGAATTACAAGACTGTATGTGATGGCGCCGTGCCGCTGCAGGATAGGGACGGCCTGCTGGGCATGGACATTATTGTAGTGCTCTATAAAATCTTCGTCTGCCATGCCCTCTTTCTTCTTGATGAGAATGGTGACTTTGACAACCTTGCGGAAGCCGGTGGTGTTCGGGTAGCCTGCTTCGAACGCCCGGGGCACCATGATGGACAGTTTGATGACGGGACAAGTGACAAGTGGAGATGGACGAGATTGCAGTACGCAGGCTTGCGATCGATGCGAATCGGAGGGGGCACAGTTGCGCGCTTGTTTGGTGATCTGGGCGGTGAGCGGCAAGCGGCGTCGGTACAAAGGTTACCGCTACCGAGTGGCCGGCGCTTGAGCCTCCACCACAGTCCACGGCGCGGAGCGCTGTCCTAATCCTCTACACTTCAGCCTCGCTCGACTGGCTGTTTGCTGTTCGTTGCACCGTCCCCTCGTTACTAGAGATCCGGAGCTGCAGGCGCTGGTTTGTTCCATTGCCTGCTTTGGTCCTCCTGGTGTACGTCAGCCAACTCGCTGGCATTTTCTTTGTGAATGAACACATACCACAGAGCACAGCATCTTGCGGGGCATCGCTATTGTGTTCACTCGAAGGGTTTTAACACCACCTTGTTACGAGTACATTCACCGGTCGCCTGGTCGAGTGCTCGCCACGCAACAGCCGCACACGCCCCAGCTCCAGCTCCAGCAGCTCGTGCTCGCGCCACTAGCAGGTCACCATTCTGCCGTGTATATAAGCCGTGGGTACCTCTGCCTGCCAGAGCTTTTCAATACAGTGCCTACCGTTCCCTCAGCAGTCTGCCCTGTCGCCGCACTCAATCACTAACCATGGGCGAACCACTTGCTCGGAGCGTCAGTCGCATCGAGGACCTGGAGCGGCCAGCACTCGATGACCGGTCGTACAGGATCATCACCCTACAGAATCAGCTCGAGGTCCTCCTGATCCACGATCCTAAAACCGACAAAGCCAGCGCTGCGCTTGATGTGAACGTTGGCAGCTTCAGCGATGCTAAAGACATGCCCGGGATCGCGCACGCAGTGGAGCATTTATTGTTCATGGGTACTAAAAAAGTGAGTCGAGATGCGGGGTCCGGTTGCATGACTCAAAATTGGCCTCGGATGCCTTAAATCGCCGGTTTCTCAGTGGCTCAGTGCCTTGTGTCTGCTCGATATTGCAACGTGTGAACCTTGGAAGTGTATTCATGCTTACGATGGCCCTAGTACCCCAAAGAAAACGCATATAATCAGTATCTGACCTCCCACTCGGGACACTCCAACGCTTACACTGCGTCTACATCAACAAACTACTATTTTGAGCTCGCGGTTTCCTCTACGACCCCCACCAACAGCAGTAAGCCGACACCCAATGCTACCCAGGAAAATCTGCCGGTATCAAAAGACGATTCACCTCTGTGGGGAGCTCTCGACAGATTCGGTCAGTTCTTCATCTGCCCGTTGTTCCTTGAAGACACCTTGGATCGGGAGCTCAAGGCTGTTGACTCAGAGAACAAAAAAAATCTTCAGAGCGACACCTGGCGACTCCATCAGCTGAACAAAGCCCTCTCGAATCCAAGCCATCCATACTGCCATTTTTCGACTGGTAGCTATAAGACATTGCATGATGATCCTATTGCACGTGGTGTCAAGATTAGGGATGAGTTCATCAAGTTCCATTCTGAACACTATTCAGCAAACAGAATGAAACTGGTAGTACTTGGCCGTGAGAGTCTAGATACCCTCGAGGAATGGGTCGAAGAGATATTCTCCAAAGTTCCCAACAAAGACTTGCCGAGGAAGCGCTGGGACCATGTACCCGTCTACACAGAAAATGAGGTGCTCACCCATACATTTGCTCGACCCGTATTTGAGACCCGTAGCCTAGAGCTCTCATTTTTATTTCGGGACGAGGAAGAGTATTATGAGTCGCATCCGTCACGATACCTGAGCCACCTGATTGGCCATGAAGGACCTGGAAGCATATTAGCTCATATCAAAGCAAAGGGATGGGCGAACTCACTTGGAGCTGGCGGGTCCTCACTTTGCCCTGGCTCCGGGCTTTTTGGTATCAATATCAAACTGACCGAGGACGGGCTAAAGCATTACAAGGAAGTTACGAAGATCGTCTTCCAATACATTGCTATGATTCGAAACCAACCTCCACAGAAATGGATCGTCGATGAGCAAATTCGAATTAGCGAAGTAGATTTCCGTTTCAAACAGAAGAGCCCTCCCAGCAGAACAACAAGTGCTTTAGGCAGCGTCATGCAAAAGCCGTATGATCGCAAAATGCTACTCAGCGGACCGGCTGTTACCCGGAAATTTGATGCGGAGCTCATCAGCCAAGCTATGTCTTATCTCAGACCCGACAACTACAAGTTAACTATAGTTAGCCAAGACTTCCCAGGTGGCTGGGATCAGAAAGAGAAGTGGTACGGCACGGAGTACAAGTCCGAAAAGATTCCAGAAGAGTTCGTCAAAGAGATCAAAGATGTATTTGAGAGCAAGGAGTGCCCACAAGAGCTACACTTACCACACAGGAATGAGTTTATCCCGAATAGACTTGAGGTAGAGAAGAAGGAGGTGGCCGAACCGCTGAAAGCGCCAAAGCTTATACGGAACGATGAAGGAGCCCGCACTTGGTATAAGAAAGATGATCAGTTCTGGGTACCAAAGGCGAATCTGAACATATATTTCCGAACGCAAATGCCATCGCTCACAGCGCGGACTGCAGTGATGAGCTCTCTGTACCGCGAGCTTGTCACTGATACCTTAGCCGAGTACTCCTACGACGCTGACCTCGCAGGTCTTGTGTACGAGTTCAACAACCATAGCTCGGGCTTTTCTATATCTGTAGAAGGTTACAACGACAAGCTCCACGTCCTGCTTGAAAAGGTCCTAGTCTCGGTCCGAGATCTAGATATCCGCGAGGATCGGTTCAAGATCAACCACGAACGCATGACACGTGCACTTCGCAACAGCGAGTTCGCACAGCCGTTCCACCAAATTGGAACATATGCTAGGTGGCTCAGAACGGAGAAGGGCTTCATGATGGATGAGCATTTGAAAGAGTTGGATACCATCACTGCAAAGGATGTGCAGAACTTCTACCCGCAAGTATTAGCACAGTGCAACATTGAAGTTCTTGCGCATGGAAATCTACACAAGGAAGAAGCACTTCAGATTACGGACCTTGCAGAAAAGATCATGCGACCGAAGAAACTCCCCCCGAACCAGCTTCCTATCCGACGGAGTATGATACTCCCGCCTGGAAGTAATTTTATCTACGAGAGACAGCTCAAGGACCCCGCGAACGTCAACCATTGTATCGAGTACAGCTTGTATCTCGGTAATCGCCTGGACTGCAATCTTCGAGCGAAGATCATGCTCATTGCCCAAATGACGGACGAGCCTGCGTTCAACCAACTACGCACTATCGAACAGCTAGGCTATGTCGTGTTCTCTGGCGCCTCGATGAACGACACTTGGGCGGGATACCGGATCCTCATCCAGAGTGAGAAAGACTGCCGGTACCTCGAAGGCCGTATCGAGAATTTCCTGACTTCGTTCGAGACAATGCTCGCTGAAATGACCGACGAGGAGTTCGAGAGCCACAAGCGGGCCGTCATCAATAAGCGCTTGGAGAAGTTGAAGAATCTGACTCAAGAGGGCAACAGGTTCTGGAATCACATCTTCAGCGACGCGTATGATTTCGAGCAGGGTATGTTTGAGCTTTTCCTCGTCCCGTGTAAAGCTATCACTGACAATGACAATCCATAGCGGACACGGACGTCAAGCACATCGAGCCGCTCACGAAACAGGAGCTCGTAGACTGCTACACGCACTACATCTCGCCGTCCTCCCCGCACCGCGCAAAAATCTCCGTCCACCTCCAAGCGCAATCCAAACCCGCAGACCCCACCGCCTCGGAGCAGAAAACCAAAGCCCTCACCATGCTCCCCACCATCCTCCGCGCCGAGTCCATCGTGCCCAACGCCGCAGCGCTGGAACCGCGCATCGCCGCCATTTCTCCCGCCGCCGAGCAGCCTGGCTCCGCCATCGCCGCCGCCATCTCCGCGCACCTCACGGACGACCTGCAGCTCGAACAGGCCAAGGCGGCGAAGGTCCTCGACGAAACGAAGGCTGCGCTCGGTCTTGCCGACGCCGGCCTCGCGGCTGAGCCCCAGGTCCTGGCGGACGGCAATGTGGAGCGCGTGCTGGGCAACGGCACAACGCCTGTTATTATCGCTGATGTGCATGCGTGGAAGGCGGGGCTGCAGATGAGTACGGGGGTGCGCCCGGTCAAGAATTTGGAAGAGTACCTTGAGGGCGGGGCGAAGTTGTGAGGGGGTAGGGCGTGGGTGGCATGCCGAGGGTGGGTTGCGCGGAGGGATGGAAGGTGTGACTGAAGTGGTTGGAAGCAAGCTGGGGACGAGTGGCAGGTCTGGAGCTCATCGGACTTTTGCATCGGAGCTGCGCTGGGCGGAGTCGAGGTCGATGCATTGGGTGCGTAGACAGACAGCTCGTTAGATGAATTAAAGCGAGTGCGTGCTTGACGAGTGTACTGTGCGCCGTGATGTGTGAGTGAGTAACTACGAGGGCTAGCGGACTCTCCCGGATACCGAAATGCTATTTATTTATCTATCCAGGTCATACCGTCGTTACCATTTATAAATGCGCTCGTACTAATGTATAAACGCGCTCGTGCTCGTGCTCGTTCTTGATGCAGTACCAACGCTCATCGTGTCTTGTCTCGTCTCGTCTATCCAAACTCCAGCGTCGGAGTCCCTATCGCCCCTCCTACTCATCTCCCGCCCCGCCAAACACCTGGCTGAAGCGGAACCCCTTCTTGTTCACCCACTCGGTATACTCCTCTCCTAGATTCACGCTCATCGTACTCGTACTCGCGCCGCTTTCCACCGCGCCGCTTTCCACCGCGCCGCCGTCACCACCCCCAACCGGACAATCCACCCTGCCCTCCTCGCCGCCGACGCCGCCGCCCTCCCCAAACACAACCGGCACCCCAAAACACCACGACCGCGGGAACCCCAAGCCCCACCGCGCCATCAGCGCCCTTAGCTCATCCTCGCTGCCCGGCACCACGTTCACGAAGATGCGGTCCGTCGGGCACGCGGGCTCCGAGTGCACGGCGCCGTGGTCGGGCCCCAGCCGGAAGAAGGCCGCGGAGCCGTACGCTGGCGACGCGGTGGCGTGCGGCGCGAGGGCGCTGGCCATGGTGTGGCGGACGGCTTCGATGGCTTCGAGGCACGTCGGGCAGCGCATGGTGGTGCAGGTGTGTGGGCTGCGCGATGCGGCTTCGGCGCGTTGGGCGGCGCGCTGGGCGGCTAGGGCGCGGGGATTGGAGGTCTGGAATAGGGTCGCGGGGCCTAGGAGCGTGGCGGCGAGTTTCCAGTATGCTCGCTGTGTGGACTTGTTCACGCGCGTGTTGTTCGGGTTCGGGCCGGCGACGTCATCGTCTGCGCGGCCCTGTGCGCCCGCGTCGTCGAAGAAGATGTCGTCGGTGTGCCAGCGCACCGTGTTATACTCGGCCGTGGGCTTCGAGGCGCGGATCGTGAGCCAGTAGTGCGAGACGCCGGCGTCGCGGAGGAAGGCGTAGAGGAAGCGGAGGAAGGGGAGCAGGCGGGGGAGAAAAGGCCCGCTGATGGTGGTTTGGCACCAGGTGTGGAAGGAGGGCGGGAGCGAGCGAGATGTCGGGGCGAGGAGGGGGCCGGAGTATGTCCATGTTGAGGTGTTGAGGAGGGTCAGCGGGGCGAGCGAGGTCGGGTGCGGGTCGGAGAGGTATGGGATGAAAGCGTGCGAGCCGTACTGCGGGAGTGGGTCCATGTTCGGTGTCTCTTGTGCGGACTGGCTAACAACCTATGCCCCGGTCCGCAGGTAAGCACAGTAGCTGCTCCACCTCTTTATACACTTCCCAAGCCCTTCTACCAGCTATCCAGTATCCAGATGTACGCACCTATGCCCGCGTTTCCGTCTCCTCCAAGAAAGCTATTCTTTTCCCTTTCGCAGTCCCAAAATATGGGCTCTGTGCATGAAGTCCGACACTGGTCTCACCTGTGGATGGCAGCACAACAGCGGGACATTGGATCTCCGCGCCCGCGATCGAGGGCTGCGAGGCTGCATGTTTCTCTTCAGATCGGGGATATCTGACAGTCCGTAAATAGTGTGGGCTGAGCGCTTAACCGTTGCGACAGGGGTGGTTGGGGAGAGCTTGGAGCAGTCTGCGGTGGGTGGGGCCGTGGGCTAGTGTCGGCGCTGGGTTGTTCCGCGGCAGGCTATGTCATTGATACAACGACTCCAGGGTGGAATGGTGGATGTGGCATGCGGGGGCCATTGGGAGCTGTATCGAGCTATATCGGAACGCCGACGAAGCGGGTGAGCTAATCAATGCGTTCTGGATCGAACTGGCTCGACCATGTTTCGACGACCGCTAATCCGGGCGCTGCGCAACCCGCCATTGCTCTTCCGCAAACCGCTCGCACGACGATATGCGACGCAGAACACACCGCCGCCGACGTCCCAGTCCCAGTCGCGCATCGAACGCTTCAATCGCCGGCTGCCGAAGTTCCTCCACAAACATACCAATGCGCTCGCCTCTGCGCCCTTCACGCACATAACGTCCTTCCTCATACTGCACGAACTCACGGCCATTGTCCCGCTCCTCGGTCTCGCAGCTACGTTCCACTACACCCAGTGGCTGCCGCCATGGTTCGCTGAAGGAGCGTGGATTCTCCAAGGCGTTGATCGGTTCGGCAAGTACTTCAAGAAGAAGGGATGGATTCGCGGTGGAGAGGCCGAGAAAGCGGAACGCGAGGTCAAACTGAGGAGGAGGAGGGATAGGATTTGGAACATGGGCGAGGGCGGCTCCAGACTCGTCGTTGAGTTTGCGACAGCCTATGCTGTTACCAAGATGTTGCTGCCCCTGAGAATTGTGCTGAGTGTGTGGGGGACGCCGTGGTTTGCGACGAGGACGGTTGTTCCGGTCACAACTTGGTTCAAGAGGCACTTCGGGAGAGGGAAGAAGCCGGGGGCTGGTTCTGGACCTGCAGGTGCTGGGACCGGTGCTGTTGGTGCTGGGGCTGTTCCTAAAAGCGTCACTGGTAAGGGGAAAGGAGGTTGAAGTGGTGAATGTGTCTCCGGTCGGGAGGACGTTAGATAGGAGAGCTTCTACTCAGGACATATGCGAAAGTCTTCCGAAGGTCAGACGAATTGGGCCAGCATCGATACCCCACTCAGCTCTTATCATATATCCATGAGCGTACCAGCTAGATTGTTCACGACTTGGAAGAGTCTTCCCTTTGAGACCAGTTGTAGGCCCCAATTGGCTCTTAATGGTCGACGTCGGCGGTGAGTCGAATTTGTCGTTATCGCGAGGCTGCCGGCCTGTTCGGTTAGAGACTCGCCACAGTCAGCAGGGAGTGCTTTCTTCACCGGTTTCATCCTCTCTTTTGCAACCCTTCTCTTGTACAATCGTCTCCAACCCCCGCCCCAGGATGTGCTTCCTCGACACGAAACCGAGCTACTCCACACGCACCGAGTGGAGGTTCTGCAACGACACGGAATACGAGGAGCAGTTGCCTGTCCGAGTCTGCAATACCAATCGGCAGCCATATCAGAGGGCAGTCGCGTACCCACGGCAGCCGTACTACCCTCGCAACAACTACTACGGCGCTCAACGACAGATCGCATATCACAATAACGGAGGCTACAACAACTATGGCCGCCAGTACCAGCACCAGCACATGGGCGGACAGCTCGTGCGCCGCGATGCTCTCGTGGTAAGTGCTGCTCTTTCCTCTTCCTTCCCCCCCTCACCGTTCGTCACCGTGACTTCCTACACCGCCCGTCTCTGCCTAGTCGTCGTCTGCCGATTGGGCACCGCAAAGCCGATCGGACCCTCTACCCCCCATTCTCTGATCTACGGCCTCGCTCTCTTCCCAGCCCGCCTTTCGTTTGCCACTCGCCTTCACCTCTACCCCACTCGCTGCCTTCTACACTCGACCCACAACTTGTCTCTTCTTCTTCTACAAACCACGTACCCTGCCTCATCACTTCCCACTTTGCACACAATGAACCCGGACGGCCGTCCGAAGCCACGTCACAACTACATGTACCAGCCGCGGGTTGGCGGCTTCGGCCCGTGGGGCCCGCGCGGCGTGTACATCCACGGCCAGCAGATCGCCAACGGAGCAATGCCCACTGGCGTCGCCGGTGGGTATGGCTTTGGCTACGGTGGCTACGGTGGTGACTACGGTGCGGCTGGCATGTATGGCGGCTACGGCAACTACGGCCCACTCGGGGTATTTCCACCCCATTATTCCGCATATTATTCTCCCTCCTATGGCAACAGCTACTATCCCGGCAGCCATTACTATCACTATCCCAGAAATTACGCCTACAACTACTATGGGGGGTACCCGTACGCTAACTTTTGTGACCCTTACCAGAGGCCAATGCACTACTCCAATGGCGTTGTGATCCCTCAGGCAGCCTACCCCTACGCGTGTGCGCAGCCGGCCACCACCACCTACACCATCGCCAACTCCAGAGCCAACGTCCCCGCCCACAGCCACAACCACAACCACAGCTATGTGTCGAGTCGCCAGGGCACCATGCTCTCGTCCCGCGAAGAACACCAGCTCGAGAACCGCCGCGTTGCGACCGAGCGCGGAGCCTACAACCCGCGCAGGATCAAGCCAGCCGACGCCCGGGCCGACGACCCCTTCTGGTGCAGGGAGCGCAACGGCGAGTGGCATCTGAGGAGCTTCTACCAGATCGAGAACGAGTGTTACCCGGGCCGCTGGCAGATGGATGCTGAGCAGGGCTACCTCGTCTTTCACCGTCAGTAGGCTGGGCACGCTGGACGACGTCGACGCCTCGTCGTTCACCTGGCTGTCAACATGATGCACACAACTGCCTGATCAGCGACAAGGAGTTCCGTATGGCGAACGCTACTTCGGGCACTTGTAAGCCTTGGGCGATGTTGATGTTGCCTACTATCAGACTAACAGTACCGTTTAGCATTTACGATTCCATCATCTATGAATCTCACCTGCATACATTGAGTTTATCGACAGGCCCTGTTTTCCTTTCCATGGAAAAGCCGATGAGTGACCACTACCACATGATATATTTCCGTGACACTTGAGCTCACACGACATGGCTCATGGGAGGGAACTCATGACGATGGCTTCAAGGAGGGTTTTCTTTTCGCCCGAGGTGCATTATACTGGTCATGTTTCTTTTCGTTTGAAAGTCTGGTCTGGCGCTTCACGGAGGCAGAGTGCATGGCGTCTGAAATGATCTAAAAGGCCAATCACTTTGACTCATTGTGTGTACAACTGAATCTGTCTCCATAATATACACTGTCCACATGAAAGCTCACACGACGATGGCCGTTATGCGCCTTACCATGAATTCGTGGTGTGTCTCCGACACCCAAAGACAGCCTTGCCATCCATGACGCTTCTCAGGTATTTGCTCTGCTTTTTCAATGCCCCGTTTGGCTTGTCTGCTCGTCACATCTTCTCGCCCTGGATCGTGGCAACCACCTTCCTCGAATGCTTCGCAGCCCTAAACTCCAAATACCAAATCCCCTGCCACGTGCCCGTCGCCAGCCTACCATCCGTAATCGGAATCGTCACGCTCGCCCCAATCAACGCGCTCTTGACGTGTGCCTACAACAAATATCTAGTTAGCTCTCTCTCCACGCAAGTAAAAAAATACCGCAACCGCCACGTACCGGCATATCGTCGCTGCCCTCCGCATCGTGCCGATACAGCCCCCCCTGCTTGTCCTCGGGCACCACGCGGTCCAGCGCATCGCCCATGTCGGCCCGCACATCCTCGTCGTAGTTCTCGTTCAGCGACAGCGCGCACGACGTGTGCTGGATGAACAGGTGCAGAAGCCCCGTTTTGTAGGTTGAGAGTTGCGGGAGCGCGGAGGTGATGGTGGAGGTGATGAGGTAGGAGCCGCGCGAGCGTTGGGGGAGCGTGAGGGTCGTTTGGTACCTGGGGGAGGGGGGAGGGGGGTTAGTGTGTTTGTTGTACTGTAGGGCAGAGGGAGAGGGTGGGAGAGGGAGGGGAGGGGATTGTATGGAGGTAAGCGATTGACGTACCACGACATTGCGGGCGCGGATGCGGTGCAGATGTTTGGCGCGGCGCACAGGGTGGGTTGCGGTGTGGGAGACGTGGATGAGGAGGGGAAGATGTATGTGTAGGGCGCCCAGAGCACGGACACGAAGGCGCTGGGGAAGAAGGCGAGCACGAAAAAGACAAGGATTAGGAAAGTGGAGAGTGGGGAGATGGTCGTGGATTGGGAGGTGCGGCTGTTCGGCATGTGGGAGGTGTGGGTTGCGCGAGCGTGCTGGTGCAGGTGCGCGGCGGTTGACGTTGACGTCAGGGTGGGGTGGTAAGGGTGTGATTAAGCGAGGGGGGAAGTTTTGGCGGGTATGATGCGATGCCGAAGAATGGAGCTTGAGTTTGTGTTTTGGAGATGCGGGGCTGCTGTGTATATTGGGGTTATATAGGATTAGAAAGAAGCAAGGGTGGACCTGGTGGTGGTTTAAATGGAGGCCCGGGTTCGTGTCGTTGGGAAATGGTCTTGTTCGCATGCTACTATATATACAGCTGCTAGTGCAGTGAGTGAGTGACCCAAACGCCGCCTTTACCGCTGTCCAAGCGGCTCGTCTGTGACCCGCTGTGTTTCTTGAACCTCGAATTGGTTCCCGGTGGGCTCGAGGGGGTAGGATGTTTCGGGGAGAGACTGGAGGTACTCTTTGTGGTGCTCATTGGCCTGTAGTTCGTTAGCATGGGGACCTAAGCATGGTTTCCGGTGTTGAGAGCATGGATCGCGACTTTGTGTGTTGGTAGGACTTGGAAAGACCACGGGTGGAAAACGTACAAATGGTAAGCCGCAGTATGTGCATTGGCAGATCTGCGGCTTGTCCACGTTGATGAAGATCCTAGGGTGTCCGAGAGGGCCGCCGCCACCGTCGCAGGACACCATGCGCTCTTTGACCCAGCGGACGGGTTGCTGGTGGATTAGTTCGATTGCGGCCAGCGGGCGGGGCTGTAGGTGTGCACGTTAGCCATATGTCCCCAGTCTCCCGGGCTCCCGTATGCCGCACATGCACTAATCGGCGTGGTCCCATCTTTTCACCCATGTTACAAGCCTCACAAAAGCGCACGTACTTGATCCTCCATAATCGTCTGCTCGAAACGTGGTCCCCTCATCCCTATCTCCCTCGGCTGCTGGCTCTTCGACCAGACGCCCTTCCGGTTCGGGGCCTGCATGGTCCTCCTCTCCTCGGCAATCGCCACATCCTCTTGCAGAGGTTTGTCGAGGGCGCCTTCTGAGGAAGTAGGCGTGGCATTGGTCTCGGAGACGTTCGGCGGGACGGGTCTGGGGGCCGGGTCGTTGGCCGGGACTTCGTGCCCGCTTGTGCTGTATGTAGCTCGTAGGACGGAGGGGAAAGCGCGGGTGGCGCCGCGTATGCGGAGTGTGCGGGAGAGCATCGTGGCTGTGTGCGCGGACGTGCTGCTTGGTTCGGGCGAGAGTTTATGCAGAAGTTCGATGTCGGGAGCTTGGGAGTTCGCGCCAATGCTATTAGGTAAGCAATCACATTAGCAACGACCTGCTTATAGGCGACCACGTGACCCCGCGACTTAGCGTAAAGTACTTAAGCGCGTCCTCGACGACAAACCCCGCCTTCCCATTATCCAAAGACAACTCAGCTCATCACAACCGCCTGTATACCTTGAGAGTTTCACACCCTGCTTTGGAGGCTACATCCCAGCGCGAATTTATCCAGCGAGAAAGCTTGAGAGACGATAGGCACGCACGCGATGCCGTCCCCTGCTTGTACTGTGTTTCGCTTTCACGATCTGCCTAGTAAGTAAATGCAGCGCAGACCCGTAGGACAGCTGACTTACCTGACTTTAGGTGAAATCCGCAACAAGATCTACCGCGAGCTTCTCTGCAACTGGAAGGCCCTACCAACCACAGTCGATGCCTCGTCCATGTCCAGCCTCGAACCCGCTCGCCATGCCATCGATACCGCCATCCTGCGCACGAGCAAGACCGTCTACCGCGAGGCCTACGATGTCATGCTCAAGACCAACCGCTTTGTCAAAGTCACATCGGTGCAGGGGCTGCCGATGCAACTCGTCCTGAACACCTTACGGGTGCCAATCGTGACGTCGCACGGATCCGTAGTCAACAGATTCAAGGACTACGTTCTTGCCATCCACCTCGATACTGCGAGGACCTCAGCCATCCCCGACGACCTGGAGAGCACGCGTCTGGACCCATGCACTCTGATGATCTTGCATCGGGACCTCGGAAAATTATGCCTCGCACTCGCCGATGGAGACGCGTTCACTCGGGGTTTTACTAAAAATCTGCACGTGTCAATAACGGTAGCACCGGTTCTGGCTGGACCGCCGACGAAGCACGCAGCCTCTCTTGAGGACTTCTTCTCCGAGGCGACACAGAAAGCACTCCTAGCACCTTTCAAAGCTCGGCTCCGCGGCTACAAAAATGTCGAGATCAATGGACACGTCGCCCAAAGCCTCGCCCGCGACGTGCGAGATGAGATGGCTCAAGACCGCTGTGCAGACCCCGATCAGATACTTTCAGACTTCGCAGCTGCAAAAGAAAAGGGCTCTCAGCTATTCAAGGACGGGGAAATCGCACAAGCCAAACTTGCTTGGCAGGACGCCACCCTCGACCTGGACAACTTGGTAGAGTCCAGCTCGTGGCCGACACTCGTCGAGCGTGGCGGCGAACGGTTCATCTCCCAATTGGCAGAGCTCTACTTTCTCGCCCGGCTCAACATTGTACACGTCCTGATCAACGCACTCCAAAGTGGTGCACAGAGCGCATTCCTAGCCGGCATGATGGGCGAAGACGCCATGTACTGCGCAGTTCGCTCGCTCAAGCAGGATTATTGGATGAAAGGATACAGATACTTTCCCCCCGAGAAGTACCGTGTAAAGATGTATTATCGAAGTGCTCTACTCCTGCGCGTACAGTATAAGCCTGCAGCGGGAGATATTGCCTTGGAAAACATTAATCGGGCGCTAGCACTGTTGCCAGATGACACGGCGATCCTAAGGGAGAGAGAAAACATCGTGGCCTGGATCGCGCGGGATTCCATGGCGTGAATCATCATAGTATATCATCTGACTCTGTAGCTCTTTCAAACACGCAGGCTACACAGCAGCTGTCCGCTAATCTAGACCTGATTTTGCGAAACAACATGTCCCGGAGATTGAGCGATTGAGAAATTAGATTGATAGGATTGAGCGATTGAGAGATTGAGCAACCCAGAGACTGAGAGATCAAGAGATTAATGAGAAATTGATTATATTGACGCAGATTGATTATATTGCTAATGTGAGCGACTCCGTAGTGTACCACAGACTCACTCTGTTCAGTAGCGAGCAAATTACGTTACGTACTCGCAGAGCGCCCTACGTACTCCGTAGCAACAGGTTCCGTAGGGTATATGCTTTTTCCGAGAACATCTTGACGGCCGTGCAGTGAGTAAGCCCGCGACATTGACTGCTTTGGAGGTGAGGTTCCACTCCCATTAGACGATCAACCATTTCCACCTGCTACGATCACATTCCCTACAGACCAAGCGCTTTTAACATCACTTCAGTGTAACCACTCGAAAAAACAGCAGGCGAAATAAAACATTTTCCATAATCGTTGCTTAGCGTTGACTACATCTTCGGACCTCATCAACCGACTTTCTCTCCCTGTACTGACACTGACTCCCGAAAATCCCCCTCCTCAGTTGAAGCTCACATGGACATGGTCCCAATGGTTCTGCGTAATGTCGCCGCGATCCTCCATGTCGCGCCAGGTCGTCCAAGCGCCAACGCTATCCGATGGGTTCCAGATACGCTGGCCCCAGATAACGTACTTCAGATTCAGAGTTCCGCGGTTGTTCATTACCCATTCGGCGATCTGGCGGCCGGAAATGGTGGCTGTCTGCGTGGTGTCAGGTCTCTCAGTAGCAAGACAAAGATGGATGGCAGAGCTTGGGACGAGGAGAAAAGGCACTTACACCTCCCGCATCGGAGCACATGAGGTCAATCGCCTTCCCGCAACAGTGATCCGACGACGGCGTCGCGCTGCAAGTGCACGCCCGCGTACATCCGATCTCCCTGACGCGTCCCGGGAACTGAGCAACCACCTTCCGCGCGCCGTCCACGGAAACCGCCTTGCATGCGCCCACGGCCGGAATGCTCGGCCCGCTGTAGCCGCCGAAGCCCGTGGCTCCCGAGCTACAGCACTTGAAGGCGCTCGGGCCGGGGCACTGGTTCGACACCGAGGTGCCGGCGCAGTCGCTGCTCCAGCGGCAGTTGCCGCCGCTGCATGAGGGCTTGCTGCAGCATTTTACGTCGGCGGGGTCGCGGGGGCAGCCGCCGGTTATGGTGACGCCGCCGGAGGAGGAGCAGGTTGCTGTGCTGACGCAGACGCCTGGAGGTGGGTGTTAGCAAGTTGAAGTATGTGATGTGAGGTGGGTTGAGGTGAAGCGACGACTAACCTGCAACTCCACCGGAGCCGTAGCAGGGCTCATTGAGGGCAGCCGTGGCAAGCTGCGAGGAAAGCAGCGCAAGAAAGATGCCTTGGAAGAACTGCATCTTGAGCTGAACTGAACAGAGTGATGAATATATAGAAGTCTGGATCAAATCACCTCAGATGTAGCCTGGATAACGCCATCCATTCATCCGCACCAACACTCCCCTTTATACCCATCTTTCTCCCCCATAACCCGCCGTATACCATACACGACGCCCAGCCCCCGCATACGAGCCCTTCCGTCACGGCTGTCCACCCACCCGCCCCAGAAACCGCCGTCAACCGAATAAAACCACTGCACCCGTACCACATGACTACTCATTCCGGAAGCTGCTCGCTTCAACTGAGCTGAGCTGAGCTGAGTTGGTCTACGGGATCGTCCCGAGAATGGAGCACGAGCGAGACGGCGCGGTTGGCGATCTGATCTGGTTCGCGTGTTGTGCAGTGGGGGGCGTCCGTATCGCTCTAATGACCACGGGTGCCTCCTGAAACGGGCCCGTTGATCGCTAGGTCAGCGGCGCAAACGCATTATCTCGTTTCCTCCGTACGGAAGGGATGGGTAGGATATGTGCGACGGTGCGGCTGAGTGTTCTTTATCGTTCTTCGATGAGAATTGCGTAACTGAAATGTACTGTACTACGGGCGATCATGCTTTAGACAGCGGTAAGTGTGCGCGTGCGGGGCACGCTTTGCATCGGAGTGTTCGGATCGGTGAATTTGGGGTTGGAGATTGCCTCGTGTTGAGTCCGGAGGCGTGTGTCGGGGTCCGAGATTCTTGGCGGGCGGTCCCGCAATTACAGGGTGATGGCGTGCAGGTTATAGGACGGGAAGTTCCTCTTCGGTTGTAGAAATCTTGGGGGGAGTTGAAGCGTTGGTAATGCGAGATACGGGGGGTTGTGGGAGTTGTGGTTGGGATAGGCTTCGTTTGGGTTGCTAATCGCATTTGGGCCTAACATTGGCTACGAAAGGGTGAACAGCATATACGAAGACGTGCAAAGACATCCGACCCGCCTACGTCAGTCTGTAACCATGAGTTGAGCAAGTCAGGATGGTGCTACAAGAAAACAACCACCAAAGAAAAGCAAACCTCTCTCGTACCCGGCCGATGGAGACCCTTGAAATATCTCTTCAAGGTGGTATGATGATAATTCTATTGGGTGATATAGCGAGCCGCGGCGCAAAGAAGAAATATGCATTGACGGGTGGTAACGTAATAACATTTGGTTCCGCCGGCCTTAAGTAGTTAGCTACTATTTTATCACGGCAATCTTAGCTTCATGGTTCAAGGCACGACGTAGCGCGAAACTCACTCCGAATAGTGATACCAAAATGGCACAGTTTCTCTGTACTCAATAGCTCGAGCAAACTACACGTGAGGGCCGAACACGCGTCTTCCGAAGACTCATAGCCGTATTGATGCAGCGAGTATACATAGCACTAGAATCATTTTAGCATTAGAAGACGTTCGTGCATGTTCTGGCCTTCTGGATAGTAAGCGTAAATCTAGCAGTCTTGATAGTTATGCACTTCCGACTGATCTTTTTGCTAGTGGCTTAACAGCAGAAGAAAAGACATGTGCTTGAAGACACGTCCCCAAGAGCCAAGCCCTCAGCATACAGAAAAGCGGCAGATACCGGTGATGTGAAAGCAGGTTTCTCGTGGATATCATCTGACGGTCTGCTAAGCGAAGCTCAGAGTGTATTGTGTAGCCGTTTATTGGATGCGAGAATAACGTGTTAGTCCTTCTGAGGTTCATTGGACAAGTAAAGTATTGAAGAGTGGCAATGATAGTGTTCAAGGGTGCTGTCATAGAAAGCAAACGAATGGGAAGAACAGGTTGTGGAATGTGCTAAGTGTTGGGCGGTCGAGTGCGGTAAGCCCCGTGGAACCGAGTCCAGGCTTTAAGAGCTGATGTTGCGATGCCAATGAGCGCGTACATATTGGAGTCGGCGAATCGTACTTTCCGGACGGTAACGTCGATGTGTTTTTGGTGAATGATAGACGAAATAAGGCGTTCACTACAAACTATTCCATGTATTGCGGACCTTCGCACTGTTGATATTTAGTATACCATAGAAGTGTAGAAAAGTATACAAAGCCATCAAACAAACACAGTACCGCGTGCCGGGAAGCCCATATATCAAAACCAAATCGATATAGTAACCCATTTGCAAGGTCTCACTAATCGCGTGAGATGTGGGAAGCTCCATAATTAACAACACGAATCGTCAGTTAACAAGGCTTACCAGTGATGTAACTGAGATCAGAGGTTAATAGAGCCGAAGGAGTGACGAAAGAGACTGAAGCGTGAAACATACTGGCTGCATTTCGCACATACACTGGCTAAGTAACAGATGTCTCAAAATGATTTTACACGTTCTTTTAGAAGAACACAGGACGCGTCTCCCAGTCCAAGTGATGAGTGTTGGAAGCTGATCAATGGGATGGTAAAACTCTGTAGGTTAGCAACAGACAACAGAACACGAGTGACTGGAGTGCAAAAGTACACAACGGGTCGTTGAAAGAGGTCGTTTGTATAGATAGCAAGCCGTATCGAAAGTTAACATAAACGCTAAAAGAGGCATGCAATTTTTGTCTCGTGCGCTTGAATATACAGGAATCAAAACTTTTGAAGTAACGGTCTATTGGACAAAAAGGAACAAAGAAGCTTAAGAAAGAAAATCCGTAGACAAGGGTAGAAGATGGAAGAGAAGAAAAGGCATTGAACGAGGCGCAAGTAAGGATACAGAAGAAAAGAGTTAAGATATGTACAGAAACGACGAAAACTGGCTGGAGGTAGGAGATTTGGGCGACGAGAATTGAGGGAAAAGACAAGATGCTAAAGAGCTTGTGAGAAATATAAAAAGATAGGTGGCTTGCACCCCGCCTCTAAGCCACAGTCCCACCACCCTAGGCGTAGGATGAGACAGTGACTAGCCCAGATAAGCGAGCTGAAAGTTAGGCTAGTCTTGCCCAACACCGTACGCGATTCTTGCTTTATCCGAAGATTTTCTCGAATAAGTGGGCCGTTATCCGTGTTGGCTGGGGTAGTTGGTTGGGCTGAATGAACATCGGACCAAAGCTCCGCGAAGAGATCAATGTTGAGAATTGTAGACACCATACACCCGCTTTCCTTCTAGATAATTCTGCAGGCCAGTGGCGGTAAAAGTGAAGAAGTGGAATGAAAAAGGTCGAGCCATAGCGAAAGAAAGTAAACGAGCGATTGGGAGATTCATGGTCCATGGAAACGTGGTGACTGTGGTCCAGAGTTGTTTGCAATCGTTTATCCCGAACTTAAAGATGCGCCAGAACTGGAAGTCGGAGTCCCACCACTGGAGGAACATGAATGGCCGTCCATCTTAGGTTGTCCACAGGATGGACACCTGGGCGGGGGAGGGAATGAGCTTTGCACGATGCCCATGATGCTGTTGACAACTGCGGTAATCTGCGTAGCGAGATGTATCGTGCCAGTGATGTGATATAGCGGTGCCAGCAGAGGATGAAGATAAAGACTGAAGATTTGAGAAAAGAAATGACTTGAGAGGGGACTCGGAGGCAACTCAATTGACTGCAACGAGGAGAAGGCGCTGGCTGTTGTTTGGTGTGTCTAGCCATGCCGCCAGACGGGGAGAGATATATAGATACTCACTCTCTCTTCATGGACACGGCTCTGAGGGCTATCTCCAAGTATGCTAGCGGGCCCTCGCCAGCTGAATGTCACGTTGTGGACAGTCTAAGACATGGTCTCTGAGCTGCCATGTTGCACACCTGGTCGGCCGAGATATGGGTGCAAAAGCGTCTGGACAGCTTCGCCACAACCACCAGTTGAAGGAGTCCGTTTTCGCGTTGGCGAGCGGGCGAGTGGGCGCGATATTCGAGGACGACTGAATCGGGGTCAGCAGAGGGGCCAAGAGTCGAGGTGAGCACGGGCCGAGCAGGGTGCAGCTAGTACGTATCAGGCTTAGACGCGGCGCGGGCCCTGCGGACGTCATTATTATTATCCGTCTCTTGGTCAACGGGTCAACCACTGTAAGCGCCTTCAGCCTCGACAGCTCGACCTTCGCGCTGCAACACCACCACGCACGGCCGCGAGAAGATGCCCAGCAATGGCTCCGTCTGCAAGTGACACTCTGACGCTCGTGAGCTCGCTGCTCCTGCGCGCCAGCATCTGGATCTTCCTGCGCTGGGTGAGTGCACCCGCGACCTGGAGCTTCCGCAAAGCTTCGCCGCCAAACCCCGGCAAGCTCTGTGCTGACCTGCGACCTAGATACCCACCACTGTTAGTCTGCCGTCGACTAGTACATCTGGTCCCGCTCAGCTGCACAGGGTTGCTAACGCCCGTGTCTTAGATCGTGCCACCACTGGCCACCGCGCTCGCTCTCGTCTACGTGCCGTCGTTCTTCGTGAGCTTCCAGGACACAGCGCTCTACAAGGTCATATCAGATGAGCTCGATATCATAGTCAAAGAAACAGTTGGCCGCGGCGACTCCACCCCCAGCTCCTCGGGAGAGGTAGAGCTGCTGGACGGTGCCGTGGATGGCCCGCTGGAAGAGCTTGATGTCCAGGAAACCATCAAGTATGAGGAGCGCGAGCCTAAAGTAATTAGAACATTGCTCACAGGCCTGCCGAGTCCGTCCTCTGCACTATGGAGTTGGATCACCTTCGGTATCAACATGGCTCTGTTGACCATGGCTCTGGACGTCGTGTACCGCGCTCCAGTGCTGCATCCATGCCATAATGCATCATTCGGACGCGTCGGATACGTCTCGGATAACAGCGCCAACATCCTAGTGCGAGAGCCGTATGCCTTCGACGTCAAGGTTCTATATCGTTCAGTAGACGAGCAGCCTCGCTCGTGGATGCATAAAACCCTCGCAGCAAGCAAGCCGGATTATTGGCTGACCAATGACACCGACTTCACCTCAGTAGTCAAAGTGGATCATCTGCGTTCGGATACGCCATACGAGTATGTTATTGAAACTTCTAGCGGCAACGTGACGGGCACATTCACTACTGCACCCCGACCAGGCCACATATCCTCATTACGCGACAACAAATACACCTTTGTGCACTCCAGCTGCATAAAGCCCCGCGTTCCATACACGCCTTTCCAGCATCCTCTTGAATTTCCGGGGTTGGCACACTTGGCCCGATGGCTGCCTGAGCTGCGGCCGTATTTCATGCTATTTCTGGGAGACTTCATCTACGTCGATGTTCCTCACCGGCTGGGTAAGGATGCCGAGGACTATCGCCGGGAATATCGCCAAGTGTACTCGTCACCGTCATGGCCTGCTGTAGGCAACGATTTGCCATGGATTCATGTGATCGACGATCATGAAATTGCGAATGACTGGAGTGACAACACCACTGGTCTGTACAGCGCAGCATATGACGCCTTCACTCACTATCACGCTGCGCCTAACCCCCCGGCGCATCGACACGGTGAGACCTACTTTAGCTTCACGCAAGGACCTGCGCAATTCTTCCTCATGGACACTCGACGCTATCGGAGTCCTGCGAATAAGGACCCCCATGACCAATCTAAATCAATGCTTGGTGAGCACCAACTCGCAGACCTACTCGCTTGGATCCGTAAACCGGCCCCTCGAGGCGTCCATTGGAAGATTATTGTCACTGGCGTTCCGTTTACCAAGAACTGGAAGTTTGGTTCCGAAGACACATGGGGCGGGCACCTCGTGGAACGTCGCAAGATCCTTGAAGCTGCGTGGGATCTCAGCTCCGATGGTGGGGTCGGAGTCGTAGTCCTCAGCGGCGACAGACACGAGTTCGCAGCTACGTCTTTCCCGCCACCAAAAGACTCGAAGTGGCCAATCAGTGCAACGGTCCACGAGTTCAGCACTAGTCCCCTGTCGATGTTCTACCTTCCTTTCCGGACATATAGCGAGATTGACGAGGAGGATGTATGCATCAAGTACCTGCCCGACGGAAATAACAAGTTCGGCGCAATCGAAATCACCGCGCCTCCAACCAGTGAGCAGAGTCTGCTGAACTATCGCTTGTTCATCGACGGCAAGGAGTCTTGGACTCACGTCATTTCGACTCCTCCGACGCGTGACGGAAGCCATAGAGCAAAGGACGCCGTGTGGGGATAGCACTGAGACTTGTCACACGATATTTACGGCGTGGTGGGATCAACAAAGATGGTGCGCCAGGGCCGGTTTGGAAACTGTGCATTGCACGTATCCTTGGAAACGGGCAATTGTAGGCGCTGTGGTGGACAAATCGACCGGGTCGATGTAATTTGGGACATGACATAGGGCGTGGTGTTCTTCCTTCCGGGGCTCCCTGCCACTTGGGCTGTAGCATGCATTGGTAACCATCCGTTACTGCGGCACAGTCCCAGCTATTCCATATCTCCTAGCTAATTTCTCCGGCTACTCTAGGCGAGTGTTTTTCTGGGGTTTTTTCTGGGTTGGGTGGCCATGTAGGTAAATTTAGACGGAAATCCAACACTTTTTCCAATAGCTGCAGGGTAGGGCTGACGGCACCGCCACGACGCCACTGCCGCCTCGGGCGCCACTGTGGCTCATGCGCGCGCGATTCGATTCGCGAGCTTATTCTTGCTGACTTGGGAGGGCTGGCAGCAGGGTTTGTGTGGACTCTCCCGACGGCTCGAGAAGGGAGCGGGCCCTGGGTCAACCTGGATGGAGTTCCGGCGTCGGGGTAGGGGAGCGTAGGGTAGGGTACAGAGGTGTGTAAGCAAACGGTATGTGGGTAAGCAAACGGTTTTGCGGCTCTGCGGCTCGCTTATGCGTACCTGCGTGTGCATTGTGCATTGTGCATGGACCTGGGCTGGGGCCGGCTCGACTTTCTTGTGTTGATTCGAGGCGCGGTTAAGATTTGCAATTGCTTGCTTGCTTGCTTGCATGCTTGCAGGGCTGAAGTATCGGATTGGGTTGCCGGGACGCACGATCGATACAAGCGAGCCTATTGCGGGAATGGTTGCGAGAGAGATGCGGGGACCGGATCAACATCAGACCAGCCACCGGGCATCAAAGATGATGAGGGTGCTCTGATTCCGCGGGTTTGAAGGAAGGAAGGGCAAGTGGCTGGCTGCTGAACTGGACTGGGCGGCGACGTCGGCGCATAAGTGCACGATTTGCTGCATTCGATGAATGGGTTTGGGGCACCGCATTTGATGGTTGGTGCGGTGGAATGGAGGAAGTCGGAGTAGAGTAGAGTTGACTTGACTTGACGCGACGGGCAGGTGAGAGATGGATGGCACGCACGCTAGACGACTGACCTTCCCGGAATGGAGATTGTTTGCTTGAGTCTATGAGGGAATGTTGTTGTCGAGTGGGGGCAATTGAGCCATGCATATGCTATGCGTTCGTTGACCACGGAGCTGAGGTTTGGCTGGGTAGATGCCAGTTTGTGTGTGTGGTGCGAGTTGACATGTCAATAGTCATCGACTGGTTACATGGGGGGAGCACCAGCAAAAATCGGTCGAGTGGACACAAACTATGATTGATCTTGTATTGCATTGCATACATGGCGATATCACGTCCAGGTTTAGAAGGAGATCAGACTACCAGATTGCTTGCGGAAGTTGTCACGGTCTGCTCGCTGCTCGGATAACGTCTGTGTCGTTAGGAGCGGTATTCTGCATGAACAAGGTCGGCGCTTTGTCAACGGCAAGCAAGTTCCGCCAGATGCCTCTTTTACAAGTGGTGGCCATCGTATTGAAATTGCTTCTTAGCAGCTCCCCAGAGTTCCCTTGCGTCAAGGCATGAGCACCCGGGTGTTGGAGACCTTCGAGCGGACACGATTTCCGGCAGTATGGTCAACAATCCAATCGCAGGGATAGGAGCCTATTTGAGGCTGTTGGTGGAGAAACCCGAGAAAACTAGGCACGCATCAAGCCTAGATAGAGTCCGAACCCTAGGCGACGATTTCGGACTTGGAATAGTACCCTACAAGTCTATTTTGGCGAGCGCAATACAACGTAGTGGCGACCTACAGTAGGAAGTCAAGCGGACGGTGTTTCGGCCGCTGCCCACCGACTCGCACGGGATAGAAGCTTCAGAGAGGATTGCTGGGGCGGAAAGTAAAATAGGCGCATGGATTTGAGTGGAAGGTCTTAGACGAAAGCCACGTGGGAAACCCATAAGCGTCAAAGCTTAAGCCGTTGAGGTTGAGAAATGTATGGATTTAGGTTACGGATCGACGACAGGGTCGTTGTTGCCGGCGACAGGGTATCAAGTAGGCAAATTCCTAGAAAGGGCAGGCTGTACCTAGCGCTTACACTCATTCAGCCGCATGGGCTAAGCTTTTGCAGCGGCGTGCCTTTAAGATCTGTTGTGCAATGGGGCCAAATACAACGTCACAGCAGCGAAGTTCAACCCCACCTTTTTCTCGCAGTCTCTTCATCTGCCTCGTTCCATTCCCTTGGAAGTGTCGCAAAGACCAGGTAGGATGTATGTGTCTTCAGCTCAGGTTCCGTCCGGTGGACTAGTCGACCCTCTTTGAATAGCTCTCTGATTTGAAGGTCCTTCTTGGCACGCTCTAGCCGGTCAAGTTTCGACGGAGGCAGACCCTCAAACTTGGCTCTTGTCCTCTCTTCTCCTTCTGCTGTGTTCGCTAGCAATTGTTCACCCCGCTTCTTCGCCTCCGCTCGGCGCATCACTTCTTCTTGCTTCTCTTTCTGAAGGCCATGGAAGACCTTAGCGCGCTCTTCAACGTCACGCAATCGTTGCACTGCTTCTACTACGGTAGCAGCGTTCGGATTTGCATTACGAAGCCCCTCTTCTTGTAAACCGATACGCTCACGGCGTACCTCAAGTCGCTTCGACATGATTTCAACCATGTCGATCTCCAACCAGCCCAGAGATCGCATCGCCGAGACAGTTTTTGTGACTTGTTCAATGCACGGGGAGAAGGTGCATATGTGTACAGGCTTGTTGGGATTTAATGGAGAGCGGAAGACTTCAGTTGCGAGCTGTGGCATTACAGATGCCTCGGCATCTGGTGTTGATGGGTCAGATGATGCAGTGACTGATTTGAGTACTGCAGCAGAGGGCGGAGAACGTGCAAGATGCTTCAATGCAAGCCAAGGGGCAGGGAGGTCCAAGAATATCGCGTTGGCGTTCGGTCCTTGATCATTCCTTCCATCTGAAGGGAGACAAAAACCGTCTTGGTAAACATCTCGGTTGGTGACGGTTACTAATGCGCTCAACCCGTGCTCTTCAATCTCAGTCTCCAGCTGCTTCGCCCTTGGGGCATGATACTCAAAGCTGTACACGCCACCATATTGCTTGAAACCTTTTTGCCTCTCAGCGCTGTCTGGCTCGATTCCGTAGTCTGTTCCATTGAGGTCGTTTGGCTGGTATTCTCCGCTGGGATAGCCGTTGAAGATGGCTCTGACGGCCGCATGCGTGAAGCTACCACTGCCTGCGCCTGCCTCGATGATATGATCTCCTGGCCGCACGCGAAGCCTTTGTAGAATGTAACTGTAGTCGGGCGTATAGACCACCTGTGTCCGGTGAGGGAGGCATAGCGTCCATGTCTCTGGTGAGGGAGGTATCAGGTGCGCAAAGCCACTGCTAGCTGTCTCCGCCTTGACTACATCGCCTCGCACCTCGCTCGATTCCGGGACTGGAGCGTCTCTTCCCTCCTCGGTAGGCCCCCTCTTCCGCTTCTTAGATTTTGAGCTCCTCGAGCCAGTATCCACTACTGAAGCAAGAACCTGCGACCCCCATGGTTGTTTGATGAGAGTGCTATGTGGGAAAGATCCGAAACGAGTGTTCTCGACCTTGCCCTCTTTGTAGTCGGCATCCGCAGTAGACGAGAGTACTGTGGGGATAAGATGGTCGCGTCGCAATTGGATGATGCCGAGGCTGTTTGGCGCCGAGTGCGTGCCAGGATCGAAGAATGGGGAGGGAGTTGGAGGAGAAGGCGCCATCGAGGCGTTGTAGAGATGCGTCGACCCGGGAGGTGAGCTGTTTGTGGTAGCAGTCGCGAACAGACGTGAAGGTAAAAATTTGGCGGGGAGCTCTTCCACCGGCAGTAGCGGGGATCGCCAAGACATTAGCGAGCAGGGGGTGACACGATTTCGGGACGCCTTCGTCCGGACTCTCTCGTCATCCACCTTCATGAACATACTGAATTTACGAAACTCGCATGTTGTACCTTGAGTGAGGGGATACGTAGTTTGCCTCAAGAATTTGTCGGTTGCTGACAAAGATACTTGGAGGGCTGGTAAAAGGGTGCATCAAGAAGCTGCCAAAAAGTGGAGGAGTAGAGAAGAAGTAGATCAAGTTCCACAATAACTACCCGAACAGAACTGAGGTGTATTTGAGAGTCGCCGTTGAAGCACGAGATTCTGGCCGTTAAGGTGTCTTTGCATAGCCTTGTCACTTGCTAATTTATGTGGCAGCAATCTAGATTCTAGAACGTTTATGTCTTTGACAGAGGGAATAGCTTCTGCATAAGTGGGATAAACATTTGACCGCTACTACGCTAACTATGCTAAACGCTGGAAATGCCGAGAATATAAAACGCTACAATGCTACAACGCTAAAATGCTAAAATGCTCAGTTGATGGAAGAAGGATGACATGCTGTTGATCATGGCGAAGCAAAAGTGGGTATCCGACGGAAATGCAGTCTGGCAGAAGTTTTACAAAAGAGATGATACAAGAAGCCCAGCGCATTACAACGATACTAAAGAAGAAGAGTGGGCCCAACGAAGGGAATGGGAAGACAGTCCCGCTACTGCGGTGGATTAAAACTCCACCTCGTGTTCCGACTCGGGCCCGCAAAAGTTTGAGCCTCGACATCGTATACCGCGGGCCCGGGGCCAGTCATAGGGCCCTGGAAAGGGAACTGAAAACTCCCCCGCATCTCCCTACTTAACGGCGATGGCGCAGGGTGCGCAAATCTGTCATCTCGCGGCGATTCATGAGGGAAAAACTGATGGCTCAGGTTACTCGCTATGCGCCGATGCGAAGATGAGTTTTGAGTGGATGTTGGAGGTGGGAAGAGTTGCATGCTGTGTGCGGTCAAGGTACTAGGGAAGCGGTTGTGTATAGGCGTGTGGGGGAACAATTGCTGGCTCAGGGTGCTCGCTGGGCGCTGGTGCTCCGACAATGAGTATTGACTGGGTGATGGAGGTGGGAAGAGTTGCATACTGTGCGCAGTCAAGGTACTAGGGAATCGATTGTGGGTGGGCGTGTGCGGAAAGGAGTGTTGCGTTGCCGCAGGGCTGGGCACCTGTTGATGCCCGTCCATAAGGCCATCTAGGGTTGACGCTCGGACTTCATGCCGTAGACTCGAGCCGGCTATCGATCCGCGGGACCAGGCTCGGAAATGGCTCGACACTTTACTTGCAAGACGTTGGTGTTTCGATACCGAAAGGGTGGACATCCGGATCGTGGAGCGCTTCTCCTTATCGTTGCCGCCACCCCATTTGAAGCTGCTAACAGAGCCAGACCATTTGCGGTTGTGGCTGAGTGCGTGGAATAGTTTGCTGCGTCGCGCTTCGGGTTTTGCAGTTGCGAAGACCCGGCTGCGGCGGCCACCGCGTGGGAAGTTCTTTGCGGCCGCGAGCCAAACGCGTGCGCGGGTGCTATCGGTCGAGGAGCGAGACGGGGTTTCTAGGGCGATGTTTACGGTCATCAAACTGTCTCGCTTTCCAGGCCTGCTAATATCGCCCATGGCCGCGTTGTATGTAGGTGGCGGTGTTTCGTTGCCGTTTTTGAGGCGGGTAACAAAGTCTCGCTCTGCTCTTGATAGGCCTGTAATAGGGACATGGATGGGGATGGAATTACTTATGGAAATTGGTGTGGCGTTGCGTGAGTGGTGATGGTGTTTGCTGGCTGCTTCTTTCATGTAGTCGTATATGGTGTGAGGCCTTTTCGTGTAGAAGGCGCTACGGAGGACAATAAACATTAAAAGAATTACGATCGCTCCCTCCATCGCCGGTCCTACAAAATGCCAGGCATAGGTGCCGTTATATTGCGGCTTCGAAGGTGTGCGGCTTGCTGGTATAGGCATTGGTCCGGGAAATTGTACGTTTGACTTCTGGTTGGGATTCATGATCGTCGCTGGTGTCGTTGTTACGGCTTCTACAATTTCAGCCCCTTCTGCTTCGGCTTGTGAGAAGAGAAATGACTTCCCATCAGGGCGATCGGTATTTAGGAATGGGAAAGCCGTTGTTAAGTTGAAAGGGCCTGTATCTGTGGTACCAAAGGTGCAGATGGCGGCTGACACACCCTCTGGAAGTGGGTTCATAACATGCTCATCTTTCTCTTTCATCTCGAAGCTGTTCTTCCATATGCTCGTGCTTGGTCCCATTTTAACTGTCCTATGGTCAGCGAAGCACTAAAAGTAAGGAGAGGTAAACTCACAGTTGTTGCATGCATCCCATACTTTCGCGCCAGCGTACTTTTCGGTACAGGTCAAACACCAATGTATGCGCTGTACATTCTCTGCATCCTGGGTGTGTGGGCCTTGGGCGGTGCCTCGCAAGTCGATAGTGTCATTGCGGTAGACTGGCTTCGATCCAAACCCTTGGTTTGGATGGGAGGATGTCACTGCTGCTCGTATGTATTTGGCGATCGAATCGTCGAGGTCGACTTTCTCGACATTGATCTCTCGAGGTGGGTTAGAGCCCGAGGCAGGTGGAAAATCCCAGCGAAGCGGATGCATTTCTCGTCGATGGGAGAACCCCAGTTTTTTGGATTGGGATAACTTCGCGTTGATTGTTCGTGCGCGGCCCTCACAATATGTATCAAACGCCGCTTTGTCCTCCGGAGTATGTCATCTCGCCTACCAGAGTCAACTCATTTATTGGCCGATTGTTTTGTCTGGGCTGGTGCCATGAAACACCACGTTCTCTCGTATCAGCCAAAGTCTTAGCTGCCTAAACGGCTTTCCGGGCATAGCCTTTCGTCAGCTCCGGGCAACAATGTAACCCTACCATCACTCGGCTCCCAGACAAGAATCAACCTGTAGGTGTTGCTCTCCGCGCATGGCTTTTCCCACATAGTGTTCTTTTATGACTGCTCATCGTTCATCTGTCATCGAACGGCCTCTTCGATCAAGCCATACGTCCGATGAGGGAATGGCTGCGTGTGTTTCCGAGTTATGGCTAGGCGTCCAATAGGACTTGCTAGATGAAAGGATTCCTGTTGGGCACCCCGGGTCATGAACGGACCATCCTGTTATTTAGTTCAGTGGCTGTGCTGTACTAGATCCGTAGGCGGAGAGTTAGTTTCGAAACACGGACTTGGAGGCTTACCGGACATGAAGCTTGGCAACATCCCGAGCAGGTCTTTTGTCACGAAGCGAGTGTAAGAAGGTATGTACGTAAATGACAAACTGTAACAGCTGCTAATATTAGCTACAACGTAGATGTTTGTTAGTCATGAAGAGAGCTGGTTTAGCATAAATGGTCATAACGACTCGCCACCGTATCAGCTATGCTGTGAGCATATTGTATGATTGCCGTTGGCACAACGTGAACGCCGAGTAAGAGAAAGTATACAGCAAAGAACGCAAAAGACATTGACGTGGGTATAGTGAAGAAAGGTGCCCCGATATTGGAGCTGGGCGAAGAGCATGTTATATAGTACAGCAACGGACCCCGTGTTCTGGCTCGTACCTGCATCACAGATATTGAGTAATACACAGATAAGAAGAAGGTACTGTTTGAGGTGATTGATTGTGGAATTTCTCGCGTGCAATACGGAGATCTCTTGCAAACCGTTGTTGGCAGATACGATGCGCGGGGCTTCGGCTAAGAATCTGCGCAGGTGCTAGATTCGACGGCTCTTGGAAAATGAGCTGTAACTAGATGTGAGGGCAAGCGAATGCTGAAAGTACGGAGTAGGGGAGCAGAGGTTAGAGAGAGTTGAAAAGAGTCTCCCGAGGTCGTCCGCAGTGACCTGGCCTGGGCACCCCGCACTAACCTTAAACGCGTTGGAGATGCTTGGCAAACAAACAACTCGTGAACTCTACAGCGAAGTAGACCGAACCCACACAACCATCACAGCACAATTCTTATCGGCTGCGCATACGGACTATGAACAATGCCGCGATCGTACTCCTCCCACAGCGCGAGCCCGACGTCATACCGGCCCCGGCGACGTAGCCCGGCGCGACGCCCTGCCTCTCCAGTTGGCTCGCAATATGAGATGGACATGGACGCATTGGGCCTGGAGTCGACTCTCGATGCAACCGGACTTGAAGATGATCACAAGCCGAAAGTGGACGTGGTGGACACCAGCGACATAGAAGGCCCGGAGGACTTTACGATGAACATGACCTACTGGATGACAACCGACCTGCCCGCCGCGCAGATAAAGTCTCGAAAAGAAGCGAATGTGCGGGTAGAGGAAATAAACGCGGATGCGCCGCTGGAATCAGACCAGGCGCATAACTCGACTGAAGAGGGCACTCACGAGGTGCTGGAGAGCTCAGCGAAAGAGGATGCCGACATCGACTCAACGTCCCCTACTGTGCGCGTCAAGGGGACGACTAAGAGCCGCCAGACCAGTAGGGCATCTTCGGAATCGTCGATGGAGAATGAGGAGAAGGTCAGGAGCTACTTGAGCGCATTGCCTGATAGCGACCTTGGCGATGCTTTGACTTCAACGCCGTTGAGGGTATCCAAGCACAACACTCTTCAAGTACCCAACGCTGCTGCTCCGAAAGCGCGATCGTTACAAGCCACTGTCGAGGACTACGATACGCCGCGTAAACCCACACAGGAGACCGTCATTCACCACCCAACCGCACACGCCACGAATGATCATACCGAGGGGCCGGATGCAATGCGATGCCGGATCGCCGAGCTTCAGTCTTGCCTAGACCAATCTCAGCTTGCGTCCAAAACCCGAATCACCGAACTTGAAACCATACTGTCTTTTAACCGATCGGAGCTGGACGACATGCGTAAGGATGGCTATAAGCAAAAGGAAATCATCGCTGGCCTGGAACGAGATAAGGAATTGCAGAGAGAAAGCATGAAATCTGCCCAGACATCCTTTACGAGTCAGCTACGGGCGCAACAAGACGAGCTGAATGCTAAGATACAAGAATTCGGCGCAGAACTGCGTTTGCAGGGTCTAGCTAAGCTTCGGAACCAAAACGCAGAGTTTGAGCAACACCTGAAAGCGTTAGAAGAGTCCAAGCGGATGGCAGATGAACAAGCGAGGGCCAAGGAACAGCTCCTCGAGCAGGTGAAGGCTGAGTTGGATCAGCTTAGGCATTCAAAACAGGAAGAGCTGGAGATTGCCAAGAGATCCCACACCCTGCAACAACAGCAGAAAGAGCAAGAGTTCACCAGGGAATGTAATGAGCTGCTCAAGAGGCTCTCTGCGTTGCAGACTCGGGGAGATGACCTCCAAGCCGACCTTACAAAGGCCACGGCAGAGGCTAAATCTGCTCGGGAGGAAGCACAAGCTGCTACAGCCCTCAACACAACGGCCCAAACACCAAGCGACGACCACTCCCCTATGATCTCTGCTCTAGAGTTACGCATTCGCTCCTTACAATCTGAGCTCGATTCTTCCCGCGCCGAAGTGTCTGTCAGAGACGAGCAGCTGCGACAAAACACCAACCTGAAAAGCCGCCTTGAGACGGTTCAATCTCAGCTCCGAGAGTCGACTGCGGAACTGGCGAAGAAGGAGGAAGAGCTACTTCAAAGTGCAAATTCAGATTCTCGAATGCAGGACTTGCAGCGTCGGCTGAACACGTGCCAAACCCAGCTCAAAGCCGCTCTCATTGATTTAGATACAAAGGAGGAGCAACTGGGTAGAAACATAGACCTTGAGTCTCGACTACAAGCGCTTCGGATGCAATTAGAATCCTCCCGGGCCGATGCAGCAGCCAAAGATCAACAAATTCTTCGCCACATCGATGAACAGGAACGCCTAGACCAGCAGTTGAACACTGCAAGAGGTCGCATTGAGGGATTAGAAACGACGATTTCCACCCTCCGCCAGCAACTTGCTGAAGAGCACCATGCGAGCGCTAAGGCACGAACGGCCGTTGAACGACTAGAAAAAGATCTTGAAGATACCACCGAGCGCCTACAAACAACCCGTGCAGAGGCAGACCGGCGTGCCGCGGATCTGGAGAGGCGGCTCAGCAAAGTCAAAGAGCTGAAAGCCGAGGCGGAAAACAGGTCAAAGGAGCTCCAGTCCCAGTACGAGGAGCTAGTAGAAGACAACGAAGCGAAAATGGTAGACGTACGCTCCAAGGCCGAGGATGCAGTGCGCAAAGCCGGAGCCCTCATTGAGCACGAGCGGGCCGAGAAGAGAAGGCTGGCTAAGCAGCTGAAAGCATCCCAGAGCGAAGCCGAACAGCTCCGCACCGAAGCCGCGCAGCAAACAGACGCAGCAGAAGAACAGTCATCGTCAGCGTCGTCCTCGGACGAAAGCTGTCCGCCATCCCCCATGCCCAACGCAAAAGACACAGAGATCGCAAACCTACACACCCTCCTCCGCAAACAAGCCTCCGCCATCAAAACCCTCAAATCCTCAACATCCTCCCTTCGCAAAGAAAACGCGCGTCTGAAATCCGACGCCGACGCTTTCGCTGCCGCCGATACCGAGCCCGCCATCGACCTACAAGCCGCGCTCAACACCCTCCGTCTCGACAAAGACGACCTAACCGCCGAGCTCGCCGCCCTGCGTGAAGAAAACACGCGCCTGAACACACAGATCGAATCCAGCCGCGAGGACTTCGACGCCGTCAACAAGGCCATGGACGAGCGGCTCGCGGCCATGCTGAGCAAAGCCGTCAAGGAGCGCGCCAAGCTGGTCGTGGGCAAGCGCGACGAGCAGTGGGCGGCGGGCGTCGCGAAGGTGCAGGCCGAGCGCGACGTCTTGGGCAGGGTGTTGCTGAGGGAGTGGGGCAGGCAGGAGGTCGGGGGTGCGCGCGAGGGCGAGAAGCAGCCGTATCGGTATCAGTATGTTAAGCGGAGTTGATTGAGGCTGGGGCTTGAGCCTGAGCGCGGCGTTTATGAGAGGAGTCGCGTTCTCGGGTTGTGAAGGGGAGGTATATTGGCTTGGCGTGTGACTTAGTGTACGATTCGACGATGTGATGAATGGGTATAGCGTTCTCGCATTCCTCTAGCGTTGTTCTTATTCATACTTTAATGGATCCAGTATCTTCTTTCTAAGCATTGCCGTACTCCCATACGGCGCACACGCCTCCAATGTCCCCTCTAGTTCGTTTCAATTGCTCCTCCCCACACCCCCCAACCCACCGCTTTTCCGTACCACCACCCCCCGTAACACCTCTCCCTCACAACAAGCCCTTCCGCGCCAACTCGATCTTCCGCGCCGTCTCCCCATCCCGATACCCGCCCTTGGACGCGCAAATCGCAATCCCAGCCCCCAGCTCCACCTTGTCCTCGACGGCTTCCCAGGCGCAGGGGCAGTGGTGCGGGAAGTGCACGCATGAGAGCGTGCCGGGGCAGAGGTAGTTTGTGCAGTGCGCTGCGTCGGGCGTGTTAGCCAGTGTTTGTAGGGCATGCATGCATGCATGGAGGAGGAGGCGATGTGATGTAGAAGTAGAAGTAGAAGTGGAAGTAGATGTAGATGTAGATGAAGGTAACTTACCGCCTTCGTACTGCGCCTGGTACCAGCTGCTATCGCTGCGCACGTTCTGCTGCTGCTGCTGCTGGTGCCCACCACCGCCGCCGCCGCCGCCGTTGAACATCTGGTCGAAGAAGCCGAATTGCGCGTGTGCGCCCAGAGCGAGGAAACTGAGGACTAGGGAGAGGACGGTGCTGAGGCGGGGCATTGTAGTGGTGGTTGTCTGTGTGGGGTTTTGCGCGAGGCGGACGGATCGTGCGTGGTGTAGGGATTTGGTGAGATTGGTGAGACGTGTTGGCATGTCCGGCGATGATGCTGATGTGGAGCTTAGCTTACGCACAAACCGCACAAACACGCCAAGATTCTCGCCTGCTTGGTAGCTTTTTGCGGAGGCAGAAAAGCGCTTCGCCGAAGAACACCACCAACCACCACCACCACCGCAAACTTACCTTAACTTCGACACTGCACCAAAGCGCACACTGTGAGCGCAATACACGCCCACGCACCCTCTTTCCCAGCTCCAACACCACACTCCACCCACGTACGCCAAGTCCGCAGCCCAGCCCCCTCCCCTCGCGCTCAAATTTTTTTTTTATATATATAACCACAAAGCTAACCTTCCGCGCGCCCCCGCAGCATGCATCTCATGTACACGCTCGACGGCTCGGGCAAGCGCCAATACACGCTGAACAAAGTGGTCGGCGGCGAGGTGGCCAAGAGCGCGCACCCGGCGCGGTTTTCGCCCGACGATCGGTACTCGAGGTACGCAGTCACGCAGATACGCAGATGCGCTGGGATTCTCTTTTTTGGGGAAGATGGAGAGAAAAAGAGGTACTGGCTAACTGGATTGGTGGGAACAGGCACCGCGTTACGATCAAGAAGCGCTATGGCTTGATGATTACGCAGCAGAGTAAGTGGATGTGTGGGTTTGAATACTGGAGAGAGGGAGGGGCTAATTTGTGGTGTAGAGGATAAGCATGTGCTCGGGCAGTAGAGCGGAGACGAGACGAGACGACACATAGCAGGCGAAAAGATAGGAGGTGGTTGAAGAAGTCAGTGCTGGCTGTATGAATGGCGTTATTGGTGTCCTGGCGAACTACTTCAAAAGCTGCGGCTCCATGGTGAACAGGGTTTTGTTCGTTTTGTGGGATTGAGAAGATTCGTGGCTACGCCGATACCTAAGTACCTTGGGCCTGGACCGAATGGAAATCCCTTCAAAAACTTCACACTCCACCACTTTTATGTCTTCCGGTCGGACAGCGCTCACAGTACACAACCCATCTGCGCCTCCAAGCTACGCCAGTGCCAAAAGATGCGCGACTCAAATTCTTAACTAATCACGTCGTCAAGCTGCAATTCCTTACACTTGATCAGTTTAGGACGACCTGGAGAGGTGTACAGTTTTTGGCATGGTGCTAGGTTACTTCCGCTTACGCGCTGTATTGAGCTGGAAACTGCTCTTTGCGTTGCAGAAGGAAGGAACCTACAAGTGCCCCCACACATAGACGGGCCTCGTTTTTTCGTATCTGGTCTCGGTTCAGTCAGCTACAATACGGGATCGACGAGTATCACCAGTAAAGAGCTGGTAAGTGCTAACTGAGAGACGATTCGGGCGGTAAAGAAGTGAGCAATAGGGGCAGAAGATGATAAGAGTACGAGGAGATAGTGTGGCCCGTAAGTGCTGATCAAAGTACTGGTCTGGCTACACGGTGTGAGTACCTCGAGGGTCAAGAGATGGATGTGTAGCGGATACGCATCATGGCTTCCGAGGAAGCTGGTGGTACAGCAGCAGCAACAGTTCAAGCTGACTCGTGGCCTCAGAATTTCCAGCAGTAAACGACGTCGCCGACAGGATCGTATATTGCCCCAGGCAAGCATCCAACGATGGCATGGCATGCCGATGGCAGGAGACAATGACAGTCGGAAACGACGAACGGGAATCGAGGCCAGCAAAGTGCATTATCGTGAAGATGCTGCGGACGCGGTGCAACCACGAAGCTGCTCCATAGCCAGCGCGTGCGTGCGTCATGGAGAGGTGGCCAGCCCGCTCGGCGATAGCAGCATCGGTTCCAGGTGCTGTGCGGGCTGCATGGCGGATGGCCTTCCGACTCCCCATAGCAGTATATGGCGCGTGCTATGCAGAGCAGAGGCGGGTGGGTGGTGAGCTGGCGAGGGGTAAAGCCGTGGGTGCGGATGCGTACGGGCGCACTGGCAGGTGGTAGATAGGTGCAAGAGCAGTCGCAGCCGATTCGACCCCCTGCACTTGGACTCGAAGCGTTTCTCGCGCAAGCTTGTTAATTGCTCTGCAGGGAGCGGGCAGGTGGGCGTGGGGGTGTGGTCTGCTTGGCCGAGAGGGGTCGCTGGCCTTCGGTGCGCTCTCCTGCAGCCGCCGTCGTCATGGCTGGGGCGTGAGTGCAGGTGGTGAGAGTGGTGAGACGACGCCGGACTGGCCGTGGCCACCGACCCACACGTCTGGCTGCGCGCACCCGTCTGATCTAGGGAAGCCGTGGCACGTCCTGGCCGTCGTGCAGTCGATGGAGGAGCTGAGATCAGCACATGCCGTCGTTGCGGGGTAGGCTGGACGCGGACGCGCCATATTACACGGCCGCCCGTACCTTGATGTCTCGCCATCCGCTCTCACCATGTCGAACGCGAGTTGCGTGTGCATGCTCGCCGGAGCTAAGCGGACGATCGACTCCAACAGGGTCCCTGGGCGCCGCCATTCACCAGAGGGATTAGACTGCACCTCATGCGCGCAATATGGCCTGCAACATCGGCTTCACCCACCAGCGGCAGTCAGCGAGCGCGGGAAGGCAGCGGGCAGCGTCAGACGGGGTAGTGAGAAGCGTGGAGCGCTATCAGAGGCCGTCGGGATGGAGTAGCATCGGCCAGCCCTATGCACGGCTGTTCATCGACTGCGGAGGGGGCCATGTATGTACAGTATCTGCGGGACAGGGTGCGAGACTGCAGCGCTGGTCAAGGTCGCCCGAGCAGCAAGCGTGCCAGGTACGGAGTACACCAGCATGATACATCCAGGCACAGCCAGCGGCGGGCGGGATCGAGGTCACGTCCGCTTGCCGTGCCCGCGCTCCTGGTGTGGGTTGTGGTCGTGGTGGTTGTGGGCAATTCCCTCGGCGCTGCAACCGCGCACGGGCCCCGCCCGCCCCGAAGCGAGACTCTTCGCTGTCTGCGATGCCACGCTCCACGCTTGCATGGCCTTGCAACAAAGACGAGCGACGGCAGACGGCGATGCTTTGTAGCGGCTTTGTGCCGGCGCGCCGTCGCCCTCAGGTGCCATGGATTCCAGTGCGGTGGCTCGTCGTCGCGGGCAAGTGTCGGGTGCCCCGTCGAGTCATCTATCCCGGCCACACTTCTTCACAAGAGCGAACACCCAACCCACCCAGCTAGCTCTCCCCGACTTGCCTACTTATCATTACTTAAATGCCTCCGCGTCTCCCAGAGCACCAGAATTCGCTCATCGCTCATCGCTCGTCCCGTCCTGCTCACCACTGCCACCGGGCCTGCTCCACCGTCTCCTCGTCGTCCAGCGCACTCCGCTGCCGTCATCTCATCTAACTAGAGCAGCCGCAGTACGCGCAGCCTGCATTCTCGTGCCCCGCCGTATCCTCACCCGCGTCCACTCCAGTCCATTGTGCACCCCACGCCCTCAGCCGGCCGCGTGCTCTTGCGCGAAGGAGTCCGCCCTGAAAAACGAGCTCCAGGGTCGTCGGTCTTCGATCCAAGCCTCAGGCCAGCCAATTGCGGCTGCCCGCCAGCTTCCCCACGCTGCACAAGTACCCCAGACTACACGACCAGACGCCGACAAATCCCTCCCCCAGCGCCTCGCCCTCCGTACGCCTATCGTCGTGACACTCTGCTCCACGCCCTCGGCCGCTCGTTCTCTGGCACCCGTCCGTTAAAAGGACAAGCGTGCCGCGCCTCCCTTCCACGACATCACGCCCGCCTAGACGCCCCTCCCGCACCAGCCCTGGGAATGAACTTCAAAAACGACATCTCCAAGTGGCCCGCCGGACAAGAGCACGTTAACCGCTGATTATACCGTCCGTGCTTGGTCCTCTTCCCCCGCATTTTGCACCCGTTCGCTCTGCAATCCTACCTATCACAGCTGGTCTCGGATCCGACTTGCTTCTTCGGCCTCCATTGCAAGTCGATACGCTTGCTTATTCCTCTGTTCCCATTCCCAACGGCCCTCTAGCCTTGGCCGTAAGCCTCGTCGGATTTCTCCTTGTCTAGCTCTGACCTGGGTAGCTGGGAACCTGCAGGCACTGTCCCACGAGCACGAGACCCGGCCGTCATCCGAGATCCTATTCTTATCTCGCTCGTTGCACGTAATGGACTCGTCCTTGACGCTGCTGAGTGCAAACATCCAATTCCTAGTATGTTACCTCTCGTCATCCGTCATGCGTCTCCGGGCACTGCGTCTGATTAAAGTTTGGCTGTATTCCTGCCTGAGCGAGGTTTGGCCGTTGCCCCGGTCGTTGCCCCCCTGATGCATGGCGTCCCGTAGGACACTTTTTATAATTCGCCTCCCCACACAATTTTTTTTCTGCCTGCGCAACACCAAACTAACATCATGATCTCCTTCAAGGACACCCAGCTGTCTTTGATACATATCCCATTGCATCTCTACTCCAATTTCCTGCAGACTATTCTCCAGCTCCTTCTCCCCAACGAATCCCGCAACAATGGCATCGTCAGCAACGGACACGGCGCCGTACGACCACCGAAGGGATGGCCTTACGAACACCCGTTTGTGAACATCTCAATCACTCCAATTGAGTGCTCGGTAGTCTGCTCGCGCAAGCTGGCGGACGAGCTGTTTGTCCCAGCGCTGGGCATGCTCAGCGCTGTGCCGAAAAGCCAAGTCTCCATAACCTCTGAAGATTTCGTCGTCATGCAAGTCGACGGCGAAGGACTCGACGCAGGCCAACGCGTGCTAGAACTGACAAGTCCCCTCGCCTTAGCTGGAATGTAAGGAGAGGAGTGTGTTGGTCTTTTGCTTGCGAGGCTGACTCCATTAGCTCCATATTCTTCATTACGACCTATTTTTCCGACTATATACTGGTGCCTCTTCGGTATCGTGCACAGGTCGTCCATGCTCTAGAGGAACGAGGTTTCCAGTTCGAGGACCAGACTTCGTCATATATCAATGCGAGCCATCATAGCCGGACGCACTCATCAACTTCCTCTACTGAACAGCACTCACCGCGCACACCACCTCCAACGACAATATCGGAACTACAAACCCGCACATTCGCCACCCTCAAGCGGCGAAACATCATTCCCACAGTGGACTCCCACCTCCGCCTTGTTCAATGTGCTGGCCGTAGGGATAGTGCAAACGGCATGAGCCAGGGACGAAACCGTAGCAGCATGACGAGTGCTGCCGACGACGCACTCCATCTTGGCCTTGTGAAATGTCTCATCTCACAGCCGTATCCCCGCTTCCTGTCCCTGACACTAACTGACACTGAGCCGGCATCGCTCCTTCTCGACCACACGCTGCTTCCAAACTTCACCCAGGATATTCTTCTCGGCTCCAAGGACGACTTCCTCATTCCAATTACGCTCGACCTGCGCGACTTGCCTATGGAAAGCACCGGCATTGTGTGTGGCGTGGCAGGACGTCTGGTCGGTGGGACTTCCGGGCACTTCGAGACTCCGGTCGAAATGAGCTATCTCAGCACAGCTCGGGCAGGCACGGTCATGGTCGGTGAAGAAGAGCTGCAGAGAGCCTTGGGCGCTTTGCGCGGCGCGGAAAATGGCGTCTTATCAACGTCTGACTAGCCAACCACTACGTGCAGACGATGGGGAAGAGTGGGGTGCAGGGTTCGAGATCACTGAGCCGCACTGCAACGTCTGCTCATGTGAACTACAACGCGCTGACCCAAGCTGCCCTCACCGATCGAAGACCGCAGCAGCTGGCCAGAATAAGACATGATTAGGTGGGGTGCAGCAACGGTGGTCAGCTATCCGACCACATCACCACGCACTCAAGCAGATCTTGCCAGCATGACGACATGCATCCCCTCAGCTCAAGTAAAAACGCCTCCTGCGAAAAGTACCTGTTACCGAAGTTTGCGCACCAAAAATATACACACACTACACACTCGTTCCCCCCCCCCCTGCAGCATGTCCAGTTTTTCTCCCTTATCCGCGCGAACCACCGCCATGTATGCCGAAACGGATCAGCGGCTCGGCTTTCGCCTGCGTTATCTGCGCGCCATCAATGGCGTGCATATTCTCCCTACCTGACATTCATCACATGACGGCAACGAACGCACCGCGCGCCGCATCTGGACCCATGTCCGTCCAGCCCAGGCCGGAGGCAGGCTGTGCTGTGCTGTGCTGTGCGTGCTGTGCCACGTCTAGCCGGCCGTCGGTCCTTCGCGCCGAGCCGCTGTCCCGCTGCTGGCCCGTCGTCCCCTATCTCACTCTCTTCGGTCCATCTCTCTATCTCCCATTCTTTGAATGTTGAGAATAAAAGTTTTTTTCTTCCGTGCAGTATCTTGTTTGTTAGCGTCGACTGTTATCTGCAGATTTTTCCCCTTGATTGCGTCACTTAGCCCAGCCTCCCCTCCGCAGGTGCAAGATTGATTCGGGGTTTCTTGGTCGCTTTTTCTTGAAGTCGGTCGCGAGACACTACTGGACTACGGTCTTGCTTTTTCTGGTTGGGACGCTACTGCTGGTCGAATGTGACTGTTATTTACTTGTCCGGGCATTTCTTTTGCGACTCTTCTCCTGATGTGTAGGGAGGCGTTACACATACACACACACGTACATGTCAAGGTACGATAATGCGGCGCATAACAGTTCAGCAAGTATATAACATGGTCGGCACGGGCGGGCATTCATTGGGCTAAAAGCACGCATTTGGCATATAGGTAGGTAGGTATACAGGTATATAGGTCCCCGGATACAAAACGTGCTTTTGTCGCTGCCTGCATTGCGCAAGTCGGTGTCGATGTCGTATTATATTGTAGCAGATAAAATAAATATTGTATCTTTAGTGTTTTGTTTTTGCTGCTGTCTACTATCTACCTACCTACCTTACCTACTGTGCGTTTTGTCATGTTTTTGGTTGCTGCCTACTAGATTTGAAAAGTTGTGGTGTTGTGTTGTGTTGTGTTATTTGTGGTGTGGTATCTGGCTGACTGCGTTGGGAAAGGAAAAGGAAAAGGAAAGGAAAGGGAGGATGGTTGGCTTTTGTGCGATGGCCTGCTTGCTTGGTTGCTTGCTTGATTGCTCGTTGGTAGGCAAAGAGCAGTGAGCACGCTCTGTGCCCCCCCCCCCCCCCCCCGCTTTCTCTCTCTCCCTCTCTCTCTCCCTCTCTCGCTCTCTCCTTCTCTCGCTCTCTCTCCTTCTCTCTCTGTGTGTGTATTTCCTACTCGTCCTTCGCTCTCCTCTCCCTTTAGCGTCCCAGCGCTTTCACACTCACTCACTCACTCACTTACTCACTCATCCCACCTCATCGAGCTGAGCTGTTCTTTTTCTCCTACTTCTCTAGGTATGGTATGCCATGCCGCGGAACGCAACGGAACTAAATAGTTGATGAGATAGATAGACACATGGATTTGGAGCAGGTACGTAGGTAGGTAGGTATCTATTTTTTTCGCTGCAGATACGATATAGCGCGCAACGCGACGTGTAGAGCTCAGATGGATGGATGGCTGAATGCTGGCAGGGGATGACCACGTTGTACTATACAAAGTACAAAGGTGGTATGGCCGTGTCTTTGTGAGTGTATCTAGGACTGTGTTTGCAGATGGTGTGACTCGCTCGCGCACGAGCGAGTGAGGTATGTCGGCCTAGTTTGCAATGTAGAGAATGGATTTTATGTTTCTAGTACCAGTACCCATCCAATATCTAGGTAAAAAACACTGCCCTGCCTTTACACCAGCCAACCCCTATCTCTCTTCTTCACCTCTCCCTCCACCATCAAACCCTCACCCGCACCACCCACCCCGTGATCGTTATCCGTGCAGCCAGCAACACCGCACTGCCCGCGATGACCATGCTCGCGCCCCACACCTGCGCGCTGACGTACCGAGTACCTGCATCACCGTCGCCGTGCCCGTTCCGCTGGATCAGCGCGCCGGCGATGGGCGGCCCGATTAGAGAGCCGAGGCCGATGATGCCGAAGCCCATGCCGTTGCGTACGCCGACTTTTTGGAGGTCCTGGGGGTGGGTGTGAGGGAGGTGAGAGGGAGTGTGGGTGGGGGGAGAAAGAAGAGGAGATAGGGGTAGGGAATAGGGACGGATAGAAGCCAGGGGAGCACGAGCAGCAAAGAACATACCTTCGTCAAGCTCGTCAGCGCCACCGGAAACATGCCCATGAAGCCCGCTATGCAAATGCCATACACAACGCTAAACGCATACAACCCGCCCAGCGTCCGCACGCCCGTCCACGCATACAGCAGCACCCCGGCCGCAAACCCCGACGGCACAACCGTGTTGAACGGGCCGCACCACCGATCCGCCACATACGCCGGCACCAGCCTGCCCACCACCCCCACGCCGTTCATCAGCAGCAGCAAGTTCACGCTCGTGCCGTACGACACGCCCACGACCTCGATGGCGTACGTGCCAATGTAGTAGAAGGCGAAGAACTGGCCCAGCCCCATCAGGAACACGCCGAGCAGAAACAGCGCATACGGCAGCTCCCGCAGCGCCGCGACTTCGACGACGGGGCCTGACTTGCGCGGTGGGAGCCGCGGCCGCAGCAGCGCGGCGTACAGCGCGCCGACGCCCAGCATCATGAAGGCCATGCAGCGCACCGTCCACGCGAACCCGATGCGCGGCAGCAGCTGCCGCGCAACCGTCGGATACACCAGCCCGCCCGTCGCGGACCCCGTGCTCACAATGGCGAGCGCAACGCTGCGGTTGCGCGCAAAGTACGTCGCCACCAGCGAGATGCACGGGCTGAACTGGAGGCCGCAGCCCACGCCCGTGAGCACGCCCTGCGCGAGGAACAGCTGCCAGTACGTGTACGACGTGCACAGGCTGGTCAGGAACATGCCGAGCGGGGCGAGCAGCACGCCGGGGACTACGGCCCAGTGGAAGTGGCCCGCGTCGAGGGCGCGGCCGGAGAACAGGCCGAGCGAGAAGTGGAGCAGCATTTGCGTCGACCCGATCCAGGCTACGGCTGAGGGCTCGAGGCCGGGTGACGAGGCGGCGGTCGATGTGTAGTGTGTTTGGAAGACGCCGAAGGTCGAGATTAGGCCCCATGTGTTGAAGATTACGAGGTGGCCCATGACGGCTTGCGTCCAGGCGAAGGCGCCGGAATCGGGGGGCGGGTTGAGGGCGAGGGGGACGGCATCGGGTTCGAGGGAGGGGGAAGGAGGGAGTGTGGTGAGGGTGGTTTTCGATGGGGGTGTCTTTTCTGCCGGCGGTGTTGATGAGGTGTGGGCATGGACAAGAATCGAGGAGATCCGGTCCTTGGTGATTGTAGCAGAATTTCCAGTCTCATGCAGAACATCATCGACAATTGTAGTCTTTTCGTCGTTCTTGCCCTCACCATCATTCCTCAACAAACCCCCACCCCTTCTCTGCATCACACCCGCATCAGCAACCATTCTCCAAGCACGCCAAACCGCTTTCTTACTATACCAGCCCGACGAAGCCAATTCCTCAAAAAGCCAACTCTTTTCAAAGCACGCACTTCTCAAGAAAAAAAACGAAGAGCAAAAGAGACACAGACGCAGTAACTTCCGGTACCTACAGCAGAAACGCGGGGACTTTTTTCATATTGTATCCACTTGACGTCTTGACCGCTACCGCTTACCCGTACTAGCGCCGCCGCGCCCTACTACATGTCCGCATGTCTGCGTCCTCCTCCGTGAACCTAGGTGGTAATCCAGCAGACCGTCGTTGGTTTGCCGCGGCCGCGGACTCTTTTCCGGGCGTGGCCATGGCGCTGTGAAGATCTGCTCTGGAGATGGATGTGCGGATGACAAACGCGGGATGACGTGCTGCGTGCACGATGAGAAGAGCTTAGCGCGGCCGATCGTCGGCCCGGGGGTAAGTCTGTGCATAATCGTTTATTCGTGGTTACTTGTACTCTGTACGGCAGTCAGATCAGATACATAGTCTTCATTATTCAAGCGCTGTAGTGTAGTATGAGTTCTCTGAGAAACGCCCTCTGAAAGCAATCAATATCGCCAGAAACCCTCAAGAATGTTCTGTACCTCAAACCGTTTGCCCAGGCAAGAAGCCAAATCGTACACGTAGACACGATACAGATATTGCTCATCCAAGATCAGACGCTCCGAGACGCGGCCTCGCTAGTCCACATCCAACATGTCGTCGTCGTCTGTCTCCCATTCATCAAACACATCCGCACCCAAGGACCCCAGAATCTCCTCGTCCAGGGCGTCCTCGTCTTCAGCGTCGACCTCATCGTCGTCGTCCATGAATGTGTAGTCGTCGTGAATATCGTCTTGCTCGTCTGGCGCGTCCTCGCCCTCATCCTCGTCGGCATCGAAGTAGTAGTGCATCGAACGCCTGTCCTGCGTCCGAGCTAGTGTGATAGCGCGGCGGACCTCGTTCTTGAGACGAAGGATATCTGCTTGGCCCAGCTGGTCTGTCTCTGGAAGTACTCCTTCTTTGGCCGACACTTCAGCATCCCCTATAGACTCCGAATCCGAATGCACCTCGCTCTTGATCTGAGAGTCCTCGTCGTCTTTGGGTTCGTCTACGATGATTCGGTGGAAGCCAACTTCCATAGCGTCGTACACACAAAGAAGCACCGGGACCTTCTCGCCGTGCAGGTAGGGAGGAATGAGCCCATGTTTAATGTGCAGTTCCATGTAAATCTTCGTGTTGATGCCCTGCTTGTAGAGCTTGTAGGCGTACTCGTGGCGCTCCTTCAGCCTGTCCGCATCGCAGACATACCTCGGCGTGGCGACAATCGTACGGCAATCTGCTGGTTGCACGAATTCCAGAGTCTTCAACGTGTCGATAGCGATGTAAGGGTCGCGCTGCGGGAGGGCGTCGAAGAAATCATTGTAATGATGCCGAGGTCGTCGCAGCCGCAGAGTCTCGAGATTTGGTGGGGCAAGACCGCGGGTGAGAATAATATCCTTGTGGAAGAAAGAACATGGGTCGCAGTCGAGGTACTTGAGTTGATGGAAGTCACGCATCCCATTTCCTCCAAACTTTACAGGGCGCAGGTTCAGCTCCAGGTCATTCCGGGTCATCCAGGATGGGTCAAAGTGAGTGAGGCTTTCCAACGAGTGCGCTACAGGCACAAGTGCATCCAATGTAGCTCTAGGCGCGGGTGTCAGTTGGGGAGAGACACCCTTGGTCCGTACAATGTTTGCAACATTCTCGCCCAGCGTAAGATGCTTGAGCGACTTCGGCGTCCGTAATATGCGGCCGAGGCTCTTGATCGTGAGCTCGCATTCGTCGAATATCAAGGTTGTGAGCGGCGTAGTGGATGCATATGGCTCCAACTCGGGCAAGTCAGCGGGAAGACTAAAGCTGGACACGTGGAGGTAGCGGAGGCGGGGATGGCGGAAGAGGCAGTGGAATCCGTCCAGCTCCCAGAAGTCGGAATGGGCGCCGTGGGAGTGTAGGGTCACTGTGACTGTATGTTAGTATCGTCCATGACGCGTCTCGCAAGACCGGGCAGCTTACAAGTCTCCAGTTGGGCCATGCCGACATCCTCCAGCAGTGCCTGTCCCGTGTGCAAGCTCGCCTTCTCGAGTGCTTTCCTGAACTCCTCCATGTCCTGCTCCACCCATTCGTGGCCGCCGCGCTCCCACTTGAAATTGTCATACGGGCTCTCCACATGCCAGTGCCTGAGCTTCTTCATCTGCGCCACACATGCGTTGAAGAGCTGTCGCTCCTCTGATGTCGCGGCGAGCCCATTGTGGAACCGGTAGAGGATCTTGAGTGTCTGCACAACTTCGATGCGCTCAGGTCGGCGTGCGAAAGCTTCGATGATGTCGCGGAGGTTGCTCGTGGAGAGGAGTTCGATTGTTGTGTAGATGTGGTCTTCGCACAGCGGCTGCAGCGTCTTGCAGGTGCGGGCCAGTGAGCACAGGCCCTTGTTGTCGACGGCTAGATGGGCGACGATCTGGAGGATAAGTTCGGTGGGAAGCGCGAGGAGCGGTCGTGCCTGTGGGTGGGCGGTGGCGGAGGTAGTTGACGCCATTCGACGGTAGAGTCGCAGGCCGATGGAGAATACTGAGGTCTTCCTTGTTGGCGCCGTGGGGTTTTTGACTTTGAACATTTGGAGGTGGAGGTGGGGGTGGTGGAGCTACAAGGGTTAGTACTAAGTAGAGACCGCTGGCGAGGCATGAAGCTGTGGGGTGGGGTACCGACGCCACCCGCACGGTGCACCCCAGCCACGTTATGTGATTGGTCCGCAGCCCTGGAGCCCGCTGGCACTTCCCGAATTAACTTCCCTTTCACAGGCATGAACTGAACCTAGCAAGAACCTGGTAGCAGTTGGTCTCCACTTGGGAGGCATGGAAACCAGGTAGAACAACCAAGGCTTCGACATTGATATAGGCTATCTCCAGCGAAATCACCGCAAAAGAGTGAGCTATGACGATTAAAAGCAAAAAAGATTATGTATAACTAGGCTAGCTATGGTAACGTCCCATCCTTTCCCACTCCCAACGTCCCAATAGCATGTAGCTTCAGTCTGTGTGCGACTGCTTGAATAGATGCCCGCGTCCAAATGGCTAGGCCAACGTCGTGTCAACGCCTGCGATGCATGCCAAACTCCGCAAATTTGGAAAGAAACCTGCGTTAAGAAACCATGGGTATGAAGAAGTAGCAAAAGTCTGCGAGAATGTGCCGAAGTAGTGTATGCAGTATTGTGGTGTCGAAAGAGGTGTCTAAAACTTGGGCTGCGGTGCCAGTTGGATAGATGATCTGCGAGCATGATTAGTAATGCCTTCTGACTGCGAAGCGTTGGTGGGCAAAACACATACATGAAGAAGAGAGCAAGCTTAGTGCCCGCATCCAAGGTGCGACGTGCAATATACTGTCTCCCTATTTACGCATGAGCGTGCTGTTCCCCAATATGGAAATAGATTCCCCTCCAATAGCAGGAGGCTCGCGACCAACTCACCTTGTCAGGTATGTGCCATCAGCCCTCGTCCGCCTTGTCTCTAGTAGTGGCGGTACAAACGGAAGTGTGAAAGCTGACACCAGGTAACCCATCATCAGGGTGGCTTTCAACCTGTAGTGTGGATCGCGAGGAAGCTGTGTCGAATAGCGGCGGAACTGGTTCAGGGCGTGGGTTGCGAACGCCATTTCGAGGGAGAGCGAGTTCGCGTTCCTGATTAAAGATAACGAACAAACTTGGGTCGACGATCCTTTGTATACTGGCGTTCGTTATTGAGGGTGCGCCGTTTGGTTGCTGTTCACGATGTGGGGCCAGGCGATGGTGGCTGCTTGCAAGAAGTGGGGTGCGCGATGCAGTGTCGCGTGCCAGCAACGAAGTAGTCTAAGACGCCGGATTTTAGAACCCTTTATAGACTTAAGAGTCAGTAAGAGAGTGGCTGCCTAGACTTAGAAAAAAGACAGAAATGCGGTGCTGCTGCCTGTGCGGCGTATACGGACCTTTGATTTGTAGGAACTCACAGGGCTGAGATAACCTCGTTGGACGTGGTGGACTGGTTTGCGACTGAGATTCTTGCTTGGGTGGATAAGAGGTTGATCTGTAGAGTGCTGGTCGGTGGACAATTGCCGAGTTTTGTAGTGTGGTGGCTTCAAGGATTGCTCGCAAAGTGAAAGCAGCTCAAATTATAAACAAATCACAAAGCAAATCAAGGCAAAGCTATAAGAAAGGGCAAAATTCTGCTAGCATTAGGGGCTCTTTCCAACGTCGGAGCCACATTTGCAGATTGTGGGGTTCTGGTGGCTCGTGGATGCCGTGATGTATCAGCCCACCATCGTGTGAGCTGTTGTAGCAGCGGACGCCATTCCGCTCGGAAATCCCACTGCATTTGCGTTATTTCAAATGCACTTAATAATTGACGAGCACGACATAATTAACTAGCCTTGCGATTCGGAAGCTCGGAACATCGAATAGGGGAAGCGATTGTGCTGCTGTCAGCATAATTAGCAGCTGCATGATTGGCTGGCATCTCCCTACCCAGGACAACTTCACGCGTCTTCGGCTCTCGGCTCTCACCTCATTCCTTTTGCACTCACTTTCTCAACACTTCCCACCTTGGGCGGACTCATCCAGTCTAGTTAATCCTCGCACACTCTCTCACTGTCGAGTTCAGTCCTTCACCTGCTGGGTGATCGAGACACGTCTTATCCGTCAGAACCTGCATGTCGATCCACTCCATCGGTACGACATCGGACTTGATCTCGGGAGCAAGGCTCTGGCTTTTCAGAGTCTAGAAGAAGCAACAAAACCACGAGCACAATTAACAATAATCAAGGCTTTAATGTTTCCTTTAGAATCTAATCCTAGGCTCAATATTAGAGCACAAGCAACATTACGGTGCGGGCAAACCAGCTGGTCTGCTAGCCTACAAATTGGCCACTGGACTCTTGAACCCATCCTCCTGCAGCTTCAAGATTGGCTTCTGGGCATGCGGCTGCACCCGGTCCCACAAGGATCCCAATCCAGCTTTTCTACCTTTCTCATCTTCGATTCTGAACCACTCCTCCACTGTGCGGATCCGCGTTGGGTGTATTTCATCCAGCAAAGCATAATCGCGCCGGATCACTCCTCGATTTTGTCCCGAATGCCGCCAAAGATTGAAAAATCCAGTGAAGTTGTCTCTGACCGACATAGTGGCCGGGTCTTTGATGTTCGCAGAGTATCCAGCGGATTGCTCAGCCCTCGCACTGAGCGGACCCTCTTTCCAATACGTTTCAAAGTCAACATTTATGAACTGTGCGGGATAGCCAGTGACCTTCGTGAATGCCTTCGCTAGATCGGCATAATGGACATGCTCAATGGCAACCTCAAGGTCCAAGCCGTTCGCTCGATCAGGATTGTCCAACAACCATCTCACGTACGGCCCACAATCGTCTAGGGCAACGTGTACAACGGCACCCCTTCCGAGAGGAAACTTCCAGGTTACCGTATCCGTACCGCTTTCGTCCTTCTCAACAACAGGCGTGTAAATCGTGCCACTAGCAATCGCCATCTCGATGTACGGGCCTGTTGTGAACAAAGCGACACCCATAGCTGATGTGGATTTCTTCGCAGCTTTAGCACCCTGGAATAGGATCCACTCTCCGATGCGCCCCTTCCCATCATAGTGGCCGTCTCGGAACTCGGGCTTGAATCCGGATTTCTTATATCCATAGTCCAGATTGCCATAAACGAAGAACCGAATACCCTCATCCTCCACCGCGAGCTCGTAGCAACGGATAGCCCAGAACATCTCCGCCTGTTCTCCGGTGTTGAACCCATCGATGTTTACGAAGGCGGCATCGCAACCACTATAACCTTTCCGAAGGTCTGATTCATTCGTAAAACTGCCCTGGACTATTTCGACATTATTTCCTAAGGCTGAAAGAGATTGCGCGCGGCGCGAGGAAGGGTCTCGAGTAAGGATGCGACAGCTGTATTTTCCGTCTTTGACAAGACTGCGCACGATTGGGAGGCCTTGGGCGCCCGTCCCCCCGATGACGAAGACTTTAGAGAAACCTGCGAACGCCATTTGGGTCGGATCTTTTGGCTTTTCCTGGGAAGTGGCCTTACTGGCCATTTATGTTCTTGATCTTTGCCGCCTGAAAACCGATCACTAAACCAGAAGACCGTAAGTAGGGGTTAGTATATGTCTTCCCACGTCGACTACTCATACCTTCGTGTTCGATCCCTTGATAACTGCATGCAGTGGCAGGGGGAGGATCATCATCGACCCACTTGAATAGGTGAGCGAAGAATGATGACGATGTACTAATCACTAAACACTTATACGTCTAGCCAGTCTCGAGATGCTTTTCCCTCGTAGAGGTCATTGCACGATACATAATAGAGTGTGCGTTACGTGTTTACTGAACACGCGCAAAAGATTAACGAAGCATAGCAATCTTACGGCTCGCCACGTCTTCTCGCATTATCCGTATCAGTAATCTAGGTTTCCCACATACGCCATACTCAAATCGACCCAACCACGCAGGCTGACAGCCATCCAGCAATGGCACGCACCTCTTCCTCAAATAATACGTGGAAGGCGTCCATCGCATGACTGGCCTACCATCCAATCGCTCTACTCTTCCGCTGTGCAATCCTCGAGCTGGCACGATTGAGCATCTCAACCCATTTAATACAGTTCCGCAATGCAACTTATCTGGACCCCCAAATCACCTCTACCATGTCCGCAATTCAAGAACGGAACCCCAAGCTATTATATCTTTCACACCTTTCAGACGTGCTTACATATACTTATGATTAGCTATTGTACCGAATTTCTGTCGAAGAGACCGAATATAGCGTGATGAAGTCGGATATTACTGCCATGTCTAAACTTACGGTTTGGGGACAACGACCCTGGGTACGTTTTTCAAATGTTTTACTGCATAACATTTGATGATTTCTTGTTGTTTGGATTAAGTATGGGAGTTCTAAGATGAGGATTCTGCTGTTAGGGGGTGAGTATAACGCGCTGTTTTTATCAGTCTATTTTCTATTATTACTATGCTCCGCGCGGTTAAGTGTTCCCGGGTACGACTCATTTTATTTTTGTAGGTAAATTTTTCGTTTGCCGCTGGAGCCGGGACTGAAATAAAGATAATGCTGATTTATTTAACTTTTAGGCTTCCAACGTTCCACTAGACACTTGTCAAATAGACTGCAGGACGCAGGTACCATCTCGGTCAATTGCAGGTGCGAATGCGAATACAGCGAAGTTGTGGTCCGTCCTTAGCAGGAGGCCTTTGCAAATGTCGGCGCCGACGATGGAAATCCTCCGTCTGGGGGCGCACGATCCCAAAAATCTCGGGGAAGTTGTGCTCCTAGTGGCTTTCGGATTTGAGATAGTTTGCATAGGTTCTAACTCCGGCATCCTGAAACGCTATTAAAATATCCTGCGTATTGGTTGGGGCCTTAAAATCCGAAGCCCATCAATGGAAGGGTGTGCTGGATCGGGCCTTACATCTGGCCTTCAAACACCGAGTCACGATGTGGAAGACTGTGCCAATTTTGGCCTTGCTAGCATGTTCGAAATGTCGTGTTGGTTGTGGCCTAAAGAAGGCAGTGCAATTCGTATTGGTAGCGCCGGGAGTCTGTTGGCCATGGGGTCGATATACTGCAAGTATAAGAGTCGCAACCTCAGTGCTTGAATCCGGCCACATACACTCGCTCATACATTCGTTCATACTTCGAATCTCTTTATCACACTTGAACTTTGACATCATGGCGTTGAGATTCTGGTCTTTGGCAGTTACGACCGCGTCTTTTCTCTTCACGGACCCGACCCTCGCTCGTCCGCAAGGTGATGTTAACGCAGATGCATTCTATTTCTTCGGATGGGAAGGCTGCAATGCAGACCCGCACCCTACTTGGTCTTCAGACATCTTGCAAGCATGGGACGAGGTGCTCGAGATTGGTAAATCAGTGACCAGCGACGTCGACTGGACCAGCGATGTAAGCTTTCCATTCCCTATTACTACTTCGTAGTACACAAACTAATGTCTATATCTAGATTGCGGGCGATTATCTTGGATCCCCAGGTAGCAACAAGGAATACCAGGCCGAAATCCAGAGTTCGTAATCTGAATCGTCGCAGGATCGAATGAGTGCTTTGCTAATGGTTAGAAGAAATCCTCAAAAACATCCAAACGTGGAACCACGATGGCAGTTTCCTTGCCTGGAAGATCAACGCGCGTTGTGATGACTACCTCCGGCGATCCGAACTGAACTGTCCCGAAGGTACAAAGCCTGAAGATGCAGACAAATGCAACAGCCGATGCTGGCAGCCCATTTACAGTCGAGATAGCGGGAGGAATATCGTCACTGGCTGGAAAGGCAATGCTGCAGCCTATACCACCAGTCATGATGGTAGTACTTCCGTTGCCACTATCAACTTCTGTCCGAGTTTTTTCGCCATGGAGACGTGTGCTTCGAAAATTGCGCGATGGGGCAACTCGCCACTTGAAACATCTCGACTGGATATGGTCAACTACCAGTGCCGTGGTGAGTATTTTTGCTGCTCCCTCGAGGACCCGTTGCTGACTGCTGGTGAAAAGGATATGCTGCACTACATGAACTCTTCCACATCAACTCAATGGCCCACCGTGCCGCGTATCGCGTAAAGCATGTCTTTGACCGCAAGATCCAGATCTGGCAGCCCATTCAAAAAAGACTGGTATCCGTAATGGCCTACGGTCCCCTGTACACCAAGACTCTCGCCAACTGGAGCACCAACACTGGATGGTGGGTCGCCACGAACGGTACGTCCATACCCCGAAGGCCGATTCCCCCGTTACCGTATCTAGCTCACACACTGCAGCCGACAGCCTCGCGCAATACGCGCTGGCAATGTACGTCACGGGCCAAATCGGCGCATACCCGCACTACCCCATTGTGAGCGAGGCACCGCGGACCGACCCCGGCGACGTGAACTTCGCCTCCATCGCCACGCTCGACACAAACGACGGCAAGATCAGCCTGACCGACAACCCGGCTCTGCTGGGCGCTGCGCTCGGCGTCGACCCTACCCTGGCTTTCGACGCCTTCGTTGCCATCGCCCTGGCGTGCAGTGACGCCGAGGACACGCGCAACGCCACCGACCCGAATGCAGGCCCCGGCATCGATCTCTGTGGCGACACTGAGCAGAATCTCCCGGCTGCGCTGTTTCCTGTAAGTCATGCGCCCACTGGTAGCGCGAAAGCTACATGGACGCCTCCCGCTCCTACGGGAGCGTAACCGGACGACATGGATTGTCCGGGGTGTGTGGTAGCCTCTTTAGGATTGTGTGTATTCTTGTACGTAGGAGGTTTCGGGGTGGGGGGGGGTTCGCCTGTGAATTGATGGATAGATGGGCTCTGCCTGCTGTCCTTTCTGGTTTCAATATCCAGTCAATTGGATATGGTCTTTCCTGCGACCTGGGCGTGTTAGTGATATAGTTTGGTAGAAATGCAGGTCTGATAACGTTTTTGCTCGCTTATATCAACCCTGTGTTAGCAAGTGCGTGGTTAGCTATTTCATCTGGGACCTCGGAGGGAAGGCGCGCATCATCTGTGCAGGGAGATGAACACGTCATCGATAACTCATTGTCAACGTTATTAGCAATACTCTTAGGGTCCCTTCTACCTGTGGTTCAGCGCACACCACTCTCCCAACCCTAGTTGGGTCCGTTATACTCACTACGCAAACTGCTCAAGCCCGAACTTCCCCCGCAGACCGATCTTCAGCAGATTGCCCTTCTCAATCTCCTCTTTCCTCCCTTCCAACTCCTCGACATCCCAGTTCACATTCATATACCTGCCGGCCAAGAAACTCCGATCAGCCTCCCACGACGCCAGCCACGTCCCCACGCCGCCCACCAGCTCCGGCGTATCCTTGGCGAAAACCTGGAACGCCTCAAATACCATGTCCGTCAGGACTACGCCGGGGTGAAGGGACACGGCGAAAACGTTCGGGTTCTCGGCGGCGACGTACGTTATCAGGTTGAGCCCGGCTTGCTTGGAGATACTGTACGCGGACATGCCGGGTAAGACTTCGACGGCGGCACCCGAGGTCAGGGAGATGATTTTGGCTGGCGTCTCTGCGGAGGGGAGCAGCTTGAGGAAACCCTGGGTGACGAGTAAGGGGCCGTAGACGTTGACTTCCTGTGCAAGACATTAGCGAACGATCTGAAAGGGAAAAGGTAGTTTGTTTGTACCATGTCTTTCCACCAGTCATTGATGGCGACGTCCTTGGCTGGTCCGAGGGCATTGAAGCCGCCAGCGTTGTTGACGAGAACATCAGCGTGGCCGTACTTGCTCTTGACCTTCTCGAAGAGCGCGGCCACCGCGGCTGGGTCTGTGATATCCGTCGGCACGCTCAGAACCTCGACGTTCGGGTAGTTCTTCGTGACGGAATCGGCGACGGCAGCGAGTTTGTCGGCATTACGCGCTACCAAAACGATAGCTTTTGCGCCGGCTGCTGCAAAGGCAGGAACGAAGCCCTAGGCAGAATGAGTTTGATGATGTTGCAAAGTTGTTCGTGGTCTTCTCGTACCCGTGAACCGATGCCCTGGCTAGCGCCCGTTATGACGACCACTTTCCCCTTCTGGGATAGAGAGGGTTGGGCGGGGTCGACGGCGGGGTATACATCGCGGTGGGTAGAGCGTGTGAATTGCTGGGATTTGACCCATTGATCGGGATCGGGGCTGGACATTGTAGCGTGAGGGAAAGTTACGTCTAGATTAAGTGTAGACGAGGCCGCGGGGAATGATGTAGGAGAAGAGGGCTTGCAGCTTTGAAGTGTGCATCAGAGAAGAGAACCAGCAGCTCTTTAAATATCTAGTCTCTCGGGTCTCTCGGAGGCGGGGGCCAGTTGAACAGGTTAGGTCGGCTCGCCCTGTCGTACCTACGCAAAGGAACTCTGGATACGCGTATCGATACCTAAGAGCTCGACTCCGACTCGCCCCACCAAATATCGCGCGCCCATTGTACACAAATAAGATATCAAAATAGTCTCTATATGGATTTTCTTCGTAAATCGAATAGAACCAAGACTATTTTAGTAGTAAGAATAGTATGTATTATCATCTCGAGCGAATTCGCAGCTTGTTTTTTCAGCGAGTTCCTGCGCACGAGAGGTCGGCATCACGGAACCCAATTTTGTACAACGTAGTATGTAGTTTTGCTTGGGTTGTAGTGCTCCAACAGGACTAGGCAGGTGCTCACCTTACAGGAATACTAGTCCACGGACCTCATCAGCAATGGAAGTTACCGTATAAACTAGTTTATACGCCCCCCCTCGGTATACGCCCCCTCTGAGATATACGCCCCCCTTAGTCTATACGCCCCCCCTGGGTTACACTCCCCACCCAGAGTTTCCCTTAGCTGAAAACGGGCCATACGCCCCGGGCGTATAAACCAGTTTATACGGTAAGTTTGCTGTGATCTCATCAAATCAATTCAAGGGGGCCAGAGGCTAGGCCATCGATAGACTGAAGCTAACTATTAGTGGAAGTCAAGTTTGCTGTGATCTCATCATTTTCGAAAGATGGATTAGCAATCCGCCTTCGAAGCTAAGTTAGTACAGCTGCACCAGACTTACCTTCGCATCTAACGAAGAGCTTAGAAATGCAGGACTACTAATAATAAATATACCTCTTTCCGCATTCGGAGAGAGCTGTAGAGAATAGTATAGAAGAATGTGATATCGCAACTGCTTTAGGCACAGAGGATTAGTAAGTTTGATCTACAGTTTGATCTAGCATCAGGCGGGAAGCTTCATGGTACTGTAGCATGTGGATTTGCGTGTATCGAGTTACTAATTGATGACTGACCCTAGTAAGGCTAAAATGCTTGATCCCCCGCTTGTTTACTGCGCTTAACTGCTAGCTAACCCGGAATCGCAACGAGAGACTAGGCATAGTCCCGCACTAGTCTCAAGGATTCAACGACCCCACCTATGTAAGCAACTATCCTACAATAGCAAGCCATCTAATCAGCGGTGTAGGGTTGGTGTTGGCAGTTGGCGCAAACGGCAAATAACTAGTAAGCACAACGACGACGCAGGTGCAGGGTTGTGTCATTTGCCAGTTCCAGCTAAGCGTTTGATGGTCCCGCTACGGGTAACTCCCCTACAGAGCTATCTACACCTGAGATGATCCCCATAACTTCTTCCCGAAGAGCATCGTTACTGCTTCCAAATACTCGCTCTACCCATAGAACGCCTTTGACTACATCCATTAGGTGTTCCCATTGTTTTAGTCGCATTCCGCTCATCAAAACCGCCAACATGAACACAAACTGGTTCCGTTCCGCAGGGTCTTTCGTTTCGATTGCGGCAAAATACACAGTCCAGAGGAGTAGCGGCTTGAGGTCGTTCCATTCAACAAGATTGCTGTTGAGAATCTCGAGAAGGCTCTGTGTGTGCTGGAAAGTCCATACTGGCAAAGCGCCCAGGTGACGCCAGAGTGGTGATAGAAATAACACCATTCCCAGACGGCACACCTCTTCGATAACGTTCTCCTGTTCGTTGCCTTGTTGTAACGGTCGCATATTGAGCAGGCGAATCATGGTAGGCTCCATCCAGCTGCCGCTGGTCATAGCGCCTTCCAGCTCCTTATCGCTGAATATTCGATCGAGTGATATTAGTTGAGTAACGTCGTCGAAAATGGATATCCAGTCCAGTCTCATAGGCAACTGACTCTTCCAGGCTAGGGAGATAGCGCTCTGAGGTCGCGGCGAACTCGGCGGCGACCGCGAGTCAAGCTCCCAGCGGCGCGGCATCGGGATTGACGGTGGTATGTCTTGAGAAAATGCACCGCACAGATCGGACCTGGTCAGTTGTCAGAACCAGAGGAAAAGACAAAGGACTGAACTTCTTAGCGTACCATGACAAGGTAATGCGAAATTCCTCACGAGTAACATTGTCAATTCCACCTCTGAGTTCGATCATCCGCATCATCGCATGCCTATGGTTTTCCCATCCTGCGAAGGCACCGAGTATGTACTTGCAGCTCATTAGTATTGTCCTGTAGTTTTGGATAACTGGAACTCACTTGATGGCACATAAAACTGGCCACTGCTCCAAGCAACTCATCACTAGTATTTTTATTAGGATCATTTATATCGTTACTGACCAACCGCACAGCTTTCGTGTAGTGGAACAAGCTCACGGCATCGTCTTCTGACGCATAATGCCCATTATGCTCCCTGAGCTTAAAGAGGTGCGAGTTTGCGAGTACGTTATGGAAGGAGGCAGCATGCGAAATCCCAACAGGCCACCAAGAGCCCCTTAGCAGGCGAGAATGGTGACCATTATGGCGGAAAACTACGTGAGGTGAGCTTCGTCTACATTCTAGATATTTGTTCCTCGGGCTAACATACCATTAGCGATTAGGCTACGAGAAGACTCGTCCATGTCAACCGGATACGGGATGAATGGATCGAGCTCTCCCGCCCCTAAGCGATCGATGCCAATGCGACTTGCAACCGGATCGCGGAACTCGAGGACGACTTCATTTCTCTCCCGCCGCGTCTTAGGTTTACGCCGCCTCTTGCCGACTTCCGCCATAGCCAGTCGCCGAATCCGGAGTTGGGTTTCTTCATCTTTCAGCTCGTCAGGATGTGAAAGGTTGATGAAGTTGAAGCTTGGTGCTGATGAACGGTCCATGGTGGATGGTGATTTTTCGATTGAGCTGAGTATCAGTCCGGAAATGGAGTCCACGATAATATTATATATGGTTAGCTATCGGATGCTTGCTAACGGCAAGGTAGGGTTTCTGTTGTTAGGCTAGGGCGGGGCCGAACGTGACTGGCCAATTAGAGTGCCATAGCCGTAACAAATTCGTTGGTAGAATGCCTCAGAATCATAGCTCAAGACTGATTGGGAAGACGACAGACGCACAGAGAAGCTCTGGCGGACACACCGAGCGACTCCAAGGCGACGGTAGACGGAGCTATGACTAAATGTTGGCACCGGCTTGATAATCAGGGGTATTAATCAGCGCAGCCTCGTTGAGAAGCCGATGTGAAGAGAAACCAGCAAATATCGAGAATTGGAACGGGCGAAGGGAGCGTTCATCTGAAGCGTTTTTCGATCTAAGCGTGTCGTCATCGTTTAGAACTGCCCGGGCAGGTGCAGCTTGAAGTTGGAGGTGCGGGTACTTAGTAAGCTCTTGGCACGCTAGTCCATTATAGACTAGCTCGACGGCCCCGGCTTGTAATAAATTTTCTCGCGAGCCTTCAGTTCCCTTCCTCTCCTCAACGCATCCATCAGACAGTTCATCCCTCATCTCACCCGCTTCTTTACGTTTTGTATCGACTGCGATCCGAGTTTCTTTATTGAGCGGCTGCGATTCAGCGATGCGGAGAGGAACAATGGAGCTCCATTAGAGCTGGCCGCGCATTTCTTCGGTTGCGTGGGCGGTGTCATATGAGCTGCACATCTTTTTCTATGCGACTCCCTTCCTTCCTACAAAGGTATTAGGAGGCTTTCTGAGTCTCTTTGGGTGGCAACGTCACTGCCAGTGGTTGGTAGCCGGCTCCTCGGCGTCCAGACAGCATGCTCTCTTGTGCGACATGCACAGGTATCTCGGCCGCGCCGAATGAAGACTCTGGCACTACTTATGCAGGAAGACTTCGTTCGTTATGTGTTGTCGCCAGCTGCAGTGCAGAAGCATGGAACTAGGCCGGTTAAAGTAAGACTGGAGCCCGCGAGTTATCGAATAATCAAAGTTTCTCCAACAGACACCTCAATTGCCGTGGTGTACAGGACAGCAGAAGCAGCTAATGAAAAACTCACTGACTGGGCTATGAGTCTTCACTAGATATGTCGCAACCATTATGCGTCCACTGCGATAATCTCGCCGGCGCTTGGCTCGTTCCCCGCATGATCGAGTTGCGCGATCCTCACTACCCCGCGCACTCCGAACCCATCTACTGGTGGACGCACTCGTCCTGGGAGAACCTCGAGGCCAGCGCCCAGACCTGCGTTCTTTGCCGCCTGGTTGTAGACGACGCCACGGACTCGCCAAAGGGTCCGTTCATCATAAGTGGCGAGGATCGAGAGGCGGCTCAACGCGAGGGGATCAGATGGCAGGCAGCTGGGTCTGAGCGGCTGGAAATCTGGTGTGTAGAGCGAAAAAAGACCCTGAAGCTGAGAGTAGGTTTCGATAGGAATGATGTGGTACGGACGGCTTATGCCGGGAACAACTTTCATGCGAGGGTGGTGAGCCGGTGCGCTGGCGACGAAGAGAATATTGCAACGCTCAAGCATTGGCTTGATGTTTGTAGGACTGGGCATGATAAATGTAAGAGTTGGGCGTTATCACAATCACAAGGTCGACGGCTTCCCACTCGCGTCCTAGACGTGGGAGAATCCAGCTCCGATGCCGTCAAACTGCATGTACCGGCCGATAGTGATGCATCCAACTACATAGCACTGAGCTACTGTTGGGGCCCATCCGGAAACCCATACGTAACAGATCGCTCGAACGTCGACAAGCACTTAGCTACAGGAATCGAGCTTGGCAATTTACCGGTTGTACTGAGAGATGCTGTCCATCTGACCCGACGTCTAGGAATGAAGTATCTCTGGATCGATGCCCTTTGTATCCTCCAAGGAGACCGAGAAGACTGGATAAGAGAAGCTAGTCGCATGGGTGCTGTCTATTCAAACGCTCTCCTCACCATATCGGCGGATGCATCCTCAGAGACGTCGACGGGCTTATTCCTTCAGCGCTCAGCGCGGCATGGTCGCTCCGTCTTACTTCCATGGCCCCTTACAGACCCCGGTGACGTTCATGGGCTGTTGAACATACACATCATGCCATGGTTTCGCTCCTTTGGGGATGAGATGAAGACTAGCCCTCTGGCAAAACGAGGCTGGTATGCTTACAATAGTGGTACACACCTACATACGCGCTAATCCTCGGACAGGACGTTCCAGGAACGCGCTCTGAGTGCTCGCATCTTACACTTTGGCACAGACATGACGTACTGGGAATGCAAAGAAGCATGCATAGGCGAAGACGTCGAAATCGGCACCTACAGCGTCCAAGACGGCTTCTTCCATCTGAAGACCATGCTACTCCCCGCAGCCCTCGAAGAAGCCGTCGCAGTGTCGAAGCTCCACGACAAATGGGCCTGGCTCGTCTCCCAATTCAGCAGCCGCAACCTCACCCAAGACGGCGACGTCTTCGCCGCTCTAGAAGGCATCGCCAGCATTTTCGGTGCCAAAGAAAAGCTCGGAAAATACATCTGCGGGCTCTGGGAACACGAGTTCCACCGCCACCTCCTCTGGTTCAGCGACCGCTCGTCCGACTCGCACCTCCACCACCGCCCGTCCGCCTACCGCGCGCCTTCCTGGTCCTGGGCCGCCGTGCGCGGCCCCGTCAAGAACCCAGCTATAGAAACTTTCTTCCGCCACTCGCGAGCCGAGGGCATCGCTATGACCGAAGACCTTGGATCCGACGGCCTGCTCTCCCACAAAATTCTGCAGGTCCGCCAGGTCAAGGCCGAAGTCGAGGGCCCGTCTGCATTCGGCCCCGTTGTCGAAGCGCTGCTCAAGGTAACCGGGATTTTCCATCGGATCAAACTAGGCCCGGATCTCGCGAAAGGTGTGTACGCGGTCGAAGCCGCAGGCAAAGGCGTCGTGGGAGCTGTGGTATGGGACGTCGATGAGGCTGCTGATCGCTCGGTGCCGTTGTGGTTGTGTCCTGTGATGCAGCGGCAGAAAGTGGAGGATGGGTGGGCGGTGAGCGATGGCTTGGTTTTGCGGGCCGCGGGGGTCAATCATGGCGGTGAGTTGACGTTTGAGCGCGTGGGCAAGGGACGGGCGACGAACTTCTGGGCTGAGCGCGGGGTGCAGCAGGATTTCGTTATTCTGTGATGCGGAGCTTTGGCGCTGTTCGTGGGGTGCTCTCCGGAATCTTGCGGAGCGTTAACTTGGCCTGGAAGGTACAGTATAGTGTTAAGGTGACGCATCGGATTGTTGGTATTCTACGGGTTGGTTGCTGTGTCATCTCTAGGTGCTGTCTTCCGATATCTACTTCTATACAATTGCCAACTTGCTGGTTCCTTGTAGACCCCGCGTTGAACCTATGTACTGCGCACAGAGCTGCGCCTGTCTGCTGACCACCGAATCGAACTGAACCGAACTGAACTGAACTGGGTTGATCGACAATCGTCATGTTATCGTGTTCGTGATGGGTTTCATGTTGAATGCTGGCGGGCTTGGCAGGGCGGACCGGGATGGGTTGCGGCTCGTGAGCGCAGAATCTGCGTTGAGGGTTTGTTTTGGAGACGGTTAGGTTGGGATGAGATGAGCTGGGATGAGATGAGAACAGGAAAGAGTGGATTAGATTGGTGAAGAAGTTGATGGATCGACAGGGTGTGTAGAACCGAGTTCCGAGCGGGTGCTCGGTAGGAGTTTCCTTTGCCGAGGGTGGGTTCCGTGGCTCGGAGCGAGAGGGATAGGGATCAACACTCTTGACAGTTTTGTGTCTATCTAGATAAATTCGAAGACGAAATCGCTGTTATATCCCCTCCCTCCTCACCGTACAGCACCTCCATATCGCCATCTCTGTCTTCCTGGCACTCGAGCGTTGACGACGAATGAGTGTGCTGTTCCGGCCAATCACCGCGCACCCAGCCACGCCAGCTTCCCCACTCCTCCAGGGCTCTTCTCCGCAACTGCCGTTCCCGAACCGAAAGTTGCTTAGGTCAGCAGCCAGCTATCTACCTATTACCACGTCCCGTCCCTCGGTCCCTCTCCCCTCGCATCGTATCGTCTCTCGCGATACCGCATTTCGCAATGGCCGAGTTGGAGATCCCCGTCCCGCGGAAGCTGTGGGAGCATCCGAATCCGAACGGCACGGCCATGTGGCGGTTTATGCAGCGCAGTAATGAGAAGAGGGGGTTGAGCATGCGGGTATGTGGGAGTTTCTTTCGTGGGGAAGCGAGATGGTAGGACCGTTTTGGAAGTCGTGCAGGCGGATTCGTCTGAGTCGGGAAAAGTTCGATTGAATGGTGATGGCTGTGGTAATCGGGCGCAGGCTGACGTGGAGCTAGAACTTCCATGAGTTGTATGACTGGAGTGTTGGAGATAGGAGGACCGAGTTCTGGGAGGATATGTGGGAGGCGGCGGGGTTGGTGTATGAGGGCGATTTTGATGAGGTATGTCGAGATTAATCAACCAACCTTTCTCACAATCAAGGTCTTTTCGAACCTACAACTTTTCAGCTTTTGGTATCTTGGAGTCTTCAATTTCAATTTCTTCAGTTCCCTCCAGTCTTTTCTCCGCTTGTCAGCCCTACCTCCTCAAAAAAAGTGCTCGGGAGATGTCTGAAGAACTACAACTAAGTACTCAAGGTCGTGGACACATCTACACCCATGGACTCCATACCCGACTGGTTCCGCGGCACATACCTCAACTTCGCCGAGAACATCCTCTACTCAGCCTCGCCCTCCAATCCCTCAATCCGTACCACCACCTACAAAGAAGACTCCAAGATCGCCGCCACCGAAATCCGCGAAGGCAACACCGAGGTCCGCAATCTCACCTGGGGTGACCTGCGCCGCCGCGTGGGAGTGCTGTCAAATGCGCTCAGGGCCCAGGGTGTCAAGAAGGGGGATCGCGTTGCCGTGGTCGCCAGCACGAGCTTCGACACGCTGACGTGCTTCTTAGCGATCGTGAGTTTGGGCGGCTTGTTTTCGAGCAGCAGCACAGATATGGGCACGAAGGGCATCCTGGAGCGCCTTCTGCAGATCAAACCGGCCTACGTCTTCATCGACGACTGGGCAGTGTACAACGGCAAGACTATCGATTTGCGGCCGAAAATCAGAGACATTGTAGACGGGCTGAACGGCGTGGCTGAATTCAAGGGTGCGGTTGTGCAGCCGCGATTTCCAGGGAACCCGGCCGACCTTGATGGACTCTCGCGGGCAGTCACGCTCGATGGGTTTCTCAAAGCGGCGCAGGGGAAAGACGACTTGCGGTTTGAGAGAGTGGCGTTCAAAGACCCGTTTGTGGTTGTCTATTCGAGCGGCACGACAGGTGTGCCGAAGTGCATCGTGCATTCAACGGGCGGCGTCCTCATCAGCACTATGAAAGAAGGGAAACTGCACCGAGACATGGGGCCCGAAAACGTCGTTCTGCAGTACACCACCGTAAGTCTCCAACAAACCAAATCCCTCCCCTGAAAACGCAAACGCACTACTAACCCACCCACCCATTCTAGACGGGCTGGATCATGTACCTCGTAAGCGTGCAATGCCTCCTCTACGGCGCCCGCACCCTCCTCTACGACGGCTCCCCCTTCACGCCCTCCCCCTCCCCCTTCCTCTCCATCCTCGCCACCCACCACGTCACCGACTTCGGCACCTCCCCACGCTTCCTACACGAACTGCAAAAAGCATCTCTCTCCCCCCGCACGCTCTTCGACCTCTCCTCCCTCCGCACCGTCATCTCCACCGGCATGGTGCTCTCCTCCGCGCTCTTCGAATGGTTCTACGACACGGGCTTCCCGCCGCACACGCAGCTCTGCAACATCTCGGGCGGCACCGACCTCGCCGGCACGTTTGGCGGCGAGTGCCCGCTGCTGCCCGTCCACGTCGGCGGCACGCAGGCCCGCTCGCTCGGCACAAAAGTCGAGGTCTACGACTCCACGATAGAATCCGGATCCGGGCGCCCCGTCCCGGACGGCGTCCCCGGCGAGCTCGTCGCCACCGCCAGCTTCCCCAACCAGCCCGTTTCCTTCTGGGGCGACCCCTCAGGTGCGAAGTACCGCGCCGCATACTACGCGCGCTTCCCCCACGTGTGGACGCACGGCGACTTCATCATGGTGCACCCGACGACGAAGCAAATCTTCTTTCTCGGGCGCGCCGACGGCGTGCTGAATCCGTCGGGGGTGCGCTTCGGCAGCAGCGACATTTACAGCGTGCTGGAGGCGCATTTCCCCGAGGTGGCGGATAGCGTGTGCGTGGGGCAGCGGCGCGAGGGCGATGCGGATGAGAGCGTGATGCTGTTTTTGAAGATGAGGGAGGGGGGGGTGTTTGATGGGGGGTTGGTGGGGCGCGTGAGGGCGAGGATTGCGGAGGAGAGGTCTAGGCGCCATGTTCCGAAGTATGTGTTCCAGACGTGGGATATTCCGGTATGTAGGCCATCTATGCATATGCACATGCTCCTTATCGTGACACTGACCTCCCCCTCCCCCACAGACGACCGTCAATCTCAAAAAAGTCGAACTGCCCGTCAAGCACATCGTCTCGGGCCGCGTCATCAAGCCGAGCGGCACGCTGGCGAATCCAGAGTCGCTGGACTTTTACTACCAGTTTGCCAAGGTCGAGGAGGTGGTTGCGCGGCAGAAGAAGGAGGGTGGAGGTGCAGGAGGGGCAGCAGGGGGGGTGAAGAGTAAGAGTAAGTTGTGAGCTGTGAGCTGTGAACTGTGAGCTGTGAGCTGTGAGCTGTGAGAAGATGCGAGCGAGAATGAGGATGGGAATGGGATTGAGAATGGGGATGGGAATGAGATTGGGATTGAGATTGGGATTGAGATAAAGCGGGGTGTGGGAAATGGGTAAGGCGGGGGGGAGGAGGTACTTCTGTGCTAGAATCTGGACAGTTGCTGTATATGATTACCAGCGTAGAATCTTGTCAGTGTAAACCGAGTCTCGGAAAATCACCTCGACCCATAGATCCCCAGGTCACACGCATTGCAACCTGGTCCCAATCTCTCTGCTCATCACAACCTCAAGCATGAAAGAACCGGACAGGCAGCTTCACCTCACCGACTCGCATCTGCGCATAGACATTGTCTATTTCAATCGATTCATTCATTCCATGTCTATTCGTATATGATGCATCCATGCCTGCCACGACTCGCTGAAACATGGCCCTCATAGGGGGCGCCCAGGCGCTCTAGAGCCCCACGAGAGAAAATACCGCCGATATTTCTCGTCCCGGCAAAGGGGAGGAGCCGTGTGGCGGGATTGTGTACCCGGGAGCAGTCGTGTATCGTGGTTGTGTATCGTGGTCGTATATCGTGCCTCGTGTCTCATGCCTCGTACCTCATGCCCCATGCCCCATACATAGATAGCCGCAGACAACCGCTCATATCATACATGCAGCCACACTCGTAGCTTACACTGACACAGACACAAGCCGTTCTTTCCCTACCCAACCTTCCCTGGTGATACAAAGTATAGACTCGTAGCATACATAGCCTTCCAGGAGACGAATAAATATCGACGCTTCAAGGCCGGCCAAACGGTGGGGGCGGACCACGTCCATTCACGCTATCAGTGCGTTGACGACCGGAGGAGAAAGGAGATACTTCTTCCTGGGGGCCGTCCAAGCCGGAAGTATGGCTACCGGAGGTATCAGCAGCTCCGCGAGATTGATGCACGCGGTGGCTAGAGCGACGAACGTCTTGGTGCTGGTGCTGGTGAGGGTTCGGGCTCGGGCTGGCGAACGGGTCGTGGGTGAACGTTGTGCGTGGTACGTCGCGGCCACTGCGCCGGGTATCGTCATACGCCGGGACTCGATTCGGGCGCGACGGGCCGGTGGCTGGACGGTCCTGAAACAGCTCGTAGTGTGGACTTGACGCGTAGTCGACGGCTCCACGGCGGGCCCCAAAGATGCGCAACGCGGTGCTGGTGTCACGGCGATGCAACAGCGAATGGTCGCCAGAACCGTTAACGGGGCGGCCGTAATCTACGGCGCCTCGGCGGTTGGTCCTAACAGAGGGGTCGCCGTAGGTTGCAGGGTGGGTAGGCATGTTATGCCCGTATTCGCCGTAGTCTACGCCGCCTCGACGGGCAAGTTGGTCGCGACGGGGACCATAGCCTTCGGAAACGTTTCGGAAAGCATCATGGGGATTGCCAGAGCTGGCTACGCCACGTGGAATGGTGGGATCCATCTGGTAATGCGGATGAATGAGCTGGTTCTGAGCGAAATTAGACAGTGCCCGAGTGCGAGGAAGATGATCTAGTCGTACCCGATACAGATGGAGAAGTGGAAGTGAAAGAGGGCGGGTCTCTATATATGACTGCACGTACTGCTTTTCACATTGACTGATCCCAAGAGCGAGATACGGTCCTGAAGCAGCGAAGAATGGAAATGGGGAAAGAGGCAGATTAGGAGGCACTGTGTTGAATTTACATTGCAGATGGGAGGTTGAGGCTCGTTTGCTGTCCAAGCTCTGGTTCGAGTATCGAGTGGTGGGGAACTGATAGTGGTTGGTGCGCTGACGCCGCTGCTGGAACACAAACGGAGCAGCGGGGGCGATCGCACCGTTGAGAAGGTTTTCACGTAAAGAAGCTGCTCTCAGTGGTTCTGATTGGTGACTATTGGATAGTAGGAGAGAACCCAGCGATGAGGCAGTCATTTTAAATGCTGATAGTGAGCTGGTTAACGTTGGACTATGTCGGTGGGGAAGTGCGGGTACTACCACTTAGGCCGCCTCCATGTCTAAGCTTCTAAGCTCCATCGTCAGAGCGTGTGTAGCGACGTGCTTTGGGTCGTTACACTGCCGTAGGGGGGATAGGATGGGTATAGTGTATCGAAAGGTCCTCGGAGGAGGCAGTAGAAGAATGGAGTAGAAGCTAGACTCTTTTAGAGACGATTAGAAGAGAAGCGATCACAATGAATTGCGGTGAAAGGCCGTCGACAATGCCTGATCACATCGTAATCGTAAATCTTGCAATCCGTGTGCTGGATTCGTTGTGGTGATTCGTTCGGGTCAGTTTAAGGTGCATTTGAGTGCAGTGGAGACATGTAAACGGAAACGCTGATTGTGGTGAGTAGTTATTGGTGGGGATAGAGGGATGCGTTGGTGCCCGCATATGCACTTCTAAACCCGCTGTTCGCTCTCGTCGCCTCTGGGTCGCAGGAATGCTGTTGGAAAGATGCAGTTCTGTCCGTCATAGCCAGCTCTTTGACGTCACACCACGTAATGGGGATGCTGATGCTCTGGGCTTAGTTATCGTATGATGTCAAGCGTCGTCCTTGCCACGCCTTGACCAAGACGCACCCAAGGCGACGATTAACAACGGAGGTACAGATGCGGCGAGCAGAGGGTGCGCGCGAGAGAGAGGAGGCTCACGAGCTGGGCGGCCATGTCAGACAGTTGGCGTTCGAACTTCGAAGTCCGGTGGGCCAAAGGCGGCGCGCTTGGCAGGCACTTCCGCCCGCCGCCCGCCGCCGCGGAAAGTGGCCTCCTCTTCCTCGGCGGCGCCTGCCATCTGCGCGTTATCACTCCCCACGCCCGAATCTACACGTCGACTGGCTGTCCAACGTGCGCAACCTCGACTGTCAGGATGCGCGGCTGAGCACACCACTATGAAGCTCGACACCACAGCCCCACGATGGATCACTGGGGCGACCCTTGGGCCGACGATGCCGACATCACCACCCCCTCTCCGCCGAAAGAGACGGCGATAGAGACGCTGCCGCCCGCCCTCAGCGCCGTTCCCGCGGGGCTGAGTGGCTTCCTGGACGAGGCCCAGTGGGGGAGTGCTGAAGATGACGGTTTCGGGGGGTGGGCGAGCTCAGATGCGGAGGACGCGACGGCCCCGACGACGCGCGTACCTGGGGACTCCCCGCACGCAACAGAGTCGCCTGTCGACATTCCCCGAGTCGCAGTAGATAATGGCGGGCTGGATCACGGCCACGGCCACGGCCACGGCCCGGAAGCCAGCAACGAGTGGGGCTGGGTAGCGCAGGACATGCCCGAGGAGGAAGCCGCGAGGGAACCCGAACAAGTCGTGTCAGAAGCGTCGGATTCAGCGACCACCATACAGCCTGACTCTCCTGGCCGGAAACCACCCGCCTCGCTAGACTCGCCGCGCCCAGAAGACGATCTCTCGACGCGTCCGTCCACGTCCCCCTCCGACGGCAGCCACACCGAAGCGCCCAGTGAGTCGCCCAGAACATCGTTTGAAGACGAGAGGGCGACGGCAAGCGCTCCTGGGCCAGGTCGAAGTACACCTGCACCTGACGAAGACGTCACCCTAGCAAAGGCCCCTGTCGACCACGTTGCCGAGGCTGCGGCAGTAGGGGAAGATACTGGGGACGACTTCGGAGACTTAGAAGATGATCCAGAGGAGCAATGTCCAGACTTGCATGCCATGTCTGCAGAACAGTTTCCCAAGCCCGAGGGACCCAGCATAGATGCGACTGAAGCTTCACACGATGCCACACGCGACCCCAGCACCGCTGCTCCTGCCGGCGAATTCAGCGTTGACCAAGAGTTGCTGGCGCAACTGTTTCCCCCGCCCCCTCCGAGCTCAGATGAATTGGACGATGCTCCCGAGGACCCAATCCACTCGACGGCTGCCCGCAAAGCCTGGTACCGCCTGACCCGGAAGCAGACAATGAGAGAGTTCAACAGCGGCAACGACGACGACAACTACATTCGGGTGACATGGGCCAAATCGCAAGTGCGGACAGAAGTCAACACCATAGTAGGGCGATGGGTTGCCGAGGACCGCATCTCCGGACGTGGTCCAGGTGCGCGAGCTTCGTTCTACTGGGACCAGCCTGCTCCACCGGACGCCAAGATACCCAACACTCACTTCCGGAAGAAGTCTATCGCTATGTCTTCGCCTATAGGGACCGCCAAACAGGACGTGTCGCCGTTGGCTGCAAATGCACCCGCTGCGTTCAACTGGAGTTCCTCTCCTTTGGCATCCAACGAGCCTTGGGAACGGGACAGTCCAAGCATGAGGTCCACGTCTTCTCCATTAACTGTCAAGCAGACTGCGGCAGCGAATATGCAAAGGCGAGAAGATCGTGCATTGTCGGTGGATATTACTCCACGCGCGCCAGAGCGATCTTCTCACCTGAGAACGGCTACAGCTTTGGATCTGCCTAACGAGGCAACCCCGTTCCCCCCTCTTATCACACCCACGACTGAACCGGACTCGAGATCAACTGAAGCGAATCCCTGGGGCGCTCTCAGCTTTTCGGAAACTACCGCGACTTTAGAAACAGTTACTTCCGCTGTCGAGGGTGAGAACAAAGAAGAGGATGGAATCGAGGATAACCCGGATAATGAGGACGACGATGACTGGGGCGACATGATCGACTCCTCTGCTGTCTCCGATGCCGCCCCCGCATCCGCGTTCCCCTCGCTCGGCGACCCCCCAACCAGGCACAACGCCCCGTCCACGCCCTCCACAACGCCAAAGTCAGTCCGATCATCGCCCTTCCAACCTCCCCTCTCCAAACACGCCTCACCGATTGTCCGGCTCAAGGGCACCGTCTCCCCCACGTCTGCGCTCTTCAAGAACAACTTTGTGCCGCTCCATGCCGAAGACGGGCCTATCGGACCGGGACTGCTGAGGCCGGCAGCGCAGGCGGTGAGTAGACCAGTAGACTCGCTTGCGGAAAGAATACACTCTGATATTGCACTATCGTCGAGAGTTGACGACGTGTTGATGGCAGGGCCCACTCAAGAGCCTGCTGCTGCAGAGAGCGAGGCCAGCGACGAGTTCTCCGCATTCGAGACTTCAGTGCCTGGTTCTTCTACTATCGCGCCTGTCGAATCGGACGACCTTGCCACTCTCGAAGCCTCGTCTCCAAAGTCTGCGAATGCTGCTAGCGACGACTTCTCAACATTCGAGTCCGCGGTGTCGGTCCCTGCATCTCCATCTCCATCCCCGCCTGCGCCTCCGCCCGCAACTCCAGCTCCAGCTCCAGCTCCACCAGCTCCACCAGCCCAACCCCTCCCCGACCCTTGGGCCACCGCCGACTTCTCCATCTTCGAGTCCGCGCCCCCGATATCCACATCCACATCCACGCCCACTTCTACAGCTGCACCACAGCCTCCCTCGGACCCCTGGTCCATGTTCGAAAACCCCGGCCCCGCCGTTATCACTACCCCTATCACTACCACACCACCACGACTCGTACCCTCCACGCGCCCCCCTCCCCCCTCACAACAACCTCTCACAACCGCCACTAACACCCACACCGCGCAGAAGCGCAAAGCCGAAGAAGACAAGTCCATTCAGCGCATTATCGCGGCGCTGCCGGATCTGGGGTACATGCTGCGGTGGTGAGGCGGTGAGTGGGTCGCTGAGTGGGTCGCTGAGTGAGACGCAGTATATATATTTCTACCTGTATTAGATAGATAGCAGAAAGCGCACTCATTGATTGATTGATTGCATGGACCGGATCGGATGTCCACTGACTGGCACACCACTACTGTTGTATTATTCGTTATTCTGATATCCTCCTCTGTACGTTGTTGCTTCCTCCGTAAGAGAGAGAGGTCCACGTAGTTTGTTTGTATTCCACGTAAATACATGTATGTATGTAGTTGTGAATATGATGTGCACTGACATTCAATTTTCAAATTTCAAATTTAAATGCGAATTCAAACATATCGACATCTAAAAGTCCTCATCCTGTCCACCAACCACAGTCCACTCTTGGTCGACCTACCCACCCACCTACCCACCCACCGCCTACACCTCCTCCGCACCCCTCCCACTCCTCCCACTCCTCCCAATCTCCACCTCCTCCCTCACCCGTCCAATCTCCTCCGCACTCCTCCCCTCCTCCGCACTCGCCTCATCCGTCGCGCTCCTCTCGCCGCTCCCGCTCCCGCTCCCATTCTCCTCCTCGTCGTCATCATCATCGTCGTCAGTATCATCGTCGTCGTCGGCCTTGGCGGCCGCCTCCTCGCTGCCGAGTTCCGGCTTGCGCCTGCGCTCGAAGTCCTCGGCGTGCGCGTCGCGCAGCAGGGTGCCGACGCGGGTGAGGCCCCGGGCTAGCGGCGACGGCCGGTGGACTTCGGGCGTGGCGGCGTGCGAGCGGCGGCGGGCTGAGGGCGAGCGGCCGAGGTCCGCGCCTGTGGATGCTGCGGTGTGGGCGTGCGGGTGCAGTGTATGTGTGTGGGGGGTCGAGGTGGTCGACGCGCGGGCCGAGTGTGGCGGTTGGGCTTCCTCGTCTCTACGGTGGCGCGAAGCGTGCGTGCTGCCGCGCGGGGACTCGGACTCGGAGTCTGGGCTCGACGACGGGATGTCGTAAGGCAGTGGGACGTCGCGTGAGGCGCGGAAGCGGTTGACGTTTGTGCAGTGCTCGTTTTCGACGCGGAAGAGGGTCCACATGCCGCGCCTGCAGACTTCGGAAAAGGCGACGGCGAAGGAAGTGACGGTCGAATGCTGGACTTGGAGCGGGACGATGGCGTAGAAGACCCAGTTGAAGCGGAGGAGGGGATCGAGGACCATGGCGAGGTAGTATGTCCATACTTTCTTGTAGCCGAGCATCGGCCGAAGGAAGGGATGTCGGGCGTAGGGGTCGCCTAGTGACCAATCCATAACGACGTCCCAGATGCTACAGTATATGGAGTTGAGGGTCGCAAAGGTGATGAAGATGGCTCGATTAGTGGGCGTCTTATCGAGGCGGTAGATGCTGAGTGTGACGTAGTACACGATCGTTGCTGTGTACTTTCCACAATTGACAAGGTGTGGGAATACGTTCTTGGTATCCGAATATCGCCGTATACATTGTAACGCTCGCCATATGCCGGGCAGCGTGGCGAAGAAACCTAGAAGCCGCGAATGTGATGAGTTGCATTGAATAGGGTTTCCCCAAGCATGAGCGTAGAGACAAAAGAAGAGCTCGATGTGCTAAGACGGGATTAGAAGAGCCAATGGCGGAGTGATCTTGATTGAACTTACACCCATGCTATACGTAAGAGAGCAGAACATATCTCCTAAATAGAAGTCTCGAAACTCAACAGGATACAATCCGGCGAGCATCAGCCGCCACTGTAGGATGTGAGCACAGGTAACCGAATCAGAGGTAGGAATAACTTACCAGCGAGTAAAGGAGCCACATCCTACTTCTGTAATAGATGACCTTGAATGGAAGGAACAGTATAATAACGGAGATGCCGAGAAGGATAACCGGGTAGTAGAGGTAGATGTTTTCGTCACCGAATTGACTGAACGTGAGCCACATAAAGAACCCTAAAAGAAATATATAGAAACAAGGAATCTGGCAAAGTCAGCTTATGCTATAACCGGCGATACATGTGCTGCTTACCTCAGAAAGTTGCCTCCAATCTAGATGGTGGCGGGTATCGTATTCGAAGACAAAAACATAGTTGATTTTGCATTCATGCCAGACCCGACATGCTACGCAAAATAGTAAAAATAGCCAGTTTACAAGAAAGTATCCGGCATATATCTACACAGAAATTAGCGATAGTTGGATGAAGCCAAGAGACACTTACCTGTAGCAGATAGCTTGTGTCTACTGCGAGTTTGGCATCCTCAGAATAAAGTAATTCAATACCTTGGACCAAGCCTTGTATACCGAAAATTGCGCCTGCGGCCAAGGTGAGACCATTGCGGAACGAAGTCTCCGTGTAATCACCAGCTCGAGCCATCTTGACACGGAGCTTCCCAACGGCTACCTTGTGGTTACCCTTCTCAAAGTACCTGGCATATAGGTCTTCAACTGCTCGGATATGGCCTTCAACGACATCGCTTTGGACGAACCATGTCTTGTTGACCTTCTCCGCCATGTACCGCATTGACGGCCGAGCGTTAACAGTCTTGTCATACTTCTTGTTGATCTTCCGAAACGCAGTCCTATTGAGTAATGCATACGATTTAAGCAATTCTAGGCCTCGATAGTATTCTTGCAGCGCGTCCTTGAGTTTCCGCTTCGCTGACTGGTAAGGTACATCGGGCAAGTCACGGCGGCGAGTGTAGTCGCGGTTATTGTCAGTGTGAGCTTGCGTATCAAGTGCCGATGGTGTGGCAAGCTCATGCATCGCCTTAGTAGTCTTTCCGTATTTGCCAGCTTGCACTGCCTCTAAAGCAGAGTCAATGGGGTTGAGCCAGGAAAGGTTCAGAGTGTGGCCATTCGTTTTCGGACGAGCCTCTTCATCTTCAGAGTTGTGGTGTGACATGCCCATGTAGTCTCCTCCGCTGGCCGTGCTTCTCTTAGACTGCTTTGCTTTCATCTTCGCAGTCTGACGGGATATGAGTTCGTCAAGACGACGATCTCTCAAGAAATGCAATTGTTCTCTGAGCACAGCCATCCGTTTCGTGGCTTCGTCCTCTTTCTGCTTATAAAAGGTCTCAATCTTCTCCAACTCAGCATCCAGGAAAAAAAAGAATTCGGCCTGTCGGACATCAAGTTCCCGATATGCTTCCAGGGGAACATCACCTGGAGTTGAGGGCGGGGTCTTTTGTGACATGGTGAAAACACGTTTTAACAATGGACGTCGGGCCTCGGTGACTGGGATAACGGGGTTAGAATTGACGCGCTTTGGGCTGAAGACGCTCTTGTATCTTGAAGGCAGTGTTGCAGAGCTTGGAGGGGATATGGTCTTCCCCACTTCGTACGCATTACCGCCACTGGGACTTGAGGTCAGCGGAACGGCATTGCTCTTGTTGAGCAAGTTGGTCTGCTGGGGGGCCGTTTCCGGATCCAGAGCGGCGCCCGGAAGCCGGAGAGACGGCGGTGCCCGTGCCTTGCCATTGAAACCTCCTTCCCGGTTCGGAGGACTGCCGAGTATACTGCCATATCTCGTCAAGCCCGGGAACGGCTCACTTTGTCCGCCGTTGAGCGGCTCCTCCTCGGGGTTCTTGTGCGTTCCCCTGAGACTTGCTTGGCTGTTGTTGATGGCCAGAGCCCTCAGGTCTCCTGGCTCTCTCACGTTGCTTGCGCCCCGACCCCCAAGGTCTCGGTTGAGAAAAGAGTATTTTGGCGCGGATTCGAAGGGCGAGGGTGTGAAGGCATTCGTCCCACGTCGGCCGAAGCGTGGAGTTTGATTGATGGTTCGGAGGGCGCGATTGATGGCCTTGAGCTTCTTTTTCCCAATCTGAGACACGGTCAGCATGCGACAACCAACAGTCAGGAGGCTTTGGTGCGTACTTTGTAGTCGAGGTACTTGAGCCGCCACTCCGGGACGAGATCGCGTTCTAATTCCCTGAAGTCTGGTGAGCAAATGGGTTACGATCAGTGGGTAGAGCCATACTTTGCGAATTTCATGTTGCGTCCCTATGACGAGTGGGTCGCAGAAGCTGTCGCCGAGGCCCTCACCGAACACGCGACGGCGCAAGAATAAAGTTTCTTTGCAGATCCGTGAGCTAGCGCAGACATGAGGACATTGGATCCGAGCTGCGGGTTTCGTCGTTTTCCATTGAGCAAGTGAGTAGCTGTAGGTTCTGTCGTGTGACAGACTGCCCTTTTTCCCTGACGTCCCACGGTGTTCCAAGGCGTCTGCCGGTGACGGGGCCCAGGTGCCCAGGGGACGTGTTCGTGCACGGTTCACCGAGAGGCCGGTACGCAACCCCCGGCGTCTTACCTGGACCTCGATGCAGGCGTCGACCTCCTCTCCATCACATCCATCCAAGCAGCCAGGTATTCGATGCAAGCCCACCCATAAGTATTCTCTACAACCAAGAGTTTGAGTGTATTCAGAATCAGATTGTATTGAGCTACATGCACATAACTCTCCCTTCCTTCCACCTTCAGTGTTATGAAACCGCTACACATCACGTTTCCACGTCCCTCCATACTTCGTAGTGTTGCTATTGACATTACCGAGCGTTCAGGCAGACGAGGTGCCGTTGGCATCCACCAGGTAGTTCACGCAGGCTTTAGGGACGTTCTGCATGAGGCGCACCGCGTGCTGTGCCATCTCGGTGTCTCCCATGTTAATGGACGCAATCACTGCTCTGAAGCTTCCGAACCAGTCATCAAGCGACTTGTTGCCCTTCTGGTACGGGTTGTTCTTCCCACCCTGTGAGATCCACAGACGAGCCGTCGCCGTGCTTCATAGTTTGCGGTGTCGCAAAGCGGTCGAAGTCTTTTAAATACCTGTCGCCGTTGTCGCCGTTGTTGTCGCCGCCGTAACTAAACGTCGGGAAAGGTGGCGCTATATCCGGGTTCTGAGCTGCCGGGCACTGGGCGTAGATGGCTCGTAGCTCTGTTTGTCGCGACCCTTATCAGCGGTGAGTGACGCTACCTGACCTGACAAGTTTACGTTGAGCTGTCGGGAGCTGCTAATCTCTGCGTTCGCGACGTTCAGCTCCGCGATATAACTGTTCTTCGCCGTGATCTGTCGGTTGGGGCGCACAACGAGGTCCTTCGCGGCGCTCGCAACGTGACTTTTGTCCTGCATCGCGACCTGAACAGAGTCTAGAAGCTCCTGGTCTGCGGCCTTCTCCGTCTTCTCGATGTCGACGAGATGATCGGTGGAGCCGTCTACGGAATTACCAGGTGGCCATGAAGGGCCATGTGAAGCTCGCCGTTCTCATCGTTGACGGCTCCCTTGGAAAGCTGAGCGATGTGGATGTTAGCCAAGATCTCGCGCCCGCCGTTCGCGTGGACTCCGTAGAGACAAAGAGTCGCGTCGTTCGTGTTTTCGTCATACTCAATGTAGAGCTGCGTGGACTCATGTTGTCTGACAATTCTGACCAGTGACTCGCGCCGAGCGCAATTGCGGCGCTCCCTGTCAGGAACGCGTTCCTTCTCTTCGCAGATCTTGACTTTGTCCGCGTCCTCGGTAGACTAGACCTTCTTGGCCTTGGTCCTAAGCCTGAACCTGTCGCTCTCAGTGAGGTTTGGGTTGTTCTCGAAATTACCCACGTCGTCCTCTCCAAGGGCTGTAGTGTCGTCGTTGCCCTGAGGCCATGAGTCTGTAGTGCCCGGTGAGGTTGTTGAAAACACTCGGAGTGGCCGAGTAGTTGTAGCCCTTTTCGCTGCTTTCCGAGTCAGGACTCACTTGCAGGAGACGTGCGCCAAGCCGCTAGCGCCAGTAGTCACCCCGCACCCCGCCTGCTTTCTGATTAGCTCAATGTTCTGTCACCTCGACACAATCCACTCTCGAACGTATCGGTCCCTTACAGTGTACTAGTCTAAGAGCTTCTTTTTGAAAGCTTCCGCGGCACACTGTTGAAATTGTACCCCCATCGCGGGTGCGATTCAAACAAGCGTGCGCGCTTCATCGATCGCCGCGCAGTGTGTGACTCACTACAACACCAAACTCGAGATTTCCCAGGGGAGACAGCTTTGAATACAACTGTACTCATGGCGACGACGGTCGAGAATACAGCGAAAGCCTTGGAGAATGTAACTCTTTCCAAGACGAAAGAATTGAAAGGCGCAAGTACCCCGTCATTTCGTCAGGTCGTTGTACAATGTGCACGAGGACATTACTGACAGTGGCATATACTACAGACTGAGAAAAGAGATAGCCTTATTGCCATTGAAAAGAAATACCAGAAGAAATGGGAAGCAGATGGCGTCTTTCAGCCCAATGCTCCCTCAACCACCGAAATACCCCTCCACTCCGTATCCGCCGCAGAAATACGCGCTGAACACCCGAAGTTCTTCGGCACAATGGCATACCCATACATGAATGGATCTCTCCATGCTGGCCACAGTTTTACTGTCAGTAAGGTTGAGTTCGCGGCTGGGTTTGCGCGGATGCAGGGAAAGCAATCTCTATTTCCTATGGGGTTCCATTGCACGGGTATGCCAATTAAGGCTTTTGCGGATAAACTCGTCAACGAAATGGAGTTGTTTGGAAAGAATTTCGAGGGCTACACGGAGGAGGTTGCGGCGGAAGACGAGGCGAATGCAGTACAGACACCTGCACCGAGTACAAAACACGAGGACGTCACGAAGTTCACTGCGAAGAAGGGGAAGGCTTCATCGAAGCTCATCAAGAAGAAGTACCAATTCCAGATCATGCAAGCATTGGGTATTCCTAAAGAGGAGATCCACTTGTTTGCCGACACGGACTATTGGCTGGTTTTCTTCCCTCCGCTCTCGAGATCTAACAAATTTTGGTGCTAGAATTGATTGGAGGAGATCTTTTGTTACAACAGATGCGAATCTATACTACGACTCTTTTATCCGGTGGCAGATGAACCGTCTCAAGAAGCTGGAGAAGATCAAATTCGGCAAGAGGTACACAATCTACTCACCAAAGGATGGTCAGCCATGTATGGATCACGATCGTGCTGATGGCGAGGGTGCCGGACCTCAGGAATACACCGCTTTGAAGCTGAAGGTTTTAGAGTGGGCACCTGATGCTGAAGCCGCTCTTAAGCAACAAATCCCTGAGGATTCGAGTGTATTCTTCGTGCCTGCGACCCTGAGAGCTGAGACTATATATGGTCAGACCTCCTGTTTCGTTGGACCAAAGATCAAGTACGGCGTCTTCAAGGTCAAGAATAACGAATACTTTGTTATCACTGATCGAGCTGCGCTTAACATGTCGTACCAAGGAGTGTTCCCCGAGAACGGTATTGTGGATAAGGTTGCTGAAGTTATCGGATCGACTTTCGTTGGAACTCTCGTCAATGCACCGCTTTCGATACACAAGGAGGTTCGGATTCTTCCTATGGAGTCTGTACTTCCTACCAAGGGCACTGGTGTCGTCACCTGTGTTCCATCAGACAGCCCTGACGATTACGTGGCTACTATGGATCTCGCAAAGAAAGCGGATTACTACCGTATTAAGAAGGAGTGGGTTGACCTCGAAATTCTTCCTCTTATACAGACTCCTTCCTACGGAAGTCTTACTGCCAAGTTTTTAGTTGAGAAGCTAAAAATCTCATCTCCTAAGGATACTAAGCAGCTTGCGGTAGCAAAGGAGCTTGCATACAAGGAGGGCTTCTACCAAGGTGTGATGTGCTATGGCGAATTCTCAGGCGACAAAGTTGAAGTGGCCAAACCAAAGGTTAAACAACAATTGTTGGATTCTTGGAACGGATTTGCCTATGCCGAGCCAGAAAGGCAGGTTGTCAGTCGCTCCGGAGATGAGTGTTGCGTTTCTCTTATGGATGAATGGTATCTCGACTATGGAGAGGATTCCTGGAGAAAACAAGCCTTAGAGCATCTGGACAACAAGGATGGCGAAGGACTCAACACATATTCCAAGGAGACCAAGAACGGATTTGAGGGCGTTCTTAACTGGCTCAACCAGTGGGCTTGTGCTCGAACTTACGGTCTTGGCTCAAAGCTTCCCTGGGATCCTCAATTCTTGGTGGAGAGTTTGAGCGACAGTACTGTCTACATGGCCTACTACACCGTTGCTCATTATCTCCATGCTGACATTTTCGGAAAGAACCCTGGATTGGCTGGTTTTAAGCCCGAGCAAATGACTGACAGAGTTTGGGATTATGTGTTTGCGCGACGCGATATCAAAGATGACGTTCTGAAAGAGAGCAACATATCAAAGGAGGTCCTTGACTCGATGCGTAGAGAGTTCGAATACTGGTATCCTCTGGACCTCCGAGTATCTGGCAAGGATCTTATCCCCAACCATCTTACGTTCTTCCTCTACATTCACATCGCCATCTTCCCGTCTGAGTACTGGCCAAAGAGCATTCGTGCTAATGGACACTTGCTGCTCAACGGAGAGAAAATGAGCAAGTCAATTGCAAACTTCATGACTCTTGACGACTTGGTCGGCAAATACGGAGCTGATGCTAGCCGAATTGCGTTGGCAGATGCTGGTGACGGAGTTGCTGATGCCAACTTTGAGGAGGATGTCGCCGATGCAACTGTCCTGCGTCTCTTCAATTTGCGTCAATGGTGCGAAGAGCAAGTTAGGAACAAAGACACGCTCCGAACCGGGGCTAAGAACGACTACCTCGACGCTCTCTTCGAAAACGAGATGCACGGACTCGTGCACGAGGCAAAGAAGCATTACGAAGACACTGACTATAAGCTTGCGCTCAAATTCGCCTTCTACGATTTCACCACCGCCCGCGACTTTTATCGCGAAGCAAGTGTCGCAGCAGGAATCAAGTTGCACAAAGACCTTGTTTTCTTGTACATTAAGCTGCAAGCACTTCTAGTCACTGTCATCGCGCCGCATTGGTCAGAATACATCTGGCTTGAGGTCTTGGACAAGCCTAGTACGATCCAAAACGAACTGTACCCAAAAGTGCCCCTCCCCAAGGCCTCCCTGACTGCCAGTCGTGAATACGTCCGCGCGACTTCGTCGAATATCACGTCCGCAGAAGCCGCACAGCAGAAGAAAAAGGCGAAAGGAAAAGACATTAGCTACGACCCCAAGAAGCCCAAGAAACTCACCATCTTCGTAGCGGACAGATTTCCTGCCTGGCAAGAGAAGTACATCGGCCTGGTTAGAGAAGCTTGGAACCCGGAAACAAAGAGTTTGAGTGATAAGGAGTTGAATGAGAAAATTGCGAAGATGGGCGAGATGAAGAAAGCGATGCCTTTTGTACAGGCGTTGAAGAAGAGGCTGATGGCGGGCGAGAAGCCGAATGTAATTTTCGAGCGGAAGTTGGTATTCGACGAAATGGCTGTTCTGAGGAACATGATTCCAGGTCTGAAAAAAGCAGCGGGTTTAGCGGAGGTAGAAGTTGTGCAAAATGCCGAGTCAGCTGTACCGGGCGTACCAACATTCGGTTTCGAGAATGTCTAGAGTAGTTACCTAGCTCTAATAACGTACTATACGGACGAGTACCTCACACGAATAGCTCAATACTATACTACGGATCAGATTGTTGCGTTGGACGAGAACGCTTGTAATCGTCAAGAGCATTGCGGCGTGGAGCAAAGTAGACGATCCCTGTCAAGACCTGGTCAGATCATCGAGTGGGTGGATCCCTCTCGGCGGGGAAGTTTCGCGTAAAGCTCAAACTTTCTGCGATGAGCCTTATTGGATTTCAGCGTGAGCTGAGTGGGTGCTTCGTTTTGTGGAGCCTCTCAGAACCATGGTTCATCAAGATGACTCCTACAAGACCTTCGCTTCTTTCATCCTCGTCATCTTGAAGGTATCCCCGTACCCCAGAACAGAACTAAGTGTTCAACCCACCATATTCCCGAGATGGCGCGTATAATCTGGACATTTGTTTGCACGTTATGCAACGCGTAGGCTTGTGCGGCATGCTGGAGACAGCGGCAACTAGCTTATCAAGCCTTTGAAGAAAGCTTAGTATCTAGGTATTTCCGTACCATGCCATAGTCATCAAGTCAAGTGTACTTGTAGTTGGAGTAAACTCCACAGGTAGTTTGTTGTGTGAAATGCGCGAAGAATAAGTTGCTGTATGACAGTGTATGAACACGGGCCCGGGCGCTGGTCAGCCACGTGGCTTGGGAACAAGCTTTCCGAGGCCGCAGATCTCCCGGGATCTTCAATCGTTCAACGGCAACGTCGAGCCTTGAGCTCACGACAATGCGACAACCACACCACTATGCCGGGTCGGCTTCCTACGAAAGGCGACTTTCCGTCTTCGGTGAATCTCAGTATCTCACCGCGTAAGTTTTACATGTCCACGTAAACCCAGACGAAGACACCTCCGCTAACGTATGCAGCGCCGTCCTCGCAGCAGCCAACCAATGTCCTAATCCTCCTGCATGGTCTAGGTGACACCAATGAATCCTTCACGAATCTAGGCCGACAGCTATCCCTCCCCGAAACAGCATGCATCGCCATTCAAGGACCCACTCCTCTTCCCTTCGAGCTAGGCGGCTTCCACTGGGGGGACGACCTCATTTTCGACCAAAATACTGGTGAAATGGATATTGATACCGGGTTCAAGAAGTCTACTCGTCTTATCCTGGAGGACGTTGTGCGCGACGGTCTTATCGGCAAATGCGGCTACAAGGCTCGTGAGATAATGATCTTCGGATATGCACAAGGCGGCATGGTGGGGCTACAAGCAGCCGCAGAGCTGGAGGGCGATGAACTCGGCGGCGTGATCAGTATCGGAGGTGTTCTTTCGCTGTCACTGCCTTTGAAAGCACTGAACAAGAAAAGTAAGACGCCGGTGCTGGTATGTAAAGCGTCTCGCGGGTCCGCTGTCACCTCTGGCGCGACCACGAAGCTGAAAGATGCATTCGATTTCGTAGAGATCAGAGAGTGGACGAAGAATGGAGACGGGATGCCGAGCAATCGCGAGGAAATGCTACCGATTATGCAGTTCTTTGCCAGGAGGCTGCGAAGCACCAAAGGCGTACCTGCGGGGAGTGTGGAGATTATGTGAAGAGACTACAGGTATGGGAACAAGCTCCGTTCGATATAGGGTTAATCAGGAGCAAGGACTGGTCGACATGTTCGTAGGGCCTTGACGGGGTATTTATGATTCGCCACACCTATGGGGCTTGCACGTCGTAGTGAATATCCACACCGCATAATATAGCTAGGATGAGTTGCGAAACAAAACATGCCCATCTATGTGGAACATACGGGGATAATTTGTCTGTTTCAACGGCCTCAAGTGGCTGGTGCGCCCGTTGATATGGGCACGTGCCCCCACCTGCTATCGATAACGAGCTTCGAGCGCGAAACTTACGTCACATTTCGCGACAAGTCGTGGTTTCCTCACTTCACAAACTCCACTAATTAGTCACTCCTCAACGGTTCAGTCCGGAGATCACCACGGCTATCTCTGCTTCACAGTCATGGCGGTTCCAAGGACTTCATTGCGCGGCTTCCTAGCGCATGCCAAAAGCGCACTCCGCACGGCCATCCATTCGAGCCAGAAAGTCACCTTCGTGATTGGCAACGAGTCTGCCGGTGAGTATGCACAACAAATCCCAGACGATACATAGCTAACGCACGCGATAGATCTAGATTCGATGACGTGCTCGATTCTGTACGCGTACATCCGGTCCATGTCGCCGCCGCAGAACGCATTCACTCCGCTTTATATCCCGATAACAAACATTCCGGCCTCGGGCCTGCAGATTCGACCCGAGTTTCTGGCGCTGTTCCGCTATGCCAACACCGAGGCTGGGCACCTGATCACTCTGGACGATCTCCCGGATCTGTCCGTCATCGAGACAAAGCTTCGGCCGGAAAATACGAGATGGGTTTTGGTGGATCATAATGTGCTGCAGGGTCAATTGGGCGAGATCTATGTGGACAGGGTCGGGGGAGTGATTGACCACCATGCAGACGAAAGCAAAGTACCTGAAGAGACTGGCTGTGAGCCTCGCATTATCGAGAAGAGTGGCAGTTGCAGCAGCTTGGTTACCAATTACTGCCGGCAAGATTGGGATTCGCTTTCCCAATCTGCCATTTCATCTGGCGCCGCGCATGCTCAGGGCGACAGCCTGTCAGACGATGGCGCTGTTGTCAGATTATGGGATGCAGAGGTGGCCCAATTAGGACTGGCGAGCATCCTTATTGACACGTCGAACCTCCAATCCAAGGACAAGACAACCGAACACGACATCAAGGCCGTCGAGTATCTCGAAGCTAAGATCATGATTTGTCCTCAGCTCTCAACCAGCTTTGACCGTGCCACGTTTTATCAGGAAATCGACTTAGCGAAGAAAGACATTGGAGGATTGGAGCTGCAAGATATACTAAGAAAAGACTACAAGCAATGGGATGAGGGGGGCCAGAAGCTCGGTATTAGCTCGGTGGTAAAACCTATCAATTTCCTGCAGCAGAAAGCCCGCGAAGAGGCAGACGCACAATCCGCCGAGCACGTCTTCTTCGCGGCGCTACAGCGGTTTTCCAAGGACCGGGACCTCGATTTGTATGCTGTGATGACCACGTCAACGTCTTCAGAAGGCAAGTTTCAGAGAGAGCTCCTTGTGTGGGCCTTCAACGAGAGAGCTGCTTCAGCCGTCAAGAAATTCGCTGTGAGTGCGAAAGAGGAACTGGGGCTCGAGGACTGGCACAGTAGTCCCGACAGCACTGATGAAGAAGGTACTGGTGAAAGCCAATGGCGGAAGGTTTGGTGGCAACGAAGCGTGCAGCATAGCAGGAAACGTGTCGCTCCTTTGCTTCGGGAAGCCATGGGATAGACATGGTGAATCGCCCCGAGGCAGGAGGCAACCCAAGCGCGCGACTCGGAAAGTCATCGACATTGATTCTGGCATTGGCGCTGGGTTGCCACGCCTGCGGTGAGGCGGGATTTCGGCAGAGATCAACAAACGTGTTGCTCGTGGCGCAACCTGTTAGACGCGGAATGGGGGTTGGGCAACGTGACTACCAGCGAAGTCCCGGCTACTAAGGTTGTGATGTACCTCACGCCGTCCGTCCGGGCCTCCGAACTCCTGGAGCGAAGCGCAGGCAGAGCCACATGGCGACGGGTCAGGGACGAAGTTTCTTACACGGGTAGGATCTGGTATTATCTTGGCATAGTATTGACATAGGGCTAGGGCTACGAAGAAGAGAGCAGATTAGGCGGCATCGCTGCATGCACGATATGGAACCTTGGTGGCCGTGGGTTTCGTAATGCGAAATGCGAGTGGAGTCCTTTGCATCTGCAGATTCATGTTTGCAGCAGCGATGCAACGTACAGTACAGTACGCATTTAGTGTCAAGCACGCACAGCTGCAGAAGGCAAGGCTCGTCAGCGCAACTACGGGCATGATTGGCGACAGACGCAATGCACTCGCCTAGCCAGCTCGTTGGCTGTGAGCATCAAGTCGACAAATCTAGAGCTGCAGGCAGAGATGAAGAAGGAAACGGGGGGTTCTCTAGCCGGGGGCGAGCGCGCGAGTTAACGTTAGGACGTGGTGTTTTGGCGTGCAGGAGGAGTAGGTTTTTTTTTTTGACAGCAGCGTCGTTTGGACGAGCTGCATATGCGCGACGCGCGACGTCGGGCTTGGGAGTGCCAACACATCACTTTTCGCACCAGTGCGGTGCAGGGCAGGGGCGATGCAGATGCAGATGCAGCGTTTGAACCACTGGCCGCGCGCAACGGAGAGAGCGCGAAACTGCAAGGTTTAGCCGACTGGCTGCGGATGGTGCGCGGTGCTCGGTGCAGCTGCGACAGTTATTAGGAGTCAGACGCTGAGGAGAGGCGGTTGTGGGCGAGGAGCGGAGGGCTGCGAGGAGTGGTGGGTGAGGGCGGGGCTCGTCGTCTATGGAGGGGTGAAGTGGCCTTCAACACCACAGTGAGACGACGCGCACGGGGCTGTTGCCGCAGCGCTGGGAGCATGAGAGGGCTACCAACCGCCGCTGATCGGCACTGGCGACGAGGCTTGGGTGGTGAGTGTTGAGTGCCGCGACGGGGGGCTGGCTTGCAACTGGCGAAGATGGGGTTTGAGAGGCTGTCGGGCCCAGCTGATGAGGCGGGGACCGTGTGGTCTGCTGGCTGCTGCTGTCTGCTGTCTGCTGTCTGCTGCACCGGCCGGCGCAGAGGCCTGTCGTTGCGCGCAGGCAGGATGCTGGAGACGCCGTGGGCCGCGCGACTATGGCTGCTGATTCGCCTCGCCCGTCCCACCGGCGAAGTGTCTGATGTGCTGGTGTCTGCAAGTCATCCAGCGCAACGAGGCCCACCGCCCCCAGGCTCGTCGTGCGGCCACCAATCCCACCGACGCTCGCCATATCGCGCGCTGCGTGCTGCTGCCCATCGCATCGCACCTCGCCGTCGCCGCCGCCGCTCTGACGCCGAGACGCTGCGAGCCGTGACTTGCTGGCCGCCGCTAGGACTCGAGCCGCCGCCCAATGGTCGCGCCTGCCGCCTGGCTAGCCCGCGCCTTCCTGGCTCGCTGTATCGATAACAGACGAGCCTCCCTCTGCTGCTTCTGGTCTGGTCGAGCCGACGCCTGCCCAGTGTGCCAACGCATCACGTCGAGATCCTCGCGCTCAGGCTTCAGGCTCAGGCTCAGGCTCTCGCTCTGGCTCTGGCTCTGGCTCCGCGTCGTGAAGCTCTCTTGCGCACCACCTCGGATCGCCCCTCCCCTCCCCCCTTCGCCCCCCCTCGCCCACTCGACGCTGTCCAGCTGGCAGCGGCAATGCTGCCGTAGTAGAGCCCTTTGCTGACCACTCTGCGCGCGCACGTCGCTGTACGCCTTCCGCCCGCGCTCCCTTATGGCGACAGCATGATGAGAAGAAGCCAGCACTCCGCCTCGCCGTCGGCGCAGGCCTCGTCCACTCCCCGTATGTGCTCTCTGCTCGTCTCTGTGCTCGCCCCCCCATGCGCCGCTGCCAATAGCTGCGCGCCCGGATCAATGCGCTCTGTACGATGAGTTGGCACCCTCGCTGACCTGCCTCTAGCCGTGTCGCCCACCGTCACCCACTTCTCTTCTAGAAGCCACACCCCTCTGCACACTACATCTGCCGTCGATGACCCCCCGATAGAGGCCCCGCCCCGGCCCTCCAGTCCGCCCAGGTCGCCTTCACCTCTGTCCTCCACGCAGCCGCCGTCAACTATGGGAAGCCGACCTGGCGGAGTGCCCGACCACAACAATGAGAGGCCGTCCGTCAACTCGCTGCGGCCCCAGCTCGCTGCCTCCATGTCTGCTCCCGCCGGGCACCTGCCCCGCCCGCTGCTCCCCGCAGACCTCTCCTCGTACACCGACACGTACCTGCCCACTGCCGCCATCCCTCCTTCCGCCACTTCCCTCGCCGAACTCGCCCATCTGATCCGCCTGCAAGGCTATCAGGAGCAGCGGAAGGCCCACTCCCGGGTCCGCCTGCACAGATGGCTCGTGTCCAGCGCCCTGTCCGCACGGCTGGTACATTGCGGAGAGCTCGCGTACCGCACTCTCGTTGACAACTTTAGATCGGAGGATAAGAAAAGTTTTGGTACCTTGTACAATGCTATTAACGATGTTCGGAACTCGTGTGACGCCACACGACGCTATGCATTACTGGAGCCCGATTTGGAGTTTGGGAAATCAAGAAGCGCAAAGAACGACAAGCCTCAGTCGTTCTCCACCTTTATCAATGAAGTTCCGTCTAAGATTCTGGATGACTTGCTAGATTTCATCTCTGAAATCCGCACCAACCCAGATTTCCTTGCTTCTCGCATTCTCAGTTTATCTCAGCAAGAGCTCGCTTCTCTAACGTCATTCCGTCAGGCCATGGATCCCATAGATTCCGTCATGGCTATGCAGGCTAGGGGTAAGATGGTCGGATCCCAGAAGCCCGGTCCGCAGAGTCCAAGCCCGGTAGAGCGTCTTTTATCGTTCCAGAGACACGACCCTCTGGCCGCACTCATATATACCATCTTCGCCAACTCGTCTGGTCCTGATTCTGCCGAGGACCTCCGCCGGACGGACGTCTGGGCCACTACCTGTGCCAAGCTGATCATGGAGTCCAGGCAGGGATCCGATAAATTCATCAAATCAGTCCTTGATGTTTGGGCAGGCATGAGAGAGTGGTCCGGCAGAGCCAATCTGGAGCTTTACCTAATGCAGGTTCTCCAGGATGGCCAATTCCTGTTGGAGAGAGCCGAGGAACAGTCCGCGCGATCCGGAGCTCAGCCAGTCCCGCGGAGCACCAAGGATACCATCGCAGCTGACGATTTCTTTGACAAAGCTGTCAAGCGTCTTTTTGAGGTTGTGGATGATGAGCCCAGTGCGGGCGGTATCCCGGAAGGTGTCTTGGAAATTGGAAATGCTATCCTGCGAAAGTTGGATGAGACCAAAAACCTACGCAAGGGAGCGCAGAACTTTTTCGTATCGCGTTGGTTATTCTCGACCTTTCTACTGAATGCTATCATTCATCCCGAGGTATGTTCCCCCCCAATTTTCAGTCTGTTCAATGCTAACTCTAATCAGACTCACGGCATTATGATTGGGCACCACATCGGTGAACATGCTCGCCAGAAGATTCTCAAGGAAATCGCAATTCGTGCTCAGAAGCATGTTTTGGATATGACCTACAATTGGTACGATTCGCCTTTGGGTTCTGTTCCGCCGACATAGCTAACACAAGCCACAGGAGGCAGCAGGTTCCAATTCTACCCGAAATTCGCACCCACATCGAGAGCATATTAGCACGATTCAAGCACACGAAGACTCATTCTAAACCCGTTCTGCTACCAGCGAAGGCCATTACTTCTCCACGGGAAACTGTGGAAGTGCAGCCTTTCATTGTCGTCTCCCCGGCTGACATCATCACTCTGGTCAATACCCTGTTTCCAGAACGTCGTCCGACCTCAAGTCATCTGGAAAAGGATATGCAGCGTCGCGGCCTTGCTTCGTCCGCCTCGTCTATTTCTGGACTTTCTATGCCTTTCCGTGCGAACTCAACTGCTGCGACGGACGCCAGTTCCATTCTCAGTGCCAGTGCTTCCTCTATGACTAGCGACACCACGTCCAGGGAGCCTTTACTAGATGCTTCGGGCAATACCATTCTTCCCCACCAGCTGCCATTGGAAGACAACTACGCCCAGACTGCTAAGGCTGCACCCACCGAGTTGTACGGAAGACGCCTGAGAATGGCATGTTCCGAGATGACTCGAATCTTGGGTGTAGATGCGTCGTCTGGCTCATGCCACCCGTGTGCCGAGCGATGGGCAGTTCTATACATATCTCCTGATGGCAAGCAACTGAAGCCGCGCATGCGTAAGGACTTTGATGATGAGGATGAGCATGACGATGATTCGCCGAACAGCGACAGCAGCGATGACGAAGGGCCGGTGGATAGAATCGACTTAGAAAACGAGTATCATCAGCTGAAAGAGGCTATCGCTAAGTTAGTTGAGGAGTATGAGATCCCGAAAGAACTAGCACCCGATAGCGAGTCGAAAAGTTTCAGTAATCGCACCTCGACACATAGGAAAGGCAGAGGCGGTGGCCCAATCCGCCAGCATAGCGACACGCTTGGGTCGAGAAATCCGTATAACAGTCAAAGCCAAAGCCAACTCACGAACCTGATTGCTAGTCAACGAAACGTGCCCGCACGCCATCGCTCTCCGCAGCACCCGAGAAGCAACAGCAACCCGCAGCTAGGTGACAAGCAAGAGAACAACTCGGTGCTTGTTACTATGCTTGAGACAGCCATGTATCAGTGCCAGTCTCGCTCTGATTTCGTCAATGCCCATCTATACCACAAGACTCTGCAAACCCTAAAGAGGCTCAGCTCGCCCTCGCTCATCAAGAATGGATACGCAGCACTTCTCAACTACTTTTCTCGTGGGCCACGGGATTCCCTCGGGAAGTCCGCAAATGCAATCGAGGAATTTGAGGCTTGGTTCGTCTGGCTGAAGCAATCGCAAGAGCGTCACGACGTTGCCATTGAAGACATGGTCTTGTCTTTCAAGAACCTGCGAGACAAGATGTGGTACATCACCGACGTTCGCAATTCTGGCAACTACGACGAAGCCAAGAATGTTGCACTTGCCCTGAAAATAATGGGTCAGCCTACCAAGACACTGGATGGCAAACCGATCCAGGCCCACCGTCCGCGTAATGTCTCCAAATCTTCCACAAACAACTTTTTGTTGAAAACAGAAGCGCAGGTGTTCGATCTATTGGCCGCTCCACAGGAATTTGGCGGACCTAACAAACTTTCAGACGAACAGTCCGATATTACGATGAAGTGGCTCAACCAATACAGCGTCGAGAACTTCTGTAAAGGAGAAGAGCGCATCCATCGATTCTGTTTCGAGGTTGACAAGTGCGTGAACAAGTTGGTCGGTGATGGCATGATGGACGGGCCCGTTCTTTGGTCTAGTGAGCTGTATCGACGTGACAAGGAGCTGCTTGATAGTGGTCGTCAGAAGGGCGACCTGTTTCTTACTGGCGTCGGCACTCTCTCGATTGCTGGCGATGAGGAGTACGAGACGCAGGGTCGACCGGTGTCTCGCAGCCTCGACTTCGCTCAACGCCCAAGTCAGGGTAGTTTGCGGTCCCTGTCAAACCGCAATGCGTCCCAGCAGAGCTTCGATATGAGCCCCTGGGCAAGATCTCCAGGAGACTCGCATGACCACTTCGCAGGATCGAGTCCCGTGCTGACTATCGACTCCACCGCTACATTTTGGTCTCCATTCCAGGCTCAGGCGCACTCGCCAAGCAGCGCAACAAGCATTCGACCTCGAACAGCCTCTTCTTCGAAGGGCACCGTCATGCTCAAGCAGTCGGCGAGCGTCAATGAAGACAAGCGTAGGTTTTTGCTCGATTTAAAGCAGGCCTTGACTGGTCTGCTGCTGAGTGATCTTGGAACTGCTGTATTCGCACATGGCAGCGAAACGGACAACTGGTTCTCGGGTGATCTAGGCGAGGATTTCATCCAGCGTAGAGAAGAGGAGGACCGGCGCCGTAAGAAGCAACTCGCTCGCAAGAAGAGTATGAAGAGCCTCAGGACTAAAGCTTATACTGACAATCGGAACGGCCCGCTGGAGACTCTAGGACGTACCGAGCGAAGCCAGGCTGCACCACCCGTCGCCACATATCAAAACGCCGCTGCCTCCGACTCATACCATTCGGCTGGCGAGCATTCGTCGGCATCGAGCGACGCTACTTCTCGTCCCTCAGGAATGGCTGCTGCCAAGAAGGCTGGCTTGTTAGAATTTCCCTACAACGTCGCGTTCCGTCGCTTGTTGAACAAGTTCGCCACACATCCAAATCCGTTCTCCAAGCTCCATGCACTGTATGAACTTGAGCTGCTCATCATCGCTTCGCTGTCAGCTCGGTCAGGTCGCTCCTACAACAACCGTCGCGATACACTCCCTCCAGTTCCCCAGTCTCCCACTCTTGGTGCCATACCCGAGCTCAGCTCGCGTGAACCCGCAACGCACACATCACGTGCTACAAACCTGGAAGAAGCCATTGCTAACTGTGAAGAGCGTCGCTCACACACAATGAATCAGGAAAGAACTGCAACTTCTTCACCACAGCCCAATGGCGGTGCACGCTCCCCCGCCGGTCCACCGAGTACAGACATGATCGTCGATGTCATTCAGGGTCTTTTCCGTGACGCGGATATCCGACCGAAAACCCTCTTCCGAGACCTGCAATACATTGCTTCCTTTGTCCCAGCACAGATGCTTGACAAAACTGCGCGCGGCAAAGCCTTCTGGGACGTAGGACTAGCAGCATTGGGCCTGAAGCAGGATGTGTGCCGCATGATGGTCGAGATGGTCGACAACATTGTCGACCAGAACACGAAGAGGAACCAGGCTGCAAAGCAGGCAACTGCAGGTGCTTCCGAGAAGCTGGAATCAAAACCCATCCCCGAAACTGCAACGCCGTCTGACGTGCCCATTTCTCGCTACACAATGGACGACGCCGCTCGCATGCTCTTGATCACGGCAAAAGAAGGAGATGCCGCTGCAGAGCGCGAGCTAGCCATCTTCTACCTCACCTCACCCGAGTTACTCCACCGCACCGTGCTTCCTCTCACCCGGCCGCGCGACGTCTTCAAGACCGAGCTGCTCAACCGCGAGCGCAAAGCATCGCAGGAGCCCGCTAGAAGTGACCCCATGATCATGTGCGTGGCGCAGCACTGGATGGAGCAGAGCAAGCGCGGCGGCGACCATCTCGCCAACCAGTACTTGCGACAGCGCGACGATTTCGAAAGCCTGCCCTAGCTCGATCTCGAGTTGTTGGTGATGATGATGATGATCATCGGCATTTCTTGCTGTTTTCTCCCCCTTTTTCCTTATTATATACCCGCACCCGGCCCGCATCGATCATGTCTTTACGCGTTTCGGCCGTTTTTCGAGTTCTTCACTGTGCGCGTGCGCGTGCGCGTGCGCTACCTACCTGCTCGTTTTGCGTAACGGCCGCCATGCATAGCGAGGTGTTTTCTCGTCCATCCATCCATCTGTCGTTGGTTGATGATGGTGTTGTTTCAGCACGCATGATTCCCCTGATCGCCGTCGTTTTTTTTATACATTTATCCATAGCAAGCAAGCACGTCTTGTGGTTGTGGTTGCTGCCGTCGTCGTCGTCGTCGTCGTCGTCGTCGTCGTCGTCGTTTTGTCCTAGTGATCATAGCCGCATCGTTTGAATGTTGCGTCGATGTCGATGTCGGGCGGGTGCACTTTTTACTTTTCTTTTTTTTCGTTGTCCCGCCGCTGCAGCGTAGATTCTCTTGGTCTGGATAATGTCGTGATTGATGGGGATGTGGGGTATTTGGTAGTCACGGGGGTCTTGTTAGGTAGACGCATCCTGGAGATGTTGGGGGGTTTTGCTGGAGGGGAGGGGGGAAGGATGGTGATGGCGTAGATGGGCATGTGCATGATGGTGGGTGTGGGTGTGTATACGGCGGCGGGGAAGGGAGAAGGATAAGAAGACGAAGAATAACGAATCTCCTTGGCTATTTGTATCTTCGCTATCTCGCTGTCACGATGAAGAATCGGGCTGGGCTGGGCTGGGCTGGGTTCGGGACACGGAATACGGATTGGGTTGGAATGGAATGGAATGGATTGGATTGGATTGGATTGGATTGGATATAATGGATCGTGTAGACGTCTTGAGTATTACTAGCAAATTCGAAATATCTTGGATACATTACTATGCGCGTTGCGCACTTGTGTGGGGGTGGGTGGGGGGGACGTAAGGGGACGGGGGGACGAGGGGAGAGGTGATGGCTTAATGTCTGTATGTCTGTCTGTTGTTGTTAAGACTGTCCAGACTTACTCGCGGACTACACTACACTACACTACACTACCTACGCGCCCACTACTTACTTCTTGCGACCCGGACGGGCGTTACGTTACCTAGCTAGTGTTAGTGTGCAGAGTATTGTATTGCTATGGGATGGGATGGGATGGGCATGGCGGTATGTATGTATGCTTTCCTTAAGTAGACACTGGACACTAGACACTAGATACTGGACTAGCGAGGGCTGGGGCTGGGGCCTGCGTTGAGTAGGTGGTTGGTCGAGTGAGCGGGTAGGTAAGTGAGGGAGGAAGTGGGTGGGTGAGTGAGTGAGTGAGGAAGTGAGGAAGTGAGTGAGTGGGTAAGTGAGTAATTGATGCATACACAAGAGTGGGTGGCTAGCATTCATTGCAAACGCTGGGTGCTTGATGTGACTTGAGTGTACTGTACCGCGTCGTGCCGTGTCGTGTCGTGTCGTGTTGTGTACATAGAGGATAGAGGATAGGATAGGTAGGTACGCGCTGCATGCGTGCGCGCGTGCGTTCGTTACGTTCCTCTTCTATAGCCTACCTACCTCACTGACTGACTGACTGGCGGGGCTTTGCTGTGCTTTGCTTTGCTTTGCTTTGCTAAGCTGCGATAGGTTTGTATGTAGATTCGTAGCGTTTCCCTGGGGTTAGCCCAAGAAGTCCTCCTTCTCCTCCTCCTCCTTCTACCTGGACTAGACTAGGCTCTTGCGTCGGAATCAAGCGGCATCACTTTGCTTGCTTGCTTGCTTGCTTTAATTTCCTATAGCATTAGCGTTAGTATAGTAGTCTATTGTACGTACTACGTACACATAGCTTAACGGGACTTGCCGCTGATGTTAATGTTTTGATGTCAAAAGTAGGTAGTCGTTAGTTGTTCTTTTTGAATACTGTGTAGGGGTAGGGTGGGTTGTGCGGGATGGGGCATAGTCAACCGGCTTTTTCGGGGGGGGATTCTTTGGATTTTTGGGGGATTTTTGGGTATGGGTATAGGTATGATGGGCTGGGATAGGGATGTGATGGATTTAGTTCTTCTTAGAGAAAGTAATAGGCACGGCGGGTTGTGCCGCTACAGAGCCAACATACAGTAAGACCAACACAGCGTTAATACCCCAAACAAGACACTTAAAACTCCCCATACCAAACCTTCTAGAGCCTTACTGTATAAACAGCTTAGCTTAGCTAGTAGCAGGCCTAGTCTACACGTAGAGTACGCACGTTCAGCACGAGAGAAATAGCTATAGGTAAATTAACAGCTCGCTAGCTCTCTATCTCCTGCCTATCTAAATTGCATATCCTCTCAGTACCTACCTCTTTGTTACGTTAGTAGCTTTGCTAATCCTGTTTACTTTATTTGAATTGCGTCGTCTGCTTCTAGGATTGATGGGGTTGATGGGATTGACGGTAGGGTGATGGGATTGGGGAGAGGTTGATGAGATGAAGAGACTGAGATTGAGAGAGAGAGAGAGAGAGAGATAGCGAAAATCTCCAAGTCCTCTGCTAAAGTTACTTACTAAAGAAGCCTCTGTAGTATCTAGTTTCGCAGTAAGGTAGAATAGTGTAGTAGTAGAGTAGAGGGAGTTAAGTTGTAAGTCGTAGCTAGGCTTAGGGCTCAAGGCAGTAGTGTAACTCGTGGGGTGATTGCGCCGCACACAAGGCTGTGAGTTTAGTTGGAGAGATACATGTGTCTGTTAGTATATTAACTTCAAAGCTAGAGCTCTAGGTTAACTATTTGTTCAACCGACGTCTTGCGCAGCGGACGATCCCCTCCTGTGCCAAAATCGCCGTTGAGTAGGTAGGTACGCAGGCCGATTCACTACTTTGAATCATGGGCCCTTGTCCAATAACACAGGTACATACATGGCACCATTCTGCTGAACCAGTCCCTACCTATCCGAGCGTGTGAGCTTGCCTTAATACCGAGGGGAGGATTTGGCACAGTCCACGCGAGGGAAAGGGTTGCCAGCGACGGGACGGAACGGGATGTGATGCGATGCGATGACGGTAGAACGACGCTTTGAGCGGGCCGCTGCACGCTGGTTTCGCTGCAACGGTGTGATGCAAGATGAACGGCGAACGAAGCGCGCAGGCGGCACAGTCAGACTGTGACTCGCTCTCGCGCAGGACGGCGAAGATGGTGGAGGGGGCAAGGCTGCATCATGAGATTATCCAGCGCAGACAGGTGGAACATTGGAAGTAAAGGGCCGTGGTTCGATGCGAGCAATGCGGGCGCGCGGCGAAGTACATGACGAGCTGAAATCCGCAGGTAGTCCCATGATTCGGGTGAGAGCAACGATGTGCAGAAGGCGAGAGAAGAAGGCAAACAACGATATGCAGAGGCTGCGGGAAAAATGCGTTGCGGATATTAATCCAAGCTCAAAGCTAGCAAGATGGCGCCCACGACGGTCGGCCCGGGCCATATGCCATGTCGACGGATTGCGGCACAGTCAGATGCACCGCGCAGGCACAGCGTCCACGGCCCACCCGTGTTTTCGAGGCACAGTTATCGAGAACAGTGCGGCACAACGAACACCTGTGATGGCACAGCCAGAGCAGCACCCGGTCTGCAGCAATGCATCGAGGGAAGCAAAGTCCCTTGGTGGGAACGATAAAATTGTAGCTTTGTGAGTACTTATTTGACGTGTAGAATTAGGAGGACACCCGCTTCTTTCGTCTGAAACGGGATAACTTCGGACTACTTTCGGAGCGCAGAATACCGCCTTGGATGAGTCAGCGTGTAAAAACTGTCGGCGCGGAGAACGTCTTCGTCGGTCCACGGCCGCCGGTGACATGGATGGTTGCTGGTGGTTGAACCCATGGCCCCGTGTCCTCGCGGTCCACAATGTCTATCGTAGTCTCTGTACACATAACCAGTTCGTGGTACTCGAGGTCGCTCACAATTGCACCCGGCGATGTCTTTCCATGGCTACCACCCCAGCTGCGGTTAGTGCGTCGTTTCGAGCGCGATGGTGTCAATCGTGGTTCAAGTATAGTCGAGTCGCGACGGTTCGACGTCGCCTGTTTCCGTATGATGCGTACGAACTGAGGAATCGAGGGTAAGCAGGAGACGAGCACACTGCATGCGACTTCTGGTACAGTCCAAAGCAAGATAGCATCTGCTATGTAATAGCTGATGTCGGTCGTGGGCCACTGAATAACAGTCTGGTAAAGTCGGACAGATGAGCAAATGCAGGTACTAGCGGGCAAGTTAGATGGCCACCAGCCGAAAGTGCGATCGTCAAACGCAAGACTTACAGAGTTCCTGTCAAAAACAGCGGTGTGAGCTCTAGTTTCTGTTTGGTGGATAGGGCTAGATTCCAGATCACGCGCTGTGGGAGAATCATGAGAAGCAGCTCTGAGCCCAAGTTCATCACCCCTCCCGCGATCAAGTAAGCGTGGCGGTCAATACATGTCCCTTCGGCGTAAAACTTCCACAGCTTTTCCCTTGGACGGCAAGAGAAGATCTCAAGCATGGTGACCGTGAGCCAGAACAAAGTGTTTAATCCGATAAGCGTATGGGCCATCCAGTACGTGAAGTCCCGCGCGCCTTGAGGTACGAAATGGCGAATGATTTGCATGATGATGGCAACGCGTAGGAGTAGCATTGACACACAAAAGAGAAGTGTGCCGTGGTGGAAGAGCTACTTTGATTAGTAGATGTACCGATTCATAGCATAGGAAAGCCGTACGCGAAGATACTCGACCAAATCCTGCACTGGTATATCCCACATGTGCGCGCCTAGGTTGTACTTCATCGCCTGATACAGGGCTGTGTTGATGCCGAACGCAAACAACGCCTGGAAAACATCAGAATCGGATACTCGTACAGTACGTCTGTGTCAAACCCACCCATCCCGTGAACAGTACCACTGCGCTAGTCATTTACGCATATCCACGGGTGCAGCTGTCTGAGGTTCAACTTACAGTCTTCGAGTATCAATCTCCGCGTTAACATATATCGCGTGTAGAACCTCATGGCCATAAAGAGCCCTGTCACTACTGTTCCGATCGTACACAAGATGATAAACGGGGTGTTCAAATTGTCCGGATCCACGAAATTGGATTGAATGCCAGGAGGCGGTTCGCGGGAAGGCCCCTCAAGAAACGCTTGCATCTCTCCGGGTGTCTTTCTCGTGAGAGAATCCATTTTCTCTCGCAGTAGATGATAGTCTTCGAGAAAATCCGGCAACGCAAAGATAGCAAGGGGGGTGCTCTTAGCGTGAGCGGGACGCGGGAACCCCAAAGACGTATGAGCACCTGCGGCGTTTGGGCTGATCCAACAGCTTCCTGCGGGGCAAACCTGGGCTGACCGTCATGGGTGATCCACCAAGTCGATGGATTTTCTACTACCGGTGAGCATAGGAGACGATGATCTGTATGTCTAGGTAGGTGTTACAGGACCACAGTGCCTCGTATTGTTTTTCTGGTGTCGTCGCAATATCAGGGCCTGTGATAGCGCTGCCACCAGCATGAAGTCCGGGCCAATTGTCATCCGCTATAGCACACCCATCGCTGATGATACCAGCGTGAGCCGCGGACGGGAACCACAACGCGAGGCCTGGATGTTTTAATATCAGTATATCATATGATCCGTCATGTCCGGCCTTACATCTGTTGACGTTTTCAAGATCAAAAGACTTGGTTAACGAATAGCACACCTAGTGTGTTCGGGAGTGATGTAGAACGCGGAATTGGCAGGGAAGGTTGACTTGGGACCCTTGAAGATGCCCGGGAATGTGTATGTCGAGGTGACTGCGCCGCACCGGTAAGAGTCCATGGCATAGGATAGTTCACACAGCCGAGGAGACTGGGAAGTCGTTATCGATCCTCGAAACACGACGTTGCCTCGCTGCTGATTCGCATATGTGTAATAGCGTGCATAAAATGGGCTTGGCAATGTGAAGGACGCTGCACCATTCTGTTTCTCGGTAGGCGCTTGACAAGGAAGGCACGTCTGTCGAAGGATGATCCGCAAGACGACTGAGCGCAGGGAACTTGGTGTTCACGGTGTAAGGCAACGGGTCGGGAGCAATGGGGATGCCTAAAGCATAGACATATTAGTATCGTAATTGGTCGTCTTTGGATAGATGAGATGTGGCGAAAATCTGCAGCTTACCCCTCCTCAGCCGCTGTCCTTCATCTCCATCTGGCCTTGGGGTGTCACAAAACTGAACAACAACAAAAGATCCTGACGCGTCAGCCCCATGACAGGTGCTGCCTGTAGAGCAATCACAGAATGTCAGGCGGGGTACCGGGAGTGCAGGTTCTGAGGGTGAAATATGAGTGAGGTCAATCTCGGACGTTGCTGGACTGGACGACGACTCGCGTATTAACTTAGCGCTGCGCTAGGGTCGGCGCGGGCCACAGGTTATATTAACGGCACATGGCACAGCATTCAGATGCACCATCAAGGCACCGTATCTCGGTTTGCTTGCGGCGGTTCTGTATGGTTTCGGCCATACAGGACACAATACGGCGTGCTCGTTGTACCCCCAGAACAGTGCGAACAGCAGTGCATGACCACATGACGCCGCTATTGCCGCCCTCCATGAACCGAAGCTAGATACTCCAAGAATACCCAATACCCAGGGCATTGCCACGCGTACATTGTCATCTCGCCTGCGAAGAGTTTCCCGATCCAGCAGTCCTGGTATGCTGGCACGTACACCACATAACGTAACCATGTAGATAGCCGACGCAAACCTCCATCTTCAACCTACACATGCGAATGCACCGCGCGATCCTGGTTCTCCATTGAGCTCCCATATCGAGGCGCGACGGAGGCCTGATAGTCGTCGTTGTGTGATGAAGAGTCGCTACGTAAGTATGTCAAGTTGATTTCTGATGAGTTCTGCCCCAGGACAATGGCGGGGATCGAGTTCCCTTCCGAGCCCTTGGCCGTTGAGCCACCCCGAGGCGCTGTGGACCCTAAGCTCGATATCTTGGATAAGGCGGTGCGTAGATCTTTTCGTTTAGCTTCAATCAGCCTTGGTAGCGTAATCGCGGATGTTACAATGATACCGATAGTGATTTCGGCACAGAATGATAGGCCCACCCAGAGGAGGTTGTATGACGCGTCTTCGTTGATTCGAAGAACGAAAAAGATCGAGGCGGCAGAGGCGACGCAAGCGCTGCACGTTTTCAGTCATCGAATGTGGTAGCACTCGGGAAATTGAGGAACTTACAGCAAACCTAGTGCTAGGAGTAGGAAAATCTCGACCTTCTTCTTGAATGGCACATGAAGCTGCCAGATTGACAAAGACGGCAATATCAAAATGGACACATCAGAGAAGATGTTGAAAGACGCGGCCGTTCTAAACACTGCGGTGGAGTCCAAGCAACGTCCGCCGGGGATAAACGGATTCCAGATCTTTTCTCGCGGATTGCAGGCCCAGATGACCAGTGCTGTACCGATGGTGTAGTAGACGCCATTCAAGACAATCAAACTCCAGGCACCATAGAACATGGGGCGGTTGACCTGCCTCATTGGTGCAAAAATGTTCAGGTATTGCAACAATATGGCAAGCTTGACGAAGAATACGACAACTCCATAAATGATTTCGTTGATATTCATCCACTGGCTAACGGTTAGCTTGTTGTCCTCAGTCGAGTTCAATGAGAGCCATACGTATAGGAATTTGAGGAAGTGCTTGAGCTGTACATTCCACTGATGCACGCCGCCCCCCTCTTTCTTGACTTGATAGCCAACCGCCACGAAGGCACAAAGTCCAATGTATGAGATTACAATGGCTCCTATATCACTCATTAGACCCAGTTCGGAATGACCTCGTTGAGTTTCTCACCATCGCTCATATCAGTCCTTCGAATTATGCGAAGTTTTGTATACAGACGAAGAAAGAGAAAGATCCCCGAGACAACAAGACAGATAACGACGCATACTGTGTACCAATGCTGTTCGTCAGACGTGTTCGTCAGAACGGATTGGACGCCAGGTGGTGGCTTCATAGCCGCACGTTCGAGCTTCACTGCGATAGCTGCTGCTTGAGCTTCTGCGGAAGCATTGTTGGACATGGTAACGATATTTGATGTGTAGTAGGAAAATGGATACAAAGTCACGATAGCATCCTATCGTATACATCTGACCAAGGCTGTGGCGGAACTTTAACCAGGTGAATGCGGAGGTGAATGCGAAACCTGACTAAAGAAGATCTAGGTTACACAAGATGTTGTGTAACGAATCTTCTGCAGTCAAGTGGTTAAGACACAGGCACAGTGCCAACGACGGACATCGTAGATCCCCCGGTGCCCGAAAATTGATTAATTATGCAAAAGAACAGGTCAAGCAGGTGCTTAGTAGCATAGCCATCTAATGTGCCCAGAGGTAATCGTACTTAACCGGCAGGCATCCAAAAAGGGCGGACAGCTACACAGCCAAGAAGACCCAAGAACAAGGAATTGAAGACTCAGGTTTGCGGCAAGAGAATTTCGGATATCGAGCTACAGTAACGATGAGTTACGGACTTCAGTGTATCACGTCTCAACATCATGCTGTGTCACCTATCCCTCTCGGCCTTAGCCCAACCGTGCCCCATTGGGGACTGGCGAACGCGGGTCCTCTCGTCCCATGAGCAGGCATGCACTAGTCCTCTCGTCTCACGAGCAAGCATTAATGACAGCTGAACAGGTGACATAGCTTACATTCTGAGGGTTTGAGGGAAAGTCAACTATGTAGCATTGATTGGGCCGCGTGTTTTTGAAAATGCGAGATACGTTGGGCCCACTCTCGGTCTTGACGTACTGTGCCCCACTTCCCTTCATCCCCCATGTTGATAAGCTAGAGATGGAACTGATCAATAGGACAAGCGGCCATAGGGCGGGTAGCTAGTGAGACGGTCAGCTACTCCACAGCGAATGATCTTGAGCAATCTCAACCAAAGATCATTCTAGCTGCAAAGATTCACGCTCAGTGGACAGACTGTATGTTCTGAGAGAGCACATTGACAGATATACATGATCCACTCTTGCTTTTCGGGTACTTTGACCCTGATACACGCAGAACAAGTCGACTAGATGATCAGTCATAATACTATTATGATTCATATTGCGCAGATTCGTAGCCAGGTCTCATGCAAATTCTCGAATCGCTACATGCCACTTTACCAAACATGAAACTGCTCTAATGGTTGTTCCTCCGTCGTTCGAGTTCCTGCTTTGACTGGTATGAATGTCCGAGATTCGCGTCTCCTACATCTTTCCACGCATCCTTCGGTACATATTCTCCTGCTCAGGACGAAGTACCCTTTGAAGTATATTCTCGTCTTCCGTGGCGTCTCCTTTATCTTTTCCTAATGGTTTCGACTTTCCTATCAGATCGTAAGCTACTACCCAGCATCATCTCAAATTTGACTCCTCATACCTAGGCCCCAGGGTGGCATGTTCAGATATATGGTTTCCCAACAGCCCTCAGGCGCCTTGAAGGTCTCGTGCATGATGCCAATGTACGGATACTTGTTTCCAATATATTCAGTCTGCCCCAGCCGATGTACAGAGCTTTCGGAGAACTTCTGAAGTCCCTCCATATCGTTCCAGTACGAAAGCCATGCCATACTCGTGGCTTCACCGTCGGAAATATCAATCAGTGTACTCGTCCTGCCCAGGACTAGTGAGGATGTTAGTTACCGTCTGCTTCTTTGGACTTATAATGAATGACTTACAGCCCCATTTCTCACGGTTCTCTTCGGCTTCTGTCCACATCTGCTGAAGTGCGCCGGCGATGCCGATTACTCCTGGGGCGGCTTTTCCGAGAGGACTAGATCGTGTCAGCCATCTACAGTGAGGTGCTTCAATAATTAATCGAGGGTTTGTAGCATACTGGTTGAAGCGAGCGCCCAAAACAAAGCAAACGATGCCTCGTGGCTCTGTTGAACCTGGCGCGGGTAACTGCGCAGTCCATCTCCCTCTCTTCACCGATGTGAAAGTTCCAGTGTAGACAGACCGCGAGTCCTTGACCGCCTTCGCTAGACGGTAGATGGCGTAGGTGATAGGAAGTAAAACACTTAGGGTCCGTGGGAAAACTGATATGCTCAAAAGCTGGAAAAGGGCACCGGCAGTCAACCAGGTCGTTATTGATGCATCGTTTGGTGCAATGAGTCTCGCGAATTTTTTTGAAGACATCTGATCGACTTAATTCGAAGAGTGTAAAAGAAGAAGAGAATACCTGGTAGATCAGGAAGGGGCGTGATGGATGAAATGTTCTGAAATGTTCTCAGATGGATAGCAAACGGGCGATCCGAGACTGTACCACCATTGGTCGTGTTATTCCCTACTGCCAATACTGTTGTGAAACTCGACAATGAAGCCCAATTAGGATAGTAAACCGAGCTAACCGCCCGTATGCATATTGCTTGTCTGTTGGACCCTTCACCAATTAAACTTGGTGGATCCAAGACCCTGACATGCAGCGCATCGCGTTGATGGAGTCCGACGGAGTCCTGCCTTTTTGCCTTGCTTTTACGTTGGCCTTTTTGCCTCGCTTTTAGGTTCGCGTTCTTGCCTCGCTTTTACGTTGTTTCAACACCTTCTACCGTCTCTTTTATTACGGTAAATTTGTACTGTGGTTTTGCTGACTGGACGCACTGTGTTGTGCCACTTTCTCTATAAGAGCGGTTCTTCAACAAAGATAAGACTAGTGTGCAGCTTTGGTCCAACCTGAGTACTTTTTCTACCCCGATTCAACAAATATGGCATCTACCTTACCTGCCACCAGCGCGAAAGGCGATGAAGACCCTGAAATCCTTGCACGAGTCGCTGAGAACGAGGGCAATGTCTCCACTACACCGAAGAAGTCGCTATCGTTCTATCTGTCTTTTTTATCTCTATCAATATGCATGCTCATTGTCAGCTTGGATGTGACAGCACTCACTGTCGCACTTCCAGTATGTTGAACTATTAGTTTTCCTCCGCAACCGCTAATCGTCATCAAGGTTGTGGCCGAAGAGTTTCACGGGACAACGATTGAAGCGTTCTGGGCAAGCATAGCGGCACTCCTCGCCGTAGTCATTGCCCAACCAATCTACACCTCGCTCTCGGACGTACTCGGAAGAAAAGTTCTGCTTTACGCTGGTTACATGTTCTTTGCCCTAGGAGCTATCGTATTTTCCACTGCGAAAAATATGGGCACGTTGATTGCAGGTCGGGCACTACTTGGATGGGGTGGAGGCGGCCTTCAAGTTCTGAGCATCATCATCCTGGCCGATATGACTACACTTAAAGAGCGCCCATTCTATCTCGCTCTATACGGGATTCCCTTGGCCGGCGGAAGCATTTGTGGTCCAATCGTGGGAGCAGCCTTTGCGGAATTCGCCACCTGGAGATGGATCGGATGGTTGTGTTTGCCTATTGCTGGTTTTGGATTCCTTCTCGGCTTTTGGTGCCTGAAACTACGACCCATTGATCAGTCTTTCACCCAGCAACTGCGCCACCTGGATTGGATAGGCATGATTCTTTTTGCCGGAGGATGCACTTTGTTTGCCCTACCCCTGAGCTGGGCGGGGGCGCTGTATCCATGGTCTTCGTGGAGAACCATTGTACCCTTCATTGTTGGGTTTCTCATGTTGACCTTGTTGGCCTTCTACGAGCGGAACCCGCGGACCCCGGTCTTCCCATATCGTATTTTCAGCAACCGTACAGCCGCGTCAACTCTGATCGTAGCCTTTCTTCATGGGTCAGTCTTATTTCCTGGGATACTGTATACCCCACTATTCTTCCAAGCTGTACATCGCGAGACCCCGTTCCGATCCGCCATATCCATGTTACCTATCTGTTGCAGCATCGTCGGTTTCAGTATCATAGGCCCCATGCTTGTGCAACGAACGCGAAAATATCGATGGGTACTCTTGTTAGGCTGGACACTTGCAGCTACAGGCGTTTCACTTTGCTCTTTATGGCAGGTCTCGTCGCCACCAGCCTTGAGTTACGGTCTCCAAGTTCTGGCTGGAAGCGGCATTGGCATGGTGATTACGAGCTTGCCTCTCCCAATGCAGGCAAGCGTCCAAGATGCGAATGATGCGGGCCTTGCTGTTGGTATAATGACGGCAATCCGTTTGTTTGGGGGCGTTGTAGGTCTTGCAGTTTCTTCCACTCTCTTCAACCAGATATTTGCTAGTAATATCGCTCGCCATGTCCCACTGCCGGACTCTCTGAAGGCGCTAGAGGACGTTCGAGAAGCAATTGGGTTCATTCCACTCCTTCGGTCCATCGATCCATCACTAGTTGTACTGCTACCCATCCTAGAGACGTATCGAAAATCGATGGTAGCCGTCTTTTTGTTGATGGGTGGGTTGGGGGCCCTGGGAGCTTTTGGTACCCTGTTCATGGAAGAGCTGACGCTAGAGAATGAGGAAATGGGCCGGCAACGATTCGATGGCTCCAGTCATGACCTCGGTGCTGGATAGAAGTTTCGTTGTGTCTTTCTTAGGTGGATTTTAGGAATCTCAGGCATCCTCTGCGAGTAAACTATGATAGAATCGAGGCGGTCCGGGATCTCATGGTCTTGACAAAGAGTCGGTTGTGGATATTTAATGTAGATGAAAAGGCTAGTGTATGCTTAACATGGACTAACAGTCATTACAATGTGGAAGAATCTCTTGCTGCACGTATAAATCGTCTTCCTCAACTTAAACCATCTCCACTGGTGAGCAGAAGTTTGCTCCAACTTTACACGGACTTTACCATGACAGAATCACACTTCCCGTTATTGGATCATCGGTTGCGGACAGAGTCGTACGTTGTATAGGGTTTAACGACATATTGGCCACAATAATACCCTGCAAGGCGCGCGTTATCTTTCCATACGGTTGAGGGCGTTTATAGCGTATTGTATACAACAATATCTCCGGGACGTAGGGCCGCGGCCGATATAGACAATAAGATTCGAAGGTCTAGACCATCGATGGTATCTGATCCGGCCTTGTAATTGTGCGATCTCATGTTCTCACATATCAAGGTACCCGGGTATTCGTGATCGCTTTTCGGGAAGCCAAACCTGACGGACCCTTCGGACTCCATGCTTATCTCTTCATAGTGAGCTAAGCCTCTGTGAGATGCGGTGTGATGTGACCGCTGGAGCCAACGGACGAGTTTTTGACCAGGAAGCTAGTTGAGAGATCCTTGACACTATGTGCCTGACAGCAGATAGTCTCCCGGGATCTTCTCCACTGAAAATGAGCGCTCAGACTCTGGCACATGTGGGGCACCGAATCTAGAGGGTGCGTAGACGTGTTCCTACTCTCTACGTAGGTACTGTGACACGTGGTGAGATGATTATCTTATGGAGAATCATACAGGCGTCCAGGACATCTCACGTACCTAGTGATAGTTCTACATAGCTGCAGCTAAAATACCACTTCAATCCGACATCCGACATCCACTCTCATGAGTCTCACGGGGGTGATACCGAAAGCGCGTGCATGTTAGGCGTCTCGCACAGCTGAGCGTGCTGGTCGCTATCAGCTGGTTGGGATTGCACTGACACTTTTCTGGGCACAGAATTGGCATACATCCGGCTGTGCCACTGAGATCGCATTGTGGTTGCATTGTGTTTGTTGTTCGGTGGGAGAGGTGGGCCGAAAATCGAGTCTGATGTATGCCAAGGAACTAATCTCAAACCGGAGTGACGCTTGGGCCCGCAAACATTCGTCGATCAGTCTGCTGAAACCTGTGGACGACACCCTCCCGAGTCTGATACGGAAGCTCACCAGACATGGGAGCTCATTCACTAGCCTACAGGGATGCTACGGGGCGTTGTGCCTTGTTTTCGACCCCCTTGGACCCAACGGATGGAGGGATCTGGGTCTTGCGCAAAACTTCTCTATATGCAGAGTTCTGCACTTCTGCACATATACCCCCTACCTGACAGACTCGGATCAATTCCCTGTAGCTACAGCATATGCTTGTCTCGTTGAAGTCCGAGAGGCGTAGAGCTGAAGAGTTTCTCAGTCTCCCGGATAGGCCCCGACTTCCTGGCCCCTTTTAGAGCTGAATAGCGGTTCGTATCTGGATCTTGTGAAAGTCCTCCGGTGTGTTGAGCATTCCTATCATATATATTTTCAAGTCTCCCAGATTTCTGATTGTTTGTAGGCAATCCTCTATCAGCAATATGACGGTTTCCGAAAAATACGACCAACTACCGAACGGGCCCGATGATCCAAAAGGGCGCGACCCAGACCCAGCCAAATATCCAAATGGACACTCAAACGGAAAGATGGATAGTGCGGTCATCCACCACGAACTGGATGCGAAAGATTCCAACCTGGACTCTGCAATTGCGATATGTGGAATGGCACTTCGACTCCCAAGCGGCGTACGCACTCCCCAACAGCTATGGCAGTTCTTGATTGATAAAGGTGACGCACGTAGTCTGGTTCCAGAATCCAGATACAATGTTTCGGCATTTTACGACCCCTCTGACAAGCCTGCACGGGTGAACACCGAGTACGGATATTTTCTCGGTGAAGACATCAGTGCTCTAGACACGTCATTCTTCAGCATGGCACGCTCAGAAGTCGAACGCGTTGATCCTCAGCAACGCTTGATGTTAGAGGTCGCAAGAGAGTGCTTCGAGGATGCCGGCGAAGACTGGCGAGCCAAGACAATTGGGTGTTACATGGGCAGCCTTGAAGATGATTGGTTAGAGATGACTGTGCGAGAGACACAAAATTGGGGCCAGTACCGTCTCACTGGCTATGCCGACTTTGCTTTGTCTAATCGTATATCCTACGAGTTCAACTTAAAGGGACCGAGGTATGTTCGCTTGCTTCGAGATTAAAGCTAGATCTGTTGCTAAAAGCCAGCAGCATGACGATCCGAACGGCTTGCTCCTCTTCGATCATCTGTCTTCATGAGGCCTGTAATGCCATATTACATGGGGATTGCGATTCTGCTCTTGTGGGCGGTGTGAACCTGATCCTAACACCTGGTGGAACAATGGGCATGGTCGATCAACAACTTCTTTCACCTGATGGTTCTTGCAAGACCTTTTCTAGGGATGCGAACGGGTACGCGCGTGGCGAAGGGATTACTGCAATATATGTAAAGAAGCTAAGCGACGCTCTAAGAGATGGCAATCCCATCCGAGGTGTCATCAGAGCAACAGCAGCAAATCATGACGGGAAAACGCAAGGCATGGGTCTCCCCAGCTCGGAGGCTCAAGAGGCCATGATCCGAAGGGCATACGAACGAGCTGGCATTGAAGACGTCGCCAAAACAGGTTTCATTGAATGCCACGGAACCGGAACACAAGCTGGAGACAGAATTGAGACAACTGCAGTGGATCGTGTCTTCGGTCCCTCAGGTATACATATTGGCTCAATCAAACCGGCGTTTGGACATACCGAAGGCGCTGCTGGCATATTATCAGTCATCAAGACTGTTCTTGCGTTGGAGCATCGAACGATACCTCCCCAGATCAAGTGCTTTCCGCCAAATCCGGCGATCTCGGCCAGACTTACTGTCCCCACTGAGCCGACTCCATGGCCAGAAGGCAGACTAGAAAGAGCGAGCGTCAACTCTTTCGGCGTGGGCGGATCAAACGCGCACGTAATTATCGACTCTGCCGCAGGATGGATCCCACCTCGAACTTCAACTATTGCTACTGCAGACATGAAGCTTCTCCTATTTTCAGCAAATTCCTCTCGATCATTAACATCCATGGTCCACTCTTATCGAGATTTTATTGATGCCACCACTGAAAATTTCCAGGACATCGCGTATACCCTAGCACACGGCAAACAACATTTACTGCATAGAGCGTTTACAGTTCCCAACCAAGGTGATTTCGGAATAGTATCGCCGCCTAGAGACCCTGTGCGTCTATCTTCGGTCATCATGGTATTTACCGGACAAGGTGCCCAATGGCCATGCATGGGCAGCGATCTCATGCGATCGAACGAGCCGTTCCGCTCCAGCATTCTGTCACTTGACAAAATATTAAAATCTTTGGATGGAGTCGGCCCCCCACAGTGGACGATCGAAGAAGAGCTGATCAAGTCGGGTGATAGTTCAAGGGTCCACACGGCGGAAGTTGCACAGCCATTGTGCACTGCGGTCCAAATTGCTCTAGTTGATGCTTTTGCCTCACTCGGAATTGTTCCCAGTGCAGTCGTTGGTCACTCTAGCGGTGAAATTGCGGCTGCGTATGCGGCTGGTGCGCTGACGGCTAAGGAAGCTATCCTTACTGCCATGTACCGCGGCATTGCAGCAACGTCACAAACCAGACATGGCGCAATGGCAGCCATCGGCATGAGCAAAAAAGATGCTCTGAATCATCTCGCCAACATTCCAAATATTTGCATCGCTTGCGACAACTCGCCTCGAAGCGTTACCATATCTGGAGACGTCGAGCAGGTGGACATAGCTATCACAACAATTCGCAATGCTCAACCTGACACATTAATGAAAAAGGTCAAGGTCGACAAAGCATACCATTCCCATCACATGCTCGAGTGCACGAAAGCCTATCTCAAATTGATGCATGGACAAGTCATTGGGCGACCACCACTTTTGCCTTTCTTCTCTACCGTTACTGGAAACATACTCGAGGAGTCTTACCCGCTCGATGCTTTGTATTGGGTGAGAAATCTCCAATCAGAAGTACGCTTCTACCCAGCCATCTCAAGCATTCTCATGAGCCCAATCGCAAGCAGCGCATGCTTCCTAGAAATCGGACCTCATTCTGCCCTGCAGGGTCCATTGACGCAGATCTCAACCCAACTCTCAACGCCAACACCCTACATATCCGCTATGATCCGAGATCAAAACAGTACCCACACTTATCTATCGGCAGTCGGCAAGCTATTTACTCACCACATCCCAATCAAGCTTGAAGAATTATTCCCGGTGGGGTCTTTACTACCCGATCTGCCGCGATATCCATACGATCATGAGGGTAAACAGTTTTGGTTTGAATCACGCCTCAGTAGAGAGCACCGACAACGCCAGTATCCGCACCATGATCTGCTAGGTTCCAAGGCTCCCGAAAGTACCGATTCAGAGCCTTTATGGAGGAACATGCTTCATGTAGGATATAATACCAGCTGGCTTCGAGACCATAAGGTGGAGGCCGATATCGTGTTTCCATTCGCGGGATATATTGCAATTGCTGGTGAAGCAGTACGGCAGCTTATGGCAACGAAGAACGGGTTTTGCATGCGCCATGTCGTTATTAAAACGGCGCTTGTACTACCCGAGGAAAGACCAACCGAGATCGTCACAACTTTCCGACGCGTACGTCTTACGGAGACAGCTGATAGCAAATGGTTCGAGTTCACGATATCGGCCCACAACGGCCACCAATGGATCAAACACTGCACGGGTGAAGTGGTGGCACAGTCCGAAGGAGGAAACCAGAGTGTGACCGAGCTCCCGGCATCCTTTCCACGACCAGTTGACACTAAGAAATGGTTTAGCTCTCTTGAGCGTGCTGGTCTAAGCTTAGGTCCTGCTTTCCAAAATCTAGACGACATCACGGCAGATACCAAATCCTCACGAGCATCTGGCAAGGTTTTTCTGAACACTCACCTAAATACAGAGAGATACTACATTCATCCAGCACAGCTCGACAGCGCGTTGCAGTTGTGTGCAGTCTCTTTCACCAAGGGGCAGACTCGCAAACTCAAGAATTATCTGCCAACTAGATGCGATTACTTAGCTGTCTCTCCCAACTTGACCGAGTTCTATGTCGAAGCCTCAAGCTACATTACAAGCAACTCGATTCTAGTTGGTGAGGCTAGGGGTGTCGTTGATGGCCACACCGTCTTAAGCTTCTCTGGGCTTAGGCTTGCATGCCTTGACAGTTCCGACCCAAGAGAAAAGGCAGATACTTACGCTAGTGCGAGACTTCACTGGGGCCCGGATATTGATTATGCAGATATTGGGAGCATGCTGAGGTCAACAACAAAACTCGACTGTTCCACATTCCTCAAAGCATTAGCTCACTGCAAACCAAATCTCCACTCACTACACATTGAAGGCTGTGGGGGTTTACCGGCCGAGGACATTCTGGAGTCCTTGACTTTACCGAACGGGCATCGACTGTATAAGAAATGCACATTCGCCTCTAGAGAGCTCGTACCGGAGAAAGAACAGCTTGAAGGCCTCACTTACTCGACTCTGGATATTGAATCCGATCCACTAGAGCAAGGCTTTGGATCAAATGAATACGATGTAGTGCTTACATCCCGGATCTTACATGGCACTGGAATTGATCTGCAAAACCTAAAGAACATCCACAAGATACTTCGTTCCGGCGGCTTCTTGGTCATGACAGAACAGCGCTCTCTCTCCACGTCAGGTGAAGATGGCATGCTATCATGGTGGCAAGACACTCTCAGAGAAGCGGGATACAACACTCTGGATGCTGTGGCCACAGATGGAATCAATGATATCTTCGTTGTCCAAGCTCAATCAATTCTTCCTATACCGCCACCGAAGAGAGTGACCCTCTTGTGTCAGGATCATCCAAAGAACCCTAGCCCCATTGCTCAGGCACTTGAGGGACGTGGTTTCGCAATCGATCTATGTACGGTATACGATAATCCAAAGCCCGAGCAGGACATCATCGCAATTCTCGACCAGGATGAACCCTTTTTCACAGACATGAATAACCACAGTTTTGAGGCGTTCAAGGATTTTGTTCGGCACATCAAGGGCGCAGGCTTGTTCTGGATTACCAGGTCGTCCCAAATTCACTGTCCTGACCCTCGTTACGCCCAAGTTACGGGCATGGCGCGAACGATCCGGTCTGAGCTGCTGATAGATTTCGCAACCTGCGAAGTAGACACCACAGATGTATCAGCGTCTTACATCATACCTGTTTTCGAAAAGTTCCAAACACGAGACCATAGTCAGGCTGGAAAGTTTAAGCCGGAAATGGAGTTTTCAATTCAGAACGGCGTAGTCCATGTCGGCAGGTTCTATCCGTTCGCACTGAGTGAGAACATGTTAGAGTCTATTGGCGGCCACAGAGAAGTTCTCGAAGTATCTCAGCCAGGACGTCTCAGCAGCTTGCAGTGGACTAAAAGGCCGGCACAGCGAGATCTACAATCAGATGATGTGGAATTAGAGATTCATGCCACCGGGTTGAATTTCAGGGATGTTCTTGTGGCCATGAAGCTCGTTGAGTTCCCAAAGCCCTCTTTCGGTGTAGAGGCCGCTGGCGTCGTTCGTCGAGCTGGGTCAAACGTCAAGTTTCTTCGTGTCGGAGATCGCGTTGCTGTAGAGGGTCGGTATCTGATGTCAACAGTTGTTGTGGCAAAGGAAGGAGAGTGCATAAAGATCCCGGATGACTTGTCTTTTGAGAGCGCGGCGTCTATGTTCGTACCTTTTTGTACGGTGATTCATTCTCTGATCGACGTTGGTAACCTTCACAAAGGACAGGTAAGTGCCTCGTTGAATGGGTTTACTGTTGAACTGGTTTTACTAATACCGAGTAGTCAGTGCTCATTCATAGTGCATGTGGCGGCGTCGGCTTGGCCGCTCTACAGGTCGCTAAAATGGTTGGTGCAGAAATATACGCTACCGTTGGGCGCGAGAACAAAGTACAGTACCTGATGGACAACTTTCAACTACCACGGAACAGGATCCTCCATTCACGGGACGATTCCTTTGTACAAGGTATCATGCGAGAAACCAACAATCGGGGCGTAGACTTGGTCCTCAACTCCCTTGCTACTGATTTGCTGCACGCGACATGGAGATGTGTCGCACCGTTTGGCAAGATGATCGAGATAGGGAAGGGCGACCTGCAACAATTTGGAAAGCTTGATATGAACCCTTTCCTATTGAACAGGAGCTACTGTGGAGTGGATTTAGATACTTTTGTTGATGAAAAACCGTACTTGATGATTCGGTAAGCTCTCTTTTTCCATGGACTCAGATAAAAACTAATGGGTTGGCAGGCTGAAAGCTCGGACTATGGATTTCCTACGTCTAGGCCTCATTACCCCACTGCCCACAACAATATTCGACGCGCATTCGGCATACGATGCTCTCAAGTACATGCAAGGCGGTCAGCACATCGGAAGAATTTGCATATCTATGCGCGACACTGAGACGAACCTGAAGCTGCCGACGGAAATTTCGTTGCCGCAGAAGGTTCTCGAGCTACAACCAAATGCGTCCTATCTCTTCGTAGGAGGTCTTGGGGGTCTCGGCCGGGCTGTCTCCACCTGGATGATCGAACATGGTGCACGCCATCTTATCTACCTTTCTCGGAGTGCGGGAACTACGCCTGATGATCACGCCTTTGCCAAGGAATTGGAGAGCATGGGATGTGAAGTGCAGCTTATACGCGGAAGTATAACCGAACCCATAGACGTTACGAACGCAGTGAGATCAGCCAGACACCCCTTGAGGGGAGTCCTACAGATGTCAATGGTTCTTGAAGACGAAAGTTTCTTCAACATGACATTCGATCAATGGAACATCGCTGCGTCTCCAAAAATCCAGGGCACTTGGAATCTTCACCATGCTACTAAGGACTGTAATCTCGACTTCTTTGGGCTCTTCAGCTCTGTGTCAGGTCTCATCGGACAACCAGGACAGGCAAATTACGCGACGGGCAATGCCTTTCTAGATGCGTTCGTCAAGTTTCGAGTGGATAACGGACTCCCTGCTTTTGCAATCGATATTGGGCCGGTATCAGATGTTGGCTATCTCGTCGATCACGAAGACCTTTTCCAGAAGGCATCAACAACAGGCTTCAAGGCTTTAGTTGAACAAGAAGTGCTCGACGCGCTGCTGGTCGCCATGACAACGGATTCCGGGTTGGCTGCCCAAGATCATGCTGTGGGCACAGCGTTACAATATGTCGACCGTAACACCTTCGTGCTCGGTTTAGGGTCATCCATCCCACTCGATCACCCATCCAACCGCGCCGTGTGGCGCTCCGATCCTCGCTTTGCTATATATCATAACCAAACTTCGGATTCTTCTCCCAGCTCAGCATCTGATGATTCCCTCAAAGCCTTTCTCTTGGAGGCGAAGGCTGATACATCGCTCTTAAGCACCAGCGAAGCCGCGAGATTCCTCGCGCACGAGATAGGGAAGCGATTGTTCATATTGCTCATGAAGCCAGAAGAGAGTCTGAACCTATCATCATCTTTGGCGGACCTTGGCATGGACTCTCTAGTGGGGATTGAGTTAAGGGCATGGTGGATCAAGGCCTTCGGGTTCGATACCAGCGTGCTAGAAATGCTGGGAATGGGAAGTTTAGAAGCACTTGGGCAGCATGCCGCAAAGGGATTGCTGCATAAATTCGCCACGACATAGTGCACCGAACAGGTTAGGATGAGGTTGTACCGGACGTTTCTTTGTGGTTCTGTGTTCATGATTGGTGTCAGGGAACTGTTGGGCTCACTGGAGCACCAGTATACTCTGGTTTCCGGTTCCCGTCTAGTGCAAGGCTCGCCTTCACGTTTCACTCGTTAGCAACGGTAATTAGTATGAGTAAACTCATTTCACAACCCGCTTGACGCCCCTTTTGCCACTCTTCCATTCAGTGTCCGATTCGTCAGATAACATCACCCTCGTCTTTTATCCCAATTTAGACCAGCGCTTGTTCCACACCATGCCAGCTGTAAGTAATTGCGCCGCTGCAAACGCAACGATTATTTTGTTCTGGTAATTGTATTCGTTGGCGAAAACCCTTACAACCTCGTCTCTCACATGTGGCGCGAGCGTCGCAAGAATCGATGTGTCGCGGTCCGAAGTAAGCAGCTGTTGAGGGGTGAGTAAGCCGGCCAATCCATCCCTCAGTCGAGAGTTGAAGACGTTGGATACAATGGCCAAGCCAATGACGCCACCTAGGAAACGGAACTGTATGAGTGATCCTCCGGCGTCGGCTATGCAGACGTGAGTATAAAGCTGTGAATGTTATGGGTGACCTACCAATGTTCCTCGGGGCGACGATGAACGGCGTTGCTAGGATGCCGATGCCTAATAATATTCCCAAGCCAACGCCGGCAATGACTAAGAAACCATATGCTCGGTCTGGCCATTCGTTGGTAGTCGGTAGGGTCGTTAACAATGCGATGCCCACCGTCTGTAGGATAACTCCAATGAAGAGAATTTGGTAAATGGCGACACGCCTCTTTGACCCCATTATCATCGCAAGAGCGGCCCCGAGCGCAGCAGTGAAAGTATACGGAAGTAGCCTCTCTCCAGCCCCGAGCGCACTGACCCCCGACACCAGCTGGAGTCGCTGTGGAATGAAGATCACCAGTACGTTGACCGGGACTCCACACAGTTATGTTGAGATGTGGATGCCCATCCATGGCCGATCCTGCATGAACTCCCACGGGAATAGCGGCTCCACTTTGAAATCGCCCACGGCGATATACCACTCTTAACCGAAGAAGATTATCCAGCTTAGAAGTGCGAAGACCAGCAATAGAACGGATCCTGGGGCACCCCAACCCTGACGTAGTGAGTATTCGAGCAGAACGGCGGAAATCATCAGAGAGCCGGCAAGCAGCGTCAACAATCCGAAAAAATCCACTCGCCCTACCGCCTTGAGTCCGCCGGGCTTTCTTCTCTCGTTCTTCGGAACATTGTGGTGTGGAAACCCATTCGGGATGCCGAGGAGAAGCACAGCCATGACGAAGCCTCCGGCAGGCAAGTCGAGGTAGAAGATCCAACGCCAGGTTGAGTGATTGTTGATGAGTCCCCCAAATAACGGCCCCATGAGCATAGCCAGTGCGACGGATAGGGCGTTGAATGCGCTGTACATGCCCAGCTTGTCTTTGGGGACGAATTCGTACGTCATGACGGTCGCTAGCGAGAAGCAGCCTGCTCCGCCGAGTCCTTGAAAGGCGCGACAGATAATGCTTCAGGGAACATGCGAGCTAGTATTAATGCGAAGTCTTGCCAGGGGGAGGGACTCACAGCTGTGTCATCGTTTGCGAGGCTCCACAGCCTGGACACCAGACTGTGAAAATGGCTATGTTGGCAATAAACATGCTCTTTCGGCCAAATATGTCACTGAGTTTGCCCCATATGATATTAAATCCTGCGTTTGATCAGTTCCTTGACTTTCTTCAGAGCGCGAGAATGTATGGGTACCCATATACATCACCAAGTAGCCGCTCACAACCCAGCTAGTCTCACTGAAACCTTGTAAATCGTTCGTAATAGCAACAAAAGAGGTGCCGACGATGATGACCTCCAAGTTTACGAGAAGAAGCGATAACACGATTCCAAGTGTGGTACAATGCAATCTCCAGCCAGAAAGATAGCAATTGCCAATTGGGCGCATCAGTTAACGGGTTCAGTATCGTCTTCTCAGCTTCGGTTCTTTCCGTCCCGTTCCCTGTACTGGTCTTTTTCTCGTTTTGCTCGATCTGCACCTCCTCGGGCTCGTGCCCTTGTTTGAAAGAAGGTGTCATTTTGAGCTGTGCTATGATGGTGGGTGTGGAGTGCAACGGAGCGATGTGAACTGAGAAAAGGACAAGGCTCCCAACATAGGAGATAAGGCGAAGCTTGGGTCGAAGTGTGGAGCGCTTCTACCAGATCCTTGTACTACTCCATCGGTATAGACGCTTCACCGGTCGCGCTCCAAGCTTGATCTACAAACCTATGATATTAGCCACCTAGCGGGTTCCGAGTGTTCCGCGATACTACGCGGTAATTTGCAGCAGGGATGCAAATGTACTTGTTTACATTCCATCGGCTAAACCGATAATATTTCAGCATGTGATCTCAGTGCTGCGCCAGTATAGTGCCTTGGAACCTTCGAAATCTTGCCTGCGAGAGAATCCAGCTCCGGGGTTTGAATAAACCGTGCTGATGCCTCGCAAAGCATCAAGCTTCGGGCAAGATAGCTGGCACGACTTCATAAGATGACCGGAACTGTGTCACATTATTCGTCGGGGACGAACATGTCATGCCAGGCAAAGGCGCTCCAGTCCTACATCTTGATCGGTAGACTTCCCGCTTTTTTATTTTCTTGTTTGTCAACTCCACTTCCTGCTCGGTTGTATTCCTCTCGGGACGGTATAATGATCACCTTTTCCACATATTTAGTGAAGATGCAGTGTGCGCATAAAGGTAGTCTCAAAAAAGTATGAAAGTACCTTCAGCATAATGACCGGGGACACCGTGCGCATGATATGCAATCCGTCCCTAAGTATTTCCTGCTTTTCTTGTCCAAAATGAATAGGGAAAACTGCCTCAAGATACTGGGTATTGGGCCAGTAAACGGATATCTCGGGTATTTTCAATCAATGTCTTACGGCGAGGATAGGTAGGACGTTGGCTCGGTGTCGGATAGTTGGACGACAAATTTATAAGTGACCGGAATGATAGGGACGCAAGAAACTAGATCCGTGAAGGTATCAAGCTACTGATGGGTCTGAGATCAGGTGCCAACTCTGCCGTCGGCACAGTCGAGGAGCCTTACCGTGTGAGGGTGGCTTAGGATGGGAATGGGTATCAAGCTAACCTACAGAACAACAAGGAAGAGATAGATCACAGCAATTAAGCAATACCCCACCGAGGGAGAGCACGGTGTGGGCAAGTCGTGCTTCGCAATGAGGTTGGTGGTTCAGACGTTGAGAATCAGGGTTAGCGAGGATCGATCAAGCTCAACGCTACTGTAGCGAGCTAGCGTCTATTTTGGTTGGACTAAGCCAAAACACGTCGGCACCCAAACTGATTTACAAATACGATTATTGAGGCACAGTGTCTTGGTACTAATGGAAGTTCCGCGCGCTTCCGGTTATTGCGCTACCTACTGTAGCTGGATGGTAGGATGACGAACGATTTGGCTAAGTTTTAGAGTTCAAAAAGGTGAGCTCCCAGTACTCCGCACGTACTCGGGAGTTGGTGGTTATGGTATACGCTGGGCGTTATCGGAGAGAGAAAGCTCCGAAATGTTTCCTCGATGTGTCGTCTTGACAGAGCGAGACTTCAACATATGTTAGCGCGAAGAACCTTAAGTGGCGGGCCATAGCTTACCAGTCCAGTTGTACCCATCTGACGTCATCGACATATACAACACGCCTAAAACCAGGATACGAAAGTAAAATCCCAACACGGAGAGCCATGATAGTGACTGCGTATCCCCGATCCGATTTTGTAACTGCTACAACACTTCCAGAACGTTGCTTCTCTCGGGGTTGGGAAGATTTCAGAAGAAAATTGGGACTTCGTTAACTGCGTCGGCTTACCATATCATCACGTCCTGGTCGAGTAGTCACCGCAAGAACTTTCATATCTGACACATTGGACTCTCAGCCATTTTTCTTCCGCAATCTTCCTCACGATCACACACTCGTCAACGCCAACGTCACAACAAAGGCCCCCAAGAGGCATGGCAACACATGCTAGGTACCTAACATCCAGCGACAGATTTGACTCCGAAACTGCGAGTCCCTCGACATATCTCGGAAGGACAATGTCTAACGCGCAACGACGGCATACTTGTCCAAATCGATAGGTTTCTGGCGAAATTTGACTGGTCCGCAGGTGTAGTTGAACGTGCGCCATGATATCCCACGACAGCACCTTCCTTCAACTAGATGCCGCAGCGAGCTCACAGGCAACTGCGACAGGAGAGCGGACATGGAGCCGGAGTGTGGGTGGTTCGCACTGACTGCTCGGAGCAAAGTACCTACTAAAGCTGGAAGCGTGCTGTGGCAGCTTCCACACATGGCGCCACTCCGGTGTCCGCACAAACAGAAAGAGCAGCCTGGCGGTTGCACTTAGAACCGCCAAACCGAACCAACCTTCCCCTCACCGACTCTTCCACCCTCACCGACCGTTGAAACTGCACACCACCCAATTACTATTGCTACCACTACTGTACCACTCTCCACAATGCGTCGTGGTCCGACCCCCGCCGAAGTCGCGGCCCAAGCCGCGGCAGCAGACGCGCTCAAGAAGAAAGAGCTCGACTTATTCAAAGACGCCGTCCACTGCTACAAGAGCGCTATGGACGGCGGCCGCAAGTCCACGGCACTAGCGCAAGAGAACCTCTCCAAAGCGCAGACCCGACACGAAGCCGCCGAGCGCATCCTACCCGCCGACCACCCGCAGCGCCAGCGCCACCAGGACCGCATCGAGCTGTGCGAGTCGCTGATGACGCTCATGACCCTGCACACGAAAGTGGTCCTGGAGCACCGCCTGCGCTTCATGGAGAGGATGCCGCCGCCGGGCGGCCTCGTCAAGCCGGAGGGCATCCTCAACTACGAGGTGTACCACCAGGCGAACTTCGACGACCTGTTTAAGACGCTGCAGTTGTGGAATATGCGCGGCAATGAGCTGTATCTCCAGATCGATCCGCTGGTGGCGGGGAAGGTGCCCGAGGCTACGAAGAAGTGGCTGCTGGCTACGGCGGAGGAGGCGCGGCGGATGATGGAGGACATTGTCGAGCAGCCGGGTGAGAGCTCGAGGAGAGGGGGCGGTGGAGTCGAGGTTAGTATGCTATGAATTGTTACTGGATGAGCTGGTGTCTGACGCACTTACAGGAAACCGCTTAACGATACCACTGCACACGCATAGTGGAAGGCCGGCTTCCGATTTCTATACACGAGGTATTGTTCTGATGATTGGTGAGCTGATATCTCATCTTCCATCTTCATCCCACAAGAACCAGTGCCAAAACCTTTGACGTGCCAGGTCTGTGTAGAAGACTGTACCGTAATGGAACATATCCAAAAATCAGGCAGCAGGGTCCTCTACCCACCGCGTTGAAGCCATCACACACGCCTCAGCTGACAAATTTGCCTGTCTTCGAACCCCCTAATCCTGCAGCGTGTCCAAAACATCCACCCACTCCAGATTCACAACCATCTGCGCCGCCATGGCATCCGCCGCCGCCAACCCAACCGCCGTCAGCGTCCCAGACGGCGACATCGGCAACTACACGCCATCAGCCCAGCTTTCACGCCGTCAACAACGCACCCGGGACACTCACCTGCATCACCCCCTGATCCAGCGTCTCCATCTCAATCTCCCCATCATCCCACTCGCTATCCTCATCAAACACCTCCCCCGCATCCACCCACACTCCCAAATACCCCTCCCTCGCATCCAACCCCACCCTCCCCCCCTCTCCCTTCCCCCTCCTCCACAACTCTCTATCCACCAAGCCCAGCGTCTCCGCTCTTACCTCGCGAAACGCCTGCACCTGCTTCGCCGCGCCAACATACACCTGCGCACTGCCCTCGATCCAGCGCCGCAGCTCCTCCAGCACCATGACGCTCATACCGCGCACCTCGGTCGGCAGCAGCGGGTGGATGATGTATGCGTGCCCCGTGGCGCGGAAGGGGCTGGTGGTGGTGGTGCTGAGGCCGAGGCCCGCGGCGGATAGCGTGGGGATCTCTTCGTAGTAGGCGTGGGTTTGCGCCGAGGTCACGGTGTACCAGGTGGCGGTTTCTTCGAGCTGGGATGTAGGGACGAGGGTTCGGGGAGGGAGTAGCGGGGTTGGGGTTGTGGGTGGGAGGGGTACAGAGGTGCGGGTGGTGGTGGAGGGGGGGTGGTACGTCAGGAGTTGCGGGTATGCGTCGACGCGGTTGAGGCGGAACGATGACGTGCGGGGGCGGCGGCGCGGGCGGCTGCCTGTGATGGTGTTGTAGATGTCGGCGAGGAAAGACATTGCGTAGAAGAGCGTGTTTTTGAGGTTGGGTAGAGAGTGCGAGGAAGCGCGGGAGTTGAGTTGAGTTGAGGTTGGTTGTGGCGGGGATATAGGCGTGGAAACCGAACTGGCATTGAGGAGAGTGCGTGAAGGCGCTGCTGGCTGTTGTTGCCTACGGAAGGGTTTGTGGTGAAAGATCTGAGTGAGTGGTGAACGCTGGAGTGAATCTGTCTCAAACGGACGGACCGGTGATGCAAAACAGGCGCACTTGCGTGCGCATGCCGACGGCGGGGAGGAAATGGCAACTTAGAGACACGCAGACAAAGACGTGATGGGTTATGTAGGAATAGTATACTCTATGTGTGGATGAGGAGATATATACAAAGCTACCGCCGCTTGAAGCGGTGTTTACTCACTCACTTACCTTCACCGCTTATCCTCATATCAAGACCTCGAACACCAACATAACCTACAATTTGCTCTACACAAGTGACAACTAAATTCCGGCACTACGAACCTGCTCGAAGTAGTGAATGCCATATCCGCCACCCTTCATTCAATTTCCGACTCGGGAGAGGCGTCGCGGACGGATGCTGCCAGATTCCGCTCAGCAGGAGAAGCTCGAGGAGCTGCACTGCTCGCTGCCGCGTCCCGTTCGACGGAAGGGGCGCGAGGGGTCGCACGTCCGGCTGGAGGAGAAGTATGCAGAGCCGTATCGCTTGCTGCGACGTCCGGACGAAGCGCGTCGATGCGAGCGAAGAGGCTGTTCTGCAAGCGCTCAAACGCAAGATCGACTTGGTGTCCGGTGTCCTCCAGTGCGCATTTCTCTAGGCCGCATTCGTCCAGTGAGCATTGCTCCTCCCATGGGCACTCTTCACGCGGACTCGCGGGTCCAAGGTTGTCGACTTGAGTGTCGCTTGGGGCCCTGCTGCCAGATTCAAGAGAGGAGCCAACGGGGACGCTAGTGGGAGGAGCAGCAGGGTGATGAGTGACATGAGCCCGGGGTAATGGCATACCACGCTGCTGCCGGGTGGCCGTGGCCGATCGAACATGATGGCGAGAAAAGGGACTCCTGCGGCCATTCTCGGGCTGGGCTATGTTTGCCGGCGCGCCAGATTGCGGGTTGCAGCAGTGACCAGGTTGGAGGCAGCTGTCGGGTTTGGTAGGATGGTCTCCGCGCACTGGCATGCGGTTGGATCCCTCAGATGGACGAACGGGCTGAACAGGTGCTGGCCTCCTACTGTGGTGATCGGCCTGGACTACGTTTGCCGGCCTGCCGCCTTGCTGATGGTGATGACGACCAGGTCGATTGGCAGACGGTACGTCTCCGCGGTTATGAGTAGGAGACCTAGCCGACCGTCGAGGACCAGTTTCAACGTGGTGGCGAGCAGACGTGCTGTCGACATGCGGTCTAGTCACTGGTCCAGGGCTGGTTCGGCGGAAATGGGCTGGGAACCGTAACGAGCTCGGAGATCGCGGCCTCCGAGGATGATGCCGCGGATGATTCGCTCCCGCTGTGGAACTGCTATAAGTACGGTGAGAATGATCGTAGGTTGGGCTGCTGTCTCGGGCGACGTCACTGGTCAACGGAGAGCCGCCAAACATATAATTGAATGCCCCGCCTCCAGAATTCCAAATTGATGCATTCCTCGTTTCGGTTGCAGGCTTGAAGTAGTCGCAAGGATATTTGCGAGACCCAGTCCGGGCACCAGGGATAGGTGTGTGCTGGGATGAAGACGGGGAATGCCTGCGGGCTGCATGGCCGAGCCTGTGGTCAAACATCATATGGTCGAAAGCGGCTGGGAATGGATGTCGGCGAAGATGAGCCTGCCAAAGCTCAGCTGCTTCGGTGGAGGTGGACGGAAAGTGCCCACGGGGTCCAAGATAGGCTCCAGTGCTATCGTAGTCACTCGAGGTAGGCGAGCTAGACGGGTGGCGCACGGCGTGTCTAGGGTTATTGATCCTATCACCGCGAGGCTGAGCAGCTTGGCTGGAGCTAGCTTCCACATAGAGGTCTGATCCAGCAGAATGGCGATGGGGTGATGGTGATTGAGCGTCATTGAACCGGTCTGTAGCCCTCCTATCCACAGGACCATTGGGGCCGATTCGAACACTGGCATCGCCAACGGCGATCATGTCCACTATTGAATCAGGTACCCTATCCAAGAACTCCTGGATTTCATCAGGACTCAGTGAAGAAGTTGGGCCAACGGTTACGGAGCGATTTGGAGCATGACGAGGATCGTAGGGCGCAGGACAGCGCCCTTGGAAGCCGCCATTAATCCAGTTGGCGAGATCCCGCTGTCCGCTAAAGTCGGAGTCGGCCTCGCCATCCATTATCGTCATGCACAGGGGGGTAGGGCACGGCACTTTGTAAATGCGAAATAGCTGCTCTAGGTGTCGTTGCAGTTCAAACAAATGTGATACTGCTCGAACACCTCCCACTCGGCTCACAAGATTAACGTTGCCTTGGATATAGTGGTATAGTTGCTTCAAGTCATCGAGATTCAGGCGGTTGAGCGAGGCAGTAGGTACTGGCAAGGCGAAATAAAAGATATTTCCGGTGGGCAAGCTACAGGCTTGCACAGTGGGATCGCGGAAGAGGTCCGAAATCTTCATGTCTCCAGGACGCAGAGCGAATATGTTTGAGCCGATGGTACACATCTTGATGTTGGGGGGAGGGGTGCTGCTGATGTTGATCGTTGTACTGGGGTCAATGGAAAAAGTATTGATGTGACTTTTGAAAGGTGCAATGAGGTAATAGGAGAGGTGTGTAATGAAGCCGTAAGAAAGAGTCGCAGAGTGTCTTTAAGTACTTGGCCCATTACTCACCTTTGCGAGTCTCCTGTGAAGCTGCAAACCCTGCGACATCGAGAACGCATTCAATAAGGACTCCATTCACATCTCGCGAAAGTGAACGTTCGCGTCCAGCCACAGAGGAACCTGTTCCGCAATTGATGAGCTATAGGGAGAGTTAGTATTCTTCAATCGCGTGAATTCGGGAGTTCTCTTGCCACAGACAATCGAACACAGACCCAACCTCCAATCGACAGAGCCCTCATCACGCTCGCTTCAATCGAACAACAAGATCCATTTCCGATCGCCGTGCTTCCGCAAAGCAGCGTAAATCCACAACACTGCAGTCCCCACCGAATTAGCACACCTACGTTCCCGATCGACGAGCCCCCACCCCCTCAGCCACAACCGACTCATACGTAGCCCGTGCCAAACACCACACACTATCTTATCGTTGTGAAACTGCATCTTCAAACCGCCGCCTGAAAAACCCACACGCGAACCCTCGCCTGAAAATGTCATCGGAAAAAACCCAAACCAAACCACGCAGTCGGGAGCCCCCGCCCCCCACCGCCAAGCGACCACGCCGCCTTAGTCATCCACAGCTCCACATCGACGGACGGGCTGCGCTGCTTATTCTAACGACCGAGCACCTCGGGAACCTGCTCTCTCTAATCGAGAATTTGAACGTGGAGTTTAGACTGAAAGGTTTTGGAGGGTGGGTTTTGGTTCAGACGAGTTTGTTTATGGCAGGAGTGCATGTCTGCCGCATCGTTGCTCTAGGACCTACCGGTAATACACAACGCCCTTATTATTCAGTCACACATGGACCTGCAGGCCATCATCTACACACAGAAGAAAAAGGATTCCAGAAATTAAATTCAAGAACCATTACTAATAATCAACTGTTTAACCTAAGCTATAGAACCTTGAAAAAAAGAACCCCTTTACACAAGCGGATATCATAAAAACCCAACCCCAAAACATTTACCCAAAAAAATATTGACTCCATCATCCGCATCGTAACCCAGCGCAGACAGCTACCTCCCTCCCTCCCTCCCTCCCCTATAAACGCGCCCCAGCGTGGGCTCCCATCCCATCACGTATACACATTCCCATCGCGCAGCTCCGCCCTCGCCGACTTCCGCACGCTCGCCTGACGACTCGCCGGCATCTCATACACAACCGGAATCTGCGTATCCTCCATTTCCGAAGGATGCCTGTGCACAGCGGGATGTATGGCATCGGGCTCAAACGACGTCGAGGAGACGGAGAGTCCCTTCTTGGCGTTGCGGTTGCGGCGCAAGAGCGCGAAGGCGAGGCCGGCGATGAGGGCGAGGCCGCCGACGCCGCCGACGACGCCGCCGGCAATGGCGCCGACGTTGGTGGAGGAGCTGGATGGTGGTGGGGGCGGGGGTGCGGGCCCGGAGGGGTCGGGCGTGCAGACCATGACGGGGTCGGGGGGGATTTCGCTGAGGCTTTTGGTTTTGGCGGGGGCGAGGCTGAATTCGTTTTTGGCGTAGTCGACGGTTAGGTAGTTGAATGTGAGAAACATTGCGCCGATTTCGTGGTTTACATCGCCGGGATCTTTGTCGCGGTTATCGCGGATGAAGGCTTCGACGATGCTGTCGTTGGTGATGGCGTAGCGGCCGTTCTGGTCGGAGCCTCGGAGGGGTGCGAAAAGTTCGTCGTTGGGGATAGTGGATTGGTAGCCGTTTGACAGTGTGATTTGTAAATCGCCCGTCGGTCGATTCGCAGTATTGTAATGCATCCCTTTCGGGTACGTTGTGGAGTTCTGCCCGGTGAGCAGCGCAAAATTGGTGGCAATAGTTGGGGGAAACGTGAAACGCTGCGCAGAGGGCTCGATACACGCTATTATGGGCTTGCGCTCCGGATTTATGAGAGGCAGGCCAGCGTAGGTAAGATTGGTAATGGTGACTTGCAAGGGACATGCTCGTTCGAGGCTCCATTGGCCCACGGGGAAGGTGGTGCTGTCGGCTCCAGACTTGATGCGCGCCCGATCGTATCCGCCGATGATGAGCATACCATCTCGAGGATTGACACCACGGCTCCCGCTCCAGAGGCCGAACACTTGCGACGGTGCTACCCCGCCTGCCACTGCAGCACGCAGAAAAGACGAATTCGTCCCTAGTGGAAGACCGGATTGCGAGCCTATCGATGCTGTTAGCTATACCCCTCATTTGTATCGGCAAGACGCATCCACATACCTCCCCCCACTTCACTCTCCATAACCAGCGGAAACCCGTCGACATCACCCTGGCTCTGGAACCCCACATCGTCGTTGAAATACACGAATGCGCCTGTAGAATCCTCCTGATCAATCGCGCTTCCATTCCATTGGCTCTTGATCGAAAGGGAATATGTTCTCGACTTGGACTGCTCGAAACCGCCACCGAGACCGCCAATGCAGCTGTTGTTGCCCGCCGAGCCGCAGTTGAGGACGTTATTTATCCGCGTGTTGTTGAGGGTTGTCGAGGGCCGGAACGAGAAGACTTGGTGCGGTGAGCCGACGCCGAGCTCGATGCCGCGAGTGACACCGAGGCCATCTTGCGTGACGGTGATGTTGGACCAGGTAAGCGACAGCGGTTGGACATTGCACTGTGACTGCGCGGAAGCCCGGGAGGCAATGGCGAGGCTAGCTAGGGCGAGGGAGCGGAAGGAGCAAAGAGACGGCCATGACGACGCCATTGAGGCTCGTAAAAGAAGCGCTCCACGGCTACGCGCTGTCGACGCGGCGGTTCATGAAGACAAGTTCGTCCGTGAGGAGGCAGCAGAAGGAAGAACAGGAGAACGGGAAGGATGGGCAGAACTGGAACACGTCCCAAGGCTGAGGATGACTGATGAAGCCTCCGCACGCTGCACGTTGTGCGAGCAGCAAGCATCAGTGACCGGCCCCAGGCTTGGCCCTTGGGTAAAGTGACCGTGATAGCGGGGGGCGCAGCGATTGGCACCGCGAGCTGCTGATGAGAGGGGAGAGTTGGGGGCTGCGGTGCATGCCGCGCGAAACCAGAGCCATTAGACGGCGATCAATTTCCGCGTGCTGCCATCCCTATATTGCTGTTGACCTCACCCGATGTTTGCCTGCTTGCTCAGAGTCGCCTTCTGCAGAGTCTTGCCTGCTGTCTGGTAGTCGGGATCCGGCGCGGCGATGCATACTGGGGTTCTAGATGACGGTCCGGCGTCGAGGGGTTGAGGGAACTCGCGGGATGTCCAGGATGCATCGAGATGAAGGTCCGAGGTATGGCGTTTGACGCCTTTCCCGTTGCGGCTGCTCAAGCGCAAACGTTGTCGACTCTGATTGGTGGAACGGCAATAATACTATGCGTGCGGCTGGCGGTGGCTTGCAGCAATAGTATAAAGGGCCGCGGCACACCTATGGGAGCAAACCTGGGAAGCAACCTCTCCAGCTGCCAAGTTCATCTCGCAGCCTTCTGCTGCGCTGTAGTCCCCGAAATGCTGAAAGCAGCAGTTTGACTCCGTGTTCGTCGCTTGCGAGCTCAACTCAAATGCGACGACCGGCATGGGTGCAGACAAGCTAGATATTCGCTGCCCGGCTTTGTACGCCCTCCCATGCCCTTCACCGGATCTCGATTCTCGTATATGCTGATAACCAGGACTTGGACTTGTAGAACTGTATGATCGTCTCCATGGCCCATTTTCGGGGACGTCTGCCATAGGGGATCCCTTTTGCGTACCTACATGACCATGTCGAAGCAACGAGACGGACTCCAGACAAGCCTGAGGGTAAATGATAGTATGTAGCATTCGGACTTGGGCGTACGAATGTTCTGTTTCTCTCGGTCTTTTTGGCGCTCCAAACCTTCTCCCTTTTGGTCAGTCGAACCCCTCCACCCCTTCGTCCAGAATCGCCTTCAAACTCCGTCATGGTTTTGCGGCTCGATGACACCGCAGACTGGATCCACGGGCCGAGAAAGCGAAGGTCTCGGCCGCGGTAACGTTCGCGATGATCGGGCCGGCCATGGCAGGGAAGGCATGTGTTCTGAGGCTGGTGTTCCATCGAGTTCTGGGTTGAGACTTGAGTTGAGAACCCCAGACCCCGCTGTGGGCCCGCCCCTGCCAAGCACTGCCGCGTGCCCACACCCGCTCCCACGTGGGGACGACCACCCCACCCCACCCACCTCCTTCCTAATAATCCCTCTCCCTTCACCTCTGCGTCTTCCCATAAGTCTCCCTTACATGCAAATCGATCCTATCCAACGTCTCCTCAACCCTTTCCCCAAGTTCGCCTTCATACCCCTCGCTCAGCAACCACACCTCCATATACCTTAGCTCCTTCTGGCACAGATCGCGCAGATAGCGCATCGGGACCGGATGTACAGCATGCACGACCGTTTTGACGCCCTCCTTGCCAGCCTGTTTACATCCCAGGTCGATCATGGTGTAGTAGGGCGAGCTGCGGATCTCGCTGAAGGTCTGGTAGCGGCCCCAGCGCGTGTGGATGCTCGTGGTGATTTTGCGCTTGTTGCGGAGGGTGCCGCTGCGGCTGCGAGATGAGTCTCGGGCGTACTGACTGACGGCGCGGAATAGGGAAGACAGGGAAAGAGGACTGGGGTCCAAGGCTGGGAACCACTCCTCGTCGAAGGGAGATTGATAATTACCTTTGGCTTTGGAGGGAGGTGTCTGAGCAGGAGGGGTTGGTGGAGCGGGGCGCTTGGGGTCGGGCGTGCTGGGAGAAGAGAGGCGCCGTTTCTTCGAAGGAGGGTTAGACATGGTGAGTGTGTGTCTATCTGAGAATGGATATAATCTTCGCACGTAGAGCGACACAAGAAGAAATAACTCAGAGTGGGAAGATGTGAAGAGAAACGAAGAGAAATAGGCGCAGCAACTGAATTTACCAAATTTTCAACTTTTTCTCAAAAGAACACATGGAAAGAACACATACACCCCATACCTTCCGTGGCTCGCTAACGCCGTAACTGTATAGATAGTATTGAACCACAGTTGCGAGACCATGGTTCTCGGTACACAAGCTATACTCTACGGTACAGAAGCTATGGTCTCTGAGAGGCAAGCCATAAGCTATAACCTATGGAACCAGGAAATTATAGTGTACTACTCAGCCCCTTAACGTCTACCAATCTACGTTGCGCAAGAGACACGAAGCTATAGTCTATGGTTCTCGGGAGCCGGGCAGAAGCTATGGTCCATCGTCTACGGTAAGCAAGCTATGACCTGACCCACCCATACACTATCCAGCTATCTATGCTCTACCACTCCACTCCACTCCACTCCACTCCGCCTACCAATCCACTTTCCAACACGCTTAGCACCCAAGCAATTCCCAACACACACCCAGCCATCTACCTGTCCGTCTACAGCCCAGCCCGCCCCCAAGCCTCCGTGCCCAACCAACTCACGTTCATTTGAAAGTTTCACGTCAATCGTTTTACTTTACGTTGTATTACAAACACTTTGCGAATACTAAGTGCTAGTCTAGTGATAAATCATACTCGGGAGGTCCCGACCAAGTTTCTGATCACCATACATATTCTCGCCATTGGTAATCCAACCCATCCATCAAACCCCCCACATTCCTTCCTTCCTCCCCATCCTTACCTACCCACCCTCCTTAACATTTACTCCGCCACCCCCTCCCCTTCCTCCAAACCCCCCACCTTCCCCTCCTCCTTCTCCTCCCCCACCCCTCCCAACCCACGCCTCAAACTCCCCCTGATCCGTCCGCCCCACCTCATCATAAAACCGCCTCTTCCTCTCATCCCCCAACCACTCCCTCGCAAGATTAAGCTCCTGCGTCATCTTCGTCGCCTCCTCGCGGCGCGCCGTAGCCGCGCCGGCGTGGCGGTCCGGATGCGATTCGCGCACGAGGCGTTGGTAGGAGGCGGTCATTTGGGCGGGGGTGGCGGTGCGGGGGAGGTGGAGGATTGCGTAGAGGTTGGGGGGTGGGGGAGGGGCGCTGTTCCGGGGCGCGTTGGCGTAGGGGCCGTTGTTGGCGTTGGTGGTGTAGTCGGCGTCGTCGCCATTGTAAGCCCCGCCGTCGCCGCCGTCGTAGTCGTCGTAATCGCCTTCGTCGCTGCCGTAATCCCCGTCGTAATCTTCTGTGTTGCCATACCCCTCGTAGCGACCTCCATTGCCTTGGTATCTGCTGCCGTCGCCATCGTATCGGTTCCGATCGCCCTGGTATCTATCTGGCCTACCCCCTCCCCCACCCCGTCCTCGTCCTCCCCCTCCCCCTCTCCCTCTCCCGCCCCGTCCCCCTCCTCGTGCCCCCCTGCGTCCACCCCTAGACATCATCGACGCCCCGCCCTCTCCATAGCCGCCCCCATACACCCCCTCATCCACCGCATATCTCCCCCCATCATAATAACTCGCCCATCTCCCACTCTCAGCATACTCCTCGAAGTGATAGACCACCGGTATCGCATAACTCGCGCGGTCGAGCATGTACTGGATATTGCGTAGCGAGCGCTGCATGGCGAATGGGTTCGCGGGGTAGAAGTCGCCGGTATTGAGACAGTGCACGATGCGTTCGTAGCACTCGATAAGCATCTCAGGGTCGTGAATAAACCTGTGTAGGAAGCTACGGTCCATCGGGTGGTACCATGCCGCGGGGTGGGGGTCCACGTGCATCATGTTGTCGGTAACGGGTAGTGTGTGTGTTGTAGATAGAGATGAAGAATATGAGTAGTAAAGCGCTTGTTAGATTTTGAAAGGTTGGAGCGCTGCTCGAGGTGTGTTAAGTAGATGAGTGAGATATGGAGGGAGAAGAGCGGCAGGAGTACTTATAGATAAGTCCTGGGATTGAATTCCGAGTGCACTTCATGACGTTCCAACGACGCTGGCAAATTGTGAATCCACAAGTGACAGTTTCCTGTATATTCGAGAGTGGTCGGCGACGAGATGTATGCGAATGACTGAAACTTCAATAACATCAAACAATGGATCCCGTACGGTCAACTTGTGATTTGATACTCCTCAATTCAGATTCGAAATTTCGATACCGTGAATATGGCTCCCGCATCGTCGGTTGCGTTTGCATGTAGTAAGGAAGCATTGTTGCTGTGACATACGTTTTGATATGCTGAAGTAGATCTAGGGGTAAGAGACAACAGAATACCGGAAATGAAAGATATTGACGAAAGCCGATATCGAATCACCTTTACGACTGCACCCTAGCATCATACGTGCGCCAATTCATGCTTTTTGCCAAGCGCTAAGATGCCATAGTCAATCATTAAATTCATCTCCCCATATGGTGGCTCGTGGACGTCAACCTATTTGCTTCTCTTGTAGATCTTCTTGAGGAAAGCTTCAAACACCTCCTTCTTGAGCCCATCGGACTCGTCAACTTTGGCAATTTTCTCTCTTAGATCTGCCACACGCTCTTCCTCCCATTGTTCGTAGAACTCTTGGAGCTTCAGCTCGTGGTACAGCTCCTTGACCTTGGCCTCTTTAGCTGAGTCTTTCTGTCCGTAGTTCTCTTCGAGAACTTTTCGCTGCTCGGGGTTGACCTTTCTGAGTGCCTGGTTGACCAGCCACGAGCATTTGTTGTCCTGGATATCGGTGCCAATCTTCCCAAGAACTGTTGGGTCAGCAAAGGCATCAAGATAGTCGTCCTGTGCCTGGAAATACTCGCCCATTGGTATCAGAATATCGAGCGAGGTTTGGAGATTCTTTGCAGAGGCAGCTCCAGTGTAGTGTAAGGCGAGAGCGACGGGAAGGTAGAACGAGTAGTAGGCAGTTTTGAAGATGACGATGAAGGTGAACTTTTCAAGACTGAAGTTGTCTAGGTCCACGTGGTCTTCAGGAGCTGTCAATAGATCACAGCACTGTCCGAGCTCAGTCTGGAAGGTGACCTCGTGGAATAACTCGACCATGTCAATGTAGCTCTTTTCTTGGCGGAAATGCTTCTTCAGGAGAATATAGATGGCCGCCTCGAGCATGAAGGCGTCGTTGATGGCAATCATACCGACTTTGGGGGCGAGATACCAGCAGGGATTTCCCCGGCGGGTCTTTGAAGAGTCCATGATGTCGTCAGAGACGAGGAAGTAGGCCTGGAGTAGCTCGATCATCCAGCCAAGAAGTGCAGCGCGGAAGTAGTCGTCCGACGCAGGATCCAAAGTCTTGCCCGCGAGGAGGGACGCAGTGTCCACGACCGACATTCCTCGATTGCATTTTCCGCCGACCGTGTTGTAGTTCAGCGACTGGGGAAAGGTGAGACTCAGGGGTTGCATACACGATTCAGATATCATCTACCTTGGTGAACCAATCAAGGGACTGTTTGGGCAGTTTGTATTGTTTGCAGTGGTCCTCGAGATCGGCCACAATGCGAGGCCAGACGCTCTCAAACTCCTTCAAGGTGGTCGGCATAGTGACTGGAGAAGAAGGGGGCTGTGATTCCTGCACTGGAAATCACAGCTGGTGCGGGGCTCGAGGGGTAGATAGACGAGGGTCGGGCGCTGAGATATCGGGCAATGTCCGAGCATCCGGGGGAACCTTGTTCCGTTTATTTTCCGGCCCGGCCACCAAGCACCGACTCGGCAGCCAAGCGTCACCACCCGCGGACGCGTCGAGACGGCCTCCCTCACTGCAGCAGAGCGCGACGCCGCCCCGGAGATTCCCAGAGCAGAGCAGCCAGCGCGGCGGCCTGCGATAACACGACCCGCCCGCCGTCGATCATGGGCACGCTCACCGCCGCCGACGAGGCCCAGCTGAAGGCGCAGCTGCAGGACGCGGTGGTCTGCTGCACCGATCGCTGCCTGTCCCACTCTGCCAAATGGTATGTTGTTATGTTGCTATGATGCCATTCGGACAGCAGGAGCGCTCTCACTGACACGTTCGGCACAGGGCTGCAGAATTGCTCAACTCGCTTCCTTCCACCTCCGTCGACGATGGCTCTGACACCGACGCCGACTCGCCCATGTCTGACGCGCGTGCACCCCACACCCCCGCCGACGCAGTCTCCAAAAACCCGGCCGAGCTGCGGTTGGAGGCGCAGGAATCCCACCGATACCTGCTCGCCAAGTCGTACTTTGACTGCCGCGAGTTCGACCGCTGTGCCGCCGTGTTCCTCCCGACCACACTGCCACCGGGCGCCATCCATCCGTCCTCGTCCCCCGCCGCAACACCCAAACAAGCAGGGAAAGGCAAGCCCAAGGCCGGCACGCCCGCCAAAGCCAAGTCGGCGACGGGGACTGTACAGGGTCTGAGCCAGCGGTCACTGTTCTTGGCACTCTACGCGAAGTACATTGCGGGTGAAAAGCGCATGAACGAGGATAGCGAGATGATACTAGGCCCGCAGGATGGCGGGGTGACACTAAACAAGGAACTGCCTGGCATCTCAGTCGTGCTGGAGGAGTGGTTCAGGAACCTGCCCACCAGCGGGAGACAGCCGCAAGGGTGGCTAGAGTACCTGTACGGAATCGTCTTAGCAAAAGGCAAGAATGAGCCGCTCGCCATGGACTACTTCATCCGCAGTGTCCACCAATACTCGTACAACTGGGGCGCGTGGCAGGAGCTGTCGAATCTGCTGGGCACAATAGAGGAGCTAAATCAAATCGTATCACGGCTCCCTCAGAACATCATGACCTTCATCTTCCACGTTACCGCGTCGCAGGAGCTGTACCAATCGACCGAGCAAATACACGCCTCTCTCTCGCAGATTCTCACCATCTTCCCCACTTCAGCCTTTCTGAAGACACAGAGAGCACTGTTGCTGTACCACACCAAGGACTTCGAAGACGCCGAGCAAGTTTTCTCCGATCTGCTCGTCACGGACCCGCATCGAGTCGACCACCTCGACAACTACTCCAACATTCTCTACGTAATGGAAAAGCGGGCGAAGTTGGCTTTTCTGGCGCAGCTCGCAACCTCTATTGACAAATTCCGCCCCGAAACCTGCTGTGTTATAGGAAACTACTACTCGTCGAAATCGGAGCACGAAAAGGCAGTCATGTACTTCCGTCGAGCACTAACTCTCGATAGAACCTTTCTCTCCGCCTGGACACTGATGGGCCACGAATTTGTCGAAATGAAGAACACGCACGCAGCCATCGAATCGTACCGACGGGCGGTGGACGTCAACCGCAAAGACTACCGCGCATGGTACGGTCTGGGTCAGACTTACGAAGTGCTTGAAATGCACTCCTATGCCCTTTTCTATCATCAGCGCGCCGCTGCTCTGCGCCCCTACGATCCCAAGCTATGGATGGCTGTCGGCCAGTGCTTCGGCCGAATCGGCAAAGTGCCCAACGGCATCCGCGCCTACAAGCGCGCCCTCGTCGCCGGCTCCTACTACGACGCGGGCGTCGGGTCCAGTTTCGGCAGCGGCGAGGTGTCCGGGCTCGGCGGCGGCATCCTCGACCCCGAGGTCCTGTACCAGATCGCGCTGCTGTACGAGCGCGTCAACGACATGCCTGAGTGTGCCGCCTACATGGAGTTGGTGCTTGCGCAGGAAGAGGGCCCGGAGTTCGAGGACGCCGGCGGTGAAGCTGAGCCTGCGGCGGGCGTTGGCGTCACGGCTACGACGAGTAAGGCGCGGTTGTGGCTTGCGCGCTGGGAGTTTATGCGCGGTATGTATCAGCGCGCTATGGAGCTGGCGAATGAGCTGTGTCAGGATGGGGTGGAGGTTGAGGATGCGAAGGCGCTGGTTAGAGATATTAGGGCGCGGATAGAAAGGGAGAAGGGCGATGGGCGGGCGTGAATGTATCCAGGATGCTGAAGATGAAAGAAGAAGGAGGAGAAATTGTGTGTGTGCCTTGCGTGCGTGGCATTTCCGGGCGCTGTAAGTATGATACCCCGATCAATGAATTTCCTTGGATAGCGTAGCCGGCTTGTGCTGTCCCTGTTGGCTTGCCATGCGTTCTTATTGTCCCCGTCTACTTGCCATGCGTTTTTTCGGTGTTGTTGGTCTATATTTTTCATTGCCCATTCTATTTCCGGCTCATGGACTTACGCATGAGTTTCCTTCCTGTCCGCCGCGATGCTCGAAGCTTCATAACCGCTCTTCACGAAAGAAAGAAATCAAAGAAGTGGTTCATTGCCATGCGCATGCAAAATAATATGGCGCCGGATTTGTTGGAAACCTTTGCGATACGGACTTTGTCGTTCAGCACTTGGATATCTCAGCTGGATCTTACGCGGAAGGGATTCCAGGGCCTGAGGAATCCTCGTTTATGGCTGGCTTGACGGCGCAAAGTACAACAATAACGAGCCTATACGAGCTCAGTGCTTCTGGAACGTTTTTGGGAGTTTTAGGGGCTGTTGAAGGAGCTGAGCTGAGCTGGTTATTGCTGATTGTTGCACGTTGGGTTTGCGCGGGAGATTTGGTGTCAGGGAGCGAGCATTACTGCATGATCTCCGGATCCAGTAACTGATACAACTATGTACGCAGTCCACATCCACGTTCACCAGCCGTCAGAGCACTACCGTCCTAAGTGCACCATCCGACTTTCCAACAGCATGCATGCTAGCTAATCAATCCTCAGTACACTCTCCCCTCCCCTCCCCTCCTCTACCCTACCCATCCACCCTCTCCAACCCCCCCGTCCAAATATCATACACAAACCCCACCACCCTCGTCTCCTTGCGCACAAACGGATGCTGGCGCAGAAACGCGACGTCGTCGCGCACGCTGGCGGCAATGCTACATTCGATACACACGTTAGCTACCAACCGGTTACGGCAGAGTTCGACAGCGGAGGAAGAATGGGGACACGCGTAAAAGTAACGTACCCGTCAGCCGCAAAGCAAATCCCCTCAACATCGTACTTGGCGAGTTCGCGCTCTGAGCGCGCGCCGAGCGTGGACGCGATGTGGGCGTCGGTGTTGAGGGTGGCGCCGCAGTCTAGGTGATGAGACGTCAGTATCTCCGCTTCTGTTTCTGTTTCATTTTTCTGTTTGGATACGGCTTGGATTTGGACTTGGGTTTAGTGCGGCTATAGCTGCGATTCGTCGCTTGAGCAGAAGAGCTAGAGAGACGGGGGAGCAGGTGGAGGGGAGTGTCAGACGTACTCGTGTGATGCAGCACCACCACCTCCGCAACATCGACAAGCGTGTCGAGCACCGCGACGTCCCACACGGCTGTGCGGGCACGGCCGCCTACGTTGCGGAGTACGGGGACTTCTGGTGGTGGGCGTTAGTGGTAGTGTTAGTGTACGCTGTACTTTCGCATCTAACGATATCCTGGTGTATGTTGATGGTGTTGATGGTGATGAGGATGAAAAGGCGGGACAGGGGGTTTACGTACCGTTTACCTCCAAGCCGAAGATTTGCTCCGGGATGACGCGCGGGTCGATACAGGATACTGCGTCGTAGTGGTTAGTAAGGGGACACGGGGGAAGGGGAAGGGGGAAGGGTAATAAGAGAGTGGGAGAGAGAAGTACTGATTAGCATGCGTTTCACAGCGCTAATGTCAGCTGGGAAATGGGCGATGGGTTTGTGGGTGGGGAGGTAGGTACTAAAATCGCATCAGTTGGTCCTATGGCATTCCACTGAAAGCTGTACTTGTCATGAAAAAGGGGGAGAGGGGGAGAGGGTAGTTTAAGCAAGTACGCACGCATGGCGAGCGAGGAGTTGCTCGGTGGTTTGTGGGGGGTTGGCCATGGTGAGTGGAGTGTTATTGGTGATTGAAACACTAGATTGGAGAGAGATATGGGATGTGTTATGCCGTTGTAATCAGAGTGTGATGATGGTGTTTATATGTTGAGTCGATAGGGGTGTTGTGGGAGCGGTACAGTGCGAAGTATCACTAATCTATCCGCACCTGCTTACATGTTGAATCTCACGTCCGCGGCCCAAGTATCACTAATCGACACTTACCAGCTCAGCTCCTTGTCGATCTTGCCCCTTTGCCAGATCCCTTCGTAATAACCTACCAGCATCGGACGTTGCTTACGCGTAATACTGGACATGTCAGAATAGTGAACAGGCCTGAGGTCTTCTGGCGTTTGCTATCTGGGATCGCCGTTTGGCTGGTAATGTCCCTTCTGTGCAAGATTCTACATGTGTCAGAAGCTCGACCAGACTTTGGATGGATAAAGCAGCATTAGCAAAAGTCTGCTGTAAGAGTGCGGTAAGTGAATGGTGGCTGATTGGGACTGTAGCTGAATGCTGGTAGTAGTAGGAAGGAAAGTTCTCCAAGGAAGTAGAAGCAGCGTTAAAATAGCTACAGGCAGTTGTCAGGATTCAGGGAAAGCAGCTGTAAATTCAAAGCCATCAACTTGATGTGCTCGTGTGACTACCCTCCGTGTCTGTAGGCAATTGCCCCTACGGTTCGTTGCAGAACATCATTCAATTCAGGACCCTTTTTGTAGATCGTCTCCATCTCCTAGGGTTGAGCAAGGTCCACCGAAATCGTCCGTCTCTCTTATAGTCTGCGAGGTGGTCTCGAGCCGGAACCCAAGCTTCCCTAGACTAGAGAGAGGAGCAATCTAGCCTGTAATACCCACGCCTTCATCCTTCTTGTCGACCATATCCCGGGCAAGTCCGATGACATCATCCAAGCTGAGCTTGTCAACAAGGCCCCTGCTCGACATCCAGTTCCACAAGTGCGTGGCCGCGTCGTGTACTTTGCTCTCGGGATATTCAATATGAGACGGGTTGATTTCAAGCATCTTCTCCTTTGTCGCGGTCTTGATCATGGCGAAGAAGGTGATCTTGAAACCCTGGATATTCGGAGCTTCTCTAGTGGGCGAGTGTTGGATTGGAATGGAAGAGGTCTCGGTAGTCGTAGATGGAGTATACATGGCGTCGCCCGTCTCATGATCTTGTGAACTGTTAGTATACAGTACTAGGACTAATGTCTTGAACTTACCGCTGATTGAAGAACGGCGAAGAATTTCCAGAGCAGCATCGTCGCTGTTGGGATTTTGTGTAGCACAAGTACCGCTAGTACCGACATGAGTCTCGCTATCAGTATCATGGTGAATGGATATGATGCTATTCAGATCTGATGGGACGATGAACTCGGCGATTTCTGCATGTCTGTATTTGTGCCAGCTTTCGTCGCGTTCTCCCCCCTCCGGAAAGACTTCGCTCTTCAACTCAACTGCACTCACGAACCTCTCAAACGTCCGCTGGTGGTCGATTCGAGTGTAGGGGAAGTCATCCTGAATAACGAATATTTCACCACCGGTGACTATGCCGTCTTCGCTAGTGTCAAGCTTATCGTCGTAGAAACTGGGAAGTTGGACCAAGTACTTCTTGAGGGGCTTGATATTACGCTTGTTGAGACTGCCAATGCCTTTGGTATGTGAGCCTCGGTATAGAGCTCGTGAGATGAGTTCATCGATCTTGACTCCTAGGGTCGATCCGGCCACCACAGTCAGAGGCCAATTGTAATCACCGATGAGTAGATCTTTTCCAAGAGTGTGGAGGTCGCCCCTTCGGATTATAGCGTTGCATGTGGGACCCAACACTGCAGTTGCAGCGCGGATCGTCTCTCGCAGATATATCTTGTACTCGACGAGCTTGTTTGCCGGAGCCTCCTCGCGGATAGCGTCCGACATCGTCCCTGAGCGGCTCGGGCCTGTCGTGTAGCCTCGGTGTGGTCTTGGTGTGGGAAAGAAGGACGCTGGCTCTAAAATTGAACAAAAAAAGTCAAGCAGCCGCGGGACGAGTTTCGCCGACGCTAACCCTTCACAGCCAGGACAACGAAGGCGCCACCGTATAGTTCTGATCATTCACTGCAGTGCGAGAGTAAAGGAAAGCAGAGTTGGTGGGGTTGGGACAAAGGCGGTGGTGGTGTGGCGACGCGACAAGTGAGATGCGAACGAAGCGCGCAGAGAAACGGGCAGGCGCGACCCACCGCAACTTCCTCTCCGGAAATACTGTGCACGCGTCGACGCATCACTGTGAGACAAAGAAACAGATTAAAAAGAAGATAACACGACCCGTGCAGTGATGTGTCTCAATCCAGCATTCACTGTAACCTAACCCCAAGCCTTCATCCGACGAGCACAATCCGCCCGGATGTACACTTACGTATTCACCGGTGAGATGGAATGGTGAAAGATACGTATCCACTAGACGATACCGAGCAACATCTGATTTTGCCAATTTTGCAGGCGTACACACAACCGCGCATAAGAGAAAGCTCGCAAGGTAAAATAGTTATAAATATAGTATTTGGAGAGAGACTTCATGTAAGAGTACTAGACGGAGATGTCAGCCAGAGCAACTCAACTCGCCGGGCACGGGAATACACACTGTTGGGGTGTTGTCCAAGTGGAAATGGCATTCTTTGATGGGGAAAGAGCACAAATCATGGCGGTGTCCGAGACTGAAGGTAGATCGTTCGCTTGCATGTGCTCAATCTCAATCGAAGCCCATCCACTCGCCATCGCCATCGCCATTGTCTTCGCCATCTACCATCTCTTCGTCCACCCCATTCTCAATTTCTTTCACCCCAAAGTCCAGCTGCAGCGTCTTCTCCCTCTTCTCAACAGGCTGCGCAAGCAGGTACTCGATGCGGTAGATATTCTCATCAGCCAGCCTTGCCAGCTCGGCCTGGATCCGCCTTACAGCCTTCTCCACACTCCGCAGTTCGGCCTCCAAACCCCCTTTGTTATCTTTCATCCACCGTCCATGTTTGCTTAGCAGTGCCTCGATCCACATCAAGTTGAACTCAAGATGAGGTGATTCGTCAGCCTGGATTGCGACGAAGCGGAGTAATCGGCCAAGATATACCGCTGGCATCGCTTTGACTACGAGAGGAATGTCGGACACGGGAGTCGCTTCGTAGACGCGACGGACTAAATTGCGCTCGTTCAATCGGAAAGCCATGACTAGGGCCGTGAGGTAGTCTTTCTGTGCGAGAGTCGATAGTGTGGTTGCTGGCGTGACTGTGATGTCGAGGTCAAACGGATCAAATTGGAAGACCGCATCCAAGGAGTAGATGAGTAAGCCTTCTGTTGATGCGGCGCAGAAGGCTCGACCGGTTGGTGAGAAGGCAACGTCCGGTACCCGAATTTGGGGTCGCGTCCTTCGCGCTCCTTCGCCACGCTGTGCTCCCGGTAAAGTATTATCTCTGCGATCTTCCCGGTCAGATGCTTCGCCCTGATCATCAATGAGTCCTCGGGGTCCAGCTTCCGTGAGGAGTTTGCTATTGAGGAACTCTTGGGTGCCGTCGAGAGATAAGTTGACAGACACCGCGAACTTCTTCATTAGAACTCCAGACTGTACGTCGTAGAGACACATGTACTTGCTATTGCCGCCTGCTAGAACGCAACTGCCATCGGCACTATACTTCACTGTCGTGAAGCTTTTTGTGCCTGTAACATTTGCTGCTGTTCGTCGATCAGACAGTTTGCGACCGCCGGATACGTCTCGGCGAGCATCGACTCCGCCTTCCTGACTCGCGTCTGACACCGACCAGAACGTCAATTGGCCGTCGAGCGTCGTGACAGCAACCTGCTTCGAATCCGGACGAAATGCAACGCGGAGTACGTCTGCCATTAATTGCAATGGCTCGCTAGTTTGCGTCCGGGCAAAGATGTTCCAGAGGCGGACGGTGTGGTCCCAGCTACCGCTCACCAGTGTACTACCATCGGGAGCAAACGCGAGAGACGAAACGGGACCCTCATGTCCTGATAATCGATCGAGCATTTGACCAGTTTGGACCGACCATATGTGGATGTCGAAGGAATCGATAGAACCAGCACAAACCACCTCGCCGCTCGGATCGACCGCTAGCGAAGAGAAAGATAGTCGTGAGGGTGCCGTGAAAGTTCTGAAGTTGCGATACCGGATTAGATCCCAAGCCCGTATTGACCCATCAAGGCTGGCTGTAAATAAGACATTCCCTCTTTTGGCGAATTCGCAGGCCGTAACGCCGCTTGTGTGCTCAGTGAAGGTGACTATGCAGAAGCCGGTGTTCACATCCCAGACTTTGATCTTCCCATCGTCAGCAGCGGTTATGATACGTTGTCCTTCTGGCGAATAAGCGATAGTGTTCATTGTATCGAAATGGCCCTGTTGCTTCAAAATGTAAGACTCCGATTGCCACTCCCAGACTAGAAGTTGGCCCAGCTTTGAAGCGCCAAAAGCTAACCATTCGCCGGTTTTGTTTATGGCAACGTAATCGATGTCGTTTTGTGAGATGTTAAGGTTCTGGATCTGACTGAATTCCGGAAGCTCATGGATGGTAAAAATTCCGTTGGAGAACCCAGTGACGAGCAAATTCGACTCAGCGTGGAATCCGGCACAGGTTACGTGGGCGTTGTCCTGCAAGAAAAAGTGTCGCTCCGCGATCCTCCATTGCATGTATTCGTCGCCGTCGCCCTCGAGGTCCTCAGGCGCATCAGGCCGCAGAACATATTTCCACTCGAAGAGGGCTCCATCCTTACTGACAGTATATATTATCTCCTGATCTTTCGAGAACCAGGCGCCCATAACTGCCTGTCTGTGACCTCCTAATGTGGTGGGCACGAAGCCTTCTTCAGGATCAACACTCCATATTCGTGCTGTAAGATCTTTCGAAGCGCTCAGGAAGAATCTCGAGTCGCGCGACCACTCTATACTCTGCACATTATCGAAGTGGCTTGTCAAAGTCCTATGCCTGACGAAAGGGGCAAACTCCAGATCACCACCCTCGGCCACGTCTGGCGTCGACGGTGTATGCCATATCTCAATCCGTCTCCCTATGCCTACTGCAAAGTGCCGACCGGACGGAGCGAAGGCAAGTGCTGTTACCTCGCCTTGGAAGGAGAAATGGTAGAGGGCGATGCGGCGGGGTACGTTCGTAAGGATAGCGTGACCGTCCTCGTCTACAGAGAGAAGGAGGTTGCCCCGAGGGTTCAAGGCTAACCGTGCGATGTTTCGTCGATGCGCAAAGGGAAGGGTGTACGATTTCGAGCTAGCAATTGAATGATGATTAGCACAGCAACAGCTGCCGACGCTGAAAAAAGAAGAGGCTCACTTGACAAGGTCGAATATAGACACGCGATTACCCACAGGCGAGAGAAGGCAGGTGCCATCCGGAGTGAACAAGAGATTGCCTCGGCTGTAGACCGTTCCCAACAAGTTAGAGAACTGGCGTGGTGGTTTAGCATGATATCTCCCCACAGTGCACAGTGAGCCTACCTGGAAGTCTGTCTTCATCGTCGGTTATCGGCTGTGCCAGCAGTTCATCGCGTAGTGGCGGGGTTGCGCGGGGACATTCACGTCTCGAACTTTTTTTGATGCTGGAGCTCGGGCCGCACGCTAGGACCATGGGCGCCTTCCCCGTTCGGGCCCAGCGCCTGCCGAAGGGAGTGGTGCAGAGAAAGGAGACGCCAAATTGTCCAAACACGACGCACCACGCAGCCATCACCACCAGCACGCCCGACACTGCTCCCAGATTCTCTCTCCGTCTCCCGAAGTCAACTCCAGGCGGATTTCTTGCTGTAATTCTGCGCACACCCCTCTACTGCAGCTCGCGTCGCTAACGGCCCGCCTAGGTCCACCACCGAGACCACCCACCGTGAACCGTCGCCTGACCCTAGGAGCGACACCATGGCCGAATCAGCCTCCCCAATTGGCATTGCCAATGTACGTACACATGCCAGCTCGAGCTGTTGATACAGGTTGCTAACGTGCCTTGTAGTTGCCCAACCAGCGGTATGTCTCGAGCCAGCGGACACGCACCCCATAGAGCCTAACGTCGGACAGACACAAGATCGTCGCAAAGCGTGGTGCTGCCTTCACGATAATGGTAGGTGCCGCACTGGGAACTTCATACATGCGACTCGTGCTGACGCGCTGCAGGTTGCCGGCGAGTCTGGCCTCGGAAAGACGACCTTTATCAACACCCTGTTCTCCACCACAATCAAGAACTACGCCGACCACAAGCGCCGACACCACAAGCAGGTTGACAAGACGGTCGAGATCGAGATCACAAAGGCGGAGCTCGAGGAGAAGTTCTTCAAAGGTAAACACGGCAGGACTTATTGTTAGACGGCAGTATTTACTAACACTGCTAGTGCGCCTGACTGTCATCGACACCCCTGGATTCGGCGACTACGTTAACAACCGCGACTCGTGGCAACCCATCATCGAGTTTTTGGACGACCAGCATGAGTCCTACATGTTGCAGGAGCAGCAGCCGCGCCGAAGCGATAAGATCGATCTCCGTGTCCACGCCTGCCTGTACTTCATCCGGCCCACCGGACACACGTTGAAGCCCCTAGACATCGAGGTGATGAAGCGGCTCTGCACGCGTGTGAACCTGATTCCTGTTGTTGCCAAGGCGGATACTCTTAGCCCCTCAGACCTGGCCAAATTCAAGTCCAAGGTACGTCAATACTACTTAGGAGTCTCTGGCCTGCGCTAATTGACCTTAGGTGCGAGCCGTCATTGACGCCCAGGGAATCAAGATCTACCAGCCACCGCTTGAGGACGATGATGACGCCGCCCTCACCCATGCTCGTGGCCTGATTAACGCTATGCCATTCTCCGTTATTGGCTCCGAGAAGGATGTCCAAACTAACGACGGTCGTACTGTCAAGGGCCGGCAATATGCCTGGGGTGTTGCTGAGGTGGAGAACGAGGATCATTGCGACTTCAAGAAGCTCCGCGCGATTCTTATCCGAACGCATATGCTCGACCTAATCCATACCACCGAGGAGAACCACTACGAGGCATATCGGGCACAACAGATGGAGACAAGGAAGTTTGGAGAAGCGCGCCCGAGAAAGCTGGACAACCCCAAATTCAAGGAGGAGGAGGAGGCTCTGCGCAAGCGCTTCACCGAACAGGTCAAGGTTGAGGAGCAGCGGTTCAGGACATGGGAGCAGAAACTGATCGCTGAGCGCGATCGCCTCAACAAGGATCTCGAATCAAGCCACGCCATGATTAAGCAGCTCGAAACTGAAGTAGATACGCTCCAGGGCAGTGTCGCCAACCGCTCCCACGGGCGCCGTTAAAGACGAAGTAGGGGTTCACACCTCGTGACAAAAACACGCACGAAAGGCTGCACGGGTCGTCTTCAACTTTTACTTTTCGAGATTCCCCTCTTCTCCTTCCTATGATTGTAATGTCGCGTAGCGACGGGGTTCTTGGTTGAGTAACATGTCGGGTTCGCGGCTGGATATCAGATCACCTCAGCACCGCAGGAGGCTAGCAGCCTGCGCTCGGTGCGTTTGCAGGAACAGCTTCTACGAGGCGAGCTTTGGGACATGGCGGACTCGATAGCTTTTTACTAGGGCTTGTAGATTAATTTATTTGGTTGCGACAATTCACTTTTGCCATGGCATTATCTTTTAGCTTCCTTCCCTGGCCGTGATATGTCGTGTGCCGTGACGCGTGAACTCCAAGTATCTATGCATAGTTGGAGACGCAATGAAATGCTTTCACTTGAGGTCCAGCCCCCCAAACACGCGGTCCAACTCCTGCGCCTCGCGCGACTCCGGCACACCCTGCGCGTCTCCCGCGCCCTTTCCCTCGTCCGCATCCGCATCCACATCCATATCCCTATCCAGCAGATCGCGGCCCTGCGCCTCGCCGCCAGCACTACCACCCCCGCTCCCGCTCCCCTGCACATTCTCCGGCTTCAAGATCCTCACATCGCCATCCAACCAGCCCGGCGCAATGCGCCGCTTCTCCGCCAGCTCCTGCGCGCGCCGCCGCGCCTCCCACTCCGGCAGCGCGGCTTTCGCGGAGGCTTCCAGCTGCGCGAGATGGGTTTGTAGGGCGTGGCACGAGGCGAGGATGGTGTCGGGGGTGGCGGCTGTGCTGCCGGAGGTGGAGTGGATGTAGGCGGGCGGTGGGGGCGGTTGCGTGGATTGCGTCGTTTGGTTTTGGGGTTGGTTTTGGGGTTGGGATTGGTGCGTGGGTGGCGAGAGGATGCTGGCGGGGAGCGTCGAGGGTAGTGTCTTGTAGGTGTAGGGGAGGGGGGTGGCGGTTGGGAGGGCGAGGAAGGGCGAGATGGTTAGGGGGACTTGGGCGAGGAGGGGGTGGGGGTCTGGAGGGAGAGGAGGCTCTGGTTAGCTTAGCGGAAATGGGAGTGGAGTGGAGTTTACATTGGATTGGGATGGGTTGAGTTGATATGTGTGTGTTTGTGTGGGGATTGGGGGGAAGTTGGGCAGGCGGGGGCGGGGACGCGCATCTTGGAGAAAGAGATCTGATTGGGGAACACTCACGTTCGTCATGCATATTAATCGACTGGGTGTTCAGGGCGCGTGGCAAAGCGGCTATGCGATATCGTACAGGTGCGGTATATGGGTCGTCGTTGGGGTGTGGGTGGGGGTGCGGAGAGATCGAAAGAAGACGTGATGAGGTGACGTGAGACCTCGGGAAAGTTTGTGGAAAACGAGGCTATGGCCAATGCTCTGGATCTTTGCTAGTTATGGTATCGTATCTATGGGCCGAGTACTTAAGAACTCAACGAACCAACTACGAAGTGTTGATGATATATCGGAGTTTGAATTGGGGCGCGCGCTGTGTCAGAGAACCACGACCACGATCGCGGACGGGTCGCACGAAAGCACGTGATACACAACCCGAGGTTCCGCTCACAACCAGTGGAGGTGTGTGGGGCTTGCCACGTAAAGTGAGGCTTGAGATTAAGTATTTTTGGGGGTTCAAATGGTGTTATAGTAGCTATTTATCTATACCGCATAGTGTGCCCTTGTCCTCGACTGGAGCGTTCCGGGATACCGTGGGCTAACCCGACTTTTCTTCGCTGGAACCCAGAGGCTGTTTTGGGCGAGGGAGGCATAGGACCGGGAAAAATGTACGTGGTTGGGAAAGGGTGGTACGAATGGGACTTGATGTTTGTATTTTACATTATATGCGCTTTTGGAGTGGACGATGGGTGGTTTGGCACCGCCACTGTCAACAACGTCGAATTGTACGCTCTCCATGTACAGTTAAGACCCAAGGTAGTAGGTACCAGCGCCGTGTAAGACGACAGCTGAAGCTTCGAGGTGTATCTGCGCACGATCTTGATCGGTATAGGATTGACTGTCCAGGTAACCATATGCTACCTTTCACAGCTGATAAGTGATCTTCAATCTCAGTGCAGCATCTACTTTAGCTGGAGTCAATGACGCGTTATATCGTTCCTGCCGACAGTATCCAGAGTGAGTAGGATAACGTTCCGCAGCGAGTTTGCCACCGACTTGACATACACGCGTTCGGCTTATCCCTTTGTAGTGCAGCGGACTCACATCGAAAGCAGCATACGTCAATGATGTTCCTTGGGAGAGGAGTCCGTAGCGGATTGGGCTATATACGGGTCAATATAATGAACGTGACGAATGCGCATGGCAATGCACTATCGGTAATTACTTACTACACCACGTGCTAATCTGGGCTAGAAACAAGGCTGCAGGCTGCCTTGCAGGAGTCGTCCTACCATGATATGTCCAACATGCAATGTCAGTGATGAGCCGTTACCGAAACAGCTCAGATCGTGCTCGTACCGGAATTCGGATGTTGTCTGCAACATCATTTACCCATAGTTGAGTAAAGATCGTATGGGCCGAATTGTTTGCGAGAAGAAGATATGAGGAGTAATCTTCTTCGAAGCGGCCGCTTTCAGCACCATAACGAACGGCGCTGCCAAAGAGCTAGACAATGATAGATTCGAGACACACCCAAATTAACACGGAGCAACACGGAGCCAGCAAAAAGGACTAATGGGAATGTTTTGTTGGTAGTGGAGCAGTGTGACCCACAATTGTGAGCTTTTTCAAAATGTTTGACCTCCAGATTGATTATTCGAACTCACAAAGAAAAACAACCATAGAGGGGGTGTGGAAATAAGATGACGGCGGGAAGACTGAACTGAATGCACCCATGCCAGAACAGCCTGCATGCGATGATATCGATCCAAACGAGCCGCTGGGCGGACGGGAAATCTGGAAAAATTACTACAGAAACATAGACGCGACGCCCACACAGTTTCTCCAGTATTATGAAGGACTGCCAATATAATAGATTGCCAGGGATGTTTCAACCGTGAGCCGCGGTGACTAACGTGCTATTGGCGAGGGGCTCCGTGATATGACAGTGGTATCGCCACGCAGCACTCAAAAGCTTGTCTCCAACGAAGAAACGCGGCTCGCCAGCGATGGGAAGTTTGGAGCAGGTAGAGGTAGTGGTGCAGCATGAGTGCCGGTGCGTGTTTGGGTGGCGGAACTGCACGACGTGCCTCCCCTGAGCGTCGTCGAAACGAAACTAGCTATGCTTGTTCCAGACATGCAAGCGAGTGCGGGGAACCCAAAATAGGCTTAGACAGCCTTGGCAACAGGCCTCGCCCGGCAGACAAAGCCTTGTATCCCGTCCTTCATCAATTTATATCAATCACGCCCCCTCGCCGAAATTCTAGGGCAGATTAAACACTTGCACCAAATGTCACCCAGAGTGCCCTTGTGGTTGGGCGGCCAATGACAAGCTTGATTATGTCCGTCCAGGCCTCGAGATCGGAACACAATGACCAGGATCAATCTGCCTACATACCGGTTCCTGGTTCAGGGTGATTTTGCCGCTGACGGTGAGAAATCCGCCATGTGTGTGGCTGTTTGATCGGTCTGAATGCAACACGCCGCTATGCTCCTGCCATCTTCCAGGGTAATTGGAAAAATGTATATAACGAGATGGTTGCGCCGATGTGGCCCAGATCTTGTGGCCGCTGTTTGCTTCCTTTGGTCTCTCTTGTCAAATTTGGTCTGTGTTTGCGTTGTCGCTAGCTGTACTTGAAAATGAAGGGTTCTACCTTTTGCAAGGCAGCATCGCTGTTGTCCCCTCTCTGTAGGTGCAGTCCTAGCGTAACGTCTAGGTTGAGCGGCAGCTAACACGCGCAGTTGCTTCTATTGCTCAAGCTCAGGAAAAGTTTACCCATGCGGGAACAGGCATTGAGTTCTTGTAAGCATTTGGCACTTCACTGCAGCTTGGATGCTAACCATACGCCAGGCGTCAAGTAGTTACCGAGGACCAAACTCCCGGCGGCATGGAATGGGGTTATGCTTTGCCGGGAGAGCCTACTGGCGCCAATGACGAATATATCGGCTACATCGTGAGTCGATTGACATTGCTTGGTTCGTATACCTGTTAACAGTACAAAGCGAGGTTCCCTTGCAGCCAGGAAAGGATGGACCGGTATTAGCCATCGCGGAGGGATGCCTGATTCCCTTCTTCTCGTTGCTTTCCCCGATGGAGACGCCGTTAAGACAAGATTTGTTTACGCAGCGTATGTCTCCTTGAGTCTAAATTTGTATCTATAGCTAACCCGACGCAGTGGCTACATTGCGCCAGAGGATTACACTGGCAATGCCACACTGACCCCGATCTCCCACACGGTCAACGACACGAGCTTCGAGTTGGTTTACAGGTGTCAATGGTGCTGGATCTGGAACCAGAAAGGCGCCGAAGGATCCCAGGTTCCCGTAGAACAACAGCTCATTGGTTGGGCCCAGCATGACGATGTACCAGGGACTAGATGGGTGTTCCACAACAAGGGGCAAAGCTTGTTTCCCTTAATGGTTGCGGATGCCAGGAACGCAAAATACACCGAATGGGCCCAGAAGAGAGAAAATGGAACCATTCCTACTCCCGGCCCAACACCCTCCGGTCAACCAACCCCGACTCCCACCCCAACGGGACCCGCCGTGTGCTCAGGAGAACCAGCTCCTACTGGGTCTTACGATTACATCGTCGTGGGCGCTGGCGCTGGCGGTATTCCTGCAGCGGACAGACTCTCCGAGGGCGGCAAGAAAGTTCTTCTGATCGAGAAGGGTCCGCCATCTTTGGGACAATTTGGTGGAACAATGAAGCCCGCTTGGCTCAATGGCACCGACCTTACTCGCTTTGATGTGCCTGGCCTCTGTAACCAAATCTGGGTGGACTCCGATGGCATTGCTTGCACGGATATCGACCAAATGGCTGGCTGTGTTCTCGGTGGAGGAACTGCTGTCAATGCCGCTCTGTGGTGGAACCCCGTTCCTATTGACTGGGACACCAACTTTCCTTCGGGCTGGAAGTCAGCTGATGTTAAGGCTGCCACCGACCGCGTCATGAAACGCATTCCCGGAACAGACGCTCCTTCAGTTGATGGTAAGCGGTACAAGCAGGAGGGTTTCGAGGTCCTCGCCTCCGCGTTGAGTGCAGATGGGTGGAAACAGGTTACTGCGAACGATGTCCCATCGGAGAAGAACCGAGTCTTCGCCCACTCTCCTTTCATGTACGTGCACGGTCAGCGACAGGGTCCTCTCGGCACTTACCTTGTGAGCGCGCTCAAGCGGGACAACTTCAAACTCTGGATGAACACCGCTGTTCGCCGTGTCATCCGTACTGGTGGAAAGGCTACTGGCGTGGAGCTTGCTGGTGGCGCCGGGGGTTACTGCGGCAACGTTACCCTCAACCCGGGTGGCCGTATCATCCTGTCCGCTGGAACTTTTGGATCGCCCAAGTTGCTTTTCCGCAGTGGCATTGGTCCAAAGGATCAGCTCAACATCGTCAAGAACAGCGCACAAGACGGACCGAGCTTCATTGGCGAATCAGATTGGATCAACTTGCCTGTCGGCCAGAACTTGAACGATCACGTCAACGTAAGTGTTATGATATTCACCGAATGTACATCCACTGATAGCCTTTTAGACCGATCTTGTTATCAAGCACCCCAACATCTCATTCTATGACTTCTACCAGGCATGGACTGAGCCGAACCCAGATGATAAAGCCGCTTACCTCACCCACCGGTCCGGCATACTTGCTCAGTCTGCCCCGAACATCGGACCTCTTGCATGGGAAGTCATCAAGGGTACGGATGGCATTGATCGCTCCGTCCAATGGACCGCTCGTGTCGAAGGACCCGGCGCCAACGACACTCGTTAGTAACTACTTCTACTTCGACTCTTTTGATGCTAACTCATGCAGACCATTTGACTATCAGCCAATACCTCGGAAGAGGAACCACCTCCCGAGGCAACCTTGCCATCAACGGGGCACTTAACATCGTCGTCGCCAAGGCTCCCTACCTCCACACCCAAGCAGATGTTGATGCTGTTATCACTGGCATCAAGAGCATGCAGAAGGCTATTGCCAAGATCCCCGAGATCACGTTCCAAGTTCCTGCACCGAATGTCACGGTTGAGGCTTACGTCAAGAGTGTATGTCCATTATCTCTACACTTTCTGTCACCTGGCACGATGCTGACTATGTTTTCTAGCTCCAAATTACGCCATCTGCTCGCCGCGCAAATCACTGGATTGGTACCGCCAAGATCGGAACTGACAGCGGTCTGACCGGAGGCACCAGTGTGGTTGATCTCAACACTCAAGTTTACGGCACTGAGAACATCCACGTCATTGATGCCTCGATCTTCCCAGGGTGAGCAGTCTCAACGACAAGCGCATCGATAGACACTAACAACTGCTAGACACATTGTCACCAACCCCACTTCGTACATCGTCGTTGCCGCTGATCACGCGGCCGCAAAGATCCTTGCGCTGGGCTCCGGTTCAGGAACCACCCCGGCTCCCCCTGCCAAGCAGGCCGGCGCGGTACGTGCTTAGACTTCCTTTCCGATAAAAAAGCGTTTGGGATGGGACCGGGTGTCTCCACCGCTACATACTGGGCCGGTCGTCCCGCACTGCAAGCATCAGGAGCTGATATTGGTGTTGTATAGTTCCAGCAGTGCGGAGGCACCAACTGGAAAGGTGCCACCCAGTGTGTACGCGGTTACAAATGCAAGGTACGTCTCCAGCAGTCCTTCACAACTATACGTGCATATGCTGACGGACGCGCAGAAGCAGAGTGCAAAGGTCAGCCGTTGTCTTCGGTAAAAAGATGTACTGGTACATGGATGAGAATGATCACATCGCTCTTTTGATGTTTTTTTCTTTGTAGATATTTTTGGAATCGCATCAAGTTAACAACTACATACTTCTCCCGTTAGGAGATTGAGAAGATCTGCGCCTACTCGAACTCAGCGTCGAGCACGGTGAGCGGCGATTGACTATTTTCGCGTCGCGTTTCACTAGCTTCTCCAAGTTCAACGCAGTGCTTTGAAGTCACCAACAGCATTGAGATTTGAGTCTCTAGCGTAGTCAGCGACTTGAAGACGACCTGACCCAGGTACGAGCCGCCATCCGAAACCGGCACTAGCGCGAGACAAACTCCGAACCCATCACCTCTCACACTACCCGTCAAATCTCCCCTCACCAGAACCACACGTAGCAGCGCGTGGCGGTGCCTTCGACCCAGCTGAACTTTTGATGAAGCAATCGTACATCGGTATCGGATCTAACGCATCACCGAGCATTTTGAGGCGGCGCAGCTACTTGATCCCAGCGTTGGGCTGATCGCGTCCACCTTTGAGCACTTGCCGTTGGCTTACGCCCTGTCTACTGACTTGTTGGTATAGACAAGGTATAATCGGACGTCCGAATTGCAGACACAGCTGCTGAAACATCGGCATCGGATCGATCGCAGGCCCCGAGAAGCTTTGCGCAAAGCTCAAACTTTCTGCGATGGATGATGGCAGCTACCGAGTATGATAATGTCATCCAAACTTATATAAGGTGTACGTGTCTGCTGACAGATTGGAAGCTCACATCAGGCTTTCACAGATTGAACTCTCCCATCCAATTTTCAATCTCTTCATATTCTTTTCCCACAATCTCATCATCATCACCATCAAGTTCATCATGGCGGCCACAGAGCCCCAGCTCCTCATAATCGGTGGCGGTATTGGTGGTTTGGCCTTAGCGCAGGGCTGTAAGAATCATGGTATCAAGTTCCACGTCTATGAGCGCGATGTCGCGCACAACCATCGCACGCAAGGCTACCGCATTCGAGTGTCACGTGAGGGAAGCGAAGCGCTACAGTACCTTCTCTCCAGCGAGTTGCACGCGCTTTTGGAAGCTTCAAGTGCTGAGATGCGTCTTGGGCCGATTCTGGAGATCGATGCTATCACGACTGAGGTCGCGGAGGTCAAGTTTGGCCACGGAAATGCTCCCCCGCCTGTCGATGCTGCTTCTAAGCCGCGTACTATAGACCGGACTATTCTGCGCCATCTGCTCCTCCGCGGGCTCGACGAGCATATCACTTACGGCAAGACTCTAAGCCACTATGAGACGTCTGCCACCGGCGTCGTGGCGCACTTCCTCGATGGCACCGATGCGCAGGGCTCGCTACTCGTTGGCGCTGATGGGTCCAAGTCCGCTGTCCGTCGCCAACTGCTTCCTCAAGCCACCGTCCTGGACACCGATGGTCGGTGTCTCTATGGCAAAACACTTCTTACCCAGGATCTCATCGACGAACTCGAGCCAGCGACATTGATGCGGATGTCCAACATCAAAGATCGAACGAGGCCCAACCTCCTATCCATGGTGCTTGAGCCCATAACCTTCCCGAACCGCACGGAAATGGCCAAGCACGGCATTCTGTGCCCACCCGACTACCTCTACTGGGTCATGGCAGGCCACCCACGTGTGTTGAACCTCCCAGAAGATGTCACGCAGACCCCGAAGCTGAGCTACGACGAATGCGCGACCTTGGCTCTTAATGTCACCGAGCGATGGCACCCCAAGCTCAACCCAATCATCAAACGGCAACTCCCGGGCGAGACTTCCCTACTGCCGTTACTCTCCAGTTCCCCGCTACTTCCGACTTGGGACACGAACGAGAAGGTCACTGTTATCGGCGACGCCGTTCACCTGATGAGCCCGGCAGCTGGGTCCGGTGCCGTCACGGCATTGCGAGACGCACACAACTTGTGCCGATTGTTGACGGAGGGGGGTGACACGTTGGCAGCTATCAGCGCATACGAGGCACTCATGCGAGAGTATGCTGGCCAAGCGATCCGGTTCAGCTTGCAGGCCGGATCCAAGATCTTCCAGCAAACGCCCTTTGACCAGTGCAAGACCGTGGCCTTGACTTAGTGAATGTGCAGCCATTGGCGTTCAATACCTATGAAGTAATATCTTTACATAAAAATGTAGTTATAAGCCCGGAGGATATGTTATAGAAATGGAAACCCTGAGTGCTAGTCTCTTAACCTTACCAAGAATATAGAAGAAAAAATGTTCAAGTATTCCTAGTGAGACCCGCTAATCAAAACTTCCTATTCTGTTCAAACTCACGCCCAGCCGTGCTCCTCTAAAATCCAAAGTCTGTGCTGCATCGGACCTGGATTCACCGCAACCCGAACCAGTCAGAGACTAGACTTGTCGGATTAGGCGGTTGATGTCTGCCAAGAATCTAACCCCACATCCGACCTTTAACGTCATCTCATCCCATATTTCACCATTCCGATACACTGTTCTACCCACTGCAGGCTTATCATCAAATCACGACGTTTTATAAGTAATGGCAATGGCCGTTTCCAACTGTCCTTCATCATCATCATCAACGGCGATAACGACGTCGAAGCGAGAAGAGCTGCTGCGGGCGCGATGGGAAGATAGCCCGAAGGATGAGAGAGGCCGGTTGGAGCGCTGTTGGGGGTATAGTGATTGTGGGGATTGCCATAGGAGCGAAGGGCGATGTGGATGGTGTGGGATTGTGAGTTGGTGCAGTTTCTTTTGGGGTCTGGAGATTCTGGGATGGGGATTATCTGCTTCGATTTCGCTATGGACATGCTGCGTCTCGTACTTTGCTTATTCTTCTCTTTTCGCAGTCAAGCACATGTCTGCCCCTCCCCGCGGACCCTCTTTCCCGCGCGTTTCCGCTCCTCTCACCTATCCGGTACAAATTCATATGCGCCACGGGTCCCGAGCGATTCGAGCTTCGGACCAGCGGGCTCGGTTGCCAAGTCTCAACCATCACGTTTTTGACATCCATCGTCACCATCTTCTGCACCTTGTTCGGCGTGCTTGTTCTGTACGGTCTTGTGAAAGTGGCGAAATGGGGAGGCTTGGCATCGAGGGCTCGAACCGGTGGCTGGGTCGTGTATGAAGATCGATCGGGTGAAGTTTGGGTGAGAAAAGCTGAAAGCTGGGGCGCGTGGTGGCGCAGGATGCGGGGAAAGCAATATGAGGCAGAAGTGATAGAGGTGGATGGGGATAATGCAGACGAGAGAAGGCCACTGTTTGGTTCATGAGCTTTCACGGCACAGACAGCAAACGCAGCCAGCCCCACCCGGAGCCCGTGATGTCGAGAGCCGACTCACCGAAACCCCAGCTCACCTCTCATCAGCAAACTCGCGTCGAAACGACTTCACTTCCGCTCTTGCTAGTGAGTTGCAGCACTCAAGGCGCATGGCCCTCCCCGCTACCCCACTTTTTCTACCCGTATATAAGCCCCGGGTTTCCTGGACCTCTCGCTCCATTCCTCCTCCACCCCACTTTTTCAACCCACCACCTGCCTCGAGTACGAAATTCTTGTGGCATGCTGCGAGCCTCCTGCTCAACATCGTCCGAGACATCCGACGTCATCTACACGCCGGCTACCTCTGAAGACCGCAACACTCCCGAGGAAGTCGCCATGGACGAACCCTTCGTGCCGTCTCAGCGACGCGCTGGGCGCACTCGCCGCCCCCTTGTCTCGCTGTTGACTGGGTATCACGCCAACAACAACATCGACAAGACGACTGCGGGTGCCGACAACAAGGAAAAGGCGCAGATGCACAAGCAAGAAGACGAGATTCCGCGTGTCGTGCCTTGGGGTTATCGATACACCCATGACGACGATGGTTCGGCTAGTCAAATCGCGCGCCGAGTTCAGTGGCTTGGCCCTGATTCGATGCTACCTCGTCCCCGGTTCACGTTTGAAGATTTTCCGGCTAGGCTTGACATACCTGACGCCAAGAACACGATGCTGGAAAAAATAGGACGGAAGGTACTCGCTGTCAAGGAGCGCATGGAGACTGAGAATAATTTGACTCACCCGGTTGTACCCGTGGCTGCCAGCTCTGATGACGACAACATGAAACAGGGCTTGCCGTCCGCTGGGACTCTCGAGAAGCGTGATCCAACTAGCTTGATATCTCTCTACGAGCAACAGTTCAAACGTGGAAAGAACGCGGATGAACCCAAGACCGACCCTCGCAAAGAGGCATGGCGCTTTGGAGACGCTTTGGTGACCGAGCCTCAAATGACGCGCCACGCGAACAAGCTTGCGGCAAACTTTGGCTATTCCAATCACCGGGACCTGATGGACAACTTCTTCAAAATTCACGCCCAGGAACCTGAAAGCAACCTCGTCGATAACCTCGCCAGATATCTTGACCAGGCAGAACGAAACAAATCGGTTGCCGGTGCCTACCAGCCTCGTGCAAAGTTTATGGATCCCATCCCTACGCACCACTATTCTGACGGCAAAGTTGATCTGGAAGAAGTTACCAAGCAATCGAAGGGATGGAACGGGTTGAACGGCGGAATGGAACGCCGCTTACATCAAGATGGTGTAGTCGGAACTGGTGAAGGGGGGATCGAGCATGCTTTTTCCGCGCCCGACAAACGTACCTGCGACGTGGACGAACCAGAGTTGAGACGTTCCTTTGCTACTCTCGGTCTTCAGCAGTACAAGTCCGTCTCTCCGTCGACTCTTACCGACGCGTACAAGGCGACCCTCGCTTCAAATACACACTCTGCGGAAACGTGTGACGATGCAGCCAGCGCCATTCTTCATCACCACATGGCACATGCCATCTGCTACGATGATCTCCATGACGCGGCTGATCAGAAGCGTGCCAGTGCCGCAGAGGTGGGTACTCAAGAAGACGAGGAAGGCGATCAATGGGGCTCAGGGCAAGTTAATGAAAACGGTGCTTGGGGATTCAACAATGAGCCACAATGCTGTGTATGGGATAGGGATGACAAGGCTATACCTACAGAGTGGGGAACAATGGCTGGTCAGGTCTCCAGTTCCAACGACGATCTCTACTGCTCTCCTACCCCACCTCGCCCGCGCCCTGTCGGTGGCTCGAGTGACCTGGATGCTGGTTCTCTCTACTGCCCTCCTACCCCGCCTCGTCCATGCCCTGTTGCTGGCTCGACTGGTCCTTGGGGAGCTTTCTCTCAAGGTTGTCTCGCTCCTGCCCCACGTCACACTGGCCCGACTGCGACTGTTCCTTGGGAAGCTGTCTCTCAAGGTTCTATCGCTCGTGCCCCACGTCAAGTTGGCCCGACTGCTCCTTGGGAAGGTTTCTCTCAAGGTTCTATCGCTGGCCCGACTGGACCCGGATGGAACGCCTCCCATTTATCTTCTAGGCGTCCGACTCCGACCCCGCCGTCCGTCTCTACTGACCTCAAGATCACCTACTGGGCTACTCTCGAATCCGACGGCAAATTCAAGGACATCCCCCTCTCCCGCGCCAACATCTCCGGCCCCGAGAAGGAGGTTCTCGATACTAGCATGCATAAAGTGTGGAAGTGGGTGCAGGACAAGAAGCTGGGTGGAACGGTGAGTCTGGAGGATGCGTGGGATCTGGCGAGGCAGATGGGTGGCGTGCAAGACACGAGCGCGGAGGAGGCTAAAGCTAAGGCTGAGACCATGGTCGATGCTGCAGAAGAGAAGAGGCTTCAGGAAGAGTTCACCCGCATGATGGCTCCGATGGAAACCAACACGAAAGAAGACGATGAGATAGCGCAAAAGCTTCAAGAGCGCGATGTCTGGGCGTGGAACAAGCAGCCCACGTTGCAGGAGAGGAACGAGGATTCGAAGCGCGAGTGGAACACGGTTCAGGACGACAAGCCCCAGGAGCTGAAGAACACCAAGGAGAAGAACATCAAGGATGGAGGCAGGAATGCGGATCACGACTCGGCTTTCGGCAAGAGCGTCAATGATGACGAGAACAACGGAGGGGTCGGGTGGCAGCGCGATGCTCGAGCTCCTCACCACAATTTCGTCGAGGACGAGGCTAAGGCCGAGGACGGTGACGCCGCTGACCTCGACAACAAAGTTGCACCCTTCTTGCCCAAGTCCCCTTCCAAGTCCATTCCCTATTTCCGTCGCACCAGATGGGATAACTGAACGTCCGGAGTCAGCCGCCGCTGAGCGCATCCACCAATCGATGGCTCCACAACGCCCTCCTCTACCTTACTCTCCATCTGGATTTTCTCGACTTCTAGCACCGTGTAGAAGACATACATGCCTACGAGCAGGCAGGGATTGGTTGGTGGGTTGGTTACCACAGACGGACGGCCGGACGGACAGGTGAATGACACATGCCTCAACTTACATTGATCTCATTTTCGGTGTCTTGCGTTGTCTACAACTGGGTCCTCATCTCGTCTCATCTGGACCAGATCAAAAGGGTTGCAAAAGGTACGTACCTAGATAGACAGCGTGGATACAGAAGTTCACACCACGAGATGAGTGATATACTTGATATGCAAATAGATTGTATTTGCGAAATTCGGACTTGGCACTGCTGCATGCCTACTGTGATGATCATGATTGATATACTACTCTTGGCGAAAACTCAGTGCCCGAAGGAGAATCAGTTTATAGAAATCAGTCTTAGAAAACGTTTGTACGTGTTGAATTGATTTGATTCTGGAAGCCCTTGAACAATGTGGTGGGGGCCGAATAACGCCTGACGTCCTGATAGCAGGCCCTGCTTTTTATATGCTAATAGCAATATGTAAGTGAACCTCTTGCTTCCTGAACGCCCAGCAGACTGTAAGTAACGAACGATATCAACGGGACCTCCCCCACGCCACTACCCCCATCTCTCACTCGGCCGAACGTCGAACCCAAGGCTACAGAGCCTGAGGACCTATATCATCAACCCCTCTGAAGTCGGGGATCGCTAGTAACCCGCTTGCTGTGCCCCACTCTATTCCCAGCTGCCGCTTGACAAACTTCAGGAACGCCCACAGCTGTCCGTGCATGACACCACGGGCCCATCTGTCGTTGCCGTGTTCGCGTAGCCAGCGGCCGCAGAAATAGAGGTCACGCTGGTCCTCGCCCGTCTCAAGTCGAGGCACCCTCCGTACCGAACGCAGCCATGTGCCTGTCTCTCTTCGCAGCGTGTCCGTCTCTATTCGCAGCTCCCATCTGATATACTTCAGGAACGCCCACAGCTGTTCTTGCCTGATACCGCCGAGCCATCGGTCGTTGCCGTATTGGCGTAGCCACCGGGCGCAGACAACATAGTCAATGATCGTCTCCCAATTGGTTGTGATGTCGTATATCGGGGCTCGGGGAGGCTGCAAGGGGGCCGTTGAAGGGTCCCGTGCTTGGACCTGGTGCGGAACGGGGCACGATTGCGCGTGGGGGACATCTGGGGGCGTGGCACAGACGCATGGGAGAATGCAGGTGGTTTGGGTGGCTGCTCCTAACGATGGGCTGCTCGGGCGGTGCGCCTCAGCATAGTTTTGCCATGTTTCGATCAAGGAGAAGTCCAGGGACATTGCTGAGTGCTCTACGGTTTTCTTGTGTGAATCTTCTTCGACGACGGGGATGTTGGGGATCTGTGGCGGAATAAAGTATCCGGGAGGCAAAATGTAGCCGGGAGGGAAAACGTATTCGTCAGGCAAAACGTGCCCCTCAAGCAAACCGTAGCCGTGAGGGTGTATGTTGAATGAGCCAGGGTACCTATGGAGGTCCGAAGAGTTGGCCCTAGGAATGGGGTTGCCTGGGGGCGCGGGGCGAGCATCCACGGGGGCATTGTGCGTCGGGTTGGAGGACCGGAAGTCCATTGTAGAAGTAGATAGGATAACGATGGTGGAAAGTGGTGAAACGGAATGGAGTAAATAAGTGATGGGTTGTTTAAATGGGGGTAACAGCCCATGGAGGGAAGTGATGATCGGACCTGCCTATGCTCTTGATAGCACCTGACGAAAGAAAGACGAACGAATGCAGAGCTGAGAGATGGCGCTGTATATGAGCATCTTTGAGAACTAATACAGCAGTACAGGCGACAGGAATTCATTCATTCAATGTTCGATGTCCTGTTTCAATATCAATGTGGGCTATGTGGATAGCAAACTTATCCTACATATCAGGGTGTAGTTTTTGCTTCTGGTAGCGACCCCACCGGAAGCCAATGAAGAAATCCATCTCTTTCCTAGGCTTCTCTGTTTCTGATTCCGCTTCCGCTTACGAGCGGTGTGGTATGCGTGGCCTCGAGGAGTCGTCCGTCGAAGCATGGTTATGATAGATTGCCCCTACAAAGGTCGCAGATGCGAATGCGGAAAAGTTGAGGCTGGTTGCATGACTTCTTACGAAGCCGCAAATCAGCCCCGACCCATGATAGTGGAAGACAGATGCAGGCCCTGACCTGGGGGTGCGAGGTTGAAGCGGAAGTCGTGCGTTGTCAAGTCGCCTCAGACGGATCTGCGAGACGGAGGTGAAGGTGAAGGTTGTTGGAATCAAGCCATCGGCCTCGAATCGACGACGCTTGCGCGGATGTGGTTAGCAGGAAACCCGGCCTTGGCATGCCCGGGCGCGGAGGACAAGCGAACCTCATCATCACTCACGACCACGGCTCACTGCGCATCTATCAACCGCCGCCGCTGTCCTCTCCCCGCATACAATGCTGCAGTAAAACACAAACCCAACCGACATTCATCGATCTTCTCCCTCCTTCGCCATGGCGTCCGCGCTGTTCTTTCTCGACCTCAAGGGCAAGGTAAGCTGGCGGGGCATAAACTATTCACGAATTGCGTACTGACGTATATGGGCAGACTCTTCTGGCGCGAAACTACAGAGGCGACATTCCCATGTCTGCTGTCGAGAACTTCCCGGTGCTGCTCAGTGAGGCAGAGGAAGAGAGCTCCGCCGTCCCGCCGTGCTTCTCCAACGAAGGCATCAACGTAGGCAGCCCTCCTACGTGATACCTCTATACCACCCCCGAGATAGCATGAGAGGCTACCGGTACGGCGCGCTAATATGCTTCCCCCGTAGTACCTCTATATCCGCCACAACAACCTGTACCTCCTTGCGCTCACGAAACGAAACACGAATGCCGCCGAGATATTGCTCTTCTTACACAAAGTCGTCGAGGTGTTCACGGAATACTTCAAGGAACTCGAGGAGGAGAGCATACGGGACAACTTTGTCATCATCTATGAGTTGCTGGACGAAATGATGGACTTTGGATACCCGCAAACCACAGAGACGAAGATATTGCAAGAGTATGGCTCTCTGGGCATGGTGGCAATCCCAAATATTACATGCAACTAACAGCATGCCCGCACAGGTACATCACACAAGAGTCCCACAAGCTCGAAGTACAAGCACGGCCGCCAATTGCAGTCACTAACGCTGTGAGCTGGCGAAGCGAAGGCATTCGATACCGCAAGAACGAAGTTTTCCTCGACGTAATCGAATCGCTCAACCTCCTCGTCTCCGCAACCGGCAACGTCTTACGGTCCGAGATCCTCGGCGCGGTCAAAATGAAGTGCTATCTCTCGGGCATGCCTGAGCTGCGGTTGGGTCTGAACGACAAAGCCATGTTCGAGACTACAGGAAGGGCAACACGGGGGAAGGCGGTGGAAATGGAAGACGTCAAATTCCATCAGTGCGTGCGGTTATCGAGATTCGAGAACGACCGGACAATCAGCTTCATTCCGCCAGACGGCGAGTTTGAGCTGATGAGCTATCGACTAAACACGCAAGTGAAGCCTCTCATTTGGGTGGAGTGCATAGTGGAGAGCCACTCAGGAAGCAGGATAGAGTACATGTTAAAGGTCGGTCCTTCGAAGTGCAAGTTGCACATGTGGACGAGCTGACGAGTCGCCAGGCCAAAGCGCAGTTTAAGCGACGAAGCACAGCCAACAACGTCCAAATCTCAATACCGGTCCCCGAAGACGCCGACACGCCCCGCTTCCGCACCAACATCGGCACCGTGCACTACGCGCCCGAAACATCCTCCATCGTGTGGAAGATCAAACAGTTCGGCGGCGGCAAAGAGTTCCTCATGCGCGCCGAGCTGGGGCTGCCCTCTGTGCGCGGCGACGACGAGAAGGGCGGCGGCATGATGGGCGGCTTCGGTGGCAGCATGGGCGGCGTCGGGGCTGGCAAGGGCAAACGGCCCATAAGCGTCAAGTTTGAGATTCCGTACTTCACCACGAGCGGTATCCAGGTGCGGTACCTGAAAATTATTGAGCCCAAGGTAAGTCCCGCTCCGCTCCGCTCAGTTCAGTTGTGTTCCGTTGTGTCCCTTTTCGAAGATGATGATGAGTCGCTGCTGACGAGGTTTTGACTGATCTAGCTCCAATATTCATCGCTGCCCTGGGTGCGCTACATTACACAGTCGGGCGATATCGCGGTGCGGTTACCGGATGTAAAGTAGAACTGCGGGTGCATGGGGCTTGACTAATTGATTGCTGTTGACGTTGACGATGGAAATACCAATGAGATTATCGAAACTTTGAGTTGAGTTTTGATGTGTTGATATGTTGTGGCTTTTTGATGGCCCGGGGGCGGTGTTGCTAACAAGGCGCTTCTATCGACACGGTTCGCCCTCGCTGTTGCGGAATAGGTTTGGGCATATCTACATACTTGCCTAACTGCTTACTAACATAGCGAGCCTAACATGAGCTGTCTTGTCTCGTCTTGTTTTATCCTAAAAAGTCCTGGTCATTCATTCATTCGTGGCTTAGCTTAGGCAGGGCAAGATAACTACATACTACACAACGCTCATATATCTATATACTATACTGTCCTGGACCACCCGCTCGCCCGCTCACTCAACTAAACATACGCAAGTGTATGGTCTTCACGGAACGTCCCTTTGAGCGCGTCAGTCAGCCAGTCAGTCCGCACAAGGATGGGGAACTCGAAAAGGATAAGGCCAACATACCATTGATACCCAGCGCAGTTTCACCGCCCGCCACCGACGCGCCCGTCACGACGATCTCGCCCGCACTATGCTCGTCGGTCGTTTTGTGCGCCGCCGTGTCTCGCAGCCTGACCTCGACGCAGCTCAGCGGCGCGCCGAAGTGGCTGTGCTTTTGCGACGGCGGCGTGCTCGAGCCGCGCCGGTAGTCGTAGATGTTGGTTTGCGCGACGGCGCCGGCGACGCGCGCGGCCGACAGGGCGTAGATGACGCGGGCGCTGGAGTAGACGCGCAGGTCCGAGAGGTCCTCGGACGTCAAGGGCGGCGTGTTCTGGCCCGCGCGCTCCGAGACGAAGAGCAGACGCAGCTTGCCTGGCGTGGTCCCTATGGCGGCTCGGGTCGGTGCGTTGAGGCGCGTCAGAAGGGAATCTGTGGGCAGGCGCCCGGAGGTGAGCATTCGGGTTTCGAGGTAATGGGCGAGTTTCTTGAGACTGCCGGTGAGGGAGACGGTGGTGGATTGGTGCAGCTTGAGGGCGGTTTCGGCGGAGACAACGGCGATGGTGGGGGCGATCTTTCGGCTTGCCAGGGTTAGATCGATGCCAGGCCCAGCCACGGAGTTGACGATGACGGTGGCGTGCGAGAAAAGCGCGGTCAGGGTAAGACACAAAGTGTAGGAATGTGTGAACGAGTCGGCCGGAAGAAAGGTATCAGAGGGGTTGATGCGCTGAGCGCCGGGAAGAGCAGATATGAGTGCACCAGTTGCGGCGGTGATATTCTAACGCCCAATCAGTATGCATTTAGGCTCATGATGAAGCCGACTTACCTGCTGAGTGAACTTGACAATCTCAGCTGGCTTGCCCACAGCTTCCTGCCAGATGAAGACAATGTTCGGAGGTTGAGCTGGGCTTTGAGGAAGCTCTGCGGCTCCAGTCTTGTTGTCCTGGACAAGCTCATGCCACACAGACACATCGATCTTCCCACCGAAGCCTTCTGGGACTTCGTTCCAGTCCATGTGCCTGCTCGTCTTTTCCACGGTCCAGATGACCTGTCGAAGGCCCGGAACGCCTTTGCTGACCTCGGCAAGAGGGACGGAGCCGGCTTCAGCAATCAAGGCATCGGCTCCTGTCTGCAGCAGGAGGTCGATGACCACGGCATGGGGCTGGTTGTAGGGTATCAGGACCGGGGAGAAGCCGTAGAAGGCTCCGGCGAAGAGGGCGACCAAGAACTCAATGCTGTTCGGAAGATAGACTGCCACTCTCTTCGCGCCGTGGTCTTTCAGATGTTTTCCAATGACGCCGATCTCCTTGGACAGGTCCGAGATGCTGTGCTCGGTCACATCCTCTTTGCCAAACACGGTCAGGATCTTGCCTGGTCCAGTCGAGCCGGCGTTGTTCTTCTCCAGCGGGATTTCGCCCGTGACGCGGCGCCAGATGTCGCGCAGGTCGCCGTCGCGGCCCGCCGTGTACATGGGCGCGCCCGGCGGCTTCACAGCCAGGCCGGTCTTGAGCGGGTCTCGACGGCATCAGCGATGAGGCACAGGACGAGGCCCACGGTTAGAACTTACAGCCATGCGGAGTCTCGGGCGACCTGAAGATGGCCGACTCGCGCGGTTGCCGCACATACGAGGCCTGGGCCTGGCGGGCCAGCAGCAGCGGGTGCGTGTCGGCGTCCTGTGTGTCGTAGACGACCCAGCCCACGAAGCCCAGAATGCCGGCGACTAGCAGCGTCGAGTACGCGTTCCAGCCGGAGAGGAGGTTGCCAATCGCGGCGTCGAGCTGTCCGATAATGCCCGCCATCGATGCGTGCCGGTATACAGACAGACGCTGCAGCACGAGACGGAGAGTGGAGGGGGAAGTCAGGTTGGAGTTGCAGTTGGAGCTGGCCGTCTTCAGCAAACGCCGGCCGGAGCGGTGGTGGGGTGCGGCTGCGGCTGCGTCAGCCCGTCTCCCAGGCCAGGGTCTGCCAAGCCACGGCCGGCCGTGGTCGAAACAACGTCGCCGGCCTCACTCGACGACCAACAAACACTTCGACATTGACCGACTCACCATGCGCCGGTAGCCAGTGTCTAACCGCGCCGAGTCCTAACCCCATCACTAACCCCACAGCAGACACAGCAACCGCCGCCAATTGCCCGCCCCAGGCCTCAGGCTCAGCCCGCAGCACCTCCGACGCCGCATCAACAAACAAGCCGCACCGTGCAAAAAGCTTTAGAGGCCTGCTTCCTGCCATGTCGTCCTCGGCGGTGACCCCAGCGACGACCCCAGCGACGCCCCGCACCCCGACTGCTCAGCGGTCAGAAGCCGCAACCCCGACGGGCGCCTGGAGACACCCCAAGTTCGCTGAAATCACCCGCCGCCAGCACGCCACCACCTTCGACGAGCGCAATGTCAAGATCATCGTCGCCAACCTCGCCTTCCTGCTGCTGTCGTTCGTAGCCATCTCCGTCAGCTCGCGCGTGGCTGTGTTGCGGACCGTAGCGTACGTACTACCTTCACCCCTCGCTTGCGTGAAGGGCGATTTATGCTCACAGACAACGCAGCAACCCCCTGCTCGGCCTCATCCACTCGCTGCCGTACCACAGCTTGCTCGTGCTGGCCATCCGCCTCGTGCTGGTCCTCAACATCGGCACCGCGCTGCTGCCCCTCGCGCGCCGCTACACGCCCGACGACATCGCCGACATCCCCCTGACGCCCTCGCAGCGGCAGTCCATGGGCCTCGACCCAAGCGTGCGCACCCCGCAGACCCCTGGCTCGGCCTACCAGTCGCCCAACTACGTCACGCCGCCGCGCTACCAGAAGTCGACGCCGCGCAGCAGCTTCAGCGCCGCCGGCGACCGCACCGCGCAGTCGCCGCTGTCCGGCAGCCCGCGCGCCAGCCTGGCACACTCGACGTCCAACTCGCCCTTCTCGCCGAGCGCCGGCAGCCCGCTGCTGCAGAAGGCCGTGGCCGGCGGGTCGGCCACGCGCCGCCTGAGCTACAATAGCCGCGGCTCCCCGCTCACCAACAGCTTCTTCGGCGAGAGCAGCTCTAGCAACGCGCCGAGCACGCCGACGCCTAGCATGGGCAAGGCGAGCGTGGGCCTGAACAACAAGTGGCTGTACGAGAAGCGGCGCGACAGCCCGCGGAGCAGCCTCTTCAGCTGAATTGTCGAGCAGTTGGGGGGTTCAAGAATCTTACGATGCACAGGTGTGGCGGCGGGGGAACAAGTCGGTTGATACCCTGATTTTATCGCATTGAAGAGAGGCAATGTGTGCTCTTTGTGGCGATGTCGCGTCCGCGGGAAATGAATGTATGCTGGGATTGTACTAGTAGAAAATGAGCAAGCAAGCAACACGCTTCGCCCCCGCCGCACACATATCCCAGGACCAAACTTTGTGTCCTATTTCATCGCCCAGTGCGCTGTGAAAGGGATAGAAAAGCAATGAGTTGGGAGTTTCCATTCGCGCTTTCCATGCAAGTGCTACAAACCCCTCGCTAAGGTGATGGTTTTACTGTTCCCACCCACACCCACTAACATGACATGATATGATATACGCAAGACCTCACACCTCAATCCCATCGAGGCAGGTTGGATCCCATCCCATCCCATCTGATCCTATGCTTCTTCAAACACTCCCCTCCCCTCCCCTCACTTCACCTCACCCAAACAATATACCACCCCCAACCCCCACCCCGAACCGCACCGAACTTCACCCTCCTCACGAAAACCTATCCCCCTTCCGCGACCGAAACACCTCACTCGCCTCATACTTGCTCTTCTCCAACGCCCTCTGCGCCTCGTCCTCCGGCGCATGCCGCGTCGCTGCCGGATCCGCGCTCGCCTCCTGACTAGGATTCGATGTTGCGCTGTGAAGCGGCGCTGTGTCGGCGGTAGCGGTGCGTTTGCTGAGTTCGGCGGTTATGGGGCCGGTGGTGTTTTGTGGCGTGGATTGGGGGGTGGATCGGGGCGTGTATTGCTGCTCTAGCTGGTACTGCGCCAGCCGCCGCTTGTGCTCGGCGTCAACTTTGGCCGCGCGGTCGGCGTTGATGCTGCGTTTCGCGAAGTAGTAGGCGCCGCCGCCGGCGACGATGAGGGTGGCCCAGCCGTAGCTGCGGAAGAGTTAGTCAAGCCAGTTCAGTTCAGTTCAGTTCAGTTCAGTTCAGTTCAGTTGAAATTGTTTGGTTCGGTTTGGTTGGTTTGGGAGATAGCATAGCATGGGTACTGTATGAGCGGTAGAGGTGAGGTGGAGGTGACGTACTATACGGAGCGTACCTAGAGCGCGGGTTTAGTTAGTTGTTGCGGCTCCCGGGCTTGGAGATTGGGGCGCGGCTTACGGTGTTCATGGTAGATGGCGGGGGAGGCGGAATTGGTGTGTGTGGGGGGGAGAAGATGGGTCTGGAGTGTTTTGCGCGGGATGTCGTGCAAAGTGGACGGGTGTGGTGTGATGGTCCGAGGTTTCTCGTAGGGCTGACGGCGTTTGTTCGGCTGGGGCAGGGTCGCTACTCCGAATGTGGGGCGAGTAGTGGCTAGTGGTGGTTGTGGCTTCCCGTCCTGTCTCTTGTCTCCCTCTCATCCCCACATCCTCTCTTGCTCTTGTGCTGACCAACATCTCGAGTACCTTTTCGAACTGTTATGCTTCGTCTTCTGTTAAAAACTGCTTGGAAACCCAGCCTTCGCAACGACCAGAGCAGCAGGCCCCACAGGGGCACAACGAACAAGTCCTCCATTACTTCGGACGTCTGTAGTTTCTGGCAGACTGACATATCGGACGGGACTTGTTTTATCGCACTTTGTTCGTCGTAGACCTACCTCATGGACTCCTGTTTTAGGACGTTGTACCCATTTCCCCACTACCTGCAGCTTTCCAACACCTAAACTACGTCTTCAACACACGTCACACGTCTCAACACCTGATATCCTGCCTCTGCGTTTGAAATCGAGCCGACCGGAGTTGTGGCACCGCGAGTATGCGATACAGGCTAGTTTTTTTGCACTGCATCGGACTCTCTCAGGCACCTCGGTCGAAATCGCGGACGAGCCTAATCATACCCGGGACAACTTCTGATGAAAACGACTACCTCTGATGGTCACAGATACCATCTTTTTTAATCTTCCGTGCCCCGCAACAGGCCGATTGAAGTGATCGAATATCCTACGCCACCAAGCACTTTCGCCCGATGGTAGCCATTAGCCTAAACGGGCAGCAGTCACAAGATTCATATTGTGGGGAGAGTGGTAGATGAACAATCTAGTAAGAGCATGGAATCATCGTGGAAGAGTGGTCGAACGTCCAGAAGGGCTGCGGGCTGTTATCGGATCTGTATGCGCAGGAGATCGATTTTGACTGCTGTTGGTCGTGATTGGTTCACCCCGCAAAACACCTCTTCCTAGAGGTCGATCATGCTATCGGAGGTTTGGAGCCTTGCATTGGTACCACTAACGAAAGCAGTCACCTGGAGGTTGTGTAATGAGCGTTGACAGCTTACTGAGATTAGAGTGTGCGTGGTGGAGGAAGCCAATCTTCACATTGAATGTCTCCCAAGCTCTCCCAGGCTTTCTCACTGCCCCAGTCTTGACAACTCTGGCGTTTCTTTTCTTCCTCACTCTTCTTGTTCTCTCCTTTGCGGGTATGTTTTGATATCAGCATGGCGGGGACTCCACCGTCAAAGGTTCCTCCCGGCCCCAACGTCACAGTTGCTCCTCGTCTCCAAGGCATCACTGCATCGTTGTACATTGTTGCACTTGTCCTGTTCGGAGCACGACTATACACGCGGATCCGACACAAACGACTAGGTTGGGATGACTACACCATTACATTCGCACTGGTAAGACTTCTCCTCGATTGAATCTCGTTCCACGTACACGCACTAGTCACAGTACTGATGAGCATATCCCAGGGGCTTGCTCTCTCAGAATGGGTACTCTGGATCTGCGCCATGCATTACGGCGCTGGTAGACACAACTACTACGTCCCCGCGGCCGACCAGGTAACAGCCCAACATCTACTCTTCGCCACGATGGTCCCCTGGGCTGCCTGCATGATGTTCATTAAGATCAGCATCGCTTGCATGCTCCTACGCATCAAACACAGCCCGCCCTGGCGAATCTTTCTCTGGAGCATGATCGCGATCCAGGTGGCTTCTTGCACCGCGAGCCTCGTCTTCCAACTAGTCCAGTGCTTCCCGTTGGCCGCAGTATGGGATCGAGCCGGCCACCCGAACGCGCGTTGCGCAAAGAAGCAGTCTTCCTTCATCAGCCTCTACGTCAACTCGGCCATCGGCATCTCGACCGACCTCATCCTCGCCACCGTGCCCATCTCCTTCATCCGCACCATGCACTGCCCGCTGCGCGAGAAAATCGTGCTCTGCTGCTTAATGGGTCTCGGCGTCTTCGCCACGGCCTGCAGCATCGTGAAGACGTCGCTCGTCACCAGCTACGGAAAAACTGGCGACGCGCTCTGGGACGGCGTCGACCTGACGCTCTGGAGCGTGCTCGAAGAGCAGACGGGCATCCTCGCCGCCTGCATCCCCTGTCTCAAATCGCCCTTTGAGCACACGCTCCGCCACCTCGGCATCCTCTCCTCGCCTAAGCACGGCGGCGCGGCTACAAACTACCTCAACTACACGACGTCGTCCCACCCCAGCGGCACCCGTGACTCACGCTCCCTGCGTCTCTCGCAGCAGCTGCGCGCCCTTCGCCCTGCGCACTACATCATTGAGATCCACACCGGCTGCTCCTCGCTTACACCGCCGGGCTCGACTCCGACTTCGACTTCGTCTTCGGGCCACAGTGCGGGAACCGCGAAATCCGCGCACAGTGCGGCGCCGGCACAAAGCGAAGACTCGACATGGCCCCGCGCTGAGCTAGAGCACGTATGCGGCATGCCCCATACACCACAACCACCGGCGGCGGCGCAGAAGCAACGCGCCGCTAAAGAAGGCATCGTCAAGACCACGGAGTTCCACGTCCGCAGCGAGGTGCTGGGTCGCGCCGAAGGCGACGGCGAGCGTGAGACATCGGTAGAGAATCAGGGCGGTAGGGCAGAGGCGGCGGTTAGTAGTACAGTGTAAGTATCCGCCAACATTGACGACGTCGATGTTCATGTTGGCGTGTGCGTGTGCGTGTGCGTGTGCGTACTTATATACGTTCCGCTTTGAGAGTGCAGCGTACCCAGCCAGACTGGGACGAGCCCTGTTATTTTTTGTGTGTCTTTTGGTTTTCGTGTCTGTGCCTGTCTCTGTGCCTGTCTCCATTTTCGTCTTCGTTTCCGTCTTCATTTTCGTCTGCTTGCAGTTCGGCTTAGTTTCTCAAGAGTACTTGGCGCTTCTTGTTTCTTGTCTAGGTGGGTAGGTGAATGGATGGTGGGTGGCGGTGGGTATGAATGAATGAATGAATGGACGTGTGCGTGGGGAGTCGATATGAACTGGTCTGAGTCGATTCGATTCGATTTGATCTGATCTGGACGAGGACCACGAGGACGAGATGGAGATGGAGATGGAGATGGAGATTCGACGGAGATGGAGATCAAGACGGAGAATAAAGCCAGAACAGGACTAGAAGTGAAATAAACTAGAACGGAACGGAACTGCACTAAACTGCACCGCACTAGAAGAGACAGACGCAAACCCTCTCTACAGCAGATACGGAATTGAATTGACGCCATGCATGTTGGGGTTAGTAGCGTGCCTCGCTACATAGTACATATATACATGTGTGGTAGATATATACCGTACAACACAGCTAGTAAACATCCCTACTTGCCTACTGTATTACCGTATCACTGCACCTGTCCCAGCTCAATTATGTTTCTGTTCGATTCAGTTCAGTTCACTTTGCCTAAGCCCTGCTCTGCTCTGCTGTAGGCGTGTAACGTACGTAACAGACGCAGATCCATTGTCCTGTCTACCTAGCCCAGCCCAGCCCAGCCCAGCCCAGCCTAGCTACGAGCAGACATATCGATGTGCTACCTATAGGAGGACCAGAAAAGTAGGTGTTGTGCGTGTTAGTGTTGGCGTAGTCTATCTCTATCTGTCTCGGGGCTGTCTGTGTATAGCTGTTACAGGGATTACGCATGCATGGAAGATTGGGTATGTATTTTGTGGAGCAAAGGTTGATCGTAGATGGAAGAATAGTGGAAGAGTGGAGGGGAGTTCAGTTGAGTGGGTTTGGTGGGTTGGGCTGGATTAGGTACTTAGAGAAGTATAAGTATCTGTGGATTAGGCTGTGCGGTGCTGCGCTGTTGGCGGATGGAATTGGATGTCGGACGTCGGGAGTTTGCCTGTGACGGCAGAGAGAGAGAGGAAAGGACGGCGGTGGCATTGATGCTGCTGCGGCTGTGTAGGTATGTGCATCATCTTGTTGGGTCCCTTCAGCATCAATCTAGCTTATACGCCCGAGGGGTATATATCGTGTAGGGTTCTCTCCGGATCCGAGTCACGTGATATCTATTTCGTTGCAGCAGCGACGTTGGAACGTATACGAGAATCGTACAGACCCGAAAAGCCCACATTTCAAGTCAAAAGTACATCTCTACGCCTTGTCATCCCCATCCGCATCCTCCACCTTCAAACTCTCCAACTGCACCGCCGGGTCCACGCCCTCCATCTGCACCAAGCCCACCAACGCCTCGTCATCAATCACATCCTGCATCTGCGGCTTGCGATTCGGCTGCTGCCCATGCATAGCCTTCAGCTTAGCCAACTCGTCCAGACTCCTAAACGCCTTCGGGTTCTTGCGCGCCGCGTGGCCGTGGTCCGCGCTCTGGAACTGGTAGCCGCGCACGCGCGGGCCCTGGCCGGTTTTCGCGGGCAGCGCAGGCTCGTAGAAGGCTTCGAAGGCGGCGACGTCGGCGTCGAAGGTGCCGGCTGCGATGGAGGCGCGGACGCCGGCGAAGAAGGAGGAGAGGACGGCGTGGTTGTGCAGCTGGAGGAGCAGCCAGCCGAGCATCTCTTTGGCGGAGAGCAGGTGCTGGATGTAGGCGCGGTGGTGCTGCGTGCAGGCGTAGCAGGCGCAGCCTTCGGTGAGCGGCGTTACGGCGACGGCGTGTTCGGCTAGCCACATGTCGACGCCCAATGATCTTCGCGGGGTAGAGTCGGACTCTGCGCTTTGAGGCGCGGGGAACGTGAAGTCGAGGGATATGCCTGCGTCGGTGGCTGAGGAAATGAAGGGGATGGTGAAGAGGTCCATGCCTAGGCTAATTTGGCGTAACAGTTCCTGCGGGCTGGCGGGCATGTGGCACGATAGTCGCGGGAGCGCGTGCAATTCGTCTGGTAGGTCGTCTAGGAGATAGGCGTCGTAGATGGCTACTCCGCTGATCTGGTCCACCATATCGTCCACGAGATGCTCCAGGTACCACGATTGCAGGTCGCGATCGATGGGTAATATGGGCGCAAATATACTGAAGCGCGGGTCTCCCTGCTCAATCGAGGCCCTCTTCGCGATCAAGTCTCTGAGCCACGATTCTGTGCGGTCGCTCATTTTGTCCTTTCTCTTCAACCCAATCGACTCCTGGCCATAGGGTATGTCCGCCAATCCCACAACAATATCCGGCTGCAGTTTCCGCACCGCCGCCGTGTAGTATTCCGAGCTGATCGACCGGAAGCCCACCGACGTCGACAATGTGACTTCGGCATTCGTGTTCGACATTGGGGTTGCAATAGGCGGCTGGCGGCGCGCGCCGAGCACGACGAGCGTATCTTTGGGCAGGGCGACGAAGCGGCGGAGCGGATCGGGCACGTCGAACTGGAGTATGGGAGGTGTTTTCTGCGGGTGTTTCTCCACAACTGTGCTTCGATCAGCGCCACGGCATGCAGAGTGGAGTGTGGAGCATCCGCGTACAGTCTTCCAGCGCCATGTAGACGCCCTCTAGCTCGACGAGTTTGCGGAAATTGTCCGGCGATATGTGCGGCAGCACGCCGCGCGACGTGTTGCCGAGGAAGGCGGGCGTGAGGATGTTGCTCCTGCCCGGCAGCGACAGGCGGCCGAGACGCGCTGCCAGGGTGCCTGTCGTCTTGAGGAGGGCGAAGTCGAGCATTTCGGGCGGCAGCTGGTCGAGTCTCGCTGGCTGGGTCATGGTGAGAAGCGGACACGGGCTCACGAGCGGGACTGCCGGGTAGAGCTGTGCATGGTCGATATGTAGTGATCCGCTGTGTCTTCGCTGTTGCGTCGTGGTGGTTCCGAGAGTCGATATCAACCTTGGCGGCGGGGACCGAAAGGGCCTGTGCATGGTGAGTCCACGTGATGACGCGTTTCAGGGCAAGATTTCCAACTCCCGAGGTCATCTCCCCGCTTTGAGCAAGCAACTCGCCGTCCACATCCACGATAGTCATCAAAACGTTTCGTCCATTACACAGGAGCCCGCCTGGGCTTGCGTATCCACCAACTGGTCTTGACTAGACCTGAACTCAAGCTGTGGCCGGCTACTCAGGATCACCGCTGTCCGCCAAAGCCTTCCACGACATATTCCATGAGAGATTTCTCCAACAAAAGATCGCGCAGTCCACTATTCTTAAGCCCGTTTTGGTACTAGTTCCGCTCAAAGCACATAGCGCTGGTGCTGGTGCCGCCCTGCCCGAAGCACCCGCATCCTTACTTTATATATCTCGTCCACGTCTTGCTGCAACTGTTCTTTTCTGTCTTCCGATAACCATCCTTAACAAAACTGATCGACCCCTGACTCGTGAACATGCCCAAGGCAGCACGCAGAATCACTCGCAACGGTGCGCAGCCAGACCGAAGCGCGGAGAAAGTACAAAGAAGCATGCGAAATCGAACGCAGCAAAAGTCAGCACCAGTCGCGCCAGCCAAAACAAACAGGAATCGCCGCCTACCACAAAAGCCAGCTCTTGAATCCCTTGCGCGGTCTCAGAGCGAGCTTGAAGCAGATCCAAACCGACAGAGCCGCCTCTTCAGCCTTCCTAGGGAACTTGTACGGGACATCGCGAATCGCCTACCCCTCGCGTCCACCATCAGTCTCACTCTGACATGCAAAGAAGCTGCTGACGTGGTTGGAACACAATCCTGGGCACAATACAAGAAATTAAAACAATGGTCTGATGACCGGCAGGCTTTTTCTGCACTGCTTGTGCAAGACTGGGGCCATATTCTCGAATTCTGCGTCAGGTGCAACGCGCTCCATCCGCCACTCCAACCACCTAGGAGTCATCGCGAAACAAAATTGACAAAATGTTGCTTTGGACAAAACGCCATGATTGATTACCTGCCCAAGGATGAATCACATTGCTACAACCTAGTCTTTACACACATCTTCGACGCAATGAAAACATCAGAGAGTTTTGCGTCGAAGAACAGTTTCGGTCCAGAAATCGACCTCCTGGCAGGTGAATTCACGATCGCGAAACGCAGCATCATTTGGGGCCTTGCTTCTTCGGGACGGCGCGTCGACGGTAACCTCGTTGTTAAGCACGTTCACACTTTCCAAAGCATGGGCAATAAAGCTCTAGTTGCGAAAGATCTGCTCTCTCTCCCGATTCGCCTCTGTCCGCATCAGTCTACTACAACCGACATACCCGAACGTTCCATGCAAATGAGAGGCAGCATCGAGCTCAACGGACCACTCTTTACCCACGCTATCCTGTCCGTTCTGCCTGCAGCAGCGCGAACAGGCGTCGACGTGAGTGCATTCAAGAAACCGACACCCCTCGAACGAGAGCAGATGGATGCCGTCCGCGCAGGAGATAAGGCGTACTGGCGTTGTCGCTCGTGCCCAACGAAGTATCTCGTTGAGCATGCGTCGGACAAACTAACGATCACTTCGTGGCACAGTTTCGGGCGCGACGCGTACCATGCATGGAAGTACTGGAAGTGGCTGGTGAGGAGGGAGGGCAAGTTGCTGGGGTTTGACAAACGGAACGATGAGTGGTGGAGCCCATCGAGAACTGTGCCGGATTTCACGTGTGAGTGAGGAGAAAGAGACTAGCTTGAGATGAGCTACAATATTAGACCTATCCTGGCGGGCAAACAGTACCTCTACCACCACTCTTTTTTCTCGTGCTGCCCTACGCTCCTGCTTTATAACTACTCTTCTCAATACCCTTTTTCCGCTTCACTGCCTGCGCTTTACACAAGTAACACCAAAAGTGGCCACAGCTTGTACAGCGCGCTGGCTCGGCGCCGTCTTGCGGCGGGTTTTCGGAAGTGCAGTGGCAGCAGTGCCAGGGTCGATGGGGGGAGGGCATTGGTGCAAGGAGAAAGGGCCAGATAGGGAGAGAGGGACGGCGTAGTTGGTTTGAGGGATGTTTTCGGTTGGTGGGCGGTTTGGCAGTTGTTGTAGAGGGCTTGGGCTTGGGCTTGGGAGCTGGGAGTCTAGAACTGGGATATCGTAGTATTTGGGTATACGTGGGGTTTCGAGAAGGTAGAAATAGAGTGGGTAGGTGGGTGCTGGGGAGGTGGATATATAGGGAGTTTGGGGGCATGGAATGAAGGCTGTGGATGCGCGATTTGGGTGTGAAGAATAGGCGTAAGGTGAATGTATATGCGCTTGTCAAGGGGGAAAGTAGATGCTTTGTTGGATTTGGACGTGTTGGTTTTTGATAGGAAGATTCGGATATTGATGTAGGAGTATTTGAACGCTTATGAAGAGATGAGGAACTTCAAAACACGTCTACTGTTGACTAATAGAATCGCATATGCCCTTTGCTAGAGTAGATGAGTCTACATTTCCAGAATTGAAGATTATGGTACGCCATTGGCCACAACCTCCCGATGATCGCGAGAACTGAACCCTTCAGCGGACAAAATTGAATATAAACAGTGTTGAGTAGCCTTCTCATCTGGCATTCAGTATGGACTGATCTTCCTCCCTCTATGGCCCCGACGTCCTTGAATAGCAAACGGTACCATTCCCAGTACATTTCAAATCGAAATACTCCATAACAAGATCTGCTTGGTTCGGAATATCATGAGTCACCCCTTGCGCCTCATACGCCTCAAAATTCGGCCCGTACTTCGTCCTTGTCCACCCCTTCAATGGCACATCCATCGTCGTGTGCGTCGGCGTCTCGCTTACACCGAAAACGCTCGTCCACTGCTTGATTTCTTCCTTGAAGTTCTGCGGGTAAAGCACGGTATCTGCTGTTCCGTGTAGCACTTGCAGTTTCGGTCGAAAGCCAGTGTGTCCCGGATACGCATTCTTGACTATAGCTGCCCATTCGGAGCCATTCCTGATGAGTTTTCCCGAGGCGCAGGGGTCGCTCCACACGCCGAAGCCATTGCCGGCGAAGCAGCCAAAGGGGACGCCGGCCCAGGCACTGCCCGCTGCAAAAACGTCGGGGTACGAGCCGACGAGCACGTTTGTCATCATGGCGCCCGAGCTCGTTCCTGTGACGAACACGCGGTCTTTGTCGCCGCTGTATTTCTGCAATGCCCATCGGGCCATCGACACAATACCTAGTGCGTCGCCTCCACCTTCGTGTGTGAGTGTTTCTTTACTGCTAACGTCCCAGCATTGATCGGCTTTATTTGGCGAGTCCGGGTAGATGGAAATAAAGCCGTACTGGTCGCCGAGGGAAGCGTACGGTCGGTATTCGAAGGCTTGTTGCGCTGTGCCGTGGCACCAGTGTGGTACTACTAGAATCGGGGGTTTCGCGGCGAGGTTCTTTGGGACATAGATGTACATGGAGACATTCCGCGGGTTCGGACCGAAGTCTTTGACTTGGGTGAGCTTTGAGGAGAGCTGTTGTGCATTGGTAGCGAATGCGCAAATCGCGAACGTGACAGCGGTAAGATGCATACTGAAGAATATGGCAGTGGGTGATTATTTCAATGCGGGTCTGGACTCTGACAGTCCTTAAGAACGATCTCGTCGACGATCTGTCGTCTGTTTAGCCAGTATCGCAATCCTTTCAAATTAAGATCGGATGCGACTCCCCAGCCTGGTTCGAAAGCTGATCCAGGCTCTCGGTTTTAATCTGTATCGTTGCGGTAGTGATAGGAACGCCTGGTGTTGGTCTAATCCCATCATGCTAGAACGGGCACGGAGCAACCCAGCCCGGCTGATTATATATTAGACTTTATGCGAGCGACGGGCCACGTCCTGATGCTGATGAAACTTTTGTAGGTTAAGGACTCTCAGGGTTCCAACAGTGCGCGATGAAATGTGACGATGTCAACGCTCTGGCATAAGAGTTATAATACGGTTTTCGGGGCGAGCACATGTCATTATTTCTGTAAAGTGACTGCCAGGAGTATCGTGAGCGATTCTGCTAGAGGGAAGGAGTTAAAACACGAGTATCTGAATGTGGGGTATTACGCTGATGACGTCAACGTCTGTAACCCTTCAACAACAACTCGACGCAAAGAAATATCCGAAATCTAAAGCGGTGTGATCTTTAAAGATTGATTTATAGAGATAACCGCTTAGGCAGCCCACTTTGTGAATAGTCGCCGATGCAAATGAACGATGATGTCTGAGGTTGATTAGGTGTTGCTGGGGTGATAGGTATTGAGTTGTCAATCTGGACGAACTATGGTCGCTCTATAAAACGATTCACTCACTTGAATTTCCAAACAAATGAGATGAGCTCGCGGAAACTATTGGTTTTGCATTGTGGCGTCAGCTCGATGAACCATGCATGGTTCATAGTTCGATCCACAAGACGGAAGCCACTCCGCGCATGCCTAAAACAAACCAAGCTCATCACAGTGTCCACAGATCTCGAGAAATATAGTGGCAGCCCGCTAAGACGTCATTGTATATTATTTTTATCACGAGATTATTGGGAATCCTACTGCTTTCGGGGTGCTCACCAACACTCGCATTATACTGTATCGTCTCTGGAAATTCAGTCTGAAAACAGTTGTGTAGCATGCAACCACGGTTTGTTTCAGAACGCAGGAGTGGCTATGGGTGAGATTACGATCACGTGACCTATAGCAAACACTCCGCTTGATATAGCACGAAGCGCTGTAACCTTACACACAACAGATAGGAAGTTAAATACCTTGACAGCAGAGGTTTCTTACCCATCAGCCTTTCTACCTACGCTCTATCTTTAACGGCTCTACTAAAGGAAGCTATTAGGTACCACTCCATTCACGACGAAGTTCCCCAGATACGGCTCCACTCTCTTGATTTTAGTCAGAGTGATCTACGGTAACAACTGCGACGTGTAGAGAAAAGGAGCATCTCCATGAATTTTCTGACGCCCCTGAGCGTCCAGAATAGGGAATGCTTGGCGACGCTAAACTCTAAAACACGCGCATCTCAGCGCGCGAAAAGTCTTCATCCCTTTGCCATCTACTTCTGACTTTCACTACACAACAACAACAACAACAACAAAAACCCGAACGATCTTAAGGCATGTACGCTAGTAGTTACGTGGTCATGGCGCCACCGCAGTCTACGGGAGCTTTCGCCAATAATTTCTCAGCTTTCACCTTTAAGGCGCCGCAACAAGGGTCGAAAGCTCCAGCGCCAGAAACCCAGGTCGACGAAGTCCATGTGTCCGAAGCAGGCGAAAGTTGGAGCGATGTGGAAGAGGACGACAGTAGTTCGACAGGGAGCGAAATGGAAGAGGAAGAGATGGAGCATGTAGATCTGGATGCCAAACCGGACGAGATGTCTTTGCACGATTGGGTGCAGGAGCAATATGATCGTGAACATGTTGACAGGGACAATAATTTAATCAACCTACCAATCGACTTCGACAAGTTGCATGCCTCTTTAACAAAAGAACGGCCTGACGATGCTCAAAGCATCTCACGAAGTCTTAAACAGTACAGTCACCGTTTGCCTACCAGAAATCTACTGACGATGACAGGTTTGAGGACGAGCTTTATCTAGTTCGTGCTATGTAAATATTAAAACATTTTTTCTGCAACTAACGTTTTCTAGGATATTCTCGACGACTTCCCAACGGATAAACATGGTCGCTTTCCCGATCATGCGAGTATACGGGCGGAAATCATGCGTTGCGTGCGTGGGAAGTCGAAGTAGGAGATGGACGCACATATCAAATGGTATTTATCAGCACGTCCCTGAACCAGGATCGACTCCTGGCATAAGGTCGGTACTGGCGAGTTGCTAGCGCCGAGGATCAACATGTTGCAGCCGTGAACGAGCGCGTACTATCGTCACCCGTCAACAAACAATCTCAAGCCTCTCATAGTAATCAGCCGACAGTGGAAACTCGATCTACGGTCAATGAACGAAACGTTTCGCCTGCCACTACCCACCTGGGACCAATTGGCGAGGACCTCGAGTCATGGGTCTATCGCCAGTTCCATGACTACGGTTTCACACCTACTAAATTCAAAGGCTGTGGGAAACTTTTGGCGAACCTGACAAAAATCAGGCCCGATAGACGAAGCGACATTTCAATCGTGCTACAGAGGTAAGCAGTCTAACCTAGCTTCAGATGCATCTGACATATTTGCAAACTCCGAGATCCGGGAAGTAAATATTACTTAGAGGATCCCCAAATTGTACTGCAAGCTAAGATGTTAGCGTCACAACAGAAACAACTCCGGAAGAAAGGGGACGTAAAGGCGCAGTCGCTGGGATCCGTGACGAATAATCCCCGTGGGACTGGGTCATCATCAGCACCTAGGGACACTGCACCGTCTATGATAACACCTCCATCGACGACTCCTGACCTACTAGCACAGAACATGGAAAAAATGCATATGCCAACCGCATCAAACAAGGAAACTGTTAGCGAACCCCCCTCAGAAGATTCTGAAGGCTCCGAAGCAGAAGACCAGCAAGACTTGCCGCCCGGCCCCGACTACGACCAAATTAATCTCCTCATGCCCGACAAGCCCACCGATGGAGACAAAGACTCCAGCAGCCTCAACGCCGAAATCCAACACGCGCCTCTGCTAGACGGGTCCATGATCACCGCAGACACGGCGCACCTGCTCCCGCAATACGGTTTCTTCGGCATGCGCGCCAAAAGCCCGCTCTTCTTCAACACCAACGTCCCCTTCTCCGCCTTCATCTGCGGCGTGCAAGGCAGCGGCAAATCGCACACAACCTCCTGCATCCTAGAGAACGCGCTCATCCCCTCGCGCTCCCTCGGCCGCCTCGAAAGCCCGCTTTCCGCGCTCGTGCTCAGCTACGGGCACTTCGGCAGCGGCGGCGTGGGCTTCAGCATCAGCGAAGCCGCATACCTCGTCGCGCCGCATCGGGATTTTCCAAAGCATCCGTCCGTGAAAAGAGTCACTGTTCTGGTATCGCCCTCGAACTTCCACAATATCGCCCCGCTCTACACGCGCATCAAGAACGTCACGGTCCTGCCTATGAAGCTCAAGCCTGAGCGGCTGGACGTTAACACCATGCTCACGCTCATGGCGGTCGACCTGACGGCAGAGCCGCCGCTGTATCTCGTGCAGGTGCAGGGCATTCTGCGAAGCATGGCGGAAGAGGGCCGCGGGTTCAACTACATGCAATTCAAGAAGCGGCTCGAGCAATGCAATTTTAATCCCGCTCAGAAGCAGATGCTGGACATGCGTCTGGGGCAGTTAGATTCCTTTCTAGACCTAGGCAATACGTTCCAAGAGCCGCAGTATCGGCCGGGCGAAATCACCATCATGGACATGTCGTGTCCGTTTGTGGATGCGAATACAGCGTGTATTATGTTCAAACTAGGGTTGCAGCGATACTTGCAGAGCAGGGCTTCTGGGAAGATGGTGGTGCTAGATGAGGCGCACAAGGTATGTTTGACCAGTTCCCTCTCTCCTCCTTACTGTCACTTCCCTCCCAATTCAACTGACTCACTCCATCCCCAGTACATGCTCGACCTCCCGGGCACCCACGCCCTCAACTCCGAACTCCTCCAAGTAATCCGCCTGCAGCGGCACTACGGCTCCCGCGTCATCATCTCGACGCAAGAGCCCACGCTACTCACCGACCTCATCGCCCTATGCTCCGTCAGCGTCATCCACCGCTTCTCGAGCCCCGAGTGGTTTGCCGCGTTGAAGCGGCACATTCCCATGGCGAGCCAGAGCCACGAGACGCTGCTGCGCGATATCGAGGGCTTGAAGACGGGGACGGCGCTGGCGTACTCGCCGAATGCGGTGTTTGGGAGAGATGGCGAGGGCGCGTTGATGAAGGGTATGGGGACGTTCGTGCGCGTCGTGGTGCGGAAAAGGGCCACGTGGGATGGGGGTGTGTCGGTGCTTGCTTCGGCGTGAGGCAGGGCTTGACTTGGATGGACATGGTGTTTGGGTGTTGACATCTGTACGCAGTCTGGCTGGCGTTTGTGCTTGGTTTGCCGAGAGCGGTGGACGCGAAGGAAGTTCTCCTCTCTGCGGACCTTGTGTACGGATTTGACGAATATTTGGGAGCTAAGTGTCAGGAAGTCTACTCGGCGTTACGGTGTGCGTTACATGTATACTTACATTATACCTGGTAGGAGACTCTAATACAGAATTCACGCACAAACACAAACACAATGATTCCTCCCTACACCCCACACAACTCTCCATCCCGCCAATCAGTCCAACCTCAACGCCGCTCACACCTCGCCACTTCTCACACCATGCACGCACCTCAACAACAACAACAACAACAACACCCCTCTGACCACCAACCCTCACGTTCTCACACCCCGCCCTCTAATTGGCCCGCCCAACTTTGGCGCGCTAAGCCCAGACCAGCAGGTCGCTACCCTCTCGACTCTTCTTCCCGCTTACAAGCACGCCGACTCTACACAAAGCCTCGGATCCGGTGCCGCGCAGAGTAAGAAAGAGGCAGGCCAAGGCCAAGGCCAAGGGGTATGGTATGCATGAGGCGTCGAAGGGGGTACAAAAGCAATGCAATTTGCAAGAACACGTTGTTCTACTTTACAGCAGAGTCCCAGCTACCCCGACAGAACCATGGTTCTCCTCGCACAACTCTAATCCCATATAATTTCCCCTTTCAGTACCCAATCCACGATCTTTCTCTTTCGCTCGGAGATATCAAAATGCAACTCCCGTCATCATGCCTCCGCACCATTTGCTTCCTCACCACACTTTTCCTCCTCCCTACCCCCATCTCCGCGCGAAATAACCAGACACTCACCCTGCACCCCCTCCCCACGCCCTTCGCCGCCGACACCACAGCCTTCTACTACTCCCCGCGCCCCCGCACACAACTACTCCTCGCAGACGACGGCAGCGCCGCCGACGGCGGCTTCCGCGTCTTCTCCACCGCGCACAACACATCTTTCGCGCAATTATCACACCAGCGGACCGGGCGCTCGAAGTTCGTGGTCCCGGTGTACGATGTCGACGGCACAGGCAGAGATGTGTTCGTTACGATTGCGGCGCCAGACTCGATAGTCCGGGTGTTCGATGCGGCGACGTGGGCGGAGGACGATAGGGCTGCGCGGAAGAAGCTGTTGGGGGACTGGTCGGCGGCGTGTGTGTGGGGGAGTGCGCAGAGCACGGAATCGTACGTGTTTGTGTTTGGCAAGAAGATGGTTGTGCAGCTGCTCGTTCGGGGGGTGAAGCAGGGGGGCGTGCAGATTCTCGAGGTACGTTGATTTGTGCTGAATAATGATGCGTTTTCGTCCCTGTTCGGGGGTGTTGTGTGCTAATCTGATGTTTCGAGCAGGGTGCAGACGTTTCCGATCCCGATCGAGGGAGAGGCTTGCGCTGTGTTTTCTGATGGCCGCGTATTCTTCTCGGCGGAGGACCAGGCGCTGTATGCATTCCAGGCAGCGGAGTCGACACAAGCGCCGGAAATCAAGACAGTCAGTGAGGATGTCGAGGTCGCGGGACTCGCCGCGTACCGTAGTGCGTCTGAGGACTATCTGTTCGTTGCTCACGATGAGGTTATCGACGTGTACGACAGTAAGATTACGCAGACAGGTTCAGTTCCTTTGAGCGGGATCGCGGACCTCTCTATCGAAGGCGGTTTGTCTGTGCTCCAGTCCTCGACCACCAGTTTCCCGGTCGGTGCCATCGCACTCGCATTCGAAGGCGAAGATGCGACTGGTGCGGCGATTGGCTCTCTCGAAGTCATACTCGCCGCACTCGGCATCACACCCAACACAAGATTCAATCCGAAAGACCGCCCATGCACACGCTGCGAGAAGATCATCTCCGAAAAATGTTCAAGCAACGGATTTTCCATCGACGGATCCTGCTCCTGCTTCGCTGGCTTTTCTGGTAAGGATTGCTCCAGAGTGACCTGCAAAAACGACTGCTCTGGCCACGGCAAGTGCGTCGGACCAAACACGTGTCAATGCAAGGATGGATGGGAGGGACCGGACTGCTCGTTTGTGGCCGTAAAGGCAAAGTTCGAGACCGACGCGAATGGCGGCGATGGCGATGACCCTGCGATTTGGGTCAATCCTACCACGCCGGGTCAGTCGAAGATCATAACAACTACGAAGTCTGAGCAAGGTGCAGGCTTTACCGTCTTTGATCTGAAGGGGAAGCGTCTCCAGCAAATGCCTGCAGAGGAGCCCAACAACGTAGACATCATCTACAACTTTACCGCTGGTTCCCTGCAGGTCGATTTGACATTCGCGGCTTGTCGGGGAGATAACACACTCTGGTATGTCGCATCCACTTTTCTGCTCCTGACCATTTAATAACCAGGAACGACAGCCTATTCGAGATCAACTCAACGGGTCTTCTCGCCCCCATTCCCGGAGGCATTCAGTCCACCCCGCCCGACTATGAAGTTTACGGCTCGTGCACATATCGCTCCAAGAAGACAGGAAAGCAATACCTCTTCGTCAACAACAAAGACGCCGAGTACCTACAGTACGAGTTGCGCTCTAGTGCCAACGGCACCCTGCAAACGATGCTCGTCCGCGAATTCATCGGCGGCTCAGGCGGCCAGGTCGAGGGCTGCGTGGCGGACGACGACGCCGGCTACCTGTTCCTCGGCGAAGAGCCCGAGGGCATATGGCGCTACGACGCCGAACCCGATGGCGCGAGCGCCGGCTTCCAGGTAGCCAAAGTCGGAGACGGGCCGCTGTCCGCCGACGTCGAAGGTATAACGCTGGTGCAGGCGGAGAATGGAACGGCCGGGTTCCTGTTCGTATCTAGCCAAGGTATCAGTGCCTATTTAGTATACAACAGAGCGCCGCCTCACGAGTACGTGATGACGTTCACCATCGTCGCCAATGATAGGGCGGGTTTGGATCACGTATCGAACACGGACGGTATCGCGGCGGTAGGGAATCAGCTGAATGCGGATTTCCAAGGAGGGATCTTTGTAACGCATGATGATGCGAATGAGCTGGCCGGAGGAGGAACGGCAACTGAAGCTTCGTTCAAATTGGTGAGCTTAGAAGATATTCTTGGACAAGAGCGTATCAAGAGCTTAGGTTATAGATAGGTTGAGAAATATGGATTTGCAAGGAAAGTTGTTGAATCGCTACCTAAGTCTGAACGTTCACCTGCTTGCAAACATATATGTGCGTTTGATCAGGAGAAGGCTGCAAACTGCATGAACTCCATCTGCGGCGCTTCGACTGGGGGCAGTGGTTGCAAGTGTATAGGGAACTGAGGGGAAGGAAACAACGCCCGCAAAGGCCATGAAAGCACATGGCCCCAATCTCCGTGCAAGTGGTCAACTGCAAGAAAAGCTGCACGTTTCGCCCAGGCGGAGAGAAACCATTTGGGCGTTCGGAACATGATAGCGCACCAATGGATGAAGATCAGCAGGGCAATATCATCTTTGTCCGCGAGGAGCTCCAGGTATTCTGGCGTGACTCTTGACGGCCAGTGGCAGTACTGCTCCCACCTTCGCGGACTGGCCTCGCAGCCCAGCGTCCACTCACGCAGCTCCCAGAACGCTTGCCGGTTGATTTCTGCGCATTCTTCGTCGTCGTCGTCGTTGCTTTGGTCTTGCATCGAGTCGGAGATGACTTTGGCGAGGCTCTGGAAGTTCGCTTTCAGTCCGGCGTCAAGCGGATGCGATGGAAGTTGAGTGCGTCGTAAGATAAGCGGCCAGAAAGGGCTCCGGCGAAAATGAGGCCCGGTTTGGTCGATGATGGCCATGGTGCCCCGGAGGACGCGCAGTGTGTCGATGATATTGAAGTCTGAGTCTGGCCTCGGCATCTGGGTCGATATCTGGAAGACGAGCATGCAGATCCCAAACAACATGACGGCTATCCAGTTATTCTCATCGATTGCAGGATCGAATTGTCGGAATAGACTTGAGGCAGCAATGTGGTGCTGAAAGGCTGTGACCGGTGTCCCGTTGTTCATAGCGTGTTGGGCTTCACGGGTAAGCCAGATCAATGAGAAAAAACAGTGCTGAATATATGGGTATTTGCGGGACTGTCTCTCGATGGCGGGCACCCATAGAGATGTTTCTTGCCCACTGAACCATGAGTTTCCAAAGAGCGATTGCAGGGAAGCGCTCATGGCGATGGAAGAGGTGGTGTTACTTTCGTTGGTGCCTGTGTTGGGGTCCGCATCAAGCATGCTGGGAACTAGGCCGTAGATGGTAGACAAGCTTTTGTTGAAATCAAAAGAGTCGACTTCAACAGCGTTTCCGGCGACCTCGAGCTCGGAAGGCCATTGCAGAGCGTCGGCATCGGCGAGGGCCTGGTATTCGCAAAACTCGTTCCGTCGGATGCAGTTTGCGCAAGCCGGTGCCTGCATACTGCACTGTACAACAGTCAGCGTCCCAGTACAGTGGTAGAAACGGCCCATTGACGCCAATAGGTAGGAAATCTGGCAATGGGTGAATAGATCGAGTTCCTAGTACGAGTGCCGGCTGTAGCTGCTAGACCGGGTAAGGGAGACCGATTACAGCGTTGTATGAGGCAGAATTGGGAAAATATTTCACGGCTTACCTTGACTCTGCGCCGCTTGCAGTTCGAGCATCCATTCCTCGACTTGTGATGATAGCTCCTGAGTCCTTGTCTCTTCCGGGGCATAATTGAACGGTCGAGCTCTGTGGATGGAGCAGTAAATTTCTACTTCGCAGTGTGGACGTGGAGCCTGAAATATACTGTAGATCTTGAGTACAGCCATGATTCCCAGCGAAGCGACCGTTTTTCAGCCGATCCCAGGAACACGCACGTATTCAGCTGCTGGTGATGGCGATGATGAATGGAGTTTGGTGTACGAGAATCCCTGATCGTGGAGGGCTGAAGTTGCGCTTGGCACTATGCGAACTAATCCTGTCTGGGCATAGTACCGGTATGACGTTATGCATAATCCGCGCGTCCGCAACCTTCAGCCTCACCACCTTCTCCTATGCTGCCTGCATCGACGCAGCTGAGCTGAGGGTTCTTGTGGTTGGCTGATGTTTAGATTACCCTCTCCACCGGCTTACCTCTCAACGTTATCCACCGCAGGATGCAGATCAACAGAATCCTCCGCCAGAGCTTTGCCCATTTGCAGCCGACAGTTTCATCAGCGATTACGTGCATGCTGTAGCACTAAAGCACCATTGGTCACCGGTCACCGATTGCTAAAGCTTCTGATTGTGAACTAGACATTGCATTTCAAAGCCCATGAACCTCTATCTGACCTCGGACCTGGGATGGAGCTATCCACGGGTTGCAACTACTTAGTTACATAGGTAGTAGCACTGTAGAACTCTTACTGCTTCAAGCACAAATTGTATTTACGGGAGTAAGTTCTAGCAGGATTATTGCTTGTCTATCTAGCTACTATTATAGTGTATCTCTGTCCGCACTTTCTTTCCTATAACATGCGCGTATGGTGTGCTGGCGCAGGTCGAGGAGGATAATCCGGATGCTTAGGTTTTGTTTTCAGATATCAGGTTCGGGCTGATAGGGTCTACGTTTGCTCAGCCTGCGAGCTCGTAAGCTGGTTTGAGATGCCCTACTTTGCACGTGTCAGGTATGTAATTAGTTCATGTGGAGTGATTTGTGTATAGGGGCAATGTTCAATCGTTTGTTTGTTTACTACTTAACATTGAGAAGTATTAGATTCAAGTAGGAGGGTTAGTGAATCCGATGCGTACATGAACTTGTCGTGAGCTACCCCTAAATGCCTTTTGCACCCATTTGACCGAGGTATAAGTTTGTTGCTTCCAGTTAACTAGGTAACTTAATTGATCAATTAGAGTCGTGCAGTTATTGCTAACTATCTTAACTGCCCACTAATATTAAACGCAACAGACATGATTCGCAACGATATGTTTTATGCAGCACATGCTGCGCAACTACGGTTCGCATTAACTAGGTACTACTCTGATAACGCCGAACATAATGATGTAATTCCCATGTGTGTGTTTCCCTTCTAGCAGACGCTACTGAACTAGTAATTGCGCGTCCAGCTGGTTATACCACTGCAAACTGACTGTGTTCCATTTCAGCATATCGTAGTGTTCGTGCAACACAGCGAATACCCTCCTTCTGTTTTTAAGCGGAAGGGAACCCTTCTGCTCCCAGATTAGCTGCGGAGAGTCTTTCACAATGTGCCGGAAACCTTTATTGAGAAGAATCATGAGCATCTCATGTTCACCTAATAGTGCCGCCAAGAACAAGGGAGTTATCCTAAAGAAAACATGTAGCCGGTACTGGCCGAGCATGTCATAAGACTGTATGCGGTAGTCCTGAATAAGCCACTCGAGGAGCTCCTTCTTGCGCTCTTGAGGGGGACCAGCCTTATGAATACCGTATATAGCCATATGAAGGAATGGTAGAGTTCGACCGTCTCTCATACGGACATCGTCGATCATACGGACATCCTCCATCTCCTCTTGCGTCAGTCCTTCGGCGATGGGTAAATCAAATCGCCAGTTAGGCTGCCATCCGTGGGCTAGCCTTGCCGTCTGCGACCAATGCGTGAGGTTAGAATGCATGCTAACGATAAATGAGCGCAAAGCGTCCTCGTAAGTAGATTTTGAAAGTTCCAGGGTCATCAGAGCTTCCATCGTACTGTTTGACGCGTGGCCCATGATGCAAAGCGATAGCGGTTCCCCCATGGGATCGGATAGTGAGAATGGTCGATGGCCCACTCTAATCAAATACTCGAGAACCGCTTTGTTCCCGTGGGCACAAACTAGCTGTAACACTGTCAAACTCGAGGAACGAATGTCATCGACGATGGGTTCAACACTTCTTGCAGTATCGGCGAAAGCACCCGCCCGCTCGGCGCTCGACCAAATCTTGATGAAATTAGACACGGAGATGTGCCAAGAGCGCCTCACTGGAACGCAAAACTTCAGCGACTTAATCCAACCTTTACCGGCGGTATAGGCCATTCGCAATAGGACCACATGTAGTAAAGCCGGGTCTGTTTGCATTAGATATCCGAGAACATCAACCTTGTCAGACAAATCGATTTCGGCATCATCCGCGAAGATCGCCGCTAGGTCTGCACCGTACTTCAAATGAACGTAGGCAACGTTGTAGTCACGTCTTTGAACTGACCTCACCAGTGCTGTGTCCATCTGGCTTCCGGTACCGACGTCACCTGTACGGGGGATACCCTGACGATCGTAGTATATTTGTGCCGATGATAGAGACTCCAAGCGTAGGTGAGAGACGGGACGAGGCCGCAGCGTGGTAAGACCCGGAGCAAGATTTCCCTCGTCTTCTGCTGAGGGTACAATCGCTAAGCTCTGCATCGAATTGCGAACCGTAGGAAGCTTGGACACTGGTGGTCTATAGTTCCGTTTGTAGACATATGACGTGAAGAGATCCCGGTCAAAACTAAAGGGAATCCAATGGAGCGCGTTACTCCTGATGCTAGTTTTGGTACTGATGCTGGAGTCATCACCGTCGATGGCCGAAGAACGCGATGGTACAATGCTCATTACACTACTATCGGCGTCTTCGAAGACCTTTCTGTCGACGGAGAGCATATCAGTACGGTCGTCGGATTGAGGCCTATTACTGATTAGCACAAGCTCTTGGTTAAATCAAGTAAACACGCCACGTCGCTTAGAAGAAGAATGCGTTCTCCAGAAGGATACTACGGATTGATCTGAGCACACGACGATGCGAGTGCACTTACAACTTGATCACTTCTAACAGGAGGGTCAAAGCGGCAACTTGTCCGCGGATGCGATTCTGGTGATCCTGGAAGACCTTCTCGTTCCATATGACGTTCATCCTTCTTCTGAAAATGCCAGGCTTCATCTGCTGCGCCGTCGCGATGTCTTCTTCGAGAGCCGACATGATCAGTTGCCCGCTCTGCACAGATCGGAGTAGGCGATCAAGAACAAAAGTCGAAGTAGGCAGTGGAGCTTGGGTCTTCGCCCAAGTTTCGATATGACCCCAGGCTAGCTGAACCATTTCGCAATCTTCGCTGATGGAAAAGATCGCGAGTTCGGCATGCTTGTACGTTTCCGCTAGGTCGTGAAGCGCTTTCACGACGCTCACGCACGTCTTTGCCAGGCTGGCAGAGGCGCTGATGACGGAGAAAACGGAAACAGCATCCATCGCAAAGTGGAGATATTCCTCGAGCGAGTGACAATGTTAAAGACTCGGAACGCGTCCGTCGAAACTGTGAGAAAGCGTTTTCCTGTAAGCAAGCCAGGCTGCGGACCCCGCCATGCGTGAGCGACGTTCTATGCAGGTGGTGTCGCGGGTTCAGCCTTGTCGCCATCGCCCCAGAAAAAACGCCTGAGCTGCATGCAGCCTCTTGACAAATATCCAATCAGGGTTCTGTGGCTGTGGTTATGGTGTGTGTTATCCGTGACCCACAGCCCACTCTCGAGATCACGATCTTCAATCAAATCCGTATCTGTGACGCTTCGCTTCGCTTCCGGCTTGCACTGGGATGTTGTCAGAGGGCTCATTTCGCTGTCCGTTTATTGTTGAAGAGTGTGTGAGTGTGAGAGAGAGAAAGTGAGAAAGCAGAAAGATGTCGAGGACTTTATAGCAGTCGTCTCGACGAACCATGGTTCTGTTAGTGCGCGCCATAGGATGGACCACCCAGCGCACGCACGCTGAGATGAATAATGCTCGTTGGGTGAGCTGCGGATTTTTTTTGATGATGAAGAGGTTGACGTTGACATGGAAGGCGAGCTTCGTGGGGCAGGTGGGCAGTAGAATTGGAGAAATCGAGCTAGAGCATATTAGGTTAGCGTGTTCCTGGTACGGAGAACCTTTACGCAAAGCTCAAACTTTCTGCGAGGGAACCTTATTCAATTTTATCGTAAGCTGAATAAATACTTTGTTTTCGTAGAGCTCTCGGAACCACTCTGTATAGATCATCAAGATGACTCCTGTAAGATCTTAGCTTCGTTCGTCAATGAACCTTAAGGCCATGGAATACACGTGATCTAACATGCTGCTGCGCCACGAGACCTCGGTTAATGCTCACCCCGCCCTCGTCAAAACCTTTCATCTCTTTCCCTCACCACCCACAACACTAGCGCCCACAGCACAGAGCCGCGAAAATGTCTACAGCAGAGTATCAGGCTGAGCCAATTGAAGACAATGTTGGAGTTGTTTCCAATATGCATCTCGAGCCCTCTGGCGACGGGCGCTCTAATTCGCATTTGCACGACGACCCTACTTCTCAGCTTCCTACCGCGGCCGCCACAACGCCTTCAAAAACGGAAACCATCACCTTCTTGACCTTGCCTGTCGAGATGCGACTCGAAGTGTACGAGCTACTCCTCGTAAACAGATCCAATGAGACAGCGCAGGGTTGGGAGACAGTTGGAACTACGAACCAGAAAAAGATTCCGCTTGACGAAGCACAGCCAGGACAAGACCAGGGGTTAGAGCCAGCTATACTACGCACGTGCAAGCAGATATATAAAGAGGCACGGTCGGTACTCTACTCTCGAAATGCTTTCATCATCGCGAAGCCGAGGGAAGCGCACTACACGATTATGAAGTGTATGGAGCGGGACGCCTTAAGTTCGATCAAGACAATGCACCTTTGGGTGTCATACGCATCCCAGAGCGCCCCAGATTATGTACCCGTCTACGCCAACGCTGCGGAGAAACATCAATGGTTCAAGCTGCTCAAGACAATAAGAAACAAGGCCACAGGATTGCGGCACCTAGAGATTGCACTCGATGCGAACATCGAAGCCGCCTGGTCGCGGGGGTGGGCCAGCGCCGCCTGTAGGGGGCATTTGGGTGGTAAGAGCATGTTCAAGCACGTGTTAAGAAAGATACAGGGGCTTGAAAGTTTCGTGCTCCGCGGGTACTATGCGAAAGACTGGCCTGAGTACTTTGAGGAGCATGTGGGTATCCCAGTGCAAGGCGTGCGCGGGCTGGGATGTGCGTTTGATCGACATGTAAGAATTTACTACTATGGCGATAAAAAGGACCCGGAACTTGCCCATCTCCTGCGCGACAAAGAAAATGAGTTGTTCGACTCGTTTCAGCAAAGAAACTCAATCATGTAAAATTCGGCGTTCCCGATCAATCCTACCATGCCTGGCCTTACCGGACCAGTCCAGAGACGTCTCAGCTTCTCGTAGTATCTTGAACTGCTTCAACATGCTGCTTCAACTGCTGCTTCTTGGAGCTGAGTTTATAAGCCTGATCTTTGCTCCGCTCTGCTCCGAAGTCGGCGGTCCTCCAAAGACTGTGAAATCGCGCCGATTTTGAGCTCTCAATCATACCCGGATTTTCCCTGCACAACACTATGCGCGCCTCCGCCCTTACCAAACATGACACGCAAATCCCCCGCAAGAGCTTCTGGCTTCTCCCAGGCAGCAAAATGACCGCCGCGCTCGTGTTCCTTGAGATACGCTACAGGACCCAGGAAAGACGCCCAGGCCTTTGGGAGGCGGCAGATCTCTTTAGGAAAGTAGGCTAGACCCTGCAATAGAGTCAGCCATGTGTTGTCTTCTACGAAGCGGGAACGGTTGGAAGATGTCGTTATGAGTGGCTTACAAGTTTCACTGCAGGGTTATACTTCCCCGGCCCAGCTGGATGGCTACCTCTCGTCGACTCGTAATAGATCCTCAGACTGGCCGCCGGGCCCGCAGTGCTAAAGTAGTACATACTCGCCCAAGTACACACTTCGTCATCCGTCCACGCATACTCGTCAGTCCACTCGTGCAGTTTCTCATATATCCACGCAAGTAGGCCGACGGGGCTGTCTGCAAGCGCGTACCCGATCGTCTGCGGCTTCGTGGTCTGCAGTTGATAGTAGCCCATGCCAGATTTCTGCACTTCTTGCGTCCGCTCCAGGCCGGCGGCTTCGGCGGGCGTGTACATGTTGAGCATGTGTTTGGCGAGGAAAGTGACGAAGGCGAATGGAGATGTGGGCGGTGGCGGGAGAGAGGCGACGAGGTTGAGGTGCGAGGCTCGGACGTGAGTAGGGTAGACTTCGCCCATGATGCGCGTGATGGTGGAGCCCTGCATATGGAAATCAATATCGCCAATCCATCATATGTGACCTTCGCATGTTGGATTTGAATGAGGCGAAGGACGGATTGGGCTATCACATACCCAGTCTCCGCCTTGCGTAACGTACTCCTCATATCCCAACGCCAACATCACCTTGTGGCACGTCTCCGCATACTGCTTCAGGCCAAACCCCGCCTTCTTCACCGCGCCCGAGAAGCCGAAATTCGGCAACGAAGGCGCAACGACGTGGAACGCTGGCCCGCCATCGCCATCACCATCACCACCCCCTAGAAACGGCAGCAGCCGCGTGACTTCGAGGAAGCTGCCCGGCCAGCCATGCACAAACAACAGCGGAATCGCATTCCGCACCCCGCTCTTCTGGTGCAAGAAGTGCACTTCGACGGGATCGAAGCCGTCCACGGAGACGGTGGTCGCGTAGTTGGGCAGCTGGTTGAGGGACGCTTCGGTCTGCTCCCACGAGTACTGGGTGCGCCAGTGCGAGGCGAGGCGTGAGACGTGGGCGAGTGGCGCGCCGTATTGCCAGTCTACGTCGTCGAGCTCGTCCGGCAGGTCCGCGAGTGCGAGTTTCTGCTTCAGGCGCTCGATTTTGGGGCGCGGGACGTGGATGGTGAAGTCGCGTATTGACGCCATTGGTGAGCGGCTTGGCGTGGGCGTGGGCGTGGGCGGCGGGTTTGGAGGACTTGTGCGTTCAATCGTAGTGCGGAGTAGTGGTCGGAGGGGGCGGTTCCTGGACGCTGACTGCCGGGACAGCAACGTCGTGTTGGTATCTATCTATTTGATATTGCTGCGGGAAAATGAGGGGTGGATGGGTTGGTTGCGCGGCTAAGCGGGCGTGCTGATAGGTTGCAGCCCTGGGAACCTCTGCACAACACCTGCACGGCCCGACGCGGGTGAGACGTTCCTCCCGAGCCCGCCCGCCGACTTGTGATATGGGCCACAGGACACACAGAACGCTCGTATCTTCAGGAGTCGTCTGCCTGCGCTGCTTATGACGCAAGATCGGCCGGTGAAGAGGAAGCCGGACCGCACTTCACTCGGTCGGGGCGGATGCTTGACTGGTAGGTGAGTAAGCTACGAAACGGGTATAAGCAGCGCAAAAGCTGACAGAGTCTGCAGGAAATCTCCAGCTGGCGCAAGGATGCCGGAGTCCCAAGCCGTTCCCTGCTCCCCTCCCTCCCGCGGACGGCTTGCGGCAACGGCGATAGGCTGCCGCATCATCTCCGGCTATGGCTGACAGCTGACGCCCGTGACGGTCTGACGGATCGGCTCTACATGTGATATATTAAGCCAGACCGGACTGCTGCGCACACTCGTGCTCGTAACCTGGAGCTTTCTCTGTCTGCGTACTTTGCCCGGGATCCCCGCCCTGCCCAGCGTCGCTTGCCTTGGCCCCCGCTGCGCAGCACACACATCGAGATGGTCACGGTAGCACAGAGCTTACTGGCCTCTTGGACGCACTTGCCGACAGAAAACTGTTGGGTCGGTGGCATTTAACCTTCGCTCGTGCTCGACTCCGTGGGCCGGACACCAGGGCTTTGGGACGACTCCGCATCTCGACCTACCACTCTGCGCAACGAACGAGCTGGCCGAAGTAACGTAGCGTAACTGAACTGAGCTGAACTGGACTGAACTGGGACCTGGAGTCCGACTCGAGTCACCATGGTCGAGCTGGACGGCAACTCGAACCAAGTCATCGCGCTGCACATCGCCTGCATCATCATCACCAGCGTCGCCATTGCCCTGCGCTTCGCCGCGCGGTACCGCAAGCGGCAGAGCTTTGCCTGGGACGATGGCTTCATGATCGTCGCGTGGGTGACGCTGATGGTGTATCTGGGGCTGGTGATCAAATGTGCGTGAGCTGCACTGCTTCTATTCGTGCTCCTGATATGACCGAACTCTCGAAGTACCTACCTAGCGTTAAGACGACATCGACTTGGCTTGCTGACTAGCGACGTACCAGTAACATACATGGGCTCCACCATGCTCACCACGGCTGCTATCCCACCGCACGACATGATCAACATCTTCAAAGTCAGCCCATCCCTTCTCCCCACGCACATCTCCCACACCCTCAACTCACACCCCCCCGCAGCTCTCCTACATCTGCGGCATCATCTTCGAAACCGTCAACATCACCGTCAAAGTGTCCATCCTGTGCTTCTACACGCGCATCTTCACGCTCGAAGTGATCCGGCGCGAAGCGTACACCGTGGGCGCCATCTGCGCGGCGTGGTACACGGCCTCGGTGCTCGTCACCGCCTTCCAGTGCGTGCCCGTGCACAAGGTGTGGCGCCGCAATGCGCCGGGCACTTGCATCAACCTCGACGGTTTTATCCTGGGCTACGAGGTCACCAACGCGCTGCTCGACATTGTGCTCATCGTGCTGCCGCTGCGTTTGATCCACTCGCTCAATCTCGATAAGCGGCAGAAACTACTGCTGAGTTCGATATTCCTGCTCGGCGGCTTGTAAGTCCAAATTACCCCACGTCCCACATGCCACCAGAAAGACTCTCAGGCCATTGCGTGCTGTCAGACAGTGAATAGTGTGACCTAACAGACGGACCCCTGATTGACTGACCCCGCCCCAGCGTATGCATCGCCTCGATCCTACGCATCGTCTACCTCTACCACCCCTCCAACCCCATGCACATCTTCGTCAACGCCCCCATCTGGTCCGCCATCTCCATCGCCTCCGCCGTTCTCTGCGCCAACCTCCCCATGCTCAAGCCACTACTCACGCGCTCCATCCTGCCCCTCCGCCTACGCTCCTGGATCCACACCCTCACAGCCAGCACCAACAAGCACTCGTCGGACCCGTCCGAGCCCGCCGGCTCCAAGCCCAAGCGCGGCAGGAATTACAACGAGATTAGCGACGAGGGGCTGCCGCCGACGATTGGCGGCACGCGGGAGAGGCGGGGGGCGTTTAAGGGGGGGAGGGACTTGTATCCGTTGGAGACGTTTAATGAGACGGTTGTGGAGGGGGAGAAAGAGGGAGGGGGAAGTGGTGATGGAGGGGAATGTGGGGGGAGGGCGTAGAGGTTGGAATGTCATCTAGAGGCGGGGTCAAGGATTTATGAGCTACGATGCCGGAAAAAGAAAATTTAGAAGTCGCGCACGTAAGCGCTGGAAAAAGATTAAGCTGATTCAGCAAACAATACAATGAACATGTATGCGAATCCCTCGAGGACCGATCGACAAACCTCTGATGATCCATCATAAAGGATAGAACAAGAGGCCCCCTGCCAAAACTACACACGCCCATCAAGCCGAACCCATCCGTGAAACCGATTCCCCTACTTCTATTCGGTTCATGCAGCGCTGGTCCTCCTCATTGGAACACCCGAGTCGCTGGATAGGCTTGCGTGAGATTCCAAACCACATATTCGGTTTACAGATTACGAGGCTGTGCAGCATTCGTGCACCACAGTAGTCTCCAAGGATTTTGTAGACTTGAGACTGGGCAAAAAACGAATCGTCATATTTCTGTTTGGAGTGCTGACTGATAATGGAGCGATGCCAAGTGCATTACATGCTGTGTGCTGTCCAGACGATTGGGATGGTCCAACGTCGGAAGAAGTCCGTAGCGTGAACACTTCACTTGCAACCGCGCTACTACCCTTTCTCTCTTATCAACGTAACAGCCCGGTGGCCCAATTGTTCGACTTCATCGTGCCACCCAGATACACAGGCCGCCGTCGAACTCGGTAAGCCTAGCACGCCATCAATGCCCTTTGCGGTTTTGTAACTAGCCGAAAGGGATCACGCCAACGAAGGCCTCTACCGAGTTGAGTGTAGATATTTGACGTCCAGGATACAACTCTAGCTCTTGTACAAGGCCCGGAAGCCCGCGGATGAGGCCTAGACTGACGACCAGGTATGTCGGTCCAAGGATTCAGCCTAGCGGCGTGGACAACAGTGATCGCGATCAGTTGCAGAATTTGCCCTCGTATGTAACTGAAATGCCTGCGTAGGGTAGGGTGCAAGGATGTTTCGCCGAGAGCGGGGTTAATATTGTATGTATTAAGACGGCGCAGCACCGTTTGGGTATACCGTGCATGGAATTAGCAACAGATAAGAATAGCGTAGACGAAGGGTTGAGCAGAGGAAAAGGTGAAGCAGGGTGGGGCGACGAGGTACTGGGCGAAGTGTCGGCTATCGCCCGCACCTGTGAGCGGAAAGAGCTCTACCGAGTCCTTCGATCACACCATCATATGCTGATATCTACACCCAACGCCGGAACGCCTTGTCGCACCGCACGGCGTCGGAATTCCACCACGGATCCGGGTTCAGGAAACACCATCTCATGGACACTGATATTCCTCGGCCTCTTGCTGCCTTCCTTGAATCGCATGTCGAAGTTTAAGAGCAGAGCGGCGGCCGTCATCTTGATGTCCGTCAATGCCAGCTGTCTACCGGGACACGCAAACTTGCCGTGGCCGAAATGGACGTGGTTGAGATCGGTCATGGCGAAGCGGTGCTTGCGCTCTTCACCGGGATGCTGGCGCGATTGATAGTAGCGCCATGGGTCAAAGCGGTCTGGTTCGAAGAAGTTGTCTGGGTCTTTTTGGATGTGAGCTGCAGCTACACCGATCTGCGTGTTCGCTGGGAGATGTAGGCCGTTGTGTAGCGTGAGCGGTGTCTTGACGATGCGGTTGAATGCGACTAAAGCCATTAGTCTTTTTAACACGAATGAACGCTGGAGGTCATACTCAGATTGGGGGGATTCATGCGCTGGGACTCGCTCATAAAAGACTCGAGTTTGACCATCTTGTCGAGTGTCGCCCGGTCCCATGTGCCGCTCTCTGTCAATGCTTCTTCCACCTCTTCCCTCAACTCCGCTAGATACTGAGGATACGCGCAGTAGTCATAGCAGATGTGCACCAGGGCTAGCTTTGTCGTGTAAATGGATCCAATACCCAACAAAATCTGGCGATGGGCGATTTTGGCCGGGTCCGCCTCTGTTGGGTTCATTGCCGCATCTACCATCCAGGTCAGGAGATTGAGTGGGGGATCTTTCAAACCGCCGCTTTTCTTTGCTTGGAGGTGCTCGAACACCATTGGCATGGCGAGCCGTTTCGCTGTGCTGATATTCTCATGCAGACGCCACCAGCCAGGAATCATGCACGCCACCAGCGGGTAGAAGGGTTTCAAGAACCTAGGGACACCACGCAAGGTGAGAGCTACCTCAAAGACATTGATGGTGCATGCTTTGTTGATCCGGATCCAGTCTTCGTGGCGACAAAGAGGTAGACCGACGAATATGCGGGCTGAGATATGTGCGATCAAATTCAGAAGCAGATCTTCGACATCAGTGACATGCCACAGGTTTGAAGAAGAGCTTTTGGACGAATGCGACCCCGAAATGTGCTTTGTGTAGTTGACAAGGGCCCAGGATAGCTCGTCTTCCATGGGCGCATGGAATTTGGCGATGTTCGGGTTCAAGGATTGCTGGACGGCGCGGGTGTGGAGGTTCGACTCAATGGCCATGTCAATGGTAGTGTATGGGCCGCCGAAATTCTGCTGCTCGTTAATATGTAAGATGGACGCAGTAAGTTCCAAGAGTCATTACCCGTGTGTGTGCCTCGATAGCCGACAACTTCTCCTCGGGCATATTCCGCAGCTCATCGATGCACCTGTTCGAGAGCATCACAATATCTGCATCTGAGCGTTGAACAACGAAGGCCGTGTCTTTGTACTGCGTTCCGCTTAGTAGATGTCGCTCGACTACGACTGCTGTAGTTACCTTGTCGTATGCCGCACCCATGATGGCCCACCCATTGCTGAAGAAGCGAGTCCTGGTAAGCCATCTCGGCTCCCACCACCACTTCCTGCCCACAAGCGGAGCATCTACCGTCTCACCAGAGAACAGGCGGGTGCAAGCAAGGACGAACAGCAGAAATACAATGCCGGCGGTGAAAGGACGGTCGCGGGCGTAGTCTCTCGCCAACACTGCATAGGCGCGGGCTGCCTCGCCCTGGCGCGCAGCAATGTGCCGGTACGATGGAGAAGAGGCCATGATCAGCAGCGGTGGGGCAGGACGGGGCTTTTCTGGAAGGGCCTAGGGCTATGTAGTATGGCTGCTGTGCCGGCCCATGTCACTTGGGCCGCCCGCCAGGTTGCGAGCTGTTGGGCGAGGACCCGGCCACGTCGCACTGCATGGCTGCCGGTGCGCTAGCGTGTGCATGTCGGCGAGCTTGTCTCGTATCGTCGGGTGGGTGGCCGCAGGTGGCGTGGAGTGAAGCTGGTGAGTTGACGGTGGGGGTACGGGCGGGGTCAGTGTAGACGCCATCGCGCCCCGAAGCGGCACATGGCGGCTGGCGCTTGCCCGCGGGCGTCTAGCGCGTGCGCGCGTGCTCGGCAAGTGGGCGCTTCCGGCGCCCGTTGGAAACGCAAACGCACCAACGCACAAACGGCACGGCACAACGGCCTCTCACCCTGCTTTATAGCCCAGCTGCCGTGCCCACACCGCTGGGATGTCACCCAAAATCACCTTGTCCTCCTAGAGCTCCTGCAGTCGCCGTCACCATGCTCGTCCTCGTCGTGGTAGCCGTGGTCGTGGCCGTACGTATTCATCCCCCAAGCGCTGGAGCTCGACACTACTGTACCTCGCACACATCCTAACCGGCACTCCCCAGTATGAAGCCTACTCCATCGTCTACAACCTGTACTTTCACCCGCTGGCCAAGATCCCGGGTCCCGTCTTCTGGCGCTCTACCCGCATAGGCTTTATCTGGTCCCTGGTCCGGGGCCAGCTCGTGCGCGATGTCCGCAAGCTCCACGAACAGTATGGCGACATAGTGCGCACCGCACCGGACGAGGTCTCGTTTGCCCGCAAGGAGGCCTGGGATCAGATCTTCTTGCCGGGTCCAGGCGGAGCTCCCGCCTTTTACAAGAATCCAATCTTCTTCAAGAGTCCCCCGGGCCAGCCGACGAACATGGTCACGACTATCAACATCCACGAGAACCAACGCATGCGTAAGGTTGTACTGCCCGCCTTCACCGAGCGTGCCCTTCGCGCTCAGGAACCTGTCATTCTCGGCTATGCCACGTACCTGATGGACAAGTTCCAGGAGATGGCTACCGCGCCGGGGACCAATGGAAATGGTGCCGCTATCAATGTAAACGATTGGTTCAACTTCTTCGCATTTGACTTGATTGGGGATTTAACATTTGGGGAGAGTTTTGGGTGCATGCAAAGCAGCTCCTACCACCCCTGGGTAAAGATGCTGTATGCCTACTTGAAGGGTGAGTAACTCCCGGACCTTATTGTCTTGGCATCACTGACGAGATTAGGCATGGTGATGCTCGCAGCCACGCGCTTCTATCCTCTTCTCGAGAAGACTCTCATGGCACTGATTCCACCAAGCTTGCGCAAGATGCAAGACGACCACTACCAGATCGCGGCTAAGAAGATTTCGCGTCGCATGAACTTCGAAAAGACTCGGAATGACTTCATGACTCCCGTGCTAGACCCGAAGACTAACCCAGACTTTGAAAACATAAGCCGCGACGAGGTGGAGTCGACCTATCAGATCCTCATCATCGCCGGCAGCGAGACCACAGCCACCGCGCTCGTTGGCACTGCCAACTACCTTGCCCAGACTCCCGACAAGAAGCAGAAACTGGTAGATGAGATCCGTAGCAGCTTCGCCAGTGCAGACGAGATCAATGTGACCTCCACCAGGGACCTCCCGTATTTGACAGCCGTTATTCAGGAAGGCCTTAGACTGTGCAATCCAGTCCCGGCCGGACTACCACGGTGTGTCCCAGAGGCCGGTGCCACGGTTTGCGGACACTGGCTGCCCGGACGGGTAAGTCTTCTCTCTCCCAATTGCAAGACATCGTGAATAACCCATCACAGACAAGCGTGATCGTCAGTCCCATGGCGATAGCCCACAGTCCCAAATACTTCTACCGTGCTAGCGATTTCATACCCGAGCGCTGGCTGCCCGCCCAAGTTCGCCCATCAGAGTTCCTCAACGATGCACTCGACAGCCAATTCCCATTTGGCTTGGGTCAGCGCAATTGCCCCGGCAAGCTGTTGGCTTTGACTGAACTGAAGATCGTGCTGGCTAAGATGATGTTCCAATTCGACATGGATGTCGTACCGGACAAGCGCTTGATTTGGGAGAATCTAAGGACCTTTATTGTGGTAGAAAAGGAACCTGTGTACCTCAACATCAAGCCGAGGGCTTTGTAAGTATGGAGTTGTTTTGTACATACGGAAGATGGAAGAAAACGATATCACGACAGATACCCGGCATACGCACGAGGGTTGGAACTTACGAACAACATAGACACGAGGTCGCACAATATATCGCGATGTAATGACCAAGACATGACTATTATGCCGGCAGCAGATTAACGGCAAAGCTTGGCGTACGAGTGGATGCGGGGTTGCAAGGAGGTAAAAAGTCTTTCTTTTTACCGAGCCCTCATTCGTGGTTTCGTTTTATTCCATCTCCGGGGGATTAAACCGAGTCACCAAAGAGGTTTCAGCCGCCATTCACGATGCGTCTTGGGCGCCCTCTCTAGAGACTAAGAGTTAGGATAACAAACTATACATCACGACGAAATGCTTCAAAGGTCCAACTTTTGGTGCTAAAAGAATACGCACCATAGTGTTTTACTAACGACAGTATCTTTTTGGTGCAACTGTACAAATATCGACGCCGTGAAGAACGCTTGAGATGTTTCACTCAACATTGCACGGCTAATGATCGCTGATATTACATCTTCCACCAACAAGAATCTCTCGAGCACAGGCATGGACTATACCAGATCATGGCACTTTCGAACATTGGTATTCTTAATGGCCCTGTCTTCGGGAACAGTATAAGAAGTTCTTGGACCTCCATCTAGGGTAAGAACGGCCTTGTAAACACAACTATGTTGCAGCTTTCGATCCTAACAACGGTGCTCGCCATCATCGCCTACGTGCACGCCCAATGCGGCTCGGGTACACCACATGCTACGGTAACTGGCTCGGGCAGCTCGTTTGTAGCGAAGAAGGGCTCCAGTAACGTCTACACTGGTTCTGATTACCGCGCTGCAATCCAGGCCGCGCTCGATTCCATCAGTAGCGGCCAGCGCGTGTCAGTCACTGCATCCGGCTCCATCGGTGCCAATACCATCACCATCAGCAGCGGCAAAACCTTCGAAGGCTGTGGCACTATCAATGTCGGCAACAAGTCCGGCCGCGGTGCGATCGAGTCTTTGAACACGCAGGGCGTCCAAATCCCGTACCTCACCATGACCGGTAACCCCTACTTCGGCCTCCGCTTCTACGGCACGCGCGACCTCACCCTCGGCAAAATCACCATGAACCTCAGCGGCGGCCTGGGCATCCGCTTCGACCGCGACCAAGCCGCGAACTCGAACGTGAAAATGGACGTCATCCACATCACGGGCGCCGGCAGCCACGCCGTCGAAACCTGGAACATCGACAAGCTCACCATCAACCAAGTCCTCGCGCGCAACGTCGGCGAGTGCGGCCTGCTCCTGCAGAAAACCACCAACGCGCGCGTCGCCCTCGTCGACGGCGACAACGTGGCCGCAAACACCGGCTACGCCACCTTCCGCATGGCCAACAACAACGGGCAAACGCCAAACGGGAAATACGACACCAACGTCTTCGTCGACAAGGTGGTGTCGCGCGGCGGCGGCCGCGGCATCTTCTGCGTGTCGCAGTCCGGCGGCGTCGACATCAAGTCCGTCGACCTTAGGGGCAACGGCAACAATGCGGTTCTCATCGAAAATTGCTATAATGTGGCCATCAAGGGCGGCACTGTCGAGGGCGGCGGCGAGGTGCGGCTGGCTGCTAGGTCGGAGTTTCCGAATAATCGCGATGTGTCGATTGCGTTGGCGGTGAATAATAATTCGGTTAGGGAGTCGCCGTGTGGGGATAACACGAATTGGGTGATTTCGGGGAATGCGAAGAAGAGTGTTTGTTAGAGGGTGGTTTGTTAGAGGGTGGATGTTGCGGGAAGATGGGAAGGCTGAGCAGTTCATAAGCTACTTGTCGTTTGAAAAATGCTTCACGGGCGGCAAGAGATCGATCACGTGAGTGTAGCGACAGCGCTTGCCCGTAGCGTACTAGCAGGACACTGTGGGACACGAGTGAAAGTGAAATCGTTGTCACGTGGGCCGGCACGCTCGGGCGCTAGCAAACTTCGGCTGATCAAAGGCGTTATCTCCGACAACCCCGCACAGGGCGGAGCGGATTATGTACTAGCTGCAGAGGGGTTTCAATCGCACACCGCTCTCAAGCTAAAGTGCCCAACACATGCACTCGCACCGTGGGGCGGAAGTCCGCATTCATAATCCAACAGTGAGATGACTCCGTAAGCAAGACATTGGGTTGCTATTCGCTCTGGGGGTTGACCAACTTTAGGCTACCTATTCGTGGCTCGCGCGAGTACAATATATCATATGTAGACCATGGATGCACGGTTTTGCTTCTATCGAGTACTTCTCTCTATAGATGATACGCTCTTCATAATCCCACATGGTTTGGTTATTCTCGTTGCTCTAGTTATTAAGCTTCACCATGGCCTGCGACACATCCTCTTTACTTCCTCTCCTCTCCCCCGGCTCGACCATCGACAGCTCGCCAGCGCAGCCTCTCCGCTGGAGCGAGTACGCGGCGCCGCAGCCAGGCAGCGTCGTCCACCCCGCTACCCCAGAGGATGTCCAGGCCATAGTGAAATGGGCGAACGAACGACACATCCCCTTCCTAGCTCAAAGCGGCGGCAACGGCTGGGCCACGACGTTCAAGCTCCAGCACGACGGCATCATCATCCACCTCGACCTCCTCCGATCCGTCACCTTCAACCCCGCCGGCACCGAAGCGACAATCGGCGGCGGCGCGCTGATATCCGACGTCGTGGCCGCAGCCGCAGCGAAGCAATCCCTCACGCTGACGGGCATCTGCAACTGCGTCGGCGCGCTGGGCGCCCTTCTCGGCGGCGGCTTCAGCAACCTGATGGGCCAGTACGGCCTCGCCATCGACGACCTGCTTTCCCTCGCCGTCGTGAAAGCCGACGGACGCGCCGTCACCGTCACGCCGGCCGATCCCGATCTCTGGTGGGCCATGCGCGGCGCAGGCCCCAACTTCGGCATCGTGACGTCTGCCGTGCTCCGCGCGCATCCAGTTGCAGAGAAGAGCGACCTTACCGCCTGGACGGGGCCCTTGACGTTCGACCCGGCCAAGCTCGAGGCCGTCGTGGATGCGATCCAGAACCTCGAACTCTCCCCCGAAATGTCGCTATCGCTGCACTTCATCAACGCGGGGCGGCCCGTCGTCCTCACCACGCTGTTCTACCACGGCTCCGCCGCCGCTGGCCGCGCGGCGTTCGCACCGCTCTTCGATATCGGGCCCCTGGCAGAACAGCTCGCCGAGCTGCCCTACGAGTCCTGGAACAACGGCTCGAACATCGCGTGCATGAAAGGCGGCCGGCGGCCAGTGTGGGCGGCCGGCCTCGCGCACCTGGACGCCGCGGCGTGGCGCAACGTCTACGATATCTGGGCCGAACTCATCGCCCAGCCCGGCGCCGAGCGCAGCAGCATGCTCTGCAACATCCAGCCCACAGCCAAGGCGCGCGCGCTGCCAGACGCAAGCAGCGCATACCCGTTCCGCAGCACAGTGCGGTTCCACGCTGGACTGACAGTTGCGTACCGCGATGCGGCGTTCGACGCGACGGCGCAGCGCTACGGCGAGAAGGTGAGGGCGATGTGGCAGGCTACGGATGGGTTGGCAAGACGCAGCACGTAAGTTGCCTGTTATCACTGATGCTGGACTGGTTGGGCGCGGGAAAACTGACGGAGAGCAGGTATATTAACAATGCGCATGGTGATGAGACGTTGGAGACGGTGTATGGGGATAGTCTGGAGAGGTTGAGGACGATTAAGCGGGAGCATGATCCGGAGGGGCGGTTTAATGAGTGGTTTCCGCTGTCGTAGCGATGGCGGTGTGAGTGTTGTTGGCGGTTTGGATCGGGTTCTTGCGTGCTGTGCAATTGCGCGAAGGTAGGGGGGAAATTTCAGTTATAGCAGTTCTTGGAAATACGCTGGAATGTAGAGTTTGAAGTGAACCCAATGCAAACGAATATGTCGAGGGGCCTGCGGTTTTGGCATAACTAGCTGGCTTGACTACGCTCCTGGTCCATAGCCAGCTCAGCTCGTATGAATCGCTCATTCGGTCTACTCAATGCAGCTACTTAATCGGCTTGTACCTCGTGAGTCTGATTCGGGAATGCTAGTCAAAGAGCTCGAGCTGCATTGGAGGGTCATTCCACACCGTGGCACTTCACGAAAAGGCACGATCCAAAGCCGGAGAGAGCGAGATAGGATAGACGGTAGGTAATTCACTCAAGTGCATAGCGCTTTCGAAGCATGGGGTTGGAGAGCACACAGCGATCACGTTGCACATCATCACATCACAGCAACAGTCAAGATCTTAAAGGGGACATTTTTAATTTCTGATAGGGGGAAGGATGTATGGGAATGGTGTGCCAACAAGAAGAAGAATACGAACGATTGAAAAGTACATGTCCATGCCAACAAGGAAAGCAAAAAGAGAGATAGGAGTACATGAAAATTGCCAACAGGAGACAAAGGAATGAAAGAGAAAGAAGTACATGGAAGATGCCAACAGGAAAAACGCGGACAAAAGAAAAGTACATGCCAATGCCAACAAGTGGAATGCGAACGAAAGAAAAATCCCCCGGAGCCCTCAAAAGTAAATCCTCCAGAGCCCTCAAAAGTATGTCGGATCAAGTGGCACGTCTTCCCAAGCCGGTCAGGTAATTGGGTCTGAAAGGATGCAAAACACCAGTCAGTCAGTCCCTACCCCGACCTGGGCGCCTAACCGATCCTTTTAATCTTCATCACAGTCCAACCCCGAATCGTGGCAGGCGTCCAATACGTAAAGAGGCGCCGATGTCAATCCGACAAAGGACCGCACGATTCGACGCGCGTCAAAACTCGTGGCTCTGCTGCTCTAACCCCCTAACCCACTCTACCCATGAGGTGAGCGTGGGAAAGGAGGGGTCTGGCAGAAGTTAGTATGGCAGAAGAGGAAGAGGAGGGAGGGAGGGGAGGCGACTTACAGTGGCTCAAACGTGCATGACAGCGGCAATGCCGTACACGAAGCTACGAGCAGAGAGCAGACGAGTCCGCCACCCATCGTCCTAGACGACCCACGTTGGGCACCGCGGGATCTCCAAGTCGCGCAACCCTTGGATAGCCATCGCACGATCGAGCCCGCCGACGAGGGATAAACACCTCGTGCGGGAGGGGATAGAACCCTCAAAGGCGCGAACAGGATAGCCAGACGCAAAGGGGCGGATGGCCATCACACCTCCAGGAACCACCGACGAGGACTGCGACCTCGCGCGGAAGGGGATGGAAACCCTCAGAGGTAAATGAAGGCGGATAGCCAGGCACGCAGAGCGCGACGAGGAAACAGGAATGGCGACGCTTGAAGAGGAGGACATGTGTGATGGTTACCACTGCTGCGACTTGCCACGGCCCCGGAGGCAATGGCTCTCCTTGTGGGATTCGCAGCGAGGTAGTGAGGAGAAAAGGAAAAGCAGGAGCAGGGCGGGCGGGCGCCTTAAGTACCTGAGGGGAGGAGGGCACGCTAGCAGAGTCAGCAACGCCGCCACGTGCGCGAAGTTTGGGCGCTGGGTCCGCGGCGAGGGCGGTGAGAGGGCTGGCACGCAAGCTGGGCTCCCGGAGTGGAACAGTTTGTATGTGTTTTGCTAGCAGTTTGTTCCAAGGAGGGAGCGCGGTGGAAGATTTTGGTAGCGAGCAGAAAACGACGCTAGCAGGGTTGCCTGGCGAAGCGAGACGTGGGTGGAAGGAGGTGGAAGGCCGCGGAGGGCATAGGAGCCGGAGTGAAGGTGAGGTGAGGTGAAGGTCATGATGTTGAGGGCGGTGCTCTGTGGCAGGGCCGAGTCGCTGCGAGATACGGCTTGCATGGGCTCTGGTAGATAGAAGGCGACACTGTCGCTATGGGAGTCCAGGAGCTCGAGACTGCTCGTTAGGCAGCTCTCGCACCGCGTCGCGAACGGCGAAAGAGCGTGGAGAGAGTTGGCACTCGCTGCTCATGCTGCCCGAGATCGGAGGTGCCGGAGGGGCTGCAAGCGTGCTTGGGCCCCGACTAAGATGCGAACAGGAGATGCGTGGAAGACAAGGGAATTAGGGGAAATGGAGGGACATGTAATTGGATAGAGCGTGAGAGAGAGAATATACGAATAGAGAGAACGAGCGAACTATGTAAATGCGGCCCTAGGAACCTCCTGCAAAAGCACTAAGAGACATTAGATCGCTGTATATACTCGCGACGTCGCTCGCCATGTAGCGCAACATATTCCATTTCTGGAAGCTAAGACAAGAAAACAATCACAGAACCGACACCAACACCCACCACGACGACGAACCACAAGAAAGAAACACCCACCCCCTCACTCAGCCACGAACATAGCACCATGCCACCCATACGCTCGGTTCAGTCGGCGCCCAATCCGCTTGGCATTGAAGTACGGAATCTTGCCGTGGGGATGCGGCTCGTGGAACTGGATGCTACGCTCAACACCGAACTTCACCGCGTCCGGCGTGAACTGCCACACAGACCCATACAGCTTCTCGGGAGCAAAGCCCGTCTGCGCCATCGCGTAGAGGAAGTCGAGCCACGCAATCTCGCCGGGCTGGTCGGCCTGCTCGAGATTGTGGAAGATGGTGGCGAAGACCTTGAGCGCGCGCTTCTTCAATGTGAACCTCGGCGGCGGAGGTGCGGTTGGTTGAGGGGCCACTTCGGGAGCATCGATGGCGGCGCGCTGCGGAATTTCTGGGCCGGGCAGGCCGCGCGACTTTGTCTTTGGAGCTGGCGTTGTGTTTGCCGCATTGTTTGCTGCGATGGTCTCTTCGGTCCGTCGTTGCCGTTCCAAGTCCAATTCCTTGAAGTCTTGAAGGACGGAGGGTATCTGAAGATCCGCTCGTAATCGCAGGGGCTCGGGTTCGCACCAATCTTCCGTCCTGCGTATCTCATCTTGCTTTGGCGACAGTCGCGCCCAGACCTGGTATGCGGTCGAGTCCAGCTTTTCTTGAAGATGCTGGTCCACTTTGAGCCACAATGCGTCCAAGTTCCGCTCAGCTGATTGCATAAGCGCGACGTTCTCCTTGGTTCGGCGCTTGGTGTTTGGATATTTGAAGTTCTGCACCGCGAGGTAACCTCTGCGGCCCAGTGGAATTTCGTCGGGCATTAGGGCGCCAGAAATGGCGCGCAAAGAGCTGTCTAGATTGTCAGCCCAGGGGCCGTTGGCCAACTCACGCTCACGTGCGGCCATGCGCCTGTCTCCGTGTTCGTCCAGAAATATAAGTGGCCTGTAGCGCTGAAGTTGATGGACGAGCTCTTCCTTGAGGCCTATATCTGACACGGTACCAGCTAATAAGGTAGTCACACGCTCCTTTTCTTTCGGATTCATCTGCATGCGTCTCTCTAGCTCAACAGCGAGATTGCCTATGTCCTGTAACTTTTGTGACTCTTGTCGGCCTGCTGATCCTGGTTGGTACAGCACCATAAACAACCAGAGCAGATAATCCTTTATGTCCCACATACTGCGATTGACTGCATGACGATATCTCAATGCAACTACGCCGTTGGGTCCGACTTGTCTTTCGAACAGATGTCGCATCGGTGGAGAAGACGGAAATTGCTCTTTGATATGACTAAAGAAACACCTTTCCATAGGCCCGATGAGTATATGTTTGAGCATTTGAAGGGCCTCGACATAGCCTGGCAATTCCTCTTCCGTCTCCAGTTGTTTTTCAATGTACATGCGATCCAGCGCAATCACACTATCCAGTTGTAATAGTAGAGTTTCCCACCAATACGTGTCTTGGTAAGCAAAGTAAATGAATCGAGGCAGCAAACAATTCGTAAACTTACTGCGGCTCACCGCACTTGCAACATGATGGTGTACTTTCCCGTGGTTATCCGGCACGCAATATGGTGTGTGTTCAAACCAGTCCTTGACGCATGCGGCGAAATAACTGGGATCTTCTCTCAACGATAATATGTGATCTTTGGCAGCCGACAATCTTGCGCTGACTAGATCTTTCAACTTCAAAAGATCTACCGCTTGTGGAGACATGTAAGGTGCCTGAGCAGCCAAAGCAGGTACAGACTGCCATTCTGAGTCGTCCATCCTGAGTGCCATTAGAGGAGGTAAAACGGGGAAGGATTCGTCCGCAAAATCGGGGCCCTTGTCTTTCATGATAATCTTTGTCACAGATACCAGAAAATCCAGAAGCTTCTCCTGGATCTCCAAAGCCTCCAGACCATCTCCGGCAAGCAGGCTTCTCCCTGAGACAACATCGACGTAGTCAGGTGAAGGCGCCAGTTGTCCATAAGTGGCTGGGGTGCTTCCCCGAAAGCTCTCGGACCAGCTGGAGTAAGCGCACCAGTCCTATGCCCAACCAGCGCGCTTTCGAGGTCCGCATAAAGAAAGGCGATAGGTGGATTTCTGCCCTGAGCGTTAAGTAAAAGGAGTAAGGTTCTACCGCTGGAGAGGTTTTGTTGATTGATATATGGCCAGAGGTACGCCTCCCTGAAGCCGGTCGAATTCCGTCCCTGCCTTGCCGAATCCCGGTGGAACGCGTGAAAATCTGGTCGATGGATGGGAGACATGGCCGGCCATGCTTCCAAGAGGTTCTTCTTTCGCTGTTCCTTGGTCTTCTTCGTCCATCTGCCCCGGAGGAACTTTGGGCCCGAGGCATCTAGCGCCTTGCCCGGGCGTGCTCTGATACCCCGCACACTAGCTGAGCGAAGGCCTCCCGAGATCATCTGTACACGTGCACCGCGGAGCCCCGGTCCGATGTGGCCCCTGGGGTAAGTGCCTAGGTACTTAGGTAAGTAGAATGCATGAGAGAAAACTACAGTACATGGAAAACTAGACTCTTCCGCACAAGGTCTTGTTAGCAAATACAAACTCGCACACTTTACAAGCGACAAACTCCGGTTCCTTTCACGGCGCACCCTAATCGGGTATAGCGCCCCTGCACAGCAAACGCCTTCTGCGTTCATAAGGCCCCATATCGACCCATCGCTACACCCATCCGCCTATGCTAAACACAAATGGCTACCCTCAACTCCCTAAAGCAGGCCCTCAGGCAAAAAGCCGAAGCGACAAATCCCTCTTCAAAGCAGTCGCTGTCCGTCACACAATACAGCGCCGGCTTCGACATCCTGATGCAAGGCCCCGGATGGACGACGTACAAGGACTTCATAATCCCCCAGCTATCCGAGCTGCTAGCCACACTCTGCACTTCGCGCTCTCATATTTCGGTGCTTGAGATCGGACCCGGCCCGAAGAGCGTACTCGGATACCTCCCCACCCGTCTGCGAAGGAAGATCGGGAAATACACTGCGTTCGAGCCGAACGGTTTGTTTGCGGCAAAGTTGGAAGAATGGCTATACTCTGCCTCCCTTGACACGGAGTCCCCGCTGCCCAGTGTGAAGAACGCGCCCGATATCTTTCAAAATCCGTTCGTGCTGCAGGACGTAAGAGAACATGACAAGAAGTACGACATCATCCTGTTCTGCCACAGCATGTATGGCATGAATTCTAAACAGAAGTACATCGAAAAAGCGCTAGGTATGCTTGTCGAGGAATCACAAGGCGGGATCGTAGTGGTTTTCCATCGCGATGGCGCACTCAACCTAGGTAGCTTGGTATGCCATCGAACTGCTTCTTTCCCTACCGGAGTGGTTCGCGTGTTGGACAATAACGAAGCACTGGACTGCTTTGCTCCTTTCGTTGCCGGGTTTGTCCCGCAGGACGCGATTACGCGTGACAATTGGCGAAAGGTATGCCGTGCCTTGGGCCGTAACGATGGAGCCCACCCAGGCCGCATTTTGTTCAGCGCACCAGATATTATGATGGCTTTCAACAAACACGCGACGTCGTTGCCGGACTTGCTGACGCAGGTTCCATCGGCGAATGGGGGCAAGGTGGTCAAAAACTGGGAAGCTCGCATCCACAGCCCAGCATGTATCGTGAGACCGACAGCGATTTCACACGTCCAAAAGTGTGTTCGATGGGCTCTCAAACAGGAGGTCGGTCTGACAATTCTCGGCGGAGGTCACAGCGGTCACTGTCTCCGGCCTAACGTCGTTGCAGTCGATATGGGCGCCTTTGACCAAATAGATATTATCGCGACTAGAGATGACGACATAGATTCGGGTCCTAACTCTGACTCTGGCCCATTGGTTTTTGTCGAGGCTGGCTGCAAAACGGGTGATATCATCCGCAAGACCACGACGATGGGCGTAACAGTGCCTCTCGGAGCTCGTCCAAGCGTGGGTGCGGGGCTATGGCTCCAAGGCGGCATCGGACACCTAGCTAGATCGCACGGGCTCGCGTGTGATGCAGTTGTCGGTGCTGTCGTGGTTAGCGTTGTTACTGGCGACATCCTCTGTCTCGGCCGTGTACCGAGTTCACATTGGCCAGTTGGTGGCGTCCGTCCGAGCAATGAAGCCGAGCTTTTCTGGGCGATCTGCGGTGCTGGAACCAATTTCGGTATTGTAATCAGTGTAACTTTCAAGGCTTGCAGGGCTCCGACGTTCTCGACTCGTAACTGGATCGTGCCACTAAGTGACAACCTCGAGGCGCGGCAAAGGCTCAGAGACTTTGATGATCTTGTCGCAAGAAAACTCCCCCGAAACTATTCTGCAGACGCTTACCTGTATTGGGACGTTGGAAAGTTACATCTCGGAGTGACCATGTTCGAATCTATCACGCCTACAACTGCCTCAACGCCCTCGCCTATTGATGTAGGTGCAATACTGGGGCTTGAAGACGATTCGAAGCCACTGGAAGAAAGTTCTGCGACCGTTGACGGTGTCGGTTTGTTCGAGGCCGAGATGTATGTGTCACGCATGCACGGCGGGCATGGCGGCGGCAAGACGTCCTCGTTCAAGCGATGTCTGTTCTTGAAACGTATTGGAGAAGTGAATGTCGTTGACAGCTTAGTAGCAGCCATCGCGACTCGTCCTTCTCCGCTCTGCTATCTCCATCTGCTGCAAGGTGGAGGCGCGATTGGCGACATTGGCCCGGATGCCACTGCTTTTGGTTGTCGAGACTGGGACTTTGCTTGCGTGATAACTAGTGTTTGGCCCCGCCATCAAGATGGCACTGAAGCTTCCCGATCTGCCGTCCAATGGGTTTACAATGTCGTTGGAGATTTGTTGTCCTTGAGAAATTGTACTGGAGTATATGGGGCTGACCTTGGACCGGACCCGAGGGACGTCGTGCTGGCGGCCAAGGCTTTTGGACAAAATGGGACAGAAATAGCCCGTTTCAAGGGAATCTCAGACCCGCACCGCGTACTAGCTTACGCCTGTCCGCTCCCAAAAACGCCAACACAGCAGAAGCTTATCATTCTTGTCACGGGCGAAAGCTGTGCTGGCAAAGACTATTGTGCCGATGCCTGGGTCTCCATCTTCCCCAGATGCGCCCGAAAACCGCTCACAGCGCGTGTAAGCAGCATCAGCGATGCCACCAAGCGGGAGTACGCGGCGGCAAGCGGTGCCGACCTTGGCCGCCTACGTTTCGACCGTGCTTACAAGGAGCATCACAGGCCCACGTTGACAGTATTTTTCCAGGAACAGGTACGACAGCGACCTCGACTACCGGAGGAGCATTTTCTAGAGGTGGTACATGACGCAACAGATGTAGAAGTGCTACTCATCACGGGGATGAGAGACGAGGCGCCGGTCGCAGCCTTTTCGCATTTGGTGCCGGACTGTAGGCTAGTCGAGGTCCGTGTCCAAGCCAGTGAACGGGAGCGACGGACCCGCCGGGGCTTGAGCGGCATTGAAAACGGCGCTGACAACAGCAAGGACAGCGACAAGGACAGGCCGAATATTGCGGCCTTGAACTACTGCCCCAGTCTCATCTTTGATAATGACACAGCCGGAAATAGAGCGGCAGAAAGGTTTGCTGAACGTCATTTGTTTCCTCTCGTCCACGAAGATCTGCAACGATTGGCCAACATGGTGCGCTCGGTACCCGACTTTCCTCGCCCAAACATTGAATTCCGTCATGTTCTCGGCATCGCCCAGCAGCCAGATGGGTTAGCTCTGTGCACATCTCTGCTCGAAACCCACTTCATCGGTGACTGGGGCAAAGTCGACGCGATAGCGTGCTGCGAGGTCGGCGGATTAGTCTATGCTCCGGCACTGGCTTCCAGCGTCGATGTGCCGTTGGTGTTGATTCGCGAAGCTGGCAAGCTGCCCCCTCCCACGGTTTCCGTTACCAAAACGTCGTCGTACATCTCGTCTGTCGAATCCAAAAATGCGAAAGAGAAGAAGATGGAGATGGAGCAGGGTGTGGTCCGCAGGGGCGCGTCAGTTGTAGTTGTGGATGATGTGCTTTCCACAGGGGAGACACTCTGCGCGGTACTACAGCTGCTCAATGAAGCTGGTGTCATCGCCGAAAATGTTAGCATCATGGTCATTGCCGAGTTCCCTGCTCACCGTGGCCGGCAATTGTTGCGCCAACGTGGATACGGCAGGGTCCCTATCCAGAGCCTATTGGTATTCGACGGTGTCTAAGGACGAAGGAATAGGGATTGTAGTTCGATGTTCGTATAGAGGTATTTTGTAGTGTAGAGAATCGAGCTTGTCACATTCCTCGGGCTCGTACAAGAGGTCGAAAGCTTAGCGGAGTTCGCAGCTCGTCGAGGTAGGGGGAGGTAAAGGTTCTGGACAAATCCGTAGCTTGTATGCTTTTGCTGCAGTAACGACGTTCTCTGAGCTTAGGTCATATTTCTAAAGTGGATTCAGACGTGTCCTAATTATGGTCCTGGAAGTGATAATTCGTAGCGTATAAGCATGAGCGATTCCAAGTAGAGTGCGTCATGGGTCTGGGCCATACTGATTAGGAAAGTCTTCGAAGCCGAAAATAGGGTCCAGGTCAAAGAAAGACATCCACTCCGGAAGTACGCCTACGTCAAGATCGAATTCGCCAAGTGGATCAGGTACTAGGACCGGGGCGTCCGGTTCAGCTTGAAGAGAGTATTCCGCCGCGATTCTTGTCGGCGACATGAGGTTACCGACAGGATCCTGTTGGTTTGGGAACGTCCTAACTTCATTAGAAGCTAGCATTGCGGGTTCACTATTATGTCCGTCAACTATGGGTGTGTCACAGTTCGCAGTGCGAGACATCAACACGGGAATACTGCCAACATTGACATTGAGTCGTTGAACCACGAGAAGCAAATTAGCTAGGGCTCGACGCGGTGCATGACACACCTTCTGGTGTTCAGATAAAATCTCTAGGCAGATTTGAAGGCGTTGATGCGCCTCCCCGTGTGGATTCTGTGCGGCGACTCGCACGTGGATGGTTGCGCTGACGTAAGTCGCGTAAGACACAAAGTAAGGAGGAGCCTTCATACACCAGTGTTTCCTGTACCAATGGAGTAAAACGTCGATATCACTTGCTGCGGATTCACATATCGTAAATTCGTTCCGGGCATGTGCGGCGGTGGACTTCAGATGGCCTTCGAACACAAATGGTCGATGTAATAGAATGAGTAGGGTGTGAAACATCAGCCTGCCACTGAATTAGCCGAATGATGAGGATTGGAACGGTATTAGCTTGCATCAGGCATAGTGTATGAGGAAGCGCTACGGTGCCGTTCGATGTATTCGGGTTGCCTGAATCATCGAAATTAATTGACAGATGCGCAGGAAGAGACTCCTGCCATCGAATAAGATCGGCATGTAAAGTCTGAGTAGTCCGGTGTAGTTCTTCTGGTTCGCTTTCTGAACTATTCTCCACATAAAAGCTCGAAAGGATGCGATCTGTAATGGTGCTAAGTGTGCAAAGCTGTTCAAATGTTGAGACGCTATATGTCGGGAGGTCTAGTGTACCCGGTCCAGAATAGCCCAGCGGATGGAAAGGTTCAAGTTCTTCGAATTCGTCGAGAAACTCCACAGGCACACGGCAATCCTGGTTTCGAAGACGAGGAGTTCGTCCCTGATATATCGACTGCTGCTTATCGAGAACTTATCGGTGCTTAGTAGACCGCCATACAAATTCGTAACAGATGGACTTACCGAACGCTGCCCAGAATACCCTACGCGCTACCTCCAAGTCCTCGGGAGTTTTGGAGATAGAGTTCTCGGCATGGATTCCTAGATCGATGATCATGTTGATCGCGATGCCCAGGTAATGCCATGACAGACTCGTCTCATCGCACCAAGAGAACAACGCGTCCGACATGAGAAGTAAAGCTTGGATCGTCGTGATACTACTCTTAGTCAACACTTTGGTAACGGGATCAAAAAGTATGCTTTCGGCCCTTCGGCGGAAACCCATGCCGGGGGCGGCGTCCAGATCTGCCGCGTCGCAGGGGCTGGACGCTACGGTGCTGTACTTGGAGGCAATGAAGAGTATGGAGTTGAGCAAAAGATGAGAAAAATAAGGTCCGTCGCTCGCCATATCTCTCATGAAGCATGGTCGATACACGATTGAGCCAGTGGCGTGTTGACGGTTCCAGAATAAGGAGAACAGAAGCACCGTCTGATCGGGATTTAGGCCATCAAAGTCGAGCTTGCGCAATCGCAGATTGATGGGCTCCAGTTGGCCTGCGAGAGACTGATAAGTGCACTGTCGGGTCTGAGATGGGGGAGCGCACGTTGCCTTGCCGTCTCGGCTAGCAGATGAGATTTCTGTACGGCCGAATCATTGACGTCTCCACGTCTGAGCAGACTTCCTCCATCGAACATGCTGCTCGTCGGGCCATGGAATCGGAGCAACTGCGGTCTTGTGGAGACGATTGTCCTAGTGAGCGTATCGGAAACTTCTGCATCTTGTTCAACTGGACTGATCTCGACGTGAGCTCCGATGCGTGACGCTGAAGACCTGCTACCATCCGTGAGCAGCTGCGCCCACGGTCACAAACCCTGACACTACCTTTGCTTGCGAGAAGTCCCGGAATAGGAACAGTCCTTACGATACGAGAGACAGTTTTCACATTTCGGTTTTGCGTTGTCGCACCCAAGCTACCTTTCACTGTCAGCGGCGTGGAATTAAGTAATGTGTCACCCGGGACCAGCCCACCTTTCTCTGGCGACAAAAGTCGCAGGCTACATCGACACGCTGTTTGCGCTTCCGGAACGACGGAGGATCTGCTGATGACATGGCGAGGTTGTTCAGCCGGCGGGTGGGTGGCACGGTGGGTGTTCACGTCGTGAAATCAGATCCAAGCAGCATCAGGACGAGATTGTTATTAGTCAGCGGGACTTGCTGGTGGGCTAACTCTAATCTGACTAGGCTAGCGTCGGCCACATCCTGACTAAGCGCTCTGCTTCCTTTCCCCGCGCTCCTCCGAGGCCGTCGCTGTCGTCCACTCTTGCCTGTGAAAATTACATGGCCCATTCCATTCACCCGCTATGAGCTTTCGAACATTCAGCTCAGAAAAGGTTGTATCGTCTCGGCCGATCGACGCAACAGCCCGGTGTAGTATGTGTCCGAAAAAAGCCCGGAGCCGTGGTCGAGGATGAATTGAAGCTGGTCTGGAGACACATCCACGGCGTCTGTTTCGAGTTGGTCGGCGCCGAACCTGCCCACGGGCGTGCGGTCAATCGGGGGCATAAATTCGACGGCAAGGCCGCCGTCGTAGCCAGTGGCAGCCAGCGCGGACATGATCTTAGGCCAGTCGAAATTGCCATCTCCTGCGGCTTGGCGATTGTGATCCGCCACGTGGAAGTCGACGATGCGAGGCCCGCAAGCGCGCATCGCTGCAAACATGTCCTCCTCCTCCAACGCAAGATGGAAAGGGTCAAACGCGATACCGCAACCGTGACCGACTTCGTCCGCCAAAGCCAGCGCCTGATCCACCCGGTTCAGAAAGTACGTCTCAAATCGATTGAGCGGTTCCAGTCCTATCCTGACTTTTCTTGCTTCGGCAAAGGAGGCGACTTCGCGCAAGCCTTCCACGGCCCATTTCCACTCAAGCTCGGGCGCAGAAGTAGGGACCAGCTTTCCCACTCTGGCTGGAACAACCGTGACGATGCTCCCACCAAGTTCGGAACACAACAAGACTACATCCTTCATGTACTGGATAGTGTCTCGTCGTTGCGATTCGTCGGCCGCCGTCAAGTCCCGCTTCCCGTATTGCATCGTAACTGTTCCCCAGCAATGCATGCCGTACTTGTCGAGCAACTGGCGAGTCTCCTGAACATGGTATAGACTTGGCTCTCCGGCAAGTTCAATACTAGAGTATCCGAGCCTGCTGGCACGCTTGAGTGTCTGCTCTAGGGGCTCGGGGCGCATCCAGGTTTGCGTAGAAAGATGCATTTGTGAATGGCGAAAGACGGTCAGTTGTGAGTACTGATAGTCGCTGCAGTTGTTGCACAAACAAATGTGCGTTGCAAGCGACGAGACCAGGGACTGACTGGTTTAAGTATTCGCTAGTGTCGCAGCACGAAGCTCAATTCCGCGGCGCAGAATGTGCTTGATGTTGAAAAAGCCGGATGAACGGGAAGTGGAATACTCAGGATCCGTGATCGTCAGCGGAAAGCGGGAAGACGGCACGGAAACTGGTGTCGTAAGCGGAAACTCGCAGTCTCCAACGGAAAGTGGGGCTCCCACATTGGAGAAGATGGAGTGGCGCTAGCTGGCAAGGAACCCCGAGGCTTGATCTTAGAGATACATAAGTACCGCATCGTCCCAACCTTACAATAACAGAGCAAGCGGTATATACTCACCAGACATACCACCAATACTTCAATCCTCAAGCTCCAGCAATTCATTCGCTCGAATAACGACCACCATGGCTGTCCAATGGCCCGACGAGTCCATGTTCAACAACTTCACTGTCTTCAAAGAAAGGTACGCGAGCTCTAGCTATCTGAGAAACAGGTCCGCGGCGCTCCGCTAACATCGCATCAAAGTTTCAAGACGGTAGGCTCTCACGATATCGGAGCAGCCATCCTGGTTCCGAAGAACGTCCAACCGGGTAAACGTCCTGTCATTGTCAACCTCCATGGCGGCTTTCTCGTGAACGGGCACTCATTGTTCGCACCTTTCTTCTCTCCCTGGGTGCTCAAGCTGGCTCTCGAGGAATCGGCCGTGGTAATCTCAGGCGACTATCGCCTTCTCCCGACTGCGAACGGCGTCGCAGACCAACTAGAGGACATTGAGGATTTCTGGCAATGGACACGCAACAAGCTTCCAGCTATCTTCGAAGGACGCGCTCCAGGTTTTTCGCTCGACTTGACTCGTCTCCTGCTTGCCGGGAGTTCGGCGGGGGGATATTGCGCCGTGCAGCTCGGGTTGTCGCACCCAGAAGAGATATCGGCGATGGCGATGGCGTATCCCTTTGTCAACCCTGCAGATGAAGTCATAGTCAACGGACCCAAGGATGGTGAACCTACCATTCTCCGCTTTCCGCTCGACACTCTCCCATCCAAAGAGGCCGTGGTCGCATGGATTGATGAGTCGAGAAAGGAAGTCACAAGCCAAGCGGACATGGATAGAGGCGCATTTGCCGCCGCAGCAGCACAGTACGGACTCTACTACTCGCACCTCTTCGATAACAGGAGCCTGAAGCGCCCCGAATTCCTGCCGCTCCTGAGGATCAAAGCCGGTGCAAAGTTGCCACCGAAGATGTAAGTCACGAATGCTACTGCGACATGGAATGCGACGCTGATGGTTCTCTTAGATGGATCCTAACCGGAGACGACGATAGTGTCGTCTATCTACGCACCATCCAAGAGTTCGTCGACTTGTCGAGGGAGAAGTTGCCGCGCACGACCATCCGGCTGGACATCGCGCCTGGTGAGGACCACGCGTTTGATCACACGAAAAGCACCTGGGAGTTGCATGCGATCGGGGCGATGGGATTCGTGAAGCAGTCTTGGTTGGGCATCTGATCTGTACGAAGGGGTTGGGTCAATATAATTTCTTATAGAACGGTGGTTTCGTCTCAGAGAGAGCTGCGGCGGAATAAGTATCGTTCCAGCCTGCGCAATAGTATCGTTAATCAGCCCCGTTTTCAAAGCCTCCAAACTTCTTATTATGCGCGCCACGAAACGAAGCACCTACTCAGCTTACGCTGAAAACAAATAAGGTACTTATTGTAAGCTCGCGAATTAATCTTGTCTTAAAAACTTAATCTACAGCAACGCGTTTCTAACTAGAAATAAATAGTAACTAACGTATTAGATCATCGAACCCGACAGATCATCGAACCCGACAAAATTTCTTGGCACAACCAACTCATCTCAAAGAACATGAGATTAATTGCTATCAAACAAGGAACCTGCGTACGTTGTGCTAGCTCTAGAACTAAAAGCTTTTTCTGTATTCTTTTAGCAAGTTTAGGCATTGTGCTGTTACGATCTAGGTTCTGCCGAAGCGAGGCTACGCTAGGTTATTAGAGAACACTAAGCTTACTAAGCATTCAAGACTCGAAGACTACGAGTTCTAAAGAGTTTCAAGTAACTCTAGAACTCTAGAACGTTTAAAACTTTTAGAATCTCTAGAACAGGCTTAATATATATGTCAGATATCATGGGTTCGTGATAATATCTTGTGATAATCGTGTGTATTCTCGTCTTCTCTGTTCGTCGTCCTTCCGTCTCCTCTCCTTCTCGTCTCTTCGAGCTGCGGATGAGCGAAGGCTCTTCGCGCTAGTCTATCTAGGGACAGGGGGGTCACATGCCGTGTTTCAGCGGCCTCATCCAACATCTTCCGGATTCTACCTCTAATCTGACACACCCCCTCAGGCCTGACCCGCTTCGGGCCAGCCTGACCCAATATAGTTGAGTGCGTCCAGTCTTTCTTCGAGTTCGGCGGAATTCTCCAATCGAGGTTGTATCCTTTCTCTTACGTCTTGAAGACCCATTTGGTCTCTAAATGTAGGCATCTTGTTGCCAGGCAGTGACTTCGTGAGGCCGTCTGCGAGCATCTCTTTTGATGGGACGTATATCACTCGAATTGTCTTCTTTCTTGCCTCTTGCCTCAGCCAGTGGTTGTGGATATCAACGTGCCGGAGTTTTGTCGTCAGTTGAGAGATCTCTTGATCGATCAGCCGAATCGTCTGCTTGTTGTCGCATTGAATTGTAATCATCGGGTCTTCAAGGGCGACCTGGAGCTCAGTAGCGAGCATTCGGGTAAACATAGCCTCCTTAGCTACCTGCGAGAGGGCAAGCAACTTAGCCTTAGTAGTCGACGTAGTGACAGTGTCCTGCTTGTTGGCCCTCCATGCGACGAGTCCTCCAAACAGTTTAATAATGTAGCCCTGAGAGCTCTTGCGATCTAATGTATTATTAGCAAACGAAGCGTCGCTAGCCACTACGATTGTATTCTCTCTACCGAACGATAGCGCCATAGTGTGAGTCGATTTTAAGTACAAAAGTACTTGGTCCGCAGCAACTTAGTGCGTCTTCCCAGGATTCGTAAAGTGGCGGGCTAGGCGTGAGACAGCAAAGGCAACATCTAGGCGAGTATTGACTGCAGCGAACAGCAGTGAGCCTATCTTTCTTTGATAGAAATTGATCTCTAAGGGGAGTGCGAATCCTTCTCGAGGAGTAAGCTCAACTCTAGCCATCGGTGTATCATGCCTAGTCTCCTTGTTAGTAACAAGTCGTGCAATCTTTTCGACGTAGGCGGCTTGTAAAAGCCAGATCTTCTTTTAATCGCAGTCTCAAATCACTTTAAGTCTAAGAAACTATTGTAGATCTTTGCTTCTAGTGAGGGTATACTTCCGCCTTAGCTCTCGAACTACCCTCTCAGCGGCGTTCTCTCTACTCTTTGAATAGGCAAGGATAATGTTATTAACGTAAAAGAAGATAAACACTTCGTCTTTGATCATGCAACATGGCTCGTGAGGCACCTCTTTAAAACCGAGTGTAGTAAGATAGGCCGTGAAGTGACGTTGCCAAAGTAGCGAGAATATCCGAAAGCCGTAGAGCGCTTTCTTGAGCTGCAACACGGTGCCTAGCTTTCTGTAGCCTATAGGCATCTTCATGTAGACGCTCCTATCGATATCTGCATTGACGAAGGCATTCGTAACGTCAAATTGTTTGAGCTCAAGATTGAATCGAGCGGCAATTGCCGTAAGCATTCTAAATAATCGACTAGCAAAAGTTGCTGCGTAGGTTTCCTAAGTAGTAACAGTCTTCTGCTAATTACCTCTTACAACCAAACGCGCCTTGCACTTCTAGAATTAATAGTGCTTGTCAAGCTTGTATGTGTAGACCTACATTAAGTCAAGTATCTAGTAATTATTTAGCTTCGCTTCTTTGGCGGGGAACTCTACTTATGATTTAGTTTGTTTGTAGCTCTTAAGGTGTATTTTCTCGGCCTTCTTGAAAAGGTCATACATCGGATAATCCTTTCGCAAGCCATTCAAAGGTGGCTCTGGCGGCAGCTTACTTCGATAGAGCATCCTGCTTCTACGAAGCATGCGTTCGAGCTTTGCTTTATCTAAAGTATTTCTATCTACCTTCTGAATGTTGCCTGCTTTCGTTCCTGCCATAAAGGCGGAAGCTCAAGGATTTTTCAACGTTCTGTGTTCTAAACGAGGGATCAACTTAGAGTTTCTTTGTTAGTTGTGACGAAGGCCCAACTAGTTTTAATAACTAAGAACTTTCAACGTCTAACGAACGCTCGACTAATTTTGATAACTAAAAGTCTTTAACGTTTTATTTGGTTTGTTAGGTTCTGTCGACGCTCTAGAGTCTAGACAAAGGCTCAACTGGTTTTAATAACCAGAAACTTTCAATGTCAGACGAAGGCTCAACTAGTTTTGATAACTAGGAACTTTCAACGTCTTACAGTCTAAGCGGAGGTTCTTTTGATCTAGCTCTAGTCGTTCTTAGGACTTTGTTTAAGCCTCCACGAAGTTGGGGTTTTGGATGCCAGCGTGCGTGATTGTGGGGCTTCGAGGCACATCTTCCAGCTGCCTACCCTCGACCTCGAGTCGGTCTCCTCCCTCAACATCGAGTCGGTCTCCTCCCTCAACAAATCGGTCCAACTAAGGCCCGTACTTGGACTTTAGCAGGTGAACACAAGGCTGGTTGGGGAGGTCGAAAGGCAGACTGTTCTTGATGCTGTCCTGTGCAGACTTCCTCTCCGCCCGACCGCGCTGGTAGTGTTCCCGCCTCTCCTCTTGCAGCTGGCGCTTCGATATTTTGTGGCCTTGGTTTGACATGCCGCCGTCAAATGTGCGAGCGGGGTCTCGAGGCGAGCGCGGTGGGAGGAGGGATTGGAGTGCGTTGTGGGCAAGGAACGGAAACGTCGGTGGTGAGGGAGCCGCGGGTTGGAGGCTGAGCGGCGGTCGTGGGGGAGCGACGACCCTGTCGATCGAGACCGAGATATCGTAGAAGCCTACGGCGCTCATGGATGGTGAGTTACAGACGGATTAGAAATGCGCGCGGGAGAGATAGTGGAGATAATGTAGTGGTTGAGTGACAATTCTTTCCAGTGCGCCTGAGGTTGTCTAGCATGTAGTTTGTACTCGGGTCTAGCGGACGGACAATGATGACATAATGATGCACGGACTTCTCTTCAGCGACGGTAGATCTACGCTCAGTGCCTTCGTCGCCCACACCCCCGAGTTCTCCCTCGCCCTCAGCTGCCAACTTCGTCTCAATTCACTCACTCGCAAGAACCTGCAGCGCTGCTCTGAAGCGATGCAACGCCCCTCCTACACCTTTGTACTTACACGAAGAAAGGCGCGCATGGTCGAGAGTTTACGCCAAGACCACAGTTTGTCGTGGAGCTCGTCACGCCAACTGGCACAGTAGATTCACTACGGTAGTTGCCGGCCAGACATCAACACACCCAACCCAGTACACGGGCCAAATTTCTACACGCGATAAATCTTTCCCTGTCGACACACCTTGTGATGAACCCCACAGCGATAACAAATGACGACCTTGTGGTTGTCAGCAGGAGTTACCTTGAATTTCTGCGGCAGCACTGTTGCGATTGCCCTAGATTGGACGAGAAGTCGCGAACGTTTGTACAAAACAGTCCTACCACTATCTCCTCTGCGCAGCTTTCCAAAGGAACTGGACCAAGAAAGAGGAAAAGAGCTACAACAGGCCCACTGGAGAAACGGGACAAGGCTCGAGATTACTTCCTACAGCATCTCCCCAAGTCTACTGAATGGCACAAGAGGCAGGCTGAACTTGTCGAGAGTCCACAGAATTATGAGCGCACCATCTATTCTTTGACAAGTAGAAGTAGCGTAGAGGGCAAGAAAGACCCCGTTCAAGGGTATACAAGACGAGAAGACGAGCTTATCGCCGTAGGGGTAGATCTTGCCCTCCTTGCGGAACGTTCACTCCAAAATATGGAGCTTCAGAAATCGTTCTCCTACTTTCAGCTTTTGATCCTTTTGTCATATTGTTTGTTTCTGAGAGAAATTGGGGTTTCCTGCGAAGAGGTGGACCGGATACTCCAAAAGGTCACCTCCTTCCGTGAAAAAGATCGTAGAAGGCTACTCATTCGGGCCGCTCGGATTAACAGCATCATCTGCAAACTTGCCCGAGGCGGCTGGGCCATATACCGTGCTACAGAGATTTTCTTCATCAGTATGTACTTCAGGTGCGTTTGTGGGTAAAAGTAAGCTAACCTCGTAGATGCATTATCGCCCAAAAACCTTCTAGGCATTCTCGATGACAGCTTTCAGACCATCTACGATCGTCTCCTGGGGAAAGACTATGTGGAGTATCACTTCAGCGATTGTCTCAGCCCCGAGTACACCATTCCAGGCCTTATCTTGAGTATGATCCACGTGGTCAATCCAGCCACCACAATCTCGTATGAAGCTCGTCCTGGCGTCAAACTGAGCTAATAGACGATAGTATCGAGAGGATATGTACCGCGCTTAAGTACGACCCTGCTACTATACCTCAGTCTGTTGAGCTCGTGTACAGGGTAGGTCCTGCTGCGAAGTATGGACCTATGTCTTTCGCTATTACATGTCCGAACAGTCATCACAGCGCATCGACGCATTTACAAAGTAAGCGCGATGTTTGATCACTCAATTCATACGGTGCTAATGCGCTAGATGTAGCCGGCTCTGTTTGGTCAAAAAAGATCATATTACCACTACTTTACGCTATGGGCGGCCGCGTCCCAAAGATTGTGCTCGATCGCGCAACTTGTTCCCAACAACGTATGAACCAGCATGGTAAGCCCTGTCAAGTAACAGCGTCTCATGCAGGTCTCCATCCGGATATCATGGATCTTCTAGATGCGAAGGTGCTAAGTCGCAATATCGAACATCTTATTTCTCTTTCCATTATTCACGTAATAGACTCAAGTTACGTCTCCAATGATGAGCTTGCTCGAAACGCCTTCTACCAAGCTAAAGAGCACTGGCTCCGTGAAGCATTCAGGCTTTGCTGTCACGTCTTTCCACGCAGTCCGATTATCGACCCCTCGTAAGTTAACATTGAAATACTTCACACTGCTTAGCTAACACCACTTACCAGGTTCGGGTCTATAGGAAGGGAGTTGTTAGACGCACTTCGTCATCTTTTGCGCCTGCATGCGGAAAACGGTTTGGAACCCCCTCACTGCCAGGAGACTGTGGAGACTCTGCTGGCCGCCTCCCGACTGGAAACAGCGAATACTAGGGAGAAACTTCTTGTACAGGCCGCCAACTCTGGATCCTACCTGCACAAGACCCATCTACACGCTGAGATTGCGCACGAGTGGAGCGTCTTCTTTCGATCCCAGGGACGTATACAGGATTCAGACCGAGTTATACGACAGTTCCTACATCACCACGGCCCAAACATTCAGGTGTCCTGGGTTTCCCTCGGGCGTCTGCGCATTTCGCAAGCCTACAATCTGGCATACAAATTCGATTTCGATACCGCACATGAGACACTGAAATGGCTTCCCTCCAGCGACAATCTTTCAGAAGGCGAAGTCTATCTTCTTTGCGACCAATTATTGTGTAGCGGCCGAATTCTAAGAGGTCAAGGTCGGTTTGAGGAAGCAAAGCATTGTTTAGACAGCTGTATTGCTACGATTGGTCTTCTTGAGTCCAAGAGGTTGTTAATTGTCTCTCATCTCTCTGACCTCCACTGCGAACTCGATTACGCACAATGTAACAACCAGTCGCAAACCCATTTGAAGGAAGCTAAAGAGATGGTAGTACGTGAGATTGGTGGTGCAAGAGAATCCCACCGGCACTCCAGGGGCCTTCGACGGCTGCTACTGTCCCTCTTGGAGGTGGACATCAGACAAGGTCTATTTCATGAGGCCAAAACTTGGATCAAGGAACTTCTGGATTTATACAACAAGCTCTTGGAACCAGACATCAACGACAAGATTGGGCATGTGCGAGCACTAATAGCACGGGCCCGCATTTCTCACTTAAACGAAGCAGAAGGATGTTGGATGGCTGCTTTGGACCAGAACAGCCTTTATAATCCTGGTGAGGAAGATGTCTTTACCTGTGGCATAATTTATCTTTTCGTATCACTCACACGGCTGCAACTTGGACGGGTGGAGGAGAGCAAGCATGCTTTCAGGCAGGCAAGAGAGGTCATCTCCAGAAAACAACCTCAGTACCTGATTCCTGGCATTGGGACATACTTGTTTCACTATGTTACATCTGAATTACAGTCGAGGGCAGGATGGACATTGCCAAAGATAGCTCATTAGGGACTGTACGAGATTGAGTGACTTTTTGCTCGCTCTAAATGGTTCATTGTCATCCAATTGTGCCAAAGAAATCCTAAGAGACAGCATCAGACCGAGAAGCCGAACGAGAACTCGATCGGCCACGGCGTCTCACCGGAAGAAGGAAGAGAAACTCGTAACCGTCAAGCAGTTCCCCAAGTGGCCAGTCCATGCCCTCTCGCACCCACGCCAATGCTTCAAGCGGCTCGGTGTGATCGACGAAGAATTGAGTGTAAACAGACGAGACAGCTCCGTTAGTCTCCTCAGTATCGAATAGACTGCCCCGCAGTTTGGCGTTTTTGATATAGCCAATTGGTGATGCCTCCATCACAGCACCTGCATGTTGACGAATAAAGTCAAGATATGCAGCGCTGAGACCGCCTGCGATGAAGTAAGCATTGATTTAAGGTATGGCCGAGCGAATGTATACTTCCAAACGCCTTTGCAGCTGCCAAGCAGGCAGCAGGATGAGAGCTCATAATACCGTATATGTCATCATCCTGCTGCCTGGTTTGATTCAACAGAGTGGCTGCGACTCCACGTTCCCGAAAATCACGATGGACGACCAATTGAGTGATCCAACATACTGTTTGACCATGATAGATCCAACGGCAGGCAAAGGCATTTCCCGCAAGGCGGCCTTCGATGCTAACTCTGACGTAAGAGCAGGCGGCACCGTCGGGTAGATATTGCGTGCGAAGACGCTCCTTACTAAGTCTCACACGACTCTCTGTTTACCTTGTTAGTACGAGTAGGTATAGGTTCGATCCAGCTCACGTGGTTTTGCGAAAGCACCTGTCTTCGCGGCATTGCTACCCCAAATCCCGTAATTCTCGTCGAAGAGCTGGGATGCTTCTGCTAACATGGCGTCGGTGACTTCGCCTCCATCATACTTTTCATACACTATTTTTGACATGCTCAGGTCCGTCCGAGGTGACTTGTCGATATACCGTATGGTCAGCTCCTCATTGAACTTGACAATTTGTCGACGCAAAGGAGAGGTGGGTATGAGAGTAAAAGACTGGGCTATCAGCTTTATATACACACGCGTGAATTTACTCACCGTCTCTGCATTGGGGGCCATGATGCTGGTTGGTCTATGAGTTTCCAAAAGCGTTGTGGCGGCTGGAGGCGGTCGGGATTTGAAGGGTCGATGAGCGCTTAGCTCATTAGCCTTTCCTTGGCAACGCAAGTCCCTCAGGCTTTAGAGGATGCCGAGGCTCAACTAGCGTCGCATGTCGCTCGATGCACAGTCTCCGCTCTTGCGCCCAGCCCCCGCCCGTGGACCTCGCGGCTTATGCAGGTACCTTTGGTATCTAGGAGCACATAGGCGCTATACCCTATTCGCGAACCACCAGTAGTTCGTTACAAAGGACTAGCGCCAAACGTAACCGCCACGAGCGTCTGCTTTGCGACGCCCCTCTATAATCAACATACCTAGCAAGCGAGCCGTCCACCATACCAACTTTGTGCACCTCTACACACACACACTACTCAAATACATCACGAGATAAGAGATAGTTATTGATAGAAATGTATGGAACTGGCAATAATTCTCTATCTAGGACATCACGAAACTAGAGATCGACGGGCTGCAAAGAATTAGACAGACCTCTTGCAAGGCGAAAGTACGTGACACCATCTCAGTCACACATCGATATAACGCCCAGATAGGATAACTTTGAAGCACAAGACGAGGAGAACGGTTGCCTTAGATGGTTTCGAAATGCATTCCGCGTCACTCATGAGCAAGGTGACACTGTTCATACCTCCACATCGACGCGCTCCAACGATCTCCTCATGAGCGCTTACGGCATGCATATGCGGGGATCATTGGGCTTTGCAAGGTTGAAGTGCGCACAAATGCGGGTGTTCGTTCCGCAGTGTATCTTTCGGGAACGGCCCCTTCATACCCCTCTATATACAACAGACTTTCACTCCAAGCTTTAGGTACGATACTCGCCAGCCACTCCAAAGAATACAACTTCTTCAGCCATGTTCGATCACCCCGGAACTCATCAGAAAATACATCCAAACCTCGACACGACTCAGTCGACTCATATGCCATCTGCTCTGCCGCCCTCATCCGATTCTCAAATAGCTACGATTAGGTATGTTCGATTTTATAGTTGTATAGGCCGTGCTGATCACATTACAGCACAGCTGCTGCTCGCTGTAAAGACCAACAGAGCTCTCTCGGACTTTCCAAGAGTTGGACACAGGCAGAACACAATGTGCTTTACGTCATACACTATTTGATGCCCTTTACTTGGAAGGCGGCGATTGAACAGCTCAGCGTGATCGACAAGCACACGGAGTTGTCACGAGAGTTTAGCGCCCAGGAGCTTTTCGAACAAGTAGAGTGCCTTAACAAGGCTTATGGATTTCAACAGATACCTTGGCATTCAGAAAACATTGTCCGAGAGGAGGGCATGGAGTTGAAGGAAATGCTGCTGTATCTCGACATGATGCAGGCGTCAGCCACTGCTGGAGATCAGCGAGATCGAATTGGCATCGCGTTTCCGGTTGTTCATCACCCGGGAATGACTTCTGGGCAGAACTAGAGGCTTTGAATACCAGAGACGATCACTCAAGCCACAGTTCTACAATTTCATCATACCTTCGTCAATTCGCGCTATACTGTCAGCACTCACTTAAAAGAGAGATGATATCGCAATGTGCTGCTTCTCGAGTGATGAGTCGTGTCTAGCTCCAAGAAGTCGTGTTGTAGCAGGCGCCGGGCAACCACGGGTAGTGATTGTGAATGTTGCTTTGAACGCTAACCCCTTCATACTCATCCACCTCCTTGTCATGCCCTGAAGTGCTTGAAGCTGGTTTGACAAAGAATTTTCTTCACCTTCCGCAGCACACAAGCCACGTTACGTGTGCGGGTGAAAGGGCAATGTGGCAGCAGTAAGGCGTTTGGTGGAGACGTTTGGCGGAGGCGCTTGGCGCGTTTGACTGGGTTCGTATTGAGTTTAGGGATATATTCTGGCCGCAACCCTCCACCTCGAACAACTCGTCGTCTCCAAAGCAATCCTACATAGGGAAAAATCGCTTTCATGTGACTGCTTTTAGCTAGAGGCCCTATGTTAGTCGTCCATCACTTGGAGTTTGGAGGGATAGCGGCGGTTAATTACTGCTCAAGGCTCGTTCTAGACAAAAGCCACGAAGTTTCTTACGAGAAGACAACAATAGGAGAATGAACAAGGCTCGCAACCAGATGCCAGAAGACGCGCCCAAGCCTCCGCACACGTCCGCTACCGCCATCACCGCCGCCGTCACCGCCGCCTCAAATACGCATCCGCCGCCGTGCTCGGCCACGGTCGTTGATACATCGGACGACGCCAACAACTGCAAATAGAGACGCAGAAGAACTAGAAAGCGAGCTCGGCTGTCGAGAGATATGGGGCGGGCTGCACGGAACAGATTCATTCCAGTCGCGCAGAATACCAAGCCTCCATCGTTCCCAAGCTGTTATCGTAATCGTACCCATGTTCATGGTTAGGTTGTAGGTGCAGTTCGACCTGAACTTGCCAGAATTTTGCCAACAGGATGTCTCTCAAGCTCTGCGAATCCTTATATGACACAGAACTATCGGATGTGCCGTGGTCAAGTCGAATAGCCAGTCTATACGGCGGGGCACTGTTCCTCCTTACGAGTCGGAAACAAAATGACTGGGCGCGCCAATATTCTGACCAGCTAGTGTCTTCTTGTCCCGAGACGGAGCTGCTGTATGCTCCAAACATGCCGTCTGGAGGATCCCTGGCAGCTTGCGGTATAAGCAGTACGTCCGCATCTCGGAGTGATCGCATCTTCAGACTGTAATCTTCTGCCTCTTCCCGAGACACTTTGACTCCCATATATTCTCCGCCTTCCTTGACGTAAGGATGAATGAGACCATATCGGACATGCAGCTTGATGCCCAGATTCTTGGGCAAGGCTTTGCTAGAGCAAATAGCGTTCAGGGCCATGTCCAGAGCAAGGCCGCCGCCAAAGCTAGATCCAGACAGAAGTGTATGTGTCCAGTCTACCTCCAAATTGCGGTTTTCCTCTCGGATAATTGTCTCTGCCTGTTCGAATAGCCAAGACACGATATGCTCTTGATTCTCAAGGATGGCTCGGCCGTCGCTTTGGGGAAGGAGAGGATATTCCGGATCTACGAGGATGATCGTTCGCTTCTGAAATTGGTATTCCAACCTGGGTTTGTGCATCCAGGGGACGAAGTTCGGACTTCCCGTGAACTATTTGGTCAGCAGTGACTCGCAGCTCAAGGTAGCAGAATGAACTTACACCTCCTCCACCATGAAAATCCATCGCAAGGTTGACTTTTGTGGGCTCAGTGACGTCGCGGAGCGATTTGTGCATGCTGAGCCTAATATGGAGCGTTGTAGAGATGCATCGTTGTTCAGTCTTTGCTCTTTCTTTGACAGCTGCTGTACAATTTTGAGGCCATATCTCATGGTAGGGCACATGCTTGACGTAACATTGCTCAAGCATATCGTTAACATCCTTTCGTTCGGCAAAGATCTTGTCTCTGTAGTGGTCAAACTTTGTGGGGTTGGAGAGGTGATTGTCGAATAGACGTTGATGACTGATTGCTTTGTCAATCTGATTGGAAACTTCTCCTGAGGACGACATCTGTAGTCGAGATTGATCGAATTACTATCTTTTAGCAAGGGAAGGTGCGGAGTGATCCAGAGTTGCGCGCACAGTGCCGTCGTGAAAGATGAAGCCACACGCGAAGCCGTATAGCGGCGTTCTGTCGAGCCTGCATGGTTTGCAGCTTTGGGATACCCATGTCGCTGGCTGTGGTCCATGACCGCCTGAAAGGTGGCTGCAACACAGCGGCAGTCCGACCCACACGACCAACGCGAATCCTGCTAAGATTGGTTCCATCTTAAGTGACTGTAGATTTAGCTCCGCAGTCTGCACGTTGTTGACGGGTCGACTGCATGCATAGCTGCTTGATGCCATTCGCGGCAAGTTGTCGATCCCGGCTTTTTATGCTCCTGCCCGAGCGTTGCTCGCGATTCAATATTGTGGCGGCTAGGCTACATGAGATGTAATGCACGGCTCAGGTGTCCAGAGGGAGACGGGAAGGCGGTCGCTCGCGTAGAATTCTTTCATCAAGGACAGCTTCCTCTCTGGGCTTCGCCACCGCCGTTACCGACAGCGCATCGAAGAAAAAGGGACTCAGAGAAGGTAAAGTTTTCGAGGCAGGCAACGGTTGGGTTTGCACTGACTTTCTATCATGGGCTATGGCGCACACAAAACTCAACATTGAAGTTGAGCCAGCTAAGGTTTACGGGGACAAGTCACAAATCATAGCAGTCCAAGAGACCCATATTGCGCTTGATCAAGTGGTTCGAGAATCCGGGCAAAGCTTTCACTCAACTCAATCACCGTCCAACTAAATATAGCGATGTGGAGGCAAATTTCGCCACTGTCTTACATGCGCACCACACCTTTGTTCTCTTCACCTTCCGGTGGCGGCGCATCCGCAATGTGATATACTAGTGACGGCGGTCTCGGCTGTTTCTTTCCGTCATCCGCGAAGACAGTGACCCTACTGATAGTCTTCCTACCGAGGTGCCGCTTATGCGTGAACAGCAAATACGCGACACCCGCGCCGTTCGGACTCGAGAGAAGTGCTTTACCCTCATCCGTTTCCATGTCGAAGTCCACGCCTGGCCAAGTCTTCAATTCTTTACCGCATAGCTGGAAAGCACGATTGATCAGCCACTGTGCTTCTGTGTTCGCGACGGGTGAGCAGAAGACGTAGCGCAGGTTCTTCGCATTTTTGCCAGCAATCTCCGCCCACTGCAGCCATGTGATGTCACTCCAGCTCTGCAATTTGGGTAGCACGGTGATCGGCGGCTTTCGTTTTGAGCCCTGGTATCGCGCGCCGTAGGATCCCCAGGCGATGATGACGCCTTCGGTGGGGTTGAAGACGGTGGTGAAGTACGCAATCGTGGGAGTGTACTTTGTGCCGTCAACGGTGACTTCAACTTCGTGCTCGAGCTGCATGCACCGGTTGTTGCTGTGCTCTTGGATCGTGCGCGTGTCTAAACCGAGACCCGCTAGCGCCTTCTTGATGGGCAATGAGACGTCTAAGTCATAGAAGTTGTCCCATGGTGCTGCTTTGTAGCCCCATTTTTCGAGTTCGCCTTAGCGAAGGCGTCAGTCTTGAGCATGGATATGTCATTGAAGGTGTTTGGGAAGCTTACTGTGGTCTTGATATTCGGACTCTCCACTCTCTTTAGGAAGTTTAAACCAGTTTCCCGCCCGCCGCTCGTCACCAGCTATTGTATACAGTAACTCTCCGCCTTTGCAAACCGCTTTGTTCCAGTGCCCCTTGTCGGCGACGTGAAAGCCACGAGTCACTTTGTCCGCACGATCGCCTGGCTCATTAGGGTATGGTTTGCCTAGATATCGGCAATGTGTAGAACACGAACCAGGTCTATGCGTCTTGTGGTTCCCTAACACTGGCTGTCAGTTAAGAATAACAAGCGTAAAGAGCTCAAATACCATTGATACCTGGATTTGCGGGAGTCGAAAAAGGGATAGAGCAGTGATTGGTATTGTTCGCTTGTGGCTGGCTGTCTGTCATCTTTACAGGGAGGGAGAGGAGGAGGAAGAAGAAGAAGAAGAAGAGAAAGAAGACAGTACAGAGATCAACAGGGAGAGAGCAGCTTTTCACGCCGCGCTCAGACACCAACGTCGTTCTGGTGGCGAGGTCGCTTGCCCCAGCGTAGTACATGCAGTACACGGAGTCGTTCTCGATAAGCGCACACGGCGTGCCGTGTCACTCGTTCCGAAAAGCCGACGTAGGGTATGGGGGTAAAGCATCAGCGGCACTGCGTGCAGGTGATCTGCTCGCATACGACTGACGTTGGCAGAACACTGGCGATGGAGAATGTCATAATGATGGGAAAAGTTGATGGCATTAAGAAACTATTTACAAGTTTTGATGTTTGGCAATTATGCGCCTGAAAGCCAGGAGTGCTGCCACAAGTGTGTTCCTCGACTCAGTGGTACCAACGATGATTTCTGTCGTTACTAGAATACAGTTGCCCTACGTCTGTCAGCTTTGCATCTAATACACAAGGGAAGCATACCTTAAAGTTAAACGTTTGGCCTAACTCACATTTACTTTCAATAAAGTCCCCAAGAAAGCCAACGGTGGAGAGTTGATCTACGGAACTAGCAAGTTGCGAGTCGTCGTCATTTGTCGCAGTGCGAGGAGTCTCCAGTGCTTGGCCAGCTGATTTCCGTATTGATGGTAGGGTGTTCTCCAAGATCTGCCCATAATGCAATGCTCGTCTCTCATAAATGTCCCAGATCCGAGCTGTTTCTTTCGCCAATGGCGACGATGTCGAAGAAAGTCCTTCTGTATCCGGGTTGATCGAGGAGTCGTGTTGGGTGTTCTTGATGTAAAGATTGGGCTTCTCTTCTTGACTTAATTAGCTCTCTACCAAAAAGTTTTGGAGCGAGTAGTACCATCAATGGCTGTTCTTGGGCACTTGTAGGTGTTCGCGCGGTGAGGGTAGGAGCCCGAGAACGATTCTTCGCAGCTAGCGCAAGTGTGCAAGTGTGTGCTATAGTCGAGCTTGTTCGTCGGACTGTTCACAACACTGGGCTCAGTGTCGCCCGCACATTGCAAACTGAGGCGGTCGGGGCTATCGGGTCGTTTCTTGGGTGCGGTAGTCGGAAAGAGCGACGTGAACGATGGGAACCAACCGAAGCAGCATGCAAAGGACTTGTCCTCTTCAGCCTGAGCATGGTATTGACTTTCCCGAATCCATTGCTCAGAAGTCCAACTGTTCGAGTACCCTATCGTCGCAATACTGGGCGTGTCTTTTTCCTATGACACAGTTAGATCTGAGTGCAGCAAGTGTGAGCCTACATACTGCCGCCTTGCAGGTAGATGCAGAAGCTCGAGCCATTCCAGCGGGGAAGATGGATTAGAAAGAAGGCAATATTTCGGGTTCTTGCTGCAGGAAGGCAACCGGTGAAGGGCGGTAAGGCAATAACTGGAGGTCGTCTCAGCCTCGTGGAAAGCATGCATGATATATCCTGCACATCAGCTATCAGGTCATCATCGAACCCAATGCACACACTAATGGCCCAATAAAGAGGAACTCTCGGAATAGCTTCAGCTGCACCCTTGTACGTTAGCACGGGATTGAAACCTCAACGGTCTCCCTCGTAAGCGATCTTGTCTATGCAACTAATAGTTGACTTCAATGTCCCGAGCGTTATGCAGCAAGCATGACCAATTAATCGAAGCGCTTATCTCATTGCTGGAAGGCGAGGCGAGGCGCAGCGAAGATCCACGTTCTAGTCACTAAACCGAATCGCTGCGCCTGATCAGAATTCTGATCAGCCGTACGAATGTGGTTAGTGACATGGGAGCAGCTACCGTGAGAACTCCTTGGAAGACAGACATGCACCCTCATACATCCATGCGTCGGCAAGCCACGCCAAGCTTTCCGACGACAGGATTATGCATCTCACTGCATCAACACACACCAGGCTTCGCCAACGGTAGGGTGCAGGTGTGTATGCATCGACATCTGTGTTGCCGTGAGTTGCATAGAATAATGGAATGCCGAAATCATGGCTAACTATATAAGATGTTGCAAACACTTGATCTCATCATCAAGCACTGCACCGGCAGCCTCCTACAATTTCGAGCTTAGTGTTAACGAAACTTTCTATCTAAGCCACCTATACTACTCTTACTACTACTACTACGCTCGCTGCTACACCTACAACTTTCGCCTAGTAGCCTTACAATAGCTCTGCCAAAACATGTCTGCGATCCGCTCCCTTAGCGCGTCCATTTCAACGTCCTCCGCCTTACCGTTGCTCTTAAGCTCGTCCTTTTTTTTCTCTTCGTCACTAAGCTCGCCTCTGAAGTCCTTATCTACTAGGTAGTGCCTGTTAATGAAGTTGTGCAGCGCAACGAGGGCATACACAAGCTTCACTTAAGTCTTAATAGAGAACTTGTGCGACCTGTCGAACACTCTCCAGCGTCGCTTAAACACCCTAAAGATGCGTTCTACCACGTTCCTTAAGGACGAGTGCCGGTAGTTGAACAGCTCATACTTGTTACTCGGTGTCTTCGCTACTTGACTAATCTCTCGCAGATAATAACGCACGCCGCGGTACGAAGTAAGCAGTATATCCCTGTTGGCATACTTAGCATCTGCGAGAAAGTAGCGTCCTAGAGGAGCTCCAAACCCTCGTCGGATAGCGTCACGGATTACTCTCCCGTTATGGGCAGAGCCCTCCTACCTAGCCAGTACGTACTAGAAGTTCATCTCGAAGTCGACGACGGCGAGTACGTTTTGGGTAAGCTTGCTATAACGATTACGGAAGCGCCTTTGCTCACCAGCTAGCACATGCAAATGAAAATAAGAGCCGTTAAGTGCTCCTACACAGTCCTTGAACATAGGCCACTTTTTGGGATTGTCCTTTATGGCCTCTAGGATCTCTGTTGAAGCGCGGTGTACTACCTCTAGGTAGAGTCAGATTAGAGCGTTGAGGATCTCATGAAAGTGTCTGCAACTTTGTGAGCAATACACGCCTTTTTGCTCACTTTTTACTAGAGTCCGCAACAATCAATCCGGATTGTGAGATTGATCTTGTGAGATTGCCAGATTGAAGCTATAATCAAATCAAGAAGCTAGTCTTTAGATTAGTAGCTCAATCAATCAATCCGTGACATCTAGATTGCCAGATTGATGAGATTGTGCCGCTGCTGTAGGGGTGGAGGGGAAGGATAGATAAAGGATGGAGTTTCTTGTGATAGCGCGTCGTGACGCGTCGTGGCGCGTCCTGCCAAGTCGTAGGTATTACAATACCTATCTAGCGGAGCTCCTCTCACCCCTCCATCCTCTGCCCATATCTTTCGTTTTTAACAACGCGTTGCAATGCCTCCTCGATCTCAAAAGAAGCGCAGCAGCGCACCTACAGTTGCTGCTGAAGCTGCTAAACGACTGCGCCTATCGCAGCGATCGCTGTCGCCCCGAGAAGCCCTGGCTAGCCAGGCCACCAAGTCGCCGTCTGAGCTAGCGTGGGAAACGCAATTTTTGGAGTCGCAACCTAAAGCTGAGATCGCCGCGCCCACCGAGGGCAGCCACGCTGGCACTAGATCAATAGCAGACGACGCTGGCGCAGGCCGGTCAACGTGGGAGACTGACGGGGCCGATCACTTTGATGGGATTGACTGGGAGCGGCTGAAGCAATACATGAAGCCAGTTAAGGCGCCAACAGGCAAGAAGAGTTAGATATATCAGTATAGCTATCGCGTTGTTAAGCGGAGCAACCTAAAAAGCGTGTGGTTTGTATGCAGATACTGCCATTCTCACAAGGTCTTCGGTGGTGGCCTATACGATATAACGAGAGCGACGTTTGTAGCAGCAACTCACCTCCGGAAGGCTGCACGAGGCCATGGCCTGTCTAACGATCTCGACGCGAAAAGCAGCATCGCGTACGGGCAAGGTCAGCTATCGCTGCAGCAGGCAATCAACGGTAGCGTTGAACTATCCCAAGAAGCAGCCAACGTATTTGGCTACTTTAACGTACAACAGTTTTGACTCGCCTTTGTTCTCTAGCTCGTCGACAACAATATGCCAATGGAAATAATCGCGCGGCAATCGACGCGCGATATGATCAAGTTCGCCAACTCAAAGGCAGAAAGCGCGTTGTGGCAAAGCCCTCGCAGTGTCGCAACGTACGCGATAAGGCTGTTTAAGTTGCTAAAGCCGCAGATAGTCTTAGCCCTGTCTGCAGCTGTAAGCAAAATACACATAAGCTTTGACGGCTAGACGACTAAGAGCGGGAAGCGCGGCTTCTTTGGGATTGTTGCTTATTTTGCTACAGCAGCTGGTGCCGTACACGACTTGCCTATTAGCTTCTCGCAGCTCGCTGGCGCGCACACAGGCAAGATGAAAATACATTCAGCGCAACCTAGCTAACTTCTATAGGCGAGGCTATTGCTGCTGTTGTTATCTAGACGCTAAGAGAGTTTAAGGTTACACCTAATCGATTAGGCTACTTTGTCCTCAACAACGCGTTAAATAATGACACCGCAATTGCAGCAATTGCGCGCGATTACGGCGGCTTTGATCCTATACACCGTCGTCTCCGCTGCAGCCCTCATACGATTAATCTTATTAGACAAGCTCTGCTTTTCGGCGACGACAAGGACTCGTACAACAACGTTGCAAAGCAGCTTAGAACAGAAGAGCTGTACATGCGCGAGTGGCGCTGACATAGGCAATTAGGTACACTAATTGCAGTTATCAACTTCATCAGGACGCCGCAGCAGCATGAGCTTTTTCAGGCTTGCTAGCGCGACGCTAACAAAGCGCTGCTGGCCGATAATCAGATCCTACTCCTTACACCCGTACGCCCAGTCGTCACACGCTGGAACTCGTATCACGCTGCTATTGAGCGCGCGACAAAGCTCTACGGCGCCTTTGATCGATATATAGAGCACCACATTAAAAGTGTCGCTTTTAACGAAAAGCGCAGCGGCAGCGCCTGCAAGATTGTGCCGGCTTGGATGAAGCAAGGCGAGCTCGCTGCCAACGACTGGGCAACAATTACAGAGTACTAGAACTGCCTTAAGCCGCTTAAGATAGCAACGAAGAGGCTAGAGAGTTGCAGTAAAGTTGGCAGTTTTGGCGCAATCTACAAAGTGCTGCCAGTCTTCGAGTATATACTGCGTAACCTCGAAGAGCTTGCGCAGCCATAGATTGACGTTGACTTCAACGCGCATAACGAGGCGCTAGAAAGTAGATTTTGCAGCTACTTATAGGTTTTCCTTGCTAACGATTGCGCCTATAGATCACTTTCATATCAACCTCCGCGCTGCCTGGAACAAGGCTGACGCTTACTACAACAAGCTCGACGACTCCCTAGTCTATTACGCTGCTACGTGCCTCCACCCTCTCTACAAATACTACTGTAAAAACAGTTGAAGCGAGAAGCTAGAGTGGATCGAGGCCGCTAATAAGAGCTTCCAGCAGCTTTGGAAAAGCTATAAAAAGCTGCCAACGCCAGTGGCTATTCCAGCAGCTCGAGCTGCCCGAACAAGCGATATAGACAACGTAATCGAAGCCTATACACAGCGCAATCACACAGCAGCAGCCTCGCAAGGCGATGAGTATGACCGCTGGCTTGATCAAGAGCCGCCATGGCGTAGCCTTGACGACGGTAACGTTATCCAGTACTGAATTGCGATGCGCTCAAAATACCCGTGTTTAAGCCAGTTTGCAATCGATATACTGACTATTCCTGCCTCAAGCTGTGAGTGCGAGCGGCTCTTTAGTGAGCTTGGTAATCTACTTGAGCCAAAACGACGCGCGATCGGGAGTAAGTTACTTGCGGCTCTACAGCTTATACGGGCATGGACTCGGGCTGGCTACACTACTATAAAAGCAAATGAAACGCACAGCGGCGACGGTGACAGCAGCGGCAGCAGCAGCGAGAGCTTTACAGACGAATTACTGGCGCGAGAGTACGATATATACAACTGGACAGACTCGTTAGAGATCGTAACTCTAGGGGAGTAGCTACGATACCAAAATCTAAAATTTCTGACAATCAAGTCAAGTCAAGACAATCTCAACTGCCTCACGACACCTCAATCTGCAATCAAGACAATCCGTAGGGCTGCTCTCGCCTAATCAAGTCAAGAAATCAGTCTCAGATTGTCTTGACTTGATTGTTGCGGAGTCTGCTTTTTACATGGCTTACTTGGATATAGTATCCAGCGATCGGCCGCAACAGTACCGAGTATTCCGCCAAGAAGCTCTATTGCCACATATATATGTGAAAGTGAGGAGCTTCTCTTCCACTGAAGCGTTCCCTCCGCGTACACCATCCTCCCTTAGCCATCCCACGAGCGCTTCGAATACCTCAGGACGCAGTCGAGTCTCCGCCAAGAGCTGAGCGTCGTCGCTCAAACAAGAAGCCACCCAAGCGCTGCCACGATCGCGATCGGATTCGAACTGACGTACGCCGGAGGGCTCGGTATACCCATCTGTGTGAGCGGTGATCGCTGCTGCAGCAGCAGCAACTATACTAGTGAGAGCGACAGCAACAGGGCGTTCAAGCTTCATGATCACGTGTCAGAGATGGGAGCTCCGGCGTCACGACCGACCCCTTGGGGGTCAGTCGTGGGAACGGAGCTTTCAGATCGCTCAAAACGGAAGATTGTGGGTCAAAATCCTCTAAACAGGGGTTTAAATTTTGGTGGCTGAGCTAACAAAACGAGACCTCCAGATCGCCCTGGCAAACCTCCGTATTACCGAACACGCCACCGTTTCAATCGCCGTTCCCAAAACGGTGCCTAATCCGGCCGAAAAGGAGGCTCCAGATCCTGCACCGAACAGGCCCTTAGTTCCCACACAACACTCGGTACAATCTACGCTCCCAGAGCAACCACGCTCTTTTCTGAGGTCTGGCAAGGTCACGTAATCTATAAAGAAATTGTTTTGCCGGATCACTAGTCACTGTGACAATGCGTGCGTCTGCTTTGTGATATCCCTAACCAACTGCTGTGTTGCCGGGGTCTATTGCTGTGAGAACTTGACATCCTAGCGCAAATGTAATGACGCTGATTTGTATCTGGGGTCGAGGGCCCTGATGTACGAACGAATTGGGCCGCATCCACAGTGGTAGCCGCGCGTGGCTGGGTGGTGGGGCGGCGTGTGACGCTAGCTGCTTTACGAAGAAGCTCGTAATTGGTGACGCACCGGCCTTGGTGGTCAATGCACACTGATTGGTGCAACGCCAAATACCATCTTCTTCGTATGTCGGCAGGAAAAAGCGCGACGGAGCGAAGGTCGTCAACTCAACAATGAAACCAACCTCCACCGATCTCCCACCCCAAATTTGAGTCTCATAGCGACACAGCCTCTGCGCCAACCCCAAGAAGCTCTCCTAGTCCCTCTGTGCATTTGCTTGCTGGCGCGTAAGTGATGTGTCCTTGGAAAAAATCGCATCTTCTCTGACCCTGTGCGCAGGAGCGGCGGTATTGTTACCGCCGTTTTGACAAGCCCTCTCGATGTGCTCAGGACGCGACTGCAGTCGGACCTCTATCGCAGTACACGAACCCCCGCGCGCCTCGTCACTCGCCCTGCCCAACATCTCCACGAGACGGCCCTAATTATACGAGCAATCCACAGCTTAGAGGGTTGGCGCGGTTTCTTCCGCGGTCTCGCACCGAGTATCGCGGGCGTAGTGCCTGCGACCGCAATCAAGTTCTACACGTATGGCAGTTGCAAGTCTTTTGGCACCACGCTTGGTTACGGAGACGATGCCGCGCTTCTCCATGCACAAGCCGCTGTCGCCGCTGGGATAGCCACCGCAACTGCTACAAACCCTATCTGGCTTATCAAAACACGTCTTCAGCTTGATAAAAATACTCAGCAGTACCGGAACACTATCGACTGCGTTCGGAAAGTGGTGGCACAAGAAGGGATCAAAGGGCTTTACAGAGGCCTGAGCGCAAGCTACTTGGGGACTGTCGAGACAGCTCTTCACTTGGTCCTCTATGAACAGTTGAAGATATTGTATCGCAAGTCGCTGAACGATACGGGCGGGCTGAACGAAGAGCTGTCGCATTGGATCAGCACCAGTGGAGCATCAGGATCTGCTAAGTGCGCGACGGTCCTGTTGACATACCCTCATGAAGTAGTTTCTCTGCCACTCTCTGTCGACTGCTGCTGATTATGGACAGGTTATCAGGACTCGCTTACGTCAAGCTCCTACTGAAACTCATTCGCCGCCACGATATACTGGCCTTTGGCAATGCTTTCGTTCCGTCGGCCAATCAGGAGGCCTAGCAGGACCGTGGCCTAATACCTCATATGGCTCGATCTATACCATCAGCAGTCATCACTCTCGGAGTGTATGAGTTTGCATTGAGGATCATGGGGCCTTAGTAGCTCACAAGACGGTACCTTCTCCCCCTCTTCATGTACTCTATTGTAGTTTACAAATACTACATCACGAACACCACAAGCTCATGATAACTTGCTCAACAGTGCTTTGCTACAAGGAAAGAAAGCAGCTTGTGGTTATTGATTTTGAACGAGCGCAAGTTCACCAGCCGCGTTGCATTCTTTGGTGACACCCCTGCCAATTGAGAAGTGCGCATGTGCGGAAGCTTGAACTACTGGTAGGGCTGTCTTAGGTGAAGTCCTTGAGCAGGGCGTCCCCTGGCCGGCCTTGCTGCTGAACGACATCCTTCAATGCCCGCGCCAGGTCCTCTGCGTCCAATGGCAAAATAAGAGGGTATTGAGCTCAAGTTGTGGGACAAGGCATGGTCTCCAGACTCCATCTTCAGTCCAAGCAGCAGCGGCAAGGAGTGTGGACGGAGGAGCGAAGTAACAGCTAAGTGGCACGCACAAAGCGTGCATGAGAGTACCGAGGCGCCCGGCGTGACTATCCACCCGGCGTGACCATCCACCCGAACACCAAAATCGACACCACAACATGAAGCTATTGAGCCACGCGCGATAGCTATAATCGCGATATTTTCTAGGGCTTAGTTTTACAGGCCTCAATTAATATATATAGCTATCTATATTTTGCTGGGAGCTTGATAGCTCGGCCGTGTCGTGATTGAGATGGTGGTGGGCCTGCTGCAGCACCTGAGGCTTCACTACCACCCTGAGGCTGCGCAGCTACTCTCTTTTTTAAGCCTGCCTTCGTAGCTACCTTAAGGCGTCTCCTCTGAGCTCTTTGGGCAGTTTTTTGAGCTTGTTGGAGTCGTTGTTGAGTCCTACGAGCTGCCTGTCGTGAGGCTCGATCAGCAGCCTCACGAGCCTTCTCCTCCTGCCTCATCAATTGCGCTGCTGTTCTCGCTGCACGCCTTGCCTCAACAGCCTTGAGCTTCTCCTGCCTCTGCTCCTCACGTACGCGAGATATCTCTGCTTTTTGGAGTTGTTGTTGCTCCGCCTCAGCCTCCTGCTGCCGCAGGCGATCACGTGCCCTATCCACCTTGCTTGGAGTCCAGAATACAGCCCCACCGTGATACTCCTCAGCTGCCTCTAGAGGCAGAGCCTTGCCTCGCTTCCTACGCTGCCTCTCATTGATGAGAGCCTCCTTGAGTCTCACATTCTCATGCTCAGCTAGTACTGATCTAATCGAGAGTCGGTGGATCGTTTGGTTGAGCTTTGAAATCTTTTTCTGGTCTCTATCAGCTACAGCGTGATCGACCAGCCGTCTGATCTTCCTCCAATCTGATGCGCTTAGGGCTGAGGAGTCGCTATCGCTTGAATAGCCTAATAGAGCTAGCTAATTGAATCGTTTGAGTATCACCTCTGGCTCGAAAGGTAAGAGGCTAGTTGCCTTAAAAGCCTTGAGTATAGTATCCTTCTTGAACGAGGCCTCCCAGGCAGCCATAAACATAGGATAGAAGTCTCGTTTGCTTATAGATGTAAGCCCTTGGCACCTCTCCATAAACGCAGCTACTTGGTTTAAGTAGGCTGATGAGAATGGCTTAAACATGACGACGTCAAGCGGCTAGAGAGTGTAAGTTGAATGAGGGGGGTATACTGCAAAGAGGATTCTATTCCGATCGCAGTACTCGATGAAATCCATCGTGAGGTGAGATCCATGGCCGTCTAGGACAAGTAATCGATAGCTCCGCCCTGCCTTCTCTTTCGTAGATCGATCAAACACTTGTTTGAGCTAAGCTAGTCCTATATCGTTGTTCGTCTAGCTAGAAGGTAAAGAGGATATATATACTTGGTCCTTAGGCCTTAGGGCTTGTAGCTAGGTGTCCTGTATCGAGCCTAAGTTTGATTGATATATTAGCGCAGGCGCAAAGGCTGTTCCATCAGCGCATATGCAGGCCAGCAGCGTTATCCACTCCCGATTGCCATTCTAGATGTGAGCCTTGATCTTCCCCTCCTTATATAGCTTCTTGCTGAACACCCGCTTTGAGCGAGTAAGTATTCCCAGCATGCAGCTTTTCTCATCCATGTTGTACATATTGCAAGGCTCTATATCGTATTGGCTGATCTTACTGCGTAGAAGCTCGAAGTAGAGGGTATACTTCAACCGAGAATCAGCCTGGTGCCGTGAGCGATCGATGCCGGTGGCCCAGCGTGAGATTAGATCAACCTGGTGTCGCTTGATATATCGATCAACCCAGCCTTTTCCAACCTCTTTTTTCGCGATATCCGAGGCAAAGCGTCGTATCATAGGCCGTGTAGGAGGTAGGCCTTGCCTTGTAAGGCGCTCTATATAGCGTAGGAGCTCCAGCTCCTGCTGGGGGTGGAGCGCTTGCTGGTTTTGAGCCTTGGTGCTGCATGAGGTTGAGACGCTTCGGTGTCTTCGGCTGAGCGCTGCGTGGCTGCAGCCATAGATGGCTGCTATTTTCCTATATGAAAAAGGTTCTCCTGGCTCGCGCGATTCAATCGCTTCAATCGCATCCTCAATTGCTCCCATATTGGTGGAGTTGTGTCGTGTTGAAGTTATGTAGTTGTCAGGGTTCGGTGTTCGGCTGGATGGTCACGCCGGGTGGATGGTCACGCCGGGCGCCTCGGTAGGAGTTGACTTTGGGTGGAGCCTCTGGTGCAGCTTCTAGGGGCTCCGCAACAGCTGCAGAGCCGCCACCGCGTCTCTGTCGCTTGGGCTTCGGTAGAGGAGGACCTGAAGCTTTGCGCTTGCCCTTCTAGGTAGTTTGAGGTGCTCTCTTGGTGTTTTGGGCTGCGATCTGAGCAGCGCGCGCGGCTTCTTTCTCAGCCTGCCCCCTGGCACGCACTACCTTGGCCTCCTCTCTCGCTACACGCCTCTCCTCTGCCTGCTGCTCTTAGAGTAGCTTGGCAGCAGCTAGGAGCTCCTTCCTGTTCGCCTTTGCAAGCTGCTCCTCATGCTCTTCTTGTTGTTTCACTGCCTCCCGTGCACGTGCCTCTCTAATCTTCCGCGGAGACTAGAAGACAGCACCACCATGGTACTCCTTGCGCTGCTGTAGGTCGAGAAGCTTGCCGCGCTTCTTTTGCTTTTTCTTGATAGTAAGCGCCTCTCTCAGCCCATCGTTCTCATAGTGTAGTAGCTCGTTTTGCACTTAGAGTTGGTGGAGCGTTTGAGAGAGCAACTTTGCTTCTCCTGTAGCGTTATCCTTTACTGCAAAGCGTAGGAAACGCTCTATCTTACGCCAGTTACTATCTTTAAGTGCTAAAGACCGTAATTCACTGTTTTCCTGCTCCCTATTCTCTTCTTTTTGGAACCGATCGAGTATAACCTCTGGCTCTATAGGCCATATACCAGTAGCTTCAAAGGACTTGAGAATAATCTCTGTCGTGAGAGAGGACTCCTACGCTCTCTAGAATAGTAGAAAGAAGTTTCTCTTCTTGACTGCGAGGAGCCTTTGTGTCCTTTAGAGGTAATTGGTAAGCTCCTTAGAGTAGGCGCTAGAGAGAGGTTTAAAGTAAACAACGTTAAGTAGCTAAAGCGTATGAGTACTGTGAAGCGGAAATACAGCGAGAAGTATACGATGGGAGTTGCAGTAGTTGATAAAATCCTGTGTAAAGTGACTGCCATGGCTATCAAGTATAAAAAGACGCTAGTCTTTTCTTTTGCGCGCTTTCTCTTTCGTGCAGCGGTTAAAAACCTGCTTAAGCTATGCTAATTCAACGTCATTGTTCGTCCAGCTAGACGGGGATAAGGTGATAAAGACGTTGTGCTTTTCTGCTTCGACGTTGGCTACCTAGCTTGACTGCAGTGACCTTGATGACGCTTAGAAGATAAGACCAAGCGGCAGAGCGCTCCCATCGGCGCAAACAGCTGCTAGAAGAGTTATCTACTTACGAGAGCTATCTTAGAGTAATGCTTGCACCTCTTTCTTCTCCTATTGCCGTCGAGTAAACACTCGTTTTGAGCGACCTGTTACACCAATCATAAAGCCCTTCTCATTTATATTGTAGCAGTGACGCGGCTGTACGTTGTACTGCTTTATTTTAGCATGCAGCAAGTCAAAATACAGCGCGTACTTGACGTTTGAATTAGCGTTGTAGCGGAGAGAGTCTATCCCAGAGGACTATTTAGAGACGAGATGATTGCCTTGTCGGTAGAGAAAGCGCGTTACCCAAGCGTCGCTCACGGGCTCTGTAGCTATCTAGGATGCGAAATTTTGTATTATCTCTCTCGTAGGAGGCAGCCTTCTTTTTGTAAAGTCTTCAATATAGTTCACGAGTTCTATTTCTTGTTGTAGGCTAAGCTTTTGTTGGTTGATTCTCTAGGCTTCCTGCGTACTCTGACGGCCTCGGTGTCTTCAGGACAGTGTAGTTCTGTTTACGTTGAACTTATTAGCTATTTCTTGGTACGTGAATTTTTCTTCTGGCTCGAGCGATTTGATCGCTGCAAGCGCGGCCTCCATAGCTGTTGTGGTGGTTGAGATGCGACGCGTCAAAGTTGGTGGCTTGTCTGGTGTTTTGGTGTTCCCCGGGCGCCGCGCGACTCCGGGCGCCGCGCGCACGGGCACGGTACCGGCTCTGTTTATGCACCTGTTGATCGACTTCTATGTCCCGAGCGCAGCATACTCGATGAGTGGTCGGGAAGTAATGGCCCAGCTTGTAACTGTCATTCAGCAGGTATGATAAATGGAAAGCGCTCACTTTGTTGGTCCATGCATGGCGCTTCTTGTGTTGGATGTGCAAGCCTGTCCGAGGTGCGGGGACAACCCACGCTAACCAATTAGTGCGGCTAATTCTAATTCTAATTAGCCGCGCCAATTTGGTTAGCGACATGTGGGCAGTTAACATGAGACCTCCTTGGAAAACCGACACATCAACAATGTCGTGTCTATGTCGCAAGCTCGAAGCAGGCCAATACGATGGGATAACGGAATCTGAGGTAAACATATCAATCCAAAATTCAAGTGCGAGCTGATTTATAAGAGTAACTGCCTTCGCAAAGCCTTGCGCATCGCGCCTCAGTTATTCCGAAGTCAACATAACCTGTGCAACACACTCTAGATGTCATACTCGAGAGGCACTCTGGCCAACAAAGAGTGGTAGTCTAAACTTTACACCTTTCTCACATATGACGCAGCAGAGACTGGCGATAGTAGCGTTAGGCTTTTTCCCTGCTGCCCGGCCGTCCGAGCCGCCCGGCCGTTCGAGCCACCCTGAACACCAAAACAGCAGCTTAACTTGAGGCTGTAGAGCCACGAACAATAGCTATTATCGCGATATATTCTAGAGTTGAGTTCTATAGGTATTAATTGATATATATAGCTATCTATATTTAGCTGGGAGCTTGATTGCTCGGCCGTGTCGTGATTGAGATGGTGGTGGGCCTGCTGCAGCACCTGAGGCTTCACTACCACCCTGAGGCTGCGCAGCTGCTCTCTTTTTTGAGCCTGCCTTAGTAGCTGCCTTGAGGTCTCTCCTCTTGCCTCTTTGGGCAGTTTTTTGAGCTTGCTGGAGTCGTTGTTGAGTCCTACGAGCTGCCTGTCGTGAGGCTCGATCAGCAGCCTTACGAGCCTTCTCCTCCTGCCTTATTATTTGAGCTGCTGCCCTTGCTGCACGCTTCTGTTGAGCTGCCTGAAGCTTCTTCTGCTTCTTCACTTCACGTACGCGAGCTGCCTCAGCTCTCTGGTGTTGTAGTTGCTCTTCTTCAAGCCCTTGTTGAACCTGGCGATCACGTGCCTCCTTCACCTTCCTTGGGGACCAGAATTTAGCTCCACCGTGATACTCCTCCTCTGCCTCTAGAGGCAGAGCCTTGCCTCGCTTTCTACGCTGCCTCTCATTAATAAGAGCTTGCATAAGGCTTTGAGCCTCGTTTGTAAGAAGGCTTTTCTGAACTAAAATAGAATGAAAGGCTCGGCTGAGCTTTTGAGCTCGTGGATCACTCCTATTGTGCACTACCTGGCGTAGAAAGCGCTCAGTTTTCCGCCAGTTAGAGGCGCTCAAGGCTGAGGAGTCGCTATCACTTGATTAGCCTAATTGAGCTGGCTGATTGAATCGTTTGAGTATCACCTCTGGGTTAAGAGGTGAGAGGCCAGTTGCCTCAAAAGCTTTGAGTATAGTTTCTTTCTTGAACGAGGCCTCCTAGGCAGCTATAAACATAGGATAGAAGTCTCTCTTACTCATAGAAGTAAGCCCTTGGCACCTCTCCATGAAAGCAGCTACCTAGTTTAAGTAGGCTGTTGAGAATGGCTTAAACATGACGACGTCAAGCGGCTGGAGGGTGTGAGTTGAATAAGGAGGGTATACTGCAAGGAGGATTCTATTCCGATCGCAGTACTCGATAAAATCCATCGTGAGATGAGATCCATGGCCATCAAGGATTAGTAATCGATAGCTCCGCCCTGCCTTCTCCTTCGTAGATCGATCAAATACTTGTTTGAGCCAGGATAGTCCTATATCGTTGTTTGTCCAGCCAGAAGGTGAGGAGGATATATATACTCGATCCTCGGGCCTCAGAGCCTGCAGCCAGGTGTCCTGTATCGAGCCTGAGGCTGATTGATATATCAGCGCAGGCGCGAGGGCTGATCCATCAGCGCATATGCAGGCCAGCAGCGTTATCCACTCCCGATTGCCATCCTGGATGTGAGCCTTGATCTTCCCCTCCTCATATAGCCTCCTGCTGAACACCCGCTTTGAGCGAGTGAGTATTCCTAGCATGCAGCCCTTCTCATCCATATTGTACATATTACGAGGCTCGATATCGTATTGGCTGAGCTTGCTGCGCAGAAGCTCGAAGTAGAGACTATACTTTGATAGAGAGTCAGCCTGGTGGCGCGAGCGATCGATGCCGGTGGTCCAGCGTGAGATAAGATGGACGTCGTGGCGCTGGATATATCGATCAACCCAGCCTTTTCCAAGCTCTTTTTTCGCGATCTCCGAAGCAAAACGTCGTATCATAGGCCGTGAGGGAGGCAGGCCTTGCCTTGTAAGGCGCTCAATATAGCGTAAGAGCTCCTGCTCTTGCTGGGGGTGGAGCGCTTGCTGGTTTTCTGCCATAGTACTGCGTGAGCCTGCAATGCCTTGATGCCTCCGCGCGAGCGTTGTACGGTTACAGTGATACTCTGCTGCAACTTGACGATAGCTGAACTGTTCTCCTGGTTCTAGCGATTCGATCGCTGCAATCGCTGCCTCAATTGAGCTCATATTGATAGATTTATCGCGTGTTGAAGTCTGGTTGTTGTTTTGGTGGGGTGGCTCGAACGGCCGGGCGGCTCGGACGGCCGGGCAGCAGGGTTGTCATCTTGCAACGGCTCAATAGCACGACGCAACGCATCTAGAAGCGTACGTTATGCGTAGCCTTAGCAGACTTGCACCCCAAAGGTACACCTCTAGACACTCTAGTGTCACGCGTTCACTCATATCCTAGAATTGTCAATGTCAGCAGCGAAAAAGATGTAAGAGCAAGTTTAGCTAATCTCATCTACACTAGCCGCAAGTGGAGGAACATAATTCAGCTTTGCGCAACTATACATAGCTCCAGCAAAGAGTCAGACTACTCTAGCGCTATCTAGCTACTCGACAAAGGATCCTAGTAAGTGAACTAGATTAGCTTCTTGCAATTAACTAATTATTAGCTAAAAGAAAGCAGATAACTAGACTTGTACTGTCGCATTGAAAGGACTTGGTAATAGCTTTTTTAGCGACTGTAAACAATAGGCTCCGGCTGCCAATTCTGTATTAAGTTATCTAAAAAGAGGCAAGCAACCAAATTCCATTATGCTTAACCTACTAAGAATTATCAAACGACATTTTTCGTCCATGGGGCAATGATCTGAACAAAGCTGTACAGTTCGAAAGCCATAATTCTACTCCCACCAAAAAGAGACGGAAACCAAATTCTTAGGCGGAAGGTGCAATAAGACAGAATTACTACGGCGTGCTACAGAGCACTCTCACTAGTGTGCCTTACGGCTAGAAGAAACAGAAACTGGAAAAGAGTAAAACAGATCGCGGTGAGTCCTTTGGGTTCTGGTTCAATTACTTTACAGAGCCTTGGAAAGTACTAGTAGCTAACATAGTAGTAGCAACAAAAAACCAACGAGAAATCACAACCGACACCGAAGTAGCTATCCAATTGACCGTTGACGGCCTCGGGAATAGCTGTGAGTTGGTCGATGTTATGGATGACAATTCAGCAGCAAACGTTCTTCAATCGCTTCAACAAGGCATTCCCTCGCGCGTGATTACAACGGCGACGACAGCACATAGCGCGCATTAAGAAGGTGCTTCCACATGCCTACTCTTAGTAGTGTTACAGTACCAAAAGCCAGCTAGACTTCGTGCGATGGCAACTTGAGGCCAGAATACCGAGTAAGGCATTCAGCAGGCGCTCCTAGCTACCAAGCAGTTACGGCTAGTACACAGTCGTCTTAGCGGACCGACAACTACAATTCCCATGCTCCATCGTTAAGAGTAGAATAAGAAAGTAGATCTCTTAAAACAACTTTATTTATCTTGCTAATCAGACATTGAAGCGTTATCTAGTGGCATCAATTTTGAACATCAACCGCAACCAGATATCATGCAAGAAGATAAAGAGAATAACTCAATTATTACCTCAACAGATGCGCGATCTACTTATGAAGATTACATACCGCTATTATCTGACATACCTCTATCTATCTTTGTCGCAGACTTACGCATAGAGGAGCAACGTTTAGAAAACATCGGTTTGTTCTCCAATTACCAGTATCGTTAATCGTCTACTGGCTCAATCAACAATCTGTGCATAAGAAATGGAGTACTCAAGGGCTCCGGCAGGTACATAACACCCCCGAATACCACAATGACTGCACCATGCTGCAATTTGGTCTTATCGTCTTCTCCAGTCCGCTTGCGGTGCAGCCGTAGCTTCGCGTTGGCGATAGAGTAATGGAGGGGTTGGATTATGTTGATCTCGTTTTCGGTAGTCTCCAGCCAGCTTGGTGGTTGCTGACATACTGTCTGCGCACGAAGAACTGTGGGCGGAAGTTCGTATTCTCCAGGCCCTGCTTTCCTAATCTTCGCTTTCGCAACGTCTCTTACTAGACGCTGGACTTCACGCACCTTGTACACAGATCAGCGAATATTCCTAATAATAACTACCATCTACCATACTATGGTCTTGTTGAGCTCCGTTCTGAACGTGGCTGTAACTTCTCCAGGGATGTGCGACAGTGCTATGCTTGCTGCTGTGTGGTTCTCCAGCTGCACGTCTTTCCATTGATCGTTGGGCAGGAAAGCGACTGTTTCGGAGATCTTGCGGGCTTCCTGTGCAAGACCTGTAATTACGATCCCGCAAAGCATTATGACCAAGTCAATGTTGGGTTGTTGGAGGTCGAAATAACGAAGAGGCTGGAAAGGGCAGGCATCGAGCTTTTATTGTCATCAAGATAGCACGTGAGGTATTCAAAATCATTAATAGACGTGGCGGTGCATGCGGGGTACTACGCTATCCAACTTTTCCGGAAGAACAATGTTCCCTCGTTTGCCTGCCATTGGCCAGAACGCTGAAGACAAACAACCACGCCTCAATGCGTCCCATTAGGTTTTCTATCCGCTTGGGTGTAATTGGCGAACACTTGAAGCTCTTGCTTGCTTCCAGAAGTGTTCTCGACTCGCAAAGAACCCACAGGAATTGCCGTTGGCGCTTGCGACGCTCGTCCGGCTTCGTTCATCGTCCCCCCTTGAGGTTGGCGACTGCCGCCATTCGCACCGCTACCATCTGTCTGACGGGTCGAAAGAGTGCTTGAGGCGTTGGAAGAATTGGATTGGTTGCTCGTCATGACGATATTGAAGATGCTGAAGACAGCGGACTGGCATGCAATGTCATGATAGGGCAAAAAGAAGAGCTATTTTCGTCAGCTGAGGAGTGATTGTGGTGTGGTTATTTTGCTCTGGGATATGGTGGCTATTCCTGAGCACTTGTATATGGTGGTGCGGGCAGGAGCCGAGCTTGCACTGATGATCCAGACGGGGCAGAGGGAAGGAGTTGAAGAAGACGAATTGCGGGATGAAGCGCCGAGGGGAATGGGAACGGGAGTAGTCCGAGGAAATTGTACTCACTATGTTCCATGCACTGAGGAAAGACGGTAATGGACAAGATACGATGGGGCTGGGAATGATGAGGTAGACGACTTTAGCATGAACTTGGAATGATGAAGTGGTGAGACAGTGTGCAATCCTTTATACTTCCTCTCCCATCATGCGCACCTCTACCCACCTTTCGTTGAAATGAGCCTGTTCTCAGCGTCAACGATGCATAGACTGTATTCTGCAGGAGCAGCAAGCATGTTCTATGCCATCGATTGTATCGAACTGAATTCCGGGAAGGCCGCGCGAGGCCGCAGGAAAGGTTGGTACTCTGTGTCAACAAGATTGCTAATTTTACAATGAAAGCGTGTCTGATTTCCGATTGGAGGTCAAAGAGTGCATGTTTTGCTTGCGAGTGTTGCAAGAGGAAGAGAATTTGTGACATTTTTGGCAGCTATTAGATTTATGCAGGTCTGCTAGATCTTGGCCAGCCTGCGAATACACATAATATGTTGAATTTGCTGAACACTAGTAATCATAGGTCTTCCTAAGGGAGGTATTCGATGTCGGGATTCACGAGCACCTTCTACATGGCGTATCTGGTAGGACGTATCGGTGCTGTCGAAGATGCTGACACATCGCGGTTAGAATCTTGCAGATGCCATATTCTTGTGCACGGCGATGTTCTTGGCCCTTGTAAAGTCAACGGCAGTAGTGAGGTCGGTATCGAGGATAATGGGCATAGCATCTTTTTCAGCAAAGGGGGCGTCTCTAACAGGGCAAAGGTCAGCACGAAGAGAGATATGGTGGAGGACAAATTAAGGCTATGACCGCGGAAAGTTTGCGAGAGAAAAAGTTAGAATATCATGGCATTGCATCAATGAGCGATAATGGCCACGCTAGGCAGCAGCGTAACGCTTAGAGGATCGAGGGACCTAGTCACTGACGATTCCAGACACCTGTGCTGATGGGTAAACGCTAGGCCAAATTTGTCAGGCGGTAACCGTAGGCTCTTTTGGGGTTAGCCGGGCGTGGAATGGCTGAGGTATAGGTTCTGCAGACCTGCACAAAACAAGCTCCTGCCCAGTTTCTTGATATTCGAACCTTCACGAGATGCGAACCTTGGCGCAGCACTGTTTCCTGCCTGCGTTGTCCTCCAAGATAAAGTTCTTTGTAGTCGGGCGACTGATCCATATTGCAACAACAGTTGCAAGCCGTGATGACGAGGCTTTGTTGACAGCGGATATCTAGCGGACCCGTGTTAGCGTCGCGGATCCACTCTGGGGCCGATGTCAGATTCCTCGAAGTGCTGGGATTCGATTCGTTAGGGAGTGCTACGCTAGCCTTTTGTGGAGAAATAACGCAGCCATATGACAGAAGCTCTGCAGACCTGCATAAACTCGTCAACTGCATATCTTCTAAATTGCAAACAGGGTTGCCTAGTCATGCCCGTGGCATATATTTAGCTGCTCCTGCCCACTAGTCATCTGTTCTCCGCAATCCTCAAAATGTCAGTAGCGGTGTTGCTTTCGCAGCTGAGGGGTCTACTTGTCAAGCTTGAACAGTTGCAACCGAGATTCCGAAAAGTCTATCCAAACGATGCTCAGTGGGACATCTTAACCGACCTAGGCTTAGGCATCTCGCACGCGGCGAAGAACGTTGAGGATGAAGTTCAGACGCTTAAGGAGTCGCGATCAGAGCGAGCATGGGAAGAAAGCAAGGAACTCCGGTCGAACGCACAGTCATCGAGGGGCGACCTTTTCGCTAAGGGTCGACTCAAGAACTCACACATCTTCAGGAGGAACATCATCACAATATTTGGGGGCCCAAAGGATTCGAAATTTGATTCCGACGATATGAAGACCAGGAAGGAATCTACGCGCGAGAGATGCGAGTTTATCCGAGGCTTAAGTGCTGACGGGGTAATTTCATGGGCAATTGCGTACCCTCCGACTCTTTGGGCTGCCGGTTCGATGGCTTCCGATGTTTTCACCTGCCTCCTTGACGATATTGAGCCAGAGTTGGTGCAAACTTGGCCACCCACGGTACGGGAGACGTTGCATCTACTCAAGGCTGACGAAGGATCTTTGAAAAGCTCTCTTGTATACGACGAATTTCTTCAAGGTCTGGTGCCTGGGCTATTGCAAATAGTGTAAACTAACCAAAGCCAGCCGTCGACGATCTCACACGGAACCCAGAGGACAGCCGAAAGCGTAGGCGCATTGGAATCGAAAACGGGGATAATGTTCCAGCTTCGACACTATCGGCTCCACAACAAATGGAGGCAAAAGTAGCAAACCGACGCAAGTGAACGGATTCTAATACTTGAGAAGGTGCTCCTACTAATGCGTAATAGAAATTCAATACATGTTCTCGAAAGGGCTCCGACACCTCATTACTGATTTGAACACCCCGCTATACGATGCAATGCGGACTAGCAAGCAATGGGAAATGGAAGAGAGACTCGGAGAGGAAACAACTGAATGTATGTCCACACTAGTCCCTAGAGACGAGAACGAAGATATTTCCATCACACTCTGGGTGGGCCGAAGGGAAGGGCTCCGGCAGATCAACGAGTTCAAGCAACAGCGGACTTGGTCAGCTTTACCCAACCATTTATTACCTCGACCTCAAACAATGGGGGAACATTGTGCTCCCTAATCGTAGCAACGTTCTCGTATACCCAGTGCGGTGCAGCACCCGCTTTTGCTTTGGGGTCGGAAATCCTGATCAGTTCACCCTTGCACTCAATTTTCCTAGCATAGTCCACGCCTTCAAGTATGCTAGCCGCGACATACTCCAGATTCTGCTGCTCAGCCATGTGAAACTGTTTTTGCTGAGCCCACGTGTGGAGGTGTCGGTGCCGTAGGTAGGAGAGGTATATGCGATCTGATGGATCGAGCCACCAATAAGAATAGCTCTCTACCCACTTTCCACCAGGTCAAAAAGGGAGCTTTGATATGGTTTTCAAGTTCGACAACGCTCCGTATCGCTGGTGGGAGGCTCGTGAGGCTCGAATGGGGCGGCGGTCGAATGGCGGGGGGCGCGATTTTGGGGGACTCGAGCAACAGCGGCAGCGAAAGGGAAGCTACGAATCGCGCGATGGCATGTCAGTTGAGTCATAGCTATGGATAAAATACTTCGGCCGGAATTTACCTCGGAAGACTGGTGATACTACTTGTGGGTAGCTTTGCGGATGGAGCAAGCAAGGAGCGAGCAAGGAGCGGGAGTGCGGAGACTTTAAAACGCTGAGCAGCCTTGAGTACAAGCGCTCAACCGAAAGGACTCGGTGGTGTTGAGAAGTCCGCATGATGTTGGTGCCCGACGACGATATCGTATGGAAAAAACGTTAGGCGGCTTGGTTGCCTGCCCCACCATCGCTTCGTCACGTGCGCGCAATCACTTTTAATTAAGTAATTGAATGATAGGACGTTCATAACCCAACGTTACGTTGACTGTCTTTGCTGCATGAGCTGCGCATTAATTTTACAGCTCGCTGGCAGCAGAAGGCACTATAGCAGCAAACGCGTCGCGCGCATCAGGTCACTCGAGCAGAGGCTACTTCAAGACTCGGGCCACATAAGCCACCACGAGTATATGGATTGCTACAGCTATGCGCAAGAAACAGCAACTTGCATGTACCGCACAGGCTCTATTCGAGCCGGCGGCTATGGTTGAGCCTGTGTTTACTATTGTTGGCCATGAGCACTACGTATACTACGCCTATCCGCAAAACGAGCTCGTAGCGGGGAGAAATGGTGTGCATGTGCTGGACCCTGATTCGGACCGCTTTGAGAAACTCGGAACAGATTCGATTCGTGGCATATTTCGGTTGGTTAGACTATAAGTTATGGAAACTTGCTAAAGCACGGAATAGACGAGGGCGAGGACGGTTGTTGGGGCGGCTTTCTAGGTGTGGTACTTGAGAAGCTGACTAGCATGTTGCGTAATTCGTATCTATGTACTGGGTTACCCACGCCGTCTGGATACGATATGGGAGAAAGGGGTGCTGCAGGTTCTTGGTGGGTGAGGAGGGTGCAAATTCACATCATTCAGTCATCGGCAAAAGTGGTGATAGCAACCACGCTACTGAAGTTGGGTAGCATATGACTATGCTCAAGTAATAGCCTCGTAGCACCCGATGCTCCACAATCGCGAAACTCTCACCACACTTCGCGATCTGCCTCACCTTCCTCCTCTGACACCTCCGCAATCTCGTGAAGCAGATGAACACGCGATTCGAAGTGACTCGTCTTCCCTAACCCAAATTCGGTACACTGTCCAAGCTATCTGTTTCCGCGTCGTTCGCCTCCACAACAAACCCAACCCCACCCTCCGCTAACTTCCTTTTCTTCTTCGTTGGATCGCTTGCCGACGACTGCGGCGTTATCGGAAGCTGAAAGATAAACTCTGACCCTGCCTCTGACGGCGCCACCGTACTCATTCCCGCCCTAATCGTTGGTCCCTTGCCCTTTACCCTGCTCTTCTCAAACGCCGGCAGCGCGTTCTTGATGTTCTCTAACCTACCCCCAAGCGCATAGTTAAGGATGTTCTTAAGTATGCCCCTTGCCTTCACAATGTCATCCTCTACCCTCAGCGAGAACTCGAATATCATCTCCATATAGTGTCCTTCCTGGTCGTGCCAATGCACCCATATCTGCGCCGTATGGAGATCGCAGGTGAACGAGTAGTGCGCTGTATCGATAACAAGCGGATGCCGATCCGGGTATGCAAGGCTGTAAAATTTGTGGAGGTAGTTTACAATGACGGCACCATCGCGAGCAGCTTGGTTGTGCGCGTGTGAAATGTTCTCGTTTGAATTAGGCGTCTTCCATTGCGAGGTCAAAAACGGGAAGAGGAGATATTGCGTGAGGCAGAAGCTGCACACAGGCACTGTCAGTACAGGGCGAAAGGTAGAATCGCTGAAAAGCTCACCCATCGAGTAACCGTTCCTCCTCAGCAGTGAACGCAGTCACACTTAGCGGCTCTGTGCTCTGCGCATCCCTCCTCGTCACGTACCCAATCGCAGTATCTGGTCGAGGTTGCGAAAGTTCCTTCCAGTCTTCCTTTACAGTCTTATCCGGCGGCAGCGGCAGGAAGTACCGGTGTAGATTGATCTCGTCCTTGGAATACACCAACGGCGCAGCAAGCACCCGTGGGTCATCCTCTGCTGCCCCACGGAATAGCATGTATGGTTCAATTCGTTTTATGCCGTTTCTCTCATTCTGCTGTGCGGCTACGCGGCGCTGCTGTTTAATCTTGCCAGCGTTGGGCGATGGCGGGACATCTGGATCGCGCGGCGCGAGAATTATGGTGGATACGTGCTCCTTCAGGGGGAGAGGGAGCTCGCGACCGTAGTCGACGAAGATCTGGTAGGCGGCTAGCTTAAGGCTTGTGTCGAGGTTGTTGTTCGGTCGGGTGGGTGAGGATGGGCGCGACATTGCCAGACCCAGGCGTTGGTTGGCGATGATTGGGGAGGATTCGGGGTCGGATGGTGACTTCAGGCTGTCCGTAAGGGCCTTAAGGTTCGTCTGCGTTAGGGGCAGAGGAGGGCTTAGAGAACGCTGCGAATGCCGAGGAGGCGATGAGCAGACTGCGCGACGCTTTGCGGGTCCTGAGACGGATAATTCGGGCGTCGCGCAGGTTTCTGATCGAGCTCGTTTCCGCGAGGGCATGAGAATGGGGAGAACGAGACAGTCAGGTGGAGTTTGTGCTTGACGTCCGACATCTCGATGAGACGGTATATAGCGGCTTGGCGGCCGATTGTTGAGCTCTGACACGCAGCGGCACGAGCGGTGCCTCATCGCCTCGCCAACCATGCGTTAGCAGTCCGCGCCAATTCCACTTGCATCCGCCTACGCGTCTAGCCCCTCACCGCCCACGATTCCCCAGCTCTCGTAGGTATGCCCACTTCCCTGGCCCCCTCGCCGACAATTGACGATACTGCTACGCGTGTCCCGCCCATCGGCAAAACTCCGGCCCGTCGCCGTGTGAGTGGCGGAAGTTCGCTCCGACGCCCCACCTCCCCAACCTGAACTCACCTTCAACAACAACCTCTCCCATCTCGCCTCCTCCACCACCACCACCACGACAATCTCGACGTCGTCCCGCGCGCTCGCGCACCTGCCGCTAGCCTCACGCACCCGCCTCGTGCACCTGCCTCGCGCACCTGCGGCGGCGACCTGTCGAGACGCCGACCCGCTGCAGTCTCACACTCCTCCACCACCCACCCCTCTACCATGCGCACAATCTCGTGAGTTACCCCACGCATCGCACGCTCCTACCGGTGCGCTGTCCGTCGCAGCCGCTTCATGAGCTCATCGCCCCTCGTTGGCTCACGCCTTGCGCCGCTCGCGACTGCTGTTGTTTGCGCGCCACCACCGCGTCTTGAGCTCCTTGCCCCGCGCCGCAAGGCCTGGCAGATTTGAGCGACGCGGCGGCCGCAACTCAGCACCGGCGCCGTCGGCAAACCAGCAATTGCACAAGCTCACCGTCGATGGTCCGCCTCATGCGGTGCAGAAGGTGCTGACGCTATGGACCGACAAGCTTTCCATGCAGTTCGCGCAACCGTCGGCAGACGCAGACTTTTTCCCAGCCACGGCACTCGCCAACGACAAGGGCATGGGCAGGGCGAAGATTGAGGTTGACCAGGCTGCGCGAGTGGAGGCACTACAGAAGTCGCTTGAGCACTGCCACGTTGTGCAGCCCGACGACGAGGACGAGTAGGAGTTTGACTGCGCATGTACTATACAGACTCCCTAACCTTTGGTTTACTTGTGGTCTTCCTGTTGTCTTCCTGTTGTCTTCCTGTTGTCTTTCTGTTGTCTTCTATGCACCAATCATGGATTGGTGATTGACGGCACCAGTGAAGCACCGACGTGGAACAACAGCATGTAGTTGACGAGGAAATTAAAGAGAAGATACGCCCTTCACTGTCTCACTGCCTACCAAGCGCTAGGACCCCAGCCGCATGAATACAAGGCCTTCCTATCCCAAGCTCGATCTCCACGAGACCTCTTTTCTCATCCAGTACCCTTCCCCCACGACCGAAGCCTGCATCCAAAAGCGAGGCTTCATATGCGCGCGCTGCCAGCTCGGATGGGGACGATGGAAAAGATGGAGAAAAGGCCGTGGGAATCGACAGTCGCAGATGCAGCAGCTTGCCTTTACTCCCATACGAGATGTATTGCACGGACGTTCTACCCCAATCGAATCTTACTGTAGGTGTTTGTGAGAGACTATCATAAGACATAGCAACTAGGTCCGACATGTGGGGCACAAATTTCTTTGTCTTCCCCTATTCGATAATGGACTGATTGCGCTTGCGACTGTACACAATCTTCCTTGGTCTTTGGAAACTTTGCGCTTGCGGCTGTACACAATCTTCCTTGTTATTTGGAGGCCTTGCTTTTGCGACTGTACACAATCTTCCTTGTTCTTTGGAGGCCTTGCGTTTGCGACTATACACAATCGTCTTTGCTTATTCAAAGCTTTGATTGCTTCACAAACTGCTTGTGTGCTTACAAACACAACGCGTAAGAAAAAAATCTCAGTTTGTTGTATAACGAGGCATTTCTAGTCTATATTACTACGCTAGATCTTGCGGTAACTGCAGCGTTCGGCATGGATGGAGAAGGAATCCTCCATTCGCCCATGGGCAACCTCCGGAGATTTCTATGGGCGCCAAGTCGGATATCCCGCCCATAGTAACTTGTATAGGCTAGATATCTGCATGGTCTAAAAGGTTAATCCTACGGGGTCTATCAATGGCCTCCGGAGCGAGATTTCGCCACCCGGTGTCAGTGTACGATCGTTGACCTAGCGCTTGATTGTTGCTAGCTATCTACACTATATATTGATTGCCTGATCAAATGAGATTGCCTGTTGCCTATAAAAATGAGTGTAGCTATCGTCGTCGCCTCAATCCTCTTGAAACAGTACTCCGCCAGCAATTGACTCATCGCATGTAGAGAGATCACGTACAGGGGGGTAATCCTCGTTAATAGCAAAGTAGGTGCCCCGTAGCGCCTCGTAGTGGTTGGAGACATCTACGAGCCCTGATTTGCTCTAGTTTTGTAGGCAAAGTGAAGCCTCTAGTGTAGCCTCAAGCATCTGATTTCGATGCGCTATAACACGGAAGCTAGCTTGGCTGAAGATTCTCTCTAGCTTAGAGCTCATAGCAGGTATAGAGAGTATATCAACCGCCATACGTAAAAAGCGTAGGTATTTGGCCTTAATAGATGCTCGCCTCTAGAAGAGCGCTAGCACAAAGCGATTAGTCTCTTAAGCTTTATTAAAGTAGGCATCTAGCTTATTCTAAAATGCCTAGAGCAATAAGAAGCGCATGTTCTTTTTAAGCTTTTTATTAATCTTGCGGTACTTTTGTTTACGCTAGCTTTAGCTGTTGCTAGAAGTATCTGCTAGTAGAGCGCAAGATTTTTAAAACAACAATGTATTCTTTAGCAAGGTAATAAAAATACTTTTGTACTTTTGTTTGTACAGAGCGCGCATCTAGGCAACGCCTATGTTCGCCTAGTAAGTACTTGTAAAGGCTGAGCGGACTTGGAAGAGTCTTTTATCAGGCTTAGGTTGGTTCTTAGGGATGAAGTGAGTTCGATGGACCAAGGGGGGTTGTATGGCGTTCAATACTAAGGCAGTAGCGGGCTTCGTTCTGCAAAGAGTATAGAAGTCAAAGTAAGAGTCAACTTGGGTAATTGAGATTGAAGACAACGACTGTAAGAGTGCGTTGTCTCTCGTAGTCTATATACTTAGAGAATGTCCTTTGCTCATTCTTGAGCGCTCACTATTGAGCAGTGCTCGTTGCTGAGCGCTCACCATTGAGCGCGCTCATTCTTGAGCGCTCATCAGTGAGCGGTCACGTGACCGAGGTTCGGTCAGCTTGCTGTGTGACCCTATTGGTGGCTTATAACCCGGGCGCTTCGCGCTGGGCCTGGTTGTAATACTGGATCGTAACATCATCCTCCCTCTCCAATGATTCGTCCTCGAATTGTGGGGGCCGCTTATTTCGTACAAGTAGCCGGAGTTACCCCGCATCTAGCTGGTAGCAACTTGCGATGTCTTCGTCAACTCATCGTCGCCTTCGTCTTAGCTCTGAAATCCGTCAAGCCAATACACTCGCCGAAATCGCTTGTAATCATTGTTTCCTGCAAGGCCTGGATTGTTTTGTTATGCCGGATTCCCGTTTGAAGTGCGCCGAGTGCACGCGTCTGGGTCGGGCGTGTGTCAACATGTCGTGGGAGTCGTTGGATCGTACTCGTGAGGAGTATAGAAAGAAAGTGGATGAAGATGAGAAATTGTTGGCAGAGGTGATAAATCGTCTGCTGCGAAATAAGAAGATTCTGAAACAGGCAGAAGAGCGGGCGCGCAAGAAGACTCTTTGTCTTGCGTCAGAGATGGAAGCGTCGGGCGAAACCGAGCCGGCGGAGGAAATTGACTGTCCTGCGGCGTCGATTGGGATGGAGTTTTCGCCTGCGATGTGGGCTACGATGGGCCTGATCGATTCTTCCGTTGCTGGTCATGGTGTTCCTATCGATACCGTGCTAGGATCACTTGACTAGGTATTCTTCCTGGTTATCCATGACTCGGTGTGCGATAATCTTTTCGACTTCAATTCGTCTTCTTCTTCGGTTTCGTAGCGAAAGGTTCGCTGGAGTGGCGTTTGTGGGTCAGCTGGTTCCAACAAGGATATGTAGAATACTGGGTGGATCTTTGCGTCTTTGGGCAAGTCTAATTTGTAATTGACTGGGCTTCGTTGCTCTGATATCAAAAATGGTCCGACTTTGACGTTGTCTAGACCCTTGCTTGGTCGTTTGGTGCGCAAATTCTTTGTAAGGAGATAAACTCTATCCCCCCTCTTTAGCTAAGGTGCCATTTTTCGTTTTCGGTTGACATATGAGATGCTTTGGCGTTGTGCTATCTCGAGTTTACTTCGTAGTGACTTATGTACTTTTTGAGGTCCTCTACTGCTCTTGTAGCAGTCTCGGCTTTCGCGCCTAGAAGCGTTCTTTCAAAGAGATGTAGGTGTTTCCCGTGATTTGCGTAGTAAAGTGTCTGTCCTGTAGACTCCGACAACTTGTTGTTATACGCTAACTGTGCCATTGGTAGAAGCTCTACCCAATTGGTTTGTTGTTCGTTGCTGTATATCCTTAGATATGTCTTCATAGTTCGATTCGTTCTTTCTGTTTGCCCGTCTGTTTGTGGATGATATGCTGTCGATAGCTTGCGTTTCGTTCCAATTGCGGCTAACAGAGTCGTCCAGTAGTTCGATGTGAAGAGCTTGTCTCTGTCACTAATAATTGATTTGGGTATCCCATGGTATCTGATAAGTCGATCTAGGAGAATGAATCCTAGTTGTTGCGCGGTGTACGTGTTCTTGAAAGGTATCATTTCCGCGTATTTGGTAAATCGGTCGACTATAACCATAATAGCGTTGTAGGCTATTCCTGTAGCAGGGTCCTTTGACGAGGGCAATCCTGTTACGAAATCCATAGAGATATCAGTCCAAGGCTCATCTGGTAGCTCTAGGGCCTGCATTTCTCCGTATTGTGCGTGGTACTGTGTTTGTTTTTCTAGTAGTCTGCACATTTTTTGACGATTGCGGTGACCTTGTCTTTCATTCCGCTGAACTCGTAGTTTCGTTTGATGAGTTCCATCGTTCTTGTGATTCCAGGTAACCGTGAACTAGGTATCGTGATGTTGTTGTATAATTGCTTCTTGCAATTCTTCTGGAACTGTAATTGTGGTCTTTAGGAGTACGTTCAGCGTTCTAGCTGGTCCTAGTGATCCGTCTTGGTTGACCTTAAGTATCGCGGTGTCGATAATTTCTTTTGTTCCGGTGATATCATGTCTTCGGCTGAGAGCGTCGGCTCTGCCGTTGTCTTTTCCTAGTGTGTACACGATCTTGAACTTGTACTGGCCTAGCATTTCTGACCATCTAACCTGCCTTCGGTTGAGTACTTTGGTGGTCGTGAAATTGACTAAGTTCTTGTGATCCGTGAATATCGTGAGTTCCGAGCAGCTTTCTGCGTATACTCTCCAATGCTGTAAGCATGCAACAATAGCTAGCAGCTCTTTGTCGTGCACGTTGTATCGTTCTTCAGGTCCTAAGAACTTGCGTGAGTAGTAAGCGATAGGTGCCATTTGCCTTCGTGCAATTGGCTGGCACATCCTCCTAGCGCGAGATCCGACGCATCGGTCTCAAAGCGTAGGAGGTTGTTCTGCTTGAAATATCCGGAAGCATGGTGACTAATGCTTGCGTTCTTGAGCTGTTAGGAAAGCTTCTTCTGCTTCCTTGCTTCATGCGAAGGCTGTATCCTTTCGCGTAAGCTTTGTCAAAGGTATGGCGATTTTCGAGTAATCCTTGATGAACTGTCGATTGAAGTTCAGAAACCCTAAGAAGGATTGTATTTCCTTGACGTTCTTAGGTTGTGGCCATTCCTTGACTACCTTGATCTTGTCTTCGCTCATACGTACTCCGTCCGCTCCTACTACGTATCCGAGAAATGCGACTTCGCGCTTGTGAATTCGCACTTCTCTGGTTTGAGTCAGAGGTTGAATTTGTCGAGGCACCTTAGCACCGTTTTGACATGTTCAACATGGTCCTCTTGAGTTTCGGAATAGATGAGGATGTCGTCTAGATAGGCGACGACAAAGATATCCAAGTGCATTCTCAACACGTTGTTGATAAGCTCTTGAAAGGTTGCTGGGGCATTCGTGAGCCCAAATGGCATGACAGTGTATTCGTAATGTCTGTATCTCGTTCGGAACGCTGTCTTCCATTCTTCACTCTTCTTGATTCTGATAAGGTGGTAACTATCCCGTAGGTCGAGCGCTGTGAAGACCTTTGCGTAGGATAATCGATCCCGTAATTCTGTAATATTCGGTAGAGGGTATGATTCTTGACCGTAATGTCGTTGAGCCTTCGAAAGTCAACGCATAGTCGTAGTACGCCGTTCTTCTTTGGTACGAAGATAATCGGGTATCCTGCAGGTGACTGTGATGGTTGTATGTAACCTTTCTTTAGGTTATCTCTAATGTAATCGCGGAGTGTGCCTAACTTCTTTTCCGATAGTCCGTATATTGGGCCGAAAGTCGGTTGCTTTCTTTCTTGTAAGACGATCTCGTGGTCTCAAGGTTTGTGTTCTGGTAATGCTTCTGCATCTACTACTTCCCGAAAGAGATGTCTAAACTCTTTGTACTCGTAGGGTATTCCTAAAAGTGCGCTAATTTCCTTCTTTACTCTAACTTGTTGATCCGAGGGCTCCGAGTCGGTATCTGTTGAGTTGGACCTTTGTGTTCTAAGGCCGTCCTTTGTCGATGCAATTACGTTGATTGTCCTCTTATCTGCTATCAAACTCTGCCGATGCGCAGGCATAGTGTCAGGAGCGCTGTTCCTGCAACACTCTAGTGAAAGCGTGTTTTTCCTCCAGTCGATCTAGGGGATTATGCTTTCTTAACTAGGGAAGTCCTAAAATATGTCGTGGATAGCTAGTCCAAAGACGTCGAAGGCTAACTTCTCTTGGTGTCGTCCGATGTGCAATGGTACGTTACTTATCTCGTGCGTAACTACCGGTTGCGCCCGTATAAGCTGTCCGTTGGCACTAGCAAGTGGATAAGGCTGTTGTTTCTTCAGTAGTTGTAGACCGGCTACAAACACTGCTCGAGCGGAAACAAAGTTATCCTGTGCTCCTGTGTCGATCAAGGCTTTCATTAGGTAACCGTTAAGCTTTACTAAGAGCTTAATCTGTTCCGCCGGGTTGATTACGTTAATCTGTCTAACTCCGGGGTTAGGCGTTGCTGGCCTAAAAAAAATCCGTACCGAATCCGTTGGCTTTCTTGAAAGTCCAATGCTGTGCGCAGTTAGGGTGTAGGCAGGTCTGCCATTAAGCCTAAGTGCAGTTGCTATTCACAAGCATTTGCATTGCGAGTAGTTCCGCTGGGTCGTCTTTCCTAGGGAAGTGTAGTATGTCGCGTTTGTTCCATAGGTAGTGTTCGCAAGTGTCGTTCTTGCAGTCAAACCACTTCCAAGGGCAGGATTGGCCTTTCCTCTTGGGGAACCATCCTGTGCCTTGCTTGTCTAAGTAGTGGGTAAGACAGTAATCGTGAAAGCACACTGTCCATGACATTTTCGCGTGTTCTGGATTTTGGTAGTCTAGGTAGTACTGTGGTCTGTAGGAGTTCGCGTCCTTGCGGTTACTCCTAAAGCTTCGTCGAGATTCTCTCGCTGCTTTATCGTGCCAGTGTTTCTCAGTGGCCGATTCGTTTAGATCCAGAAGTAGGATGTTTTCTTCAGGGCGTCTTGCCTTCTTGAGCTCCTGGTAGATTCCTTGTTTGTCTTCCTCTGTGAGCCATTGGTCGGGCTCGTCAAGATATCTCCACACTGCTTCGTCATAGTCGGGTACATCGTCTCGAGGCAAAGTGTCAGATTGATAGATTCTCCGTACCCGTTCTTCCCTAATGATCTGGTCTCGATGTTCCGTGGTATTTGGTGGGTTTGGTTGCTCGTCTAGTGACTCGTATTCTTCATCCATCGAAGAGTCGGTATCGTCACAGAGCAATCTTCTTTCAGCTAAACCTGTCCCCTTAGGCGACTGTTCTCTCTGATTCTTGACATCTATGGGGGTGATTACCTCCCATTCTTTATCAATACCACTCGTGGTATTGGACAGTACGTTCAACTGTCGAACAACTTTGTTCTTCTAGTGACAGTTGCTGGAGATGTGGCCTAGTTTGCCACAATTATAGCAGGTCCTTGTTTCCTTGCTATACTTCGATCGTCTGTTGATCGGTTTGCTTTTGTTGAAGTTGTCGAGGTGCATAGGTTCGTATCCTTGAGCTGAGTTGTATACGCCTGCTAGGCGCGAGTGTTGGGTTCGCACTCGACGCTGGCTAGTGTTGGGTGTATGACTCCTGTTGCTCTTTGGTGCGTGGAACCTTGCTTCGGCTCGCGTTTCGATTGCGAGTTCGTACAACTCATTGTCGAGGCGGATCGATTCTTCGATCAGGTTGTCCAAGGTGTCTGTGGCTGCTCCAGAGCGCATTAGTTCTGCCTTAACGTTATCTTTCAGCCCTTGCTTGTACATGCGCATGAGTGCTTTGTCGTTCCAGTCAGTCTGGATGGAGTACTGTTGAAACAGGTTGGCGTAGTCTCCGGCCGACTTGGTCTAGCGCATTCGTTGGATAGTTCTTTCTGCGATAGCGGGTTCGTTGGCGATCGCATAGGATTGTCGCAGCTTGTCTTTGAACACAGCGCGATCTTCGAACATGCGTGTAATCATGTCTTCGTCGTTGTCGCTATCCAGGTACTTCTTCAAGTAGGGTTGGACCCACTTGAGGGCTGTCCCTCTCATGTAGGAAGCCATCAGAGATGCCTTGTCGACGTCGTCGACATGGTCATCTTCGAACTTGAAGAAGAGGTCGAACTGGAGTAACTAGTCCTCTAGCTTCAAGCGATCCCCATAGTAGAGGTCGGGCTTCGCTACCTTCGTACCGCCGGTGCGAGTATGAGGAGAGGTGGTTATCGAGGTATTACTTATCTTGGAGGTCTTCAATATGTAAAGGCTGAGCGGACTTGGAAGAGTCTTTTATCAGGCTTAGGTTGGTTCTTAGGGATGAAGTGAGTTCGATGGACCAAGGGGGGTTGTATGGCGTTCAATACTAAGGCAGTAGCGAGCTTCGTTCTGCAAAGAGTATAGAAGTCAAAGTAAGAGTCAACTTGGGTAATTGAGATTAAAGACAACGACTGTAAGAGTGCGTTGTCTCTCGTAGTCTATATACTTAGAGAATGTCCTTTGCTTATTCTTGAGCGCTCACTATTGAGCAGTGCTCGTTGCTAAGCGCTCACCATTGAGCGCGCTTATTCTTGAGCGCTCATCAGTAAGCGGTCACGTGACCGAGGTTCGGTCAGCTTGCTGTGTGACCCTATTGGTGGCTTATAACCCGGGCGCTTCGCGCTGGGCCTAGTTGTAATACTGGATCGTAACATACTCATACGTTGCAGCTGCTAGATGTAGGCTTTTTCTCTCTCTTTAGCAAAGCGTATAGCACAGCTTTGAAAGATTACCTAGAGAAAACACAAGAGCTACTATTTCTTAAGAAAAGCAACTTCTACTACCTATTCAAGGATGCCTAGAATGCTTCCTTCACTGTCGCCAACGTCTAAAGCTTATTTTCGACTACTAGTATTGCTCTATTTAACGCTAAGCAAGTGCTTAAAAAGTTCCGCAATACAACGCCAAAGTTCTCTAAGTACCCTACTACGATTGATACAGTTAATAGGGCTTCGATTCGGTTGCTTATAAGTAAGCCTATCACCTCTAGTAGCTGTAAAGCTGAGATAGTAAAAGAAACGCTTCTTTTACTACAAGCGCAGCAAGCTATTGTGGAGTACGAAAACAACGGCCTTAGGTTCGCTTTAGAACGGAAGCAAAGAGACTATAAGACCCCTATTAACGCTCTAGATCTTTAGATAAATAGGGAAGCTTATTAGAGAGCTCAACTTCTATTACTAAAGACAATTTGCTATGCTACTAATCGAAGGGTACAGAGAGAGAAAGAGGAGAAGAAGAAGCGACTTAAGCGACTTAGGACGAAGAATATAAAGGCCGAAGCTAAACGTATTTAGAAAGAGCAGGCTTAGATTAGGCAGGTTGAGCGTGAAAGACTTAAGAAAGCGCAGGAGGAGGAGAGGGCTGTAAAGGCAGCCGAGCGCGATGCTCAAAAACGAGCCAACGACGCCAAAAAATTGCAACAACAACACTAAGATTGTAATCGCAAGGTATTAAAGCCTTGTACCTGTAAGCTTTAGGTAAAAGAACAACGCGTAGGTAGTGCTGTTAGAGGTGCTGCTAAGGAGGTGCTTGCACTAGCGCTTTCACCAACTCTCACCCGGCGCGGCCGGGCCGTTAATCTTCTGGCAAAACTTAGATAGCCAAAGTTGTAGAGCTACCTCTATAGAACAATACACCAAGTTATCTTTTAATAATAGCTATTGTAGGTGGTTGCGCAGCCTCATATTTGCTATCGCAGTAATGTAGTTGAGGTGAGCATTACGCGAACACGAGCATTACGCGCACATCCTCGGTACAGGACTATCGGTGGAAGCCGTACTCTTGGGATCGAAGAAAGCGCCCGGCTGCGCCCCCTCAAGACGTTCCATCTCTTCAATCGTCGCTAGCTTACGAGCAAACAACTCCTTCTCTTCACCCACAGCAGCATCTATTTGAATTTGGAGCTGAAGCACGCGTTGACGAGCAGCGCTCAAACGATCGCGCACCTCTATCTCTTGAAGCTTAGCAGCACGAAGCTCCTGACGCAGAGAACGCTGTTTTTCAGCAACAGCAGCAAACTCTTCTTCAGAAAGAAAGAGACTGCACACCGAGCCAGACGAGATACAGTCTAAACAAGTCTCTTCCAGCGAGAGAAGACACTTTAGACCCTTCGACAAGCAGCGACGACAAGGCTTTGCTACAAGGTAATCCATCGCACGGATACGCGCGAGGCGAGCGTGCTTACGAACAGTCGACTTCGCGGAAGAGGATACAGAGACCTTGGGCATGGTTAGACTCTAAGACTCGAAAGAATACAAAAGAAAGTTACGACACGACGGAGATCGGGGTCGACCTACTCTTATACGAAAAGGCACCTTTGATGCAAGGCACGGAAAGAACCGGCACGGCACAGCAGGGCAGCTATCGAGACGATATCCTTAAAGAGGGGGATAATGTTACAAACAGAGACGATACTAGGTATTGTAGGCTAAGCAACGACGTAGAAAGGTTGTCAAGGCTTGCTAGTGCGCAAGATAGGAGTACAACGACGCGCGGGGCAGGATTAGGTTAGCAAGAGTCACGTGATGCGCTACGTGCGCTACGAAGCGATACGGGATCTTGGCACGTAGCACACTAAGCAGCGGTTGCTACGGGCGCTACGGACGCTACGGCGTAGCAGGACGTAGCAGGCAGAGCAGAACGCTTTTAGCGGAGAATCATAGAACTATATAGATTAGCAGGATCTCCTTTACAGTTTGGATTCTTTGTAGTTAACTCTTCTAAGTACATCTCATACATAGATTAGATCTATAGGCAACAGATTGTTACTTTGTTATTCTATCTAGAATAGGATTGAGATTATTCTTTTGTTGTTATCAAGCCCTTCGAACACAGAACAATCTCTCAAGCGAAATCTTCGAGTCTAATAACTCGTACCTTCGGTAAGAGAACACTTCTAATAACATAGTGCTTCTAGCTAAGCCTACTACTAGGCCTTTTTTTAATCGTTGCTATCTAACAGATTTTATAGCGTAATTGCTAGCTTTTTCTATTTGCTTTTCTAGTAGAAAAGCTTGCGCGCATTTTTTATTAAGTTTGTTTTTTTTTTACGCTTGTTTTGAAGATGCGAGCAGCTATTGCTATTGCTATTGCTGTTACTTCTAGTACTGCTAAACCTAAAACAGCAGCTATTAAATACATTGTTTTTAGTTTGCTTACTGCTGCTATTCTTGCTGCTGCTACTTTAAGCTATTCTTGCTTTTTCGTTAGCTAGAATGCGTAGAAAGTAGCATACAAACTTAACTATATAGCTAGCATATTGCGCTTAACTCTTTAGGTTCTGCAGTTAAGCAATTAGCAGCTAGTTAACTTCTTGCTGCTTTGCGCTTCGTAGCTATTGTTTTATTTCTTGCGCAAGCGTTAAAAGCCTAGCTACGCTTTTTTCTACTAGTAGCTCTACTAGTTTTGCAGCTTACTACAGCTTCACCTCGCTTCGCTTAAGTAGCTAGATTTAATACGCAAAATGTATTAAGTTCTAGTTTGCAAAATGCTTTAGCTAACTTGTTTGCTTAAACTAGCTAGTTTTATTTGTCTTCGCAGCTTGCGCGTTTATAACTTGCATTTTCTTTTTATGCGCTTACTTCGTTAACTTCTATTTAGCTAGCTGTTTTCTAACAACATCTACTACTTTGCGAAAAGTAAGTAACCTACTATTGCTATCTATAGCGTTAACAATAAAGTAGCGTTGTAGTTTGCTAGTTTAGAAAAATGTTTGCACTAAAACTTTCTTGTATAGCAAACTTGTGTCGCTTTTTTATACTTGCTTATGCTTTTTCTTAATGTGTATCTATAGCGTATTAATATTAACTATAATAAAGCTGCACGTATTTTGCTTGCATTGAAGCTTATCTAGCAGCGCTTTTAGCTTCTAAATTAGCGCTCTAAATAGCCTAAGCAACTTAATATCTTTTGCTAGCTTAATTGAATATTAGCAGAAGTGCTCTACAATTGCTTTTTTTTTTTTGCTTAGTACGGTATAATAATAGCGCAAATGCACGTTAAGATTTAGTATACCTATAGCATAGTTTTTACAAACTAAAACGCTATACTTGCGAAAATAGCAAATATGTTTGTTACTAGTTTCTAGCAACAGCGTTGCTGCGCTAGCTTAGCTGCGCGTTTTTCTACTACGAGCGCAGTGTTAAGCTTTTAGTATAAGTATTTATGCGTTCTAGCAGAACTCTATAACTCTAGTAGTATAGTAAAAATAAAAATGTAACGCAATAGATTAATGTAAATAGTACTTGCGAGTAGAACTTGTATGTAGAATATTGTTGTAGCAGTAATAGCTAAAGAATAAGTTAAGTATTAAGTTAAACGAGTTGCTTTCTTTTGCAAACCTATTTAGGTTAGGTAACTCTAGCGCTATACCTAATTCGCTACGAGTTAAGCTCAACTCGTTATGTTATAGTAGTTAAGTTAATAAACTTATTATAACTAGCTATTATAATTATAAAAAGAAAATATATTAAAATATAAAATTGTAGAGGTTTGTACTAACTTAACTTATACCTACGCTAAAACGTTTTAGCGTAGGTATAAGTTGAGTTAGCACTAGAGTTTTACGTAAGCTAACTTAACTTTAACTTAACTTATACCTATTTACTACTTTATATATACGAGCTACTACTCTATTTAATTAGAAAAGTGCGATAGTTTAACAAAGAGTTTTTTACTAGCTTTTTGTTTTCTTTTATAAACTTTGATAGCAATAGCTTTAGCTCTAACTCAATTACTATTCGTAAAAGCTTAGAGATTAGCACTAAAAACGTTTTCAACGTGTAGCTTATACTGCGTAGCAAAGTCGTAGAGTACACAAGCAAGCTACATTAAGTAAATACCTAGCAAAGAAATCGAACTTGAAAAGGACAAACAGAGGCGGGTGGAATTGGAAGCAGCTAATTACGCTAGCAGCTTGAATAAGTTCTAGAAGCAGCTAGAATACCGTGTTCGTGCACCTAATGCACGGATTCAGCTAATGCACGCCGAACACTATAAACGCTCTATTAGAAATAAAGCTATAGAGCTACCTACAATTAATATTATTACAAGATATTCTAGAAAAGTACTATATTAATACTTGCAATCAACTTGTGCTACTTATATTTATCTAGAAGCTTAACGTTGCGGCTGCGACGCGTTAGAATAGCTAAGGCAGCAAATACGCTCTCTAAGGCCTTCGCAGCATTTCTAGTATCAACGCTACGTTTGTAACGCTTTTTGCTCTGTAGAAATAGCTGCAAAGCTTTTCTCTTACTTTTTTGTAAAAATTGTAGAGCTTTTGTACCGTGTCCGTGCGCGCAACGCTCGGAGTCGCGCAACGCCCGATTACCAAAACAGCACCTACACTTTAACGCGTAACAACTTAACGGCTATGGCACCTATTAATGATGCGCTTGCAGCAATTAAAGCGCTAGACTTAGAAAAGAAACTTGTGTATCAAAAAATTGCTAATCAATTTGGTGTCGATTGCTCAACTTTGGCGCGGAGACACAAGGCTGTTTAGGCACTTTAAGAAACCAAAGACTCTAACTAGCAGAAGCTTACCTAACAACAAGAGGAGAAGCTTGTAAAGTATATAAAAAAGCTTACTGCTCGTTATATACTTCCTACAAAAGAGATAATTGCTAATTTCGCGTTAGCAGTTGCCTAGGAGCTAGTGAGCAAAAGCTAGGTTACCCGCTTTATCAACAAGTACTCTATCTATTTTATTTCTCAATACTCAACGAGAATAGACGCTAATTGCTACAACGCCAACTCCTACACAAAGTATAAGTTATATTTCAACCTACTACAACGCAAAATTGCTAAGTATAAAGTTAACGCTAAGCACACGTACAATATAGATAAGAAAAGCTTTATAATAGAAGTTACCTTAAGAACAAAGCATGTGTTCAGCCAACGTATGTAAGAGAAAAAGAAAGTTAAAGCATTACTTTAAAATAGCAATTGTGCCTAGTTAACGCTTATAGCGTGTGTATGCGGCGATAGATTAGCTCTGCCGCCAGGCCTCCTCTACGAGTCCGCCAACAACACTATCCAATCAAGCTAGGTAGAGGAAATCAAGCTAGAGATACACTTTGTGCTTGTTTCTTCGTTACTTTTAAAGTAGATTAACAATAAGCTAGGCCTAGCTTAGCTTTAACAAGTGTTTGATCGCTTTACCAAGCAGAAAGCTTGAAGAAAGTACCGCCTATTGATCGTTAACGGCCACAGCTCTTATGTAACAATAGACTTTATCAACTACTGCGATTAGAACAAGATACTCTTGGCTATTCTTTCTCCTCATTCAACCCACACGCTGCAGCCGCTTGATAAGGTAATATTCAAGCTTCTGTTAACTGCGTACTCAAAGGAGCTTACAACACACTTTTACAACGGCCAGAAGCTGTTAGTAATTAAGAAAAGCAACTTTTTTTACTTCTTCTAGAAGGCCTGGACAAGCACGTTTACTTAAGAGCTAATACTTAGGTCCTTTAAAGCAACGGGTATATTACTTCTTTAGCCTAACGTTATTTTTTAACGCTTTGCTAAGGATACTCCTAAGGACTCTAATAGCAGCACAAGCTCTTCTTTAGTCTACTCTAGCAAGGATTAGCTTAAAATAGAAACTTTGTTACGCAAAGTTGCCAAAGATAAAAGCAGTAAAGAGCTAAAGAAAGTCAGCCGCTCGCTCTACTACATCTCAATTTAAAACTCTTTCTTCTACTACGAGATAGTAGGCCTTAAAGAGGTTCTTAAGACTTAGAAGAAGCACAAGAAGAAAAGCAAAGCTCTTGAGTTCAAGCCTCGCAAGGAGTATTATAGTAAAGCTAAGTTCTACTCTCCTAGTAGAGTAGAGAAAGCACGCTCTAATAAGAGAACTAAACAACAGAACTAGAGAGCAGAGAAACTTAGAAAAGCAGAGATGGCGAAGCTTAGACACGCTAATAAGCTGTACAATAAGAAAATTGCTTAGAAAAAGCGTAAGCAGCGCGCGAAAGAGAAAGCAAAGCGAAACTAAGTTAAAGCTAAAAAAGCTAAAGAAGCAGCTGAGCGCAAGGCTCAAAGAAAGCGTAATAAGCAAGCTTCTGACGCTGAAAAAGCTGTACAATTGCCTCAAAGAGGCAAGCGCAAGGCCTCACAGTCTGCTGCACCAAGAAAAAAGCAAAATCGTAGTGCAGTGGCTGCGCGGCGTGGTGTTGTTGCTGCAAAGCCTCCTGCTGCACCTCGCACCCACACTACCCGCAGCAGCAGAACAGCAACTCTATATAATTAATTTGTATGAGAGAATATCATCGCATAGGTCTTTAGTGCACTCTACCAAAATATATCGCTATAGTAGCTATTGTATGTGGCTCTACAGCCTCAATTTTGTATGTTGCTAGAGAGTAATTATCGGGCGTTGCGCGACTCCGGGCGTTGCGCGCACGGACACGGTAGCGTCGCGAGCTTTCTTCTAGCGAGCGCGTTCTGCTGCCTTTTCTGCTTTCTTTTTCTCTTTTGCTACCTTAGCTGCTTCCCGCGCTACACGCTTTTCTTTTGCAATTTTCTTTTTGTACAGCTTAGCTGCCTTCTTTAGCTCTGCTGTCTCTGCTTTTTAAAGTTGCTGCTCCTAATTTTCCTACTCTTTGATTGACTAACGAACACGTGCTTCCTTTACTTTCCTTGGTAACTAGAAAATAGCTCTACTATGATACTCCTAGCGCTGTTGAAAGTCTAGAGCTTTGCTCTTTTTCTTACGCTTTTTCTTAATAGATAGAGCCTGCTTAAGACTATCTATCTCATGCTTAAGTAGGTCATTTTGAATAGATTAGTAGTAGAGCGATTGACGAAGCTTTTGTGTATTCTTACTACTCTAATTACTTGCTACAAAGCGTACAAGCCTATCTATATTTCTCCAATCATAATCGCTAAGTAATAATAAAGAGTTTTCTTTTAATTCTTGAGTTTTGGTGAATCTATTAAGGATAAGATTAGAATTAGGAGGTGATATGCCTGTTGCTCTAAAAGAGCTAAAAATTGTTGATTCTTTAAAGGAGGTTTCCTACGCTTTCTAGAATAGTAAGAAGAAGTCGCCTTTAGTAATAGAAAAGAGACCTTGGCTTGTTTGAAAGTAGTTTGATAGTTCTACTAAGTAGGCAGTTGATAGAGGCTTGAACATTGCTACATCGAGTAGCTAAAGCGTATAAGTCAAATGAGGAAGTAGAATAGCAAGAAGAATCTTGTTCTAATCACAGTAGTCGATAAAATCCATAGTGATATAGGATTCGTAGCTATCTAGGATTAAGAGTTAATAGGATCGTTGGGTTTTCTCTCTTGTACAGCGATCAAACACCTGCTCAAGCTAAGCAAGTCTAATATCGTTGTTCGTCCAGCCAGATAGTAATAAGGTGATAAAGACTAGGTGTTCTCCTGCCTGGATATCGTCTACCTAGCTTGATTGAATGCCCTTGTTGGCAGCTTTATAGATAAGGCTTGGAGGCAGAGCAGATCCATCAGCGCATATACATGCTAGGAGCGTAATCTATGCACAATTTCCATTCTGGATTGATGCCCTAACCTCCTTCTTCTCCCACATTCGTCTACTAAATATCCTCTTTGATCTACCAATAATGCCGATTAGGAAGCCTTTCTCGTCCATATTGTAGGTATGACGAGGATCTATCTGATATTGCTCAATCTTGCTGTGTAGAAGATGAAAGTAGAGGCGATATTTATTCTCTAAATTAGCTTTGTGGCGATTGCTGTCCATGCCGACTGTCCATTGTGATATGAGATGAATGCTGTGTCGGTTGATAAAGCGGGTAACCTAGCTCTCGCTGACTAGCTCTTTAGCTATTGTTGATGCGAAATTTCGTATCATCTCTCTTGTAGGAGGTATATGTCTCTTTGTAAGTCCTTTGATATATCGCACAAGCTCCTGCTCTTGCTGTAGGTTGAGCTTTTGTTGATTGTTTGCAGTAGCTGCACGCGACGCTGTAACACCTCGGTGTCTTCGCGATAGTGTACTGCGATCGACACCACGTCTAGTAGCAATTTCTGTATATGAGAAATCTTCTCCTGGCTTTCGCAATTCGATTTCATCAATTGCAGCCTGAATAGGGTCCATAGTGGTGGAGTTGTCGCGTGTTGAAGATTAGGGAGTTTTGACGTGTTTGGTGTTCGGCGTGCATTGGCTGAATCCGTGCATTGGGTGCACGGACACGGTAGTGTTGCATGTCGTAAGATTGTAGTTCTTCTTATTTGACTGCATGTCCTCGCTTCAAGCAGTATCTGAGAACTGTGCTCTAGGAAGGAGAGACGGTGAAGAACAAGCTGTTAGGTGAAGGTAGTTCCTAGGGATATGCTTTGCAGGAAGAACAGAGCGAACAAACAGCAATGGTCTGATTATCGGAAAGAATCGAAGCATCTCATACAATCTCATGAACTAGTTCGAACTTCGTTGGCCCGAAACAAGCTTACTGCTTGGCCATTCTTTATTCCGCATATTGCTGTGAGGTGAGGTGTCAAATAGGCTCACCGCAGAAAGTTTCAGCTTTGCGCACAACTTCTCTGAGGTGATGTGGCTCGCGGCCTGTATTGGGTTAGCCCGGCCGTGTGCGACGGCACACTCAATACCGAGTATAAAGCCATGGCCATCGCATACCTAAATACCCTCAAATCCAGTCTACACCTGTAGTTTACACTTGCAAAGGCGAACAACACCAATACCTCACCGACATTACCACCCACCACATCATCCACAATGACCGACTCCAATCCCCTCATCCTGTACGACATCTCTTCCCCACTACAACCCCGCTCCTACGCGCCCAACCCTTCCAAGGCCCGGCTCGCGCTCGGCTTCAAAGGCGTACCCTTCAAAACGACCTTTGTCGACATCCTCGACATCGCCGACCTTCGCAAGGGCCTCGGCTGCCCGGCCACGCGCAAGTTCGACGATGACTCCGACTATTACACGCTGCCCATGCTGCGGGACCCCTCGGGCAGGGTCGTCGGCGACTCGTTTGACGTCGCCAGCTACCTCGAGGAGACGTATCCAGATACAGGCGGCTGTCTGCTACCTCCTAACGCCCACGGGCTCGACTACGAGAGCCCGAACAAGGACACGGCGTTCTTCGCGCCCTTGAGTGCTAACCAGGAATCCAAGTACACGGGGTACGCCAAATTCAACACGCACATCGACGCCACCTTCTCCGCGCATGTGGTACTCGTCGCCCAGTACATGCCTTTCAACCCGGCCACGGCTGAGGCCGCAAAGGCCCTCTTCGTCCAGCGCGCGCACCTGAACTCCTGGGACGACCTCTGCATCAAGGGCGAGACGAGAGAGCAGATCAAGACGGCATTCAAGGAGGCGCTAACTTCGCTAGCCCAGCTGTTTATGGTCCACGATGGCCCGTACTTGGAGGGGGAGCGGGCTACGTATGCCGATCTGATCGTGGGAGGGTGGCTGAATATGCTCTCCATCACCATGCCTGCGTCTGAGTGGGAGGAGTTCAGGACATGGCACAGTGGTGTCTTTGCGCGGCTGCATGATGCTTTGCAGCTGAATTACTTTGTTTGCACATAGAAGATACTGGTAGACATTGTGCCGTGCACATGGGGAGCTGCAGGTACAATCGCGGCTTAGTAATAATCCAAAATTTCCCCGCGTATTCTTGGCACTTCGTTCAACACTCGTTTTGTGACTTCGCCGCCTGTGTACTGCGCCGCCGCTAGCTTCCTTGACCAGCATCCGGAAACACCAACGAACCTCGCCCCCACGGCGATCGTGCCAGGCTGCTGCCACATACCCTGCCGAGGACGAGCAGGATCAGGCAGGTAGCTAGGTGGTATAAGTAGGCATGGCCCTCTCTACTTGATTGCAGCCAGTAAACTCGCCCTCCTCGCCCCGTCTCGCATCGCATCGCATCGCTTCTGATTCCGAACATGGCATACCAGCAACAACCGCAGCAATACGGCGGACAGCCGCCCCTGCAGCAGGCCCCCCACGGTCAACCACCACCGTACGCTTCTCACGCCACCTCAGCACCTGCCGTCGCGGCACCACCGCCGCCCCAGCCCCCGCTGGAATTCCACGTCTTCGTCGACGGCACCCTGCGCCGCAAAGCCCTCCGCATCCTACACGCCGACAAGATCACGCCCGCATACTTCGTCGAGCTGTCGCGTAAGCAGCTCGTTGTCCACCGCGGCAACGAGTCGGGCCCCGTCATCGGCCGCGTAGGCTATCACACCTTCAGCCCCGGCAAAATGGACCTGGTGTTTGGCAGCCAGCCCGAGGTGGAGATGAAGCGGGTCGGCTTGTTCTCCAAGAACTACTCGGTGGCCCTGCCGGCTGCGGGCTCACCGGCGCCGTTCGCGTGGCATGTTTCGCTGGGGGGACATATATCGCTGATGGATGGGGCGGGGGCGACGTTGGCCGACTTTTCGCGGTCGATGAAGCCCTCCAAGGACGGCGTGTTGACAATGGGCGTCTTTGGGGTGCAGCAGGAGTTCATGGATCAGATCATCATTAGCTTCGTTGCTGTTGAGGAGATGGTCATCAGGACAGCGGCGGCGGCGGGTGCTGCTGCGGCTTGAGGTGAAGGCTGCTGTTGTGGGATTTACAGTCGCTCTACCGGATATTTGGTGGAATACGCTCGCTATACATGGCAAAATTCTGGGTGTGATGACGTCTCTTAGCAATACGAAAGCTTTGTGAAGCTGGTCACACGAATCCATTGATCAAGGGGACTTGGGATATCCTTCAACTGCCCCTAGACAGAGGTAATTATGTGTCGTCTTTGTTTACAAGGTACTAATTTACATCTTCCTCGCTTGTTCGAGGTCGGCACCTTGGAGCTCTCTCAGAACCCCGGTATCAGCAACCTTTCCTGAGACAGCTGCCACGCCAACCTCCTTCATGAAGCCTAAAGCGCCAACCTGGTGGAGCCAGTAGGAAATGTACTTCGCCTTGACCTCGATCAGCGTCATCCGCGGGTCGTCGGCGCTTCCATCGTGTTTCCCGTCACCCAGGTCTCCGAACCACGCCTTTGTTCCGTTGCTCCAGAGCTCTTTGATGCGTGGGTCGGAATTGGAGGTGGTGACCGCCGTGCCGGAGATGGACGCCCAGTCTTGGTTCGAGCTGTCTTGGAAGGTGATCTGCACCTCTTTGTTGTCGGAGAGGTCGGAGAACTTCTTAGAGTGGTTGTTGGCGAGGAAGAGGAAGTCGGGGCCAGAGCGCTTGGCGATGGCCATGGAGCGACCGACGGGACCTGATGCTGTTAGATGGTGGGGATGATAGCCGGTGTAAAGAAGAGCTGGACTTACCAACGTCCTTTCGGTAGGTGCTCAAGATGCCAATCTTCTTGCCGTCGACGAACTTAAAGAACTCCTTGATTTGTTGATCTTTGGGCGTCTCCGTATCATACTGCTTAGAGACGGAGGGGTCCGTCTGTGAATCGATCTCGCCTTTAGTGAGTGTTTCGGGCATCTTGGCTGCGGTACGAGCAGAGAAGGGTCTGGTAGGAGTAGAGCGTATGTATGTTGATGGAGCAATGGCCCTGAAGCTTCTTGTACAAGGTGATAAGAGACGTTGGATGTAGGCTGTTCGGCTGAGGATTCGTGAAGTTTGCATGTTTCCAGGGGCAGACCTGTTTTAAGGGGGAAAGCTGGCTGCCGGGTTCCGAACAGACCGAATGGACGAAGATACAAGTGTGGTGACGTGAAGATGAACCCATTGTGCGTCGACTGGTGCAATGACAGTATGACCTTCCAGAATGCACGCGTCATGCCAAGCGATGTCGGGAAAGTCGCGGTCCCGATGTACGAGCCATCGCGTGTGCGTCTGTTACGGCGCAGGCACAGTGTGAGATGATGGCCCTGGCTGTTTCGTACAACGACGCAATTGCCTCCTTGGTGGAGATGGATAACTTCAATCGTGTCAGAGACAGGCAGACAGGGTAGGTACATAGGTAAAGCAGCCTCGGCTCCGAGGTTTGGCGGGGTCGTGGTGGGGTAATGTGGAGCGCCACAGCCACTGCCCCTCCAGCTTCCCGTCTGAAAACACGTTCACAACATCCTCTCGTGCAGTTTGTGGAAGTCGCATTACGTTTCCTGCTGCCTGTTGCTCATTTTGGCATTATCCATTGCTTCACCTCCGGCACTTTTTACATTACTCCAAACTTTCAATAGCCTTTTACAACCTTAATTGCAGATGACAGCGAATTACAGAGAAAGTTTTTGCAAAGCTCAAACTTGCTGCGGAGAGTCTCATTTATTTTTACACCGTACAAGACGAAACTTTTCCTAAATATGTCCAACTGCCTCCTGTCAACTTATCAGATATCGCCCGGTCTCTTACCCATAATTTTCGTCCTCCCGTTCACCCGCCTCTCCCCGATGGTGGAAACTCCTATTTAATCTTCATCCCCGGCGACCCCCGCCTCTGCGACGCCACCACGCCCAATCCCTCCAATCTTCCCAATCCCACCACCAATCATCGTCATCATCATCGTCGTCATCATCGTCATCGTCATCGTCGGTTTGGGTAGGCCGTGGTGGGCGAGTTGTCGTCCGCGAGGGGATGGTGGTGAGGGTACTGGGAAGCGATGGCCTGCTAGTGGGAAAAGGACCCGTGGGTCTGGACGATGGAGGTGGAGGAATGACTGTCGGCCTTGAAGAGGACGCGGGTCGAGTTGACCTTGATGAAGACCGAGAGGTGAGGGTGGGGGGCCTACGCGACGACGTTGGCGTCGGGGTTGGACGAATTGAAGCCGAACGAGTCGATCCCCTTGTGGGCATTGGTCTCGGTGTATTTGTGGGTCGTCGCGAAGGTGTTGGTCGCGCTGTGGGCGTCGGTCTCCGCGTAGGTGTACGAGTCGATCTCAACGTAGGTGTTGGTCTTGGTGTGCGAGTAGGCCTTAAAGTAGGAGTAGGCCTCAAAGTAGGCGTCGGGCTCGGTGTGCGACTAGGTGCTCCAGAACTAACCCTACTCGTAGGTCTCGAAGACGGTGACGGTACGGTTGATCTGGAGGACGATGTCGCAGGTACAGTGCTTGAAGACGGGATCGACGGGATCGAAAACGTGGTGGAATTCAGTCCGGGAAGAGATATCGTAGGAATTGGAATACCGGGTCCAACTGAAGCTGAAGAGTTGACACTTGGAGTCGGAAGACTTGGAACGGAGATGCTCGTTGGCGTGAGACCTGCTGAAGTTGAGACGTTGGCTGAAGGAACCAATGTGCTCGATGGCGCCAGAGACGGGAGTGACGGGAGTGACGGGAGTGAAAGTGTCGTACTAATCGACGGGAGACCAAGCGAGCGAGATACATTGAGCGTAGGCAGGGACACTGAAGTTGACGGGAGACCTAAGGTAACCGACAACCCCACAGACGGGGTCGGAAATGGAAGTGCGCCAGAGCTGGATACATTGACAGGAGCGCTTGGTGTTGGGAAGGCCGACGAAGGGTACACAACCGATATGTTGAGACTCGGCACCGGAATGATTGACGGAGGTGGCAGCGAAGGGAACGAGATACTTCCGGTCGGCAACGGCACGCTAGATGGAGAAGGTATCGCAGAAGGACCCCCAAATGGTGCCGACGAGGGCGCACCAGGACCGGGAAGGCTCAAGGTTGGAAGTCCAGTTCCGGGAGGGAAGCCAAGGGAGAACGACACCGCAGGCGGCGTAGGAAGAAGAGATATTCCTCCCGTAGGTCGAGGAACGCCGGAAGGCAGCGCAACCGTGCTGTTCTGCGCGACAGCCGCGCCAGACAGCGCGAGAGCGACAGCTGAAATTTCGAGCAACATCTTTCGGTCGCCGTCCGTTCCTTCAGTGAATAGAAGGTGACCTCGTGGGAAACTTGAGCTAACACAGCAGCCTGAACCCGTTATATACTGCCCCTTACCGCTACGAACCCGGAGAAATGGCTACCTACACGCGTCGTGTGCGAATGCTTTGGCATGCATTGGACCTGGTTCGACATCGTATTCGTCGTTGTCCCGTTGAAGAAATGGCGATGATGGCATTTACAGCATGCGCTTTCTCCATGCTTTCATTGGCGTTGAAGTGCAGAGGCAATGAAAATTGATATACGAGGCTGCAGGTTGCGCATAGTACGAATGGGTTCGTTGTCGCACGCATGGGGCCGACGTACCTTGCAGAGCCGAGAGTGCTGCGTCTGAATGCGGACACGGTTGAAGTCAAAGCAGGTGCAGATATGAAGGCTCTACTTTCGAGACGGCTCCGTTGGGCGGACGTTTCCCGGTACTTGATGTGGGAGCTTGGTAGTGCTCTTACACGTCCTTGAAAATGTGAGGGTTTCCCTGCTTCGGGGAATATCATTGTCTTGAATCAGGTTCAATCAAGCCCCAAGATTTCACTCTCGGGACCTCCCCGCTCCATAACTACTGAAATCAACAATCTTGCACACGCCCTGATAAATTCCCTCGTCGATCTTCCCCCGTTAATCCTGCCCCGCATCCAGACGCACCAGGCACCATATTCGCCAATTAGCCGATTGATTGACCACCTAACTTTCTATAGCCTTCGCTATATTACATTAAGGCACCCAGGCGCATTTGTATATCAACGCGCACCAAATAGGTAGAGTACATACAGAAGAGGTGCTGAGAATCTGCCGATTGTGGAATGTCACGCTTGTGCTTTGTGTGATTGGATGTGGGGTATTGAAGCCGAGTGTGAATGTAGCACGGGCGCCCGGGGGAGATGGAACAGTTGTATTCGGGTTTGGTGCTCGGGGACAAGTCGCGTCGTGTCGGTGAAAACGTGAGCGATGGTGCAATAGGGAATCTCAATGTATATGTGGGCGTTTCTCCGTGTGCGGGAGTGATTCGGAGCTCTCTCCCGTGATGAGCCCACACAAGCATTCTCCAACGGGCCGGGTCGCTGCGCTTCTTCATCAATGCGTGCTACAGTACAGCAAGTATGCTCGCTCCCTTTGGATGCTAGCTCGGTTAAGTTCTGCACGATGTACGTACGTACGTGACAGTGGGCGGAATCAAGGTAGCAAACACAACGATCGGTGTTGATTGCCTAATCGAGATGCGAGAATCGGGCAAAAATAGTAATCGATTTGGTGGTTAATCCAACTCAGGATTGGTAAACGCATTCGAAGGGACGTGTTGATATATATTTCCTTGGACTCTTTAGTCCCCAAACCATTCCTCATAACCCACGTGACGATATCCAACCTCCTCCAATATCGACGTTTATGTGATGTACCGGTACTCCGGGTGCCTGTATCCTAGATCCCTGATCTGGCTAGCACTGAGCCCGTTAAGACGATGGTCCCTCTTGCCGTGCTCGCGCTGCCTGTTCTCCCATTTGCAGTACGCGATCCCAGCGAGAGAGAGGACGACGACACCGCATTGGCCGACGAGGTTGATGGTGTGTCCGGTAGGGTACTTGGGATTCTCTGATTTCACATACGTCCTGCTTTTGTCAGCACAAGCAACTGATACGAGCTGAACTGTAAGACTTACCAAGTAGCTAGGATGCCGCCAGCGGTACCTAGGGTAACTACGTACGCACCCGAGACGGCACGGACGGCAGGTCCAGCGGCATTGTTCATGGCCCAAGATAGGAATCCGGGACCACCGGGGAAGGCGCCAAGAGTGATGAAGAAGACGCCCATGTATTTGATGTTGGCATCTTGAGCCCATCGCAGAATGGCGAAGCCAGTGATTGCAAGAAGCGAAAAGCATGCGAGGTAGATGCCACGGCGGTTTGTCTTGTCGGACGCGTACGCGACAGCGATAGCAACGACACAGGCGCATACGTAAGGGGGCACGGAGTAGAGCTGGGCCTTCGTGCGACTCCAACCAAGGTCTCTGAGAATGGTAGGCTAATCTGATTAGCGACATTCCACAGTATGAGATGACGTGGTAGCTTACCATGAACAAGGAAATACCCTGTACTGTAATGTTGATCAGGAAGAACCCCAAGGCGCAAATGTAGTTGTTGATATTCATCAAAGAGCGACTCAAATGTTGAACCTCCACCTTCTCGTTCTCCTCGGCGCCGCTCTTCGACCGGAGTCGCTCTGCTGCAATTCGTCGTTCTCGCTCATTCAGGAACCAACACTCGCCCGGAGTGGTTGGCATCACGTAGGGAGCCGCGAGGCCTACGATCATTGTGAATAACCCCTCAAAGAAGAAAATGTTGCGCCAAGTCTTGATTATCATCGCGGAGGTTCCCCAAGGCGGGATCAGAGCAAGCCTACCAGAATTAGAATGCGCAGATGCCGCGACGGATTGATGGGACGTACGCCGTGGCCAGCAGGCCACCGAATGCGCCGGCTAGCGACGCAGCTGAGACATAAATTCCAACACGGAACAACAGTTCCTGGCGCTTGTAAAAGCAAGTGATGAAAAAAGCCAGGCCACTGCTAGGATATCAGCATCGAGGGCTAGCAAACTCAGCGTTGCAAAAACTTACGGCATGACTCCACCCTCAAAGACACCAAGGAAGGCGCGAGCTGTCAGAAGACCCTCGAAGCTGTGCACAAATGCAGTGCACATCGACACGAATCCGAATCCCACGACAAGAAGCGGGAGGTAGTAGCGAGGTCCGATGATTTTCAGGAGGATGTTACTGGGAACTTCGACGAACATGTAAACGATGTAGAATATAGATGTGACCCAGTTGAAGCGGACGCCATAGAGCTTCAGATCTTCCTCCATGCCTTGGATACGTGCGTTCCCGACGTTGGCACTGCAAACGTCAGCCATCCATGAGGAGGGATTGAATCGGTGAACTTACCGGTCAAGAAAGCACAGCAGGTACAGAAATGTGGTCAGAGGTACAATGACCTTGTCCAGCTTGCGGCGCACCGCCGTTTCTTCCTCTTCAGTCCATGTGAACTCCTCGGTGGATCGGTCGCTACCGTTTGTCTCGCCCAAATTCTCCTCGTCTAACAGGGTACAACATCAGCACGGAAGCGATCAGCTCAGAGGTTGCGGTACATACACAAGGTTTTCTCCGCCTTCCCTGGCGTAATCTGAACTGACGCCATCTCAGCGCGTCGATGGAGCGATCTGACGTGCAGTCTCGACCTGAGGCCCTTCGGAGTAGAGATGTTGTATAAGCTCGTGTCGCCCCGCGCTCGAACGTCCGTGAACCTGGGGTGCAAATCCGGGGAAGAACGTGCCACCTTTTGAAGAACGAGAAAAGGTCTCCACTGCGGATGCTCCCCAGAAGACTCCGCGCGGATGTGGGTTCGGGTGCTGTGGGTGAGTCTGGATGAAAATTCGGCAGTTGCTCAAAAGCCCACGGTAAAGTTGGAGCCGGGCCGCGACTGCTTTTAAACTGGCTGCTCCATGTCCTACGCTCCTTCAAGTTGGGGCGCCTGACTGGACATGGGGCAGGCCATGTCGATTTGTCGAACCGAAGCCACGCACGGTGGTGCACAGACGGAGCCGGGCCAACGGTCTTGATTTTGGTTGGGCGATTGCGGGGTGAACTTGGCGGGCATGGTTCGAGGCGCGTTCTCTGCAGCGGATGCTGGTGTTTTGCGAGCGCCACGACTTGGCGGGACGGGACGAGCAGCACGCGTTCGGCAGATGTGAGAAAGCGTGGTCCAGCCTCAGGTCGTTCTTGCGCACGCGTCGCTATGGAGCTGCGGAAGCTCGCGGAAGGGACCAATGATGGGAACGTCGTGCCTCCCCAAAGCCAATTCACCAGATCGAGGCCAATTCTTCATTGCTAGGAGGTGGGGCATTTCGGTCAGAAGGCAGCGCTGAGCGTAAGCTGCGTTTACCCAAACGTCCCTGCTGTGATAGTAGCATGTAGTGTAAGGACGTGCAGGGTCCAGTGCGCGTCTGGATAAACAGCGCGTAGGATTCCGGCTGGTTGCACGACATCCGTAGCCTCACCGTCGAGCCGGGCGCGGATGGAAGCGCAAGCCGACCGCGCGATGCTCGCGTTTCCTGTCTGGGCATGCCGGTACCAGCGTTGGGGACGCACATCCAGCGATGGTTAGAGTTCCCTCCAGCATTCAGATTTGTCCCAACTGTTTCTAGTATCAAGCGTCCTAATGATCTCCTGGGCGGTCCGTCGACTGGGTTGACGCGGCGCGGCGCGGAGGTGGAGTGCATGTGTTGAGGTGGCCGCTTCGCCGACTTGATTACGGCACAGCAACAAGCGCGTTCGTTGTGCAGGCCAACGGAACTCCCGTGTCGAACAAGGCACAGTATATGCAAGGAGGAAGGGGGAAAATGATAGATATGCATGATAGCGGCACGGCTCATGTAGGGCTGAGGTCAGAATAGCCTTCATGGTACGCCTTAGACTAAGCAGCAAGTGTCCAATGGGGAAGGAGCACGTCGATTCGACCTGCCCACCCTCACCATGTCGCACGACCGCACTAAACATGGTTACAGTCCAGCCCTACGCACTTTGAGCCAGACCGATGAGGCTGCTACGCAAGAAACTGGCAAGCCGGATAAAGCATCCATCGATATGCGTGGTCTTCGGCGTCGCCGACAGGATGCATGTCCGATACAGAAATATCGTGAGGATCACTACCCAATGTTTATTGCCATCATTTGGTCTCTTGGTGGAGCATGTGTCCAAGAGACGGAACTAGGCGTTGATGTAGTTCCGCAATAGATGTCACCAGTAAGTCACTCCATTCAGTCAATGGAGTCATTCAGTTTTTCCATCTTTTATGTGACCAAGAAAACAATCACATGAATGCACAAACTACAACTTTGTCAGAAACTTCTTTCAAAACCGTTCTTCCGGATAGATGAGGCTTCGCCATGCCTCCCGCCGACACCAGAGTACGAACGCAATCGTGATATAGCGCCAGTCAGAAATCTCACCTAAATATTTCTTCATCCATCGAGCGAGTATGGTTAAGTTCGAAGTTTCGAAACTCGCAGAGAGTGCAATGCAGGTAGATCACGTGGATGTGGTGACCGAGTCATCGCATTAAGGTTAGTCCTGGTGGAGCACATGGTTCACGTGATTTTACTCACTTCGATCTTTGAAGGTAAGTGATTCTTCAGTACATAAATCAAGATGAAAACATGAAATAACTCCAAAGACTGTACAAAGAAAATCTGTCCCAAAAGAAAACCCCAAAGGAAAGGAGAATCTGACGACCGACCCAGAAGCTATCGCACCTTGACAGAAGTCACTCGGCGACTTCAACTGAATGAACTCTATCTCCAGACCTCGTTCGTCATATAGCTTCTCTCAGGGATTGTATCACCATATGAGAGATCCCGCTTGCGGATCTTCGCGCCGACATCTCGAAAGGCCATCGTCTCATAATCAAAGCAAGCTGTTGTGACTTCCGCGTCGCACACATCAAAAAGCTGCTTCTTGGCCATATCACAGAACAGTTTTTCCTTGCCGTTGATGGCAATGAAGTCTGCGCCGCGCGAGGTAAGCGATTCGCATAGCTCTCGTGCGCTATGACCCTCCATATGGCTCACTGTAATGTGGTCCGGGTACGGATTACTATTAGGCAGCTCTGCGAAGTCTCGGGGGTGGTTGCGCTTCTTGTTCTCGCCCTCGCGCCACCAGAGCGTCGTTCCGTCCGGATACCCCCGCTCCTGTCGACACCCCTTGTCGTGATCGCGGCACTCGGCGAAGTTGTCGATTGTGTCGTTGGCGTTGATGATTGCGCCAGTTGAGTTGTATTCCAGGCGCGGTTGGAAAGTTTCGAAATCGACGCCATGTCTATCCTGGGGCCAGAATACCATGCGCTTTGTGCTTTTGCATAGGAGATCGTCGTTCTCGCGGTATTGGTCGATCAGCCCCGATTCTCCAAGGAAGTCAGGCATGTGGATAGTGAGACCTTTGGCCACGATCTTGTTGGTGCCGTCCGAGTCGAGCCACATGCACTTTGGGGGATAATTCGAGCCGCTGAAAGTGAACCGGCTCGCGTACCACTCCGCTCCGCAGTGCTCGGCCATATCTCCAGTCCAAGTATAGGTACCGCCATTTCCATTTGCCATGATTCCGCTCAGGCATATAGCGTCGATGTTCTTCATCAATAGAGTGACATAAGCTAGCACGTAAGTCAGCGTACAGCTATCTGTGGTTGAAATGATGTCAATTACCTGGCTGTCCGGATTGTAATGCGTTCAAGTTATGGTTGACGGTGTCATGGTACTTTACGTTATCGACAGTGAACGATCGGAAGGCTTCGTTGTCCAGATGGCCATCCTCGTCATGGAAATGGGCTAACTGGTTTCCGTCCTTGTTCTTGATGTAAACATCGGGTATAGTGCCGTCTCCACCAGGTGCGGATCCAGTGATAAGTGTGAATTGGGTTTGTGTCTTTGGATCGGGTGTCTTTGAGCCCTGAAGCATCATTCCAATATCGACGGCCAACACCGCGATGCCCGCTGCCCCAATCAAGGCGTGCATTGCCATGATGGTAGTTAGGCTTTGGGGGTTGGTGCTGAATAATACAAGGTGTACTCTTTTAGTAACGGTCGTGGAGTGTAAGAATAAGCGGGTGAACGTTTTTCAAAGTACGAGAGTAATGTGTGGAGAATGAGACTGATGAGATAGTGAATGAGTCTCTGCATACACAACTAGCTCTCTATATACGTACTTTCCTCTCCAAAGTTCGACTTTGAAGATACATAATCCAACACTTTATCGACACGTAGCTCAAGAGGTAGCGGAGACACGTAGATCTTCAAGGACACCTAGAGCCATCTTGTTCGTATTTTTGGAAACGGTGCCAGGGCCGACCACGGGATTGTGAATGCCGCGAGCCCAAGTCGCATACTGAGTCGGCATAGTCATCATGTTCAGGATCCTTTAGCCTTGCTGTCCTCACGCCCATCCTCACACATAGACATCTAGACACGGGTTAGGTGGTGATTGACTCCGATCATGAGACAGTTCTTGGACTAACAGTCATTACGATCATCAATGAGCCTCGTGCTAAGCATGTCTCAGATAGTAGGATTTGGGGGATATTCTTAGATCGGCTACTGAACTGAGAAAACTTGAATGACGTAAAATGTGGCCGGTTTACTTCTTTCTATGTCTGCCAAGTCGCGGCGAAGGTGATCCAGTTTTAGTTGTTCATACCCGTTGTCGTATTGTAAGTGGGCCGAGTATGGGCGCTTCATGAAACTGTCAAACGACATATTTCAAGTCGTCCAAAATAGAAACGGGAGGATTTATCTCGATACTCGCCACCTTCAATCGTCTAACATTCCTCTAGGAAGGGGCGGACAACGCCGCCGTGGCGGCGGGAGGCGCTTACTCGGTAGAGCGACCATCCGGTTTGGGAAGCGCCGCATGCCAAGAGGCACTCTGAGTTTCTCTACATTTACGTGCCACGTAATCATGAACATAGAAGGAGATCGCGATATGGACACTTTTCAAGTTCCATGGATGCTTAGCCACGAGAGAAGGACAAATATGCTCTCGAAACCGTGGTAGAAGCATATCGATGTTAAATACTTGAGCAAAGGCAAACGATATTTAACTCGATACCATTATATACTACCATCTTCTTTCATACTTACTATCCTCTGCAATCCAAATCTGCTCTCTCGTTCAGCCTTATCGAAACCAGCCTACATTCTCACTCCTCAGCCATGCGTTCCGCAATCATACTTGTTCTTCTTCTTAGCAGTCTAGCATCTGGTCGTATTCCAATTCTCAGACCTATAAGACCATCTCCAGATGCCCCTTCCACACCAGACAGCCCTGGTAGTAATGTTCCCGGACAACAAAATAACCCCCATTGGCAACCGGGGCAGAGTACTCCAGATGTGCCTGCTGCCCAGCCAGGACGCTTCACGGAAGAGCCGCAGAAGCCCGCTTGCAATGGCAAGAAGCGGATGGAATGTGTTGCTGATTCCTCAAAATGGGATCAGCTGGATCCCAGGTTTCGCAGAGACGGAGCGGCGGAGATCGCGCGCCTGGATAGAATCAAGCAGAATCCAGGAGATGCAGCCCCCGAGAAGTTGTCATTGGATGATTTCAATGACAGATATGATGCGTGGATTGACGACGCAGCGAAACAGGAGTTTGATTCCACTATTGGTCACAGACTCCTTGGCCACAACAAAGACGACAAGTGGACCAAGTTTACGGTGGAGAATAGGGATGACAAAATCGACGAGCTGTTGAGCAGAAACCAAGTGGAGGGGAAAGTCAACGGAATTCCCATTTCTATGATGAAAGAGACTTTTCGGAGTTCTCTCCTTGAGACATACACGAGCATAGAACGGAAATCCATCGCTATCCCGAGAAGCTACAACAACGACCTTGACGTCTATCGTGGCTGGACGGAAGGCATGACCCGACGGCAAGGCCTTGATGAGACACAATCAGTGAGATGGACTGACGAGGTCATGATCGGTTGGAAGGGAGCAATTGATAAAGCCGGGAAACAGCCGCAAGACGTGGAGCTAGAGTCAGTACTACGAGTCGGAATCGTTACGGACGATACCAACGATGTAATCAATGCAGCATTGGCGCGTATCGGTCGGAAACTTGACGACAACAATGACAGCGATGCCGACTTTTTCAAATTCCAGAAGAACGATCCGGATCCGAACACAAAGGAAGGGTTCGAGGCAATTGCGGGTACTATACATGCACGACGAGTGGCACAAATGCTTAGAGAGTACGTACCCATTTTGGTGTTATACCGAAGACATGAGAACCTCGAAAACACAGCTGACCGTACATTGCTTTTTTAGTTACCACGACGACCTCGGCGACAGAACTATTACAGGGTTCTGGATTAGAAAATCCTCTGGTGACATTGAATCGAAATATTTCGACATGGTCGTTAAGATTGATAAGATTCCCGATGCATAAAGACTAGGGGTTGGGTGTTGGGTCTACTAGACCAACTGAGGCATCTCCTCTTTTCTGTACTTTGCTTTGGTTTTGTTCTTACTCCACGTTACTCGTTTATGCCACCAGCTTGACTATACACTGCTATTGGAACTCAGTTGATAATCATATAGCCTTGAAAGTATAAGTTAGTTTTGCTTTGAGAGGTACGGCCCTAGAATGTATGAGATGCGCGAATATTCTTTCGAGATGATTTAGTACAGCTTATGATCTCGGTTGGATTATTGGGAGGAATTATTGGCTAACAGGGCACCCACATTGGTTTCTCTTTCCCGGTTATCATGGGTAGGGGGTCCATAATCCGACACCAAAGGCCTGAGGCGAGGCCGTGTCCAATTAGATATTGCGACGTGGCATGCGGCACAGCCAACCGACGTAAAACACAGACACAGTACAAAATGTTGGACAGTTACCCGACATAATTCTATCGCTTTTTCGTAAAGATAGCTATGATTTCATTTCATTCAATCACTTGCTAGTTTGAAAGAGTCATGTCTGGCGCTTCTCCGGACCGTAACCTTACCAACTTGCCCCTCGAGGTATTCAGGCTTATTCTGGCTGAAGCAGTTCAGCTTCGTGAACTCAAACGTGCGTTGCGTTTGCGCCTTGTTAATAGTGAGTACACTCAACGGACAGGGGGGCTCAAAGCTAAATCCTCAACTTAGAGCTTTTCTCTCAGGAGCTAGTTGAGGCACTGGTCACCTCCAACTTGATACGTTCCTGCAATGTTCCTCTGAGTAAGATGCCTTTTGTAAGGCCTTATCTGGAGCAGCGTCTAAGGGAGGGTCGAACTCGTGGTTTCTTGATGTTAACGCTCATACGAAAGGTTGCTGAAAGATTGACCGCTGAGAATGAAGATGAAAACCAAGCAAAAGATTACACATCCTGTGTGCTTGAATTAATGACTAGGGCGGGCTTCGACAATCATGTTCGGGAACTACTTTTCCACGGGCTTGAACCATTTGTCAGGGATTGCTTCGAATCTGATCTCTTAGCTGCAGCTATATATACAAATCAGATGCCGCTCGTCAAAAGCTTGATCGACTCACAACGGATACGTCCGCGTCGAAACAATCTGGGGATTCCGATCACCATTGCTGGCCTGGTGCGTCGATTTGAGATTTTGGATCTCTTCATTGCTAGAAGGAACGGACACCGACTGCGTGACCTATACGATGTATTGAAGATAGCGACGGGGAATGGGGATGTGGAGATGGTGAGATATATTCTCAGTTCAAATCGGAATCCGTTCGCCCATGATCTGTGGTCCATTGAAGGCTTTCAACCAGATCGTTACATAAAAGACTATCGGCCGGGCTACGCAAAAATCGCTCTACGGACCCCGAGTGTTGAAGTATTCAATCTCATGTTGGCTGAGAGAGCGAAGTGGAATCTGAGGCCCTTTCGCGAGACATTCTGGTTCGATCTCCTACACCATGTAGTAAGAGAGGGATGGCGGACGATGACGGAACATCTTATATCGCTCGGTACTCCGATCGAGGTCCCTAGTCAATGGCAATGGATGGATTCACCATTGCACGGAGCTTGCGAGAAAGGTCACAGCGACGTCGTCGCCATTCTACTAAACCACGGAGCGAAGATACGCGGCAAAGACCTGGAAGCGGCAGCATCCCACGGACACACAGCCACACTCACTGTACTCTTAGAACGCGGCGCAGATGTGCACTGCGAGGGTGCTGCCGAATCCCTGTTTGTGGCAGCGAAGAAAGGCTTCATCGAGATAGTTCGAACGTTGCTCGATGCCGGGATGGACGCGAATCAAAAGTCACCGTCACCTATGATCGGCGCAGTGGAGTCGGAGCATGAAGGCATCTTCTGGCTGCTCATTGAACGAGGCGCAAGACTTGACGATGCCGAAGTGATTGCAGAAGCTGCGGGAAGGGCGGAAGCTGCTGGCCTGGACTCGATGTTATCGTTGGTGAAGAGGACGATGACAGGTGCGCTCCCATCGGAGCGGCTATGACGTAACCGGCGGGGCTTTTTCGCTGGTATGGCAATCATCACTTTTTAACTAGGTAAAAACGCGCTTGAAGTTGAAGTATATTGGCAAAATCTAGGGCTATTAGGAAGTTCTGAACTGTAGACATTTTGCAGGTGGTCGAAATCGTTCACGAGAGCTCACATGATACATCGTCTACCCGCCGCGACGCCTGCATCACGCCACAACACGCCAACACGCCCATCTGTGGGATCACAATCGCACCTTCGAAGCGCTGAACATTGCTTTCATTATGTCGGATATCGTCCAAGTGCCCCGTAAGTCCTACTCTTCAGTGCAACAGGCCTTATCAGATAGTACATCCTCGCGGCATAAACGCAAAAGCATCCTTGGCAAAAATAGGAATCTTCACTTCAACGTCAAAAGGAGAAAAGAAATCACAAAATGTTCGCCAGATCAGGGAGAAAGGCGTCTAGTGATTGGAGATATGAATTCAGAGGATGCAAGAGCGTATCGAGGGTAAGATATTTACGATCAACCGTACGGGAACCGCAATAAAGAATGAAATCACGCGAGCAGAGGTTCCTACTACCACACAACGATTTTACTACACCATTTACCAGATCGATGTCTGGCCCTTCCCGCAGGCTTCGACACCGTCATCTCCGCCCTCAATCGCAACGTCCTCCTCGCTCAAATCCCACTCCTCCAACTCGCCGAAGCATCCCCTACCATCCACATCTTCTCCCCAAGCGAATACCGCACCGACATCAAATACAACCCCTCGTCTGCGACCGGAAAACCGCACCAGCTCAAGCTCCAAGTACGCAAATACATCCGCGAGCACGTCCAAAACCTACAGATCACGTACCTCGTCCCTGGCCCGTGTTTTGACTTGTACATCAGGAACTTCAAAATCAGGCCATTTGCAGGGAGCTACGATTTCCAGCTAACAAGGCGGTGCTGCCGGGAACAGGCAAAGAGCCCGTGTCGTTCACTACCATGAATGACACACGTCGGTCGGCTGCTTCTCGCCGCGTTACTGGCGCCAGCGCCGGAAGCTGTGCGCACGCTCAAGGTGAACTCGTTCACCGCAACGCCGCACGATATCCTCACAGAGTACGATGTGCTGACTGGTTAGGAATAGGCTATGGCATATACCTCGCTGGACGAGCTGCGGGGGCTGGAGAAGGAGGGGCGCGAGGCGCAGAGTCCGCTTGAGACGCTGTATACGTTGAAACGGACTTGGACCGAAGGGGGCACGTTGTATGAGCAGAGGTGTAATAAAGAAATTGGGGAGCTAGCCGCCTACGGAGACGCTGCGGGAGCAGATTGCGAGAGAGAATCGCAAGCAGGGCAACGAAAAGCTTTGAATCGAGCGTTCACATATCCACGTTCCACACCTCCAACCCCCTTATCAGAAATCCCCAGCATCCCCCCCCCCCACTCTCCCACAACCCCCCACTCACCCGCTCCACACCGCCGGTCCCGGAGGCTGATACGTCGACGGCGCACTCTGAATCGTCCCCAAATTGACCAAAATGCCCGGATCACTACTCTTGTACGCTCCGGGCAAGCTGACCAGCGGGCCCGGGCTGCCGCTGCCTCCACCTCCGCCCGTGATCTTGATCTGCGAGCACGCGAGGTAAAACTGCGCTTTGTTGGCCTGGCTGGCCATGTGCAGCGCGATGTGCTCGACGCGCAGCAGGTAGTCGCCGTCGGGGGTGGTTTTGGGGATTTTGGCGGCGGGGGTTTTGTACTCGTCTGGTGGGACGTGCGAGTCAGCGTGTGTTGTGTTGAGGTTACTTAACTACTCGGTGGGAAGGAAGGGAGAGGAGGGAAGATGGTGGGGTGGGGTGGGTAGGTAGATACGTACTTTGTCCCGGCCATGTCATCTGCTTATTCGCATCCACGCTCGGCATCGTCGTGCTAATTTTAAACCACACTGCCCCCGAGCCATCCCACGACGTGACCGACGCGCCCGACGGCACTTTAGCGAGGTAGTACTGCGTCGGCCCAGGGTGGTTGACTTGCTGCGTGGAGATGTAGTGGATATCCGCGCCGGCCGGCACGCTCACGATATTCGCCGCATTGGCCGACGAGTAGCAGCGGATGTCGCCGTTGGTCGGGTTCTCGATGCCCTGCTTCGACTCGGCGTTCTTGGTCTTGCGCGTTGCGGACCAGTCGGCCGCTTCAGATTTGCCGTTCACGACGAGGCGGGGGAAGGTGTCTGGATCGGGGGGTTAGACTGGGAGGGGCTGGAGTTGTGGGAAAGCTTACAGTGGGCTTGGACGGCTGTCGCGGCGAGGAGCAGACTGGTGAGGAACTGCATGCTGGGCTGATGATGATCGTTACTGAGATATCGGAGTGGCGCTTGCGCTCATAGACACTTTTTATACCCGCCCCCGGACCATTGGTTTACCCCAGGTTTTAATCTGTCGTGTCGTTGCGAAAGTCTGGGGTTAAAGTGCTTTTAATTGAGGGCGGTCGTCTGATGAATCTAACCCCTGCAGTTCTAGGTTAAATTCTCCGATCTAATAAAGCTGGAGAAGTTCCGAGCCTATGGAAGTCACTGCCGGATTGGCGTGATGTGTTGAAATTGGAATTGGCTGTTTGTGGCCACTGGCCGTTGGCCGGCAATTTAAATCTGCCGAGGTGGAATATCAAAAGTTATGGAGGTCCAATCCATATCCGTTTCAAGAACGAAACACAAATGAGAGGTAAAATTATCGTCTTGATGTTTCTATTCTCGTATCGGATGAAGGTCGAAGTGGTTTGAGTATTTCGAAGTGCAATTTTGTCAGGTGACTAATTGGTATTCACGGAGCCAGCGTCCCGAGGCCGCCTGTGTGAACTAGAAACAGCCTTATACCAACAACTTAGCTTCCTAACCAAGAGTGTGCAAGTCTCTATCGACTCCTATCCGCCTGCGGAATTGTTGATTGGACCTCATAAGTCTATTCACCAGATTAGTTAACAGAAGTAGAGGCGATCAGGATCGTTTTGAAATAGATATTGAACGGACCGCGATCTACAATGCAACTATCCAGTACACAATTAAAGGCTGACTTGAGCGGATCACACATATTTACTGATAAGTCAGCATGTGTAGACTCCTCCATAGCGTCTCACCTCTCATACAACAACCAGGTATATAACAAGAAGAGTATAATACCAAAGACGACCGCCAGCGCCTAAATTCAAGAACTATGAGAACGTAGATGACCACCAAGAACGTGAAAATATGCTGAAAATAGATCGTGGAAAATGTGGGTATCGTATATCAAACCAAGAATACTCCTACCATGCGAGCTTCTTCGGCAACGCTTCTGTCGGCCTTCCAGCCTACGGTATCTTGGCGGGATCATGGGGCCAGTTGGCGGCAAATGCAGTCCAAGGCGTCGCGCGCATAACTTGGTTACCATGCTCATCGGGCACGTAGAGCTGCGGCTCGAAGCCCTGGACGGACGACCACGTCCAAAAGAGGCGCCGCCAATAGCAAGTAACCTACGAATGTAAAATCAGCAACTATCACAGCCGCTAAGATCAGAGGCACAATTTACCGCAGCCGGCGTCAGATATCGCCGCGCGAACATCTCATAGCTATTCCGCGCAATTTCCTCAGCCTCACTGTCGTGTGCGCGATAGTACTCCATGGCCGAGTCGAGATTGCCGAAGTTCTCAGATGCTTCAATGAAGTTGATGTCCGGGCCAGCGAGGCTCATGAGGTGTGTGTGGAATTCTTGCCATACGAGCGGGTGCGTGATGATTGCTGAGCGGCAGAGTTGCAGGTACTTGAGGCGGCCAGAGTAAGATGTGCCTTCGGTTTGGACAGTAAATTTGTACCTAGTAGCATATTAGTAGATTGCAATGGCTCTCTCATAAACCCCTCAATCCGAAGACGTACCCGCAGAATTCCCTCAAATTCATCACATCCTTAGTGTGCTTGTCCTTTGGGTTGTTGATCACAACGGGCTTGATATCACTCCATTCTTTGCCCTTGCTGACCTTGACCAGCTCGCTCCGCAGCTTGGCCATCTTGACCTTGCCTCGCCATACCACGCGCGGGTCCTTGTGCTCCCATGGCACACGCTGCTCCGCATCGGCAATCTCCCGCCTGATGCTGTTCCAGCTCGGCGCATGTGTATAGTTCCAGCTCCAGTATGCATAATTGGGCATTAGCCAGACGTCATCGTACGCGCGCCCATCCTTGCGGGTATACCCAAAGAATGTGCCCTTGCCCTTGGATCGCCGTGGCAGGTCGTCTAGAGATAGGGAGAATTCGATATTCGGGATGGAAGAGTCTGAGGATGGAGTCGTGGCTAGAGCGCGATCGATTTGGGCGAGGGTGCCGAGGATGCGCTCGCGCTCGTTGCCGTTGGCGACGTAACATTTTTCCGGTTTACCGGCGTCGACTACGAAGAGCTACTGCGTGTTAACATGTTACACAGACGCTGGCGCTTCGGCAAAGAGCTTACCTCGCCTTGGTATATCATGACCCGCACCATGCATCTCCCCTCGGTGATCTGGATGTCCTGTACGTGGACCTTGCGTCCTTGCCGTCGCTGCACCGCTTCGTCGAGACGATGGTAGAGTTTCGGAAACGCAATGTCGCACTGCTCATTAGTTAAGGTGTGGACATTCGAGTGGACATCCGCGTCAAAGTCCCAACCGCTTGGTATGAATGAGAAATAGGCGCGTGGGGACTGCTTCCACACCGACCACAGCTGTGAGATGATAACAAAAGTGGAAAGGTAAAAAGCAAGGTGCGCGAACGACAGTCGGTAAGCCTTCCGCATCATGATGGCATTGGAACTAAACGTGAAATCGAACGATCAGGGTGTAAGAAATGCGCCCGAGGGGAAAATGGCGATGTCGTCCAACGACAAGAGATGTCAAGAGATGGACAAGCCAAAGGAAAAGAGACCCTGAGCCTCTCGGCACAAAGAGGGGAGCTTGCATAGAAGCAAGCCTTTGCGAAAGCTTGGGGGATCTGGCCCATGACCTCCCTAAACAGGCGGGGCGACGCCACAGCTAGCCATTCACAGGAACATGTTCTCCGGCACTGCACCAGCGCCAAACCGCTCGGGGCATGTCAAGCTAGCTTGAACGGACCTTATCTGTGCAAGGCCAGCTGGACGGATCACTTGTGGGCTGGTGCAGCCGAGAAACGCGGGATAACGAGGGGATAAAAGCGCGATGGGGCCAACTTGGGGGTTGATAGGAGGTCGAGGACGGGGCAGCCGGCGAGCGGAGCGTCGCTAGCAGTCGCGCCAAGCTGCTGAGCTGCTGACTCACCCACCCGCCGTCGCTTTCACGCGTCGCTGGCACCACCTCCATCTTCTCCATCCAGACCGCGACAAGCTACAACGCAAGAGGAGCCCGAGTCTTCGTAGCTGCGACTCGGGGTGCAGTTGACGACAGATAAGACGAGCTGGTGCGAGTTGGATTTAAGAGCAGAGAAGCCTTGGGCAATTAATCCGCTAGGGTGCACGTCGGGGTCACCACGACGAGAACTATCTGCGGCGTACCGTTAGGCGGGTAGCCAAGGTCCAGACCCCAGAGGGACCTTTTGGACCCGAGTCCTGCTCTTACGGGGCGCCGAGTTCAATGATTACATACACGACTTCGGGCTAATGTATTGAATATTCAAGAGCTATCTACGGGCCGACGGCATGGGATCTCTGAACTTCTATCTGCAGTCAATATATGTTTGACACCTTCATGGAAACCTTCTGTTTACACCGACGCATCTCCAGCAAGCTTGCTCTGGCCTCCATCCGCCGTCAACCTCTTCCTCGTGCGAAACTTGACGTATCCGCCAACCATCCGCAAGACTCCCTGCTCCTCCTCCACATCGATCGCTGCGGTGGGACAGAACAGCAAACTCTCCCCCAATTTCAATCGGACGATAATCTCGAACAAGACGCGGTCATCTACTTGCCCGTTTTCTTCCTCGCCATCTCCGGCATTGCTCTTGCTCAGGAACAAGGCGGCCACGTGCTTCTTCAGGACAGTAAACCACGCCGGGCTCGTGCACCGATGCACCATGGTGATGCTACACAAGTCCAGCAACGACGTGTTGATGGTCGGCTCCTGTGTCGCGATGACAACGCGGGCGCCTTGGTGCCGCTGTTCTCTGATCGTCTTCAAGAGCTTCCCGGTGAACTGCTTCGCCGCTGCGCTTTCCTCGGACATGTAGTTGTGCGCCTCGTCGAGCGCGACGATCTTTCCGCAATGTGTCTGTGAGAGGTAAACCGAGAGACAAATGTCGAACAACACGCAGGCGGAGTCCGCATCAATGATCGGATCTGTAAGGTCAATCACAGTAAGTGTACCCGGTCTCCCGATGAGATTGTTGGGTCCGGTATGCCTGACTAGAGCCTTGGGTGAGCTATCAGACGAACTGTAGAGCGATGGACTCTTCGCTATCAATTTAACCTTCGCCAGTGCAGCCGCAAACGTACTTTCCGGGGGATATCCAAGAAACTCTCCAGTAAATGGAGCCGCATCTGCAGTGGCTGATTCTGCTTGTCCATCAAAGACTGAGATGCTAATCTTGTAACGAAATCAGTGTAGTTGAATTCGCCGCTACCCTCTCGCTCCGTTGCCATATCCCGCAGGATTTTGATCAAGAGCTGGCGGACACGTCAGTACACCAAAAATATTGACCATGGAGGTTCCTCTTACATGCATGTATAGCGGAATTTCGTCCCCCTTCCCCACCGCCATCAACGTCTTCACCCGCTCCGTATTCAGATGCGAAGGCAGAAGCCGCAGTCTCTCAACCTTGATCTCTTCTCCCTGCTTCGCAGCCATGGCTTCGTATTGCTGCTTGAGGCGTCCGTAGTTGCTTGGGCTCACGAGCACAGTCGTCGGAATGGAAGAGCAGAGATAAGCTGCTTCGCACATGCCACTGCTCTGCGAACTATCGTAGTGAAAGACCAGCCCTGCGAGCGGGTGCGGGTTCTTTCCGATCCGGTCGTCCTCCAGCATGCAGTTCTCGAGCATGCAAGACAGCGTATGCGACTTGCCGGAGCCCTGCGATCCACAGAGGAACGCCGACCACGGCATGTTAGTGTTGAGCAGCACTGGCTTAGGCGTCTCTCCGGTTTCCTCTGGGGCGTGGCCAAGTACCGCGTATTGGTGTAATCCATCTTGGTCCTTGCGGTCGATGTGTTGTTTTACATCCCACCATACCAGTGGTGCGGTCATGACCTCCTCTGAGACTACCGAGCCTGATTTGCGGTCGGCACGAGCAGGGCTGAGCAGCGACTGATATCGATGTAGCTCATCTGCTTCGACTGGGGAATCTGAGTTAGGGGGTTGCTCGGTAGGTGGAGTAGTGGTAGTGTCGGCTAACGTCATGTCTGACATGGAATCTTTGAGAACTGAGTCGGGGAAGTCAGTCATGATGGAAGCGATGCGAGAATTTCTCAAAGGTACCGATTCAGTATTGGCCTACAGTGGGCAGCTTATATATGAAGGCAGCGGCGTTCTGCTTGGGTCATGTTTGCGTTATCTTTTGCTTGGATAGGTGTGCTGATTGATGGACATAGGAGACAAAGACGGCGGTGTTGCAAACAACACACATGCGACATCGTAGGGGAACTACGATGCCAGTAAGCAAACTTCACGAAACTAGGTGGTATCTCGGAGCACAAGCAGTCCATGAGTCTGAGACAAGATATTTACGTAACGGTTAGCGTTTCCACCTACTTCGTCTCGACGATACGATGTCAAATCGCACCATGATGCATCCACCCTTGCAAGAATTGGTATTCCTCTCCATTCTTACTACGTCGTTGTTCCTTGCTCTCCTTCTAGTTCACGCTTCTCTGGGAGGGCAAGCGAGCGTTGTCTCACTTCCCTCCCTGCTCATTGCAAAGCTTCCGGCACCTACTAGTTACGTACAGCAGCAAAGCACTGCACGATCTCTTCTTATCACTACGCACCAAACCATACACCGACTTTCTTCTTTGTGTTTAACACAGGACACATCACTCCATCTAATTCTATACGCTACACGGTCCCAACGAACACAATCAGCACTTACCAGCCTCCCCTCGAATGACCGCACCGCGTACTTCTTCTACGCCATGGCACAAATGTTCTGAAATTTGCACACACATTCTTGCGTACTCAATAATCGCATTACCCAGTCACATATGCACGCCTAAATGTTCACTGGCAAAAAACGGCTTCGATTGCTGCCTGACACGTAGATGCACAGCATGGATTGAAAATATGTAGCCACCTACCAGACAACGCACACACCGTATGCGGATCTCAGCACGACAGCGCCCTTCTCTTCTTCACTAATGTACGGACTTCGCGGCATTGAATACTAGCCTCTATATATGCAAGCAGACGCTGACCCCGGAATCTACACCAAGAATCTCAACAGTTACGCCATCTCCTCAAAATCCCACCGACTTCAGCTCAACTCCCTTACGATCATACTCAAACTCGTCTCAGTTCTCACCACCGACCGTCCAAACCCCACCCACCACACCCCTCTTCTACACACCCACGCCCCTTACCCCCACCCACCAACCCCCATGTGCATCCGCACCCGCACGCGCTACCTCTGCTCCCACCAAGACCAAGGCTGGATCCGCTGCCCCCGAGCGCGCGCAAACCCGCCCGTCGACGGAACAATCTTTGTCCATAACAGCGAGGGCGCTGTGGTCTGTCGGGCGGCGTTCATGGTGCCGACGCAGGTTCATGAGGCGCCGGAGTTCTGCTGGACGTGTGTGTATAGGAAGAGGAGTTCGCAGCCGTATGCGTGGTAGGGGTGAGGGGAGGGGTGTGCGATGGGGTTGGGGATGGAGGTGGGGATGGAGGTGTGGTGCGGTGCGGTGCGGCGGGGGTTTAGTCAGTGTGGCAGGAGCCACCAGTGGGCGCTGGCACGTAGAAGCACAGCACGGACACGAGAGCATACCTTGGGACGCTAAGACTAGGAGTTATTAGGACTCACGACGGCGTTGGCACTCACGACGGCGTTATTGGGACTCACGACAGCGTTGGCACTCACGATGGCGTTGGCACTCACGATGGCGTTGACACTCACGACGGCGTCATTAACTTACGGTAGAGTTATTAGGACTCACGATAGAGTCATTGGGACTCACGTTAGAGTCACTAGGACTCATGATAGAGTCATTGGGACTCACGTTAGAGTCACTAGGACTCATGATAGACCCATCAGGACTCACGATGGCGTTATTAGGATTCACGATAGATGATTCATTAGGAGCCGGACTCACAATAATAAGGAGTCAATCTCTATACAAATACGAGCACGATTGCCTCTTTGCTTCTTCACCAATACACCACACTTTTGAATACTGAATACCACATTCCAATCTAAGTCTGCCAGTTTCGACCACTACACAAGTCTTTTCTCTTAAACAGACATCCTCGCGCCGAACAAACATCTATCTGTCTGCCAAAACCCTCCTGCGGCAAACCACTACCACCATCACATCACGAACTACGAACCTATCAACCTGCCAACCTACGTATCTACGCACCTACGCACCTACGCACCTACGAACCTCGACAATGTGCACGAAGATCCGCACAAAATACAGCGGCTGCAGTTGCAAACCACTCACCTACGAATGCTGCGACACAGTGAAATCCCTAGCTGGAACCGAATTCGACAAAGGCAAATACCACCAGACAGGCGATGGCCAAGGAATCATATGTAGGAGCGCCCTGCAGCGTGAGCATGATAAGGAAGAACGTACCATTGATATGTGCCCCCTTGGCTCCGGGTGTCCCGGCAACTACAACTCGTCGCGAGCGAGAGAGATGCAACCCTCAGGCCGCACTCATGCGTGGTGGAAATAGGATGGGTGACGGACGGACGGACGGGTAGGACAAGGGACTCGGGCGTGAGTTTGCGTTTGGGCGTTCTGGTTCGGAGTATCGAGTTGCCCTATGTGGTGGCTCAACACTGTACGATGAGATGATCTAGCGACGGGTGTGCACCCTTTCCTTTCCTTTCTGTATTTCTCTTCCTTTTGCTTCTTGTATTTCCCCTCTTACCTGTATCCTTTCTCGGTTCTGTACACCAGTCCAGTCCAGTACCGAAGTTGGGTTGGGTTGGGTTGCCATGTGTATAGATGATATACCCATAACGAGTAGATAGCCTCACTCACAATCCTTGAATGGTTCTTCCTCTTTCTCCGGTCCGGTCACTCATTTAACACGACCCAACTTCATCAGAGCTATCCGACAACGTCAAAAACTAACCTCGCAAACAAACAAATAAACAAATAAACAAGTAAAGACTGGAGACTAGACTATCCGCATAGCATAGCATAGCATAGCAGCGCAGCAGAAGAAACTGATGAATAGATAGGACCGTGACTGCATGAAACGGAACGGAACATTGCAGAATGGAACTGAACTGAACTGAACTGAACCGAATTGAATTGGGGGGTATATCTATCTACAAGAATTGAAACCAAACAAGGAGGCTCTCCGTCGACATAGATACTAGCCATCTGTCTACAATATAGATAGATGATAAGTAGCCAAGTGAGTAAGTAAAGTACCAAGTACCTCGCACCATCATCGTGGTCCATCGTCTGCACCTCCACATACGCAGTGCCGTGCCGACACCCAGATACAATCAATCTCTGTCGTCTCACTCACTCCCCCACTCACACATCTCACGCGATCCCTTCCCTCACACCACCGGCCCCGTATGCAACACCGTCTGATTAGCATTCAAATCACACTCATGCGGATGCTGCAGACAAAACTTGGGCATCAGCGGCGCAGCCCCCACCCCACTCGCCACCAGATACTCTCTGAAATTCAGAATGCGCTGCGTGAGCTCCGTGGTGCGCTTATTGCCGTTAGCGTCGCGATTGCCGCTCCACACCAGCTCGGCGAGCGCCGCGGCCCGCGGCCACATCTTGGAGCTGATGACGGCGTCGTCGACCTGCTCGGACCACAGCGGCGCGATGGCGCCCATGACGAGGGATTTCTGTGCCGCTGTCAAGCCCTGCGTGAAGTCGAAGTCGTAGATGCGCTGCCAGGTCTTGTAGGGCGCGCACCAGGAGCCGCCGCCGGCGCCCCAGTTGAAGTTGGGGGCGCCGTCGGTGGCATTCGGGTTGGTCATGACGTTGTAGCGCGCGTCGTTGCCGACCCAGCCGCCGAAGCCGCAGTCCAGGTACATGAAGTCGGACGACGAGACGATGACGCGGTAGCCGTCGCGGGTGAGGTTGCTGATGTGCTCGAGGCCGTTGTTCCACGCCTGCAGCACGATGTTGGTGGGGACTTGGCCCGAGGCGGCCACGGCCGTCGACAGCTTGACGTCCTCCCACATGATGAACGTCTTGTTGGCCTGGGCGCGGAAGTTGGGGATGGCGTGGTCGACCCAGTACTGGTACAGGTCGCCCATGGAGTTGCCCTTCGCGAAGAATTCGCGTGCGAGCGAGCTGAAGTTGTTGCAGTTGGCGAACAGCTCGTCGCCGCCGATGTGGAACCAGTTGTCCGGGAAGAGCCCCGCGACCTCCTTGTACACTTTGCCGGTGACTTCGTACGTCTTGTTGTTGAGGATGTCGAGTTGGCCGGGCGTGGGCTCGACGGCCGTGTGCTTGGCCCACACGTCGTTGGACCACCAGCTGTCCTGGCACGTCAGCAGGCTCTTGTCGATCTGGCCCCAGCCGGAGCTGGCGTGGCCGGGCATGTCGATTTCGGGAATGACGCGCACGCCGCGGGCGGCGGCGTACTCGACAATCTCCTTGACGTCGGCCTGCGAGTAGATTTCGCGGGTCGAGTAGGCGTCCTCGGTCATGTCGGGGTAGGCGTGGATCTCCAGGGCCCAGGACTGCGAGTCGATGATGTGCCAGTGGAGGACGTTGAGCTTGGACAGTGCCATGCCGTCGATCTGTTCGTTGATCTTCCCCTTGGAGATGAAGTTGCGGCCCGAGTCGATCATGATACCACGGACGGGGTACAGAGGAGCATCTTTGATGGAGACGGGCTGCTCGACCAAAAAGCCGCCACTGTTGTCACTGATGACAATCTGCTGGAAAGTGGTGAATGCATGCAGAGCGCCGTACACAGTCTTAGCCTTGATCTCGACCGAGTCAGAGCCAGCGGCGATTTCCAGCGTGTACGACTCATCGACACCGTGCTGGAGTGTAGCACGTGTGTCCTCAACCTCGACGGTTACGGTCGTAAGAGACCCAGTCGCGTTCCCCGGTGTTGCATACTGGCGCTTCCTGCGTGACGCTGCACCGGTGGGCGACGGGAATGGATCCAAGCTGCGCATAGGTGCTTCGGTGGCTTGGGGAACCCAGTTCAGTGTCTTGATGGCCTCGGTTGCGCGGGCAAAGCCCTCGGAGAGTACTTTGTGGTCCGGGGCGCTGAGGGTCAGCTCGCCAACGGAGAAGGCCCCTGAGGTGCCCCAGGTGATGCTCGACGGCTTGGGGAGGGGGTTGACAGCTACAGCATCGGCATGTCCTGCGAACAGGGCCGCCGCGGTCGCCACCGAGGCTAGGATGAAGTCGCGCATATTGCGTGTCTCTTCTCTCCGCAGGGAAACAGAAATGGCAAAAGAATGTGGGTTGTCGAAGGAAGCGAGGATGTAGAAGAAGAAGACGAAGAAGACGAAGAAGAAGAAGAGGAAGAAGAGGGAGAGAGAAGGAAGTAGGCGTCCAAGGCGTACAGACCAGTGAAGGGAGGCCGGGAATTATTTTAAGCTGCAGCATTACGCCGTGACCGCAGTGGGTAATTGAAGGCCACAGCCGACCGGGATGCGGGATGTGGGATGCCGGATGCCGGCCTGCAGTGTGCACTGTGCAGCAAGCAAGCCACCCTTCCGGCAGACATTCACCGGATTGGCCTGGCCGCCCTTGACCCCAGCTCGTCCGCTCAGCCTTGCCCGCAGCGCGCCGGCACCACCACGACTCACCACTCACCACGCCCAGGGCCGTCTCTGCAACCTCGCGGCGACGGCCCCAGATGCAACACCCCGCTCGTCTGCGCGCTCGATACGAAGCCGCAAGCACCACAAGGTAACCCCCCGATCCACCGCCGCCATCTCGCAGCACCCAGCGAGCTGCTGCATCCGGCGTAGAGGCAGTCGAGAAGGGGAAGGGCGCGGTGAATCCATGAATTGAATGAAGGGGGCGGCCGTGCATCGACGAGTGCCAGGTTAGGGCCCCTGCTCGCCTGTGCGGGCGCCGGGCATGGCAAGCTGCGGGCAGATCGCGGTGCGCTAGGCTAACGTTAGGTAGCCCAGAGCAAAAACCAAACCGGTCGGCCGACGACCGTTGACCGTACGGTTGTTACCCACGGCCGTGGTGTTTCGTGCTGCCGTTACACGGCGTGGCGGCCGGTGGGCGCGATGGGGGAGGCCGTGCGCGTTTGACAGCCGTTGTCGTATGCCCTGGCGGTGCATGGACGTCACTTGATTCAGCCATGCATGCAGGGCGCCGCGGAGCAGGGCGATCCACATCACACGGAGCAAACGACGGGCGCGCGATGGTGATGGCGATGGCCATGTGCCTACTTGCTGGGCAGTATCATGTATGCAGTGTGCAGGTAGGTTTGAAGCGAACACCACACCAAGAACCCCCCAAAGGCCAAACTCGCTCGCGCAAAGCGCAGATGCTCGTTGTCATCAAACTCAATCTGACATGATAAACATCGATTTCGACAGCTACCGGTATAGCTCAGCTAGCTAGGCTCGCTATGTATTCTCGTTGGAGATATTGGCTTTGACCAGCCCTCCGCCCTACTTCTCCTTTTATGCTACCGAGTACATAACGTCACCTTCCCGCCTGGCCTGATCTACTCCTTACTACGGTATAAGGCGGGCTTACGGTAATGTCGTTACTATTTGCAGCATCTCCATATACACATGTACGCAAATAGCCAACAACAATCCCGCCCTGCTGTTCCCTCCAAGCCAGTGCTCTCACCAGACATAACAAAAACGTCGAAACGTACCCACTCGTCACCGCAGCATCTAAATATTCACCTCGGTATCCATTCATTCCCTCGTCCAACACCCCCCACCTTTAATAACAATCCCTGAATACCTTTCCTAGTGCTTCCGCATGTTTCACATTCATATACCTACTAAGGCCCGGGCATCGGGAATGTACCTACCCACTCACCCACCCAAACACTAAACATCCTACCTACATATGCATGAGCATGAAACATATATCGCGCGAAAAGGAAGATTAGCGAGCGAAACAGGGAGCCAAGACTAGCCTGCGGAAGAAACACCGACATGTGTGTAGAAACAAAAAAGCATAACCGTTAGTAGTATGCAAATTCGATAGGGCGTCGGAGAAGGTAAGGGGATTGAGCGGAAGTCTGCAATAGATTATGTAGGATGGCCTATCAGTATATACAGTTACTTAGACGTCATGGCCAGCCCCTCCACTCTGCGAGAGTCTCGCGCGACGGTATATTCACGCCGGGCTCGCACGCTCACGCTCACCCTCACCATTCTCGCTTTCGCCCGAAGCCGCCTTCACCTCCGGCTCCGCCTCACCTTCGCCCGGGACAGGCGGCGCCTCATGATGCGTGCCCTCGGTGATATTCGCAAGCTGCTGCTGGTCCTGCTCGCCGCCGCCGCCCTGAATGCGCGTCCACTCGGGCGCCGGCACACTCAGCAGCCGACACACGTCGCGCCGCCGCTTGCGAAAGTCCTCATACAAGCCCTTCCACAGCCGGCGCTCCATGCACGTTTCCAGCAGCGACAAGCCGCAGTCGGGCTGCACAGCGGCGAGCCCTTCCTGCGGCCACATGATCCACGGCTTGGGCAGCGGCCAGTCGTTGAAGTGCACGAGCTTGGCCTCCTCGAGCACCGTCTTCGCGTCCCAGGCTTCTTCGCCGCTGTCACCACCTAGGTACGCGCTGTGGTTGTGCGCGCGGAACTCGGCGGACAGCAGCGCGTACGGGCGGTGCGGCAGCACCATGGCGCTGTCCTCGAAGCGCTCGTTCACGAGCTCCAGATCGAACTTGTGCGCCGCGACGAGCGCCTCGTTGCCGCCGCGCGCAATGAGCTTCTTGAAGTGGAGGAACTCGTCCAGGCTGGGCTGCAGCACCATCAGCAGCGACGTCAGCGGCCACGGCTTCGTCTTGTGCCAGTATGCGCGCGGCATGGCCATGGGCGTCGGCGGGAGGTGGAACAGCTCGTCGAGGTGCTGCAGCAGCGTGATGTCCGAGTCGAGGGCGATGACGCGGTCGTATTGCGTCAGGGTAAAGGCCATGAGCTTGCTGACCGTCTTGTCCCAAGTGCCCGTCCACTCGTCTGCAAGGTGTATGTCAGTTCCGCCCTGTGAGTTGCCACGCAAGTAGAGAGCGAGGGAGAGGAGATGAGATTGGCACCGGCGGGGGTGTGCGACGTACCTGCCGTCCGACCCTCGACCGTCAGCATCTGGATCGGTTGCAGCTTGACTTTGTACGTGTCTCTAGCCATGACGAGCAGCTGGCTGTCCCTGTCCTTCGAGTCCGACACCGCCGTGTCCCAGTACTCCGGGTAGAAGAGGACGCGGTCTGCTTTGCTGCCATACTCGGCCAGCGCGTCGAAGATGAGCACGGCATGGCAGAGCATCGCACTGTCCGTCGCATACAAGCTATATGCGTACTTGGACCATTTGACCGCTGGCGCACCGTCTCCATCGGCAGCACCTGTCGAGCGGGCTGGGTACAGGATCCAGCACACGAAGAACACGGCGACCAGATACAGGCCGTAGCGCCGGCGCCATCGGGAGTGGAACGGAGGGGGTTCGTGGTCTTTTACGAAGCGCGGGAGGTCATCGGAGCGTCTCCGACGCATAGTACCGTCGGGCGATGGGTGGAGGGCTTCATGTTGGCAAAGGTGAGCGCACCGCAATTTCAGGGGAGCTGCGGAGTTCTCGGAGGTGACGACCGCCGCCAGTCACGTGCCATCACAGCATGCATGGATCCATCGCAATCATTTGGAGGCACAGTAGAACAACATAGCAGAGTCATGCATGCGAAAGATGTGGCTTCAAGACGCCATGGCCAACGATGTATTTTTTGTTGACCTGAACCGAACCGAACCCATCTAAGGGCCAGTCGTTAGATGCCCACCCCAACGCCGAAGCCGGGCATCCTGCCAGCGGCACCGATTGAGCGCCCCGGGATATGGAATATGGTTTGTCATTGAACTACGTCTCGCTTTTCATAGCCATGCGTAACATGCGACTGGTATCCTCCGCTGTGTAACAAACGTTTACTCTTCGGGGACTGCGACATGTTAGAAGGCGGAATCTGGTGTTCATCTTCAGAAATACGTACTCTCAATCTCGCCAGACTCGATATCGTCAGTGACGGCCTTGGGGCTGCGGCCATCGACCTGGCAGCCGGTGCTGAACGCTGTGCCGAGAATCTCCTTGACGGTGCCCTTCAGGTCCTTGGCCATCGACTTGAAGCGCATGGTGCGTGCAATGTTGATGATCTCCTCGAGCGGGATGCTCTTGGTATGCTTGATGTTCTTCTCCTTCTTCCGGTCCCGCGGGGGCTCTTTGAGGGCCTTGATAACGAGCGACGAGGCCGAGGGAACGACGGAGACGGCGGCTTGACGGTTCTGGATGGTCAACTTGACGGTGACGCGCTGTGTGGGAGTCAGCAGAATTCCAGTGAATAGGTGCAGTGCGACGTACGAGGCCCTTCCAGTCGCCAGTGGCTTTGGCGATATCTTCACCGACCTCTGCGCAGCGTTAGCGAGCATTCCAACTGTACCATATTAGGATCGGAGCACTCACTCTTGGGCGAGAGACCAAGAGGACCGATCTTGGGAGCAAGTGCGGACGAGGCACCGACTTCACCACCGGTCGCGCGCAGGTGGATGACCTTGAGTTCGCTGGGATCGAACTTGGGAGCTGCGCTGCATTTAGCCAGGCCGCCGCGGCTGCTCAGAAGGATGATACTCACGCATGGCTAGTGCGAGAGGTGGTCAATCTCTTCTAAGGTTCGGAGTGGACGTGGATGTCAAAAATGTCGATGGTCGAGTGAAAAGTTCGACCTGCGATGGCTTTTTCGTCGTGGTGGGGTTTCCGTGTGCGGCGCGCCTTGCCGGTTTAGGTGCTAGCGTGCTCCATCGCCTAAATCCACCTGCAACACCGCACTCCCATTCAACGCCACCATCCAAGATAGTATCCAGCCAACATGGACATCCAAGGTGAGAGAAACCAGTCACTCTCTACGCATTACTCACGCCGCCACTCGCTCGAACCCCGAAAGTCTCAGATCCGTGCAGGCCAAAAAGCCTGCTCAATGGCAACGAGTGCAGGTTGAAATCGACACCTGGTGCACCACAAGCACAGAAGGCCTACGTGTAGGAGTCCGATGTGAGATTTTATGTTTTCGGGATCCAAGAGAGCCGATCAGACCCAGACCTGATCAGTGAGTGGAGGCGCAATGAGTCACAGAAGAAGAAAGAGGAGGAACCATATGTCGCTGTGACTGCGCGGAGATATCCGCTGTAAATGAATGTCAGTCTATCTACTCGTTCTCGATCTATATACATAACAACTTAGTACTATTGTACAGAAGCAAGAAAGTACAAAGGAACTAGAAAGAAATACAGAAGCAAAGGAAATTCCACTCCCGTCCGCAGACGACAGATCTCCGATCGTACACTGTCAGCCCGTACACATCACTGCCGTTTCCCACGCACAGCAGTCTAATACCATAAACACGAACGCCCGAACGAAAACCTAAGCTATTACCTCGCCCTATGCCTCTCCCTCCCGGTCCGACTATGATTCCGGACCCCTCAAGCCCCCAGTTCTGCCTCCCTCAGCCCGAATAGGGCATTTTCGGCATTTTGTCCCACTCCACCGCATCACAAGCCGGACAGAAAGCATCGATGTCGTTGAAACCAGTATGCTTTCCGTAGAAATCGTTAAGGCAGTAGATCTTGTTGTCGTATGGATGCCTCACGTAAAGTTTGTTGTCTGGCTCAGATTTGGCTTTCGCAATATCGCACTGCTTGAAGGTTGTGTAGGTACCGTTGTGGCCCGTTTTTTTTCTGGCCTCAGTGGAGCAATAAACGAAGGTGTTTTGGATGCGGCGACACATGGCTGGTTGGTTGGGTGGATGGGGAGGTTTGCGCTTCGTGGTTGGTTCGGTGTGGAAGTATGGTTGGGGCTGGTGTTGATTGGTGCAAGTGGGAGTAACACCAGGTGCGTGCGTCAAGCAGGGACTCGGTATGCTTTCGATGATTCGAATTCGAGGCTTCAATTCGAAACTGGAGGTAGATTTGGTTCCGGATTTGGGGTGCAGAATCTAATACTCAATATCCAAGTGTAGTGGACTGGGGAAGGAGTAAAGGGGCAATCGTACTGGTATTTGTATGGGGTATGACTCTTCATTGTTATGAGTGCTAATGACTCCCAGTTCACTCTAACCCTCGCCCTACCCGTCAGTCACATAATCTCCATCCCCCAGCCTCGCGCTTGATTGATTCCCCCAGCATGTGCTACCACCCGAGCGGCGAGCCACACAGCAAGCACCCCAGCTAGTGGTCGGACTCAGCGCACACTTCGCAATTTCTGATCCAGTTCCTGGGTCTAGGTGTGCTCGTCGTAGCGCTCGTGCATATGATGGCTCCCTTGATATTGACGTATTTGCCATCTTCTGTTGTTCGGTTTCTGGCCGTGGCGCAGGGTGCGTATTCGATGTCTTCGTGCTCGCAGTAGTACCGTACCAGGAATTTTATGCACATCGTGGAGTAGTTGGCTGGTATGGATGTAGGGCAGGTGGTCGGTAAGGCGGTGGCTGTAGTGTTTTGCTGTGATGGCGCGCGGATGGCGGTGCGTTTGATGAATGGTATGTTTAGCTAGGCGAGGGTTTCTAGTAGGAAAGCTCTTCGGTCTGCGAATACTTGTCTGTGGTGGATGCGGTGGTGATGAAGGAAGTCAAGAGGCAGTCGTGCTGGTCTTTGTATACGTATGTGAGTCTTCCCTGCTACTGTAACTTAGTCAGGTCATGGTCTCGTACTCGTTATTGATCTATATACATCGCAACCTAATACTAATATACGCAAGAGAGAAAGCATACAAGCACTGAAAGAAACACAGAAGCAAAGGAAATCCTACACCTGTCGCTAGGTCGTCCTATCGTACACTGTCGAGCCCCTACATAGGGCAAGCCGATACTCAGAACCAGAACGCCCAAACGCAAACCCAATCCTTGCTCTACCCGTCAGTAACCTAGTCTCCAAAATCCTCTCTCACGCTAGATTATGTCCCCTAGCATCTCCAGCGCTTACGCTGCCGCCGCCGCATAGCTCCCCGATTCGCCTAGCCGTCTGATTCGCTGCTACTCTCGCTGCCACTTTCGCTGCCACTTTCGCTGCTACTCTCGCTGCCACTCTCGCCGCTACTCTCCCTCCTCCTCTCCCTGCGGCGTTCACACTCATTGCACTCCAGGCTAGTCTTTTCACACACCGGCTCTTTCTTCAGAGATTTCTTGCATATGACGGTTTCGTTGTCTTCACACATGTGGTGTTTTCTCTTATCTTCGACTTTGACTATGCCCGTCATTCTCCGGCAGGGGTCCCAGGTGACCGCTTTGTGGCCGCAGTCGAATTCTTGCTCGTACTTTTTGCACATTCTGGATTGGCTGGTTGGGGTTGGTTGGTAGGTTGGTAGGTTGGTAGGTTGGTCAGTTTGTGATGCGCTTGGTAGGAGGCGAGTCGCAGTTTCGATCGACGGGTGGATTTGCTGGCGTGAGGATGTTGGTTTTGTGGAGATAATGTGTGGAGTAGTATGAGGTTTTGGTGCGCAGTGCGAATTTGGATCGAGATTTGGAGTAAGACATGGTATTTGGTAGTAGAAAGTGTGGTGTTCTGGCGAAGAAGCAAACAGGACAGCTGTACTGTATTTATATGGGCTATGACTCTACTCTGTATCGGGAGTCGGAGTCTTAATGACTCTATTGGGGGTCGGAGTCTTAATGACTCTACTGTGAGTTTGACTCCTAATGACTCTACCGTGAGTTTAGCTCCTAATGACTCTATCGTGAGTCCCAATGACTCCGTCCGCTTCTGGTCTTGGCCCGCCCGCCGTCAGCAACGAATGCATCTATCGGCCACGGGCCCAGCCGATTCGAGCACCCGGGGAAGTTTGTTGGAGAAAGACGAGATGCTTTGCAGAGCGAAGAGAGGCGGTAAGGAGGAGTTGTTCTATGCGTGCTTGACAATATTGATGATAAGATAGGAAGATATGTCTGACAGGTCATTGATTAATCGCCATGTTCGCTGTTCGCCCAAACGATTCGAGCACGCTGGGCAATACGAGAAACACTGAAGAGAGAGACAGTAAGGAGAAGCTATTTCCTTGCTTGAGTGCTATCAACAAAGATAGTAACCATTCGAACGTTGCTGACAAAACCCGCGTTTTTGGTCCTTTCGCACCTTCCGATTCCGCGGAGGCTTCACCGGAGCAGAATGTGAGACATGGCTATGTGTATGACATACATACCATTAATACTCGATCTGCTAGAAGTAAGATGCAGACTCCTATACTTCATCTCAAGATGGAGCGAAGTAAACGTGATAAAGGGGTACGAACCAGGTCACTAATAATTGGTAAGAAATGGGACGTCAGAAGTGTACAGGCTTGGTTTAACAAATCGGCAGGTCGAAGTAGGAAACAACACGAGGGCAATCGAACGTTTATAGAAGTGATAGATCGTAACGAACCATGGTTCTGAGAGCGCGCTTCACAGAACAAACCAAACCACCCACTCAGCTCAGCTCACGCTGAAAACAAACCACAAGGCGCACATCAGCGTCACCATCGACGTCATCATCTCGCCTACACATATCCCCTTCGTCCTGAATCTCGTTCGCGCCACATGTTCCGCCATCTGCGTCGCGCGAATCGAATCACAAAACCTAGTCGATCAATGAACGGAACGGACTGAAACTGGCAGCACGAGATTTCGTACGGTGCTCAGCAGATGGGTAAAGCAGATGGTGGGGCAGGTGGATGAGAGGAAGGAGACGAAGTGTGTGTGTGTGTGTGTGTGTGTGTGTGTGTGCGGAATGGAGTATATTTCAGGCTGCGTTGCGTTGCGCTGAGCTGAGCTGGAGAGCAGGGCGTGGTTAACCCAGCATGCAGTTTAGTCCCCCACCACAGCGTCTCATGTTAAAGTGTGAATCCTTTTTTTCTCATGTCCCTCCCTCAACAGAAGGCCTTCTTCCACACGCGCCAGAACATGCGTTTACAGCCAGCGCACCGCTCGCACTTGCGCCGCTCCTGAACTATTGCTCTTTGGCGACGGCGGCACGTACGGGGGGAGGCGCAGGGCGAGTAGGTCGTGGTTGTGTGCGCGGGGGCGCAGGTGTAGATGTGGGTTGTTGTGAGGCACATGGAGAGGGTGAGAGAGGGTAAAAGGAAAAGAGAGAGAGAGAATTATGTGGATTTTGGGGTTTCTACTGTGCGGTTTGGTACGAAGAGTTGAGTTGAGTTGAGTTGAGTTGAGTCTAAGATTTCTGACGCTGGGGTTTAAAGGTAGGGAGGTAGGTGCGAAATTCCAGCTGGGCGTGTAGAGAGATGGATGGATTGACGAGGAGAGGAAATTTGAACAAAATAGTTGAATAGGGGAATGAATGAACGCGTGAGTGAAGGAAGGAAGGAATGAGATAAGTGCATAGGTGAGTAATGTAATTGAGTGGAGGAATGAATGAGGACTGGGGAATTTTTTGGAAATGAATGTGAAGACGGCGTGTTGGAAGTTGAATCAGGGGGCTGGATACTTACTTTCCGTACGCACAGTTTGTAGGTAGTGTGCAGCTTCACTTCACAGCCAATGTAACGTAACTTGTACGGAAAGCGACACGACACGCCACGACACAGATACAGATACAGATACAGATACAGATACAGACCAGCTCCAGTATAAATAGCCACCAGGTCAGAATGCAAGAAACCCTAAACACTCACTCACATCAGACACTGCACCTATATCTATACCACGACACCACGACACCAATCACTAACTACAGCCCTGCACCCACCTCACCTTACCTCATCACACCCACCACATCCCCATCCACAACAATGTGCACCTTCACCACGCTGCGCCACTCGTGCGCCTGCCCGCAGCACGTCATGACCACCGAAGTCGAGGCCTGCTCCGCCGACGCCATACCCGCGAAATGTGAGGATAGGAAGGAGTTTTTGAAGTTCGAGTTGTGTGATGAGTGTCAGGCGGCGTTGGGGAGGCTGTTGGTTGCGAGGGGGAGGGGCAGGAGGGAGGAGAGGAGGAGAGAGGAGTGAGGAGAGAGGGGGTTGACTGATTGATACTGGATATCGATATTGGGGAGGAGAGGGAGAAGAGAGAGAGGGAATAGTAGTGGTAGAGAAGAGCTGTGTAGCCTTTTTTAGCGTTTTTGTGTGCGTTGAATTATGCGTTTATGTCGCTAGGTAGCGCTTTGGGTTTCTTTTTTTGCTACTTTGCGCGACTAGTTTATTCAGCTCTGTTCGCTTCTGTTCTGGTCTGGTTCCCTGACAAAGCACAAAGCATCGGCGGGTTACGCAAAAAGTTAGTGAGTGGATGCTACGACGAGAATTGATTTGATTGACTCCTCTTGCTCAATGTAGCGTGGCGTGGCTATTGAAGGTCCACAATTCAACAGGGAGTGGAGGGGAGTTGAGTTGAGTTGAGTTGAGTCAAGACTGATAGCGCTTACTTGGCAACGTGTGAGTTGTCCACCGCTAGGCAGTCGAGCAACCGAGCTGGAGACCTTGTGTACCGTGGCATGCACGAGTATGCGCATCAGTAAATCGCCACATGTTACGTACGCAAGAAGGAGCGTAGGCTAAGCTAAGCTTGAAGATACCGCAGTTCAAATGTAGCAAGCCGCCCGACGTGCAGGCGTCAGCGTCGAAGGGATATGCCTGCACAAACCATAGTTCACGGCGCTGTAACATGGCTGGAATAGGATATATACAGCGGTACCTTGGTTGTATATCGGCAGTTGTGTAACCGTCTGCGTCGCTGTCAGCACAATCATCGGCTGTTGGGTATAATTTGTTTCTAGTCGTTGATGTACCGAATCGGCTAAATCTACATTCTGCCTTTTCTTAGTGAACTGATATTACTTGATACGCGATGAGAATCGGACAGGATCGAGAGCCGCTGGGTTGGGTGCGTGGTACCTTCAAGCGGAAACGCGTGGCATGCATCGAGGTATGGCGCGGGTCCGTGGAAAGGGCTTGGGAGTGGGTAGAGTGAGTGCATACAGTGTAACTGGGGAACGGTCGAAGGATGGAATGCTTGTGCTTCTAAAAGCTGACGAACCTCAACATCGGGGCCGAGTACGAAGGATGGTGTTTGGGTCGTAGGCGAGGTAGAGATATATGTCGGCGGATCGTCGTCAACAGCGAGAATAATTTCCATCTGACGCCTAGCCGCAAAACGCCATGCTCCCTCTTCTCACAACAGGTCTTCTCGCCCTCTGGGCTGCCATTGCCGCGGCACGGCCCCAAGCCGCCCCCATACGACCCCCCACCGGCGTCCCCAAAGTCATCACCGTGGAACCGGAAGCCGACAGCGAAGGCAGCGGCTGCCGGCCCGGGACCATCGGCGTCGCGTTTGCGCGCGACAACTCGGCCATGACTATCATCTTCGACGGCTTCAAAGCGGGCGTGGGCCCCAAAGCCGGCAGCCTGAAGAAACGCGCTTTCTGCCGCGTCACGGTGACGATGAACATCCCCGGGTACGCGTTCGATGTCAGCTCGGTGGATTTCCAGGGCTTCATTAGTATTGAGAAGGGCGTGGATGCGAGTTTGGTCAGTCGCTGGAAGTGGATCGATAGCACAGGGGCTGATATGAAGGGAAAGGTACGAGACATTGCAGGCGAGACGCCGACCCGGCCTTTGATCCACACTCCTACCTACCCTGCAGTCGGGCTCTCGTTGTCTCCCGCTGACAATACTCAAAGGGAAACACCCAGATGAAGCTCACCGGCCCCTTCAGAGACGATTTCGTCCTGCACAAGGACGACGAAGTGCCGGAAAGCGAGCAGTCCGTTTGCTCCAAAGTCGACGCCAAGTTCCAGCTCAGCCTGTCGGCAACGCTGAACACGAGTAACGCGACGGCTGCGGGCGAGGTTTCGGGCGATGCGACGAGTTCTGGATTCAAGCAGATCCTCAATCTGGGATGGAGGAAGTGCTGAACATGGGGTAGTTGAGGGGTTGAAAGGAAACGGGTGGGCTTGAAGGGACATCGTCGGGGGCCGGCGGTGAAGAGGCTCGCGAGGTGGGAGTGGGGTTGGGGCTGGTCGCTATCAGGTCGTCACGGAGTCAGTGCAGTTCAGACGGGTGCAATCATAGGAAGACGTGTAGGTATGTAGGACAAAAGCACCATATGCGAAGAAGCGGAGCGGTCTAAGCCTATTACGTCACTAGCGTTGTCACCCCACCAACTCGAGGCAAGACGACCGCGCACCGCAAATTCGATAGACTGCAAAAGCACCTTTCACTGGATTTCAATTCACTGTCTACCACATACGTACTGAATGATCTTGGTTACTCAAACGAACACTTCCGCCCTAGGTAAATAGTGTGACTCATAATAACTACTCTTGGCCCGCACGCGCATGTCAGACTAAATGCGGGGCGATGAATGATGAACGTCAAAGCTCCTCCCGCGAGCTTTCTTTTCTTCATCTTTCCACTACTGCCCGTTTGAACCCATCAACTTCTTTTCCTTGGTAGTGCCACCGGTCTGTCAGGTTCTTTGCTTTATTTTCAGGTACAATGGAGCGTGAAATGGAGATAGAATTGGCGACTCTCCCCGCAAACTCTGGTCTCCGAGACGCGACGATAAAGTCTAGCGCCTCAGACCACGGAGCAAGAAAAGAGTTGGAGCCATCTGACGTACCGACAAGTGCCATAAAGGAGCCATCGGGAAACTACGAGAGTCGGAGAAGTACATGGCGTATGTTTGCCATCGTGACGGCGCTCTTCGTATGTTTGTTTCCCTTACACTCTGTCCGGCTCCAGCAACAAGGCCACTTGACATATTCGCTATTATATTGTCCAATAGATGCACGACCAGACAACACTGACAACCCTAGCTCTCCCTTTTCGTAGCCGCCCTAGACGCCACAATCGTCGCCACCGCCGCGCCTACCATCTCCCGGGACCTCTCCTCCGCAGCTGGCTACACGTGGATCGGCGCCGCCTACCTCCTCGCCAATGCCGCGTCGGGCCCCATCTGGGCGAAGCTGTCCGACATCTGGGGCCGCAAGCCCATCCTCGTACTCGCACTCGCATGCTTCTTTGCGTCGTCTGCTGTGTGCGCAACGGCGAAGACGATGGAGGCGTTGATCGTGGGGCGAGCGTTCCAGGGTGCGGCGGGCGGAGGCTTGATTCTGCTTGTGCACGTCTGCATCAGTGACTTGTTTAGTTTGCGGTCAGTTCGGCCGGCCGTCGTAAGTATCTAGAAGAAATATGGCTGACGAAAACGACCGCAGAAAACGGAGTCTTTTCATGGGCCTCACAGAGGGGATCTGGGCTTTGGCGGGGGGCATTGGCCCTATCCTCGGAGGTGTCTTTGCTTCGCTGGTAAGCTGGAGATGGTGCTGTAAGTTTCCACATCTTCCCAACATTGACGCGTCACCTCTACTAACACCATCTCAAGTCTACATCAACCTGCCCATCAGCGGTCTCGCCGCCGCCCTGATCATGTTCTTCCTCGACATCCAACACGAACATACATCCTTCGTCGAAGGCATCAAAGCCCTCGACTGGGCCGGCATGACCACCTTCCTCGGCTTCACGCTCATGGTGTGCCTCGGCCTGAACTTCGGCGGCGCCATCTTCCCCTGGGACTCTGGCAAAGTCATTGCGTTGCTGGTAGTCGGCGGAATCATGGTCTTTGCGTTTGTATACAGCGAAGCGCGTGTGGCCAAGTATCCGCTCATCCCCATGCAACTGTTCAGCAAGAGGACGAACGTGGCCGCTTTTCTGGTAACCTTCTTCCATGGATTTGTAAGTGCTATCATTCCGTGTTATCTAATCGTGCACCCCTTGTGTTTAGCCGCAGACTCACAACATGCAGGTCTTCATTGCGGCTGAATACTACATGCCCCTATTCCTCCAATCCGTCCTCGAAGCCAGCCCTCTGAAATCCGGAATCCTGCTCCTCCCCTTCATCGTGACGGGCGCCATCGCCGGCCTAATCTGCGGCATCATCATGCACCGCACCGGCTGCTTCCGCGAGATCATCTGGTTCGGCACCATGACCATGTGCCTCGGCTTCGGGCTCTTCATCAGCTTCGACGTGTCGACCAGCACCGCCACGGTCATCGGCTGCCAGATGATCGGCGGCATCGGCTCCGGCGTGCTTTTCGCCCCGCCGCTCATCGCCGTGCAGAGCCAGGTGAAGCAGCAGGACGTGTCAACCGCCACGTCGACGCTGTCGTTCATCCGCAACCTGGCGCTGACCATCTCCGTCGTCATCGGCGGCACCATCTTCCAGAACACCATGGACGCCCGCGGCGAGCTGCTTCGCTCCGCTGGCCTCCCCGAAACCGTCCTGCACGATCTGGCCGGCGAGAGCGCCATGGCGAATGTCATGCTGCCGAGCACGCTCGCGAACCCCGCGTGGGAGATGGCGGCCAAGGAGGCGTTCGCTGCGGCGACGCGCAACATGTGGATCACGTACACGGCGTTTGCGTTCCTGGGCGTCGTGGCAAGTTTCTTCGTCGATGGGGCGCATCTGGGCACCGAGCACACGGAGACCGTAACCGGGCTGAAGAAAGAGAAGGCCCCGGCTGTGCTGGACGCATAGCAGGTAGTGTATTGGTTGTGAGTCACTAGTAAGAAACATCACGGAAAGCACTGGCCGCGTAGTACCCAACAATCACAGATCTTTCATCAACTAGATAGATGACGTGCGGACTGCAGTCTGCCTTGCTCGCTACCATCTACTTACTGTGCTCCAAACCCAGACTCCCACCCACCAGTATCGTGAAAACACACCAACCAACCCTCATCGCCTTCCGTCCTTTCCCAAGCTACCATGCGCTCGCTACCGCGCCAGCCCCGCCCCCAGCGGAACCCCCACGCAAAACCCCCCCCACGAAAGTCCAGCCCCGTCTTCCATTTCCTCCTCTCCCCGCTCCTCCCTCGCACTACCACGCCCACTTCCGCCATCCTCCCTACTACTATCCTCCACGTTTTCCACCGTAGCCCTTGCCCGCACCGCAGCCGACGCTTCGCACAGCGCACACCAGTCATCGGGCAGCTTCCGGAAGAAGATCTTGGTCTTTTCGAAGGGACATGGGGCGGCGGCAGCAGTGGCGGCGGTAGAGCAGGGCGTGAGGGTGGAGAGGAGCGCGTGGTGGCAGGTGTGGGTGAGGAGGTGGGTGGTGCACATTGTGGGTGTGGGGGTGGTGGTGGTGTTGGTGTTGGTGTTGATGGTAGTAAGGGGAGAAGGAGTGGGGAGTCAAGTCAAGTGGAATCAAGTTAAGTACTATCCATCCATCCAACATAAGTAGTTCTGTTTGTCCAAACTAAACCAAGCCAATCCAATCCAATCCAAGCCAACCCAAGCCACGTCAACAAAATAACAACAGTACAACCCAACAAGCAGACAGACGTGTAGACAATGCGGAAACATAACGTAACGTAACGTAACGTTTTGCGTGGCCGGTTCGGTTCGGTTCGGTTCGGTTGGGTTGGGTTTGCTTCACTGCGGAGCGAGGCAGTGCGTGGCGCGAGTAATGTGCAAAGCAACACACAAACACATACATACATACAGGACATTCACGTAACGTTGGTACTTACCAGCAAAGACCATCGCACGCATCGCACACACGCGCAAGACCAGATTTGGGAACTGAACGGACCAAAGCGAGAAAAAAAGACCCCCAGGTCCCACGCCTTTCAAAGGTTCAAACCCCATCCAAACCCTCAGACCGCTTTACAATAACGCCGAGACAATGCACCCGATTCCATTCCATTCGCTTCCATTCCATTCAACGCACTCAGCACTCAAACTCTTCACTCCTCACTCTCAATCCGCCCCACCCTCCCCTTAATACATCAACAACTTCTGCCCCCCCTTCCCCTTCCCACCCCCACCCTCCACCGCCACGCCCTCCCCCCCCTCGCAAAACCACACCACCGATCCTTAATACTCACCACCTCATACGTGCCCTCCTCCTGCACGGCCACACTCAACGCAAGCTCATGACTAACCTCGGTGCGCATCTCCAGCACCCTACTCTTCCGCCCCTTGCCCGCATTCGAGCTGCGCGTGTACGTAAACTCAAACGGCGGGTCGCCCGTGAACTGGAACTCGAGGTCCGTGCCGCCGCCCTCGTGGATGTCGACCGATGCGAGCTGCCCGCCCGAGAGCCGCACCGAGGGGATCGCGTGGATGTGCTTGGTCATGTTGAGCGGCGCGAGGCATTCGGACGCCGAGTCGCGCAGGCCCGTGATGGTGAAGGTGCCGGGGCGTTCGGCGAGCCGGCGGAAGGTCGTGCCGGCGTTGGATGCTTTGCGCTCGTCCTTCTCGAACGTGTAGTAGACGGTGAAGGGGACTTGGCCGCCGAGCGCGAAGGAGAGGCGGTCGCCGACGCAGAAGTCGGTGCGGTCTTCTAGAGGAGTCGCCGTGGGGGCATCGTGGACGCTGATCTGGACGCGCGGGCCGCCGGGGGGAGGCTTGAGCGTGCAACCTCGTGCGTCGCGGATCTTGCGGATGGAGATTGCAGAGTGGCCGAGGTGTAGTTTGCGGTGCTCAATCTTGAGATCGTACTTGTTAGATGGGATGTTCTTGTGTACGCTGATCTCTGGCTTGGGCGTGCCGTGGTGCTTGATCTCGATCTCGAGGTAAAAGGGCGGCACACCGTCGAATGTCATGGGGATAACTTCTTCGCCGTCCGTCTCACGAGAACAGTAACTGTACGTCTTTCCAGGCTTGTCGAATCGAGCACCAGGTCGCGGGTAGACCGTCTGCTGAACAGTAACAGGCGAGAAGTGCTTGGACGAATGGTCGTACTTGCTATCGGCCAGCTCGCGGAAGATGTAGTCGTACACTCCCGATTGCGAAGTCTCTGCTCGGATAGAAGCAGATCCAGCAAGCGCCCGCAGGGGTTTGTTGGAAACCGAAGATTTCTTTCCGTGATTCTTCTCCCGGTACTCCTGTCCATACGCGACTTCGAACGGAGGGTTGCCTGTCGCCGGTTAGTTGAAGTTGCAAGTGATAAAGAGTACACTTACCAGACATAGTCACCTCGAATGCGTCTTCTTCGCCTTCGCAGACAGCTTCCTTGATGTACTTTCCACCCTCCAGCACCATCGTCGCTGATTCGTCGACACTGAGCTTGGGCCGCGGGACCCAACCCACAGAAAACTGCCCAGCTTTCGGATCAATGACTCCAGGACAAACGGCATCGTGGACTTTGATAAGTTGGTATGTGCCTTCACTCTTGACCTTCAAAAACGAGTTGCGCGAGGATATTTCCGTCTTCAAGACTTCGTTCGTGTCCAGGTTCTCGTACTCGACAAACCAGCGTCCAGATCCTGTCAGATGAAGTGGGAGCTCTACGTTCTTCCCTTCCAAAGCCATCACAGCTTGTTTGCCCTCAATCTGGCCGAAATAGGCTTTGGGACGGTCATGGCGGACAATGACCTTGGCTGATTCCTTCAAGTACTCCTTGCAGCCCATCTTGTCGGTAACGCTAGCCAGGGATACCGTGTGCTCCCCACCCTGCGTGAGTGCTTCTGTTTTGATGGTGTAGTGTTCTTCCTCAATATCGACGGAATGCTTCTTGCGTTTCCCATTGTGTGTCACTTCGTACTCCAGGTTCCAAGGACCCTCGCCCTGCAGCCGCACATCGAACTCTGCGGTGTCATCAATGCAGGCTTCTTTGGGCCTGCCGGTCTCGATATAATGAGCAGAGACGGAGGGCTTCACGTTCTGCTGCAGAACCAGGTTCTCCAATGGCCGTTCACCATAGACCTCATCCTTGATCGTGTCGAAGACATAGGTATAATGACCAGCAGTGGGCGGCGTGAGGTCGATTGTACTTCTTACTGAAGAGATTTTGCCTGAGTTTATCTTTTTCGCCCTCCTGGCGTCTTGCTTCTCAGTGTAGGTTACCTCGAATGGAGGAGTACCAACAAAGTCAAGGCTAACACGGAGGCCAATCGGGTTACCAGCACACTTGTCGACAATGTCAGTGCTCTCGATGGTCAGCTCTGGCTCGGGGGGGTTTTGAAGCAAGCACGAAGTCGGCTCAAGGACGTCGCCCGCGCAGAATTCGGTCTTGACTGATGTGACTGTGTAGAGTCCGCTTGCTGAGATGAGGGGTTGCTCTCGGTTAGTACGGATGGTCTGTTGCTTGATTTCCGCATTTGGACTGTGGGACCCATCAACAGGCATGTCCGCCTCGGGGGTGAACATGTATTCGATGTGATGCGGCGCATCTATGGCTTCCTTTCCGGTCGACGAGTACACGAGTGGGAAACGCTGGACATTGCCCTTGGCAACTCGAAGCGGTTTCTCCAAGTCACAGCCTGAGACGTACGTTTTCGGCCGTTCATGGACCTGGAAGGACTGTTGAATGCCGGTGCTCCTGGCTTTGGGGCGCTCGTCGTCATCGCTAACTAGGTAATTGACAACATTGCCAAGTGCATCGCGCACTTCTTCGACTTCGTATGCCCATCGACCGCTGGTTAGTAGAGTCTCGTTCAGCGGGACGGTAACCTTCTGAGACTTCGCCCAAGAGACGTCCTCGTGTCCGCTTTTGACCAGAGCCTGGGATGTGTGTCGGGATAGCGGGGACGTGAACTCGTCAGGTTGGAGGTTGTGAAACTCGGATCCACCGCGAGCTTTGTCGTTCACGGTCAGACGGTACTTGATGTTGAGGGGCGGAATGCCTTCGACTTCGAGAGCGACATCCGAGAGGTCGTTGCGGCAGCGGTGGCCGCCGGTTGGCTTGACACGAGCTTGCGGGCAGCTTGCCACAACCACACTCGATGACCGCGGTCGCACCTCCAGCTGTGACTGGTCCAGCACCTTCCGCAGCAGATAGACGCCTCTTTTCTTGACTCTGTAGTGCACAGTAATAGGTTCAGCCGGATCCGCACCTTTGGCAGCTTTGCGAGCCGTCTTGAGCAGGCCTTTCAGCTCACGGCTCTTGACTTTGATCGTCTCATTCTGGTTCGTGTCAATGTCTATGCGCAGGAGGTCGATCTCCACGGGTTCGGTCTGGTTGATCTGGATGGGTAGCTCGAGGCTGGTGACGGAGGAATTGAGGCAGAACGAGAGCTTGTCTGGGTTCAGGATGGCGGATCTATCACATTAGCACCAGGCTGGAGCATGTGTGGAGAGTTACTTACCCTTCCGGTAGGATGTTCACAATCTGCTTGCCCAAGATGAGGGACGCGTTGTGCAGGATCGGCCCCGGTTTGACGCTCCGCTCGCTGATAGCCAGTTCGCTGTCCCACAGGAAGCCCAGCAGCGAGAGGGCCCACGCCTGGACGGGTACCTGGGCCTGTTAGCATGGGTGCCGCCTGAGGGGTTCGTTCGCTACTACACACCCCGATGCGGAACATGAGCATGACGTCCATGACGGCGTGCAGCAGAAACAGCAGGAAGGCCGTCGCGTTGCTGTACTCCAGCCACGGAATCTCCAGCACGGGCACGCCGAAGATGAAGCACATGTCCAGGAAGCACCACTTCAGACACAGCACCAGCGACTGGTCCTCCTCGATGGCCAGGTTGTAGAAGTCGTACGAGCGCCATGCCCACAGCGCCACGTAGAAGGCGAACAGGTAGAAGCGCTGCTGGGCGGGGTCGAGGATGTGCGAGGGAATCAGCGGGCCGGCGCTGGGCTGCGCAGCCGGCGTCCGGGGCACTTCAGCGAGCGGCGGCGCGCGCACATTTGGGCGGGAGGGTGTCGAGCCTGTGCCTGCTCCTGTGCCTGCGCCTGCCCCTCCAGCGGGCGAGCGGTGTGTCTGCGGCGTCGCGGGGAAGCCGCCGGGCCCTCGTCGTGGTGTGCCGTTCATCGCACCCAGTGGTGGTGGCAGACGTGGAGTGTGGTGAGCCTGGGCATAGGGTGTTGCAGCGGAAGGAGAGTGCGGCCAGGCGCCTGCGATGTAGCAGCTGGGGCGCGGCGGGCGGAGACGGAGACGGAGACGGAGACGACGCTGGGTGGTGGCGAGTTTGCGTGTCTCGTCCTGTGTTTTCCTGTGTTTTCGCTTTTCGCTTTTCGCTGTTCCCGCGCGCAAACAAAACTTCCAAGCGTCGCGTCGTGCATCGCGACGCCGTAGGGCTGACCTAGCGGCGCACGGCAGCCAATCAGCGCGCTCGACCCGCGACCATACTTCACCACAGCTTCTGCTCACCACACCGGCACCACATCTGCATTCACAAGAGCCTGCCGCCGCCGCCGTGAAGCAACCTCGACGTCATCACCGCCCTCGCTTGCTATTGAACGCTCGCTTCCGATTGTGCCGACCCCTGCTCCTATTGTCGCCGCCGCCCTATAGCAACACCACATCGCGCATTGCTGCTATTGTTGCCCACGCACAATACGCCCATTGGCCAGCCCGCTGCCCTCCGTAGCTATATAAACCCCCTCTCCGCCATGCTTCGACTCTCCAAGTTCCTTTCCTCCTCAGCCCTCCACATCCACACCTGATCCGATATCAGCTTCTTTCCAAGTCCACTTCTCTACCCATCTACTTCCAGTCCTCAATCCACCCATCATCCACCATGGTTTCAACCCGCTCCGCCGGACGAGGCCAGCAGCAAGCCGCCGACGCCGCTGCCACCAAACCCATCCACAAGGCCTCAACCGAGGATCGTGACGTCGACCCCGAGCTCAAGCCGACTGTCTCGAACGAGGTCACTGCCCAGGAGATTGTCCAGGTCACCAAGAAGCGAGCCCTTCCCACTGCCGCTGACGAAGCTGGTCCATCAGGCAAGAAGGCCAAGTCGACATCGCCTGAGCCGGTTGCCTTTCCCAGCCCTCCCGAGCAGCCTGCCACCGACATGGACAAGACCACCTGGCAAGGATTCTGCGAGATCGAGTCTGAACCCGCCTACTTGACCACGATTCTCCACGACATTGGCGTCCAGGATGTCGCCGTCAGCGAGGCTTTCTCCATGGACCCAGGATGCCTTGCCACCCTTCCTCAGCCTATCTATGGCTTGATCCTTCTCTTCCGCTTCCGCAAGGTCGCCCAACACAACGAGGTCAAGGAATGCCCCAACAACCTTTGGTTCGCCAACCAGCTGCCCGCCCAGAACAGCTGCGCCACCCTGGCCATGATCAACACCGTCCTCAACCAACCCTCTCTCGACATCGGCGAACACCTCCGCCAGTTCAAGGACTTCTCTAAGGACCTCACGCCCTATCAGCGCGGTGAGGCCTTCGCCAGCTTCCAGTTCGTCAAGAAGATCCACAACTCCTTCGCGACGAAGATGGATATCCTCGAGAACGACAAGTCTGTTGCTAAAAAGGTGGAAAAGGCCAACAAGGCACCCAGGATCAAGGACGCCCGCCGCAGCTCCGAGGACACGACGGCCACCGACTCCAGCTCCGAGAGCCTTGAAGACGCCGCACACCACTTCATCGCCTTTGTGCCGGTGGGCGGAGACGTCTGGAAGCTGGACGGCATGGACGCCCAGCCGACCAAGATGGCCAGCTTCGACGAAGCCGCCGGCGAGGCCTGGACCACCGCCATCGCCGACGACATCTCGGGCGTCATGGCTGCGGGCGACAACGACTACAACCTGCTCGCCGTGACGCAGGCGCCCGTCGCCGCGCTCCGCAAGCGGGCCTGCCTATCGGTGAACACGGCGCGGCTCGTCGAGTCGAGCCTGGACGCCGCCGAGGCCGGCTGGAGGGCTTTCACCTTCGAGGGCCAGATCCCGCCCATGAGCCCGGCCATCCTGGCCCAGATGGGCATCTTTGACGAGCAGTTGGCGGGTGCGCCCGTCGACGAGGACACCAAGGCCGCCATTGCCGGTGAGGGCATGGAGGCCCTGCTGGAGCGCCTGGAGCAGCTGGCTGGCGACCAGCAGGACGTTCTCGCCAAGTACTGGGACGTCAAGGGGGAGGAGGACGCGGCGGCGGAGAAGGCGGCGGAGAGGCGTGCTTGGGACTTCGTCCCAGCCATCAAGCGATGGCTGGAGATGTTGGCCGAGAACGGCCACTTGGCCGCCAACCTCCCCAATTTCAAGGAGGAGTAGGGGGGTGTGGAGTTGGGGGGTGGGGTGGGGCGGGGTTTGGGGTTTGGGGTTTAGGGAGGTAGATAGAACGATTACTTAGGCTGACCTCGAATGAGAACGGCCGTTTACCTTGACATTACCTTTTCTCTTGAAGTTCCTCGACTATGCACTCTAACTCGCATGTGAAGCTATAGGACAGCCTATGTACACATAGTTGGGAGTGATACATACGAATTGCTAGTGTCACTACAGCGACATTTTCACTAGATAAAGGGTGTATACACCTCTTTTTAAGAGTTGCGTAACCCTATATAAGAGGTGTACACCCCTTATATGTCTTAATTAGCAGAGCGCCGAGATGGCCGCCGAGATGGCCACCGAGATGGCTGCGCCTATGGCCTCCAAGATGGCTACCCCTGAGTGGCCTCCGAGATTGCCGCGCCTATAGCCGCCGAGATAGCTCGCGCAGAGAGCCAGCGCCTAAGGAGGCGCCGTAGTGTTACTTCCAGTAGTTACAACGATGTAATATCAACTCCTCCTGCTTTACTATGAAACAAGACACGCTAGAGAACAGAGCATAACCAGCTCAATCTCCTGCCCTTCTATTCCCTCTGAATTAATTTGATGACGAGATTGCCGACGCTGGTGCTAACCTGCCTCCCGAACACGTATAGGGCATATCTACGAAGACTGCCTTCGCGTCCCAACTACGGCAATTAAGTCCTAGCTCCTTCGAAGCAGCTTCCTCTATCTGCAGGAGCAAGATTCGCACAAGATAACAAACAGCAACGATGCCAGCCACACGCTGTACAATTGAGAAGGAGTGGTGGTATACAACCAATGCTTATCTACCGTCTCAGACGGCCCTAGATTTCTAACTCTAAGACGATCCAAACGAGCACGTGTAGGAGTACGGGTTCAGAGGTGACACTAAAAAGGCGGTTAAGGGCAGAGGCACGATGACGCAAATGGAGATGCATGGGGAGGGCATCACGACGGCGAGAGATACAGGAGAGGCAGACAGCATAGCCACAATTTTGCTCGTGCGTTGCTGCGAAGAGATTTGCTTCACGATAATAGATATTGTTCTAGTCTGAAAGGCTCTTAGTTGATGATTTATCCCCATAGTCCATGTCACGATCCGCGCGCTTCGCTGCTCTCTCCTCTTGCGCGGCGTATCTTGCTTCATCACCGGCCCTCATCTCTTCAGGGGGTGTTTCCGACCGTTTCCGCTTCTTGACTTCCTGGACAAAGACATGCTTGCCCAGTGCTTGCTCTTCTTTGCTATCTGCCGCATTAAGGTATTCGCAGAGTTTCGACCCCGGAATGTAGATGAATGTGTCGTCCTCGCCCATCTCCTTCTGAGCAAGTCCTTCGTAGGCGAATTCGCTGAGGCGAAGCCGTAGGCCGGGCTGATCGATGGGGTTTCCTTCTTCATCACGGAAAGCCTGTTACGAACGTTAAGAAAACTGGGAGAGTTGAGTTGTTGAGAGAACTGGACCTACCTCATCTGCGACCGTCTCTACAGCTCGTAATTCAAGTCCGTCGTCAGTAGTGAGCAATTTGGGTCGCCAGACCGATAATGTTGCTTTGCGCGACGACATGTTGCCATACATAATGTGTACGCATACGACCGCCCGTATGCTGGCATCCGAACCCAAGATATAATTCTCAGCTGACCGGCCTAGGCACGGCTTCTTCTGCGAGTACGCGACTTCAACTATGACGCCTGGATATCGTGCGTCACTATGCCTGAATGACGCGTATGGCTCGTACTTCGACTTAGACGAAGTGCTAGCGCCGAGACGTATATGGGTCGATCGGGCTGGATGCACTTTCTGCGCGAATTCTGCCTTCCTGCCTGATCCGTTCTGTATTGTTTTCAGCTGGCTCCGAATGTCATCCTCCACTTTGTCGATAAAGCGTTCGTGTATCTCGGTAGGCATGCGAACGACTAATCTGCGTTTGTCTTCGTCGTAGTCATACCTGGCGCAAACCCTGTCAGATGTGGCCTTTGCCGTTGCTAAAGTCTACTCACCGTATCTTCTCGTCTACGTATCCCGAAAGCACATCGTCTTGTTGAAGCGTACTCTCTATCTCATCGTACTCTCCGTCCGCAAGCTGAAACTCAGTCCGCGCGTCTCGCTCAGCGTCACTTCCTGCGTGGATTTGTCTAAAGAGTGCGATAACGCGGAGCGCTCCCGCAGATGGCTTCTTGTCGGTCAGCGGAGGCGTCAAAGGCTGATCTGTGAATCTTGGGGGTGGCGTGACGTCTTGGTGCTTCATTACGTCTGCTTGCGATATCGACATAGCTGTATGTTGTGCTGCATCGTGAAGTTGGTTGGGAGCTGTCGCTTTCGCGCAAACTGACAGATCGTCCAAACCTTGGCTGCTTTGGTTGACGCAGCAACAGCGCCACACAGCTAGGAGCTAATGACAAAACTGTGGCTGATGCGACAAACTATCCTGCATCGGCTGCAAAGGACCAACGACAAAGTCTATGATACCACCTTACCTAAGCCAATAGTACATCGCTCTATTCCCAAAGTTTCTCCGCCTGTTTGTTAGCTGATCAGCCGCAGTTGACAGCCCTATATTGCGACCGCGTTTCCGCACGCGACTGTTAGCCTGTCTGACCTTCTGAAAGTTAGACAAATCTGAACTTAAACGTCAAAGAGCACAATCACGGAGAGACAAGGCCAGCAACAGTAGAGAGGAAGAAGAGAAGGAAGAAAGGATAACCGGAATACTGCGGGCTATGCAGCGACAGCAAACTCTCGATTGCCAACCGAGCCAGCCAGCAGCCGTACTGGAAGCGCAATCGTCTACCATATCGCTTGCTGCCATAATAGAAGCACGTTCGGCCAAGTTTATGCGGGACATCGCTAGGTATTTGCCCTTCAGACCTGCACAACTTTGCCTAACTTTTATAGGATGTTTAACAACACAAAATACTCCGATACCACAGTTGTTATCTATAGTAAAGAACTACCTGTTCACAAATCTGTTATCTGCACGCAAAGCGAGTGTTTCGAAAAGGCATTCTAGGACGCGTTCGTTGAGAGAATTATCTAGCAACCTTTACTAGCTAAGCGCTATAAAAATAGAGATCTTATATACTAGATTATATAGTACTCAAGCATGGTTTGTAAAGGCATAATAGTTTCGTGTTGGTCGATACAAGCCTTTAGGAGCTCGTTCGTCCGGATCGGAGCGGGAGGAGCGGAGGAGCTGAGCTGCAAGCCATCGCGCCGCTCGGGGGCGTTGACATCACCGCCGCGATCCGCCGCTCCGCACTGCATAAACACAACATGCTGCCCTAGAAAGCTTACCGATATTCCCGTGCATCCCTAGACTTGTCCCTTTTAAATTTTTTCTTGTATCCCTATACCTATATACATACTCGTGCGACCAGGCCCGCTCGCCGCTCGCTACCGCGCAGCCATCATGGCCGACCTCCAGCGCATCGAGTCGTTCCAGTACCCGTCCGGCCACTACGCACACCTCACGCCGAACCAGCAGGAGCAGCTGGAGGCCTTCAGGCAGCTGTGCGAGACGCAGGGCTACTACACGCCCGCTGGCACCAACGGCGCCTGTGACGCGAGCCACGACGACGAGACTTTGCTGTATGCATTCGCGCGGGCAGACGATATTTTGGCGGGGTGCTGACTGGCTGACTCTCGCGCAGACGCTTCCTCCGAGCCCGCCGCTTCGTCGCCCCGGAGGCTTTCAAGCAGTTCAAAGAGACGGAGGACTGGCGCAAGGAGCACGGCATCGACGACTTGTTTTACAGGATCGAAGTCGACGAGTTCGAGGCGACGCGCCGGCTGGTATGCGAGCTCCGCGCCCCTCCGTGTCCACCGCCATGCACCCATATCATGCCTCAGTCCGCAGCCTAACAGCTCCTCCATAGTACCCGCAGTGGCTGGGCCGCCGCGACAAGCGCGGTATCCCCGTGTACGTCTTCGAGGTCGCGCCGCTGAACGCCAAGAGCATCTCGGCCTACGAGAAGGGCCTCGCCAAGTCCAAGACGACGTCGCCCAAAGTGTCGACCAAGAACCTGCGCCTGTTCGCCCTGTACGAGTCGCTGACGCGCTTCGTGCAGCCGTTTTGCTCGGCCATCCCGCGCAAGCACCCCGAGACGCCCATCTCGCAGAGCAACAACATCGTCGACATCACGGGGGTCGGGCTGAAGCAGTTTTGGAACCTGAAGGGGCATATGCAGGATGCGTCGCAGCTGGCCACGGCGCATTACCCAGAGACGCTAGACCGGATATTTGTATGTTGCGATATATGTATATATATATATGCGTCTGGGGCATTTGCATGCCGACATCTCATCTAACTCATGTCGCAGATTGTCGGGGCGCCTGCCTTCTTCCCCACGGTATGGGGTTGGATCAAGCGCTGGTTCGACCCCATCACCGTCTCCAAGATCTTCATCCTCTCGCCCGCAAACGTGCTGCCCACGCTCTCGCAATACATCGACCCCGACAACATCCCGAAGAAATACGGCGGCAACCTCGACTTCGAATGGGGCATGATGCCCATCCTCGAGCCGGACATCCAGACCGCCATCAAGTGGGAGGCGCCGGAGACGCAGAACGGCCAGCACACTTTCCCCACGGGCCCCATCCGGTGGGAACAGGGTGCGGATGGGTCGCTGTTGGCTGTGGGTGTCGGCAATGAGAACGGCAGGCCTAGACATAGAACTATCTTTACGATTCCGAACCCCGTGCGGCCGAATGTGGCGGGCCTGGAGCCGCTCAATTCGCCGGTCGATGAGGCGGAACTGGCGCTTACGACTGTCGGCACTGCTACCCAGCCCGTGTCGCCAATTGATGCGGCCCCGGCACAGACAGACGGGGCTACATCAGCGGTAGCGGCCCCAGGACCCCAGGCTGTATCATCTGCTCCGGTCACTACCTCACTGACGACAGACTCCACGCCGCACAACGGAGCCGAAACCCAGCTTCCCCTGCGCACAGGCACATCCTAGTTGGGGAACTAGCGGGGGCATCGAATGCGGAGACAGGGCTGCGGAAGAGCCCGCTCGATGCAAAACATCGATGCGAAGGATGGTCTAGCAGTTGAGCGGTTGTTGAGGTAGCAGAGGGCGAATACCCGGAGGAAGTACGGTGTCGGTGCTGCGGGGCTATGTGATATTCATGGCGGTTGTGGTGCGATATCCGGTGTGCATACCTAGGGAGGCATTGCGTACATGGCTTGATGTTTCACAGCCATCGATGAGTTGTGCTGGTAAATAGAAAGATGTTGTGCTGGGGTCGTGGTAAATAGACGGTAGATGCTGTGATTGGTTAGTTGGTTGGCTGGTTGGTTTGGCGAGTTGTACTTTTAGGTACCGACTGCTCGATTGGATTGAGATGTAGATACTGGGCGGGTAGGTGGACAGTGAATTGAACAAATAGACCTGAGGAGCACTTTGCATGTTTGTTTGTATAGAGCTTGTGGTTATGTGTTGCGCTAGTTGGTGCGGCTTCTTGTAAAGGTTAATGGCATACAACCGCAGTGCTCTGCTCTGCTGTGCAATGAATGCTCTGCTGTGCACTATGCTGTGCTCTCAACAAGGAAGGTTTTGCCGAGCCTGGTGTGGGATGCGGGGGTGGCGCGCTAGCTTTAACCGTGGACGTGACGTCGTCGTCGACAGATAATAATTGTGCCGTTGCCACTTCCCCTATTGCTGCCTCAACACCTAGCGACGAGCTTCTTGTCTTCCTTTCACAGATCAGAGTGGAAGAGCTGTATTCTCCCTCCACCACCGCCGCCGCTATGGCTACCCACCCTTCCTCAACCACCGCCGCCACCACCCCACCCTCCCCCCGCCCGTCCCTCGCAACACTCCCCACGGAGATCCTCGAAGCCATCTTCCTCCACCTCGACCCCCAATCGCTCGTCGCGGTTGCCCGGACCTCCAAATTCAACAAGAGAATCACCACCGACGCTCCCATCGTATGGCGTCACCTCTGCCAGACCCGCTTCCGATTCTGGGACCCCCGTCGAGACATCGCGGCCAAATACGCGGCCCCGCTCTCCGGCGTCGACTGGCGCGCGCTCTTCATCCAGCGCGTGGTGATCGAGAAAGATACCACAGCCTTGTTGAATCAGATGCTCGGGTCGCAGCAGGACCGCATACTGCACATCAATGAGATCGCTGAGTTTGGATATGATGCAAAGGACACGCTGCTGAGGGAGATGACCTGTCCTGATGACGCCGAGGACGTGCTGGCGAGGCGATACTATGCGAATGCCGTGCTGGAGCGCATCCAGCGCGAAATGGCCATCAATGTGTGGCAGGCCCTTTCTAGTGGACAGGACATGTCTATTGAAAGAGCATTGGGCACCTACGATATGTTCGCTCGGGCTGGGGAGGACGTCGACTTTGACACAATCACCGGGGACGTGATCAGTCTTGCGGATGGCGTCGTGGCAAAGTATCCGGAGTTTAATGACATGAGCGCGAGGACGAAGGCTTCGACACTGGCTTCGTATCTTCGCGAACAGGGCTTCAACGGCGTGTCCGATACTTTGTACCGCGCGCTGCGGAACTCCTTCATTGGTCTGGTGTTGCGCTCTGCCGCTCACGAGTGTCTCCCTTTGGTCTCTGTGGCGATATATTGCGCTGTGGCAAACCGCCTTGGTTTAGACGCCCGCCCGTGTGGATTCCCCGGACACGTCTTATGTCTAGTGTACGCCCCGAAACAGCAGACCCTGGACGGCAAATACAAGCCCACCAGCTCCGACGAGCTCGACTACATGTACCTCGACCTCTTCCGCTCATCCAACGAAGTCAGCAGACAGAGTCTCAAACGGTCACTCCGAGACTTGGACGTGCCGAGCTCTCAACATGAAGAATTCCTCACGCACACGGACACCCGCGAGATGGTGCTCCGCACCGCCCGCAACATCATAAACTCTGTCCAAACCATCCGCGAGACGGAACAGCTCCACGGCACGCACACGTCGTGGGTGGACGCCTACCCCGACATGGACAACTCCTTCTACGCCACCATCTGGGCCTTCCTCATCCTCGGTCCGCGCGACGACGACCTAGCCGCCGGCCCCATGCGCCGCCGCCAATACCTGCCGTACCTGCTCGAGCACTTCCAGACGCACTACCCGTGGGACGTGACGCTGCTCGAGCAGTACGTGATCCCGCTGTTCGCCGAGCTGCCCGAGGGCCCGCGGCTGCAGCAGTTTGTGCACTCGATCCGCAACATCGACAGCCGACGCAAAGCGGTCAAGCGGCGCGAGTCGCGCGCTGCGGCTGTGCGCTTCCGCGTCGGCCAGCTGTTCAAGCATAAGCGGTATCATTATGAAGGCGTTATTACCGGCTGGGACACGTCGTGTGATGCCGGCGAGGACTGGATCCAGAATATGGGCGTGGACCGCTTGGCGGGCGGGCGCGAGCAGGCGTTCTACCACGTGCTGTGAGTGGCAATCCCTTTTTTACATGCATGATACTGTGGTCTATGTGCTAATGATGTCGTCAGCGTGTGCGATAAATCGATCCGTTACGTCGCTGAGGAGAACATTGCGCTCGTGGCGCCGGGCGTCGAGCCCTCGGACTCGCTGCTCAGGCTTGCGGGCCGCCATTTCAAGAGGTGGGATGGCGGGGCGGGGGCGTTTGTGAGTAATGTGGGGGATGAGTATCCGGAAGGTTAGATGGGGAGGCGGGGGGGTGTTTGGTACGGGGGTTTGCTGGGCGGGGGGATTTGATGCGTGGGTGGATGGATGGGTTGGGGAGATTGGAGTTGGGGGTTTGGTGAGGGAGGTGAGGGAGGTGGGAGAAGAAAAGGAAAGGAGATGGTTGGTTAAGTGAGTGGGGGAGGGAGGGAGGGAGAGGTAGGTCGAGTTATAGAGCTGAGAAGAGTTGCGCTAAGTAACAATGCATGATGAAATGTTTAATCCACTAGAAATTAGAATAGTCGGAGTCATACCAATCCAAGCTTTCCTCCTCCTCTGTTGTTACATCATCTTCGCGGGTGTCAGCCAGCTCGCTAGAATCGAGCTCGACGTGCCATCGGTCAAGATTCGCCCTCTGCTTTACCAATAACGTGAACCTGCTCTCGTACACTGCCCGTACGGCATTTCTCGTTTTCCACTTGAAGGTTCCCGAATAGGATGCGATACGACAAACACGACGGCATTAAAATGGAATTCTTGTGCTTGTCGATGCTCTGGAACGGGTCTTGCAGAATAGAATGCAATACACCAGCTTGAACGCGGCGTCTTAAGAGCTTTCGCTTTATGATGGCGCTCTTCTTCTTCTTCATCGTAGTAGCCTTGCCATTGTCCGGCTTTCTTTCAAGTCTGCGATGATGTCGCTGAGCTGAGCTGAGCTGAGCTGAGCGTGCGCCCTTGGCTGACGGACGTCGACGTGCAGGAAATTATAGGGGGCGCAGCTGAGGGCGCGGTAGAGAGTCGTGTCGCGTTGTCGCTGGATGGATGTTATGGAGCGGAAACACTGGTGACCGGTAGCCCGATTCAACGCCTTGAATGTGGATGTAAACAGTGCCCTCTTGCCGTCGACAATGTCGACCTGTATCTGAACGGAGTCCGCTTGAACAGCCATCGAGGAAGCGGAGCAGTTTTCGGATATTGTTCCGGTTCCGCTACCACGTCGACGCTTCCCACCATATGTCGAAAGCGGGATTCTGGGCGGAGAGTGCGCTGGACAAAGGGCGAGAGAGGCGCATCGGGGCTTCTCGCTGCATTTTCATCAATGTATAGTCGTCCGGAGTCGGGTTCCAGTTGTAGTGGTCCCGCCGGCGGTGGCCAGAGAGATGGGGAGCCTTTGGTTGGCCATTAGAACGAAATGTAATGTTCGACAAGCGTCTCTGCTAATTGAGCAGCTTACTTACCAGGCACTCAAATGAATGGTAGGCACGTCGCTCTCCAGCCAGCTATAAGAGGCGAGGTACTTGATTAAACTCGGTGATTGTTGCATGAGCAGGATCCAAAAACGGTCATTCAAGTCAGAGCGAAATAGCGTGGCGTCAACTTGAGAAATCGTGCTGGCACCTGGCGGATGTCGCAAGGCGAAAGTGATGGATTTGAGATGCAATGAAAGCTGCGGAATCCTTGATGACTCCGCTTCCTGCATGGATATTAGAGGGAATGGCCGACTTTGATCATCAGCTGGAGTTCGTCCACACCCAAGCCAAGCAGCGCCTGGTCTGCGCAACATTGCACAGCAGAACCCCCTATCTGCTTGAGCTCATGCTTTGTTGGAAGAGCGCATTGCTATTGGATAGACGTGATAATTCCGCACAGGTACTCTGCACAGCCTGGCGTTTGTTATCTTGCTGTTTACTGGGGGCTGTTCACTTTTGCTTGAAGAGATTTGACACAGAATGATGGCGTGCAGAGGAGCCGTCGGCTGTTGGACCGTATAATAACTGTATCACCCAAAATGCAGAGCCTTTCCATCTTTGTATGTGCTTGTAGTGCTGTTGCAGGTAGGCTCTTGCCAACTGGGCAGTATCCCAGTGTTGGAATTATGAGAGAGATCTTTTGTGTGTGCGTGTGCGTGAAGAGATGAGGGGGACGAGAGAAGTGAAGACTTATCAGAGTTATCTTGACGGACTATGGTTCTGAGAGTGCGGCTCCACAAAATGGAAACGCTGGCTTCGGTTGCCGTGGCCGCCGTACTCCATCACCAACAAGCAGTCATAGGTAGGAGTTAGTAAACTACCTAGACATGAACGTAAAGTGGACATGGCAGGCACGCAGCATATAGCAGTAGTAATAGTAGTAGTAACAAGCAAAAGCAGCAGCAGCCGGAGGATCTGGGTATAAAAGCTCCCCTCCAACCCGCGTACTCGATGATTGATATATTGACACACGCACTCTCTCTCTCCCCCTCTCTTTCATTACACAAAGCAACCAACCGACCACCCATCCAACATCGCACTGATCTCATCTCATCATGCAAACCCCCACCCATTACCCTTTCCCTTTCCCGTCCCAAGCAAACGCGACAGCGCTACAAACCAAACCGAAGAAACTCGAGCCTACCAAGCACCCTACACCTTGGGTGCAACGTGCTCGGTGCCGATAGCGACCTCGATCGGCTTCTCGGCCAAATGCAAGTCGCCGGCGAAGGTCGAGTGAGGCTTCCAGCCGCGCGAGGTACGCGGCGTCGTCTCCTCCAGCATCTTGTCGACTTGCTCGAGCGTGAGGCCCTTGGTTTCGGGGACCTGTGGGGACGGGTTAGCAGGCGATTCGGTTCAGTTCAGTTCGATTCAGGTCAGGCGGATTAGAGCGACAAGGGAGGAACTTACGAAGAAATAGGCGAACATGAACGACAGGCAGCAGAGGCCGCCCCACATGAAGAAGACGTTGGAGCCCAGCTTAGCCGACTTATCCTGGTCGGCGACGAGGTAGGGCGTGATGACAGCGATGATGCAGTTCCAGAACCAGTTGGAGGCGGTCGAGAGGCCGACGCCGCGCGAGCGGATGGTGAGCGGGAAGATCTCGCCGATGACGATCCACGCGGCGGGGCCCCACGTCGTGGCGAAGGCGGCAATGTTCAGGCAGATGAAGGCGATCATGGCCTTGACGGCGTTAGGGTTGGCCGGGTGCGTCGGCGTGTCCTTGCCGGCGGTGGCGCCGATGGCGCCGACGATGAACTGGAAGATGATCATGAGGAAGGCGCCGCCGATGAGGATGTTGCGGCGGCCGATGCGCTCAACCATCCAGAAGGACAGCGGCGTGGAGCACACGTTGACGAGGGTGGTGACGAGTCCAATCAGGAAGGGGTCCTTGATCGTGCCGAGCTGCTGGAAGAACACGGGGCCGAAGTAGAAGATGAAGTTGATACCCGTGAGCTGCTGGCAGGCCTGCATGCATATGCCGAGCATGGTGCGGCGAACGTTGGACGCCGGGCTGGTGATCTTGCCCTCGAAGCAGGAAGCCCAGGATCCGATGTAGCTGGTTTGCTTGACAATGGACATTTCGTACTCGTGGTTGGCGACAATCTCGGCGAGTTCGTCCTGGATGTACTCGGAGTCAAGGGGCTGGCCACGGACGCGAGCCAGAGCATCAGCAGCAAGGTCGAGCTTGCCCTTCTTGACGAAGTAACGAGGCGACTCCGGGAGGATGAAAAGGCCGGTGGCGAGGATAATGGCCCACAGGAACTGGACCGCGATGGGGATACGGTAGGAGCCAGTGTCGCGGCGGCTCTGGGTGGCGTAGACGACGCAGTTGGCGAGGAGGATACCGATGGTGATGCAGAACTGATATCCAGCGACAACGGCACCACGGACCTTCTTGGGGGCAATCTCGGACATGTACCTGAGGCTGATTAGCGTGCGGTTGACGATGCGGGCGTGCATGCTACTTACAGAATAACAATGGCGGAGATGAAACCGACACCGAAACCAGCAATGAGACGACCGACAACCATCAGGGCAAGGCCAGTCGAGGCAGTCTCGAGGATACCACCAATGACGAAGATACCGCAACCAGCGATAATGGTCATCCGACGTCCGATGAAGTCGGCAAGATCACCAGCAATGATGGCGCCAAAGAAGGTACCGGCGGAGAGGATAGCGGTGGTCAGAGACTGTTGCCATTGCGGAACGACGAAGAAATGCTTTCGGTAGTCCTTGATCTCCTGGCTGTCGGATGCGAGGCCGGGATACTTGATGTTGGGGTACTCGTAGTGCGTGTATTGGTTGATGAAGTAGTCCATGTTGAGCACACCACCCATCCAACCCGTATCATACCCGAAGAAGATACCTCCAAAGGCCGCGAAGGCGACGATGAGGTAGGCCCTCACCGTCACGGGCGCCTCGACGCGATTGACATCAGTCGTGCCGGTGACGGCGACGATACTTCCACCCCTAGGCATGTTTGCGGGTGTGGTAGATTAAAGAGGTAAGAAGGGAATGGTGAGGCTCTCTGGTCAAGAAAAGTAACCCGCAATGGGAGGAAGATCAGAAGGAGCTGGGGATGTTGATTGACGCGCAGCCAGCAGCCTTTAATAACAGATGCGAGCACGGTGATACAGCAGCGCCGTGGCTTCGAGCCATGGGTACAGTAACATTGCACCACGCGGGCTATGCTGGATCGGGACGCAGCTCCGTGCCGAATCCTTCTAGAATGGATCCAAACTCACCCCATGGGCAGACCTTCCCTGGCTTCCGGGGCAGCTGCAAGTGCGGCTGGGACGCAGAATCCAGGATGGTCGTCGCCGTTGACACGGTCCATAGCTGCCACTAGCTGCGGTCCCAATCCCAACCATGCCGTTACAGACGAGTGCAGTGCTGGGAGTGGGCAAACAGCACGGCGGCAGCGATGCTGCTCACTGTCAGCGTCGCCAACTGATGGCCCAAGTGACATGGAGGCGACCGGGGGAGGCGCAAAAGCTGGGGAGCCAAGCGCGGGCAAGCATCACGCTGGACGGCCTTAGCGGTCACCACCTGCAGAAACTTCCCACTCGATCCCTGCGCCGTGCCGAGGCCTCAATCTTGAACGAACTGAAAGGAGATTGCGCTTCGCGTTGGTTGGCGCTAGCTGGGCAAATAAGATGGTCGCGGTCTGGGGAGCCGTCCGGGCCTCATGGCAGCCCCGCCATGCTCCTCCCGCGCACATCACGTTGCTTGCAGAAACAGCGGGGATTGCCTCTCGAATGCACCTGACCGTCGCCCTTCAGCTCCCAGCGCCGAGCGCACCCTTCAGATCGGGGCCGCCGGCTGGTCATGGGGGCGGCGTGCGTTGTCCCGAAGTTCGAACACGGCCATGTTGTTGGGTGTGCTGTTTGAAGCCCCCAACGGACAGATTGCTCTTGTTTCAACAAGAATCATCGGTAATAGGAACGCACAATGCAGTATGAGGTGATGTGCAAAGGGTACGACTTTCCGTAGGGGAATCGTACGCCAGGTCGGCCGGATCCCGTCAAGGCGATTCGCGTGTCACCTATCGTTTCGCGTGCATGGAGCCTGGCCAACCAGACCACGCTGCCCGGGACGAGAAAGGCAGTCCAATAACACGGCGTAGCGATTGGCCGACTACTCCGTGTGCCAGGCCTGTGGGAAAAAGGCCGTCTCCCAATCGTCGTGGCCGAACCAGCACCCCTCGAGGCCTTGGTGCCACATGCCGTCCGCATCAGACCAGGGCCATAAGGGGTGTGTCCCAAAGCTGAGCGCCGTGTTGGTGCCTTCTTTGCGTTGCACCGCGGGCGCGACCACGCCGGCGCTTCCAGCTTCTGATGTCTTGCACGTCCCAGCTTCTCGTGTGTGGATTCTTGGAAAGTGGTCGTCGGCCGCGGCCAGGATTCGCGCTCTTCCCACGGGCTAGTGGCGCTATTAGCATGCTCGCCATTCCCTCTTCGCTCGCCACACCCGCGCGGCACATGGAACGGTCTGGAGAACCCTGCTGCACTATTCAGCACCCAACTCGCACCTTCGCCGACGGGCTGGTGCTTTCACATGCGACCGCCTCTGTCGCTCTAGACAGTGGCTTCGGCGCCTACTCTCCGGTTTGGGGCCGGGACCCCGCCTTTTCGTAACGCGGTGCTGCAACTTGGGCGCGGCGCTGGCTGTGCATCAGCAGACAAGCTTCCAAACGGCGGACCAGACGCGCCACAAGCCTCAAAAGCATCAACTCGGCCACTTAGCTCGGGCGGATGTGATTCCCATGTTGCACAAGGCTCCTTTGCGTCGGACGGGTGTCTTGCTCGTGACGTTCAAGTCGCCGCTTAACGGGGTCCACTCCGCAAGCCTTCGCCGCGTTAAGAGTGCTCTAGTTCCGCTTGAACCAATACGAGGAAACGGTGTAGACGTCGTGGCACCAGCATTGCCATTGATCGCTAGTCAACACGAGGCGGCGATGCTGACTCTATGTTGACCTCGAGTCTACCACGTGGATGCGCCAGCAATGGATGAGCAAAGCTGCCTCAGCAGATTGTCAGATCAGAATCGAGTCCGCCTTTGTAAGATCCCCGGAGAGTCTCCACGGGGAAGCCGTTGTCCTTAGCGCTCAGTACGGTAGTCAGAGCCCCATAAAAAGCTGGGGACCGGTCGACGCCATACCATAGCTGTCAGCCGTCGAGGTGCGAATTGGTAATAGCATAATAGTAGAGGTATCGCAGTAGGCACCATCAGTGCCCCTTCGGCTTCCAGACGGCGATGAACTCCAATTCGATTCGTCCCAGCAAGCATTCCATCTGTTGTAGCGTGCCGTTTCTACCGTCCCACCTCATTTCATTTCATCTCCTGAACCCATGTCGTATCGAGAAATGTTTTCGCGGGCCCATGGAACATGTTGTATCCGACGGCAGATTCTTGGGGTTCGCGTTCTCAGAACGGATGATGGCCGCGTAATTTTTGGGTTTGATAAGTCTCGAGCGCCAACTGTGTTGGAAGTCTCCCCTATCACGCTACCATGGCACCATGGGACATGGGAGTCGTTAGTTACTGCAAAGTCTGTCTGTTAAAGAGCGTCGCCACGTTAGATAGTCGAATCATGTCCTTTGGCGTCGAAGGTCCGCAGAGTCCAAACGCATGCAGGCGTGTCAAAAAGAGACCCACAAGTGCTTGCGCAGCGAGCCTTCGAGATGCGCGCCTCGCCCACGATAGTGGATCTCGGGATGCCTAATGTTGGCACTAGGTGGTGCCGCTCATTCCTCTTAGGTCAAAGCTTGAGTCTGGAAGCGATGACAAGCTCCAAGAATGGCATCGGTTGTCGCCCAACGGGATGCCGCACTCTGTTAGATGGTTGTTGCTTGCACTGCGTTGGTGCGGTGGCGTGTGTGGGAAGACATGATTCGTGCGATTTGATCGTCCCGTGGCATCTTGGGTTGTTATTTTCGCCGAATTTCCCTGCGAACAAAGTTGGGCGATGAGGATTTATTGCTTAGGAGCTGTCGCCCGTTATCCAAGGACGTGAGGCCACCTCGCATGAGGCGCTGCTTTGCCCCATGAGTCTGCAAAGAGCGGTCAAGCGCCCGGTCGAGGGAAAGGCGGCTATCGCGCCCCTCAATGGCCGTTGTCGATGTATCGGGGTTCACTGATGGGCTAAAAGATGGAATTTTGGACGCAGTGTGTGGTTGAAGTTGACTTCCGAATTTTGGGGAAAGAACGCGTCGCGTCCTTGCCCTCGTAGTAGGGCTTGAGCAAATTAGCTAGTGTTACACTTCAAACGTCGTGAATTAACTAGGTCATCAATAGTCGCTTAAGAGAGCGGGTAGATATTTGACCTAGTTCTGTAACTTCATATAAATGTCACAAAGCTATGCCTCTTCATACTATACTGATTCCTCGAGGTCGCGGTTGCCTCTTGCGGGAATGGCAACACAAGCGACAGATCGCCCGTGGCTGAGTCGACAGTCCAGAGGGTTACAGCCACGACACACTCATCAATGTCCCCTAAGAGGATGGAGGTGTATTGCATTTTGCGTCGCCGCAGTTCCCAAGAGCAGCAGGTCCTTCGACATAATTTTTTACACAGTTCCCCTGGTCGTCGCAAGTAGAGGTTACTACCGGTTTGCCTTTGATGTGACCACACTCCCAGTACGTGGTGGTTATAGTACACATCCTTCTAGGTCAGTGTCAGACGAGGGACCCTCTCAGATAACCACTAGGCTTACTGTACTACCTGACTGTATATCGTGAAGCACTCGGTCCAAAAGTGTTTCGCGGCGTTGCTGTTTCCGTTGGATTGCCCCGCTCCGGTTCTCGCCACAGTGTGTCAGCCACAGCCTTGACCACAAATATGCAATAGCCTCTGACTAACTGAAGGACATTCAGCTCCAGCTTGTTTGTTCACCTGAGAAGCGAATAATCGGCAGCGCGTAATGGCCTTCGAGCTTTACATCCCCCCCTGTGTGAATCGGCCGCCTCACCGTCATCATCCACCACCACCTGATAAGCCACTCAGAATTCGGATACAAGGGCCGCTAGAGACCATACAGAAGCTTTTGCCGACCCTATCCTGGCATCCGATCGGTCCGTTTCCGCAGCTAGGAGGGCTGAAGCTTGCGAGCATTACACATCAGAAACTGTACGGGGGGGCGGAAGATGAGGGTGCTCCGGTGGTGCGGGATGAGTACCTGGCTTGGGTAGTAGAAGGAGGAATACCACAGGAGTAAGACCGCGATTGCTGAAGCCGGCTGCTTGATGGTCATGGGAACTGACTATTATCCATTGCCTTAGCTGCATCGACTATTACGGGGTCACATTTGACCACCTCGTCCCGGCCGATGATCCAAACCCAGAGGTACTCGTGATCAACATCATTGAAGTAGACAATGACGGAGGAATATACGCGGACGGAGGGAAATACGCAAACGAAGTCCTTCTGTTCCCCGTCGATCCGGTACAATACACAGGGAAGAAAGTACTCGCCGTGCCGAGATGCTGTCAGCATAAGAAAGGCACGCAGGATCGCAGGCGAATAAATAGCGAGGTAGCTGAGAGAGATCGCGAGATCCAGGAATGTTCGCAACAGTGATGCTGTCTGCAATGGTACTTTAGACACTGGGAGGCTTTGTCGCGGGAGGCTTGGTCAACTACACCTGTCCACTAATGTAACTCATGGCAAGTCCTGTTCCATTGCGCCGAGTATGCAACGAAGTCTAACTCTCTACTGTACAGTAACAAGTCGCTGCCCCATCCTCGTCCGTCCCGAAAACGCGCTCGTACATAATGCTCACCGGCACCCCAACCTAAGCGAGGTCGATCACCCGAGTCCACACATACGAACATAAACTATTGCTCGCCAAGGAGGAAGAGAAGTGCAGCACCGAGAAAGGATGTTTGACATGCATCGACTAGTCCGCCTGGCAATGCAGAAGTGGTTGAGAGAGCACCAGCAGTGGGGTGCTTGGGTGAACAAGACACTGACGTGGCTGGTAGAGGTGGTTCCTTACGGCGGCCATGAAAGAAGAGAGGTATGGACAGCGTATTTGCCTCACGCTATGCATGTAGTGGAGTTGGCTGAGGTGTACGAGGTGGAAGGCAGGGTGTTGCTGCTGGACCGGCTAGGGCGCTGTGAGCAGAGCCTGGGACGGTATAACTCTGCGGAGGCGGCTCATCGAAAGGTCCTTGAACGAAGAGAGGGATTGCTGGGGAAGGAGCATCCAGACACGCTCACGAGCATGAGCAACGTGGCACGGGCACTGAGCAACCAGGGGAAGTACGCGGAGGCGGAGAAGATGCATCGAGAGACGCTGGCACTAGACGAGAAGGTGTCGGGAAAGGAGCACCCAGACACGCTGTCGAGCGTCTATTGCCTTGCCTACTCGCTGCACCGCCAGCAGCAGTACGAAGAAGCTTTATCGCTCTACCATCGAGCCTGCATTGGCTATGAAGAGAAACTTGGCCCGAGCCATGCGACTACGCAAGCATGCCTGAACCATTACTCCTTGCTTCGACAGCTGTGTGATCTAGACTTTTCAGGCGGCGGTATAAACATCTCAGCGCACACGGCGATTCCACGCAATCTGTACTCAGCAGAGATCGCAACCTCCCTCACCCCTTAGAATACAACTACTTCCCCATACCATGCCAAGTAATTGCCATTCTGTAACTGTTCATTGGTCCTTCTTACCAGATGTACCGACTTCGCTAAGTAGTTGTTTTGTAATACGCTCATGGTCCTCTGGATTCTGACAATACTCGGGCGATTGACAGTCCCCACAGTGCCAGAATAATTGGAAGATTGGAAAAGCCAGATTATTTAATCTGCAAACTCCATTCTGTGACATTTTCTCTAAACTCTCATGCACACCAGACATAAGAACAGAACGCACGCATACCGACGCCCATCAAAATAATGACTTCACCCGCCCTAGATCGACTTCCGATACCGTCTACAATCACTGAACTAAGGACCGAGGGGTCAGTGTCCTCCGACGCCAGCGACCGAACGCACCATGTGTCTGAACCAGAACCTGCAGTTCCACCTATGCCGAAGTCTGTCGAGTCCCGCGTTACTCCCAGTTCCAGTGACCCGGAAGAAGATTCGCGCAGACTGCCGAGGGTCGCGGGTAAGATACCTTGGAGCTCCTGGGGCATTATCCTGATTGAGTTCTTTGAAAAATTTGCTATGAACGGGACATATATCGTTTGTAAGGTCAGGCTTCCGAGTTTGTATTATTCATGACAAGCTGAACGAATATAGTTACCAATTTCTTGCAACAACCGCTGCCACCGGGCTCGAGAACAGGTGCTGGGTTTAAAGGACAGTCAGGCGCGCTGAATCTGGGGCAGCAGGTTGCTACTGGAGTGAACTACGGTAAGCTTCAGTTCCTCCGGTTCTTGATAGACTGGCCGTTGACCCTCGCATGCAGCAAACAGTTTCTGGATGTCCACATCGCCCTTGTTCGGTGCCTTTATCGCAGATCAGTATCTAGGCCGCTACACCACGATTCAATGGGCCAACTTCATCAGTCTGATCGGTCACGTCGTGCTGCTCGTCGCCGCTTTACCTCCTATCATCGTATCACCTATGAAGGCCATAGTGCCATTTAGTATCGGTCTGATCCTAATGGGTGTCGGATTCGGAGGATTGAAGTGCGTCATTGACCCCTTTCTCTACACCCGACTTATTTGCTGTATACTAACCATAACCCACAGATCCAACATGTCCACTCTCGTCGTCGAACAAATCCCCGATACGAAACTCCAAATCTCAACCAATAAGAAAGGCCATCGAGTGCTCGTTGACCCGGGAGCCACGCGGGCTCGCGTTTTGTTATACTTCTACAGCATGATCAATATTGGCTCGATCACTGGTATGATCTCAGGGGTATACGCTGAGAAGTTCGTCGGCTTTTACCTCTCCTTCGCCGTGCCCACCGTCGTTATCATCGTTTGTCCGTTGATGCTCATGTGGGTTCGCCGACGATTCCCTGATTACAGAAGCACTCCGCCTTCCCAATCGGTTCTCGGCAACATGTTCAAGCTCTGCGCGTTAGCGATGAAGGGCCAGTGGTCTTGGAACCCGGTGCAACTGTAAGTTATACTCGGTTGCAAACAATGATTCGGTATACCAGTCAACTAACAGATGGAAAGCTACCGCAATCTCCAACACCCCGACTTCTGGAACCGTGTCAAACCATCCCGCATAACGAATCCTCCAGCCTGGATGACCTTTGAGGACTCGTGGATTGACGAAGTAAGCCACGGCATCCAAGCCTGCAAGGTGTTCATCTGGTACCCCCTGTTGTGTAAGTCTCTTAAGCCTCCCTCTCGCATCAACTGACCCCATGCTAGGGCCCGCCCATAAACAACAGAGCTCAAATATGACCTCGCAAGCCGCCACCCTCCGCCTCGGCAGCATCCCCAACGACCTCCTCATCACCCTCAACCCGCTCTTCTGCATCATCCTGACCCCCATCTACGCCCACATCATCTACCCCCGCCTCGCGCGCTACGGCATTCGCTTCGCGCTCACAAAGCGCATCGCACTCGGCTTCCTCTCCGCCGCCGTGGCCATGGCATGCGCAGCCACCCTGCAACACTTCATCTACGCCACCTCCCCCTGCGGCCGCTTCACCAGCAAGTGCCGCGCAACCGCAAATGCGGACTCCAGACTGTCGCTTTGGTACCAGCTGCCCGTGTACTTTTTCATCGCAAACAGCGAGGTGCTGGCGGCGGTCACGGGCATGCAGTACGCGTTCCAGCAGGCGCCGCAGAACATGCGCAGTCTGGTCATGGCGCTGTTCCTGTTCACGCAGGCGGGGGCGAGTGCGTTTGCGCAGGCCATGTTGCCGCTGAGCAGGGATCCGTTGTTGGTGTGGAACTATACTACGGCCGGGGGGATGTGTGTGGTTGGTGCGGTGGGGGTGTGGTGGTGTAATAGGGGGCGTGGGGATGAGGAGCCGGAAGTCGAGGTGGAGAAAAAGGGCTCTGGGCAGCAAGGAGGGCGGCAACAGGATATGAGTGCAGCGCGGGGTTGAAGTCGGTATACGGATGTTGTTTGGGTAGTCGCTCTGACCTACAACGTACTGCCACTCATCATGTCTGGGTTTTTTAGACCATCAAAGTATAATATGACAATCCTGCTTCAGGATCGAACTCATCCCTAGCCCAATCATCCTCCAATCGTTCACAGATGCCTTTTGCTCTTATGTGGTTCTTGCACCAGCTCCTGTTCGAGAGCCTCTTCGCTGTGGGATGCTACTCGGGTAGAACAGGCCTAGTACCGTAATTTTGTTTTCATCTCACTCTGAAGCGTGGGTTCAGGAGGGCAGAGTGATCCGGAGTGCGGCGAAGCCCAGCCGCTGTCTAGACTGTTTACGTAGGTCTGCCAAGATGTGGCTCGTTCAGCAAAGCCCCACTACACCGTAGATGCAGCAGCTTCAGTATCCCAGCGTCGATGCCTATGCTGACGGCCTTTCGCGCACATTTTTACCGCCGGCGCCCTGCCTCTATTGCAGACCCGGTCTTTTCTGGTTGTCTTTGAGCGAGCGAGCCCGCCATTTCCCTGAGTGGCCTCAATGGAGGCAGCGTCCGCGCGCATGGCTGCCCGGGATCGATTCGGCGGATTCGCAGAGCGCCCAACATCGCAGCTTCAGCGCTTCATATGTAATGCACCCTGCGCTGCGCCAATGAGGGTCTCCATTGACTTGCGATACTGTAGTAAATGCTTGCGACCCGCAGAACTTCGAACCCAACCTCGCGCTGAACCTCGAGATCACCGACTTGATCAACCAGAAGAAAGGCTCCGCGTAGGTGCAGGACCGGTTTCTCCATGGCAGTGCACTGATGGCGGCATGCAGACCCAGGGAAGCTGCCGTGACTATAGTCCAGTATATCAACCACCGAAACCAGAATGTGGCCCTGCTGGCGCTCAATGTACGACAGCCAATGCCCCGCCCCCACCGCACCACGTAACTCACCTATCCGCAGCTGCTCGACATATGCGTTAAGAACTGCGGATACCCCTTCCACCTGCAGATTAGCACCAAAGAGTTCCTCAACGAGCTTGTCCGCCGATTCCCCGAACGACCCCCGCTGCACTCGTCGCGTGTCCAGAGCCGCATACTCGAGCTGATAGAAGAATGGCGGCAAACAATATGTCTGACGTCGCGGCACAAGGAAGACCTGGGCTTCATTAGGGATATGCACAGGCTACTAAGCTACAAGGGTTACATATTTCCCGAGGTTCGAAAAGAAGATGCGGCTGTGCTGAACCCAAGCGATGTGCGTTGATCGCCCTTGAGTGTGCTTTACCGTACTGACTTGGCCACAGAACTTGCGATCGGCAGAGGAGATGGAAGAGGAAGAGAAGGAGGCGCAGTCTGCAAAGCTCCAGGAACTCATTCGACGCGGCGGCCCACAAGACCTACAGGAAGCGAACAAACTGATGAAGGTGATGGCTGGGTTCGACACACGGAACAAGACCGACTGGCGCGCGAAAGCGGCTGAGGAGGTTGGACAGATTCAGCAAAAGGCTAGGATCCTCGAAGAAATGCTCCAGGGGTATAAGGCAGGCGACCAGCTCAAGGAGGGTGACGTGTTCCAGGTATGCTCAGAAGGTGCGGTTATGAGATCCAGGGAAGTAACAATAGTGTAGGAGATTGCAAATGCGCTGCAAAGCGCCCAGCCTAAGATCCAGAAGATGTGCGAGGAGGATTCCGAAGATCACCAAGCCGTTGCGAAGCTGTTGGAAATCAACGACAGCATCCACCGGACGATAGAGCGCTACAAACTTTTCAAGAAAGGCGACATCGAAGCTGCGAATGCGATACCGAAGGGTACTCTAGGAACAAGCGGTGCTGGAGTAACTCAGGGGGCAAACAATACTCTGAACCTGATCGATTTTGGAGATCCAGAGCCCGCTCCAGCCGCGGCGCAATCAAGCGCAGAAAGCACGGCACAACAAGCGCAGGGGGGGAATGCATTAGAAGACGATTTATTGGGCTTGTCGTTAGGCGGGTCGAGTTATGGCCAGTCTGGTAGTATCTCGCTGGGAGGATCAAACGGCTCAGGTAAGTTATTTGATGTATGCTATCTTTACCGGCTAACATTTATAGTACTCGGACTCTCGGGAGTGTCTGCCCCACAGTCTCGTGCCCAACCAACATCTGCCTCTCAATCCATCCAAGATCTTCTTAACGCAAACCGGCCTTCGCAGGTCTCGTCACCTCCTCCGCCCCAATATTCACAACAACGCGCCCAACAGGCCCGCTCAACGCCAGATCCATTTGCTGCGCTGTCGTCACCAGCTCCACGACAGGCCTCACCATACCAATTTCAGCAGTCTATCAAGCCGCAAACCACAGGCCCAGGCTCCGTTGACCTCCTTGGCGTTGGCTCTGCTGTGCCATCATCCAATCCAGCAGCACAGAGCAACCCGAGTGCCACAAATGACGATGAAGAATGGACTTTTGCTTCATCGGTTCCAGAGACCAGCAAGGATATTACGGTGAACAACACTAATGTCCATGTGGTATTCAATGTTTCTCGGGAGTCAGATTCCACTCTTTTGATCAAATCTCGGGTGTCGAATAATATGGCACTACCGGTGTCCGGCTTAACACTCCAGGTTGCGGCATCGAAAGTAAGTCACAAAAGCCGCCAGTCCTCGGCTTATCTAACCAGACACAGGGTGCCCAGCTCCAACTAGAGCCCCAGTCCGGCGTATCTCTATCTCCAAACCAGCAGAACGGCATAACTCAAAACATCAGAGTGAACGGTGTCCAGCCAGGATCGGGCACCAGCGTGAAGATGAGGTGGAAATCATCTTATACGATGGGCGGGCAGACTATAAACGAGATGGGCGAGATACCGAGCTTGGGTGTCTTATAGAAAGAAGGAGCGTTTGGGCTGTACTACTTTCGGTACTTGATGCATTTCAGCGGCATGGACAGACAGACATGCGTCGTTTTTGGTGGTTGGGACGGGAGGTTCGCTCGGGTGGATGGTCGTCGGCTACCCTCTTTGCTGGCGGGTAGTAGTGTCGAGAAAGAATAGAAAATTAAAGTATTCTTGAGCAGTGCGCGAAGTTGGCATGCTGTTGTACTCCGTACCTGGCCGTGGGAAGGTGGGGTCTCCTCTTACGGAAACGGAGTCTCCGGAACTAAAGAGATGAATCTGCGCGCCTCTAAAAGGATTATCTAACGCAGCAATATAACTATAGAAAGCTACAATTCTATACACAGCTAAGTAGTAGGTAGGGTTAGTTCCGGAGATCCCGTTTCCGCAAGAGGGTCTCTTAGTGCCGATATTTAAGCGGCCTTGGCACGCCCACGCAACATTTCAATTTTCGGCGCACGCTTCGCTTCGACTCCAACCTCAACTCGACAACATCCGCCGACGAGATGCCTACCCACCTCTCGAAGACCCGCAAGCACCGCGGCCATGTCAGCGCCGGACACGGACGTGTAGGGAAGCACCGAAAGCATCCCGGTGGTCGTGGTCTTGCCGGAGGTCAACATCACCATAGGACTAACATGGATAAATACCATCCCGTATGTTGACGACGAGGAATTGAGAAGGGTGATGTGATGTACTGACACTTGTATAGGGTTACTTCGGAAAGGTCGGTATGAGACACTTCCATCTTCTCCGCAACCACGACTGGAAACCCGTCATCAATGTCGACAAGGTACGCACCACGATCTCGTGCGCCCATTGTCTGCTAACGAATGTTCAGCTCTTGACCCTCGTCCCTGCGGACAAGCGCGACAAATACCTCACCAAGACCGCCCCAGACACCGCCCCCGTCATCGACCTCCTCGCCCACGGCTACGCGAAGCTTCTCGGCAAGGGCCGCATCCACATCCCCGTCGTTGTCAGGGCCCGATACGTCAGCTCCGAGGCTGAGCGCAAAATCAAAGATGCTGGCGGCGTTATCCAGCTGGTTACCTAGGTGCGAAATGGGCAAAAAGGACGGACATGACACATAATGATGGCATCAGCGTGGTGGCTGGGTAGATCACTATCTATGTAGATAGGACTACCGAACAAACCCTTCTGTCAAAGAAGTCTTGGCTGCTTTTGAGCATTGCCTGTGCGTGGACGAATGCCGTGGTGTTGTTGCCGTGCTCAACTGACTGAGCGCGCACGCGACTATGAGCCTGCTATCTATCTAGCGTGGTAAGGTAATTCTGCTGCTGACGTGGCTCACACATGTAGGACACCTGGATTTAAGTTCACCGAGCGCCCATCCTCTGAACCGATTCTCGGTACTTTAAAAGGTTTTGCGACATAACGGTAGATTCTGCATGCTCCTAGCATACCCGCTGATACATCCCGCACATTAAAAGTCTATCGTGCCCTTTTTGTTTCAGCCACTAGCAACAACCTTAGACATTGGGCACGTAAACTCTATGATCTAATTCACACTAGACAAGATGCTTAGTACACTGTAGCAATACTCCATTTTGTTTGTCTAGGGGTGTGCTTCAAGATCACTTGTCGTAGGCTCTTTGATATCTCTTAGTCGAATACTTCAAGCGTTGGAACATGTCTAGGAGGCTAAATATGTCTAGAATGCTTACTATCCAGTGTAGATTATGTGCTCGTGTAGGGTATGCTAATATAGTTGTTTTACTCCGTATTGTATCTAGTCTTAGCTACACATACGGATTATTTTCTTCGAAAGACGAATTGATTGCTTTGTGATTTGACTAAGAATTGCTGATGCTCTAACAAACTCTCGACTTTGAATATAATGCGGGTGTTAGATCTAGGTATAGGTAGGAGGGAGTATAGTTATTTATCCTTAAGATTATATTCACTTTATTATGCACTAGAGGAAGTATGTCTTACTAAGCAACTTTTCTTATCGATAACCATCCATGAGGTAATAACGCTAACACCCCACCACCAAAAGTCCACCACTTTCGCAATTTCAACACCTCCCTGTCGCCTCATACACTCTCACCATGGTCCGCCACAAGAAAGACTTCTCGAAATCCGGCAAGAAGTACTCGAACGCACCTCGCACGCGTGGCCCAGTCCGTCACGGATCCGACTCCGACAATGACGACGGCGAGAAAGCCAGACCCTCTAAGCCTACGTTCAAAGCCGCATGCTGGGACCTCGGCCACTGCGATGCAAAGCGCTGCTCGGGCAAGAAACTAGTGCGATTAGGTCTCATGCGACCACTGCATATGGGGCAGAAGTTTGCGGGTGTCGTGGTCAGCCCGAAGGCAAAGAAGGTCTTGAGCGCCGAGGACAGAGAGTTGCTGGAGCAGTTCGGTGCAGCGGTTGTCGAGGCGAGCTGGAAGCGAATTGACGAGGTGCCGTTTGGCAAAATCGGGGGGAAGTGCGAACGGCTGCGTATGTTGCACTGTCGTGTCGAGTTAAGATGAGCGCGATACTGACGTGCCAGATTAGTGCCCTACCTCGTCGCTGCGAACCCTACCAACTACGGCCGCCCGTGGCGGCTGAACTGCGTCGAGGCGCTGGCGGCGTGCTTCTACATCTGCGGCCACGCGGAATGGGCCGCCGACATCCTCGCGTCGTTCTCGTACGGCGACGCGTTCCTCGAAATCAACGCCGCGCTGCTGAAGCGCTATGCGGCGTGCAAGGACGAGGCCGAAGTCAAGAAGGCAGAGGAAGTCTGGCTGGAGAAGATCGAGCGCGAGTATGCGCAGTCGCGGGCTGGGAAGGAGGACGGCGAGGAAGAGGATGCGTGGGCTGGCGGGAATATGAATAGGCGCATACTGGACGATTCGGAGGAGGAGGGGGACGGCGAAGAGGGGGGTAGTGAGGGTGAGGGCGAGGGCGTCGATCCGAGGAATCCGTATGATATTCCAGATGCTTCGGATGATGAAGAGGAGATGGCGGAGCTGCGGCGGCGGGTTCTGGCGTCGAAACCGTTCGCGAATCCGAATGCTGGGTTGGGGGATGAGGGGGACGAGGGCGAGGAGCGGGACGGAGCGACGAAGAAGCTGGAGCGCATACCGAAGCCGGAACCCGTCTCTGCCCTTGGCCCTGCGAAAGACGAAGACGCAGACTCTGAACTTGAACATGAACTCGAGCAGGAGGACGGCAATGACGACGATGGCGCACTCGACGACGACTTTGACAACTTCATGGGCGCGCAGCCGACAACGGATCGCACGGGCATTACGGCGAAGCAGAGACTGAAAGCTATGGATAAGACTGTTTCGGGGGTGTTTGGGGGGAAGGGGGGGAAGATGGGGAGGTAGTAAGTAGTAAGGTAGAAGAAGAAGAAGAAGAAGAAGAAGAAGACTGAGGAATGCATCAGTTGACTGGCTTTCTTGGTGCAATGGCTTAATGTGTCGGTGTGATTGAGTGATGTTGCTTGTTTGATTGGGTGATGTATTGATGTGTTGGTTGGAGGGAGCGGAGGGAGCGGAGGAGAGGGGCGTTTGGCTGGCTGGTTGTTGCTGTGTTGGGGGGGGGGGGGGGGAATTATACGGGGTATGTATGTGTACATTGAAAGTGATGTAGTACATGTATCGCTTTCTACAGGCGCCTATAGCTAGTATCTACGGCTATACATACTTGTGCACACACCGGCGGTTATGTACTTGGCCCTAGCAGTTTAGTTTGGTCTGGGATCGAGAGCGTGATATCATGGTAGGCGGACGAGTTAGAGAAGAAGGGGTTTGGATAGCTGTTTGTTTGTCTGAGGCGTGGAAGAGCGGGTAGGGGTGGAATAGCGCTGGAGTGTTGTCTGTTAGGTGGAAGGAGAAGATGGTAGTAGGTAGTAGTAGTAGTAGTAGTAGCGAGGGAGAAAAGGCAAGGTAGGTAGAAGGGAATGGAATGGAGAGCAAAAGGCATGTGTGTGTGTGTGCGTGTGTGTACGTAACTTGCATTGCTATGTATGTTATAGAAGTAGAGTGGAAGAAGGAGACGGATGTTTTGATTCTCAGTAGTAAATTGGATTAGGTAGATGGATAGATGGATACTTGTAGATGTAGCTGGCTGGCTTGCGAGGATTAATTGATAGTAAGGATTGACGACACGTTGGTACTGCTGCTTTTTAGGTTTGACGGAACAGTTAGGTTTATAAGAAGTGTGTCAATGCTTGCTACTTTTTATAGTAGAAGATGTTTTCTTTGTTGTAGGCTTTGAGTAGTGGTCTGCGGTGTTTTGTAGAGGTAGTAATACGGGTAATAAACCTAACTATCCTATTGGACGTGGAACGCAGCAGTAGGTGTAGGAAAGACACGTTAAGATTCGGAACGCGTGCGTATATACTGCTGCTTGCTAGATCTAATAGAACATGTGAAATTTGGATACTAGTTACCTATTAAGGTAGAAGATAGTTCTTTAGTACCGGTAACGTTATCCACCACCGAGCGGCGCACCCCACCGAGCGGCGCACTCTACTAAAATCGTACTAAGAGACACAGTACACATTACGATTATACTGTATCATGCAGGATTATACTAAATCAACCAGTATTATTTAGTATTAGAATTACCAGAAGCAACTACTCCACAGGTTCGCGCATTATGCCCTGTCCTGCCGCAGCGTCCACAGCGTCGTTGTCGTGGTGCTGCACCTGCTGCACTATCACCACTCAACCCCTCCGCAACCGTTTCCTGCTCACTACTACCCTTCTTAATAGCCAACTTGGCCTCAGCTTCTATTGTAAGCGTACTCTCCTTCTAGATGTACTTTCGTTTACGACTTTTACGCTTAGTTGCAGCCTCAACAGTAGTGCGAAGCTGGGCAATCTCATCAACTATCAATGCGTGTTTGTAGGCTACTACTAACGCGCCTTTCTTAAGCTTCTGCAGCAACTTAACAATAGAAGTTGGTAATGAGTTAACGCGGGACCTAACTCTACTGCGAATGAGAGTAGATTGAGCCTCAAACTCGCGCGCGTTGCTTGGTGTTTGCGACTCTCAGACAGTAGGTTGCTGAGGCGGCTGATCAGGTGTACGGAGACGCACATCAAGCCTTGATATCACAGCATCTAGGTTGTGTGGAACAAGCCTAGCACTTTTGAAAGCTCCTTTAATGCCCTTCGCTGTAAACGTCTTGAGATAGGCGGTTTTGAACGCAGTGAGGAAGTCTGGTTTAGCGATGTAGGTAACGGAGCGACGCGCTAAGACCATAATCTTAGTACTGTATGCGCGCTTCAACGGCGAAAAGCAGCCAACGTCGAGAGGCTGCAGCAGGTGCGACGAGTGTAGGGGCATACACAAGGTGATTATCTTGTGTTCTGTGCAGTAATCCTGGAAAGCAAGCGAGTTATGGCTCTCGTGGCCGTTCAAAATCAGTAGCCTACTACTCTCTACAGTACGCGACACAGTAGACGCGTCAAAGTGCTTTAACCACGCGATTCCAAGCTCATTGTTTGTCTAGCCGTTCTTACTGACAGTGAGAACCTAGTCGCGAGGTATAGAGACATCCTCGTACCACGTAGAGATGTGAACCATACCAGCGTAGATAATGAAAGGTAGAATCGCCTACCTACTCGCGCAGATGCAACCAATGACAGTAACCCACTCGCGATCACCTGGCTAAACTATCTTAGGTTTCTCACGTCTCTTTGAAGCCGTGATAACAAGCTAGGAGCCTATAACGCCTATTATGAAGCTAGATTTGTCGAAGTTGTAGGTGTCCTTATCTAGGATGCTATGCTTCGCTTTTACGTTGGCTACGAGCTTAAACCACGCGTTTATAACCTCAGGATTTTTCTGTTTCTTTCTTTAATTATCGTAAGATCGAGTTCAACGCGTTCTGAGCTCCTCCCTTCGCTTTATAAACCGGTCTGGCTAGTTGTTGCTAACTAGCTTGAGCCCTCGGTGGGTGCGCAGGTTGTTGGCTATATCTCGCAGTAAACCCTTCGACGGTGGGAACTCTTTTGAATCTAGGTCAAGTATACGCTCTACTATCGCGTCCTCTTCAAGCGGCGTAAGATTCTTGCAGTTGAGCTCACAATCGCGTCGTAAGCGTCGTCCGTAGTTTCGATAGTTAAAAGTCCTTTTAGGCACTAGATAGGCTCGCGCAGCAGCTCGTTGGGAAAAAGACGCGTCAGATCTCGTAGCTTAAATAGCAATAGTTATTCTAGCTTCATTACTAGTTGATACAGTAGATGGTGGTGGTTGCATTGTGATAGTACTGGTGCTCTCAGTACGATTTTAGTGGGGTGCGCCGCTCGGTGGTGGATAACGTTATAGCTTTAATTCGTTCTCTTCTGTGTTTTGCAGAGGTAGTAATGCGAGTAACAAACCTAACTGCCCCGTATCGCGCGTTAAGTCGTTCCTTGAAAACGCATGTAGACCCTCCGCTTCGTGTAATCATCTGACAATTGGGTAGCGACTACTCCGTACAGTCTAGACAGCACAGCTACGCAGGATTCTTTCGCCTAGCTCCAATCTCCGGTAGACGAGAGAGATTGCATTCCCGTAGACGATTTCGCGCGAGAAACACTACATAGCCGAACGGAAAACCCTGTTTTGGTCTGGTCTGGTCCGGTCGGGTTGGTTTGGTTCGGTCGGGTTGGTTTGAAGATTCGCTAGACGAACCACGCACCCATCCAGCTTGACTTGACTTGCGCTGGAAACAACCGAATAAGGCTCCTCTTCGCTATGGATGTAATAAGCTCGTCAACACTTTTTATTCAGGAAGCTCGTTCAACGCTGGAGGTATTGGGACGATTTCTGTGTTGCGAGAATACGCCTTGCGTGCTCTTATGATTGTGGACGCGGTGTAGAGGTCCCTGGAGGTGAGGTGGGAGAGGATTGGAAGAGAGGGAAGGGGTATATGGCTCTGTGGAACGTTTAGTTGCTCGCGTTATTATGGCAAATCTCCGAATACACCGAATGGAGGAGGTACTGTTACGTTTAGGTTTCGGGCTACGGATCGGGCCTCGGATGACACGGCCTAATTACTCCGTACAGTAGGGAGGGACACGGGCCGAGAATTTACACGAGACGTCTTCTTCCCACAACACACTCATCCCGACTCGCCTCAGTTCAGCCGCGTCGTTCTCACGACAGACAACAGCATTCATGCTCTCGATAGTCCTCGACTCGACAGTGTCTTCCATTAGACATGCGATTATCCACGCACCGCCCTCTAATCTTGAACCATTATACATATCGGATCGGCGGAATCTTGGCGTCCGTCCCATCCATGCAACGGGCCAGCCAACAAGCCGAAACTTCACAGGGCGTGCGTGGTGTTTCCTTCTCTCTCGCCCCCACCGCAGTCTTAGCATGGTTCTTCGGAGCCCGAAGGCTCGGTACCCAGTTTGAAGCTGCACCGATATAGGTATGCCTGTACTCCGTAGCTATGTAGGTGGGTGGTAAGAGAAATTGGAATCTGGATTGCGGGAGTGGTGCAGGGTGCAGAGCCTCTTCTCTTCATGCTTTGTTTCTCTCTGTTTGCCGCGCCATACCACCTATATCGATGCTAGACGCAGCACGTGTTGGTTTCATGCAGTGAAGAAGCTCGCACGGGACATCGGTCGGACTCGGCTTCCGCGATCTTCTTCTTCTGCTTCCAGCAGGCGATGAAGAAGCTCGCACGACATCGGTCGGACTCGGCTTTCTCAATCTTCTTCTGCCTCCAGCAGGTGATGAAGAAGCTCGCACGACATCGGTCGGACTCGGCTTCCTCGATCTTCTTCTGCTTCCAGCAGGCGAAGAGCTTTAGACGACTCAGCCTAGCGTCCCAACCCATTTTCTTATTGGGGCCGGCTTCACAAGAGTTGGAATGCCAACGGCGTTTGACACAACCGTAGCTGTGATTTAGGGCTCGGGGACGGGCCATTTATACCCAGGACAGAGCGCTTTCACTAGACGACTACAGCCTTAGCTGCCGCAAGTACCTTTGCTTGCTAGGTCCATGGATGCGTACTAGAGGACTAATCTCGCACGGTTCGGGACGTCTAGAGTAGATAAAAGGGTGAAGTCGTCTGCAATACCGGCTTCTGGCTTCATCTGTGGATATACAGTTCAGTTTCTTACATCCAACTGATCAGCTTCCGGCCTCCAGTTTACTCTGTGGAGATACAGTTCAGATCTTTTCAACTCCTTACTATCTGATCAGCTACCTCTAGCATCAACAAACATGTATTGGTCCACGCTCTTTGGTATGTACGAGGAAACTTTATCACCATACACCTCTCAACAATCCAATCTACACTTCCCTTTCCTCCCTTTCAGTGCTATAGCACTTCTTTCCCTCACGCCCTTCTACTACATGCGTAACGTCAGCAGCTAACAAGCCCTTTGCAGTCGCGGTGACCAGCTTCGCCGCTGCATCTGTATCCGCCGACTTCGTCCAAGGCGTGCCACCGTCCCCATACCCGGATCAAGCCCTCAAAAGACGTGTCGTCATCGACGCCACCAAAGCCTGCGCCGACGCGGACGACAAGGACCTGCCGCGTAACATCCAGCTCGCGTCCTGGGTCGAGTGCAAGACTCTCAGTACGTCCGCCCCTGACATCATCTCATCTTGCTGCCACTTTACCAGTTCCGCCAGCTAACAACCTCTCCCCCTTCCACAGGTTTCTACCCCTACCCGCGCACGCCCGCCGCCAACGACACGGACTGGAAAAAGGGCTACTACGAAACGTTCCACCCGTCCCTGCGCGCCTCGTTCAACAACACGCGCTACGACTACACGACCTTCGTCAAAGCATACGAGGGCTTCAGCGCCGCCATCAGCCAGAACTACGGCACGGGCTGGCAGCAGTGGCGCGACTTCTACGTCGCGTCGCCGCACGCCACGAACGTCACCAGCCGCGGCGGCGTCGTCATCAGCATGGGCGTCAACGGCGGCATCCTGCGCGGCCAGACGGAAGCGAACAATTACCCTAATGCGGGATACTGGATCGTTGAGGAGATCAATGATAGGCGCTGGGTTACGGTGCTGACGGAGCTGAGTACGTCGCCGGCGCAGCCGTTGGTGGATGGCGGGCAGTGGGCGGGGTGCGAGACGCCGAAGAAGGAGTTGTAGGGTGGGGGCAGGCGGGATGCGGTGATGGGGAGGTGGGTGCGGGAGGTGTTGTATAAGGTCGGCCTTGTAGACGAAGTGGGCGTTGCGAGTGGCGTACGCTCCTCGTGTGAAGCGGGTCCGTGGTGCATGCAATATACCCCGCCGATCGATTCCCCAAGACAAATCTCTGCGTGAAATCCAGTCAAAAAGAAAGTTAAGTCAAGTCCCGTCCAGTCCCATCCAGTCCCCATCCAGTCCACCCCATACCATACCATACCATACCCATACAAACTCACTCCCCAGCATGCGAGTCCCCTCCATGCATAATAAGCAGCCGTCATGTCGTTTCGTCCCCAGCTAAGTTAAGCTAAACTCCAACACCTACTCAGATCTCGCGCGAGTCCAACTTACAACACAATATGTCCAGTTTGGTTAATCTGCCCTACCTACTCAAATATATAACTATAGTGCGTGATGTGCTGTGCTCCTTAGTACTTTAACATAGCGGAACTGAACTGAACTGAACTGAGACGAACTACATTATGCTAGCGATCAGGTTTAAATTGTTATGTATATCGTGTTGAGATATGGAGAAAAAGAGAGAGAGAAAGAGAAAGGATAGCTGGATAGACTGGATACATATATGTAGTAGGAAAAAGAGGTGTGCGAGAGAAGAGAATGGCGTCACGGAACTGAACGGGTCCGAGCTGATCTGAAATCATATCTTGGATAGGTGCTCGAGTAGAATGGAATGGATCTGTTGCGTTTTCTATTGGAGGTATGAGGCTGGATATGGCTGAGCTGAGGTGAGCTGAGCTGGTTTGGTGAAATATACAGTAGGTATACCAAACAAGCAAGCAAGCAGAACTGCCCGTTTATCCTGGTAGTGGCGAAGTGAACGCTCGAGTCTCAAAACGTAAAACGGCGACCGGTTCGTGCATACATGTTCAGTAATATGTATATTGAAAGAGATACGCTAATGTTTAGATAAGACTATACGTACAGCTCGTTAAACGTGCCTTCAGCCCACAGCCACGCAGTCCCTCACCGCCCGCTCTCCATCAACTTCCTCAACTCGGCCCTATACATCTCCTGGCCCCTCTCCCACCACTCCTCCTCGCCGATCCCGTCATTCGGAATCCGCTGCCCCATCCAACTCTCGAAGTTCTGCTCCGCAACCGCCAACACCTCCACTCCTCTCGCGCCCATAGCGTCCAGCCACACGCACGCATCGCGAAACACCTTCCGCGCCACGCGCTTCGGCACCGGCTGCTGGCGGTCGATGCCGCCGCGACGCCGCCAGGCGGACCACGTGTGGAAGTAGCCGAGCGCGCAGTCGATGCGCAGCGAGAGCAGCTGCGTGGCGCCCTTGGCGGCCAGCATAGCGAAGGCCGCGAAGCCGCGGTTCTTGCGCGACCGCGAGTGCGAGTAGTTGCTCAGCGAGATGTGGCGCAGCTGCGCGGCGGTGCGCGGCGTGAGCAGCGTCGCGTAGGCGAAGAGCGCGTCCGGGTCGGTGAAGACGAAGCGGCGGGCGTACAGCATGGGCGCGGCTTCGGTGTAGATCTGCTGGCAGACGGCGAGGATGTTGAGGGAGTGGGGAGGCGTGGTGTTGTCGGCACGGGGAGGAGTTGCTTTGGCGCCGCGCCAACAAGACTTGCCGCGGCCGGTGCCACGCCTGATGCGGGTGTTGAAGCCATTCTCGATTTCGTTTTGGGTGACGGTGGGCATAAATTCGACGCCTCTGCGGTACGACCTTTGCTTTGCGCGCAGCCAGATGGTCGGCTCGGCGTCGGCGTCGTCGGCCTCGATCGTAGTTGCGGGAAGGCATTCTTCGTAGATGCGGTTGCGGAGCTCGGCGGGGAGGGTCAAGAAGGGGAAGATCTTGCGTTTGGGGAGCGGTTTGTTGGATACGGGACGGATGCGGCGGCGCTGTGAGGGAGTGTCAGTGAAGAGGTTCAGTCGATGTGAATGTGAATCAGGTGTACCTTTACAGGCACACTTTCAGCCTCCGACTCCGACTCTGAGTCCGACTCCGAATCCGTGTCTGTCATGCCATCCGACCCATCGCCACTGGAGTAATAATTGACCTCAACACGTTTCCGCTTTGGATATCGTGCTGGCGTGGATGACGTCGGACCGGACGCCTTATCAGCAGCCTGCGAGGCTCCAGACGAAACCGGAAGGTGAGAATCCATTGCTGTAGATTAATTCCTGTTCATGAGTGCGTGATCGGAGTGATGTCGAACACGTTTGCGACGCGCGATCAGGTGCGTTATATAGATGTATCAATGGTGGGGTGGCGGTTTGGCTTGGCGGGTTGTTGCCTGGAAAGCTGGCTAGTGCGCAGGCAGCAAAGCGCCTAAAAGCCTAGTGTAAGGCTGCTATACCGGTACGCCACATCCTAGCTAGTCCGAAGTGTATCTAAAGTAGCGGCAAACCCCATGTCAGATTATCAGAAATGACCGAATCGATTACCTTTGGGTAGAAATCGAGTTACTAGATTGTCATCTTCGTCAGATTCCTGGAATTTGAGATCAAGGACGGAGTAGGAGCGCGGCAACGCCGCGCACGTCGACGGTTTGGGGGAGACCGGGAAAGGGGGTCAGGTAGGCAGCGCGGGAGAAGATAGTCCAAATGAGATGGTCCAGATGGCGTGGTGGAATATAGTGTAGGTATCGTTAAAGATTCGATTCTACACATATGGGGTATCTCTTCTACTTTCCCCTAACTCCGGCATAGTTCCTCTAAACGGCCCTGCAGGTTCGGCGTACCGTCAACCTCAGACTACGTTTGAAGCCAGCATCAGATCAGCCTGACACACGAAACACGGTTTCCCAAGGACTTACTTACACGATAGCACGCACTAGTTCCCTCGAACCCGCTTCCGCGACTAACCACGTGTGTCTCTCACGCTCAAACACAAACACATAGCAAATCTCTACTTTTTGATGCCCCAAAGCTCGCCCCCCAACGGCACAACCTTGCCCTCTTTCTCCATCTCCACCAGCATACCCTTGATCTCCTCCGTGCCGAACGGGAACCCGCCCTGCACCATCATACGCATCATCATGAGAATACGCATCGTGGGCAAATTGCCCTGGTTCGTCAGCATGCCGAAGATGAAGCTCATGTAGACAGGTTTCTTATCGGTGAGCAGATCAGCCTGCGACTTCACGGTCGTCGACTGCGCAGCTTGGACGGTTGCGAGTTCTTCGGCGGCTGCGGCGGCGTCCTCGTCAGCGGCCGAGGTGGACCGCGACTCGATGACAGAGTAGGTGTCGGGAGACTCTTCGCGGAGGACGGATTTGCCGACCCAGAAGGCGATGGCTTGGCGGATGAGACTTTCCTCCATTTCTAGCATCTCTTCGAGTTGCGTTATTGTCCTTGATAAGCTGCTATCTTTGCCCTTACCTTTACCCTTAGCGCCAGCGACCTTCTCCTCCCCTGGCTGGGGCTGAAAAGCATATACCACACTGACTTGCCAAGTTGTGAGGCCTTCGAATTCTTCGGTCCGGTCTTCGAACTCAAGGGTCACTGTGCCGTCTCCCAGGGCATTCATCCAGTTCAGTTTGCGCATGCCTTTGATGCGTTCAAATCGCCCCTCGTATTCCTTTTGTAGTTTTTGAATCTGCGCCGGGACAAGGAACTGATCGTCGCGCAGAAGCGGCCAGAAGTAAGAGGACAAGATTTGCGCGTTGAGGGCGGCTTGCTCTGGTGGCTTTGACAGAGGCGTTGACTGGAGGCGCGAGCGTGCGGATGTAGTCAGACGGCGAGTTCGAGGGGTACGCGGACCGGCGCCTTCTGGGGTTTCTGGATGTTGAGTATGATCCGGGGTTTGTAGTAAGTTCCCGCTATCTGCCCGTATCGAAGCATTGATGCGCTTCGAGTCGAGGACATCGCGGAGCATGACCTCGCAAGCTTGTAACTTATCGTCTCCAAGTCGAATCTTGATCAGCTCAAGCAGTCGGATCTCCTTTTCATATTCAGGGTCTTGGCATCGAAGCAAGTGCTCTCCGAATATGTTCCTTAGTTCGTTGATGAAATCCTCTCGCTCCCAAAGCGTAAGTAAAAACCAGATAACATCTTCCACTTTGGACTTCTTGTAATCTGGCGACGCGTCGATCGGTACGGGTTGCCAGTTCATATCTCCCCAGTTCAGCTCCTCATCAGCGTCTTGATGGAAATTTGCAAATGGTCTCTGCATCTCACCGGCAATTTCAGACGATAGTTCACCCCCAGATACGAATACATTACCTGTTTCGTCGTTGACCTCCGTGAGAAGACTCGATATGATGATGCGGGCCGTATCTTCTCGTTCCTTCAAGTAGCGCCGGATAGGACGCGCTACTCGCTCGAGCAAGACACCCTTCGGCTCCAGCTCGTGGAATGCACGGATGATGAATATGTACACGTCCAAGATGTACGTAGTCGTGACTCCAGGGTGGAGGAGTCGTCTTGAGATGTGTTGGGAGAAGTTGGCAATGAGATATTGCTTCGCATTGGTGAGCTTGAGGTACTCCTGGTCCTTGTTAGTATGATAACTATATGTTCATGCATGGCATACTTACTTTAATGTCAAGAATAGCCCCAAGACTCTTGTCCCAATTGATGACGAATTCGAACAGATTATCCACTCTCGCTCTTCCCAGGCGGCCCAGGGCCATCTCCTGCCACTGTTGCAACTCCGTCGGTTGTACAGTACTGGGATCACATCTCAAACATTCCATCACCAGCTCCACAAGTGGACAAAAGCCATGCTGGATCCACATTCGTAGATGGGGTGCGACCGACTTTTTAGAGTACCAATCTACCTTGAGGTAGTGGCTGGCAATGAAAGAGTCCAAGAGCTTGTCCATTGCGTGTGCAAATGCCTTCTGAGCGTTATCTCCACCTAGGCCTACTCGCTCTAGGCCTTGTAGCAGACTCGTCATGCGCTGCCGGAATGTCTTTGTGTCCTCTGGTGTTGTGCTCGGTTGCACTCCGTCGTGCCGCACGTATATATGGAACAGCCTGCATCCCGCATCGTATAGTACATAACTCAACGTCTTGGAAAAGCGCTTCAAGGGTAGACAGTGGGCGAAAACGGCGTGGATATCCCGTCGAAACTTCCAAAACGCAGCGTCCGCTACCCCTGCCTGCCCATGTCCGGCAACCTTGCTTGCACGGAGTGTCGAAGAGGAGCCGTCGGATTGATAGAGAAAAGGGAGGATGTGGTCGGTGAAAGGTTGCAGGTAGAGATTCTGAACCTGTTCTAGCATTCGCTGTACTTCGTGTAGAACATCCCATGCATGGCGCAAATCAATCTTCTAGAGGACAAGTAAGCAAGCTATCGCGAAAATCCAACAGGAGTAATATTTACCTTTCTCCATAGGTCCTTCACAGCGGAGCGCATGGAATTTGCGAAGTGTAGCCTGGCCTCATTCGTGTACCACTCCACCAAGCCTTCCTCTCCATCATGCTCGCTTTTGCCGTCCCCAACCAGCAGGTAGTATATTGCGTCCTGTACCTCATTGCTCCTCTGGCCGCGATGAAGGTCAAATGACCGGTTCGACTTCGGCAAGCTGAGGAAGCGTGTTGCGGTGCTCCATGCCAGGTTGCGCTGGATTGCGCGGTGCTGTCCGCTCACATTGCTGGCAAACGGGCTCCCGAACGACGACCCCGGAGCGGTATAAGCTAGATCGGGCGTGGCAATTGGCGTAGGAGTCGTGTGCGAAAGCGACGGTATAGGGAAGACTGACGCAAACACGCGGCTCTTGTAGTCCATGGTGGAGGGGCGCCAACCCACGCCGTCTAGCAACGGTCGACGTCAATCCGAGGGAAGACGGTCATGCAGAACTTGGATGAGGTCGTTGCTTCCGGCCCGCTGGAGAGGCGCTCGGCATCGTCAACGTGGAGTGGAGGTGGAGTGGAATTGTCAATGTTTACGCGGGGCTTGCTGCCATCTCACCGCCCTGGCAGAATCCATTGCCGCTAGGCGACTGCCTAGGAGATTCCAGCAATAGATAGGTAGTCTACTTCTATCTTTACAAAGTCTTGCTGTATGTGCTATACTAGGTATTGTCTATACAGAAGGTTTGTAAAAAGGCGTTAGAGGGTAGGCTTCTAAGACCTAAGTGCGCAATCAATGATGGATTCTGCCAGGGCGGTGGCGGTGCGGCTCAAGCCACACCAATTAAGCAGGTACGCGTCGCGTTCAACGCGCTCCTGCCATTTCCATAGTCGCACCCTCCGCATCCAGCACAACACTTCACTCTCAGCTTACTCCCACCTTTAACGGCCCACCGCTCGATACCCTACGTGTTTCTGTTCTCTATTCGCGCCAATGATACCTCAAACATTGTAATACTATTTCATCGCCTTTACTCTCCTTTATCCGCACACCATGGCGCCACGACGCGGCGGCCAGCCCTTCCGCCGCGGGGGCAAATTCGGCAACACATCGTACGGTAGCCGCAAGACGAAGACAGTCGATGCATCCTCGCTCCGGAGTACAGAAGCCACATCGCAGAACGAAAAGATCGAAGCCACGCGCCTCGCCAATAGCATCGATGAGTCCATGGGATTTCCGCGGTACGACTCGGGCAAGAAGAAAGTGGGATGGCTCTGCAACATGCGTTCGACGACCGTCGAGGACGAGAATGTGCCGGGCGGAAAGGCTGGCGTGGACTTCTATTTCATCGGAGACGACGGAGACACGTTCAAAGCGACGTTGGAGTACAACCCCTACGTTCTGCTGGCCGTCAAACGAGGAAAGGAAGCCGAGGTCGAGGAGTGGTGTCGGAGGGCTTTTGAAGGCCTCATAAAGAGCTTCAAGAGGGTGGAGAAGGAGGATCTTACCATGCCGAACCATCTCCTAGGATACCGGAGAACATTCCTTCAGCTTTCCTTCGCGAATGTCAACGATTTACTGGCGGTGCGGAAGGCTATCAGTCCCATCGTGGAGAAGAACAAGAAGAATGTGAATGCCCTGGATACATATGCCGAAGTCGCCAGGTATGTTTCTCGGCATCGCTACAATGCTGAGGTGGCTAATTGGTTGCAGTGCCAACGCTGGTTTTGATATTTTTGATGACGACCTAGAATATGAGAAACGATCTACTGCAACGATTGATGCCAGCGACTTCATTGTTGATATTCGGGAATACGATGTTCCTTACCATGTACGAGTAGCTATTGACAAAGGTAACGTCCACATCAATTACTTGATGCATCACCACTAATGCAGTAACAGACATACGGATCGGAAAATGGTACACGGTCGAGGCAAAGCACGGCGTCGTGTCCATGTCTTGTATAGAAGACCGTCTTCGACAGGCAGATCCAATTGTTATGGCATACGATATCGAGACTACAAAACTACCCCTGAAATTCCCCGACGCTGTCATAGATCAGATCATGATGGTTTCGTACATGATTGATGGCCAGGGATTTCTCATCACCAACCGAGAGATTGTTTCCGAGGATATATCGGATTTCGAGTATACACCAAGACCCGAGTATCCAGGTCAATTCATGATCTTTAATGAGCCAGACGAGAAGGGGTTGCTGGAGCGGTTTTTCGAACACATCAAGGAAGCCAAGCCCACAGTCATGGTCACATACAACGGCGACTTCTTCGATTGGCCGTTTGTTGAAGCGCGAGCGAGCGTCCTAGGTATCGACATGTACCAGGAGATTGGTTTCAGGAAGAACAGTGAGGATATCTACCAGTCCAATTACTGCGCGCATATGGATGCTTTCGCCTGGGTCAACCGCGACAGTTATCTCCCGCAGGGTAGCCGTGGCCTGAAGGCTGTGACGGTGGCTAAGCTTGGATACGACCCCGATGAGCTGGACCCAGAGTTGATGACACCGTGAGTGCTATTAGCCTTGAACCAAGTCAAAATCTAACATTGGCAGATATGCGAGCGAACGACCGCAAACTCTTGCCGAGTACTCGGTCTCCGATGCCGTCGCTACATACTACCTGTACATGAAATACGTGCATCCTTTCATTTTCGCTCTGTGTACCATCCTTCCACTAGGGCCGGACGACGCTTTACGTAAAGGTACTGGTACACTTTGCGAGATGCTGTTAATGGTAGAGGCGTTTGAAAAAGGCATTGTGCTTCCGAACAAACATCAAGCTCCCAAAGAGGCTTTCTGGGATGGTCATCTTCTGGAGTCTGAAACCTACGTTGGTGGACACGTTGAAAGCATTGAAGCTGGTGTTTTCCGAAGCGACATCCCTTACAATTTCGCCATCGACCCTAAAGCCATCGATGAGTTAATACGGGATCTAGATGCAGCGCTCGAGTTCAGTATTGTGGTGGAAGAAAAGAAGAAGCTCGAGGATGTGGCCAATTACGACGAGGTTAAGGCGCAGATCACTGAGAAACTTTTGCAACTGAGAAACACGCCAAATCGGAACGAACGGCCACTGATCTATCATCTGGATGTCGCTTCTATGTATCCTAATATCATGACGACGAACCGGCTTCAGCCAGACTCCATCGTACAGGAATCGGATTGCGCAGCCTGCGATTTCAACCGCCCGGGAAAGACATGCGATCGAAGGTTGCCATGGTCTTGGAGAGGAGAATTTTTGCCAGCCAAGCGAGACGAATACAATATGGTCCGACATGCTATAGAAAATGAGCGATTTCCTGGGCGGTGGCCGAACTCTCCATCGCGGACTTTCCAGGATCTACCACTGGACGAGCAAGCGACCTTGATCAAGAAGCGTTTACAGGAGTATAGCAAAAAGATCTATCACAAAATCCACGACACCAAAACGATCGAGCGAGAGGCAATCGTCTGTCAGCGTGAGAATCCGTTCTACGTCGATACTGTCGCAGGGTTTCGAGACCGAAGATACGATTACAAGGGTAAACAGAAAGTGTGGAAGGGCAAGACCGAGGCGTTGAAATCAGCTGGAGCTTCCGCTACCGAGATTGAAGAGGCCAAAAAGATGATTGTCCTATTCGATTCGATGCAGCTGGCTCACAAGGTCATCCTGAACAGCTTTTACGGGTATGCCATGCGCAAGGGTTCCCGATGGTATTCTCTCGAGATGGCTGGTATCACTTGCTTGACGGGTGCGAAAATCATTCAACTGGCTCGCTCTCTGGTAGAACGAATCGGGCGACCGCTGGAGCTGGACACCGATGGTATTTGGTGTATCCTTCCCGCGACTTTCCCTGAAAATTTCTCGTTCAAGCTCAACAATGGCAAGAAGGTCACTGTGTCTTATCCTTGTGTCATGTTGAACCATTTGGTACACGGTAAATTCACCAATGACCAATACGAGACATTAGTGGATCCACAGACGTTCCGGTACGAGAAGAAGAGCGACAACACAATTTTCTTCGAAGTTGATGGTCCTTACAAAGCTATGATTTTGCCTACTTCACAGGACGAAGACAGAAATTTAAAGAAACGATACGCTGTTTTCAACCATGACGGGAGTCTAGCAGAATTGAAAGGTTTCGAGCTGAAGCGAAGAGGAGAGCTGAAGCTCATCAAGAACTTCCAAGGAGAGCTTTTCAAGTTCTTTTTGGAGGGTTCCACGCTTGAAGAGACCTATGGTTCCGTTGCAAAGGTCGCCAACCGATGGCTTGATATTCTCGACACCCGGGGAGCCACTTTAGCGGACGAAGAGCTGATTGATCTCATCGTTGAGAACAAGAACATGGCCAAGACGCTTGAGGAGTATGGAGCACAGAAATCGACAGCCATCACGACCGCCAAACGTCTTGCGGAGTTCCTGGGAGAGCAGATGGTTAAGGACAAGGGCCTGAACTGCAAGTATATCATCTCATCGCGGCCCAAGAACGCCCCAGTTACCGAGCGTGCCGTTCCTATTGCTATATTCTCGGCTGAGGAGTCCGTCAAACGATACTTTTTGAGGAAGTGGCTAAAGGAAGACCCCTCGGACATGGATCTGAGGACTGTGCTTGACTGGCAATATTACAGGGATCGTCTTGCCTCCGTCATCCAGAAACTCATCACGATTCCAGCTGCTCTCCAAAAGGTACGGAATCCCGTTCCGAGAGTTCCACATCCCGAGTGGCTCGACCGAAGGATCAGACAGAAAGACGACAAGTTCCAGCAGAAGAAGATGACGGACATGTTCGACAAGAAGGCTCTCACCGACGTGGACACGAATATCTTGAAGAAAGGAGTAGTCGATCTAGAGGACTTTGGCTCATCGAAACTGTTGCCCAAATTGCAGGTCAAGAAAGCACTAGTCACGAAGATGTCATCAAAACGAAAGGCACCGGAGCCCGCGGTGCCAATCCAGACTGACCCGTATGCTGCGCTGCCCAAAACCATGCCTTCAATCACCGAAGACTACTCTGGTTGGCTCATGTACCAGAAACAGAAGTGGAAGATTCAAAAACAGGCCCGAAAGCGGCGAAGGCAGTTGTTTGGTGAGAAACCTGTCGATGCTTCGGACGCTATTGGCAGCTTTTTCAGAAACCAGGCAGAGCTTCTATTCATCAGCACATGGCAGCTTGTTCAGCTGCGACCAACGGATATGCCCGGAGAAGTAAAAGCTTTCGTCTTAATCGACAAGAAGATCCACGTTCTGAAGATTGTAGTTCCTCGAGTTGTTTACCTCAACCTGAGAGGGGAAGATCTACCGGACGTATCCATCGCCGGGTGTGCAGTCGAGAAAGTCGTCAACTATACTCTCCCGAATGGACACCCGTCTATCCATTTATTCAAGCTCCAGATGTCTGAGCAGATATACGTGCACGAGTCTAAGAAACTAGCAGTTTTGTTCAATCATCCGAGTGTAGAAGGTGTGTATGAAAAGCAAGTGCCTCTGAATATTCGGGCCATCCTAGAGCTGGGCAGTACATGCACCTTCGACGAATCCCAAAAAGGTGTTCTCGGCAAAGGCCTGGAGCATGGCTTTGATCTCTCTGCCCTCCGACGGATGCCACCGCAAAAGCCGTATCTAGCGGATGCACCTGTCAGCTACATCTACCTTTACCACGTCAGCAGCGGGGACCGGAACATTTACGGTATCTTCTCTACCTCCAAAAGTGAAGCCCACATCATCATTCAACACAAGTCAAAGGACGCCCAGGGCATGCCCAATGTAGATCGTATATACAACGATGCGCTGCAACGAAGACTTGAGGATAACGACGGCGAACCGTGGCAGGCCTGCGTGGACTATCAGGAAGACATACACTTCCGTACCCTACAGATCACCACCCGACGAAAAGCTCTTCTTGAAATCGGCGATGTCATCAAGAAGATGAAGGTGGAGGAGGGGAGGCCGGTGATAGTGGTCGTGCAGTCGCCGAATCACGCCCTTCTATCGCACGACATACCCGTTCTCAAGGACCTGCCTATTCTGCCCCTGCATCTAGATGAATCGGACAAGCAGCTCCCCCCACTAGGGTGGCAATCGTTTGTAGCAAAGCGTCTCGTGACCCATTATCTTGATCTTGGTTCCTGGATGTCACACCTTATAGAGCTTGCACGATACGGGGACATTCCTCTCTGTAATCTGGAGAGCAACGACCCCAAGTTCCTGATCGATGTCGCTTATGCACGGCGATTGCAGAAAGATAAAGTTGTTCTGTGGTGGTCCGGTGCTCCAAAGCCGGACCATGCAGGCTACGAGAAGGATGATATACTAGCGCCGCTGGAGGCTGTCGAGATGCCTTCGGTCAACAACCCAGGAACCTACTCTTCTGTCTGTATTGAGCTCACCCTACGCAATCTGGCCATCAACACGATCCTATCGTCATCATTGATCAACGACCTCGAAGGTGCCGACTCCTTTTCTTTCAATCCTGCGGCACCATCGTATGATGCGGCGAATGACGGTGCAAACGTCATCTACTCGGACAACGCCTTTGCTACTGCAGGTATCACCGTCCTCCGAGAGATGGTCAAGGCCTGGTGGATCCAAGCAGAGCGGAAAGACTACATGGCAGATGTCATGGTTCAGCACCTCGTCCGCTGGGTCAGCAGTCCCGGATCCTTCCTTTACGACCGTTCATTGCACTACTACGTGCAGATGATGTCGAAGAAGGCCCTGCAACAACTCATGACCGACTTCAAGCGTGTTGGGTCCCACATCGTCTTTGCCAGCCCGAACCGCCTCTTGCTGCAGACGACCAAAGCAGAGGTTGGGAACGCCTACGCGTACAGCCAGTACATCCTCACTACCATCACCGCGAAGCCGCTCTTCCAGTTCATGGAGCTGGAGATCAAGGAGTACTGGGACTACCTCGTCTGGTACGACGAGTTCAACTACGGAGGCAAAGGCTGCGTCAAGGTGGTCGAGGCCGAGAACCAGACGCTCGAAAACATCATGTGCTGGCAGTTCGCCCAGTTCCTGCCCGCGACCCTGCAACCCACCTTCGACGCCTGGGTCCTCGAGTTCATCGAGCTCATGCACGCCCGCAAGCGCCCCGCCGTCACCGACGGATCCACGCCCCGCCCAACGCAAATCCCGCTCCGCCCACTCACGCTCGACCCCTCGGAGCCGACGCAGATCCTCCCCAAGACCTTCACCAAGCCGCTCTTCAAGCAGATGTCCACGCTGTTCCGCCGCCAGCACAACGAGATGCTGCACGCCGACCTCGCGGCCGACTACGCGTTCCCGCAGCTCCCCGGCTCGCACCTCAAGCTGGCGAACCCCGTGCTGCAGCTCGTCAAGACCGTCATGCAGGTCTTCAGCCTCGACCGCGCCATCAGCCTCGAGGCGCGCCTGCTGCGCAAGGAGCTGCTCAACCTGTTCGACATCCGCGAGTTCAGCGCCGAGGCCAGCTTTGCGAATCCGAGTGCCTCGCTGTACGTGCGCGCCGTCATCTGCGACGAGTGCACCGCGTCGCGCGACGTCGACTTGTGCCGCGACTCGGCGCTGCTGCCGTCCGCAGACGCTGGCGGTAGTGCGGCCGTGCTGCCCAAGTGGAAGTGCGACGCATGCGGCTCGCCGTACGACAAGCTGCGCATCGAGGAGCAGCTCGTGGCCGAGGTGCAGCGCCTCGTGCTCGAGTGGTGCACGCAAGACCTCAAGTGCGCAAAGTGCGGCCGGCTGCGGCAGAACGACTTCATGGAGCACTGCGGGTGTGCGGGCGCGTGGGTGGGCTCGCGGCAGCGGGCGGAGGTTAGGAAGCGGTTGGGGGTGTATGCGTGTGTGGCGAGGTTTTATCAGTTGAGGATGCTGGAGCTGGTGGTGGAGGAGTGTTTGGAGGGGTATTAGAGGGGTGGGTAAAGGTGGAGGGGGGGGGATAGGGAGATGGGGTGGGATGGTTTTGGCGGTGCTGTCAAGGCGAAGGGTTTTGTGCATGGCGTTTCGAGGCGATGTATAGCATTCCAGGGCGTTCTTGTAACGAGCGTTGTGACACGGTCACAGTTCTGGTCTTATCGAGAAACTTCTCTGTTTACTTTTCCGTTAAAGAGCAAATATAGGCTTCTTAACGTATGTATCATTCACGCTACATTCATGTGGTTTCCCACCCCTTCCTTCCCTTTTAAGTCTTCATGGGCAGGTACTACATACAGTACACGAAGGCAGTACCATTTAGGTAGTCAGCCATAGCCAGCGATGACCAAACGACTCCAATTGACAAACTAGATTCTGCGAAGTGCAACCGAAGATGGCGGCCGCATAATCAGACTTCGTAGAACTCGTCCTCGTCCTCGTCTGCAAAGCAGAGGGACTTGGGATAATCGCGAGGGTGATAATTGTGAGGGCTGCATCTAGTCCACTGCCACGTTCCCACTTCTGGCGAGCCGTCTGGACGTCGGGTAGCTTCAACATAATGCGTGAAAACATTCTGCACGAGGCAGAGTGAGCGCAGGGATCGGCAGTGCTCAAACATCTGATTAGTTTGAGGTTGACCGTCAATCATCACGCCTTTGCCTAGTTGCAGCCTCGTGATGCGATCAACATCCCCTTCGTTTGCCTCATTCCAGGACGCCAGAGCATGTTCTTCGGTTATTTGCTGGATCCAGGTAATAGCAAGACATTGTAACTGAGAGAACTGACCAAGGGCCGGTCCGAGTTTCTAGAGGGAAAGTCAGCGTACTGAGAGGTTGGGTTAGATTGGATGTTGTTCATACAGTGACATGGATCTGATCCAACGCTCCCTTCAGCGTTAGACTCTGTATGTTCGGGAAATGCTGGTGGAGGCCTGTAGACTAATGAGTAATTATCGCAAAAACAAGATAGCCGACAGCTTACGTTCGATCTTTGGCGTTGACCAGGCACCGTTGAGCATCTCAAGGTGGCGGAGGTGTTTTAAACGCCCCGCGGCCTCCATGAGTTCTCCGCAATCCATATTGTCCCACAGTACAAGAACTTCTATGTTCGGAAAGCAATCCAGGAGGAAATCCCAGTTGTCGGGAGATAGGATCCTCAAGCCTGTGACGGAGGGCAACTGCAGTTGACTCGTGCGAAAAGTTGACCGGATACCGGTACCAGACAGATCGAGATGTCTGGAATGAGCGATTGAAAATTCTTTGAGATTATGCATCGAGCACAAGACGTCGGGGAGCAAGGTCCGGCATAGAGTGCGTCTACGACTTGAGTTGAGCGTAATTCGGCATGTTCTAACAAATCTTAGTATGGAAATTCCAAGGGTATGGTATTATGAATCATTACGAGATCGAGTTCGACGTAGTGACATACCTAAAAGCGTCAAGCAAAGGTGTGCCCTCGGAGACAAGAAAATTATTCCGTAGGAAGCGATTCAGTTCCCACATTGATGTGAATTTGAATGCGACGTGCTGCAATAACTTCTGTACACAGAACGAGCGTAAACGCTTGTTGACTAGCGAGAGGCTGGTTATCTGGTTGGCGGGTACAGACTCGTTGTCTTCGACCCAATCAAGTTCCTCTTCCGATTCGTCCGCCTCGATGATATAGTTGAATACCATCTTGAGGACATCATTGTTCAGCCCACCAAGGAGGAGCTTCTGATTTGCAGTTGCTGGCGGACACCAGACCGATGGCTTGCAGGTATATCCATGGGATGGCGTTGAAGGTCCTACATCGGCCATGGCTGCTTGTCTGAGATACCGCGATTTGTTCACCGAAAGTAGCACAAACGTCTCTCACCGACTACTGAGACCCTAGAGCGCCAAACAAGCTACTGTGTAGCTGTGCTTTCTCTTCTGTACATGGTGAGTATATGGTTAGCCTTGACAGAAAAATGTATCGTAAACGCATTGGGTTCGAGCGTTGATGCAGAGGCCTTGCTTTCGAAACGTTTTCCTCGAAGACTTCTGGTGCACTCAGACTTACCAGTAGCGCACGGTGTGAGACCGTAGAATCTGTTGTGTGAGGGAGCAGAACAGAAAGGTCGGAGCAATGTAAGGTAGAGTTTCGACGCTAGTCCAGTTTTGGAACGCACTAGGTCGCGACTTCACCCTACCGATCCTCGCTGTTCGTTGCTTTTCTGGAATTTATTGTGTCAGTTAAAAGCAGTTCTGCATTTCCTGGCATGGGTATATAAAGCTCACGAGTCCCACAATCACCACGCTAGAAAACAAATGAAGCTCGTCGCGATGAGCTCGCGGATACTTTTGATCACCGAATGACTATGGCGCGTCCAGCCTTTAGCACAACTTGCTTGTTCTAACGCCCAACAACTGCCTCGCAAGCCAGGTAGCCTTGCGAGATTTTCCATATCGAGAGACTGTACTCCGTAGATGTTGGCGTCCCATCACGGCCACTACATCTACTATGACGTCACCTCCGCGTCTCTGACGCGAGCATCCTCTGGCCCACGGCATGAACAGAAACGAAGCTGAGTATACATTTGCACTTATTGACTGAAACCGACAACCACCATGAGTCAGTTTTCTTCCGCAGAACCACCATGGCATCCGATACCTCCGTCACCGTCCCAAGCAACATGCAAAGTCCACCTCCTGCAAGCAGGCGGACTCCGCCTCCCCGAGGATTTCGTCCTCCTACCGGATCCCGACAAGTCAGAAAGCTTCACAGAGCCTGGGCACGACCGAAAGGAGCCAAAGCGATTCTACGTTCCGGACTACGTGTTCCTAATCCAGCACACCCCGTCCCAGAAGTACTACATGTTTGATCTCGGCATGCGGAAAGACCTGGAAAACCTGCCACCACGGCTAGTCGAGGACGTTCTACCGCAATTCCCCTGCGAGCCGGTATCGCCTGCGGACATTTTAGCGGAGCATGGCACAGCTGCACAACAGCCGCAGAACGTCACGGCTGTAATCTTCTCGCACATGCACTTCGACCACATAGGAGATGGCGCCAAAGCAGGATTTACCAATGCAGAGCTCTGGGTTGGCCCAACGTGTTGCACGTATGCGCGCCCGGGATATCCGCTTGACGCTAGAGGTGTCGTTCTGACGGACAACCTGCCCCCAGACGGCAGTAGAAAGATAGTGGAAGCTTTCATCTCCGACGCGCTCCTTGAGCAAGCAAACGACAAAAGAGCCGGCATAGTGGCGAAAGCACAAGCACAAGGCCTGTACCAAGCCGTCGAACTGCGCGATCTCGGGGATGACGGATGGATACGTCTCGGGTCCTTCGACCGCGCATTCGACGTCTTTGGCGATGGCTCCGCGTACCTGATCGACGCGCCTGGCCATTCGCCAGGCCACCAGATGATGCTGCTCAGGGTCAAGATCGATGATTCTGGAGGCACTGACGACGACTTCGTCCTGCTGGCAGGAGATTGCTACCACCACCCCGCGCTACTCCGAGACCCGAACAGAACCGCTCGTCCGCCCTATTCAAAATCCGGCATGCACGCCGACGCCGACGAAGCCATCAAGACCATGTTTCGGACGAAAACGTGTGCGGAGAAAGAGAACATCTGGGTGCTGGGCGCGCATGACTTCAGCGTAGGGGACGCGATTGCCTCGGGCGTCAAAGAGATACAAGGCCTGGTGCTTGTAAACGGTTGGCGCGAAAAGGGATGGAAGAGCCTCGTTAAGGCAGGATATACGTAGATAGCAAATGATGATCAAGGATGAAAAGGTATTTTAGAAAGGTGATAAAGATATCGAATATTGCATTCCCGAAGAGCATATGCGCTGCGTTTCCTTGTTTCCCCCGAATACCTAGATGCAGAGACGTGATGAAACCAAACGATGAATGCTCTTCTTTCCACCTGCCTCAACAACACAAACAAAACACACCTAGAAGTTCTCCTTGCCATACACGAAGTTAAAGCCCGGCTCTGAGTACTGATTGCACTTGATGTGCAGCTGCGAGCCCAGTACCTTGGGCCCGCAGAAGAAGACGCCGGCCTCAGCGGGGGCGTGGATTTTGCGGATCGATTTGAAGACCATGTCCCAGTTAGGGCGGCCAAAGTTAGTAGGCGCGCGCAGGCCCGTGATGGCGTCCTGCTCGGCGTTGGCGTCGTTGATCATGATGTTGGTTGCATCGTCGGCTTTGATTTTGGCGGTGAGATACTGCGGGGGTTGTGTTAGTCATTATGAGAACTTGATGCGGGAGAGAGCGCTTACGGTGTGGATCTCGATGTGGTCGTCCAGATCCTGGGCCTCGATTGCCAGAAGCAGCGACCGGAACCACTCGAAGGAGCCGAAGTCGCGGCAGACCCAGAAGAAGTATACTTTGCGGAGGCGCGTTCGCCCCTGCGGGTAGTTCATCCTGTACCAGATGCTCTTTAGGATCGAGGCGAAGGGTGTCACGCCGATACCGGCGCCGACGAGGACGGCGATTTCGAATTTGAACACGTCTTCGGATGCGGAACCGAAGGGGCCGTCGATGTAGACTCGCGGGAGGATCTGTCGGAGAGCGACCTCGTTGCCGCCATCGGCGCCCTTTTCGCCTTTGGCTTTCTTTTCGATGTCGCAGCCAAGAACCTTTCCGAAGGCCTTGGTGAAGTTGCCGACCATACGGATGTGCACGGAGATGTAGTCCTCTTCGGGTGCGCTGGTGAGTGTGAAGGGGTGATACTGCCAGATTGACACTTCTGGGCAGCACAGGAAAATGTACTGGTACTGTCAGCGAATCCGTTGAGTATGTTGCTATTGTAAGGTGTCTTACCTGTCCAGCTTGAGTTTTGGTGTTCTCCTTCTTGATCTGTACTTCCACAACGTTGCTAGGATGTTGGACGACCTTGGAGATGTACGTCTTGTGCCGTCCACGGATTTCACGCGCGACTCTCTCGGCCAGATAGGCAAATCCACCGTACATCCAGTACTCCCAGAAAACACCAATGCCGTCACAGAACGGTTCGAAGTCGGGCTTGATCATGCAGAAGGCTCCGTGTATCGACCAGAAAACGAAGAACACAATGAAGAGGTGATGTGTGTACCAGAAACGCTCAAAGTTGGCGCGTCTCGGCGTTTCCCGGGCGGTAAGCACAATTGCCATCAGCGCAATCAACATGATGTATCCACTCCATCCAGGACCAGTCAACAGATTAGCGGCAATGAACCCCCTGAAGCCTAGGTTGTTGACAGCAGCGAATTTTGCGAGATTGTTCCAATGCGCGATGGTGTGTACCCAGGAGAAGAACAAAATCGACCAGCCTACCAGTTTGTGGAAGGTAATGTTCTTGTCAAATGGGATGATGCCGTTCAGAGGTGTCTTCCGGGCCATGGAAATCAGATTCCTGCACACAGGGAACAGGATTAGGGCTATGTCGACATGTAGCGTCAATGCAGCTGAACGGGCGATCGGAAATGTTGGGCCGAACGTTGCGCGCGCATTTATCGAGTTGTCCTATATGGGTGAGCTCAGTCGACACACATTCAGCATGGCGATCTTACCTTGAACCCATAGTGCATCATACCGAAGGTGAAGACGAACACATGCAATAATAAGAAGAAGAAGACGAATCTGCGCAAGTCAGCACAGTAAAGCACGAGAGGGCTGCTGGTCATACAATCTTCGGTAACCCTCATTCACCATCCACCTATCGATCTTCTCCTTCAAGTATAGCTGCCGGGGTTTTTCGTCGGACAGCTCGCCCGACATGAGCATTCGCGTGAGTGGAGGCCATCTTGACCGCTCTCGGCCTGTGAGACTTGGGTTGGCGGACATGGTGGAGGATGGAAATGGGTCGGCTCCGTAGAGAGGCCGAGTATTAGGTGTTGCTGATGTTCAGAGCCTGCTGAAAGTGGCTAACGTGTATGACAAGAAGGTACAACGAAAGGTCAGAATATCTGGACAGTGTTAGTCTATGGCGAGCGCAACGGCGTGGTTGTGAGGACTTACTAACAGTAGTGCCCGCACTTGAAGAAGAGAAGGTGCCGGGTGAGGATCTCTTTGCGTCCGGTTAAAGAGTCACCGGCATGGAAACGAGGCAAAGAGGCTCTAGCAAAAAGGGAAACAAAGACTATAAGCACACGCGCTGCGGAGAGGGCTGAACGAGGTGGGGGAATGCGGTTAGAACTTAGGACATGATCGCGGCGGCATGTGGATACTGGGTGGAGTAGGAGAAAAGCTTAAACACAACGGTAGCAAAACGGTAGCAAAAATCGAACCACAATCAAGTGTTCGCAGGCGCAAAGCTGCGTCAGGAGGGGACAGCTGGGCTATGAGCGCGTACCCACGAGCACGAGGTGCGGCGCCCAGAGCCGCACAAGGGTCCGGACGAGCGAATGGGACGCCAGCCATGGCTTGATGAGGCTAGCCGTGTGCGAAAGCGCAGCTCTGAAACGCGAAGAGCTGGGGCAGGGTGCTTTTTGGCTGCGTAAACGGCAGCGGACGAGATGAGCAGGGCTGTTTGAGAAGTGTCTCGGAGTCGTGATCCCCGGCCAAGCGAGTTTGAGGTCGGCGGTCGGCGGTCGGCGCTTGGGACGTGGCACTCAACACCGGCAATAACGGCTCTCCCTCCTCTCCACCACGACTCTCAGACGTGGCGTGGGTCGACCCTCACGCTGCGTCGCTAATGCCGAGGGACCTCCGCGGCGAGCGTTTGCTGAGACTGCTGACTAAACGATGTCGACTCACGGTGACGAGGACGGTGCGACCCGATAGCCACGGAGTCGGAGTCGCAGTGGCACCGGCTCAGACACCAACACCATCAGCCATTGTATCGCTGACGCCACTACTGAGCACTGTAGGATGTGAGTTCCGGACTGTGTGTAGAAGCCGAGGAGGGCAATGACTTCGCGGGCTTACGTGGGTAGTGGTTTCAATCACGTTTCCTATGGCGCATCTTCTTTTGTTCGGCAATCCTCAATATTTTCTTTGGACATCCTTCCAGCCCTACCCGTGCCTAGGCTTGGCGCGTAGGCCAGAATACGGCAAGGAGACGGATCTAGAAAACATCCGGAGAAACACTGCAGCCCCATCTGCACCTCAGCCTCCCTTACAACATCGTATAGCCACCGCTGGCGGAGATTGTTTGGCCCGAGATCCATCGAGCATGTCCGCTGGCGAGCCAGGCGACCACCTGGGCGATGTCGTCTACGGTGCCAAAGCGATGCCCCACTGGAGTAGCCTTCTTTTGCGTTTCTATCAAATTCTCAGGGACATCGTTCAGCATATCGCTTTCTGTTGGCCCTGGCTCGACGGCATTCACGGTGTGGCCTGACCCCCCTAATTCTGCAGCAAACCCTCGTGTCAACCCTTCCAAGGCTGCCTTCGAGGCACTGTACAGCGCCAGCTTTGGGAAGCCTGATCGGGCGCCAACCGACGATACATTGATGATTCTTCCTGGCGCTTGCAGATGCGGCACAACGGCTTTGGTCATAAGCAATGGCCCACGCACGTTGACGTCGAAGATAGCGGCGTAGTCCTCGGCAGTCGTTTCCTGGAGAGCTCTCTCGAACAACACGCCTGCATTGTTGACCAGAATATCGATATGGTCTCCGAAGGCGGCTCGTGCTGCGGCTACAATTATATCGGGCGCGTCGAGCTGGCTCAGGTCCGCTTGCACGGTGGTCGCCTGGCTTCCGTTGTCGAGAGCAGCGATATTAGAGACAAGGTCATTTGCTAATGTCTCACTCTTGGGAGAAGTATAGGTGATGGTAACCTGGCGGAGTCAGACGAACTTGTTTGCGTGATGGATGGATGAATGGGTAAGGGTTTACCTTTGCGCCCCTCCGCGCTAACTCCAATGCTATGCCTGCGCCGATCCCTCGAGAGGAGCCAGTCACGATAGCAACTTTGCCCTGTAGGTCGTTCGCAGTAGATGATTGTGCCATTGCTATGACAAGTTCAGGCTTGATGAACTTCTGCGAAGGGTAAATGCCGTAGCGGGTATGAGAACAACCTGATCCCGCGGTCTGCAGGTAGAACTTGACTTGGACCCCGCCTTTATATCTTTAACCCGCGAGAATCTTCCTATGATGTGAGGATGATAATAAGCAGACTTTGCATTGTACATCCCACGTATTCTTCTCGGTGCCAGATGTGAACCATCACAATTCAATTTTCAATTCACTTGATACGCGCCAATGTAAAGCGTCCATGTGGAGTAGAAGGGTTTGCTAAGCAAGCAGCCATACCACTTTGTTACCGTAAAGTGTTGAAGTAAACAATCTGCATGAAGTTTGACCCGACCAGGAGCACGAATATTACATGCTGTGATGGGCATACTACAAGCGCTGGGGAACCGCCCGTTTCTTAGCTCCGTTCCGAAACTTGATCGGCTTTCCGAACCCGTTCGGCTGGCTTCCGATCGACTGTGCATATCTGCAACTGTTAGTCCACACGCTTTTACTTGATCGTGTGCGGCAGCTATAGCTTTGGTTCGACGAGCAGTTGGATCACGCGGGCGAAGGTCACATGACCCCAGCGGCGGGCGTTCGGCGCTTACGTGGTTCGGTGAATTCCTCTTTGGCCGGAACGGAAAATTCTCGCTGTTGGACTCGACACAAAGCGCCGACTGCATCCCTCCACCACCCTCTCTGCCTCCAACTAACAATTCCATAGACCCTCGAACGAATTATCCGCGCGATTCTCTTGTTGTACCGCACTGCCCTGAGAGCTCGCCGTCCCATCTCTCCGATCGATTACCGTGCTCGAGTGGGGTCAGACACCGCGACCAGTCACAAAGACCGTTCCGGATCACAGCAGGACCACAGAAGTACTGCCACAAGGCCGTGCACTTGTTCCAAAAACCATGGGTGGAGTTCCTGTCAAGAGCGATCATGGAGAGCAGAGAATGCCGCCCCGAGACTCTCCCGAGCGGGGCACGAAGCGCATCAGTGAGTTTTCCCCCTCACTTACCGTCTGCCTTGGTGCATTTTAGCTGTTCCAGTCGGCGTCCTTTAATTACACGGCCTGTCACTCGACTGTTTCTTCCCCAAGAGCCGCCCTGTTCCCCTCGCATCTCTCAAGCATGCAGGCTGCTGACTCCAGCCCTTGTCCGCTAGGGACCCAGTCTCTCCCGCCGCCAGATCTCCCCAAGCTCGTCGCTGAGCAGCACGTTGCCATAGCGAGTAACGATAAAGACTCCCAGAGACTCATCGTCGTCCTCTGCAATGCGACTCTCGAGACCTACAAAGCGTCGCACGGCTCCGGTCGCGGCTCCGCAGGCCGTGAAGACAAGTACAACCTGCTCAACAGCGACGACCACATTGGTGTCATGAGGAAGATGGGGCGAGACATCAGCGAGGCCCGGCCAGACATCACCCACCAGGTATGTGATGGCATCGATGATCGTCGGCTGACCAATTAACCCGGCCTGCACAGTGCCTCCTCACGCTGCTCGACTCCCCAATCAACAAGGCTGGCAAACTCCAGATCTACATCCAGACCGCACGCAATGTACTTATCGAGGTCAGCCCGTCCGTCCGTATCCCGCGGACGTTCAAGCGATTCGCCGGTTTAATGGTGCAGCTGCTCCACCGCCACACGATTCGATCCACGACCTCCCAGGAGAAGCTGATCCAGGTCATCAAGAATCCCATCACCGATCATCTCCCACCCAACTGTCGAAAGGTTACCCTCAGCTTCGATTCCGAGGTTGTGCGGGTACGCGACTACATCCAGGGTCTCGCCAAAGAGGAGAGCATTGCCGTTTTCATTGGAGCCATGGCCAAGGGACGAGACGACTTTGCGGACCATCTCAAAGACGACTCCATCGCCATCAGCAACTTCAACCTCAGTGCCAGCGTCGCATGCAGCAAGTTCTGTCATGCTGCCGAGGACGTATGGAATGTTATCTAACCTGATCTACCGTCTAGCCTATCCTCAGCGGCCACGCCTCTGGACTATTTGCAAAGGCATCATAATCCCACCAGCTAACGCATAGGGAGGATCGGAGCTTTGGAGCGATGCATCAGCGGGGCGCGCACTAGGCTTAGATCGCAACATCGACAGCCGGTGCGTCGTCACTGCCTTTTTTGAGCGTGCGGTCTGAGTTTTCTTTTACAACAAAACAATACTCGGCTTCAACGTCCAAAAAATCTAAAAATGTACTCTTCATTGAAGAGCTGTGGAGCAATCAACTTGCTCCACCTCCTCTGTATCCTTTCTTTGGCTTCGGCTGCTGCCCTTCGTCACGATAGCACATCATGTTGCTCATCTAGCGCATCAGCATTTGCTGTCTGGTATGCTTTCCGCAGTTAGTATATTCTGTAGTTACAACTGAGGCAATTAGATGACAGTCCGATATTGTCAGCCTCGACGTGTTGGCAGTCGGTAAAGACCTGTCTTCCACGTCAATAAAGTAGATTATACCTTTTGGCAAACACCACTCCGTCATGGGTTCATAGTGCTTCCTGACGGCGCTAGAAGAGAGGGACATGTTGCGTGCTGGCGCAAGCGGCGGGAAACGGGAAGCGGGAAGCGGCAACAACGCATCTATCCGTCGGTCTTTGCTCTGGTTTACTGCATCTCAACGACTCTCCCGTGCCAGAGGGCTTGGAAGCCAGCTGCCCCATGGGGTAAAGAGAAGTGACTGTTCCGGACAGTGTGCGGCCATTGCCTCATTTCCAAACTGTATACCCGTACGCAATATTTCTCTCCTGTTATGTTGCTGTGCGAGACGTCATCATTGCATGTAACTCATGCAGCGGTGCGACAGGTGGCTTATCCGGCGGCAGAGTTTGTCTGCTGCATACTGCACGAGGAGTCAAATCAGCCAGATAGCTAGGTCGAGGGTTGTCCCGGCTGGATCTTCGATGTGAGGCGAGAGCCGCCTAGACGTTGTGGCGGACCCGAGCCGATGGTCGATCCAATCTGCAGCTTTCGCTTCCGCCAAGGTTTAGCTGCATACGCTGGACATGTGGCAGCACGAGGGCTGTCTGTGACAACAAGCTCCGGGACGGCCAACGACATCGGTGGGGCGGACTAGAGGCGGCTTTCCCGCAATTGTATGGGTTGCCTTGTTAATCTGTTGAGTAATGATGTTCGGCGTGCGTGGGCCACATATAAGTCCCAGGGTGGTACCATGAGTGCTACCCCATCCTCTGTTACCAGCATTTCGTGCATCCAAGTAGTAGCTCGCGTCTTTGTGCATCTATACGGCATACTTGCCCCTCTTCAGTCGATCTCGATATCTTCTTCCCCTCGTTTGGTCTTGTTCGCCGCCGATCTCTGCAAAATGCCCGTCTCTCACATTGGTCTGACCGTGTCGCATCTTCCAACATCATGTTCATTCTTTCTCGCCGCCCTCCAACCCCTGGGATATCGGTTTATCGGACAGCAGGGTAATCAAATTGGCCTTGGGATTCATGATGCAGACTTCTTTCTATGCCAAGAGACGCCTGGGTAAGTGTCGCCCTTTACTTTAGTAGCATCTGGACTGATTTTGGTACAGCGTAAAAGCCGGCGCCGCACACATCGCTTTCACTGCCCCTAGTAGAACGGCCGTACGAGACTTCTACACCGCTGCGCTGAACGCTGGAGGCCGCCCTAATGGAGCACCTGCCTCCCGAAGCGAGGAGATTGGTCACTTCAACGCTGCGATCCTGGACCTGGACGGCAACAGCATCGAAGTTGTGTTCAGCAACGGGCCCGATCTCAGAGATGATGGGACCGTAATCGAGCATAGTAGGGTCATTACATGGCAGAGGACTGTTGCTGAGAGCTACCGCGACGACCGGAGTGTTGTCAGCTCTCGTACAGCTCAATCTGCGTCGAAGCAGGCCCTCGTGCCCGCCGCTCCAGCTTCGAGGGCACCCTCAATTGCCTCAAGGGCTCCCTCAGTAGCTTCAAAAGCTAGCATGTCTAGAAGTGTATCTGCGCCCGTTGCAGTACCTCAAGTTGCGCCTCCGCCATCGGCCACTGGCGACGGAGCCGCAAAGAAGATCATCGGCACTCTCATAGGCGCTGCTGCCGGTGCCGCAGTTGCGTACGCCATGTGCAAGAGCGAACAGGACAGTGCGAAGAAAGAGACGGATTTCAACGCCTTCATGAAAGCCAAGGCCGCGGCGTCGCACGTCGTCCATGCGGCGGCCCAGGCCATCGATCAACCCAAGCCATCCCTGCAAGACCCACAGCAGATGATCGACGATGCTCCACCGCGCTCCATACACCGCTACATCACCGACGGCGCGTCGCAGTATTCGTCGTCGCCTCAGGAACGTAGCGTGTACGCTCAACGGGCCATTGAGCCTGCGCCCCCGAGCTACCACTCGCCGACGTACACTTCCGTGCCCCCAACGCAGATCGTCGACCAGCGCGCCATCGAATACGTCCCTGCGTACTCCATCGCGCCGTCACGCTCCCAGTTCACCGCCCAACGCTCAGTGACGAGCCCGGAGCTCCTCACCGTGGCCAAAGCCAGAAGCTCAGCCTCGCGAGCCCAAAGCGTAGCCCGCAGCGCCGCGCCCAGCTCCCTCATCTCCTCGTTCGTCCCAGACCCAACCCCAACCCTAACCCCGCGCCGCGAAAGCGAAGGCAGCATCCACTCGCACCACTCCAGCCGCTCGCATAAAGATAAAGCCAAATCCCATGTCTCGCACCTGTCAAAACACAGCTCGCACTCGCGCCACAGCAGCAGCAAAAGCCGCAGCCGGGGCCCTTCGCCTCCTCCACCAGCGACAGCGACGGCGTCCAGAGCACAGTCGCTCGTGGGCAGCATCCTAGGCCGCGACTCGCAGAAATCGACGGCCGCTAGTCGTAAGGATGATGTTGATGATGACGACGACGATGACCTCATTGGCGACCTCGACATCGAGCACATCAACGACAGCGACACGGTAGCCCCCAGCGACAGCATTTCCAACGCGGGCTCTTCGTCGCGCCGCAGCCACCGCAGCAGCCACCGCCGCCGGAGGAGCAGCAGCCGCGGCGACGGTGGCGGCTCTGTAGCTAGCAGCAAGCACAGCAGCAGCGGCAGGAGCAGCGCCTCGAAGCACTCGCACCGCTCCGCCAAGAAATCGCACCATCAGCACCATCACTCGTCGTCGTCGCGCAGTAGCGGCGCCTCGGCGCTGAGCCGCGAGTGGTTCAACGCCGACGACGGCAATGGCAATGCCAACAATGATAAAGTGCCGCCACCGGCGTCCCGCGTGCACTCGGTCGTCGTGTCGGAGCCGAGCGATGCGTCGACGGTAAGGCCGGCGCGGTCGTCGAGGGCGGGTGGTAGCAGCAGGGTTAGCAGCCGCAAGGACTCGCTGACGGATAAAGTGGATTATGGGCCGGCGGATGGGGCGCCGCTGCCGATTAGGGGCATTACGCAGAGTATGGTTGATGGGGGTGGAGGTGATGCGGATGCGAAGAGCAAGAATCAGAGTCAGAGTCAGAGTCAGAGGAGTATGATGAGTTATGCTATGGGGCAGCGGTTGAGGCCGTTTGAGTAGAGGGAGGGTGTTTGTGGGGTTCGCGGGTGGGGTTGAGGGGATGGAGATGGGGATGGGGATGGGGATAGCTGGGTAATCTACCTAGGCACATCAGCATCAGCATTAGCTTCGCGGTATAGCATAGCATAGCATAGCATGGACATCGTATTGTCGCTACTGTTTGTTTTGTTTACTTGTTTGACTGCAGTGCTTTCTAGCCTCGCGGCTGATTCTATTTTTTTGGGCGTTCTTTTTCTCCAATCTGTATGTATACACCACACCTGCTTCTGGAATGGACGGAATGCAATAGGACGAATAATTATTTTCTTCGGTGTTGACCTTGGAAATCCCGTCACTGCAGTCGGCATCATGGCATCTGGATCGATCGATCACATCACGCCAGCCAGTAGTCCTTGACCAGGTAGGCGGCGTAGCTCGCGAACCCGGCAATGAAGGCCTGCGTGCCGTAGAAGCCCACGAGGCGGCCGAGCCCCAAGCCGTTCTGGATGGTTAGACCGAGCTCGGCGTGGGAGACGCGGAGGGCGAAGAGGACGCCTAGGCCGGTGTTGATGTATGTTCTGGTGGGTTGCGGTTAGCTCGATGCTTACGCCAATGATAGATAACAACACATGAGTGAGTGAGTGAGTGAGTAGAGTGGGTGGCTCGAAAAAAGAAGACATAGGCGTGGAGGATGTATGTAGAGATATGTAGATGTAGATGCATATCTTAGTTAGACACTTCACATACCTGTTCGCGCCATTCAGCTCAGCCAGCAGCGCAATGATCAGCGCAATCGGCACGTTCTCCACGAAGTTGACTTGGCACCGGTTGGCAATGTACAGCGGGTCCGTGTTGCCGTTCGCCGCGTCGATTTGGTGGCCCAGCCCTGTCTTGGTCGTGAGCCGGTGGTACACGATGCGGCCTTGCAGGAACAGGTAGTAGGCGGCGAAGGGGGCGGCCCAGGTCGCGGTTGCGGGCGCGAGGAGCGGCACCGGGACGCCGAGGCCGAGACCGAGGCGGGTGGTCATGGTGGATGGGTTGACGGGGATGGGTGAGAAGGGGAGGGGAGGGGAATGGTGGCAGTGGTACTGTAGAGCTGGTGCGAGGTGTTTGTTAGCGACCGACGACAGATATGTGATGTCATAGCCCAATTGGGCACATGGTATCACGAACCTCACTTTAGGAAGTCTCTGAACTTTGTTTGCTGAATTTTGGTTGAGCGTACGTTAGATTTTGGTGGTGCAAGCACGCGTAGATAATTAAATTCACTCGGCTCTCGCCCAGGATTCTTAGCCGAGGCTGAGCGGAGCTGGAGGCTGCATGGGGTCGGCATGTCGGCGCTTGAGCATCGTGTCGGCGTGTCGGCGTTCGAGAGGATTATATATTGTAACCTCAACCTCCTGTCCAGCGATGAATGGAGTCCGAATTATAGAGCCTACCCCAAGAAGAAGACAGTACAGAAGCGCGTATATGATACAAACAGACAAGGTGGAGTGACTAAAAGTACAATGCCGGTTTCCGGAATCCCTATGCTGGGGACCATCCAATGCAGCTGTTCAGTTGGGTCCTCGAATAATGATCCTACTTATCCACCGTGGATGTTAGTATCGGCGGCTCCCCATAAACCGCACGGCACAGTCTTACCCAATCAAGGAATGTGAGACATGTAAGCAATCGTGTGTTCTAGGCATATCATAACATCATCATCAACTTCATCTCTTCTGAGGCCACGGTCAGCATCTGCTCAAGTCGTCAGGACATCGGACATCAACCTACTGGTTGCATGTGCTCGGCATCATTTTCACGGTTGTCATCGCGAGCTTCGGTCAGCATCTTGTCGATGCCGCGATCTTTCAGCGCTTTCTGGATGCATGTCAGTTATACCAAGTTGCTGGTCTCGGCGTGGGGCCTGCTCACCGACAAGCACTTCTCATACTGCTTGAACAGCGGCTCGCATTCGTCTGTGGTCGCGGTACCTCGCAGGAACTCTGCAGGCAAAGTTAGAACGCGATATTGGACTAAAAGGCCTGGTTACTTTACTCTCGCTGTACCATTTGAGAAAGCAGTTGTCGTAGCGTCTGGAGCAAGTTCAGCTTCGTTGCAGGGATGTTAGGGGCGAGAGAACGAACTCTTTCACCTCGGTGCATTCGGGTGCTAGAGAAGCGGACATGGTTATGATTTGGAGGTTGAACGCGAGGAACGCGAGTATTCCAGTGGCATACAAGGGCACTCGATGTCGCGACTTCCTGGGCGCTTATCGATAGCGCATGCCAAGAGTTGGATCTCGAATTTCTTTCAGACTGCGACGCAGCAGCTCGCACCTCCACTTCCACCCGCGCACTCTGCACTCTGCCCCCTGCCCACCACCCTCTACGCCCCCGTGATATGCGCGCTGCTGCTGTGTGATCCGCCATGGACTCGTTCAAGACGCTCCAGGAAAGCATCACGGCGGCGCTCGTATCGACGACGCGCTCCACGACCCGCATCGGCGGCGCTGACATTGCCTTCCAGCGCTCGCTCGACCCCGCCATCGGCGATGCACTCGACGCTCAGAATGCGCGGCTCCTCCAACTCGCCCAGCGTCTTCTCCAGAATGCTGCAGCGAGCTCGGACGCTGTAGGTCCACCGTTACCCGACGTCGACGCCATCGACGGCAATTGGAAGGGCGTCGTTGATGTCATCGACAGCTTGCTTGAGAAGGCCGACACCAGCCTGGACGAGTACACGGGCGTGGTGAGGCGCGTGAGCAACGGTGGCGAGCAAGTAAGACTCTACAGATCCTTGGCCTACAGACCCTTGGCCCGCTCTGAAGATTCTTCTCCAACCCATACACAGTCTTCCGCGGCGCCAGCTTCGCGGCGCTCCAACTTCGCCGTCACCCCCAAGAACACGCCAAAGCCGCAGCTTTCCTTCGAACATGTTCCCAAGAACAACGAGACCGGCGGCTTCAGGCCTCTGATGGCGGCGAAACCGCACGCAAAGGTCCCGATGGCGCAATGCCTCCAGACATTCAAGGACAGCAAAGGCCGCGATCAGTATGCCTGGCAGTATCTTTTCTTGACGCTGCGGCGTGTGCTAATGTGTCTGCAGGTACCCGCACCCTTACCAAGCCGAAATCGAAGCCTACGAATACCCGCAATCCGTGTACCAGAAGTCCGAGCCGCAAGCCTATCTGCCCTTCGATGAATCCACCCGGGCAACATTCGTGGACACCCCCGAGGCCGTGGCCATGATGTTGGCGGAACTGAAGACGGCGAAGGAAATAGCCATTGATCTGGAACACCACGACAACCGATCGTATATTGGAATGGTGTCCCTGATGCAAATCAGCACGCGGAATAAGGACTGGATAGTCGATACCCTGAAGCCATGGCGACGGCAGCTCGAGTGCCTGAATGAAGTCTTTGCTGATCCGAACATCCTCAAGGTATGAGCAACGACGTCCTCTTTGTGAAGCTTGTCTAACAGTGATAGGTGTTACATGGCGCATTCATGGACATCGTCTGGCTCCAGCGCGACCTCGGCCTCTATGTCGTAGGGCTCTTCGACACTTACCATGCAGCTCGCGCTCTGGGCTATCCGGGCGCAGGGCTGGCGTTTCTGTTGGAGAAGTTCGTCAACTTCAAAGCACAAAAGCAGTACCAGTTGGCGGACTGGCGAACACGGCCGCTGTCCAAGGAGCTCTTCACCTACGCACAAGCCGATACTCACTTCTTACTCTACATCTTTGACAACATGCGCAACGAGCTTGTGGAAAAGTCAGATTTCTCGGACCCTGAGCGGGACAAAATCCTGCAAGTACTGGAGAGATCGCGCGAGGTCGCCCTGCAGAGATACGAACATCCGATCTACGACACCGAGCTAGGCCTAGGCCCTGTCGGCTGGTACAAACTCATGCTAAAAACACCGGCTCAATACACCCCCCAACAGTTTGCTGTATTCAGAGCCGTCCACAAGTGGAGAGACGATGTAGCTCGGGAAGAAGATGAAAGCCCCATGTTCATCATGCCGAACCATGCCGTTTTCTCAATCGCCCGATCATTGCCTACAGATAATGTGACACTCCTCAGTGCTATACAGCACGTCTCTCCCGTCCTTCGGATGCGCGCTCAATCACTTCTCGCGACCGTCAGAAACGCTCAAATGAAAGGCGTCAATGGGCCTGATCTGTACGTGGTTCTTCAAAGGATCGCTGATCTGAAGGCCAAGGAGCGAGGTGTACTCGAACTTGCTCCCCCGAAAGCAGTGGAAACGAGTTCGGCCCCAGCTCAGCAAGAAGTGCCTGTTGAGCCTCCTCTGGTTACCCCAGAACTCCGTGCACCTTCATCACAATTCTGGGGCAATATATGGCGCAAAGCAGAGCAACGACCGCCGGTCTCATCTTTGAACATCAATCTCGCACTCCCACTTCCGCCTCTCACGGCCGAGATATTCTCTGATGCTGGCTTAGCAACCGAAGAGGCTAGTCCTAGGAGAGCAGAGCATACTTTCGTGCCCAAGGATGAGCGCCCCCCGGAAGACGAGCGAACTGACATCTTTATCGTGAAGCAACTCGGTGGCGGCCGCAAGCGGAAGCGCACGGAGGCCACTGAAGAAGAACCTGCGGTCTCTTTAGACCCCATGCTAGCGGATGAAGTCATGCTCGAAGACGAAGAAGTTGTGGACGATGATGTGGAAGACGAGATCGTGGACAAGAGGGCTCAATACAAGCAAGAGAAAATTGATAGGCGCGCTGCCAGAAAGGCCGCAAAGCAAAGTTCCACGCAGCCGCTCATCCCGGGCTCATCCACCCGCGACGAGGAGCCGGCACTCGACTACGCGACGGCTCCATCGGTCCTCCGGGCTCAAGATGCGGACAGCGGCAAGAAGAAGAAAGACAGGAAGAAGAAGAGCGTGGGGTTCAACCCGTTTGCGGGCATGGGAGACGGGCCCAAGGGCTTGCCCAGGGCGCAGAAAGAACGCGCGGGGAAGAGCAAGACTTTCTCGTCTTGAATCCATACACATAATGTTGCGAGATGAGATGATGAGAGAGAGAGAGGGTGGGGTGATTGATTGATTGATTGCGCGTTTTTGCAGCGTGCGCATGTGATACCTCCCCCCTAGCTGAGATGAGCCGAACTGCCTAGTAAGCTTACTTACTCACTTTATGAATTGAATCAACGGCTCCCTCCTGCGTGAGCAATTTGGCCATTGCTACAACATACACATACCATACGTACATGTACATGTTCCTGAGTGAGTGAGAGAGAGACAGAGGCTTCGTGATGATGTATCATTGATAGGCTGCATGATGTATGTGGTCTCGTATATATACAGTATAGCACAGCACAGCACTAAAGTAAATGCGCTGCCCTGCGCTGCGCTAATCAAATCATCCATGGTAGTTTATACCCAACAAACCATGCTCCGTCTATGCTAGCTAGTGTACGATGCCATGGAATTAGTAGAGTGAGGCGTAGTGTAATAGAATGGTCGGCCCACGGTAGGTATAATGTACAATGTAATGTATACACGACGTGTTTTTTTTGTTTTGTTTTGTTTTAAAGTTCGGCCTTTGCGTCTGATTTAATTGACAAGGCAGCATTAATTAGTCTGGTCTATGTAGTATAGATAGATAGATAGATAGATAGATAGATAGACTACGCACGCATGTACTACCTTTGTTGTAGTAGTAGTAGTAGTAGTAGTAGTAGTAGCCAAATTGACCTGACTCGGCTTGGAAGGTTGTTCGACGGGGGGGGGGTTTCGAGTATTGCTTCCTATCTTGTTGGTTAGTTGGTTGGTTTGTCTATGTCTTGTGTTCAAATAGGTAGGTAGTTGATTAAGGTCGTAAGTTACGTACGTACTCGATCTTATCCATTCTATGACGGCCCCCCTCCCCCCCACTCTCTCTCTCTCTCTCTCTCTCTTCTCTCTCCTCTCTTCTATGGCTGAAGGAAGGAAAGTTACTGTGTTCTATTGTATTCGATTCATTCGTTCGAGGTTTTGGAAAGACGGTGAAATGAAATAATGTCGTCGAGGGGATGAGGAGTGATGATGCGGGCGGGGCTGTTTGGATGTAATCTATCTATCTATCAGTATCTATAATATCAGTATTAAATTAAATAGTGCGGGGTCTACGAGTTGGGTTGATTCCGCCCTTGCCTTTCTCTGTCCGACTTGTCAAGGGCGGAGGAGGGCGCGAATTTTTTCTTGCATCATTTGTAGATAGATGGACGCTGGTGTTAAGATAAGTAAGATATGAGTAGAGGCTCCTGGTCTCCAAATATGTGTCATGTACTGAACTGGGCTGCAAAAAGAAAGGAGAGGATGGGATGGGAGAAGGTGGTCTCGTGAACTTGTCCAGGGCAGTCCACTTGAGTATTTCGTTGCATTCAGCATGCATGCCCTACTACGATGATGTTGTCAACTAACCCATCTGATCATAAACATCATGAGCAAATCCGCACTCCGATCCGCACTCGCGTCCGCATCCGCCGAGCATGCCGTCGACTGCACATTGCATCCATCCGCATGCCATGCACCAAGCAGCCACCAGCCCCTAACATGCCCCCATCCAAAGACCATACAATGCAGACAGACCACGGCATCCAGCGACCATCCCCCTCGCCACAAGCAAGCCTAAGCCTTCTTCTTCCCGCCCTTACCCCCGCGCTTCCCCCCCATAGCCGCATCCCTCCTCTTGCTCTCACGCTCCATCTGCTCCGTCTTCGCCTTGTCCATCTCGGCCTTCTCCTCGACCTCGGCCTTCTTGCGCGCGGCCTCTGCGTCGCGGCGCTCGCGCACCAGCTTGAGGCGCTCCATGTCGGCGCGCGCCTGGTCCGTCTTGCCCTCGGCGTGTAGCTTCTCGTACCGCTCCTTGGACTGCTGCGCCTGCAGCGCCTCGCGCTCGCGCCGGCTCAGCTGGCTAATGTCCTTGTCTTTGCCCTTGCTGCCGGCCGCGGATGAGGCAGAGGCAGCGGCGGCCGCAACGTCTTCGGGTTGGGCGGGGGCGGCGGCTTGGTTGCGCGCCTTGGCCGTGTGGTTCGGGTTCGCGGGCATGTCCTCGTCGTCGTCTTCGTCTTCCTCTTCCTCGGAGGACGGGAGGTCGCCGGGCTCGGCCACTTTCTGGTTCTGCTTTGCTATCGCGGCCTGCTTGCGGGCTTTTGCGGCGGCACGGCGTTGCTCGCGCGTCAGTTCCTCTTTGGTCTCGCCGTCGTCGCTGGAGTCCTCTTCGGAAGAGTCGTCATCTTCGTCTTCGTCCTCGTCGACGGTTTTGGGCTTCTCTTCCTGCAAAAGGTGTTAGCCGCAGCAGCAAACGCAGGGATGTGTCCAGGACGTACACCCCACATGCCCATAACCTCGCCATCGGCGTTCAAGGGCTGCAGGTCGCGAGAGAAGTGCTTCCCGCCTCCACGCTTAGGCTTGCTGTACTTGCCGGCCCGGCCACGTGTTGAGGCAGACATGTTGTCGGTGATTGTAGTTGAGCGGAGGGGTACTCAGGAGGGGTGTAGTGTTCGTAGCCGTTGTAGGTAGACTCCGGTTGTCGCTCGTGTGGTGTTTGACCGTAGGAATCAAAGGAGGAGGGGAGTTTTATAGTTGCCGAACCTGCTAGACGTTAGCCCTTTCACCAGCTCGCCCAGTACACCGCCCAATCCCCAGCCAACACAACACATACCGTAAGTTAGCTGCAGCAACGTCAAGTCAAGTCAGGTCGGCGTCGACGTCGGCGTTGGCGCTGGCGTTGGCGTGCAGAGTCGAAAGAGTCACCCCGCCAGACAACAAATTGCCCCTCCCCTCCCCACCCTGGCCCCCAGCGCTAGCTCGACCGTGCGAGTACCGCCCCCGCCAATCACAACCGCCCCAATCCAAGCCGCCCGCACCGCTGACTAACCCGCAAATTTCGATCCGATACTTAATCCGACGCTTCGCTTCCCGCTTTCTCTTCTTTCATAAAAACTGAACCCCTTCATATTCACTCTGCTTTCTCAACCCGTGAGGCTGCTTGGAGGGGAAAATGGAGGGCAGAATGACTACTACGAGCGTCTGCTTACCCCCCTCGCTGATGCGCTTCGTGCGCGAATGGAGCGAGGGTAAATAAATTGGACGGTACATCTTTTTCGCCTTGGAGAGCTTCTTCCTCCTATCTACCTACTCGGAGCCTGTGAGGTCAGCCTGTGACGGTTAGTCACGATTCCACGCCTCTAGAGGAGATTTGTTACTTGATCAAAAGCGATGGCTCTAAACTTACGCCGCTAGACGAGTTTTCTCTGTCGCGACCGTCTTCGTCAGGCAAGCCATCTGGTCAGTTCACATCACAGTCGCACATGAGGCACCAGTAGTTGATGTATAATTTTGATTCGCTATTGTTGGCTACCAGATTGGCTGTGCCATCTGGCAAATAAAGAGCTCGCTGTTAGAATTCAGGCTCCGGTCGATGTCGAAAGCCAGAGCTTTGAGCACCTACCATCTACCTGGACCTTCCCGCATTTTGGGCCCCAGAGAGCCAGCCACCGGGAAAAAGAAGGCAGTGGTTGAAAGAAAACTGAGAAATCAAAGAGCAGGGCCTTTGGCTGAGAGTGAAGACCCGAGAGTCAAGCAGCCGTTGCCAGAAACCATACCATGAAAACACCCGCCAGCCGAACTAAACCATGGAAAGCCCGAAAGCCCGAATGCCCGAATGCCCTGTCGTTGAGAATCGATCCCGTCGAGTAGTCGTTGCCGTCTAAACGAACCACATAGACTCCTTGAGTCCCATGCTGTTGTTCATGGCGTGAAGAGGAGCAATTTCGACACGGGCCTTGGATGAAGAACCGGTAGAAGATTGAGCGTCAGCCTTAGCCTCCTTCTTGCCTGACGACACCGGGTTGTCGTTGAGGTGGGCACGCGACCGATCAGCAGCCAAATGGGCATAGTAGACGGCCGGGTGCAGAGACACCGGAGTCGTAGAGCGCACATACTGATACGAGTGCTCAAAGATGAACTGCTGCAGTTCTGCAGAGTCGTAATTGCCCTCATTCAGGATACACTGGTAGTGAATTGGCCGAGCAGTACCCTTGATAGCAGAATGGGCGCAGAGGTAGAAGTCGAATTCGAACGGATGGGTGCATCCAGTCTCCACGAGCGTACCAGGGATGGGATTGCCGTTCCTGTCGCCCTTGCCAGCATCCGGGAAGAAGCGGATATGATGGCGCTTGCCAGCGATGACCACAGTGAATTTGGGCATCTCTTTGCAACCGATCTTCTTGAAGGCCTCCTTCATATCACGGACCTCCTCCTCAAGGACGGCAGCGTACTGACCCTCAGAGACTCCATCACGAATGTAGAGGACTCGCTGAGGAGCCATACCACGACCGACGCGCTGCATCCATTTCTGGGCCATAGGGCTGAAGTGATCGTGAATGTTGGCAGTCGTGACCATTTCGACCCGGTTTCCGTTGGTCTGAACATCGGCCCAGTATTTGGCGAACACTGAATCGCAAGACATCGAAATGGCTGCGAAAGAGGCGGCTTCACCTGAATTAGCGCCAGGGGCAGGATGAGAAACATCAGCACCGACGATCATTGTTGGGATAGTGGCCGACTTGGGTGCGATTTTGGGGATGGTGACCGATTTGGCGACTGCGGTAGCACCACCAAGCTTCGCGTTGATCTTCATGCAGACATTGGAGATATACTGCGGAGATTTCGACATGACATGCTTCGCCTGAAGGACCTGGGAAGCAATGCCGAAGCGAATGTCGCACGACTTCTTGATACGACGGTAGACGTCGACGTTGCGGTCGTTCACGATGAACACCATGAACATGGGCTTGGCCTGGTAGTAGTTGCCAGTGGCGTTGTAGGCCTTTGCAACCAGCTCACCGCCGTCAGCCAAGTTGCCAGGACCCATCCAGGGTTTCTTGCCAAGCTTGGGATGAGCCAGGATCTTGCCGCCGTGGCTCTCATAGATCTTGACCAAGTCCTCAACAAAAGCGGCGACCTGAGGCTGAGCAACAGCGCCACGGCCCTGAATGACACAGACACCCCAGGCGCCGATCGGCTTCTCGTTAGGCATGGCGAATTTGCGACCATCGAGGCGCCAGCGACCAGCAGTAAGGTCTGCGGGTTTGATGGTTGGTTGCTGGCTGCCTGCAGCAAAGTGGACCGCGGGTGAAGGCAGGATACGAGCCTTGACCTTGGAAGCAGTTGGATTGATCTGCAGACCATAATGGCTCAGGTAACGGTCACCGCTCCAGTTGAGCAGCTTGACTCCCTGCATCACGGCAGCCCATCGCTCCTTTGGCAGAGTAACAGCAAACTTGATCATGTTCGACGTTTGGACATCGCTAAGCTTGCTATTGTAGCGCTGGTTGCCGTCGATCTTGAGGACGTCCATAGGTAGGTAGACCTTCTTGCCGCGGATCATCTTCCTCATCCTCACGACCGGCAGGCCGATCGCCAGATTGACCCTGTACTTGTCCTTGAAGTAGTTGTAGAGGGAGACATCCTTGCCTTCCTTGTCAGTGAACTTGGCTTCATGGACGTCCATGTTCTCGAACGTGTCGATGGTCCATTGCGACGGGGCCTCCTTGTTGTGGAAGGCGGTCACACCAACACCTCGAAAGCGACCGAGATCCTTCTTCAATTGGGAATGCCTCCAGTCACGGCGGGCATCCTTGAATCGCTGCTGGAATTGAGGCGGTCCACAATTAAAAACTGCGCCGACAGCACGGGTGAGCTCCTGGGCGCGCCAGAAGGTACCATTGGCGACGTCAACGTTGACTGACAAGCTCTTCTTCATGCTGTCGTTAAGCACGGGACGCAGGGAGGCAAAGACACCCTTGAATGCCTCAACACCACCACCAAGGTCGAATCGCTGCTCGCCACGCTGGAAGAAGGACTTCTTGATCTGGGTGTAATTGCGGGATGGTTCCTCGCGCATGACGTGGTCCAAGAAATTGATAGTGTCAATGCAATCCGCAGACCATGAGGCATGACCGTCCAGGAAGGCAGTGAGATGAGCGAAATCCACCTGGCGGGTATGACGGACGAAGAGCTCATGGATGTTCTTCTTCTCACGGGCGTTCTTGCGGACGGGCTTGCCAGCTGCGGCGTCATCTTGAGCCTCCTCTTCGTCGAGGTCGACCTTGATGCGCAACTCATTGCGATCAATGCGCTTCCCAGACCTGTGCTATGTTAGTGTCGAACTCAAGCAAAGGTCAACATCAAAGGTCACTCACCAAGCAAGCTTGTTGCCGTCGTAGACCCAAAGGTTGTCGGGCTCGCCGAGTGCGTTCTTGACTGCCTTCGAGTTCCAGATCTTCTTGACGAGAACACGCTTCGTTTGGTCCGTGGACGCACCCCAGGCAACCTGAAAAAGTTAGCATCCATGAACGGACGAGAGGACTGATAGAATGGGAACTTACATCGTACTGATGAACAATGGTGTTCGGTGCCTGGATCACGTTGAAGGTGTTGAGAGTAAGTCCGATCTCGCGACCATTGGTATTGAGCTTGGCCGGACGGGCGGGAAGGCTGTCCGGGATCGTGTACTTGTAGCTGTTAGTATCCACATGAAATTGTCGGAAATTGGTCCACTCCATTGCGGAGGATGATGAAGAAGAGAAAGATGGATAGATGAGAAGACAGATAGGGATACAGGTTGTGTACAAGGTTGTGTACAAAGGGGAAGAGGGGTTTCAAAGAATGAATAAGACCGAGATGTCGAAGTGTGGGTGTGGAGGTGGAGAGGAAGAAAGAGCAGAAGTGGGCAGCGAAGGAGCTATATACCCATCGGAGACAGGCAGGTTCCGATGACGGGAGATGAGAAGGCAAAAAATGAGAGTGGGCTTGCGATGCGTTTGCCGATGGGCGCCTGCTTGCATCATACGGACAGGACCGGGACAAAGACAGGGACGCGCAGTGAGGGCCAAACAACAAAACCCGTTTGTACTTACCCCACGAGCCGTATACCAACCAGCGAGACCCAGGAAGTCCGAGATGTTCTTCAAGTCGTTCGGCTTGAAGTAGTCGACCGGCGCAGCACGATTCTTGTTCGCCACCTTCACAGGGCCAGGCATGGGGTCCTTGTTGCCATCAAGACGAGGGATGGACTTGGGCGTTGAACGCTGCGTGTCTTGGGCGGCAGATGACGAGTCCTGCGAGGCCGAAGAAGCCGCAGCCTGCTTCTCGGCCTGAGCGCGGCGTTTGGAGGCACCGGCCATTGCGAGTTCTGCATCCCGTGTTAGCGGTGAACATATTGGTCATATCTCGCGCGTTCATGGATAGCGGATATGCGGGCAGCCTGTTTGCACCACAAGGTATGGGTCCGGTGGGTTGAGGAAATGAGAAGGCGAATGGGGTGAGGCAGTGCGGCACGAGAAGCGGATAGCGACATCGTTGGACTTACGTACCTTGGTGTGTGTATTAGAGTAACCTAAGAGGCCGACGTAGGCGTGTGGTGGGATCGCGGTCCGGAGCTGGTGGGGGGGGGACGGGGGGGCGGCAGAGAGTGTCTGATGGTCTGGAGAGGTCAGTACGCGATCAAAAAGCGTCGATGAGACGGGCATGTGGCTCTCGAAGAGGTAAAAGCGAAAACCAGGTGAGATGAGGGCATGGAGCGACGCCGACTTACAAAAGATGGCTGCAAAATAGGATGTGGATGAAAGAGAGAGAGAAGGCAGCGAAGAAAAAATTGAGGTGGGCGAGTGTTATGTGTTTTGAGGTGCGAGGTGCGAGTTGTGGTGAAGACAGAAAAAATGGAAGGCGCGGCCCATGTGGCAAAAAACAGGCAGCGGGCAGGCGTATGTGATTGCCACGGTAACGCCGACACAGCCAAAGCGTGCAACCGCAACCGCGACCAAAAGATTTGCGAGAGTGAAAAGATGTGAGTAACTTACAGGTGCTGCTGAGCTTGGCTGAGCTTTGATGATGGTGAGCACCGGCGAGGTGGGCTGCTGAGCCTGCCGGAGTGGCTTGGGCTGAGGTAGAGTGGAAGAGGAGTACCGGAAGGCCGAGTGTCTCTGACTGGAGTCTCAAACGTCGACTGTCAAAGGTTGATTGTGAAGTGGAGGAGGGATGGAGGAAGGCGGGCGGGGCAGGAACTATATACCCAGAGGCTCAGGGCAGGTGGCGACGACGGTGGCGAATCTCGCGGAGTCGGTGAGCCTGGTGAGGCGGCTTGAAGGCTCTGCGCAGGTCTCGGGTGAGATTTTCGTGGTGTTTCGCCACTTGGGATGAAGGTGAAAGATCAGACGGGCCTGCGACAGACGCCGGGTAAGACTGCAGTTTCGCGGAGTATAGGGCTCGGAGTAAGGGCCCGGAGTAAGGATCGGAACGAGGCAGATGTTGCAAGCAAAGCTGCTGGATGGTCAATAGCTCAAACCTTGCCGCTGGAGGGCGTGGTTGAGGCAGTCGCGACGGGCGCACCTTTCCCCCCTGTGAAGCTTGCCTAAGACACTATGCAACCACAACACCACAATTTCGTAAATCAATGCGCAAAACTAGAATAGCTACCAATGCCGTGTCCTATGCTCTTTGTGCTGTGTCCTTCCGTATGGCAGTGTACTTCGACGTTCTCTGCCGCTCTTCTAACAACTCCAAGACCACGCGTGTATGCATATACCCCGAAGCCCTATGGGACAGCACCCGTCAGTCTAGGAACAACATCTTCTTGACCCCAGGAGTCTTCCGAGCGCACCCCCCTAGGACACTGCCAGGACACTTTCCTCGTGCCCCCCCCCCCAGAACAGTTTCATGACCTCCCCCTCCCCTGGGGGGCGCGACGGAAAGTGTCCTAGGGGGGTGCGCTGGAAAGGTTTCCTGACCACCCCCCTCCCCAGGGGGGTCGGGCGGAAAGTTTCCTAGGGGGGGTGCGCTCAAAAGCTTTTCTGGCAGTGTCCCAGGGGGGACGCGACGGAAAGTGTCCTGAAGGCAATTCACCAGGAAAGTGTCCTGGCAGCCAGCCGTACAGAGCGTACCCGTCTCTCCAGCGCGACACGCCTTCTCACCCACCGGCAAGACAGTCTCATTCCTTTAAGACGACCTGTCTCCTGTCTCAACCCAATTCCCCCCATCACATCCCATACATTACATCACATCACCACACACATATCCACACACATCACCGCACACACATCTCAACCCCCCGAAAATCAAGTTTGAAACCGCTTTTCTTTCAAATCTACCAAGTTTAACTAATACAAAGCGCGAGAGCGCATTCCGCTCCGCTCCCCCATAAAAAGAGAGAGTACAAGAACCTGCCGTCAAAGAAAGAAGAAGAAGAAAAAGAATTGAATTGAACTGTAAAACTGATACACGCAAAACCCCACACTACTGTGCCTTCTGTCTTCCACCACCATGGCACCAGTAAACGGTGCAAATTGCAATCTCTCATTCCATCGGCCCATCACTCGATCAGAAAATGTGAAGGAGGAGTGAAGTGCGAGCCAGAGCATATGAGATGTGACCGCCAGAAAAAGGAAAAGCCGAAACGCCATGCCATGCATGCAAACCGACTACCGTAGCCCACCCATCCATCCATCCATACATATATGCATGTATGTATGTGTGTATGTATGTGTGTGCCGGAGAAGGAAAAAAAGCAAACCCCGCCTCGCCCGCAAAGCCACATGTAATCATGTATCGATCGGAATTGAGTGAGGAAACCAAGTCCCGCGCACGCACTCACGGAGCGCCCATCCATCCATCCATCCATCCAGCGTTTTCCCAGCGAGAGCAACTCACCAGATCGAACTCCCCGCCGCACCGAAACCATCACCATCACCAACCATCATAGGTACTGTACTTACCCGCGACATAACCAGCCATAGTCCTAGCACCGCAAAATTAACAGCGATTCACAAAAGCGGTTAGGAATTTATTGCCACCCTCGGAACTGCGCCTGCATGTCATTGTTTGGCGGCTGGCCCCATTGCTGCTGCGGCGGCTGCTGCTGCATCGAACGCTGCACGGGCGCCTGCTGCGACGCCGCGTTCGGGACGCTCGGCTGGCCGGGCGTCAAGGGCAGCGTCACGTTGCGGAGGACGTTGACGAGACCTTCGGCCTTGAACCTCGTCTCGCGGTATGTATGTGCAGGCGGGATGATGCCGAGCAGGAAGTTGAGCTCGCGGGGCAGGGGCTGCGGTTGCGGAGGTCCGACGGGCGTGTTTCCACCGCCGACTTCGATGCGGGCCATGTTCCGGCGCGCGGCATCTAAGCGACGGCCTGCGGCACCTTTGAGAGGCGATTCGCCACGAGGCATTTTGCGGGGTGGGACCATGTCGGCATCTGCGTCTTCGAGCGGGCGTTTTGGGGAATTGGTTACTGGGAGTAGGGGTTGGAGGCGAGGGGAATGGATAGGCGCGGGAGAGGGACGACGCTCGTGTACTTGCTGTTGTGGTAGGGGAGCAGGAGGCTCTTCGACGGAAGGTACTACATGTGGTGGCATATGATGTCCCATATTATGTCCCATGTTGTGTCCCATATTTTGTCCCATGTGTTGTCCCATGCCATGTCCCATGCCAGGCATCACCGGCCGCATCTGTGTCTTCTGCGAGATGACGGGCCGAACAGTCGTGGGGTCAAATGTCGTAGTTGCAAAGCGCTGCGTGAACAGATGAAGTTGGGGGTCCTCGGGGAACAACTCGCTCATACGTTTCTCCAGCTTGATGATCTGGGCAAGCTCACCGTACTCGGACTCGTAGTTGTGGAAGAAGACGAACAGCGATTTGGCGCGAGCAACGCCCTCCGGCGCCTTAGTCAGTCGGTTGACGACAGTCTCGAAAACAGCGCGAGCATTTGTAGCATCGTTGAGCTTAACAAGATGCTTGATGTACTCCAACGCAAAGTGCTCATCGTCCGGAAACAATTTCAGACCACGGTCAAAGATCTTGGTAGCGGCCGGGTCCTGGTAACAGTGATGTTCGATGAGCGCACTAACCACATACGCATCACTGAGCAGCTTCCCCTTCTTGCGGGCTTCGGCAAAGACGCCTCGGAAACCAGGAATCGCTCCTCCAGGTGCACCTTTTCCCTGAATCCGCCGCATTGTTCTCATCAGTGCAATCCAGGCATAAGACAGGGTCTTCTTAAGTAACTGAGTCTGCGCAGCATAGCCTGCTGAGATAGCTTTTAGCTGCCTGTCCAGAGCGTCCTGTTTCTCTTTCAGTCGTTTCGCGGCTTCCTCGGCCTCGTCGTCTTCATATCCACCATATCCGTCGTCCGACTTTCTGTCCCCATTGGCTCGTGCAGCGTCCTCTGCAGCCTGCTGTGCAGCAAACACCTCCTTCGTTCGGGCGAGTGCAAGCTCCTCGCGCTTCTTCGTTTTGTTGGTCAGGTCATACAGCGCATCCAGCACTGTGTTGAACGGTTCGCGAACAGCTTCTCCTTTGCGAACGATGCCCGCTTCGCCTTCCTCGAACTGGCCAGTGAGCTCGATCTGATGGGCTCTCTTGAAGGCCAAGAGGCAGCTCTCCGGGTTAGCTTCCACGCCGTTTTTGAGAAATTCGTCTCCTTCTGTCTGTAGACCGTTCTGGAAGCACCACTCAGCCGCATCATACCACAGCTCTGGCCAGAAGCGAAGAGCCATGAGAGCATTCTTGTATAGAAGGATTACGCGCTTTCCGTGGAGAGCTTTATCAATATCTTGAATCATCAAAGGGTCGTCCTTCTCCCACCGAATCCAGTTCTTCCATAGCTGAACCTGGTTCATGTAGTCATCGTGACCGTCAAATCCGGCCGCTGGAGGCAGCTTTGGTAGTGTAGTCCGATGTACTCCTTTGGTGATATTTTCCAGCACATTGATGGCGCTTCTAGCGGTCATATAAGCGGATGACTTCTCTTGAAGATACTTTCGGCCCTGATGTAACAGTTAGTAGGTACACACGTACGACATCGAAGGATGAGTACTTACCGTTGCTTTGTTTTGACCCATCTCGAACCTGTCGTACTCTCTCCAAATTTCGAGAGTAGCCGTAGTAGGCACAGATACAGCTCGCTGATAGATCTTTCGTAGAGTGTCCACCTTCTGATGGTCTTGCCAACTGCTGCCTCCGACCATACCCGGGCCGGTCTTGGCCAGCTCAATATAGTCCAGCCATATCCGTCCAGACGCAAAGTCTATGCCGACATTTTGGAGAACGAACTCATACACCTGGGTGATTATCTGACGAGCTTGGCCGCTCTGATCCGTGTTCAAATTGTTGCGACGACGAATGTAATCGATGTACGACGTCCATAGCGAAATGTACGGGCTCTGCAAGATAGACCGGCCAAACAGCGCTTCGACTTTGGCAAACTCATCCAACTCGGTCTCCATGTTGACAAACTCGACCCATTGCTCACCCTGCACATGTTAGCATACTGAGAAACTTACGACTCAAGGGACTTACCGCCGACGGAAAGACCTTGAAGAAGCGGTCGTAGACAGCGCGCGCATCGTCGTACTTGTGCCGCCTACGGTGCTCTTCGATTAGACTCAGCCAGGCTTCGATGTCACCACGGGGATCTTCAGCGATCCTGTCCTCGAGCATGCCAACGCGGTCCTGCGGCAGACGCGCCTTCGGGAGAGAAGCGGCCACAGGCTTGATGGGAGCTGTAGGCTGGCGGGCCGACTCGACCTTAACGAGGGCTGGAGTAGCTAGCTTAGTAGTGTCTGGAACAGGAGGAGCTCCATTGGGAACAGCAGAAGCAAAGGTGGGAGCAGTGTCATTGACAGCGACTGAAGTAGAAGACGAAACACCACGAGCACCCTGATCTTGTGCACTATGTACTGGTACATTCTGTGAGGGAAGTGTATTGCTTGGTGTGTGTGTAAGAGAACGCTGCGGAGAACCTGAGACCCCCGAAGCATGCAGCAACGCAGTCTCTGCTGACTGTGGCTGCGAGACTGGCTCATCATCCTCGTCCTCGCTTTCGACGACAAACCCACCCATAGTGCGCGGCTGCTTGGACGGCGTCGGCGCAGCAGACGCATCGGCGGGCTGGGGCTTCAGGGAACCGGCGGCCGCGGCCGGAGGCGTGTTTGCCGCCGACTCGGGCATTGAGGCCGACTGATCTGAGGGCGAGTGCGCACCCGGTGCGTCGTATGCTGCGAAGGCGCGCGACGGGTCGTACTCCTCTTCGTCGTCGTCGTCTTGAGGCACCGGGTGCTCCGCCATGTGCGAGTAGACGGCAGCGGGATCGTAGTCGTTCTGCGACTCGAGGAAGGCGAGCTCAGGATCGATGTCGGCCATGGCTGCTGCGACGGGCCGGAGGGGACGCTACGATGGCAGCTGTTAAGGCGCGGTGTCGCGGCGAGCAGAAAGGGAGCTTACTGATCGTGTGCAGCGGAGCAGCGGCGGTAGCAGGCAGTCGCGCGGAACAAGTGCGCGGGGTGGTGGTGTGAGAGTGGCAGGTGGTAGGTTTGTCTGCGGAGTTAGTGTAGAGATGGAGCACACGAGAGAAAGGCGAGCGGGTCTTTGTGTGGTCGACGCCAGCCGTGCGGTGCTTGCGACGTCAAGTGAAAGGGTCGCGCTGGATGATTTTCCGCCTAGGCTCTTGGCGCGCTAGTGTGTGGCTGGTGCGCTGCAGGCTAGTCTCCGCAACAACGTCGGACTTTAGTCGACATGGCTTCAGTAATGCCATGAACAGCACACTGCGGCGCCTGCACATCACTCCGCTCTTCACAGCGCAAACCTAATGGATTTCTGATCCCGCCCTAGACCTCCCCGCGAAGACACACACGCATACCTCACCCGAACCGCCCGAGCCGCACCCGCCTCACCCACCCTCCACCACCATGAACCCACACATCTCGCTCCCGCGCCCCACAGGCGGCCCCTCGAACTTCGGCTCGACCACGCCCTCGCGCGCGCCGCCCACGCTGCGCATGCCGCGCTTCTTCAAGCGGCTCTTCAAGTTCCCGTCCATGGACTTCGAGATGGCCATCTGGGAGATGATGTCGCTGATCATTGCGCCCAAAGCCGTGTTCCGCAGCATCTACTACCACAAGCAGCAGCAAAAGACATGGCACCGGCCGGACCCGTCCTTCACGTACCTGCTGTCGCTGTTCCTGCTGCTGACGAGCCTGGCGTGGGGCTTTGCGTATGCGGACGGCGCGGGCCGCATGCTGCGGATTGCGCTGGTGTTTGTGTTTGGCCACTTTTTGCTGGTGTCGGTGGGCGTGGCGACGGTGGCGTTTTTCTTGGTCGGTAGGCTGTTGGGGCCTGGTGTCAAGGGGCTGCCGGGAAGGCGGAGGGGGTTGTATAATTTGCCCGGGGGCGATGGCGAGGGCCGGGAAGAGCTGGAGTTTGGTTACTGCTGGGATGTGGCGATCCGCGCCTTCGTGCCCATATGGGTGTTTCTTTACGTGGTGCAGTTTTTGTGCATGCCGCTGGTGGGCACCGATCATTGGTATGTATGCCGCCGAGCGCAGTGAAGCTCAACGCCCTCTCCAGCGCACCCGCTAACATTCCCACAGGCTCTCCCTCCTCCTCTCCAACACCCTCTACGCAATCGCTTTAAACTACTACTTCACCATAACCTTCCTCGGCTACAACGCGCTGCCGTTCCTGCACCACACGGAGCTGCTCCTGCTGCCCGGGGCCATCACGACGATTCTCTGGTTCGCCAGCCTGTTCGGCCTGAATCTGAGCCGGCATCTGGCGCCGGTGCTGTGGGCCGGCGCGCGGTTGCGGAAGGATGTTTGAAAGGGGCGGGATTTGGGGATTGTTGGTTGGTGTATGATACATTGTGTATGTGTGTTAGAGATGGACAAGGGGGAAGAGGGGGCGTGGACTATCTGTCTAGCCATAGGACAAATGACGATAATGTAATATCTGCACGAGCTAGAGACGAGACGAGACGAGAGCAATCACGCGCAACCGACCAACCAACCAAAAGCGAGTGAGCAATTCACCACACGACCAACAATCCAAGTCTATTTTGTCTCCCTCTCTATCTCTCTCTATCTCTCTCTATACACAAAACACAAGTGGAGTTTCTCTTTTCTCCTCTACACGTCTGACCCGACTTTCCCAAGCTAGCCCTCCCACAATCCTAGCCAGATGCCTACTCCTGTCTGTGATCGTACACTCACTCATATACATATATACATACATATCTAATCTCGCACCTACCGCCACCCCAGACTGTAGCACTCTGATGCCTATCAAGTCCACACACACCCACACGTGCAGCCATACATGCATGCATGCAGCTGTCCATCTATCCACGCGCAAAATCAAACTCACACACACACCATGCATCGCCACCGCGCAACGAAACGAATATACAGTCCAAAATACAACCCACAACACACACAGCTAGAAACCCACCACCTCCACCTCCACCTCCACCTCACTCTTCCCATCTATCTTTTAAAAACTCCTCTTCTCACTCTTCTCCTCATAGCACTGCACGCGGTCCCCCACAGCGAAATCCTCCCAGTCGGCAAACGCCAGCCCGCACTCGGTATGCATGCGCATCTCCTCGACGTCCTTTTTCACGTTTTTGAGCGAGCTGAGCGCGCCTAGAAAGATAGTTAGTATATCAGCACACACCCACCCACCGATGCACGAACGAAATCTCGAATGCTATAAGCGGAAAAAAGAAGGGAGGCGTGGGTAAACAAGAAAAGGGGGGAAGGGGAAACATAACATACCATCAAACACCACAGCATCCGCCCTCAGCACGCGCACCTTCGCCCCACGCGCCACCACCCCATTCCTCACCTTCGACCCCGCAACCTTCAACTTCCGCCTTCCACCCAACCCAATCTCAAACACAGCCGCAATGTCCGCCTCGCCGGTAACGCGCTGCGTGATCTTCGGCGGCAGTTTCGCCGACATGAGCGCCTTGACATTCTCGACGACGCGGTAGATGATGTTGCCGTCGAGGATGCGCACGGCGTGGTGCTCGGCTAGCGCGGCGATGTGCGCGGGCACCGCCGTGTTGAAGTTGACAATGTGGCCGGACGCGTCGGCGGCGTGCTGCACGTCGAATTCCGAGGGCGGGCCGACGCCGTGGCGCAGGATGCGCGTGCCGACTTCGGCGTTGCCGATGGCGCTGATGGAGTCGATGACGGCTTCGACCGAGCCCGACACGTCGCCTTTGACGATGAAGGACACGAGTTCGGGGCCCGTCTCCTTGAGCGGTGGCGGCGTCTCGGCGGGGGCTTCCTCGCCGTTGGCGGCGGCGGTCGCGGCAGCGGTTGCGGCGGCTTGTTCGGCTTCACGCCGTTCGGTTTCCAGGCGGCGCGACTCGTTGATGGCGGACATGTCCTTGGCCATTTGCTGGCGCTCGAGCTTCACGGAGCGCAGTTCCGAGACGGAGCTGGCTTCCTGTTCGTCGGTGGCCTGGATGACCTCGTCTCCGGCGATGGGCTGCTCGCGCCAGCCATCGATTTCTACTGGCATGCCCGGTCCAATCTCTTTGACCGTGGCACCAGCTTCGTTTCGAAGAGTCCTAACGCGGGCCCAAGTTGTTCCGGCAACGAGAGCATCGCCCTGACGAAGAGTTCCACTTCGGACAAGGACTGTAGCAACGCGGCCAGATTTCTTTGTGGTCCCTTCCAGTACCCATCCTTCGACTCTGGCAGCCGGGTCTGCGCGGTGGTCAAGCATCTCCGACAGTGTAGAGATAGCTTCTTCTAGATCCGGAATGCCCTGCCCTGTCTTGCCACTAACAGGTACAGCTTGAACATCACCACCAAAGTCTTCGACTTCGATGCCATGACGCCCCAGGTCAAGTTTCACTTTTTCAGGATCTGCCTGTGACCTGTCAATCTTGTTGATGGCCACAATGATAGGTACTTTGGCTGCTTGAGCGTGTTTGATGGCTTCGACAGTTTGCGGCATAACGGAGTCATCTGCCGCGACTACGAGGACGACGATATCAGTCACATTGGCGCCACGGGCGCGCATAGTCTCGAACGCGGAGTGGCCTGGCGTGTCCAGGAAGGTGATCGTCTTGCCCGAGGCCAACGGGACACTAAACGCTCCAATATGCTGTGTGATTCCCCCGAACTCAGTAGCAGCGACACTGGAGTTGCGCATGTAGTCCAAAATGGTGGTCTTACCGTGGTCAACATGGCCCATGATGGTCACCACTGGCGGTCGTGCTGGAAGTTCAGCGTACTCCTCAGGTGATAGCGCAGGAGTAGGATAGAGATCCCCGTCTTCTCCCTCGACCTCAATGATAGGCTCGAAATTGAACTCTTGAGCCACAAGACCAGCATGCTCCGCATTGAGGATATGGTCGTTTTGCACGTCCTCGAATCCCAGATCTTCAAGCTTCCTCACAAAATCTTCCACTCGCTGCTTCAGAATTGAGGCAAGGTTGGCGACACTGATGTACTCGGGAAGATACACTGGCGTTGGTTTGGCCTGGGCTAACTTCGCCTGCTTTGCTTCCTTCCGTTGCCGCTTGATCTCGTCCTTGCTGACGAAGGCTGCGCTTCGATCATCCTCTTCGTCCTCTCGCATCACTCGACCGCGGGGCCTCCGATCGTTGTCGCCACGCCGACGACGCTGTGGTTCATCGTACCGGTTACGGCCCAGAGCTGGAGGATTGCTAGGCATCTCGAATCGATTTATTCTCCTTTCACTTCCCTCCGGGTTCCGGCGTTGTTGTTGAGCCTCAGAGTAGGCCTGCTCCGCGCTTTGCGAATCTGGAAATACTATGCCTTCTTTTCGAGCCCATGCTTCGGCAGCGTGGGCAAGAGAATAACCAGCTTTTTCTTGATTCCTGTGTTGGGTACCTGCTTGGTAGTGGGGAGCAGCAGCCGGGGTTACTTGGGAGGGTTGCCTCAGCGTGGGCTTGCTCGGGCAATCCAGAGCACGATGGTCTTGTGCACCGCAATGAAAACACTTTGATTGAACGTTCGTATCCCTTGATAAACGTGCATATTGGGGAGGGGCTTCCATGCTGCTCGTCTGAGATTTATTACCCAGCAACCGATCCATTTCTGCCTGGTCCAGTTTCCGTCGTGGTGCCGGAGCAGGCCACGGGTTCTCGCTTGGAGTAGCCTGGGAGGATGGGGGCTCGTTCCTTCGTCGTAGGCCATCTGAATTAAAGACAGGTGTATCGGCGACCGGGGGTTTTGAGCCCAGATTGACATTGTAGTGATTCGGGCGTGGTGCTTCCGGCGCACGATGTGTATAGTACCCACTTCCATATCCACCATCACGCTGATTGCGCCCAGACCCACCCGGCACGTTTCCCCTGCTCACCGGCGGCCGTTGCTGTTGCTGTTGCTGTTGCTGAGATCTTGCTGGCGAATAGGGCTGCTGCATGTACCTCTCTGACTGTTGTCCCTGCTGCGATCTTGCGGGCGAATAAGGCTGCCGCACATACCTCTCCGCCGCCTGTCCCTGCTGCGATCTCGCAGGCGCATAAGGCTGCTGCATATACCTCTCCGCCGACTGACCCTGCATCGTAGCCTTCATCCTCTCCGCCGGCGACATCTGACCCGGGCTAGGTCTAGGTTGCGGTGTCGGAGCGGCACGCGGTGCCGTCGCCAGGAAATGCTGGCGCATCTTCTCGGCCTGTGTCATCGGCTTCGCGGGCGGCCTCTCCTCTTTGTACACCGCGCCTTCCGAGGCATATTGCGGAGCTTTGCTGGACGAATTGAGGGTTCGCCGCTGGGAAACGCTCGGCGCTGAAGCGATTATGGCGTCGGATCGGTATGCGGCTGCGAATTGGCGGGTGGCGCAAAGGATGCAGACGTCGCGGGTGGAAGATGCCTTGTGTGAGTGTCAGTATGGGGAAAGGATTGCAATGGCTGCGCATTTCATCCTGGCCTTACCCGTATTATGCGCGCCTTCCGCATGGCTATTACAGTGTGGGAGCGTTGAGTGATGACCCTCCGAAAAGTCTTGAGTCTTGACGATGGACAACACAGATTAGTGGCGGATGCGCACGGCCACATGTGGCTTGACCCCTCTTGAGGTCCCCTATAAACAGTAACATCACTCCTCGTTGGAGATTCTCCGAGTTTGAATTCAACCTTTGGACAGCGAATCAAACAGTATATTCAAGCACCTGGTACCTGAACCTAAAATACAACATGACCTTCCTGAGCCTACTACTGTAGCTGCCAACGACACGCTTTGCCCCGTAGTCGCCCTAACCACAGCCTCAAGAGATAGCCACATCGAACTCATCACTTTCGCTACCTTCACGAGACTCCCACTCCGCACTTTCACGACTGCCGCGAGACTTCTCACTCTCATGACTTGCACGAGGCTGCTCACTTTCGACACCCTCGAGATGTTCGAGACTCTTGAGACTCGCGAGACTCTCGAGGCCTTCGAAACTTTCGAGACTTTTGAGACTTTTGAGACCCTCGAGACTTTCATGCCTATCGTGAGATGCCACCTCGTCCACCTGGTGCGACGGTCTCCCTTCCGACTTTTCTATCCACCGATCCCGCAACGCCGCCCCCTTTTCTTGGTTCCACCGGTGACGGAAACGAACAACGTCGGTCATCGTTTTCCTGGACTGGTCCTTCTTCCAACGTTGGTACTGTTTATCCGTGTCTTGCTTGTCCACGTTGCGCACATAGAGCAACCCGAGGATGTAGACGATACATGCGCTAGCAGCGTCAATGATCACGAGTGTGACGATTCTTCCAACCGACCAGTAGGGTTTCTCGTCGTCGTCGTCGTCGTCATCATTGTCGTCGGAGCTGCGTTTTGTCCTGCTAGCTCGTCTGGTGCGGTTGCAGGCGACAACGGTGAGTTCGATGCGTTGAAGCGTGTTTTCGATGCGTCGAAGAGAATCGTCCGGATGCTCGCCATAGACCCCGCATTTGGCAAGCTTCGGACGTTTGGTGAGTCTGTCGTAGTGGTTGTCGCATTCCGCGATCTTTCGCAGGTATCTGCAGTAATGCTTGCCATATGTCTCTTCGCACTTCGCCGTGTCCACCCACTGCTTGCAGATTTGTGACCGGTAAACGTTGACGGCCGCAAGGTGGTGATTGATGTATGTGAGTTGGTCAAGCAAGTCGGATTCCGCTCCTGGAGCGTCGGGGTTTGGTGCCAGACGTTCTGGTCCTGTGGTTCGCTGTGCTGTTACTTGGTGCTGGTTCAAAACGGTGAGCCCAACGAGAAGGACGCAAAGCAGGCGAGTGATAGACATCGGGATTTCCGGTGTCCTTGACGATGCGGTTTAACTCCATGGAACGGGAGGGTGCAATGCAAATCCGTTCGCGCTGTAAGGTAAAAATGGGGACGGACCGGGCGTCCCAGAAAACTCGTCGCAAGTAGCCTTCCAGGGTCCTTCCTACGCCAGTGTATATGCATGTAGCAAGTCGTCATAAGGGAGCAAGCGCATAGTTGTCAGAGTCAGCGTGACGGAAGCGGCCTTGATGTAATGGGAAGCGGCGACTGCTCTCGGCGAGATCCACGGGATATCTCGACCAAGGACCCAATTGAATAATACCGTCCAAGATCATCTCAAACATCCTCAGACTAATCACTTATCGAGGTGAGGAACAGAGAAGGGTACCAGATATTATCCTATACACATATTTTACCATACACCGCTGGGCAGTATCCAAATCAAGTATGCCCCCAACGGCACGACTAGGACAGCCCCCAGGAAGATTACGGTAGATTTAGCTCCAGTATGATCCACGATGCGCCATATCGAACGCCAGTCGTATCCAGATCCATGATAATACGTGTGCCGTATGACAACAATAGTCGAGGCCCATCCAGGATTGGCGAACAAGGCGGCATAAAACTCCAAGCGCTGATGAACCGCACAGTAACTAACACCTAGACTCCAGCTTCCTCTGGATCGACGTTCAGATTCCAATCGATTTCACTACCCTTCCCGTACCGCTGCACAAGCCACTCATTCGCCTTAGTGAAGTGATGACAGTCAAACTGTGCGTTGTTAGCTCCATGCAATGCAACACTGCAGCCTTCAACTCACATATCCTCTAGCCGCGCTCAGCGGACTCGGATGCACACTCTTGAGGATCAAATGCTTGTCAGTGTTGACCCCCTTCACACGATTCGCAGCCGGCGTGCCCCAAGCCAGGAACACCACGCCATTCGTCCGGACCTTCGCGACGGTGTCGATGACTTTCTGCATGAGCGTCTCCCAGCCCTTGTTTGAATGCGAGTTCGCCTCTCCGCGCCTCACAGTCAGACACGTATTGATCATCAACACGCCGCGTTCGGCCCACGGTGTCAGCAGACCGCCCTTTTTCGGTGGCGCCTGGAAGTCCGGGTAGTCTTTCTTGAGCGCCTTGTAGATGTTCTGGAGGGATGGAGGAGCCGGGGTTGGGGGGCGGACCGAGAAGCAGAGGCCATGGGCTTGATTGGGGCCATGGTAAGGATCTTGGCCTGTGATTACGGCTTTGACGGTGTCGAGGGGCGTGTGACGCGACCTGGAAGCCAATGGTCAGCAACTGGTGTGCGCGAAGAGTGTGTGGCGGCTTGCCAACGTACCATGAGTACACATCCTTCATTGGAGGATATATGGGCTTGCTGCCTGCGAGCTCCTTCTTGAGAAATCGCTTCAGTTCCAAAAATTGCGGCGAGACCAGCACATCCTTGAGATGAGGCAGCCAGCTATCATGCAGTGTGTCAATCTCCAATTTAAGCAGCTCCTTCTGTTCGTCGCTGAGTTTGGCTACCCAGGCCTCCTTGTCGAATGCGGCTTCTGGCTTCGGTTTAGGCGCGCCAAAAAACGACGTGATGCTGCCGTTCACTTTGGTCTTCTTCGCTGCATCAGTAGCGGCGTCTGCTGCCTTGCGCTTGAGACTCATGGTGGCGAAATGTCGATTGACAGAAATTGAGGAGTGGCAAAGTGCGGAGAAGGTGACAATATATGGTGGAGGTGATGGGGGTAAATCAGGCAGCAGGACGCGAGGTTGGGTCCGAGACGCGAGGTTGGGTCCGAGACGCGATGCATATTGAGCTGATTGGCGGAGGCGTCTGCACGTGAACTCGCGAGCACGTCTCGCCTAAGTCTGACGTCACCGATGGGCACATATGTACGAGCAAACCTGATGAAGATGACTTCAGGCCACCCTCTTGACAGCGTGGAGCGTAGAGGTTTTGAGCAACAGTAGATAGCCTACCTCTATTGTTGCAAAGCTCTATTGTATCTAGCATACTAGGTATTGGCTACAGAGCGCTTGTAGAGGTAAGAAGGTCGGCTTTACCAACAATGCGCGTCGGAAACGTATTATGCGTAGGGTGTGGGGCTAGACAGGGAAGTGTGCGGGGACAAACCAGTATCGAGGGGTTTCTGCCTGTTACAGAGGGGGTATGATTTACATAACAATGACCGTACAAACTGCGTCACAGTGAGAGAGAAGCCATTATATAAGGACCCAGTCTCCTCTTCCACAACGTGTCTCTCTTCTCACTCGCCCCACAATCTCCAATCCTGAACCCGCTCTTCAACCACACACCTCCAAACCCAAAGTTCCAAACAAACAAACAAACAAACAACCAGCAATCACCATGGCTGACAGCAACCCCGCCAACTTCGCCAACCTGCCCAAAGACCAGCTCAAGGAAATCGCTGCCAAAGGCGGCCACGCCTCTCACGGCGGCGGCAGCACCGGCGGCGGCGACGACTCAACCACCGACTCTGGCGTACGTCTTTCCCATCTACCATTCCTGCCTACCTACCTACCTAACTGACCATCCCCTCCAGTCCCACGCCGACCGCAACCCGGACGGCACCTTCACCAAAGGCTCCAAGCTCGCCAGCGAACTGGGCTCCATCGGCGGCCATCACTCGCACGACAACCAGACGTCTGGCTCCGGTGCTGGTGCTGGTTCCGGTTCCAGCGGCGGTTCCGGCTCTGACAACGCCGACCGCAACCCCGACGGCACCTTCACCAAAGGCTCCAAGCTCGCCAGCGAACTGGGCTCCATCGGCGGCCACCACTCGCACGACAACCAGACCTCTGGCTCCGGCGGCGGCGGCGCCTCCAAGGACGGAGACAGCGGCGTATGTTCTACGATATAGTCTGCTTTTGGCAAGAGCGATAGGTTTGCTAACGTGTGCACAGCGCAATCCCGACGGCACGTTCAAGAAGGGCAGCGAGTTGGCGTCGGAGCTTGGTGCTGCGGGCGGCCATGCTTCCCACTAAACGTTGGGCGATATGATGGTGGTATACGGCTTCTTTGATGGCAGTGGCGCGTCAAGCCCTGGGTCTAGTTGGGGGCGGATCCCTATTTAGGTTATGATCTTAACGACTGGCAATGAAGAAAGGTGTTCTGCATTGATGAGCCTGTGCTGTGTGCATGGCGTGGCGTGAGCTATATTTCATTTAGGTCCAGGTCCCTCCTATGTGAATTTCCGTTGCTTGATCAGCGAACCCCCTGGCATAATCCATTGCCGATGAAAGACACATGCTGGGCAATCCTCTTCACAGTACAAGAGTTTTTAGGGCTAAGTAGGTAGTTTACCTTTCTGCTTTACAAAGCTTGATCGCATCTCCTATACTAGGTAATGTGTAAGTAGGGCTTGCAGCGATAACAGGGTAAAACACCCACCTAGGTGCGCATAGGAAGCGAGTTAAGCCACGGGGGTTAGTTTAGTACGCCGTTCGTGCGTTAACGGCCAGCGTTCGAGATGGATGAAGAAACATGGCATGCTCTCGCTGCCCATAATGTAATCATCAGTTGCGCCAGCCGAACAAGCTCCAACGCATCAATACGACACTGGCCTCAACCTGCATTAACTCCAGTCAACCATGATCCTTCTAACGTACGCAGCCATGCGATCTCGGCCTCACCTGCAAGGCCTTCAGCCAACCGTCCTACTCGCAGATCAACCCGATCGTAACTTGTTCGTGGCCCAAGCATCACCGTATTCCGAGCGCAGGCACAGGAACGCGAATTGCATGTGCGAGGTCTCCAGGTACTTCAACATAGCCAGTGTCTCCGCATGCCGCACTTCGCTGATAGAGTCCCTGCACGTTTGCTGGATGAAGATTGCGACGAGACGCAGGCTGGGAAACTGAGCTGAATCCTGGGCGATCTCGGTCAACCAGCTAAGTGTGTTCAGGAGCTCGGTGTGAGGACGATAGAGCTGCAGATGCACGAGTCGTGTGGGGAGATCGCGCCAATCCATCTTGAAGATTGGGAGCGAGAGGTGCGTCAGCGAAGGAAGCTTCTGCAAGTCCACGAGAGGTCTGAAGGGGTGTGCACGAGAGCTCAAGTGGATATTAAGTTTCTTGATGTTGGCCCGAAGCATAGGAATCATATGCTCGTAGCAGAGCCAGGGATGTAAAGGACGCGTGCCCATGAGTTGTTGCATGAGATGCGATTTTGTGAGGAACTTGGTGCGGATTGAAATCTTCGTCAGGTTTGTTGACATGGCAAAGATGGTCAGAAGGCAGAAGGTGATGGCGTCGGTTTGGGAAACTGAGGTCCATGACCACCTTCTCCACTGCTCGGCAGCTGGTGCGTTCATCGCCGTCTTGATGATGCCACAATAGGTCTTGATCTCTTGCAGGTTTGTGTCTAATAAGACTTTTAATAAGTCTTCCGGATCCAGCGGATAAATGGGCTTCCATGGACTACTACCGAGCCGTAGATGTGTGAATTTGGGTATGACATCAAGATGCTGCGAAACCGTCCGGATGAATTTGGCGAGGTTGTATATGGGAATGACGGCTCTGCAGATGAGCGTCTCTTGGGCAATGCTGCGGAATTGTCGGCAGGTGAGGGCGAGGTTTCGAATGTCCCTGCTCATGTTCACGGGTACCTGCGTGTGCAATTCGGCATGGTAACAATTTCCTTCGTAGTCCTGGGGGCTGACCGCTCCGTCAAGTTCACGCGCGATCTTGATGAGGATCTCGTTGGGTGTCCGTAGAATTGGAGAATTGGCGTTCATGTCGGTGCTTGTCTGAGGGGTTGGCTGCTGTGATGGAGCTCCGATAAGGGACGACGGGCAGTACGGTGTGCCCATACCGCTTGACGTTCTGCGCGTCCGGGGTGGTAGCGTGTTGACAGGAACGTCGAGAACAAAACTTGGTTTTGGTGGTAGGTGGGCGTACAAACAGCTAGCTCTTGGCGTTACGTCTAGCGTCATGGACCCGTGAGTTCCATCTGCAAGTGAAAGAGAAGCTCCCCAGCCAGTTGGAGCCGCCCACGTGACCTCAAATTAACCTTGGAACTCTGCTAAGTTCGCTTGTGCTTCTCTTCCATAATGCTCGCAGTACGATCAGTCTTTGGTATAACGCAGCCCATTGAACCGCTCCACAAGCTTCCATGGAAGATGAACACTGCATCTCGACAGGGACGCATTGCATCGAAGAGTATTACACCGCGCTCCGAGGTTCACATTGACAAACAAGAAAACAAGGAAACTCATGCAGCTATGCGTTGCCTGTAACTCCATCCGAAGAAGCTACTCGGCAAATCAAAAGACGAATCGTATTGGTCGAGTCGTTCAGTCGCCACGTCTGCACATATGAGTGGAAAAGTGAATGTAGAAACCTTCAAGCGCCCGCGTAGTATAGTCGACGCGGGACTACTCCTTCCAAGGTGGCTTCCGGGCCCATGTCCTCGAGCATTTACCTATCTTGAAATATGGATACTTTGTAGTGAATCAGAACCGTCTCCGCAATGATGGCGTGCCGCGGCGTCGGTCCAGAACCGCAGAACGGGGTGCTAGTGATGCGGCGCGGCTGCAAGACAACACGCCGTCAAGCTCCCAGAGGCGCGGGAGCCACGTCGAACAAGACCCGCCAGCGGAGGTCAGGCAGGGCTAACAACGGCGGCAATGCCTTCTGTGAGGCCGACTGGTCCGGCAGCCACCGACAGAGCAGCATGAGACGGGATGCGGCGGATAGACGGCGTGCTGGGTCGGGGCATGAACTGGTGCCACGCACGCGACAGCGTCGTCTCACGGCGGCGCAAGATGCGTGGGCGGTGAAACCTTCCAGGCGCTGGCGTGATTCGCGACGGGCTGCGCTGCTGTGCGCAGGCGGGCGGCGATGGAGACAGTTTGTTGATGCTGCGGTGCTGTTGTGGACGAAAGTGCTGTTCGCTAGGCGAAGCCTCGAAGGATGCTCCCGGCAGCCGGTGTCGCGCTGGTGCTGGCGCTGCCGTCCCAAGGCGGCGGTCAGGTTCCAAAGCACCCGGAGCCCATCCCATGTCGCTGGGTTTTGCCTTCTCGAATCTCCACCCGCCGCCAGCAACACGCAGAGTCGCCGCCCGAGGAGCCTCACATGTCGAGTCCCGCCGTCGCCAGCAGCAGCAGCATGTCGTTGGGAATCCCGCTGCCGCCGCACGACACCAGCCCGCCTTCGTCGACAGAGGCCCTCAGTCCGCGCTCCATCATCGAGGCCGACGTACGTGCTGCGCTCCTCCACCACCACTGCCACCTTCGCGAGCTCTGCTAACCACCCGCCGTCTGCCTGCAGTCCGACCCCTCGGATGGCCTCGACAGCTGTGGCACGTTGGTCTCCCTCGCGCGCCCGCACCCCCTCAATTGGCGGCACTGACTTCCCCCCAGGAGCACCAAGTCCGTCAACCAGAGCATCTTCGACTTCATCCGCGAGAACGGCCGGACCTACCACCGCTACCAGGCTGGCTGTAAGACCTGCCCCCCACCCACGCACACCGCACTGCTGACCGCGCTCTAGCCTATCCCTTCCCCAACGATCAGGTACCTGAACACCCCGCTCACTGCCCAGACCCCGCTGCGGTGCGGCTGCCGGACCCTTTGCTGACACGGGTGCCGCAGTACGAGAACGAGAGGCTAGACCTGCAGTATGAGATCCTGAAAGTACTCTTCAAGGGGCGCAACTTCTTCGCGCCACTGAGGGACCCGGCTAGAATTCTGGACATCGGCACTGGAACCGGGAAGTGGGCAATCGAGATGGGTATGTTGCTATGCGAAGCGTGGGGCCCAGAATGCTAACCAGTGGCAGGCAACATATTTCCGGCTGCCGAGGTAAGCAGCGACGCACAGTGTCATGACTTGCCCTGACGTGCCTTTTAGGTTACTGGAACCGATCTGTCTCCAATACAACCAGAATGGTGGGTGATTACATGGCCGTGGAACAACCCAGAGACTGACGCTGACCAGGGTCCCGAACAACGTGAAATTCGTCATTGATGATGCGAATGAGGAGGACTGGATGCTTGATCCGCTGGACTACGTGCACACCCGTGTTCTGCATGGCTGCTTCGAGGATTTTCGGGAGATCATCGCCAGGGCCTTTCGCAACCTGAAGCCCGGCGGGTGGATGGAGTCGCAGGAGTACATGCCGACAGTGTACTGCGATGACGGCACAATGAGCCAAGACTACGCGTTCGCCGAGTGGACGCAGACCCAGGACCGAGCTGCCATGGCTGTTGGGAAACCGTTGCGGATTGCGAATAAGCTGAAACGCTGGTACGAGCAAGCTGGGTTTGTGGATGTGCACGAAGAAGTCTTCAAATTACCCATCAACTCCTGGCCAAGGGACCCCCAATGGAAGATGCTAGGTCGATTCAACGAGACGAACTTGCTCGATGGCCTGCAGGCGTTCAGTCTTCAGCTATTTCAGAAGGGCTTAAGCTGGACCGCGGACGAAATCGAGGTCTACTTGGTTAATGTCCGGAGAGCGCTTTCGGATCGAAACGTACACGCTTACCACAAAATGTAGGTCTACCAATGACGGTTTCATTTTTGAAGAACATATCTAACTGAACCAGATATGTTGTGTGGGGAAGAAAGCCTGAGGAGAACGAACTAGGTGTGCCAAGCCATCCTGCGCAACACTTGGTATGACCCAACACCATCGTCCTTCATACGTGAACGCGTTACGAATTTCCTTGCCTCGGCATTTCAGCGGTCAAAAACGGATTGGTGGTTTTCTCGATTTTTCGCGTTTTGCGCACCATTGCATTCTGGAGGTTTGCTAGCAGGGGATACGTTCTTCAGATATCCCCTTGTGCAGCTTGGGCGGGCGTTTCGCTTTCCAACAGCCAGCAGCATACATGGACGTTTTTGGATAGCGTCCAAGCACACCCAATGGGTTGTGGCTGTAGAAGATTGGCTCAAGCAATTGAATTGGGATGGGCTTGGTCCAGGGAAAATGCCTTTGTTATTATTAGGATTCTATCATCATAATACGCCGCTCGGATCCCACGTCATTCCGCCTACTCTGTTGCACGCCACGCATTCTGCGGTGCGTGCCTACCTTTTTTCTTCCCTCATGTTCAGAACGCATGGCCCTTGATATTATCATGTTTCGCAAGAGAAGGTTACGCACCGACGGTGATAGGTATGTGCAGCATGGGTGAGGTGCATGTGAATACGTCCTTGGTCACAGGCTGAGTAAATTCTTCATATCTTTCTCCCAGCAGAAAACTAAATTTTTGACACAGCAGTAGGTTGTCATGTGACTTTGAAGTTAAAGGTATATCTCCTCGGCATGTCTTGGCCAACTCTCATTGGCTGTCTGTGGACCCCTCCGGCGATAGATAAGACGAAGCTTCGATCAACGCTTCGACCAACGCTAAACTTAACATTAACCCCCGACTACGCGCAGAATCCTCACAAAACGTTTTTTCTCTAAGGCCGCAGCTTCCCCGAGAAATGGCATTGGAACGAACAATCCTGAAGCTATTCAACACTCTTGATGATGTTCATCCGATTTTCCTACAACCGTTTTTGTTCCCTGCACAGGGTCTACCAGGGCAAAGATAAGGCCAAAACACAACGAATTGCATACTACTTGATCGACAGAACCGTATCACTGGGACCTCCTTCGGCACGATGATGTAGGAGGAGGTCAAGCTCGATAGATCAACTCCCCGCGGAAAAAGGAATTATCGCCATCTTTATATCAGCGCTTTGAGAACTGCTGATAAGGCCCACAGAAGCTCATGCAGTATGCAGTATGCATACTTCCGAAAGAGGCAGATAAGACGTTCAGCAATACCCGAGTCCTCTCCTACCTACTCATAATCCGCCTGTGTGCTGCCCACGTCTCGATAAGGGTCCCTAAAGCCTGAATGGCACTCAAGATCAAAGATCTCATACACAAGGCTCGATGGCAACCATCGTATCTAGCAGTCGATTCCTCTTCGCCGCACCCTCGACTCTCGACCCTCAGCATCAACAAATTAGGCGCTAGTCAAGCAATCCACAGGCATCATGCTGCACGCATTCAGCCCGAAACCCTCTGATAACCACCTGAGTGGTCCATCGCTGGCAAACCCCAGTCGCTGTATCTCTCAGAAGTGTGGAGTCGATCTTCCCCGCGGACTTTGCAGGATCGATTAGCCACTTCAACGGAGATAGCTGGTTCATGCTCTGGACGACGACGACGACGTCAGTGGCCGCTCACTCGCTCCGGGGTACTTAACACGTCTGTCCGGTCGTCTATGTCAGTGCTTAGCTGTCGCATGCCAGCGTTGCTCTGCCTGTTGCAAGCAAACGCGCGAGAGGACCTTCTGTCACTTGCTGGTTTCTCAGTCCTATTTAACTTGCAAGACCCAAGCCGAACCGTCTAGTGATTGATTCACTAGTCATACCTTCATCATGGTTCAGTTTTCGCTGCTGTGGAAAGCGCCAGAGGTCAATCCGATTACGAAGAAAGCGCGATCGATACCTTTTCTAAATCCCTTTTCAAATACCCATGGACGGACTTTCTTCTTCAGTTGGTTCGGTTTCATGATTGCGTTCTGGAGTTGGGTGAGATGGAAGCTACATTCGGATTGAACCCTTACTAACTGCTACCTAGTATGGTCAGTCGTCCAGGCTATTTTCAGATGTCCGAGAAGGACTGTGCTGATCTGGGTACAGCTTTTCCTCCTCTGCTATATGATGTTATCGCCGGTGACATCGGCATGAAGCCTGCTGAAGTGGCAAACTCGAACATCATCGCATTAACAGCTACGTGGGTAGTGCCTTAGCACGCTAATTCACATCTCGAAAATGTCTGCTAACGCTTGTACAGTCTCATCGTCCGTCTCATTGCCGGGCCCTGCTGTGATCACTTTGGTCCTCGCCTCACTTTCGCGGGCTGTCTTCTTGCAGGCGCCATACCTACCTTCCTTGCCGGGTGCGTACACAACACTGTCGGACTATACGGTCTCCGCTTCTTCATCGGCATCTTGGGCGGCTCGTTTGTGCCCTGCCAAGTTTGGACCACAGGCTTCTTTGACAAGAATGTCATTGGCACGGCAAATGCTCTTACGGGCGGCTTAGGCAATCTCGGCGGCGGTATCACGTACTTCGTCATGCCGGCAGTCTACAACAGCCTCGTCTCCGACGGCCTCAGCAAGTCTAAAGCCTGGCGGGTCTCTTTCGTCGTCCCGGGTATTCTCATTGTCTTCGTAGCTCTCTGCCTCATTTTCCTCTGCGACGACACGCCGACGGGAGAATGGGCCGACCGCTTCGCCGCCGCCGAAGAAGAGCTGCGCCGCCACTCGGTCACCAACGTCGTCACTGACGCATCCACAGGCGGCATCCTTGACGCGCCTCCCACGTCGTCTCCCAGCGAGAAAGACCAGGCCTCAGATTCAGAAGAGAAGCCGCACGGCTGGAAAGACAACGAAGCCCACGCTACCGACCAAGCGATGCTCGACACAGCGCGCGGCGAAGTCGTGCAGAAGCCGTCGCTCGCACACATCGCCCACGTCATGTTCTCGCCGCAGACTATCGTGACCGCCGCCTGCTACTTCTGCACCTTCGGCGGCGAGCTAGCCATCAACTCCATCCTAGGCAACTACTACAGCAAGAACTTCCCGGCGCTCGACCTGCAGGCGAGCGGCAACTGGGCCGCCATGTTCGGCCTGCTCAACGGCGTGACGCGCCCGCTCGGCGGCTACCTCTCCGACCTGGCCTACCGCCGCACGCACCACCGCGTGTGGGCCAAGAAGGCCGTGCTGCACGCCTACGGCCTGCTCACGGGCGTGTTCCTCATCGCCATCGGCGCGCTGGATCCGCGCGACCAGGCCACGATGTTCGGCCTCGTGGCCGCCATGGCGGTATTCCTTGAGGGCGGCAACGGCGCGAATTTCGGGCTCGTGCCGCATGTGCATCCGGCGGCGAATGGCGTCGTGTCGGGGTTTACGGGCGCGGCGGGGAATTTGGGGGGGATTGTGTTTGCGGTGATTTTTCGGTATCATGGGAGGGATTATGCGAGGGTGTTTTGGATTGTGGGCGTTGTGACGATTGGGATTAATGCGGCGGTGGGGTGGATTAGGCCGATTCCGAGGGGGCAGGCGGGGGGGAAGTAGGGGCGTAGGGAAGGAGGGAAGGAGGGGCAGGTGTGAGGGGTTTTTCTTGCGGACGGCTTTTAACACACTTACCAGAGTGCTGCCAAACACATCAATCAGAGTGCTGACTCTGGCTCTGGCTTGGCTGGGCTGGGCTGGTGTGAAGACCATTCGAGGGGATCTATCTGGTAGGGCCTTTTTAGATTTCCATGTCCGTTGTGGAGCTGCATGTAACGTGTACGTCTACTGTGCGCACGGCTTTCCATACAAAGACGAACAAACATCGCGTCTCAGTTCAATTCAGTTGACTTCAGTTCACTTCAGTTCACTTTGAACTACTGATCTGCTACTCGAGTCTTTCTTCTACATTGTTTATTGTTGAGGTTTGCTTCTCTGCCCCCCCCCCCCTCTCTCTCTCTCTCTTCTACTACACTAAGGTAAGTACACAAACTACAGGTTAGATTTACATTTTCTAGTAGTTATAAAGTAAGAGCCTCTGCATACTGCACTGTGTTTATCAAAGTAACAAAGTTAAAGCTAAAGTTCAAATAATAAGACTAGGTCTTAGGTCTACGTAAAGTAGAACTATAAAGTAGAAAGTCTAGTCTACATTCCTAACAAATTATAAAAAACGAAAAAAAAAATGAGAAGAAAGAATGTATATACTCTATGCTGCTAGCCTACCTGCATCGCCACCATGCAGTAGCTAAGTTACGTCAAGTTACGTTGAACTTGTAGCCTCGCCTGCGTTCTTGTGCAGATATTTGTTTGTTAACACTTTTCTTTTTCTCGTCTACTAACTACGTAGTCTAAATCTACTAGATCTTATTACATTACATTATGCTAGCTTGTCTACTACTATTCTAACGAGTACATACATCCACACACCTACCAACCAACTAACTAGCCAAACTGCTATATTCCAGCTCGGCTTAGCTCCTAGTATATCCCACCCACCCACTCACCCACCTATCTAGCCAAACGATCTCAGGAGTTTAAACCTTTCCAGGGGAAAAGAAAGAGGGGAGGCGAGGATACAGGGGGAAAGGGTAATAGAGTTCAAGTGTTTAGACGGTGGTAGGGGGAAAGTATTGTGGTTGTAGGTAGAGTATATGTGAGTATGTATGTGTGTATATGAGTAATGGTGTGTGAGTATGAGGTCATCCTACTTGAAAGGTTACTTACTTACTTACTGCAGGTATTAGCTACGGCTGCGCAGTGTGTAGTGTGTAGTGCAGTGCAGTGCATGATCAAAAGCCCCGAGGCAGCCCACAGCGCGAAAGGCCTGGCATAGTGCGAACCAGCGCGATGTAGATAGTGTGTACGAGGGAGTGTGAAACTCACATCCACATATAGGTGGTGGTTGTGGCGTGAACTGAACTGAAGTGAACTGCGTGACCAAGTCATTAGCTAGACCAATATTCCCTTGCGCAGTATCCAAGGAGCCGCAGAATTGAAAGGACGATGGAAATCGAGCCGAGTGAGTACCCGAGTGCCCGAGGCCGCGTGATCTTTTGCCGGACAGATAGATCCAAAGCATCAGCCGCGTCGGTGATTCGGGCATTTCCACGCAGCCATAAAACGCCGCCGTGAGAGCACAGCTCGTCTAGGCATCAATCAGCCACTCCCTCCCTCCCTCCCTCGAAGCATCCACCCCAACAACCCAGCCATGCGCGCCCTCATCCGCACCGACCACTCCAAACCTATCACCTACACTTTCACGCACCCCCCACCCACTCCAACCACCCACCCAACCTCCTACATAATCCGCACGCACACCGCAGGCCTCACCCGCGGCGAACTCGCCTGGCCCGAGGCGCTGCGCACCGCGATGCCGATTCCGGGATACGACTTCGCGGGGACGATTATTTCCTGTCCGAAAACAACAGGAGTAGTAGCGGTAGCAGTAGCAGTGCAGAAAGACAGCGGCGGTGACACTACCACTGCCACTGCCGCTGCGCACGCGTTCAAGTTCAAGTTCAAGCCTGGGGACAAAGTGTACGGTTTCACAGGCACAGGGCTGGAAGGCAACGCGCGCGAAGTGACTGTCGCGCTAGAAAGCGAGCTGGGGCACAAGCCGGCGCGTCTGAGTTGGGCGGAAGCAGCGGCGGTGCCGTTGAGCGCGTTGACTGCGTATCAGGCGTTGTTTGTGCATGGGGGGTTGGAGCCGGCGTTTTTGGAGAACAACAGTGGGCGTGGAGAGAATGCGGGGAAGAGAGTGCTAGTCACCGCGGCGTCAGGGAGCGTGGGGATTTGGGCGGCGCAGTTGGCGCGGCTGGCGGGCGTGGAGGTGGTGGGGACGTGTGGGCCGGCGAATGTGCAGTTTGTGGGGGGGCTTGGGGCGGATGTTGTGGTGCTGGATTACGCGGAGACGGATGTGCTGGCGTGGGTGAATGAGGATAGAGAGGCGAGGGGGTTTGACGTTGTGGTTGATTGTGTTGGGGGGCAGACGCTTTCGGAGGCGTTTAAGAGTGTTAGGAGAGGAGGGATAGTGGTTGGTGTTGCGGAGCCACCAGACGCTAGAAGGCCGGGAGAGGGCGTAGAAGATGGGGTCAGGGGTATATGGTTTGTGGTGCAACCGGATGGTGATCAACTAGGAGAGGTGACGGCACTGATAGAGCAAGGACGATGTAGAGTGGTGGTGGACAGTGTCTTTGGTCTGGAGCAGTTTCGGGACGCTTTTGAGAGGGTGGAGTCGGGTCACGCGAGAGGGAGAGTGGTTTTGCAAGTAGCGTTGAACTGAAAGACGGAATTGCAAGCTGCTTGAGATGCCAAGAGGCACTACACATGCACTTCTAGATTGAGACGAATCGCGAATTGATCTTGACGCTATATATGGAATGGAAGTGTGTTGCAGTTACACACGCGTTGCGTTGAGCGTGTGGGATGGCGGGGCAGGGCATAGGATATCATGCAATGTAATGATAGATGAGATGAGCGGAGCATACGATACGATACAATAACGATACGGTTTCTAGGACTTTGTCTGTGTGGAGGATGGATGGATGGGATGGGGCGGTGAGAGGGGTAGTAGAGGAACAGAGGAACAGAGGAACAGAGGAACAGAGGAACAGAGGAATAGAGGAATAGAGGAATAGAGGAATAGAGAAATAGAGAGATAGAGAAATAGAGAAATACAGGAATAGCGAGAATGGATAGCATAGGATAGGACAAATGAACAATGACAACAAGCTAAAGCCAAGGAGGAGTTTCTGTTCCAATCTGGACAGTGCATGGATGCCATAGGGGACTTGGCCGATCTGATGAGGAGAGGTCGCAACGGCTGCTGCTTTGGGATACCGATGTGGTTGCGGATATTATGTATGCGGATATGTAGCTTGGGGGAGCTGAGCTGAGCTGAGCTGGTGAACCTTTGTTGTGCAAACGCCGTAAGCGTGTGCGGGCGTCTCGTCTCGTCTTGGGTTGGTTGTCGTGGCGGTAAGTTGGAAGTAGATATAGACCTGGATATGGATGTGGATGTGGCCATATATATAGTGCGTCTGTCGGAAAGCTGACGCGAGGAATTGCGGATCCACAACAACGTTGACTGCCGATTTTACTTACAAGGAGCATTGCCACCAGCCTACTTATCTCCATGGCCGTTGCTTGCGGCCCTGCTCCGTCCGAAGTGGTGCGCCTTGTTCTCGCGCGACCTTCTGAACCCCTAGAAGTTCTTGTTCCTGAGCCGCGCACTGCCTATCTCCGGCCGTGCAAGGCGGAGACTGTCTAGACAATGGACATCAAATTGTACCTGCATCGCACAGCCCTACCTATTTCCGCGTCACGGATCGTGGGGGAGCCGTTGGTGAGATGTTGCAGACCAAACAGGGTAATAGTTTGTTTCGCGCTAGCGCGAATTGCCGGATTGGGATGGCGGTATGGTAGTGGTAGTGCTTGGGACGGGGACGGGGACGGGGACGAGGGCGTCATCGATCGGGACAGAGGCGCTCTTAACGGTGATAGGAGGAGACGGGCTCGCGACTTCCAACGACCTACTTACTTCGTATAACTAGGTCTTATTGCCTGTTCGAGGTAGCTCTGAAGGTTGGATTGATATAAAGAGTTCTGTGTGGTACCGCTGGTCTCTCATCCACACTCGCAGATTCAGACTACTTTCCTTTCGCTACTCGAATACTTTCGTTCCCCACTACTATCGTTACCCGAATACTATGTTCAACTGCAAGACTTTGAGCTTCGGCTTGCTGGCGGCGGCGCTGGAGGGTGTGCGCGCGCAGACGGCGCCTGGGTTTCCGGTGCAGGCAGACGGGCAGAGCTTGAGCGTCTCGTTTGGGGCGGACAATGTGTCGCCCGCTGGGGAGCTGATTCCAGGACCTAGTGAGTATAGATTCTGGCACTCATGATCCATCTAGGTATACACACATGTAGGCACACGCTGACGCGAACAACTAGATGTGGTCAGCCCGCCCAACATCACGACGCCAGTGTGGAACGCCGGTAGCAGCGCCGTCCTCATGATGGTCGACTCGGACGTCCCGATCAACGGCCGCAGCGAGCTGCTCCACTGGCTCGTCTCGGGCGTGACGCTCGCCGACGACGGCACCACGCTCACGTTCCCGACCGCCGGCGAAGCCGCCTACGTGCCGCCCAACCCGCCCGTCGGCGACATCGCGCACGCCTACACCATCCTGCTCTTCGCGCAGCCCGACAACTTCGCCGTGCCAGAGCAGTTCGCCGGCGTCCTCGAAAGCAGGATCAACTTCAACTCGTCGGCGTTTGTCGCGGCGGCGGGCCTGGCGCAGCCCCTGGCCGCCAACTACTTCCGCGTGCAGAACCTGACGGGCACGCCTACGATGGCGTTCCCGCCGCCGCGGCAGACGAACGGGACTGGCACTGGCGCTGGCATGGGGCCGAACGGGACGACGACGTCGACGTCGACGCCTATGGCTTTCCCGGGCGCTGCGACGACGGTGGTGCTGGGTGGTGGGGTGACGTTTTGGGTTGGGCTGGTGACGGCTGTGGTGGCTGGCGTTGGGGCTTTCGCATTGTAGCTGGAGCTAGAGACGGAGGTTGGGTTTCTAGGCTGGGAGTGAGTGAGGTATAGTGGTCGAACAACGCAAACAAAGATAAATGATATCCTTATCTGTATCTCGTCCGTCACGTGTGCTGAGTCAGGCTGGCGGGGCCCCATGCAAGTGCGACATCAATGGCGAAATCGGCCTCGCATCATGGCGGGGCAGCGACATCACATCCACTTGCGTAGCGGGGTCGCGGCACACATTCATCGCCTTCAATTGACTCCTTCGACGACCGCCTCGTTGACGGCTTCGTCGCTCAATTGCTGTACCCGGCGTCCGACGGTATCCAGGTGAGCGCAAACTTCGGCCGGCCGTGTCATTTAGCCCACTCCCTTATCCGCTTGACGCTTGCCGCTCAAGTCGCAGAGCCTCACGTTTGCGCAAAACTTTTAATTGGACACACAACTGACTTGTGTGCGACACTGCGCAGGCGGCCGCACTCGCCTCAGTTTGACCCACTTCTTGCATGCGCAATTGACTCCTCCTGTCGACCGTCGCCTCATATATCCGACCACTCCCTCACTCCCCGCCTCGCTCTCCGCCCGCCCAACATGTCCGTTACCGTCTGTCTCGGCGCCCAATGGGGCGACGAGGGCAAAGGCAAGCTCGTCGACATCCTCGCCAACGACACGCAGCTGTGCTGCCGCGCCCAGGGCGGCAACAACGCCGGCCACACCATTGTCGCCAACGGCGTCACGTACGACTTCCACATCCTGCCGTCCGGCCTGATCAACCCGAACTGCCTGAACGTCATCGGCAGCGGCTGCGTCGTGCACATACCGTCCTTCTTCAAGGAGCTCGAGGCGCTGGAGAAACACGGGCTGAAAACCGAGGGCCGCATCTTCATCTCGGACCGCGCCCACGTCGTGTTCGACGTCCACCAGCTGGTGGATGGCCTGGAGGAAGTGGAACTCGGCGGAGGCTTCATAGGTCGGGCGCCCGCTGCACGTTTGGTCGAGAGGGTTCGCTGACGGTAGGAACAGGCACGACGCGGAAAGGCATAGGTCAGTTGAGATTCGCACCACCTGAGTAGAAGCAGTGACGTCGGATCGATCGAAGGCTGACGGTCGTGCAAAGGCCCAACATACAGCACAAAGATGACGCGCAGCGGCCTCCGCGTCTGCGACCTCTTCGACGAGGAGCTGTTCGAGCAGAAGTTCCGGCGGCTGGTCCACGGCTACCAGCAGCGCTTCGGCGATCTGTTGAAGTACGACCCGGAAGAGGAGATTACCCGATACAAGGTCAGTAAACGTTGCTAAGTAGCACTGCCGCGCTCCACGACAACTCCTTACTCACACGCGGCATGCAGGACCTCCGCGTGAAGCTGCAAGACTTCGTCGTCGACCAGATCCCGCTGCTCGCATCGGCGAAAGAAAAGAAGTCGAAGATTCTGGTCGAGGGTGCGAACGCGCTGATGCTGGACATTGACTACGGCACATATCCCTTCGTCACGTCCTCCAACACCGGGCTCGGCGGAGTCCTCACAGGCCTCAGCCTCGGCTGGCGCTCCATCAAGGAAGTAGTCGGCGTTGTGAAAGCATACACCACCCGTGTCGGATCGTACGAACCCCCCCCTCTCCTATACCCCCACAAACATCTATCTCATCTAACCCCTTACTCCCCACAGCGGCCCCTTCCCCACGGAGCAACTCAACGCCTCCGGCGAGCAACTGCAATCCGTCGGCCACGAAGTCGGCGTGACAACGGGCCGCAAGCGCCGCTGCGGCTGGCTCGACCTGGTCGTGCTGCAGCACTCGCACGCCTGCAACGACTACACGGCGCTCAACCTGACCAAGCTCGACGTGCTCGACGGCTTCGACGAGGTGCGCATCGGCACCGCCTACACGCTCGACGGCGCCCCACTCGCCGGATTCCCCGCGAACCCGGACGTGCTCGCCAAAGTCGATGTCCAGTACGCCACGCTGCCCGGCTGGAAGACGCCCACGACGGCCGCGCGCAGCTTCTACGATCTGCCGCTTAATGCGCGCAAATATGTCGAGTATATTGAGGGGGCGGTGGGCGTGAGGATTAAGTGGATTGGCGTGGGGCCTGCGCGCGAGCATATGATTGCTAGGTAGTTAGTCGGGTCAAAAATCGCGTCGGGGTCGGGTCGGGGTTGAAGGAAAAAAAAAATCTAGCATAGACAGACAGATAGATGGGTGGGAAGTGATCTCCTTGTTTGTTGTAATCGAACCACGTTAGCTTTCCTACACGTCGCCACCTAGCCCACACCAAAGCAGCTCCTTGTAACTCCAAACCCCCTGGTATCAAATAGGTATTCCCAGCGCACTCCGCCTGTCCGTCCCGTCCCGTCCGTCCCACCCGTGCTATTCTTGCAAAATCTGTCGGTTCCTGGATATATTATATAGTCGCACCATTCATTCCTTCTGCCTGACTCCTTCACTCACTCATTCAACTGCGTCACCAACACTTGAGTCTCTTCCAAGACAAATTCTTGTTCTTCCACGCGCCGCCAAATGGGTTCCCGATCTTCTTCTTCTCGCCGCGCGGGGGGTTTGTCTTTGTGTTCGAGGATGCGGCGCCCTTTTCAGTGGTGGTTCCGGGTGGTGGTGGTGCGAGAGCGGCGGTGCGTGTGGGAAGGGTAGGGTCGGTGGTGTGGTGTTGTTGTTGTTGTTGTTGTTGTTGTTGTTGTTGGCTGTAGTGTAAACGGCGGGCTTCGACGACGCGGCGGACGAGCACTATTATATCACGGCCCTTTCAGTATTTATTCTTCTTCATCACGCGCACTCACGTCCTCGAAGTGAGACAGCAAGACGTAGAAAAAAAAGACATCGACTCACGCGCAAACGTCTCCTCAATATTGACCATATCCCTCGCACTCGTCTCCATAAACCCACACCTGCGCTGCCTCGCCCACTCCAACCCCTGCTGACTGCGCACCTGGCGCGCAGCCTGCAAGTCGCACTTGTTGCCCGCGACGATCCTGACGGGCGGCACGCGGCCGCCGTCGTCCTCGCGCGCCGCCTCTTCCATGTCGATCATGGCGGCGAAGTGGTCGAGCGCGTCGAGCGTCATCGGATTGGTGATGTCGTAGACGAGCAGGAAGGCGTCGGAGCGCAGGTTCGAGGCTGCCCAGAGCGAGCGGTATTCTTCTTGGCCGGCCGTGTCGGTCAGCATGAGGAAGTAGGGTTGGCCGTCGATGTGGCGCGTTACGGAGTAGGAGTCCTCTGGGGGAGGGGAGGGGTTGTTAGTTTGGGGGTTTGTATGGTGGGGTGGGGTGGGAGGACGTTTGAGGCGCTGGTGTTGAGGGAGACGGGAGGGATGGGGATGGGGATGCTGGGAGAGGGAGAGAGCGCACACCTATCGTAGGGTCGTATCTGCAGTTGCGCGTCCGTTAGCACAGCGTCCAATTCAATTCAGTCCAATTCTCCGTCCAGACACAGTCCAAACACCACCGACCCGCTCAGCGCATCGCATCGCACCCCCTCACTCCCTCATTCAACCCCCAACAAAAACAAAGATATAACTCACTCATGCGTCCACTGGCTCCTCACCAACCTCAACGTAATCGACGATTTGCCTGCACAATCCCCGCATCAGCTCAGTTCCGTTCTCCTAACAAAACATCTTTCCAATTGGGGGCCCATAGTAACATACCACACCCGCCATCGCCGCACACCGTGATGGTGATGCGGTTGTTCTCGTCCATCGACGCTGTTTCTGCTTCCGTGTCTGTTTCTGTTTCTGTTTCCCCCCGCCTGCCTGCCTGCCTGCTTCGCACGTCCTCTATCCCTCTGTCCGCGCCGGCGAAAGGAAAGTTCGATCGTTTGTTCGATCGTTTGTTCGGTCGGTCGGTCGGTCGATTTTGCTTCAGCGGAAGCGTAGGTCAGTCCCGTCCTGCTGTAGAGAGGTTGGTTGGGTGCGTTGCGTTGCGTTGCGTTGCGCGCGCGTGCGGTTTCTGTCGCAGCCGTCCGTGGGTGTTGGTACGGTAGAGTAGGTAGGTACAATTAAGAAAATGCAAGCTCCATCTTTTTGCGCGCCCGTCTTTGTATACAAAATAGTCAAAAAAACAATCAAAAAACGAGTGTGGTGACACCGTCTCAGATGTACGTAGGTATGCAGCAGCAGCAGCAACAATGAAAGTGAAACGAGCGACAAGACCAGGCGACCCACGCTCCGACGCGCCGTAAATAAAAGCGTGGTTGAAAGGAAGGAAGCGAGTCGTGTGCCTGTCTGTGCCCCCCAGCCAAGCCCGCCCAACGCAGGCACCGCCGCCCGCACCAGCCGAAAAGCCGCCGGCCCCCCTGTCGCCCTTAACTCTATAACGCAACTCCCGTACAAATCATGCGCCAAGCCCGTACCTTATCACTCCAATCAATATCCACTACCTATTACCTTGAGTGGCATCAACTACCATATCTGAGACGATATTCTCTCCAGCGACGCAGCCGTAGACGCAAACGCATGCCATTCATCCTGCTAGAGCTTTACTTGCAACACCGGCTAAGTAAGTACTTGCAGAGCGAGCGCATCTTGGACTGAACTGGACTGGGTCTACCTAGTCAGTATCACAGCGGATACGAGATGCAGAGTTGCGAGTAAAACCGTAATCGCGCAAGCTTCGCTAAAAGCTGGCATTGTGCCGGGAAACTACCTAGACTAGACTAGTAATAATATATACAAGCAGTAGCAATCCGGAACTAGCCCGAGTCGAGTCTTAATAAGCTGACATATTGAGAGCCCCTGCGGGAGGAGAGCTTGACGCTTTATTTAAGGCGAAGGATAGGCGGAACCACACTTTGGGTAGGCGGAACCACAGTTTGAGATATACGCGTGCAACCGGATTATCCGTACTGCCGAGGTTTAGCCGACGAACTCTAAAATCTCATCTCATGTACGGCAGCGCCTGCACCTGCCGCGCACCTACACAGAGCGATCCAAAATACCTGCGCACCAAATTCAAATATGCAGAAATGTATGCGACAGCTATACAAACTTTCACAGCAAGATTCCACCGCGTGGTTGTTGCGTAGGGTCGCTGAAGGTGCGCCGCTGCCAGCGCCGCAGAGGCACCCGCAGAGGCACCCGCAGAGGCACCCGCAGAGGCAGCACCCGGCGGCGGCGCTGGGTGCAGCAGAGATACCCGCACCTGCATCGCAGCAACCACACGTCAGAAAAGGGCTGCGAGAGTTTAGATAGCCGTCGCATACAAACATTACAGCTTCTTTCAATGCGCAGGTATTTTGAGTCGCTGTGGAGGTGGTGCAGTAGGTGCGCAAAGATCGCCGGCGCTGTAAAGGCTGCGGGTGCCTCTGCCGTCCGAAGTTTTGGTGTTCCTCGGCAGAAGCTCGGCCGTACTAAAAAGTACTAAGCGAGGGGCTGCACGCGTACATCTCAAACTGTGGTTCCGCCTACCCAAAGTGTGGTTCCGCCTATCCTTCGCCTTATTTAAACAGAAGAATTCTACAAGTGCGCAGCGTAGTACGCCTAATTCACTCTTAATAACGTACCTCACGAGTTGGCCAGACACACAGGTTAGCCGAACACTTTTGCCAAGCTCTTACTAAAACTACCTTTCTACGTAATGCTTTAACAACAACACTAAATAGACTTCTCTAACGAACGTTAGATACAGCTTGCTTTTTAAGCTTTTAAACAAAACGCAACACTATTTTAGCAACGCGCTACAGCTATCTACAATGTCTTTTATACAACACTAAGCAATTAACGCGCTAAATAGCTTTTACAAGCAAATTGCTAACGTACTTTACAAGTTAGTAGATCACACGAGTTCGTAGATCACTTTTGCCAAGCCCCTACCAAAACCACTCTATTCTGGCGCAAAACAGCTCACTTTGGCCCTGTATAGAGCAATACAATACGCGATATTATTTAAAGTTTACTTTTACTACTTGCTTACACGTACGCGCATTATGTTTGGTTTAATTGCACTGTCTACACTGCTTTTGAGATAGTTCACCTACTTCAGCGCGTACCTGCGTCTTTGGCTTCTTTTTATTACTACGCGCTCTAAACTCTTTTAGAGCAGTTAGACAAGCTTTATTCTCAACTATTAAAGTTTTTTTTGCCTAAATTTGCTTTCTTTTATGCGATCTACGTCGCGTGGCAGCTTTATTTGCCGCTTAAAGCTTTGCGATCTTTTTTTGCGCTAACACTAGCTTGTGCGCAATAATAGCTGCCTCTTTTGAGACTTTTTTAAAGGCCTTTACTATAGACGTCGGTAAGCTATCTACATGCTTCTAAATCTTTGCTTTTACAAGCGTTAATTGCGACCTAAATTTAAGAGTATTGCTTAAAGTTTGCAACTGCTAGGGCTCGTTATTAATAGGCAGTAGTAGTAATAGAGTACGCAACTAGACGTCAAAGGCTATTATAACCTGTTCTAAGTTAAATGAAACTAATCTAGCGCCTCGAAACTTTTTTTGAATATTACTAAGAGTAATTGCTGCATTATAGGCGCGTATAAAGCATAGTAAGAACTTAAGTTTTGTAATGTAAGTAATACAGTTGCGCATGAGATCTTCGGCTTGGCGCCTGTACGCTTTTTTTAGAAAAGCAAAACAACCTACATTAAGAGGCTGCAGGAAGTGCGATAAGTGCGAAAGCATGTAGATAGTAATAATCTTGTTCTCTTTGCAGTATTGCTAGAATGCGAGCGAGTTATAGCTTTTATAGCCGTTAATTGCGAGCAGTTAGTAAGCACTAACTACTTTTTTTTTTGTATACTTATCAAAGTGCTTTAACTACTGCAAGCTAAGCTTATTTGTTGTCTAGCCGTTTTTAGAAACTGCAATAACCTAGTCTTAAAGCAGATTCTTCTCTTTGTACTAAGCAAAGAAGTAATAGCAGCCTTTAAAAATAATAAAAAGTAGAATAGCTTACTTTGTTGCGTTGATGCTTTAGATAACTGTTGTTTACTCTTTATTGCCTTGCTGTATTGCCTTTAGCTGTTCTCGTTTCTCTAAAGCTGTAACAACTGCTCTAGATAATATCTAGCCTATTATAAAACCTGTCTTGTTAAAGTTGTACGTGTCTTTATTCTAGATGCTGTACTTAGCTTTGATGTTAGCTACTAGACTAAACTAGCCTTAAATAACCTTTAGATTCTCGCAGAGCGCTTTTTTGTAATTGTACTTGCAATTAAACTTTATTGTAAACTTAAAGCAGCTCTTAACCTACGTACTAGGCTAGTTTAAGCTAACTTAGCCTAGATTGCGCTTTGCGCGCAAGAAATTAGCTATATTAGCTACAGCTGCGAGCCTAAAGAGAAATCCGCGCGTAATAAGCTCAAGTATATGCTTAATAACTACGCTCTCTTTAGTTTTTGTTAGATTCTTTAATTTAGGCTAGCAATCTACTTGTAGAGTCTGTTCTACGCGTTAGCAGCTTAGTAATAATTAAGCAACGTTGTAGATAGCTGCAGCGCGTTGCTAAAAAAGTGTTGCGTTTTGTTTAAAAGCCTAAAGGGCAGTTTGTATCTAACGTTCTGTAGAAGGCTCTACCTAGTGTTGTTGTTAAAGCATCGCGTGCATAGGTAGAGTTAGTAGGAGCTTGGCAAAAGTAATCTACGAACTCGTGTAATCTACCAACTCGTAAAGTACGTTAGCTTAAATTAAAAAATCTAACTAAGCTTAAAATAAAAGTAGTTGTTGAGCATATACTTAAGCTTATTACGCGCAGATTTTTCTTTAAGCTTGTAGCTGTAGCTAATATAGCTAATTCTTTACGCGCAAAGCGCAATTTAGGCTAGATTAGCTTAAACTAGCCTAGTACGTAGGTTAAGCACTGCTTTGAGTTTACAATAAAGTTTAATCGCAAGTACAATTACAAAAAAGCGCTTTGCAAGAATTTAGAAGTTATTTAAAGCTAGTTTCGCCTAGTAGCTAATATAAAAGCTAAGTATAGTATCTAGAATAAAAATACGTATAACTTTAACAAGTTAGGCTTTATAATAAACTAGATATTAACTAAAGTAGTTGTTATAGCTTTAAAAAAACAAGAATAGCTAAAAGCAATACAGTAAAGCAATAGAAAGTAAACAATAGTTATTCAAAGCATTAACGCAATAGAGTAAGCTATTCTACTTTTTATTATTTTTAAAAGCTGCTATTACTTTTTTGCTTAGTACAAAAAAAAGAATTTGCTTTAAAACTAAGTTATTGCAGTTTCTAAGAATAGCTAAACAATAAATAAACTTAAGCTATAGTAGTTAAAGTACTTTAACAAGTATACAAAAAAAAAGTTGTAAGCGCTTATTAGCTCTTTATTATTAACAGCTATAAAAGTGTTACGATTTAGTATTACAACTAGGCTTAGCGCGAAGCGCTTGAGTTATAAGCTACTAATAAAGTTACACAGCAAGCTAACTAAATCTTAGTTACGTAACTGCTTACTAGTAAGCGCTTAAGAATAAGCGCGCTTAATAGTAAGCGCTTAGCAACGAGCACTGCTTAATAGTAAGCGCTTAAAAATAAGCAAAAACACTTTCTAGTATATAAACTACAGAAAACAACGCACTTTTATAGTTGTTGTTTTTAATTTTACAATTTACAAGTTAACTTTTACTTTGACTTTTATACTTTTTGCAAAACGAAGCTTGCTACTGCCTTAGTATTAAACGCTATACAACTTTTTTAGTTTATTAAACTTACTTATTTCTCAAAAACTAATTTAAGCTTAATAAACGACTTTTTTAAGTTCGCTTAGCCTTTACATATTAAAAACCTTTAAGATAAGTAATACTTTAATAACTACTTCTTTTTATACTCGCACTAGCGGTACGAAAGTAGCAAAGCTTAACTTCTACTATAGAAATCGCTTAAAGCTAGAGAACTAGTTACTTTAGTTTAACTTTTTCTTTAAGTTTAAAAATAACTACGTTAACGATATTAACAAGGCATTTCTAATAGCTTTCTACATAAAAAAAAATAGCTTTTAAGTAAATTTAACTCTACTTAAAAAAGTATCTAGATAGCAATAATAACGAAAACATAATTATACGCATGTTCAAAAATCGCGCTGTGTTTAAAAACAAGCTGCAACAATTCTACGCAGTTGCTAACAAACTTGCTATCGCAGAAAAAACTATTTAACAAATGCGCTAGACTAAGTTAGCTAAAAACTACGCTAACTTGTTTTAATAGTACTTTATTTAGACTAACTAGAACGACAAGGCACTTATGCGCATGTACAAGCAAAAGCTAAAAAATAACGTTAAAGCAAAACTAATGCGCTTCGAAGCAGCTACAAATACTTTAAGCAATTTAATTAAAAAATTAATTTGCTTTAACAATAAGTTGTACGAACTTGCAATTAAAATGCAAGCTAAAGTAAAGTTCTACGCACTAAAAAGCAGCAAGAGTTATATACTTAACACTAGTTAGCGTTGAGTACAAACGCAACACTTACGCTCGATAGGCATATACAACTTAGCCTAAAAATACAAACCTATGCACCTCAACAACTTTAACAAAAGCAAACTAATTAACAAACAATTAAAGTATAGCAAGAAAACAAGAACTTGCTATAATTGTAGCAAACCAAGCTACATTTCTAGCAACTGTTACTAAAAAAACAAAGTTGTTTAATAGTTAAACGTACTATCTAATACTACAAGTAGTATTAATAAAAAATAGAAAGTAATTACTTCTATAGATGTTAAGAATTAGAGAGAATAGTTGCCTAAAAGAATAGGTTTAGCTAAAAGAAAGTTGCTTTGCAACGATACTAACTTTTTAATAAACAAAAAATATAAGTTACTAGATAAGCAACTAAACCTACTAAATACTACAAAACATAAAAATTAAATTACTAAAGAAAAACAAGTACAAAGAATTTATTAATCTAATACTTTACTCTAAGACAATGTACTCGATTACAACGAAGTAGTATAGAAATATTTTAACAAGCCCAACTAATAGCTTACAAAAAAAAACAAACAAGAAATCTATTAAAAGCTTAAAAAACAAAACGCTCTAAAGAAAACATTCTACTTTTAGATCTAAACAAATTAGCTACTAAAAAACACTAGCACGATAAAGCTACGAAAGAATTTTAACAATGCTTTAAAAAAAAATGCAACAACGCAAACTTCTACTAACTATAGTACTACTTAAACTACTAGAATCTAGAACACGCGAAAATGTTATAAATAGTGTACTTTTACAACTACTATCTTACTCATTACTCTAATAAGCAAAGTTCAAAATAGTTTTTTAAAAGAAAAAGCTAATTCTGCTTTTAGAAGTAGTTTAACTGCAAAAACAATACTTGCGAATACTACTTATAAAACAAACGCAACATACCGCACTTTTCTAGAAAAAACAACTTAGCGAAACTACTTGTAATGCAAATGCTTGTAAATAACAACTGTATTTAAGCTTAGTAGCAAACTTGCCTACACTTTAACTACGCACAGCATTAAACTTTTAAGAAAGTTAACGAATTTAATACAAATTCTTTTTTAAGCTAGCAACGCTTAACTTTAAAGTTAAACAAATTAACGTAATTAACTTAGCAAAACAAATTAAGCTTTTAGTAAAGCTTAATAGTTACTTGATAAAAGCTTTAATCGACATAAAAGTACAAGATAACTTTGTTTTTGCTTAAGCAGTATTTGTAGCTAGTTTACACCTACTAGAAAAACAATAGCTTTATCTACTTGCTAGTACCAACGAATAGCTTATACAAGCACAACTAGTAGTTATATACAAAATAAGTAACGTACTATTGCACATTAAACAATACTAAAAGAAGTTAGCTTTTAACGTTTTTGAACTAGCTATCTACGACATTATTTTAAAACTTTTCTAGTTAAAAAAGCACAATTCTTAGATTAACTAAAAAAAAACACGCTTATACTAGAGTGTTGTAGAAATAGCGCTTCTAACACTATGCCTACGCATCGGCAAAGTTTAATAGCAAATAAAAAAACAATTAACGTAATTGCATTAACAAAGGACAGCTTTAAAATACAAAAGTTTAACTTAACAAATACTAACTCAAAGCTTTTAAATTAACAAGTTAGAGTAAAGAAAAAAATTAGCGCACTTTTAGAAATACTCTACGAGTACAAAAAGTTTAGACATTTTGTTATCAAAAGTGTTCTCTTACCGAAAGTAATCTCGATTGGACTCGAAGATTCTGCCTAAGAAATTGTTCTATGTTCGAAAAGCTTAATAACAACAAAAAAAACAATCTTAATTTTATCTTGAATAGAATAACAAAGTAACAATTTGTTGCCTATAGATTTAATCTATGTATAAAATGTACTTAAAAGAGTTAACTACAAAGAATTTAAATTGTAAAAGAAATTCTGCTAATTTATATAGTTCTATAATTTTTTGCTAAAAGCGTTTTGCTTTGCTTGCTACGTTTTGCTACGCTGTAGCATTTGTAGCGCTCGTAGTAACTGCTGCTTAGTGTGCTACGTGCTAAAGTTTCGTAGCACTCGTAGCGCATTACGTAACTTTTGCTAACTTAATTTTGCTTTGCGCGTTGCTGTACTTTTGTTTTGTAAACTTGCAAGCTTTAACAACTCTTTTGCGTCGTTGCTTAGTTTACAATACTTAGTATTGTCTTTGTTTGTAACATTATTTCTCTTTTTAAGAATATCGTCTTAATAGCTGTTTTGCTATGCTGTGCTAGTTCTTTTTGTGCTTTGCATTAAAAGTGCTCTTTTGTATAAAAGTAAGTTAACTTTAATTCTCGTCGTGTCATAGCTTTTTTTTGTATTTTTTTGAGTTCTAGAGTTTAACTATGCTTAAGGTCTTTGCATTTTCTTTTGCAAAGTTAACTATTTGTAAACACGCTTGTTTTGCGCGTATCTATACGATAGATTACTTTGTAGCAAAGCCTTGCTATCGCTGTTTGTTAAAAAGTCTAAAGTGTTTTTTTTTGCCTAAAAGAACTTGTCTAGACTGTATTTTGTCTAGCTTAGTATGCAGTTTCTTTTTTTTTAAAAAAGAGTTTGCTGCTGTTGCTAAGAAATAGCGGTTTCTGCGTTAAAAGCTTTTTGCGGTAGAGTTTTAAAAGCTTAAAATTCGTTAGCGTGTTTTAGAGCTTCGTGCTTAAGTAGATGCAGCTATTAGTAAAGAGAAAAAGTTGTTTGCTCGTAAGCTAGCAACGATTGAAAAAATAAAACGTCTTAAAAAAGCGTAGCTAAGCGCTTTTTTTAATTTTAAAAGTACAGCTTCTACCGATAGTCCTGTACTACTACTATTTAAACTGCTTTTAACTAACTTAGGCTAGTTACAAACTAACTCTTCTCTGCTCGCTTTTTTTTTTTTTAACTTTTTTGCTTTTTTAAAAAACTTAAATTCTTTGCTTCTAGATTTTGCTAGTAATATGTTCGCACTAGTTTCTTGCAGTTTGTAAAATTCTATATTAGTTCTTATGTATTCTAGCTCTTTGGCTATTTTTGCTATTTAACTAAGTATCTCTACTAACGTCTAAACTTCTGTAAGTTCTTAACTTCTTTAACTTCGTACTTTTTATCTTTGAGCTCGATATTAGTTGCTACTTCGGCGTTTAGTAGTGCTAGTTTAAGAAGTAATTTGTAAAAAACTAGATGTATGCGCATGCTCGTAGGTAGCTGTAGTTTAAATAATACAAGTTCTTTAACTTTTAGGATTTTGAATAGTTTTATTTAAAAGTTGTCTAACTTGTTGCATAGCTTTTTAGTTTTTAGATTTTTTCGTAAAAGAAAAACTCTATTTCTCTTTTTAAAAGTTAGTTTCTTAAGCTTTTTCTTATTTGCTAACTTAGCTGTCGTAAAGTTTCTTTAAGCAATTTGTTTGCTTAATTCGTTGTGTAATTTTTGCATTCTAAAAGCCTTGTTGTTCGCTGCTAGCAAAATGCTTTTAATATTCTTTAGATTTTAATAAGCTACTAGCTTATATCTATAGTTTGCGTAGTGTAGCGAGTGTTTTGTAGTTGTAAACTTCGTACTATTGTAAGCTAATTGTGCTGTTAGTAGAAGTTTAACCTAGTTGTTTTGCAGCTTGTTAGTGTACATTCGTAGGTACTATTCTAGCGTTTAGTTCGTTTGTTTTATCTAGCTGTTTGTTTGCGAGTGAAAGCTAGTTAATAGCTTTTTTGCAACTTTTAACTAGGCTAAGAACGTATTTTAAAACTTTAATATAAACAGCTTGTTTCTATTAGTAATAAACTGTTTTAGCAATTTGTAATTAGCAACGAGTGCCTTTGTAACCTCGTAAGCTATTTCTTCTACTGTAATTAATTCTTCTGTTAGTACAAAATGTAATTCTTTGGTTAATTAATTTACAATTACCAAGATCGAGTTGCATAGCTGTGCTAATTCGGGTTTTAACAATTTTAGAAGCTTTACTATAAAGTTTATTGTAACGCTAATTCATAAGCGTGCGAGTAGTTCTAGCAGTTAGAGTAATTCATAAAGCTTGTGTTTTTTAAGTTTATTCTTTAAACAATTTAAATAGTTGCCTACTGCTTTCTAAACTGTGTTTTGTACATAAAGCATTAAGTATTCGTTTAAAATTTATTAAACTATTTTGTTAATTTCTAGGTGTTTATATGCTTGTAAAGCATGCAATTTTTAAATAAGCTATATAGCTTAAGTGTTGTTTGTAACTATCTATCTTTGCTAGTCGTTTTTACTCTATTTTTAGTGCATTTTTTTTTAATGCTTGTAACTTTAGCTATCTTAGCTAGTTGTAGTTAGTTATATTCGAAAGTTTCGTTTAAGTTCTATCGTAATATTAAGTTATGCGTAACTAGTTTGTTAGTTTTTATAAAATCTAATTTTCAACTAAGCGCGTTTGCAGCTCTATTGTTAGTTTCTTTGCAATAGTAAATCTTGATGTCGTAGTTTGCTATGAATTCGGCCTATTTAACTTGTTGTTTATTTAATTTCTTAGTTGTAGTAAAGCTAGTAAAGTTTTAGTAATTTAAGTACACTTGTACTTAATGTTTTGCTTCTTTTAGCTGCGCTTTTTATTGTTTAAAAGCGTTTATTATTGCTAATAGCTTCTTGTTGTAAACATTGTAGTTAAGTTTTGCTCTTAAGAACTTTCTAGAATAGTAGAACACTAGTTTTTATTTTCTATCGTTGCATTGCTGTAAGAGTGTAATAAGCTGAAAGCTCTATAAATTGCCTTGGTCGTAGGACTTTAGTAGCTATTAACGCTGTACGTAATAGCTTCGACGATACCTAAAAAAGCTTCGCTAGTTTTCGGTTAACGAAAGCTTTGCGGTATTAAGTTTTTACATAGCTTTCAAAAGCGCTCCGTAGGTGCTTTAAAAGCTAACTAACTATAAAGTATATAAAGCTCTTTTGTCCGCGCTGTAGATAAACTCTATCGAATTTATTACATTCTTTATTTAGAACCTGCTTTCCTAGGCGATCCTTTTTTATTTAAATTTAATTAATTTCTACGCAGTGAAAGTCGTAAGATCTTTAAGAGGTACAACACTTTTAGAAGTTAAAAGCAACTTCTAAAAAACTCTAAGACGCAGCGAAAAAAGTTTTTAAAACTAAATTGCTACGATGAACGGTACTTAGAATAAGTATATCTAAATGCTAGTTGTAGAAGCCCGCAGGCTAGAAAGCGAAAGCCAAAGCAGCGAAGCAATTAAGAAAGCTCTACAAAAGCTAATAAACAACGACAAACTTAATGTAAAAACTCGAGAAATTTGTTTTAATGCGGCGGAAGCTACATATATAAAGATATTTATTACAAAACTCGTAATAGAACTACCTAGAAGAGTAACAAACGATTAGCTACTAGCAGCAAAGCTAGTTCTTGCAGGACCTTTGAATTCTAAGCAGCTAGTTAATAACGAGAGTGCAAAAGCTTAGGCACTTATTGAAATACTGCAAAATTAGGTTTGAATTCTTTAAAAGAAAAAAAGGGCTACGCTAGCAACACCGCTAACTTCTCTTAGTATTTCAAAAGCTTTTACGCTAATTACAAAGCGCAACAAAATGCTTAACTTAGCTTAGTTTAACGAAACAAGGTTAGACTACGGATAGTTTAAAGTTCAAGTAAAGAACAAGATGCTTAATAATGAAAATTTAATTAAGAACTTATGCGGCTACATTTACAACTGCCTAACAAAGCAAGTAGCTACTACTAAACTCGCTTAGTATTAGAAACACTGTAACGAAACAGCAAAGAAGTTTTAAAAGTACTTTAACAAGCACTACTAAGACTACATGCGAGCGCAGAAAGCGCTCAACCAACTCTTCGCTTTTAGGCAGAAGAAAATGTTCTTTTAAGAGTACAATAAAGAATTCATGCGCTTTGCGTACAACGCAAAAATAATAAGCAACGTAGCTACATTAAAGAACTAGTACAAAGCAAGGCTTCGCGCTAATCTACAGAATAAAATAGTTAGCGTTATTATTTCTCTAGCATAGCAACTTCAGGACCTAATAGAACAGGTTACTTAGATTGAGAAAAACCTAAACCGCGCGAAAGCAAACAACTAGTAGCGAATAGTACCAAATTAATTAATAAGCAACACGAAGGCTATGAACTAGAAGCTAGCAACTAAAGCTGCTACCTAGGCAGTCCGCGCGGCTACTAACAACAAGAAAAAAAAGCGAGCTAAATAAGCAAACAACGCAGAAATAACGAAACAACAAAAGAATTACCTTTGCTTTTGATGTAGTTTAGCAACTTACATGTTTAATAAATGTAAGCTTGCAACTTTAAAAAAGCTCGCTACAACTTAAAAAGCAACTTCTAAACTAGTTAAGACAATAGCAAAAGTTGAAAAAGTCTTTAAGTCTAAGGACTTAGAAAACTAGATACTTCTAACTAAAAGCGCGGTTAAGAGTAGTAGAAAAAGAACACAGTTTTTTTATTAAATAAGTTTCTAAAGTTCTGCTAGCGCTAGCCGAACGAGAAACTACTTACAGTACATGCAATTATTAATCAATTTATTTTCGCTTTAGCAATGCTTGACTTCGGGTGCACTACCTATAGTTTTGTTAGCAAAAAGTTTTGTAAAAAGAACTATTTCTTACGTATTTTGATAAAAGAAAGGCTTGTAGTAGGCATTAGCGAACAAGTTGTTAAAGTTACGAAAGCTACTTAGTTTACAATAGACCTAAACGAGTACAAACAAACAGTTTGAGCGTACGTTATAACTAAGAATAACTAATACGATATTATTCTAGAGCGCCTATAAATAGATAGAAGCTAGGTAACGCTAGCTTTAGCAAAGAAATTGATTTTCATTTATTCAATCGAAACACGCGTGCAGAGCTAAGAAAGAAAAAAGCCTAAACAAAAGCCCTAGCAGGTGTTCGCAGCTGCGTTCAAAATAATAATGCAGTAGTTTAAGAAAAAAGACTTTAGCGTTAAGATTTTCGCTGCGTTTATAGCGAACATCTAGAAAGCTTTTTAAACTAAGATAGTAGTTAACCTACGCCTAACGCTGCTTAACTAGATAAAAGATTAGTATACAGCGTTTATGCAGTTTAAAGCTAACAAATTATTTTCTTACTAGAGCCTAATAGACTACGGCATCGAACTAATCGAAAAGAACGAGAAAGAAGCAGAGGTTCTATAGAGACTTTTGTATAACATGTCTAAAAACGAACTATTAGTCTTGCAAAAGCAGCTTACTGCGCATTTAGATTGCAGGTTTATTAGAGTAAGTTGCTTTTAGGCCGAAGCGCTAGTGTTGTTTGCAAAGAAACTTAGTAAAAAGCTACGCTTTTGCGTAGACTATCAAGCGCTTAACGCTATTACGAAAAAGAACCAATACTCGCTGCCTTTGATTTACGAAACTCTAAATTAGATTAGCTAGGCTAAATAGTTTACTAAGCTAGACGTTATCTAGGCCTTTTACAAAGTTCAAATTGCTAAAAGAAACAAGTAGAAAACAGCTTTCTGTACAAGATTTAGATTGTACAAATAGATAGTTTGCTTATTTAGCCTTGCTAACGCTTTAAGTACGTTCTAGCAGTTTATTAACTACACTTTGCGTAATTACATTAACGTTAACGCTTTTGCATACTTAGATAATGTACTTATCTACTTTAAAAGTTCTTAAAAAAACTACTAGCAACGTGTTAAAAAAGTTGTTAACAAGTTAAAAAAAGCGGGGTTACAACTCGATATTAAGAAATGCAAGTTTAAAGTAACTAAAACTAAATACTTTAGTTTTATTATTAAGGTAGGCAAGGGAATTAGCATGGATCTAAAAAAAGTTTGCGCAATTTTTAAATAGAAAGCTCTAGCCTTAGTTAAAAAAGTGCGAAGCTTCGTTGGTTTTGCAAACTTTTACTAGCAGTTTATTTACGCCTTTTTTGCAATTGTTTCTCTACTAACAAAGTTAACAGAAAAAAGCGTTGAATTTCGTTGAGAGCTTAAACAACAAAAAGCGTTTAACACGCTTAAGAAAAAGTTCATATCTAAGTTGTTATTAGCCTATTTTGACTTCGATTTAGAGACCGCTATTAAAGCGAACGCTTTAGGAATAGCTACTAAAAAAGCGCTTTTTTAGAAAGCAAAGAACAACTTGTAGCGAGCAGTAGCTTACTACTTTGCTAAAATGTTACTTGCAAAGTCTAACTACACTATTTACAACAAGAAATTATTAGCAGTAATTAAATGCATTACTAAATAAAAAGCAAAGCTTAAAGCAGTGCTAAAGATTATAGTTTACACTAATTACAAAAACTTTTTGTACTTTACTACAGCGAGGTTACTAACAAAGCAACATGTTCGCTAAGCGAACATTTTTTTCAAACACAACTTAGAGTTTGTGTACCGCCTTAGAGCAGCTAATAAAAAAGCAAACGCTTTTTTACAGAAGAAGCAGGATCTCTTTTAAGACTAAAACAATGTTCGGCTAAAAAGCTGTAAATTTTAACTTTTCAAACTAACTAGTGTGTTAAACGAAGATAACATTACAGAAAAAACTTTAGGCGTAATCTGCGCGTTTCTGCTCTATAGCACTTTAATACCAACGCCAAATGTACTTACTAGTAGGCTCGATGCCTTTTACAAAACAAATGTAGCAGAAGCTTTAAAGCAAAATGTTTTTTCTTAGATTAAAAGTGTAGGCTTTGAAGAGTAGAATGCTGCGAGTTTTAAACAAAATGCTGCTAAACAAGAAAAAGATGCTAGCACGAAGAACAATTTTAAAGATAATGCAAAAAAGCTGTCTTTAGATAAACTTTAAAATAAAAAAGTTTAAAAAAACGATTTGTACTAGAAAGCCTTAGAGGCCGTAAAAAAAAGCTAAACTAAAGAAAGTACTCGTAGGAAGTTTCCTTTAGGCCTTTAATTAAAAGCGTCCTTAGCAAATTGCGCTATTAAAAACGACGCGCTTTTTTATTAAAAAAGAAAATAAGTGCTGAAAACGTATTAACTGCGCACTAGATTAATTTTTGAAGCCTACGACCCGCTTATCGCAAGGCACTCTAGCAAAGAAAATACTTACAATATTCTCAAGAGAAATTTCTTCTAGCTAGGAATAAGCTCGAACATTTGATAGTACATTGCCAACTGCGATGCATGTAGACGAGCGAAACTATAGCAGAAAATAAAAAGTAGTTTTTTTCGCTCGCTCTTCGTTCTAGACAGGATCTAGAAAGAACTCTCTATAGACTTTATTACTAACCTGCTAGAAAGCAAAAAGTACACGAATCTACTAGTTATTACAAACTAATTAAGCAAGAATATAATCTTAATCTCTATAGCGAAAATTAACGCAGCAACTGTAGCAAAAGTATTTATTAAGAGAGTAGTAGCTTACTACTAGCTTTCTAACGCTATTGTTTCTAACTAAAAAGCACAATTTGTAAGTAAATTCTAAAAAACGCTTTGCAAAGAGCTTAGAATTGTAAAGCAGCTATCTACAGCTTTTTACCTAAAAACCAACGAAGCTATAGAAAAAGCAAATTCAACAATTAAAACTGTTTTAAAGCTGTTTGTAAATTAAGACTAGAAAAACTAGGCGCAGCTATGCTCTATTGTACAAATTGCAATTTAAAAGCAAAAAGTAGTGTTGACAAAAGTAAGCTCTTTCTTTCTCTAGCATAGTTACAAGATGAACTTAATTTAGCTTCAAGCAGAAAAGAAAGCGGATACGCTTTACTAGGCAACTCTAGACCCTTAGCGAAGCGCAGCGGAAATAGCTAAAAAGATAAAAAAAGTTATCGACTTCGCGCAAGCTGCTATGGCGGAGGCCTAATAGAAGCAGAAAAAATAAGCAAATTGACATAAAAAAGAGGCGCTGCTGCTTCGAGTAGAAGATAAAGTGTAGTTGCAATACAAAAAACACATCTCTAATAGGCGCTTAAGCAAAAAACTAAACTAGAAAAATAGCAAATATACAGTTTTACAAGTTAAGTTTTTAAGCAACGTAGTTTTAAACACACTTTCTAAAATAAATTCAATATTTTTGATAGATAAGCTTAGACTCGCGGCAGACAATTCTTTAGAAAGCTAGATAGTATTTAATTAGCGCCTAGAAAGCGTTACCGTAGAAAGCGAGCAAGAATAGCTAGTCAAGCACATTACGAGCAAGCGCTGGAAGAAAGTCAAAAAAAGCTAAAAGCTAGAATATTAGGTTAAATGGACTAGCTATAACTAGCTTACATAGGAACTAGCGCTAGAACTCGAAAACATAAAAGCTTTATCTACCTAGCAAGAATTTTCGGCGGCTTACCGAAACGCCGATAGAAAATTGCTAAAAGAGTTAAGACTTTCAAAACAGCACGCCTTTAGAAAGAACGCTAGGACGCTAACGAAGTAAGTAAATTGCTACAAATTAGAAAAAAAGCTTATGTAATAAGCTAAAAGCTCTATAAATTGCTTTGATCGTAGGACTTTAGTAGCTATTAACGCTGTACGTAACAGCTTCGACGATACCTAAAAAAGCTTCGCTAGTTTCCGGTTAACGAAGGCCTTGCGGTATTGAGTTTTTACATAGCCTCCAAGAGCGCTTTGCAGGTGCTTCGAAAGCTAACTAACTATAAAGTATATAGAGCTCTCTTGTCCGCGCTGTAGATAAACTTTATTAAATTCATTACATTCTTTATCTAGAACTTGCTTTCCTAGGCGATTCTCTTTCAAAAGTATTGCTTCTAATGCGTAGTTTAAAGCATTAGTTTTTATTTAAGTTTTTTTTTTTAAGTCGTGCATCTGTAGCATTAGTGCTGTAGTAAACTTTCTTTTAAGTTCTTAAAACGCCTATTCCTGTACTTCTGTTTATTTGAACTTTTTATTTTTTTTAGTAACTTCTAAGAGCAGTGTCGTAGTTTTGAAGTAATTTTTAATAAACTTTTAATAGAAGTTAGCAAATTCTAGAAAAAACTACACATTTCTTACTATCTTAGAAGTTAGCTATTTTTATACAGTTTAAATCTTTTTCAAGTCTATTAACATACTTTCTTTTAAGATAATAAATTCTAGATAGCTAGTTTCTGTAACGTGAAATTTGCAATTTTTTGAATAAAGTAGTAGCTAGTACTGCTTTATTTTCTTTAGCACTTTTTTAACATGTTTCTAATGTTCTTTAAACGTTTTTTTAAAGTGTATTAATACGTTGTTTAAGTACGCTGTAACAAAAATGTCTAAGTATTTGTATAGTACTTTGTTAATTAAAGCTTAAAACGTAGCTAGAGCATTAGTTAATCTAAACAGCATAACTTAGTACTTGTAGAGTTTATATCTAGTTTTGAAAGCTGTTATCTATTTGTGCTCTTTTGCAATTTTAATGCAATAGTATTCGTTTCGTACGTTAAGTTTTGTAATTTATTTTACTTTTTAAAGTTAATCTATAAGCTTTTAAATAAGTAGTAGTAAGTATTTGTTTTTTTGTGTAACGTTGTTAAGATGTCAAAAATCTACGCACAATCTTAATTCTTTGTTTTTTTTAAGTACGAACAATATTGGCGAAGCTATTAAGCTTTCGCTTAGTTGTATGTATTCTCGCTAGATATTTTTTTAAATATACTTTTTTAATTTCTTTTGCTAGTCGTAAGTTAGAGAATACATTAGTTTTAGTTGCAGTTTTGTTCTTTTTTTAAGAACAATCTTGTAATTCTATTCTTAGTAGTTTGCTAAGTCGTGCTTTTTGTTTTTTTTAAAAAAACTTTTAAACTTTGCTTAGTATTTAGTAGAAAAGTTTTTAAACTTTTTTTTTTGTTTTTTAAAGAAGTTAAATTGTAGTTTGCTTACTTTTAGAAGCGCAACTTGTCGTATCTATATAACGCCTATCTGCTAAGAGTTTTTTCTACAGATTCTCGCGATTTTGTAAAGTAAAATTAAACTAATTCTTTTAATCTTAAGTAAGCTCTAAATTGTTGTATTATTTTGTTGTACTTTAGTAACTTTCTTTCTAAGCCTTCGGCTAAGTATTGTTTTATTTTTTTAATTAATATTAAAATTGTGTTTTTGTAGCTAGTTGTACTTAATATACATGTTAGAACTTTTAAAGTTTATAATATTAATACACTGTTAGTGCTTAATGCTCGCAATTTTTAACTTAACTTTCTAAGTTTCTAAGTTAATTAAACTGTTTTTATATTCTAGAAGTTGTCTGTTAGCTAACACTATTTGTATTAGTTAATTTTTAACTTAGTAAAGTATCTTGTTTTTTTTTACTTATTTTAGAGAAACTAATGTTTAGGCAGCTTTGCTGTTAAGTAGCGCGGTAAGCTCTTAGCTTGCAACTTTTGCTTTTACTTTTATGTAATTTTGTTTTAGTTGCGTTTTTTGTACGCTTTGTATAGTTGTGCTAAGAGTACTTATACTATTCTAACTATAAGTCTAGTAGCCCGCTAGTTTTTTGCTAAAAAAGCTTTTAAAGCTTGTTTTTTTAAAATGTTCTATTGCTCGTAGTAGTTGCATGTTACGATTTAGTATTACAACTAAGCTTAGCGCAAAGCGCTTAGGTTATAAGCTACTAATAAAGTTACACAGCAAGCTAATCGAACTTTAGTTACGTAACTGCTTACTAATAAGCGCTTAAGAATAAGCGCGCTTAATAGTAAGCGCTTAGCAATAAGCACTGCTTAATAGCGAGCGCTTAAGAATAAGCAAAGAACATTTTCTAAGTATATAAACTACAAGAAACAACGCACTCTTACAGTCGTTGTTTTTAATTTTACAATTTACAAGTTAACTTTTACTTTAACTTTTATACTCTTTGCAAAACGAAGCTCGCTACTACCTTAGTATTAAACGCTATACAACTTCTTTAGTTTATTAAACTTACTTACTTTTAAAGAACCAACCTAAGCTTAATAAAAAACTTTTTTAAGTCTGCTTAGCTTTTACATATTGAAAACTTTTAAGATAAGTAATACTTTAATAACTACTTTTTTTTATACTCGCACTAGCGGTACAAAGGTAGCGAAGCTTAACTTTTACTATAGAAATTGCTTAAAGCTAGAGAACTAGTTACTCTAGTTCAACTTTTTTTTTAAGTTTAAAAATAACTACGTTGACAACGTTAACAAAGCATCTCTAATAGCTTTTTACATAAAAAAAACAGCTTTTAAGTAAGTTTAACTTTACTTAAAAAAGTACCTAGATAGCGACAACAACGAAGACATAATTACACGCATGTTTAAAAATCGCGCTGTGTTTAAAAACAAGCTGCAACAATTTTACGCAATCGCTAACAAACTTGCTATCGCAAAAAAAACTATTTAACAAATGCGCTAGACTAAGTTAGCTAAAAACTACGCTAACTTGTTTTAACAGTACTCTATTTAAACTAACTAGAACAACAAAGCACTTATGCGCATGTACAAGCAAAAGCTAAAAAATAACGTTAAAGCAAAACTAATGCGCTTCGAAGCAGCTACAAACACTTTAAACAACTTAATTAAAAAATTAATTTGCTTTGACAATAAGTTGTACGAACTCGCAATTAAAACGCAAGCTAAAGCAAAGTTCTACGCACTAAAAAGCAATAGAAGTTATATACTTAACACTAGCTAGCGTTAAGTGCAAACTTAACACTTGCGCCTAGCAAGCGTATACAACTTAGCTTAAAAATACAAACTTATACACTTCAACAACCTCAACAAAAGCAAACTAATTAACAAACAATTAAAGTATAGCAAGGAAATAAAAACCTGCTATAATTGTAGCAAACTAGGCTACATCTCTAGCAACTGTTATTAAAAAAACAAAGTTGTTTGACAGTTAAACGTACTGTTCAATACCACGACTAGTATTAATAAAGAATAGAAAGTAATTACTTTTATAGATGTTAAAAGTTAGAAAGAACAGTTGCCTAAGGAAACAAGTTTAGCTAAAAGAAAATTGCTTTGTAACGACACTAACTTTTTGATAGACAAAAAATACGAGTTACTAGACAAGCAACTAAACTTACCAAATACTACAAAACATTAAAACTAGATTATTAAAAAAAAACGGGTACAAAGAATCTATTAATCTAACACTTTACTTTAAAACGATGTACTCGATTACAACGAAGCAGTGTAGAAATATTTTAACAAGCCTAACCAAAGGCTTACAAAGAAAAACAAACAAAAAATCTATTAAAAGCTTAAAAAAGCAAGACGCTCTAAAGAAAACATTTTACTTCTAAATCTAAACAAATTAGCTACTAAGAAACACTAGCACGATAAAGTAGCAAAAGAATCTTGACAATGCTTTAGAAAGAAACGCAACAACGCGAACTCTTACAAACTACAGTACTACCTAGACTACCAAAATCTAGAACACGCGAAAATGTTATAAACAGTGTGCTTTTACGATTACTATTTTACTTACTACTTAAACAAGCAAAGCACAGAATAGTTTTTTAAAAAGAAAAGCTAATTCTGCTCTTAAAAGTAGTTTGACTGCAAAAACAATACTTGCGAATACTACTTATAAAACAAACGCAACATACTGTACTTCTTTAGAAAAAACAACCTAGCAGAACTGCTTGCAATGCAAATGCTTGTAAACAACAACTGCATTTAAGCTTAATAGCAAACTTGCTTACACTCTAACTGCGCACAGCACTAGACTTTTAAAAAAGCTAATAGATTTAGTACGAATTCTTTTTTAGGCTAGCAACGCCTAACTCTAGAGTTAGACAAATTAACGTAATTAACCTAGCAGAATAGATTAAGCTCTTAGTAAAGCTTAATAGTTACCTAATAAAAGCTTTAATTAACACAAAAGCATAGAATAACTTTGTTTTCGCTTAAGCAGTGTTTGTAGCTGGTTTACACCTACTAGAGAAACAACAGCTCTATTTACTTGCTAGTGCCAACGAATAGCTTATACAAGCGCAACTAGTAGTTACATATAAAATAAGTAACGTACTATTGCACATTAAACAATACTAAAAGAAGTTAGCTTTCAACGTCTTTAGACTAGCTATCTACGACATTATTTTAAAACTTTTCTAGTTAAAAAAGCACAATTCTTAGATTGACTAAAGGAGAAACACGCTTTTACTAGAGTGTTGCAAAAATAGCGCTTCTAACACTATGCCTACGCATCGGCAAAGTTTAATAGCAAATAAAAAAACAATTAACGTAATTGCATCGACAAAGGACAGCTTTAGAACACAAAAGTTCAACTTAACAAATACTAACTCAAAGCTCTTAGATTAACAAGTTAGAGTAAAAAAAAAAATTAGCGCACTTTTAGAAATACTCTACGAGTACAAAGAGTTTAGACATTTCTTTTAAAAAGTAGTAGATGCAAAAGCATTACTAGAACACAAACTTTAAAACTACAAAATCGTTTTACAAGAAAAAAAGCAACTGACTTTTAGCTTAATTTATGAACTATTAAAAAAGAAGCTAGGCACGCTTCGCAATTACATTAAAAATAACTTAAAAAAAAGTTACATACAACTATTACAGTTACTTGCAGAATACTTAATTATTTTTGTACTAAAAAAAAACGGCGTATTACAACTATGCGTTGACTTTTAAAAGCTTAACAACATTATAGTTAAAAATCAATACTCTCTACTAAATATTATAGAATTACAGAATTAATTATTTTACGCAAAAGTCTTTACAGCGCTTAACCTACAAGATAGTTACTACTTTATTAAAATTAAAAAAAGTAAAAAATAAAAAACAGTGTTTTAAACGAGATACAAACATTACAAATACACTGTTATGCTATTTAAGCTTACAAATGCTTTAGCAACTTTTTAAAAGCTTATTAACAACGTGTTGAGAATGCACTTAAACATCTTTGTTATTGCTTATCTAAACAACATCTTTATCTATTTTAAAACTTAAAAAAACTATGTTAAACATGTTAAAACAGTGCTAAAGTGCTTTAACAAGTTTAACTTTTAATTTAAACTAAAAAAGTGCAAATTTTATAAGCGCAAAGTTGTATTTTTTAGATACGTAGTAGAAGCAGACAGAGTACGCATAAGCAAAAACAAGATCAAAGTAGTTAAAAAATAGCTACAACTTAAGAACGTTAAGGAAATACAATTTTTCTTAAAGTTTTTAAACTTTAACTAACAGTTTATTAAAAATTACTTGAAAATTGCTATACTTTTAACAAAGCTTACGCGAAAGAATACAGCTTTCGCATAAAGCAAAAAAGCAAAAAAAGCTTTCTAATAGCTTAAAAACGCAAGCATTAGTTTACTATGCTTTTAAATATTTTAAGCAAAACAACTTTTACGCTTTAAAACTAACGCGTTAGATTTTGCGCTAGAAAAATGTGCTAGTTAATTGTACAAAAGCAAATAGCACTCTATTGCTTACTACTTACGCAAGTTTTTAAAACTTAAAAAACAATACAACGTGCATGACAAAGAGCTGCTAGCTATTATTGCATGCTTACAACATTAAAGAGTATACGCAAAAAGCTACTTAAAACTTACAATATTTACAGATTACAAGAACTTAGTTAATTTTACAACTACTAAAGTACTTAACTGAAAATAAGTTAGATAGTTAAAAATGTTAAGCTAGTACAAGTTTAAAATCGTGTACACACTAAAAAAAAATAACAGCAAAGCTAACGCTCTTAGCCGAAAACATAATATTACTAAAACAAAGAAAATTATCGACACCGCAATACTTAAGGTTAACTAAAACAAATTACTAAAACTAGCTAGAACGCTAAACGTGCTTTTAAAAACTACAATTACAGTTCTAAAAAAATTGCAAAAAGCAATTATACAACAACATTACAATGACTTAGTTTATAGTTACTCTAAAATTACACGAACAATAGAACTTATTAAGCAAAACTACGAGTTTAGCGAAATAAAAGACAAAGTTACTGCAATTGTTAAGAAATATGCAAACTGTTAGAAAAACAAACATAGTACCTACGCTTTTTACAAAGAAATGCAAGCTTTAAAGCTACTAGATAAGCTTTAGACTAATATCTTTATAAATTTCGTAACAAAATTGCTTTTGTTAAAAAACTCTGCTATAGAAATAGCTTACAATGCTATTATAGTTATAGTCAACCGATTTACTAAGTACGTAAAAATAATACTTTTTAAAAACACGTACACTGCGCAACAACTAGAATTTATTTTTTTAAATCAACTTATTAGATACTATAAAATACTTAAATTAATTATTAGTAACAAAAACAAGCTTTTTACATTAAACTATTAAACAACTTTGTTAGCCGCAATTAGAACAAAACGTAAGCTATTAACAGCATATTATCTACAAACAAATAAGTAAACAGAAAGAACAAATTAAACTATATAGACATATCTAAGAATATACAGCAACGAACAACAAACTAATTAAGTAAAACTTTTACTAATAGCATAGTTAGCGTATAACAACAAATTGTTTAAGTTTATAAAACAAACACTTTACTACGCAAATTACAAAAAACACTTACATTTCTTTAAAAGAACGCTTTTAGGCGCGAAAGCTAAAACTGCTACAAGAACAGTAGAGAAGCTTAAAAAAGTACATAAGTTACTACAAAGTAAACTTAAAATAGCGCAACGCTAAAGCATTTTATATGTTAACTAAAAACAAAAAATAGCACTTTAGCTAAAAAGAGAGAATAGAGTTTATCTTTTTACAAAGAATTTGCGCACAAAACGACTAAGCAAGAGTCTAGACAACGTTAAAGTTAAACTATTCTTAATATCAAAGCAACGAAGCTTAGTTAATTACAAATTAAACTTGCTTAAAGACGCAAAGATTTACCTAGTATTTTACATATTCTTGTTAGAACTAGCTAACTTACAAACGCTACTCTAGCGAACTTTTCGCTACAAAACTAAAAAAGAAAACGAATTTAAAGTTAAGAAAATTATTGCACACCGAGTTGTAGATAACTAGAAAAAATACCTAGTTAAGTAGTTAAGTTACCTAGACAGCGAGAATACATAGAAACTAGACACGAACTTTACAAACTACTACTAGATTCTAGCACAGTATTAATAGAAACACTATAACTAGTAACAAAAGAATTAATTAAGCCTATCGTAGCCTACATCGCAAGCGAAAACTCTATTTTAATCGACGCCGCAGGATAGTTAATTTTCTCTGCTAGCTTAGTTTCGCTCGACGCTTTTATTTTTAACGCAAGACAAAGAGTTTTTTTGCGCGCCCGCTTTTTTGCTTGCTTTAGAATTTTCTTATTTTGCAGCAGACAATTTATCACTTCTGCTAACAATTTTTTATTTTTATTTACTTTCTTTCTATACTTTTTACGAGTACGATTTAACAACTTTTACAACATGTTAACACACGCTTAACCTAAACGCGTGCACTTAGCGCACTTTAAACAAAAATCTAGCATAACAAAACAATCTAGGCCTTGCAAGAAACAATAATTACAAGCAATTTTAGCAAGTGTATTAGCTTAACAGATTTTAGAGCTAAGACAAAAGCAACGATAAGTTAACGAAAACATTGCAAGTTGCTACTAGCTAGATGCGAGGTAACTCTAGCTACTTGTACAAAATAAGCAGCTTTCACAATTTAAAAACAAATTATTAAAAAGAGAGAATAATGTTACGATCTAGTATTACAACTAGGCTTAGCGCGAAGCGCTTAGGTTATAAGCTACTAATAGAGTTACATAGTAAGCTAATTGAACTTTAGTTACGTAACCGCTTACTAATAAGCGCTTAAGAATAAGCGCGCTTAATAGTAAGCGCTTAGTAATAAGCACTGCTTAATAGCGAGCGCTTAAGAATAAGCAAAAAACATTTTCTAAGTATATAAACTACGAGAAACAACGCACTTTTACAGTTGTTGTTTTTAATTTTACAATTTACAAGTTAACTTTTACTTTAACTTTTATACTCTTTGCAGAACGAAGCTTGCTACTGCTTTAGTATTAAACGCTATACAACTTTTTTAGTCTATCGAACTTACTTACTCTCAAAGAACCAACCTAAGCCTAATAAAAGACTTTTTCAAGTTCGCTTAGCCTTTACATTGCATTTGCTAGCGAAGCATTTTTAAAGCTTTAAAAACTTATTGTAGTTTTAGTTTTTAAGATTTTATCTCGTTGCATTTTTTTATAGCTTATAAATAGTGCATTTTGTAGTGCAAAAAAGCTATTGTGCTGCTTAGCACGTATCGTAGTTTTTTATACATAATTCGTTGTTGCATTTTAGGTAGTTCTTGTTTTTTAAACTTATAAGCTACTATTTTGTAATATGCTTGCAAAACTAGTGTATTTAATATTTCTAGTTGTAACACTGCGCTTATCTGCGGCTACTACTATAGTTTTTAAACTAATTGTCGTAGTTGTGTACGTAGCATTCTGCTACTGTACATTCGCTATTTTCAAGCAAAACGTGTAATAGTAATCTTAGCTGTTGCTAAGTAAGAATTCTATTGTTTGCGTAGTATACATAGTTTTTTTCGTTGCACTAGTGCTAAAGCAGGTTTCTGTAATTGTTTTAATTAGCGAACTTTATTTTTTTTTCTGTTAGTTCTTGTTGTGCTATTGCTGCGTTTGCAACTTTTTATTTTTGTAGTCTTTTAATTCAAAGCGTATAGAACTTGTTTTTGCAATACTAAGCAATGTAAGTTTTTTAGCTGCACATCTAGCATTTGTAGTTTTATAGCTATCTGTTAATCTTCTAAACTTGTAAAGTTAATAGTTTTTTGTTGTTTTTGTTTGTTAGCTTCGTAACGTTTTTGAGACTTTCTATTCAAATCTAATTGTTCTTTAATTCTTTAGAGTTCTTTGGGTATAGTGTAGCTACTTTCTATAGTTAAACTATAGCAATAGTAGCAGCTTAAGCGCTTGCTACTTTCTATTGTGTTTTTAAGTAGTCTTTGCAAAAGTATTCTACTTTGCTTTATTAGAGACATGCTTTGTTGTCGTAACGCTTTTAGCGTTCTTTTTTTAACACTTCGTTCTAGGAGTATTGCTTTGCTAAGGTAGCGTTTCTCTTAGTAAATAGCTTTTGTAGTAGCTTGTTATTCTAGATTCTTCTAACGCTGTTGATATTTATTAAATTGTAGTAATAGGTTTTTTTAGTCGTGCTTACTAGGCGTATGTATAGTTTGACAGTAGTTTTGCGCTTTTAGTATTGCTGCTATAGTCAATTGTCAATTTGTACCGCAGTTTTAATTAACTCTTTAAGTTTTTCTAGTTTTTTGTTTTGACTAATTTTATTCTTTACGTGTTTTTTTAACTTTGCGTAGTAAAACTTGCATAAGCTGCGTTCTCCTACGTTGTTCACTTTAGCTTAAATTTTTTTAAACTTAATTGTGTATTTACTTGCTAATTTTTTTTGTTGTAGTAGTTTAAGTTTGTTTATAGCTTGCTGTGTTTTGTCTACTTTCTTGTAAATCGTGTAAAGCTTTATTTTAAACAATTTTTAGTTTTCAAAAATACGTTGCGTGTTTTGCTTTATTTTTTACTTGCTATTGCATTTAACATAGTTGTTTGCGTGTAGCTAAAACTATTTTGCTACGTCGTTTTTTATGTGCATTTTAGCTGCAAAGATTTTGTTTTACTTTGTAAAAAAGCTTGTTGCATAGTAACAGCAGTAGAGATTAATGTTCGTAAAAAATAATCGTAGTGTTTTTTTTTTTTTGCTATATTTCTCTACGGACGGTGCTTTCGCGGCACTACTAGTTTCTCAACTCTTTAAAATTGCTACTATTTTTAACAGTTTGCTAATCTGCTTGCTTATTTGTTTTATTTAGTTAGCTTGCTTTGCTAGTACTATTGCTGCGGTGCGTGCTAGTGCTCTAGCGCTGCTACTACTTAAGCTTACTAAAGTTGTTATATTGTTTTAGTTTTAAACCTAAAGTAGTTAACGTGTTATTAAAAGTGTTTTCTTACTAAAAGTAATTTTAATTAAACTCAAAGATTTCGCCTAAGAGATTGTTTTGTGTTCGAAAAGCTTAATAACAACAAAAAAAACAATCTCAATTTTATTTTAGATAGAATAACAAAGTAACAATCTATTGCCTATAGATTTAATCTATGTATAAAATGTACTTAAAAGAGTTAACTACAAAGAATTTAAATTGTAAAAGAAATTCTGCTAATCTATATAGTTCTATAATTCTTTGCTAAAAGCGTTTTGCTTTGCTTGCTACGTTTTGCTACGCTGTAGCATTTGTAGCGCTCGTAGCAACTACTACTTAGTGTGCTACGTGCTAAGGCTTCGTAGCACTCGTAGCGCATTACGTAACTTTTGCTAACTTAATTTTGCTTTGCGCGTTGCTGTACTTTCGTCTTGCAAACTTGCAAGCTCTAACAACTTTTCTGCGTCGTTGCTTAGTCTACGATACCTAGTATCGTTTCTATTTGTAACATATTTCTTTTAAAAAGTAGTAAATGCAAAAGCATTACTAAAACACAAGCTTTAAAACTACAAAATCGTTTTACAAAAAAAAAAGCAACTAACTTTCAACTTAATCTACAAACTATTAAAAAAAAAGTTAAGCATACTTCGCAATTACATTAAAAATAACTTAAAAAGAAGTTACATACGACTATTACAATTACTTGCAAAATACTTAATTATCTTTGTACTAAAAAAAAACAGCGTACTACAACTATGCGTTAACTATTAAAAACTCAACAACATTATAGTTAAGAATTAATACTTTTTACCAAATATTATAGAATTATAGAATTGATTATTTTACGCAAAAGTCTTTACAGCGCTTAACTTACAAAATAGTTACTACTTTATTAAAATTAAAAAAGTAAAAAATAGAAAACAGCGTTCTAAACGAGATACAAATATTACAAATACACTATTATGCTATTTAAGCTTACAAATGCTCTAGCAACATTTTAAAAGCTTATTAACAACGTGTTAAAAATGCACTTAGATATATTTGTTGTTGCTTATTTAAACAACATTTTTATTTATTTTAAAACTTAAAAGAACTATGTTAAACATGTTAAAACAGTGCTAAAGTACTTTAACAAAATTAACTTTTAACTTAAACTAAAAAAGTGCGAATTTTACAAGCGCAAAGTTGCATTTTTTAAATACGTAGTAAAAGCAAACGAAGTACGCATAAGCAAAAACAAGATTAAAGTAGTTAAAAAATAGCTACAACTTAAGAACGTTAAGGAAATACAATTTTTTTTAAAGTTTTTAAACTTTAATTGCTAGTTTATTAAAAATTACTTGAAAATTGCTATACTTTTAACAAAACTTACGCGAAAAAATACAGCCTTCGCATAAAGCAAAAAAGCAAAAAAAGCTTTTTAACAGCTTAAAAACGCAAGTATTAGTTTACTATGCTTTTAAATATTTTAAGCAAAACAACTTTTACGCTTTAAAACTAACGCGTTAGATTTTGCGCTAGAAAAATGTGCTAGTTAATTGCACAAAGGCAAATAGCACTTTATTACTTATTACTTACGCAAGTTTTTAAAACTTAAAGAACAATACAACGTGTACAACAAAAAGCTGCTAGCTATTGTTGCATACTTATAGCATTAAAAAGTATACGCAAAAAGCTGCTTAAAACTTACAATATTTACAAATTACAAGAACTTAGTTAATTTTACAACTACTAAAGTACTTAACTAAAAATAAGTTAAATAGTTAGAAATGCTAGGCTAATACAAGTTTAAAATTGTGTACACACTAAAAAAAAATAACAGCAAAGCTAACGCTCTTAGCTAACAACATAATATTGCTAAAATAAAGAAAATTATCAACACTGCGATACTTAAAGTTAACTAAAATAAATTACTAAACCTAGCTAGAACGCTAAACGTACTTCTAAAAACTGCAATTATAGTTTTAAAAAAATTGCAAGAAGCAATTATACAACAACATTACAATAACCTAGTTTATAGTTATTCTAGAATTACAAAAACAATAAAACTTATTAAACAAAACTACAAGTTTAGTAGAATAAAAAACAAAGTTACTGCAATTGTTAAGAAATGTGCAAATTGTTAGAAAAACAAACATAGTACTTACGCATAATACAAAGAAATGCAAGCTTTAGAGCTACTAAATAAGTTTTAAACTAACATTTTTATAAATTTCGTAACAAAATTGCTTTTGTTAAAGAACTTTGCTATAAAAATAGCTTACAACGCTATTATAGTTATAGTTAACCGATTTACTAAGTACGTAAAAATAGTACTTTTCAAGAACACGTACACTGCGCAACAACTAGAATTTATTTTTTTAAATCAACTTATTTAATACTATAGAATACTTAAATTAATTATTAGTAACAAAAACAAGCTCTTTACATCGAACTATTAAACAACTTTGTTAGCTGCAATTAAAACGAAACGTAAGCTATCAACAGCGTACTATCTACAAACAAACAAACAAATAAAAAAAACAAATTAAACAATAAAAACATATCTAAGGATATACAGTAATAAACGACAAACTAATTAAGTAAAGCTTTTACTAATAGCATAGCTAGCGTATAACAATAAGTTGTTTAAGTTTACAAAACAAACACTTTACTACGCAAATTACAAAAAACACTTACATTTTTTTAAAAAAACGTTTTTAAGCGCGAAAGCTAAAACTGCTACAAAAGTAGTAGAGAAACTTAAAAAAACACATAAGTTACTACGAAGTAAACTTGAAATAGCGCAACGCTAAAGCATTTTATATGTTAACTAAAAACAAAAAACAGTACTTTAGCTAAAGAGAGAGAATAAAGTTTATCTCTTTACAAAGAATTTGCGCACAAAACAACTAAGCAAGAGTCTAAACAACGTTAAAGTTAAACTATTTTTAATATTAAAACAACAAAGCTTAGTTAATTACAAATTAGACTTGCTTAAAGATGCAAAGATCTACTTAGTATTCTATATATTCTTGTTAAAACTAGCTAACTTACAAATGCTACTCTAGCGAACATTTCGCTATAAAACTAAAAAAAAAAACAAATTTAAAGTTAAGAAAATTATTGCACACTAAGTTGTAGATAACTAGAAAAAATACCTAGTCAAATAGTTAAGCTACCTAGACAGCGAAAATACATAGAAACTAAACACAAACTTTACAAACTACTACTAGATTCTAGCACAATATCGTTAAGAACACTATAACTAGCAATAGAAAAATTAATTAAGCTTATTGTAGCCTATATCGCAAGCGAAAACTCTATTCTAATTAACGCTGCAGAATAGTTAATTTTCTTTGCTAGCTTAGTTTTGCTCGACGCTTTTATTTCTAACGCAAGATAAAGAGTTTTTTTGCGCGCCCGCTTTTTTGCTTGCTTTAGAATTTTTTTATTTTGCAGCAGACAATTTATTACCTCTGCTAACAATTTTTTATTTTTATTTACTTTTTTTTTATACTTTTTACGAGTACGATTTAACGATTTCTACGACATGTTAATATACGCTTAACTTAAACGCGTGCACTTAGCGCACTTTAAACAAAAATCTAGCATAACAAAACAATCTAAGCTTTGCAAAAAACAATAATTACAAGTAATTTTAGCAAGTGTATTAGCTTAACAGATTTTAGAGCTAAAACAAAAGCAACGATAAGTTAATAAAAACATTGCAAGTTGCTACTAGCTAGATGCGAGGTAACTCTAGCTACTTGTATAAAATAAGCAGCTTCTACAATTCAAAAACAAATTATTAAAAAAAAAATTTAATATTACGATCTAGTATTACGACTAGGCTTAGCGCAAAGCGCTTAAGTTATAAGCTACTAATAAAGTTACATAGCAAGCTAACTAAACTTTAGTTACGTAACCGCTTACTAGTAAGCGCTTAAGAATAAGCGCGCTTAATAGTAAGCGCTTAGCAACGAGCACTGCTTAATAGTAAGCGCTTAAGAATAAGCAAGAACACTTTCTAGTATATAAACTACAAGAAACAACGCACTCTTACAGTTGTTGTTTTTAATTTTACAATTTACAAGTTAACTTTTACTTTAACTTTTATACTCTTTGCAAAACGAAGCTTGCTACTGCTTTAGTATTAAACGCTATACAACTCTTTTAGTCTATTGAACTTACTTATTTCTCAAGAACTAACCTAAGCCTAATAAACGACTTTTTCAAGTTCGCTTAGCTTTTACAAAAAGCTACGACTCGCTTAATTTCTAGTAGTACTACAAGAAAAACAAGATTATTACTATTTGTAACGTAAACTACTAGTAACTTAGCTAAACTAGTAACCTAGCTAAAAATGCTTAGCACAACCAACTTATCTCAAAGAACATTAAATTAATTGCTATCAAATAAGAAACCTGCGTACGTCGTGCTAGCTTTAGATTTAAAAGCTTTTTCTATATTCTTTTAGCAAGTTTGGGTATTGTGTTTTGTATTACTATAGTTTTTACAACGCTGTAGAGCTAGTTGTGCTCTTTTTTAACTCTTTTTACTACGCGCTTTCTTTAATAGCTAAAGCGCTATAAACGCTTTAGCAGCTACTTGCGCTAATCTATTACTATACTCTATTGTACTGCTATGCTAAATCCGCTTCTGTTTGCGCAATTTCTGCTTGGTTATTTTTGCTAATTAATTTTTAAGCTCTTTGACATAGTAGTTCTTAAGCGCGTTTTAATACAGCATTAATTTAGCTTTTTTTACAAGCTAAGAGAAGCTACTTTGCGCTAAAGTAAGCGATCTAGTAATAGAATCGCGTACTAGCTTTAATTGCAATTCAAATTTAAGTGTATTGCTTAGAGTTTTTAACTGCTACGGCGTTTCTAGTGCAAAAAGTAGTAGCAAAGTACGTAGTTGTACTTTAAAACAACTAAAAACTACCTACGCGTTAATAGAAACTAGCTTTAAAACTTTAAAAGCTTTTTTGCAGTTCTTTGTTGTAAACACTTTAAAAAACGCGTTTTTAAAAGCTAGCAGAAAGCTTTCTTTGTTAATAAAAAAAACGCGCTAGCGCGCTAAGTTTTAAACTTGTTAAAAATACTTTAGCTTTAGCAGCAAAAAGCAAACTACATCTAGCAGCTAAAGAATATAAAATAAATAAGCTAGCATGCAAAGCGTAAGAATCTTGTTTTTAAAGCAATAGTTTTTGAAATTCTGAAATTAGTAGCTCTTATAGCCGTTTAAAATAAGTAGCTAATACTTTTTTACCTAACGCGCTTTTGTATGCGCGTTAAAGTGCTTTAACTATTTAAAACCAAAAGCGTTGTTTGTCTAGCTGTTTTTAAAAACTAAAAGCTTTTAATTGCTAAGTATAAAGTTTTTCTTGTACTATGCTAAAATGTAAACGCGCTCTTTGTAGATAATAAATAGTAGAATTGCGTACCTTGCGGCGCAAATGCTCTAGATAACTATTACCTACTCTCAATTGCCTAGCTAGATAAAATTAGGTTAAGTACGTTTTTAAAAGCCTATAACGACTTTTATAGAGCTAATTACGCTTATTTAAAAACTAGTTTTGTTAAAGTTGTGCACGTTGTCGTTGTAAACGCTGTACTTAGCTTTAGTATTCTCTACTAGCTTAAACTACGCGCTAATTATCTCTAGATTCTTTTGAAGTATTCTTTGCCTATTCTTAGCTCGATTGAAAGCTATTTTGAGCTTAGATAAACGCGTTACGAAGCGCGCAAGCTAGTTCTTGCTTACTAGCTTGCTACTACGCTCGCCTAGTAGTTTATCAGCTATATTAGCTACTTTAGATAAAAAAAGCGCGAATTCTTGCGCGTTAAAGTTAAGAATGTATTAGACAATTGTTTTTTCTTTAGTGCTTGTAAGCTTACGAAGAGTAAACGTAGTTTTTAAGCTAAAAAGTGTTTTTTTATTGCGTTTAGCAAGTTAACGGTAATTAATAGTAAAAGACTATGTAGCTGCGCAAAGGCTTTAGAATTTGCTAGCTCTAAAAGCTTTAAGAGCAAAGAAAAGTTTGCTTTTGTATTTACGTAATTGCGCGTTCGTAGGTGTAAGCATAGTAGAAGCAAGTTGGTATTCGTAGTTTTAGCATTTTTTAGCTAAGTTACTAGTTTGGCTAAGTTACTAGTAGTTTACGTTATGCTTTTGCACTTATTGCACTTTTTGCAGCTTTTTAATATAAGTTGTTTTGCTTTTCTAAAGAAAGCGTACAAGCGCTAAGCTAAAGATTTTATGCGCAACTAAATTACTTACATTACAAAACTTAAGTTTTTACTATACTTTATACGCGCTTATAATGTAGCAATTACTTTTAGTAATATTCAAAAAAAGTTTCGAAGCGCTAAATTAGTTCTACTATGTTCGTGCACTTAATACTTGCGTTTAGTTAATGCTTGCGCAACATCAAAATACTAAAACTTTAATACGCAATAACTTTATAGCTATGCTACTTATTAATAAAGCGCTTGCAGCTTTAAAGTTGCTAAATTTTAGCGAATTTTTTTAGTATACAGAAATTGCAGCAAAATATAGCTATAATTAACGTACGCTTGCTTAAAAGCACTAAAGTATTACAAAGTTACAAAACGTTAAAGTATAATAGCAACGCAACTTTACTTTATACAAAAAGTTAAAGCTTGTAAAATACATAAAAAAACTTTTAGTGCGTTACTTGCTACCTACTAGAAATATAGTTTAGAATTTCGCTTTTTATATAGTCAAACAAGAGGTTTTTAAAACCTAGGTTACGCGCTTTATCAACTAAAACAACGTTTATTTTATATCAAAATAAGTAACTAGATGTTATTAGAAGTATTCTCTTACCGAAAGTACTTGTTGATTGAACTCGAAGATTCTGCTTAAGAAATTGTTCTGTATTCAAAGAGCTTAATAACAACGTAAAAAAACAATTTCAATTTTATCTTAAATAGAATAACAAAGTAACAATCTATTGCTTATAAATCTAATCTATGTATAAAATGTACTTAAAAGAGTTAACTACAAAAAATCTAAACTATTAAAAAAATTCTGCTAATTTATAGTTATAGTTTCTTGATTTTTTGCTAAAAGCGTTTTGCTTTGCTTGCTACGTTTTGCTACGTCGTAGCACTCGTAGCGCTCGTAGCAACTTTTGCTTAGTATGCTACGTAGTAAAGCTTTGTAGCACTTATAGCGCATTACGTAACTTTTGCTAACTTAATTTTACTTTGCGCGTTGTTGTACTTTTACTTTGCGCACTAGTAAGCTTTAACAACTTTCTTGCGTTGTTGCTTAGTTTATAATACCTAGTATCGTTTTTATTTGTAACAGTACAGCGTTAATAGCTACTAAAGTCCTACGACTAAAGCAATTTATAGAGCTTTTAGCTTATTACAAAACAAGTAGCATAATAGAGTATAGTAACAAATTAGCGTAAATAGCTACTAAAGCGTTTATAGCACTTTAGCTATTAAAAAAAGCGCGTAGTAAAAAAAGTTAAAAAAAAGCACAACTAGCTTTACAGCGCTGTAAAAACTATAGTAATACAAAGCACAACGCTTAAACTTACTAAAAAAATACAAAAAAAGCTTTTAAATTTAGAGCTAGCACGATGTACGCAGGTTTCTTGTTTAATAGCAATTAATTTAATATTCTTTAAAATAAGTTGGTTGTGCTAAGAGATTTCTAGCTACTTAGTAATATTAGCTACTTAGTAATTGAATACGTTAAGCTTAGTGTTATAAATAGAAACGATACTAGGTATCGTAGATTAAGCAACGACGTAGAAAAGTTGTTAGAGCTTGCAAGTTTGCAAGACGAAAGTACAGCAATGCGCAAAACAGAATTAGATTAGCAGTTACGTAATAGTAATTAGTGCGATTAGAGCTTTAGTAAACTAAGCATACTAAGCAGCAAGCGCTTAGCTAGTTTAAAGCGCTTAGCAACTAAGCACACTAAGCGAACTAAGCGAAACGCTTTTAGCAAAGAATTATAGAACTATATAGATTAGCAGAATTTTCTTTACAATTTAAATTCTTTGTAGTTAACTCTTTTAAGTACATTTTATACATAGATTAGATCTATAGGCAACAGATTGTTACTTTGTTATTCTATTTAAAATAAAATTAAAATTGTTTTTTTGTTGTTATTAAGCTTTTTAAACACAGAACAATTTCTTAAGCAGAATCTTTGAGTTTGATAACTCGTACCTTTAGTAAAAGAACACTTTTAATAACACGTTAACTACTTTAGGTTTAAAACTAAGACAATATAACAACTTTAGCAAGCTTAAGTAGTAGCAGCGCTAAAGCACTAGTACGCACCGCAGCAACGGTACTAGCAAAGTAAGCTAACTAGATAAAACAAATAAGCAAGCAAATTAGCAAACTATTAGAAATAGTAGCAATTTTAAAGAGTTAAGAAACTAGTAGTGCTGCGAAAGCACCGTTTTTAGAGAAATATAGCGAAAAAAAAAAACACTACGATTATTCTTTACAAATATTAACTTTTACTGCTGTTACTATGCAACAAGCTTTTTTATAAAATAAAACAAAATTTTTGTAGCTAAAATGCACATGAAAAACGACGTAGCAAAGTAGTTTCAGCTATACGCAAACGACTATGTTAAAAGCAATAGCAAGCAAAAAATAAAGCAAAACACGCAACGCATTTTTAAAAACTAAAAATTGTTTAAAAAAAAGCTTTATACGATCTACGAAGAAGTAGACAAAACACAATAAGCAATAAACAAACTTAAACTACTACAACAAAAAAAATCTACAGGTAAATATACAATTAAGTTTAAAAAAATTTAGGCTAAAGTAAATAACGTAAGAGAACAAAGCTTATGCGAGTTCTACTACGCAGAACTAAAAAAACATGTAAAAAATAAAATTAGTTAAAACAAAAAACTTAAAAAACTTAGAGAATTAATTAAAACTGCGGTACAAATTAACAACTAACTATAGCAACAATAGTAAAAACGCAAGTTTACTGTTAAACTATACATACGCTTAGTAGCTACAATTAAAAAAACCTATTACTATAATCTAATAGACATTAACAGCGTTAAACGAGTCTAGAACAACAAACTACTACGAAAATAGTTTAACAAAAGAAATGCTACTTTGACAAAGCAAAACTCTAAAAACAAATTATTAAAAGAAAAACGTTAAAGACGTTACAACAATAAAGTATGTCTTTAATGCAGCAAAAACAAACACTTTCGCAGAAACTGCTTAGAAACACAATAGAAAGTAGCAAGCGCTTAAGCTGCTACTATTGCTATAGTTTAACTATAGCAAGTAGCTACACTATACCCAAAAAACCTCGAAAAATTAAAGAATAATTAGATTTAAATAGAAAGTTTTGAAGACGTTACAAACCTAACAAACTAAAACAACAAGAAACTATTAACTTTACAAGTCTAGAAAATCAACGAATAGCTATAGAACTACGAATGCTAGATGTGCGGCTAAAAAACCTATATTGCCTAGTATTGCAAGAACAGGTTCTATACGCTTTAAATTAAAAAACTACAAAAATAAAAAGTTGCAAATACAGCAATAGCACAACAAAAGCTAACAAAAAAGAAAATACAGTTCGCAGATTAAGATAATTACAGAAACTTACTTTAGCACTAGTGCAACAAAAAGAACTGTGTATACTACGCAAATAATAGAATTCTTACTTAGCAATAACGTAAAGCACTAGCGAACTCGCTACACTAGTGAACTCGCTAAAATTTCTTAGCACAACCAACTTATCTCAAAGAACATTAAATTAATTGCTATTAAACAAAGAACCTGCGTACGTCGTGCTAGCTTCGAATTTAGAAATTGCTTTTAAATTCTTTTAGCAAGTTTGGGCATTGTGCTTTGTATTACTATAGTTTCTACAGCGCCGTAGAGCTAGTTGTGCTCTTTTTTAACTTTTTCTACTACGCGCTTTCTTTGATAGCTAAGGCGCTGTAGACGCTTTAGCAGCTACTTACGCTAATTTGTTACTATACTCTATTGTACTACCTGTTTGAATTCGCTTCTGTTTGCGCAATTTCTGCTTAGTTATCTCTGCTAATTAATTTTTAAGCTCTTTAATACAGTAGTCTTTAAGCGCGTTCTAATGCAGCAGTAATTCAGCTTCTTTTACAAGCTAAGAAAAGCTACTCTGCGCTAAAGTAAGCGATCTAGTAATAGAATCGCGTACTAGCTTTAATTGCGATTCAAATTCAAGTGTATTGCTTAGAGTTTTTAACTGCTATAGCGTTTCTAGTACGAGAAGTAGTAGCGAGGTACGCAGCTATACTTCAAAACAATTAAAAACTACCTACGCGTTAACAGGAACTAGCTTTAAAACTTTAAAAGCTTTCTTGCAGTTCTTTGTTGTAAACACTTTAAAAAACGCGTTTCTAAAGGCTAGCAAAAAGCTTTTCTTATTAATATAGAAAACGCGCTAGCGCGCTAAGTTTCAAACGCGTTAAAAGTACTTTAACTTTAGTAGCAAGAAGCAAACTACATCTAGTAGCTAGAGAATATAAAATAAATAAGCTAGCATGCAAAGCGTAAAGATTTTATTTTTAAAGCAATAGTTTTTGAAATTCTAAGATTAGTAGCTCTTATAGCCGTCTAGAATAAGCAGCTAATACACTTTTACCTAACGCGCTTTTGTATGCGCGTTAAAATGCTTTAACTATTTAAAACTAAAAGCGTTGTTTGTCTAGCTGTTTTTAGAAACTAAAAGCTTTTAATTGCTAGGTATAAAGTTCTCTTTGTACTACGCTAAAATGTAAACGCGTTCTTTGTAAATAATAAAAAGCGGAATCGCGTACTTTGCAGCGCAAATGCTTTGAATAACTATTACCTACTTTCAATTGCCTAGCTAAATAAAATTAGGTTAAGTACGTTTTTAAAAGCTTGTAACGACTTTTATAAACCTAATTACGCTTATTTAAAAGCTAGTTTTGTTGAAGTTGTGCACGTTATTTTTATAGATGCTGTACTTAGCTTTGGTATTCTTAACAAGCTTAAACTACGCGCTAATTACTTTAAAATCTTCTTGTTGTATTCTCTGCTAGTTTTTTGCTCGATTGAAAGCTATTTTAAGCTCGCTTAAACGCGTTACAAGCTTCTTAGCCTAGTTCTTGCCTACTAGCTCTTTACTCTGCGCAGCTACTAGTTTATCTTCTATATCTCCTACTTTAAACAGCCGAAAAGCAAATTCTCGCGAATTAAAGTTGAGAATATATTAGATAATTGTTTGCTTTTTGGTTGCAGTAAGCTTTGAAAATGTAAGTTGTATTTAAGCTCGAAATAGAATTTCTCTAGCGCGTTTGTTAAAAGTCTAGCGTTTAACGTTAAAAGCAATAGCAGCAGCTTAATAGCTTTAGAATTGGCTAGAATTATAAGCTTTAAGAGCAAGCTAAAGTTTCTCTTCGTGTTAGTGTAATAACGCGTTAGTTAATTAAGCTATATCGCGTTGATAGAGAAAGCAGTAGTGCTAAGAAATTTTAGCGAGTTTACTAGTGTAGCGAGTTCGCTAGTGCTTTACGTTAGCTAAGATTACTATTATACGTTTTGCTTAAAGACAGCAAATGTACAGTAGCAGAATGCTACGTACACAACTACGATAATTAGTTTAAAAACTACGGTAGTAGTTGCAAATAAGCGTAGTGTTACAATAAAAACTATTAAACACACTAGTTTTACAAGCATATTATAGAATAGTAGCCTATAGGCCTAAAGAACAAGAACTATCTAGAATGCAACAACGAATTATGTATAAAAAACTACGATACGTGCTAAACAGCACAATAGCTTTTTTACACTATAAAATGCACTATTTATAAGCTATAAAAAAATGCAACAAAATAAAATTTTAAAAACTAAAACTACGACAAGTTTTTAAAGCTTTAGAAATGCTTTGCTAGCAAGTGCAACTACTACGAGCAATAAAACATCTTAAAAAAACAAGCTTTAAAAGCTTTTTTAGCAAAAAACTAGCGGGCTACTAAACTTATAGTTAGAATAGTATAAGTACTTTTAACACAATTGTACAAAGCATACAAAAAACGTAACTAAAACAAAATTACATAAAAGTAAAAGCGAAAGTTGCAAGCTAAGAGCTTACTGCACTACTTAATAGCAAAGCTACCTAAACATTAGTTTCTCTAAAATAAGTAAAAAAAAAACAGAATACTTTACTAAGTTAAAAATTGACTAATACGAATAGTGTTAGCCGACGGACAACTACTAGAATATAAAAACAGTTTAATTAACTTAAAAACTTAGAAAGTTAAGTTAAAAGTTGCAAGCATTAAGCACTAACAGTGTATTAATATTATAAACTTTAAAAGTTCTAACATGTATATTAGGTACAACTAGCTACAACAACACAACTTTGACATTAATTAAAAAAACAAAACAATACGCAGTTGAAGGCTTAGAAAGAAAGTTGCTGTAGTACTACAAAACAGTTTAACAATTTAAAGCTTACTTAAGAATAAAAAAATTAGTTTAATTTTACTTTACAAGATTGCGAGAATTTGTAAAAAAAACTCTTAGCAAATAGAAGTTATATAGATACAACAAGTTGCGCTTTTAAAAACAAGCAAACCGCAATCCAACTTTTTAAAAGAATAAAAAAAAAAGTTTAAAAACTTTTTTACTAAATACTAAACAGAGTTTAAAAGCTTTTTTAAAAAAAACAAAAAGTACAACTTAGCAAACTACTAAAAATAAAATTACAAAATTATTCTTAAGAAAAAAACAAAACTGCAACTAAAACTAATGTATTTTCTAACTTACAACTAGCAGAAAAAATTAAAAAAGTACATTTAAAGAAATATCTAACGAGAATACATACAACTAAGCGAAAGCTTAATAGCTTCGCTAATATTATTTGTACTAAAGAAAAACGAAAAATTAAAACTATGCGTAGACTATCGACAGCTTAACAACGTTACACAAAAAAACTAATACTTACTACCGCTTATTTAAAAGCTTATAAATCAACTTTAAAAAGTAAAATAAATTACAAAACTTAACGTACAAAACAAATACTATCGCATTAAAATTGCAAAAAAGCACGAATAGTTAACAGCTTTTAAAACTTAATATAGACTCTATAAGTACTAGGTTATGCTATTTAAATTAACTAACGCTTTAGCTACGTTTTAGGCTCTAATTAACAAAGTACTATATAAATACTTAAACATTTTTGTTACAGCGTACTTAGACAACGTATTAATATACTTCAAAGAAATGCTCAAAGAACATTAAAAACATGTTAAAAAAGTGCTACAAAAGATAAAGCAGTACTAGCTACTACTTTACTTAAAGAAATGTAAATTTCACGTTACAAAGACTAGCTATTTAAGATTTATTATTTTAAAAGAAAGTGTGTTTATAGACTTGAAAAAGATTTAGACTGTACAAAAATAGCTAACTTCTAAAACAGTAAAAAACGTGCAGTTTTTCTTAAAATTTGCTAACTTTTATTAAAAGTTTATTAAAAATTACTTTAAGATTACGACACTGCTTTTAGAAGTTACTAAAAAGAATAGAAAGTTTAAGTAAATAGAAGCACAAAAACAAGCGTTTTAAAAACTTAAAAAGAAGTTTACTACAGCACTAATGCTACAGATGCACGACTTAAAAAAGAAAACTTAAGTAAAAACTAATGCTTTAGACTATGCATTAAGACTAATACTTTTACAGCAATGCAACGACAAGAAATGAAAACTAGTGTTTTACTATTCTAAAAAGTTCTTAGAAGCAAAACTTAACTACAACGTTTACAATAAAGAACTATTAGCAATAATAAACGCTTTTAAACAATAAAAAGCATAGCTAAAAAAAGCAAAGCATTAAGTACAAGTGTACTTAGATTATTAAAACTTTACTAGCTTTACTACAACTAAGAAATTAAATAGACAACAAGTTAGATAAGCTGAATTTATAGCAGATTACGACATCAAGATTTACTATTGCAAAAGAACTAACAATAGAGCCGCAAACGCGTTTAGTTGAAGATTAAACTTTATAAAAACTAACAAACTAGTTACGCACGACCTAGTATTACAATAAAACTTAAACAAAACTTTTAAATACAATTAACTACGATTAGCTAAGATAGCTAGAATAACAAGCATTAAAGAAAAAATGCACTAAAAATAGAGCAAAAACGACTAGCAAAGATAAATAGTTACAAACAACACTTAAGCTATATAGCTTATCTAAGAATTACATGCTTTACAAGCATATAAACACTTAGAAATTAACAAAATAGTTTAATAAATTTTAAACGAGTACTTAATGCTCTACGTACGAAACACAGTTTAAAAAGCAATAAGCAACTATTTAAATTATTTTAAAAACAAACTTAAAAAACACAAGCTCTACGGATTACTCTAACTGCTAGAACTACTCGCACGCTTATAAATTAGCGTTACAATAGACTTTATAGTAAAGCTTTTAAAATTGTTAAAACCTAAATTAGCACGGCTATGCAACTCAATTTTGGTAATCGTAGATTAATTAACTAAAGAATTACATTTTGTACTAACAGAAAAATCAATTATAGTAGAAAAAATAGCGTACGAGGTTACAAAAGCACTCGTTGCTAACTACAAATTGCTAGAACAGTTTATTACTAATAAAAACAAACTATTTACATTAAAGTTTTAGAATACGTTTCTAGCCTAGTTAGAAGTTGCAAAGAAGCTATTAACTAGCTTCTACTCGCAAACAAACAGCTAGACAAAACAAATAAACTAAACACTAGAATAGTATCTACAAATGTACACTAACAAGCTGCAAAACAACTAGGTTAAACTTTTGCTAACAGCACAATTGGCATACAACAGCACAAAATTTACAACAATAGAACACTTGCTTTACTACGCAAATTATAAATATAAGCTAGTAGCTTATTAGAATCTAAAGAATATTAAAAGCATTTTGCTAGCAGTAGACAACAAGGCTTCTAGAATGCAAAAATTACACAACAAATTAAGCTAACAAATTGCTTAAAAAAACTTTACGACAGCTAAGTTAGCAAATAAAAAAAAGCTTAAAAAACCAACTTTTAAAGAGAGAAATAGAGTTTTTCTTTTACAAAAAAACCTAAAAACTAAACAACTATGCAACAAGTTAAACAACTTCTAAATAAAACTATTTAAAATCTTAAAAGTTAAAAGACTTGTATTATTTAAACTACAGCTACTTACAAGCATGCGCATACATCTAGTTTTTTACAAATTACTTTTTAAAACAGCACTACTAAACGCCGAAGTAGCAACTAATATCAAACTTAAAAACAAAAAGTACAAAGTCGAAGAAATTAAGGACCTATAGAAGTTTAGACGTTAGTAGAAATACTTAGTTAAATAGCAAGAATAGCTAAAGAGCTAGAATATATAGAAACTAATATAGAATCTTACAAACTGCAAGGAACTAGTACGAAAGTATTACTAGCAAAATCTAGAAGCAAAGAATCTAAGTTCTCTAAAAAAGCAAAAAAGTTAAAAAAAAAAACAAGTAGAAAAGAGTTAGTTTGTAACTAGCCTAAGTTAGTTGAAAGCATTTCAAATAGCAGCAGTATAGAACTATTGGTAGAAGCTGTACTTTTAAAATTAACAGCAGCGCTAAACTGCGCAGCTTCTAGTTTCTTTAGCTTTTTAATAGCAACCTACTTATTAGCAAAACGCTAATTTCTTTTTATTTTAGCAATAGAAAGTTTTACTTGAAGATTAGCAGCACGAGACTTTGCTACGGACACTAGCTAAGCAGCCTAGATTCGTGCAAATAGCACTTGTTGCTTAGCTAGCAAAAGCTAATGTTGCAAGTTGCAACGCTTTTGTTAAAAAGCTGCTTACTTTTTTTTTGTTAAAGCAAAACTGCAAAGCGCGCTAGACTAAAGGCATTTAGCATACTTATCTAACAAGAGATTAACTAGGCACTTTAAGTTTTTTTTAAAACAACAGCTACAAGAAGCAGGCATTTCTAAACTAGTTTTACAAATACAAGCAACTTAATTGTAATAATAGCAAGTTAACTTCGAGCACGAATCTACAGAAAGCGAAGACTTAGGCATAGTTAAACTTAAAAACTCAAAAAAATACAAAAAAAAGCTACGACACGACGAGAATTAAAGTTAACTTACTTTTATATAAAACAGCACTTTTGATGCAAAGCACAAAAGAAACTAGCACAGCACAGCAGAACAGCTATTAAAACAATATTTTTAAAGAGAGAAATAATATTATAAACAAAAACAATACTAAGTATTGTAAACTAAGCAACGACGTAAAAAAGTTGTTAAAGCTTGCAAGTTTGCAAGACAAAAGTACAGCAATGCGCAAAGCAGAATTAAGTTAGTAGTTACGTAATAGTAATTAGTGCGATTAGAGCTTTAGCGAACTAAGTACACTAAGCGGCAAGCGCTTAGCTAGCCTAAAGCGCTTAGCAACTAAGCACACTAAGCGAACTAAGCAAAACGCTTTTAGCAAAGAATTATAGAACTATATAGATTAGCAAAATTTCTTTTATAGTTTGAATTCTTTGTAGTTAACTTTTTTAAGTAACGTAAAGCACTAGCGAACTCAACAGACTAGTAAACTCGACAAAATTTGCCAAGACTACTACCTCTCTTATCAACGCAATATGTTTTAACTAACTAACGCGTTATTACACTAACACGAAAAGAAACTTCAGCTTGCTTTTAAAGCTTATAATTCTAGCTAATTCTAAAGCTATCAAGCTGCTGCTAGTGCTTTTAACGTTAAACACTATACTCTTTCTAAACGCGCTAAAGAAATTTTATTTTAAGCTTAAATACAACTTACATTTTTAAAGCTTACTGCGACTAAAGAGCAAACAATTATCCAATATATTCTCGACTTTGATTCGCGAGGATTTGCCTTTCGGCTGTCTAAGGTAAGAAATATAGAAGATAAACTAGTAGCTGCGCAAAGTAGAGAGCTAGTAGGCAAAAACTAAGCTAAGAGATTTGTAACGCGTTTAGGCGAGCTTAAAATAGCTTTCAATTGAGCAAAGGACTAGCAAAGAATACAACAAGAAGATTTTAAAGTAATTAGCGCGTAGTTCAAGCTTATTGGAAATACCAAAGCTAAGTACGGCATCTAGGATGATGATATACACAACTTTAACAAAACTAGCTTCTAGATAAGTGTTATTAGGTCTATGAAAGTCGTTACAGGCTCTTAAAAACGTACTCAACCTAATCTTATCTAGCTAGGCGATCGAGAGTAGGTAATAGTTATCTAGAGCATCTGCGCCGCAGGGTACGCGATTCTGCTATTTATTATCTACAAAGAGCGCGTTTACATTTTAGCATAGTACGAAGAGAACTCTATACTTAGCAATTAGAAGCTTTTAGTCTCTAAGAACGGCTAGACAAACAACGCTTTTAGTCTTAAGTAGTTAAAGCATTTTGACGCGCATACAAAAGCGCGTTAGGTAAGAGAGTATTAGCTACTTATTTTAGACGGCCATAAGAGCTACCAATCTTAGGATTTCAAAGACTATTACTTTAAGAACAAGATTCTTACGCTCTGCATGCCGGCCTATTCATTTTATATTCTTTAGCTGCTAGATGTAGTCTGCTTCTCGCTGCTAAAGCTAAAGTACTCTCAACGCGTTTGAGACTTAGCGCGCCGGCGCGTTTTCTATATCAACAAAAAAAGCTTCCTGCTAGCCTTTAGAAACGCGTTTTTTGAGGTATTTACAACAAAGAACTGCAAAAAGGCCTTTAAAGTTTCAGGGCTAGTTTCTATTAACGCGCAGGTAGTCTTTGATCGTCTTGAAGTACAGCTATGTACCTCGCTACTACTTCTCGCACTAGAAACGCCGTGGCAGTCAAAGACTCTAAGCAATACGCTTGAATTTGGATCGCAATTAAAGCTTATTACTACTAAGCTTGGTTCCTTTCTATTATCTCTAAAGGATAGAGTTAATTAGCTTGTCAAAGAGTTTTACTAGATGGCCTATTAGGTTGAGCTAATGCGCAATCGAATCTCTAGCTTTAAAAAGACTATTGAAGAAGCAACAAAAAGAAAATTACAAAAACAAAAGCAGATTTAGACAGGTAGCACAATAGAGTATAGTAATAGATTAGCGCAAGTAGCTGCTAAAGCGTCTACAGCACTTTAGCTATCAAAGAAAGCGCGTAGTAAGAAAAGTTAAGAAAGAGCACAACTAGCTCTACGGCGCTGTAAAAACTGTAGTAATACAGGGCACAATGCCCGAACCTGCTAAAAGAATACAGAAAAAGCTTTTGAATCTAAAGCTAGCACGACGTACGCAGGTTCCTTGTTTAATAGCAATTAATTTAATGTTCTTTGAGATAAGTTGGTTGTGCCAAGATATTTTGTCGGGTTTACTAGTCTGTCGGGTTCGCTAGTACTTTACGTTACATTTTATACATAGATTAGATTTATAGGCAACAAATTGTTACTTTGTTATTCTATTTAAGATAGAATTGAGATTGTTTTTTTGTTGTTATTAAGCTTTTCGAATATAGAACAATTCCTTAGGCGGAATCTCTAAGTCTAATAACTCGTACCTTCGGTAAGAGAACACCTCTAATAACACTTAGTTAGATTTTTTAATTTAGGCTAGCAATTTGCTTGTAAAAGTTGTTTAGCGCGTTAATAGCTTAGTATTGTTCAACAAACGCTATAAATAGCTGCAGCGCGTTGCAAAAAAATTGTTGCATTTTGTTTAATAGCTTAAAGCGTATTTTGTACTTAAGCTTCTTTTAAAGCTTTTAAGTAATGTTGTTGTTAAGGCATTAAAAGAAATAGTAGTTTTGGTAGAAGCTTGGCAAAAGTAGCTCGCGAAGCTGTGTAGCTCGCGAAGCCGTAAGGTACGTTAGTAGTAGTAAATATTAGCTAATTATTAGCTGCGCAGGTATTAGCGGCAACTAATAGCATAGACTAGAAAAACAAGAGGATGTAGGCGGTAATAGACGTCAAGCGACATTGATCGACAACTATCGCACTAAGTCTGTACAGTGTCGCCTGTTTGTTTGTTTGTTTGTTTGTTTGAAGTCTGGACTTCACACAGCACCGTGGGTGTGCTGGAATACCGCGAGACATGACTCGTTAATCGATGCGAGCGAAGCAGTTGACACGCACTGCTCCATCTAATCCGTAACATGCACCCTCATAACGCTGCGAGAAAGAAATCCGTCGTGAAGCATCATAAAGCTCCCTCAGACCATACATAGCAGCAAAGGGTATCGTTTCATTACAGACAAAGGCACCCAGTGCGATCCGGCAGTGGGCATGCGAGACCGGGAAGCAGCGAAGGCAACGAAAAAGAAAAGAGTCAAACAGAAGCAGACGCCGTTCGTTAATCCGGTTCAATGTCTTCTTCGATCTTGGGGGGAATGCCACCGAAGCCTTCACTGGGGCCTTCCATGCGGGCGACTTTTGCAGCATGGCTGTCGCTGTTGACTTGCTGCGGTGTCCTTCTTCCGGCATGGGCAAGCATTGGGTCGATTGATGACTCGTCCCCGTTCTCGGGGATGGCGTTGGATAAGCTGTTCTGGCTATGCCGTGGTGAAGCACTCCTTCTGCTCCGGTCACTCTGTGAATGCTGAGACGAGTTCCGTGGAGATACACGCCCGTTCTGCTCAACAAGTCTGGTTAGCAACAGCTTTTACGACGCCTGTCGTGGCGTCAAGTTTGTTAGATTGGCGTGGAACTCACCTGCTTCGCCCAGCGCAGCCCACAGGAATTGCACAAGTCTCTGTTACCTGACGGCCCTCTCCGCCACTCTGGCGTTGTCCTCGTGTGGCAATTGGCGCAGTCCTTCTGTAACTGACCAGCGCCTTTCCTTCGCTTCCGTTTCTTCTTTGCAGCCAGCAGGCTTTGTACTTCCTCCGCGAGGTAGCGGTTGCGTTTCTCCATCTGCCGCAGTTCGAACTGCCAGCTGGTGCTTCTGGTCGTCTTCAATTCATCAAACACATTCTCCTCTGAAGCAAGACTCTGGTCTTGGTGTCCAATCGGAAGGCTGTTGTTGCCTGCAAAGGTTTCCGCCGACTCCTCGGTTGTTTGATAGCGTGCATCAGTCGTAATTGTCTGTGGCGTACCTGAACCACCTGTATGTCCAGAAACAGTTCCCGGGTGAAGAGGGGATGCTCCTGAGTTTGCAGATTGCATTGATTGCATTGATTGGTGCGAATCTCCGGAAGTTCGTTCCCTGCTTGTGTACATAGACGGTCGTTGGGCGTTGCTACTCCTAGAATGTTTCAATAGTCTCGTCTGACCTACGAGAAATGTAGGTTTCTGTCCTTCCGTGGCATCGCCTGGATATATTGTCGTGAAAGCTTGAAGGACTTGGCCTCGCTTATTTATCATTTCGTGCTTGACCTCGCCCTTTCTTCCGGTTCGAGCGAGCTCGAGAATTCTCCCGAAGTTTTGCTTCGATTCCGGGCGCATAAGAGCCTGAATACTAGTCCCGACCATATCCTCTGGCTGCTTGTCCAGAAGTTGCCGAACGTTGGATGACACGAATAGAAACATTCCAGAGGTAGACATTTTCGTCCACAATTCATTATCACCAATGCCGCCGGATGCTCGTACGATAGTCTTGGCCAGAGTGTAGACTGGTCGCTCTCGCCCCACAAGGATAATGCATTTGCGACCCTTCCCTTGTTCTGTGTGCAAGGAACCATGCCCTTCAAACCACATATAGCCACTATTTTTTCGGCGTATCCTAAAAACCACATTGACCGATAGGCAATTGCCCGTCTCTTTTAATTCCCTAGTCACAGGAACGATGTCACTTGGATGACATACCGAAGATAAGGGGGTGCCAACGAGTTCACTTGGGTCGTATTCCAAGACTCGATTGCTTGATGGAGATAGGTAAAGGAATAGGCCCTTTAGCGAAAGTACATGAACGACATCGTCAGTATTCTCCAAGAGAACTTTGTCCCACAAACGTCTCGTCACTTCCGAGTCGTTACTCGTGCCGTACGTTGCGAGTATCGTGGAAACTTCGTCTTTTGGCACGGTCTGTCCATGTTCACCTGGTGGCTTATGGTGATCATTAAAGATGTAGCTCGGCATTGACATGCCCCGCTGGTAGTTGACTGTATATGACCCGTCTGCACCATGGTAAGAAGACGAAGCTGGAGCGCAAGTGCCGAGGACATACCTGGTTTTTTTGAGGTCATAGCTTGCGGTGCTTCGACAAGGTCTACCTGAAAACCGACGTAAAACTTCATATCGCCACCTTCCTCCCACGCGATAGGAATCATGGTGAGCAGATTCATGAACGGCTGACCACCCCGCCGGTAGTTGATTATGCTACTTTGAGTTTCTTGTCTGTTGGCGATTGTCTCCTTCAAACGGAAGATGGACGAATCGTCACAATATTTTCGCTGGATGCCAGGCTCCACCTTCCCATCGGGAGCTTGGAGGAACCGGCAATTCCTCCCAAGAATCATATGCTTCGTGTAACCAGTCAGACGTTCGAAGTTATCCGAGCAATAGACTATTGGACAATCGTCCTTCTGCGCATCGCACACTACGAAAGCACATGATAGATCCACGGACCCAATGTCGATTTGTGGGTTGGGCCGTGTGGCTACCCGCATCTGATCTGTGTGTCAGCCATAGTACCAAACTTAAGATCTTCAATAACATACTAGCACGCGGAGCATATCAAAGCCGGTAGACGAATAAGCGTCTTTCCACCCCTCCGTTTTCGTGTGATTCGGATTCATGGAAGATGAAGATCCCCCAGGGGGACTTGTCCATTGCTGCTTCAATTGGTCGTATGCTTCTGCGGGAAGATCTTGATGCGGCGGTAGTGCAGCTGGTTCTTGTCCTTTGATAGATGTATGAGAAATCTGCGTGGGGATGCTATTTGAAGACGATGGCTGAGAAGCAGATCGTGCACTGCTCTGTTCGTGGCTATTGTGACGGGTTGGTACAGCGACACGGATATCAGGGGTAACACTGTTAGAGCCACCCTGGAACTGCTCTGGAGTCTGTCGGTTGGCGAGAGACGGGTCCTGAGGATGGGGGCCCTGCGAGGGGCCTCTTATTTCCTGATTCCCCGAGTCCATCATTGGGGTTGTGAACTGGGCGCCTGAGAACATGTTCATATCGGTAGGCAGCAAGGCTAGAGCGTCGTTCATGTCCAAAGACATTGGCATGGCATTCGGGTATGGGCTCGTCATGTCCTGGTCCATAGGCATATTCGGCTGCATGGGCGAGGCATATGCAGAGCCCGGGCCGATAGCAGAGTAGGGTGCATTGGCGCTGTTGAACTGCGTGTTGATGGCGAGGTTAGCTGTAGGTGTCCTCTCCCCCAGTCTTTCGGTAGAGGTCCGAGGGAAAGTGCCACCTCTCATCAGACCATCCATGGCTGGCCCTTGCGGCATGCTGAACTGGAACCCGTCGAGACTGCCCCCGTTCGGGTCGCCAAAATGCATCATGGATAGCCTGCGGTCATCCGGGCTGTCCATGTGCATCTGCTGGCCTCCATATACAGGCATGCTCCGCCGACGATTCGCCTTTTCATTGTGAGACACGATGTCGTCAAGCGACTGCCCTTGCGACATGGCAAACATGCCCATGCCGTCCCCCGACATGTCCATGATGCCCTGGCCACTACTGGTTGGCGTGTACTTGCGCGGGGGGTATGTCGGATACCCGTTCATGGCTGGTGGTGGGTGGCCCTGACAGGCCTCGGCACGGCTCAGGTGAAGGTGAGATGGAATGATGCGGGCATCGGTTGGCAGGCATGGGGGTCGCGGCGGGCCCACGGGCGACGAGGGGAAGCTATCGAGAGGGCGGCTGCTGTGCGAGACAGTCGGTGAGCAGACACGGTGCGGAGACACGATGGGACGGCGACGGGTGTGGGAGGCGCGAGAACAAGCGGGCTGGAGCTACGACTAGCAGTGTGTAAGAGCTGGAGAGCGGCGGGCAGGATAGCCAGGCGCGTGCACCAACGGGCGGCGGGCGAGGGGTGGCACTGAAAAGAGAGTGGAAACAGTGGCAGACGCAAACGCACCAGAGGCACTGCTAGCGGCCAAGAGAGGCCTCCAGGCCGCGAGTCAACGCCGGCGATGCAATGCAGTGGAGGTGTGGGCGGCCGCCTGGGCTTGGGGGAGCAAAAGAAACGCGGCTGGGACTCTGATGAGGCAGAGGCGTGGCTACGACATTCTACATGGACGTGCGATTGTTGAAGATTGCTGTGTGGCCGAAAGCGGGACGGCGACGGCCTACTCGACTCGACTACCGAGGAGCTGCAGGGCAGAGTTGCTGGTCGGTGGTCAGTGGTCTGTGGTCGGTGGGACCTTGGACCTTGCCACTGGGGACGCTGGGAGCATCGCGGACGCCTTTCAGACGGGACACCGGACACAGCACACAGCACACAGCACACAGCACACAGGGCACCGGCCACAGGGCACAGCACAGCGCAATTGGATCCCTTGTTTGCGGTTCCCGGCACAGTGTTTGGCAGCGCTCGATGACGCGGAGACTTGTGCCATGCACAGTGCGGCCAGCTGCAGCTCTTGTCCTGAGGGGTTGTGGTTCTGGCTGAACGCGGACAGGTGTCAGCTGACTGTCTGGAGCCACACTAGTCCGCACGCAGCAGTAGCGCGGTGCCAAGCTTCATGCCGTCGGAGCGCGCTGGGATTTTTTGGTCGACGTCTCGCTCGAACGTCGATCAGACCGCACCGCCATGATCATACGAAGTCTTGCAGCGCGCAGTGGCAAGTACCCGTCGTCGTGTTGCCGTGCTCTGGCTGACTCAATTGACAGCCTGTCGGGCGCTCCCCCGCGGCTCCTCTCTGCAGCCGCTGCGCCGCTTTCTCTCCACCGACATCGACTCGATCGAATCCTCCGCAGACAACAGCTTCAAGCAGCTCGGCTCTCTCGAGGCCCAGCTCAATGCCCAGGTACCGCAGCAAGTGCCCAGCGCCAGCTCTGAAACACAGGCCAGCTCGCCGGCTGCGCAGACCTCAGAGTCGGTCGCAGAGCAGTACCACCTGTACAAGCAGCAGCGTGAGCACATCTCCACAGCTCGGCGGGGCGCCCCTAACACACCGCAGAGCAACAGCTGGGGCATTTGGGAACCGAGATCAGCCAACACTACCAGCCACACACCCTCCTGAATAACCCCCCCTCGGCCGCCGACGTTACCCTCGAGCTCCTCCTTGCATCCGAGGCGCACCAAGGCCACGCCACGTCGCTATGGAACCCCGCCAATGCTCGCTATATCCACGGTATACGCCAAGGCGTCCACATCATCTCCCTTGAGGTCACTGCCGCCCATCTACGCCGCGCAGCCAAAGTTGTTCAGGAGGTCTCCAAACAAGGCGGCATGGTGCTCTTCGTCGGAACGCGCGACGGCCAGGACCGGGCAGTTGTTCGAGCCGCCGAACTCGCCAGGGGATACCATCTTTTTGAGCGCTGGATACCCGGGAGCATTACGAACGGCCAGCAGATATTGGGCAAGTGCCGGATGAAGGTTGTCAATGAGAAGGACGAGGAGATTGTTGGTTTCGAGGAACAACTCGACGAACGCTCGGTGTTACGACCGGACCTTGTCGTCTGCTTAAATCCCCCGGAGAACTACGTTCTGCTACATGAGTGTGCCCTCAACAACATCCCTACCATCGGTGTCATCGACACCAACGCGGACCCGACCTGGGTCACATATCCAATTCCGGCGAATGATGATAGGTATGTCGCAGACCAGTACATGCGCTAACACGGATGCTAACAAACCCTTAGTATCCGCTGCATCCAAGTCATCGCCGGCGTTTTAGGCCGCGCTGGCGAGCTGGGCCAAAAGCAGCGTTTCGATGCCGCCGCGAAAGGCGTCATCACCTACCGTCCCGCCAAAGATCTAACCATGCCCGAACAGGATACATCCAAAGACAAAGCACCCAAAGCCAAAGTAGATCTGTCCCGTACTTTTATGAAAGACGGCGGTCTGGAAGATGCCGACGAGCTTGAAGGGAAACTCGACGAGGCCAACAACCGCGAAGGCAGTGGCCGACGCATCAAGGTCGTTGCCTAGATATGAGTTGCGGGATCATGTCTGTATGTATGTACAACACTATGTTTTGGGGCATTTTGAAAAGCGTAGCATATCAAGATTTTGTATCAAGACAACCCTTACTATTACGTACCACGCACGGTCCACGGTTCGAAGTAGATGGTTTTGTATTTGCCGTGTCAGCTTTACTATATCTACTTATTGCTCTACTCACTGCTTCGGACAAGGTACCGCAACTTGTTTGTATTGTCTATTTTACAGCTCTATTAGGTTTCACGAACAGCTTGGATTGGGATGGGACAAGTGTCGGCGGGAGGATCGTGTCTCTGCGCAATCCATATGCCTTCATTCAGGCACCTCGGCCTCTACAACCTCGAAGTCCTGGTCTCGACTTCCAAGGGATTGCCCACCCTAGCAATCGTCGTTAGCCATGCGCGGGTTTACTGTGAGGATGTGAGGCGATGCGACGAGAGAGAGAACAAGACAAGGCCCACCCATCGATGATCATGATCACTTCATTTTCTTCATCCTCATTCCACCCGTACCAAGTCGCCTTCCAGCCAGGCGTCGCCGAAACGATGTCGAGTGCAGCCCAGCCCGCCATGTTCGCCCGGAGTTGTGATTTGGGATCGCTGAAGAGGAGCGCGTTGTGCTGGATGGCGAGGCTGAGAATCGTTGCTGGTACCATGGTGGGAAGTATAATAAATATAAAATAGGCAAAGTCAGTCGTACGAGATGTTGGAATGGGGTCAGAGAAAAGGGCACTTGTTAACGCGCCCCCTAGTCAAGCCTATCTCTCCAATTACCAACGCCGCCGCTGACCCGCATTCTACACAGCTAGTAAAAGGTTATTGAATGTTTTAGTTTGTGGCAAAATAAAGGCTTTGGAATTGAAGACTTTTCTTTAAAAATAGAGTGTTTGCCTTCAGGAAAGAGGAATTGCCTTAAAAAAAAAAGAGTAATCACATCCAGAAAAAGAGGACTCAACTTTGGAAAAAGAGGAATCGTCTTTAGCTAAAGAGAGCGTTCAAATCAGCCTAAGATCACCTTGAATCTTCAAGGTTGTAAATGTGTAAGTGTGTTTTGCTAACTAGGGAGCGCGTTAACAAGTGCCAGAAATCAAGCTCGACCTTCGTGAGTTTATTTTATTTACTCGCCTTACGCCCCCCCCCCCCCCCCCCCAACCAAGCTTAAAGCAGGGGTAGTCAGGTAGTCTGCCGGTAGTTGTCTGTTTGTTGCCAACACAACAGGCAGTAGGGCTGGGTGCCCAGGGCCGATACTACATGAACAAGGAAAATAACACGATGCTCTCGGCCGATAGATACTACATGAACAGGAACATAACACGATGCTCTCGGCCGACACTAAACACAAACAAGGACCATGGCAACAACGAGCTCGCAAAACCCTTCTATGTATCGAAGAAGACGGGCGCCACACGCTTGTTCACCACTTCTTCGTCGTCTCCGCAGCAGCAGCTGAAAACCGTCTGTATCGAGTCGAGAAACCTGAAACGTTTGATGAAGGTTCGAGGTAAGGTTACTTACGTTCGAGGCAGTTTGTTTACTGATGGGCAAGTGCACGCGGCCTTGACTTGGGCCTACCGACCGTCGACTAGCTACTCAACACCTGGTAGCTCCCATGGTATCGGATCTCCGCCATGGCCTGCGCTGTGTTGGCTATCGCCGCCTATACGCTCGTATCGTTCACTATGCACTTCTCGGGCTCCATTTTCCCCCTTCTAATCCTAATCCTAATCGCATCCAGCGCTGCGGAAACTGCGCCCTACGACGCCGTTGCGCAGTGGCAATGGGTCGACACAAGCTGTTTACCCGTCATCGGGCAGGTGGACGCAGCGGGCGACGACTACACCGCGCTGGTGCAAGCCGCGCGCGACTCACTGGGCGAAAATCTACTGTGCAGCCCGTTGGCGGATGATACGTTGACGGCGTACATGGGCACGCATGATGCCGAGGGCCGGCTACTCGCAAGTGCGTCTATCGACATCAATTCTTTCTAGCCCTGTCTGTCTGTCTGTCTCTCTGTCTCTACAATCTCCGAGCTTAGCTTACCAGCGAACAAAAAAACAGAGAAGTACCAGGATTTGGCAGCGTATAGCGCGGGGCAACACGTGCCGTACAGTCTGTATTGTAATGGATCCGCATTTGTATATGTAACGGATTGGCAGGAAGATCTTCATGGGTTTCCGTTTCCATACGAGGGTAAGTTCCCCTCCACTCCATCCGTACAGTTCAGTTCCGACAACCATCCATGTACCGTGTGGCCTCACTGCTCACTTATTGCTCGACTAACAAGTCTACTTGCTTTCCAGGCGCATGGTACACGCGACCCGGCCGCTACGACGCCTCCACCGGCCCCCTCTACATCCCCAGCACCCCCCCGCAGCAAACAAGCCACTCCATCTGCCAGGACAGCGAGGGCGCACCCGTCCGCACCGTCACGCAAGTCGGCGGCACGGCCATGATTCTGTGTCCGCAAGCCTTCGACTCCCCGCTGGCGCCCATCCCCAGCGCGTCGACTCCCGACGTGGGCACCGCCCTAGATGCCTACAAGAGCCTCGGCGCCACCATGCTGCACGAGATAACGCACATGGTGCTGCGCACGCGCGACCTCGCATACGGGTCCGCGGGCGCGCGGCTAGTGGCCAAGGTCGGCGGCGGGCACAAGGCGCAGAGCAATGCGGATAGCTGGGCCTTCTATGCCTTGGCCTGTCTGATGGAGAAGCGGGCGTGGACCGAGGGGTTTGCGCAGCCGGTTGATGATTATGGGAAGGAGGGGCCAACGGGCAAACGGGCCGTTGAGTTTGACGTCTAAGTCGCTGAAAGAACGTCGGAGGGAATATGGCGGCGAGAGGACGGTGCTTAGCCCTTGGTGCATTCACCGGACCAAGGTTTCGAATGCAACGACTCTAATATACCACCAATCCAATCCCTTTGCAAGAACAACAGCGTAGCAGTTTCTAGGCTGGCAATGTGATAAATCTTCTTTCTTCTCATTTCATTTCATCTTCTTTCTCCTCGTTTCATCTCATGTCTCTCTCCCTCCCCCTCCTCCTCCTCCTTACCCCACTCCCCACTTCCTACCCCCTCAAATCCACACTCTGCACTCTCCCCCCAACCCCACCCCTCTGAAAACTCGCCCTCTTCGCCAACGACACCCTAACCCTCTCCCTCCGCCCCGCAGCCCCAGCCCCTGCCCCCGCCCCTGCCGCCGTAATCGTCGTAGTAATCGTGTTAACCGGCGGCAGCACATCGTCTTCCCTATCATCACTGTAGTGCAGCCGCGGCTCAGCGGGCGCCGTGTTGCGGCGCGCCGCGTTGGGTGGCCGTTTGCGCAGTAGCGCGGCGGCGGCGCGTGGGCTCTTCGACGACGACGACGCGTTGGAGGGGGAGCGCGAGGCGGTGGCGGAGACGGAGGTTTTGAGGTTGCGTGGGTCGAAGGGCGAGGAGATGGTGGTGTGGGTGGTGGGTGTGAAGAGCGCGAGGGAGGGGGAGCGGGAGGGGGAGCGGGAGCGGGAGCGAGCATGGGGGTAAGGTGGTTGCGGTTGCGGTTGCGGGTGAGAGCGAGGGCTTGGTTGTGGTCGTGCCGGAGACGGACGTCGTGGTGTAAGTTGAGTTTGGGGTTGGGATCGCGATTGCGATTGCGATTGCGTCAGTTGAGAAGTCGGTCGTTGCGACGCTGTCGCCGTCGCCGTCGCCGTCCGCCCCTCCGTCCGACTCCTCACTCTCTCTCTCCATCTCCGCATCATAGCCCTCAACCCCGACCTTGCCGTCTCCACCGTCGTACTCGTACCAGCCATCGTATTCATCGCCGTTTCGTATCCTATCGTATCGTATCGTCCGTTCGTTCTTTCGACAATTCGTCCAGCCACCTCCTCAACTCCCGCGTGGTTTGGTTTCGCGTCTCGTGTATCGAGATTCTTCACCTCGTCGATAGAAAAGAAGTAGGTTGTTGGCAGGGGAGAAGATATTTTCCAGTTCCAGTTCAGTTCAGTTCAGTCCCGTTCAGATGCGTTCAGTTCGGTTCAGTCCAGAATTGCCCCTCAAAAAAAAAAAAAAGAACCTTTCAACCGACGGCCCGCAAAGCAAAACAAAAGATGAATCGATTCCCTCGCGGGGCCCAACGCCGCATTAATTGTTGTCACCCACCCGGACCTTCCCCGCCACATGCTGCCCAGAGACGCACAAGTCCCAAAGCTTCGGGGAACGGACAGCCCACGGGTCGGGGGCCGGGACGCAACGCAGCGCAGCGCACCGCGCACGCGAGGCCCCGGCACCATGCATGCATGCAGGGGCGCTTGCCGATAGGCGGGACGCACGCTTCTAGAAGGTTATTATTTCTTTATTCGTGGGGTGATAGGTGATATCTAGGCGATAGGCTGATGTGATGGGCATGTGTTCGCATGCATATCTCGAGAATAATGAACGGCGACGTGGAAGAGACGGAGAGAGGACGAAGGCGAGAGGGGGCCGAATACCTAGCTAGGCTTGTCGGTACGTACATACGTCGTCGTCCTCCTTTTTCGACTCGTATTGCTTGCGGTTGCGGTGCGTGAGCACAGTGAGCAGCCATCTATGTATGTGCATTTCCCGAACACGGCCATTTCTTCGCTTCGCGAACTTTCGGTTCCCGCACTACACGTGTGAAGCAGCGAATGGATGTCAATAAATTGCATGCATGCATGCATACATACATAGTCAGCAGCCTACGCGACCGACTTCGTCCTAGCTGCAAGGTCCGCATAGATAGCCTATAGGAGCATTAGCCAGCGTACCAACACCGAAAAGGCGTTAGGGTTGGTGTCCCACACACATGGCGCATCCGGACTTCAGACGTGTGGGAGTCGCGAAATGCACATGTATGTGGTAAGCACGCGATACAATATAGGGAGATGTGGACGGTGGCTCGACTGCTGTCGGACTGGATAGTTGGAAGCCTGGCTTTGTGGTTTTCGGGAAGCTGAGCTGAGCTGAGCTGAGCGCGCCGCCGGTGTTGGGAGACGAGGCGTAGCGGTTCAGACGGGGTTGTGATAGATTGATTGTGCAATCAGATGTGAACACACGAAACGGACTTCACGCAAACGGTAGGTACATAGCTCTTGGGCGCGTCTGATCTGGACTGCCTGAATAGGGCCAAGCCCGAGTATTGTTGTCTCGGGAAATAATATGGGCGTTGAGCCTGGTCTTCATCCTCGGAAGCCGTGTGCAATGCAAATCTAGGTACGGAGTATATACGCGGAGTTACGTATATCCCACATGCATGCCTCTAACTTATCAGGCGCATCACAACTTCGGCCCTGCTGCTGTTAGTCCACGTCATACAGTAGTACGCGCTGGAGGCAGGGTCAGACTCACGTAGCAAACGTGCCAGCACTGACGGGCATGGCCCTCAGCAGCGTCGGGCCAATGCCGCGCCAGAACCCACCCGCCCCCTCGGCCCTCCACGTCTGCGCAAAGCAGTCGCGCATGCTCTTGTACTTCTGGCTCTGTCCGAAGCCGTCGCTCTGCATCTTGCTCTTGATGACGTCGAAGGGGTAGCTGGAAAGCCACAGGGCCTCGCCCGCAAGGCCGCCGTACAAGGCGACTTTGAGCGTGCTGATGTCGGACCGCTGGATCTTGTTGCGCTTGGCGTCGGCGTTCATGAGGTACTCGAAGGACGTGAACCACACGCCGTAGGCCTGGGCTTCGCGGAAAACGGTCACGGCCGTCCCCCGGTAGAGGCCTCCCAGGACGGAGAGTTTCTTCATGCAGTCGATGGGGCCGTTGTAGAGGCGGTTGGCCCCATGGGGCTGCGTCTGTAACCGGATACGGATGTGTTCAATGGGACTGGAGAGGATCGTGTTTGCTAGCCCGGCGGAGGCACCTGCCGCGTAGTATTGGCCGTAGGAGAGATCCGGCCGGCCGTACTTTTGCGTGTTCTGGGCTTCGAAGGCTCTGCGTGCGTAGTGGAATCCTCCAAACTGTACCGAGACCTGTGAAAGTGTTAGAGACAAGACGATTCTACTGGTTCATGATTCCACTCGATTGGAGAGCCTACTATCAAACAAGACTTGGTGCATGATGAGGCATCATGATAGTCGACGAGAATTACAGGAAGAGATCCCAGATGCACAAAGAAACAATATACTCACGCATGCCCCAATCCCAATCAACGGCGTCAACGTCCCCTTGTAAAACGACATCGCCCCCTCATTAGCATAGATCTTGGCCGCCGCATCCAGCGCACCCGAGTACTGTTGCGTAGTCTGTAGCCTAACTTTGACGATATCTTCATCCGCGTTAGTCAGTCGGTCAATCAACCCCGTCTTCTTCCACCACTCCATACATGGAGTTACAAAGTGGGGTGGTGAACATACCAAACGGTTGACCTAACACAACAAATTAGCGCAGTTTTCAAACTTGATACCCATACGGAACAGTAACACTCCAATAAGAGCACTCCCATCATCACCACCATCACCACCTATAAAAACAACCCATTCACATACCCAAAACCACCTGCGCAATCCCGCCCATCGCCCCCGCAAAAAGATCCTTCAACGTCCTCGTCAGCCCATGCTGCTCCGGCACCAAGCCTAACTCGTTCTCCATCTTTTCTCGACCCTCTCTTTCCCCTTCCCAGTGCCAACTCCAACTTCTCTTTTTTTATTTCTCCCAATTCCCTATCTTCTCTTTCTCCTCTCTTACGACCACTCCGCTATCAGCAGGCGCGTAAGAACGAACCAAGAGATACAGACTACCGAATTCCTCCCTTCCACAGCACAAATAAGGGCTTGTGAGAGTGAGAAAGGGCGAATTGGCAATGTTGCGCTGGGCAAAATACTATAAAAATTGGGATATAATGTCGATTGATTTTTGAGCTGTTGGCGACGCGGAGGAGCTAGGAAATTCTTTGGCAGTTTGGCGCCAGGTGACGTGCTTTCGCTGCCAAGACGCCAGTTGCACCCCCGCTATCCTCTTTACGAGTAGAGGGAAGGGGTTTGGACGTGGTAGCAGACGCGATGCACGATAAAACCTTTAAAATCAGGAACAAGACACAGTTTTATCTCAGACATCCGAGCTGTCTGGCTGGCTGTCTGTCTGTCTGTCTATCTATTATTGTTCAAAATCAATACCATCTCTACACCAATACGGACGATTCCCCCTCCAACCATCCACCCGATTCCGATATCCTAAGAATGACATGCATCGTCCCCGATCTAATTACGATAGCCAACTAGCGGTATACCGCCGAACCGAAGCGGACGCCTAGTCCAAATCATCCGGACTCGTTTCCGGAGCCTTCGACGACGGCACTTCCTTCTTTGCTGCAGCAGCAGCAGGATAGAAATCGAGTTTCCCGCCATCCGCAAGCATGCCTATGCGGTCATAGAACGACCGAGCGCGCACATACGGATCCAACTTCCAATAGTTCTGCCTTAATTCTTCCGCCACCGAGTCCCGCTCTTTGCGCCTCTCTTCGAGCCCCTTGCCCGCCTCGCCCTCATGAATCCACTGCAGGATGGTGCTCTCGTACTTTTTGACGAGTTCGCTTCTCGACGCCTGTAGCGCATCACGCGGCCCCGTTTCCGCGAGCTTTGCGTCCTCGCCGGGCGTCGGTTCGACGTATGCGTACTCCCAGTTCTCGGCGCCGCCGAGCTCCGTCGGTATCTGCGTGCGCGGGACGTATTGTTCGAGGTCGGCCGCAGTCTTGACGAAATGCACTTTGCCGGCGACAACAGGGTCGAGCCAGCCGCGGATGATGCTCCAGATAGTGTTAAAGATCCAGGGTGCGCGGTAGACGAGCACGGTGCCGAGCGACTCGGGGTAGTTGGCTTCGAAGCATTTAATCATGAATTTTACGGGCGCGTAGTCCATGTTGGCCATGGAAAAGGAGCCCATGTCGAAGACGATCGTCTAGGGTAAGGTTAGTATGGAAAGGTTCTCGCGTCAAGGTGATACTATGACTTACTGCGGTGTCGACAGGCGGTCGCAGGAGCATCCTGGCTGTCTCAATCGTGTACACTGTGTATCTTTCCAGGCTCTCCTCGCTCTGTTCGCCTGCTTTGTGTAACCGAGCGCGGACGAAGCACATAGGCCTGCCTTCATTGTCGATCCCATGTAGGAAACTTTTCCCCATTCTTAATTGCGCGAGGAAATCTTCTCCTTCCTTCTTGATTTTAGCATCTGAGCTTTTGCTGTCCTCGAGAGCGCCTAGTTCACCCCTTCGCACTATGTCGTCGTCCACGCGCATCTCCTCCGCCCGCCAGTGCATCGTCGAGATCATCATTATGAGCGCTTTCTCCACGTCCCACTTTCTTGCGCGCAAAAACCGAAGAAGGAGACCATCAGGGTGGTCATGCTTAACCATACTCCAAAATGCTTTTCGCAGGTCCTCCGGCGCAGTGTTGGCTATCGCAGCCTTGAATTCCTTTGCCTGTCCATGTTTGTCATCCTCGTCCGCTATTGATAACGAGCTGACATCTGAGGCTGTAGCACCCGAGGAAGCTTCAGAGTCTGCGCCCTTCTCGCCCTTGTTCCGCTTGAAGACATTGAGCCTGCTCTTCTTCTTCTCCTTTTTGCCATCTTTTTCTGGCGTGCCGCCTACTACAGGCACTATCTCTGTCTCAGTCTCCGTGCCATTCGCTTCGCTTGGTGGAGGCTCGTATACTCCAAACACCTTCATGGTCACCGCCCATAACTCGCGGAGCTTCACCTCTTGCTCAGGGGTAAGGGTGCCGGGCCGGCCGGGTGGCACATTTGGTGCCATGACGAGATACGAATCCGTCGAATCCGAGTACTCAAAGGTCGACGCAGGAGTGTTTGGTTTGTCGAGGTCCGGGTTGGAGCTCAGAAGCGGGAAGAGTAGCGCTCCACTAATTGCAATCCCTAGAGCGACAACAGCCGTGAAAAGCCCTGTACCACTTTCTTTGTGTAGGTTTTGTGCGCTATAAGGTTTGATGTAGTACAGCCGATAGCGGGAAGGCGCGCGGCGGTAGGCGTTGGTTACGGAACGGGATGGAGAATGGTGGGTAATATGCGTGGGTAGTCGATACGGGGAGGATGTCGATGTTAAGCTGTGTGATATTCTCTTAAGTGGGTGGGCGCGGCAGCACATGAACACAGTGGGATAGAAGCGCAGCTCGGAAGAACAAGGCCAGCGGGCGCGGCTTATGGAAGGCGCGGCGCCGTCGTCCCTCTGCAGCAACTTCCGTAGTAAGGCTGACCGCCGGCTATGTCGGAAGGGCGGAGCAAGCAGGTACGTAGTAGGAGCGGCGTCAACAGTGCTGGCGCGGCCAATTGCGACTTGTACGCGGAAGGCAGTGCGGACGTATGGAAAGAATGGTGACACAGAGAAACCGTCAGCAGCGCATCCAATTGTTGTTGCACGCTTGCGACCACGACGGTGGAAAGGCCGGAGTGCGCACGAGACTCGATATCGTCATAGCGGCCAATCGGGCTTAGCACACGAGCCCCCTCCAAAACACCTGCATCCATGCCGCGTAGGGTTGCGGTCAACAACGCCGAACCCATCTCGCAATTGCTCCACCCACGTCGGCTACGCTGCACGTAACGCGACTTCAAAGTGTCGTGGACTCGGTTAGACATATTGATACACCCCAGCAACCTTCCCGCCGAGACACCCCGGTACTTCAGCCAACCTTCAACCCACTGCACCACCACCTGTAGCCATCTCGACAACCACGATGACATCCACAACCCCCCCAAACGAGCCCGCTCCCTACCACCGCACGCGCTCCAAGTCCCCGCGCTCTCGCCCAACAACACCCTTGCGCCCTTCCTCGCGCAGTTCTCTCCGCGACAGCGTCCAGCGCGCCCGCGGGCCCTATGCCGCGACCGAAAACCCGCTGGAGAACCTGCAAGAAGGATTCGCAGAGCTCAGCGACGCCATGGCAGATCTAGAGGGCAACTTCATGCAGCTACAGCTGATGCATGAGAGCTTGGCGCGCTTCTCCGAGAGCTTTGCGGCGTTCCTGTATGGCTTGAATATGAACGCGTTTTGCGTCGACTTTCCTGAGGTACGGGGCTAGCTAGATGTCTGGAGGTGGTGGGAAGAATATGCTAACATACATGGCTCCAGGCTCCTATCCCGGAATCATTCAAACGAGCGCAGACCAATTCTGACTTGCCATCACATTTCAATCGCTCGCAAGGCCATGACGACCCGGAAGCCACATTCTTGACGACAGATACCTCGTTCGTTGATAATCCACCGAGTAGCAAAGCGACTTCGAAATTCTCAACACCGAAACCAGCGGTCAAGACGGCTGGGCCAGCACGAGGTAGAGGAGGTATCCCGAGGGTGGGACGGGGCGGTGGTATCCCTACGCGAGGAGGCGCGGCTCGAGGCACAAGAGGTGGTAGTGGAATTGCAAGAGGCACTGCGGGTAGGGGAAGAGGAGTGCGCTGACATGATCGTTGCCGTGTGCTTATGAGCCGGATGGACAAAAGGAGGATAGACCACGAGCAGGCCCACGTAGAAATAAGTCTGAAGTTGATACCCAGAGTGCGTTACTCTCACTTCACATCTCATTTCGGAGCAGATGAGAACAGGTATTGATCATAGCGAGAGTATTCATTCCATTGCATCATTATAACGTTCAGCTTCATCACTCTTCTCCGCGTTTCGTTATCCAGTCAGGTCTATTCAGTCCAATAGAGTTAGGAAACATCCTCGACTGGCTTCGACCACCACCATTGATTAACATTATCGTCTGGCAAGCAATATGAATGCAGCCACCCAGGCTGTATCAGCGAGTAAGAGCAGAAATAGGGTATCCGTCTAGTGGTATCATGAAAGACAAAAGACGTAGCAGGCGTAAAAGAATGAGAAGAAACGGAAGGTGTTAAGGGATTAAGTAAACCGCGGGCCACCGTTGGCATGCCGCCGAAGCATACACTGTAGCTGGACCCACGCGGATATGCAGCTTAAGCTATCACACCGTTGTTTCTTTTCGCAGAGTGAACCGTGGTTTCTTTCCGTACGGTCCAGCCTTTGAAAGCTATCAGTACCGTAGTCCAGGCCATAATGAGAGCTGTCAGGCCCATGGTGACGGTAAAGGTGAACATCGCATCCAGGTCGTAGAATTCGAGAACGGCAACGGTGTCCTTGTTGCTGACCACAAAAGTGAGGCCACCGGCGATGAGGCAGAATGCAGCGATGACCTCGGACGGAGGGCGAGATGGGAGGAAGGACGTGGGTGGTGAAACGTATAGGGTAATGTAGGTGACTGCTCGCGCGAGAGCGAAGCCCATAAACATACCTCCCCACTGACTGTGGATCATAGTGGAGAGCTTGGAGGCTTGGTGATGGGAGCTCATCATCTTCCCAAGCAAGAGGATGATAAGGCCTGGCATCGGGTTCATTGAGAACCGATACTGCCGTGGCTGGTGCCATGAGCCCTCATTCTGCAAGGGGATTCGTTCGGAAAGAACACCCGTGTTAAGCAACTCTCTCAGGTAATTCGACTCGATGATCATGCCCAACTAGGCAAATCACGGTTAGTCAGTGAATGTTCCGCTCCATAAAGGGAAGGCGCAGCACTCACCAGCCCACCACCAAAAAACATCACCGAGATGGAAACATGCTCCAAGTCTTGCGGAGTCCATGCACCGCCCCACGCCGCCAAATGTTCGAGGAAGACGTTAGTGCAGCCGTACAGGAAGATGACAAAGGATTCTGTAAACTCGGCGGAAGGTACGACCGCTCTCCGCCGACCGACCACTTCTTTAGGTGGCTTCACGTTCCACGCCCAACCGAGATCAGCAAATGCTCCCATCCATCGGCCGAGAGTCAGTAATCCGTATCCGAAGAAGATCCCTCCTTTGACATAGTGCGCAAGCACATTGAAGATTGCTCCCCCATGCTGACATCACCATTAGCCATGTGTTCAGCTACTCCAGTCCAGTCTATTTGGTACTTACCCCGATACCCCCGTATACCACGGTACCAGAGGCAATGGCAACGAAGCCTTGAACAATGAGAGTGCGCTCAAACACGACGTAAACGAGCCGCAGAACCTTGAGAGGCCGTCCGACTGCGAGGCGTGCGATGTTGCGCGGCAAGCACCCATCCGTCGAGGAATTGCGTAGAAAACCGCGTTTCTCAGCCTCGTCACCAAAGGCATCGTCATCTTCATCGTATGCATAGCGCCGCGTTGGTCCAGCAAACTGCTGGTCTTCGGAGTCCTCACTTGGTGACCGACAAGAATTCCCGAACAGTGATTCCGAATTCCGTTCAGTTCCTTGACCGGAGTCGTTGGACCACCTAGGAGGTTTTGAAAGCTGCGCATCCTGCACGCGCTGGTGACGATCTATGTTTGCGGCGGTCACCGGTTGCGCTGGTAGGCTCCTCAACGAATGTACCTTCGATCGTCCGGCGTATACCTGTATAAGAGCCATGAGTACCCACGCGCTAGCGATCCATGTTATTATCCATCCGGTCTTGCTATGCGCATTGTTCTCGTATAACTCTGGAGTCTTGCGGTCGAAGACGACACCGAGGAGGAGGGTGGCGGCATTGATGACTACGAAAACAAACTGCGTTGGCAGCATGAAGCGCGAATGAGCGATGCTCAACATCACACCTTCGAAATGTCAGCGCAGTGCTGCAGTAATAAGAGTTGGACAACGTACCAATTGGCAGTATAACGACCCAGGCCAATACTTCCAGTGCGATGTGCCAGTACATCAGCGTTGCATGCTCGGATATCCTCCAGTAACTTTGGGGGAAAGCATTCTGGTCCACTTGCGGTTGCGCGACTCCATGGACGCTCATGTCCATCGGGTTGTCGTTGTGTTCTTCTCCATGAGCGGCTACTAGAGGGAGAACCTCTAGTAGGAGCACGATGGTAGCTAGGCTAAAGGCTCGCTCTGTCTTCATGTATGGCTTGTCGGTGCGGAAGTCTGTTGGACAACTAGAAGTGGTCGAGGGACACAGAAAGAGATATAAGACGAAAAGAATGCCCCCGCGGAAGGCTCGGATACTCAGTATCTGATATGCTTTGGCAAAACAACGCTAATATCAAATAAGCAACCGAGTCAAAAGAATTATACGATGAGGCGGTATGCAGAAGATCAACCACTGCAAGGCATGGGTTGGGGGCATAATAGATGCTTGGCCAATCGGAAGTCTCGGAGTCGATGTCAACGCCTGCAGACCCTGGAATCATCACGAGAGCTATTTTGTCAGCAGGTAGAGTCGTTCTTCGGACGGCCATGCTTCGGATTTTCTTTGATCAAAGTGACGCACTGGTGGGTCCGCTTAGCACCACGCCACACCCGTCAGCCTTACTGTGGTATCAGGCAAAAGTTTTGTAGGTGGGTCCCGGAGACAGGGGGCTTAGGGGCAGTGCAAAAGCCCCCTACAGACTGTTTTACATCAAAACCCCTGTATTTCTGTACAGAATTCAATGCGCCCCCGTCGCGTCTTCGTTTATCGCCCAACCTTATCCGTTTACCTATCCTATATATCATGAGTCCCCCATCAACGCCACGTCATACGCCCCATCTCTCTCGCGATCAACATCTCTAAGTACAGACTCTGTCTCTCGCTGGTCATGGCCATCAGTATATTGCAGATTTGCTGAAGATCTCTGCAAGACAGGTTGGCTATGCTATCTACGCTGAACGCGTCACGCCCAAGAAGCGTACAGGTCGCCCACGTCAGCTCACGAACGATCAGATTAACGAGCTTGTGACCTACGTCACTCACTCACGAGCGTCTCGCCAGATGAGCTTTACCCGCCTTGCCGAAGGCCCTTTCTCACATTGGAACGTTGGAGAATACGTTATCCGCAACGCACTTCGAAGCAGAGGGTACGTACGACGTATAGCTCGTGCGAAACCTCCTATTTCTAAGGCCAACCGACAGATACGGCGCGCGTGGGCAGAGGCTCACGTTGGTTGGACGCGGGAGGAGTGGGAGAGTATCCTCTGGAGTGATGAGACGTGGGTCACAAGAGAGAGGCACAAGAGAGTCTAGGTGACAAGGAGACCTAGCGAGGAGCTTGATGATACTTGCCTCGTGGATAAGGTGCGTAAGAAGCGTGGGTGGATGTTCTAGGGCTGCTTCTCTGGTACAACAACGGGCCTATCTCTATTCTGGGAGAAGGAGTGGGGGTCAATCAACAACAAGAGTTATTGCGAGCGTATCGTCCCTCTTGTACATGCCTGGCTACGTCTTAATCCCTCCTTGAAATTTATGCAAGACGGCGCTCCTAGGCATGCTGCAGCATCGACACAAGAGGAGCTTCACGAGAGAGGAGTATATCCTATCTTCTGGCCAGCGTACTCGCCAGATCTCAACCCTATTGAGACTGTCTAGAACAAGATGAAGGATTATATAGAGAGCTGCTATCCAGATTTACCTAGTGGCAAGCAGCGTACGTACGAGCAGCTTCGTGAGGTAAAGGAGGCCTAGGACTACGTTTCACCTAACGTGTTGAGAGATCTAATTGATAGCATGAAGGATCGATGCCAGGCAGTGATTGATGCTGATGGAGGTCATACGAAGTATTGATATTTGCATGTAAGATAAGACAGAATTAGGCTTAGACTATACCTTAGCACACCCCCCTGTCTCCGGGACCCACCTACAAAACTTTTGCCTGATACCACAGTACAACATTATCAACCTGTGGATCCGCTCGCAAGTTGAAGGCAGTCAAGCCTCACGAAAGATGTGCGCCGACATCGTGCCGCTGAAATCCGTTCAGTCACCTCTCACACTCTGTTACATCCGCGGAAGTTTGCCTCAAGAAGACGTGGTATTACTCGCGCCACGCTTCGTGCTACACCGCCAAAGAAAGGCGGGGATGCAGATACATAGGCGTGCTTCGGTATCGGCTGCCGAGTGGTCCGAATTGCGTTATGGAGTTATGGCGTTCGCTGTCCGGGTCTTGCCTTATGACTCCACGGCTGCCGATTCTTGGTCCAATGCAAGGCTGTCATCGCTTTCGTCGCATCCGACACAAGCACACCCAGTCACGCGCCTCTTGTCTAACACGTCTCGTCCGAACGTCGACCGGCACCCCTCCGTCAGCTTCATCGCATTAGCGATCGTCGTCACGTCTCGCCAGATTCAAGCCTTTTAGTGTCTTGGCTACTGCAGACAGCGGGACCTCGGACGCAGCGAGCTCCGTGCAGACTTCCACGAGCTCGTTAGACCCCTGCACCCTTGTGCAACCGCCTTCCGGTCGCTTCCGGGATCTCAGTATCACGCACATTGAACACGGCTCTAGCTACTTTTCATTTGAAGACAAAAGTCCGACTTGGAGCGTCCTAGCAAGAGTAAATCGGAAACTGCGGAGTAAAAAGGCGAAGATTTGCTGGCTGGGATCATGTCAAGGTCTTGTTGGACTATGAAGGACTGAGGGCCCTTCCCAACTTGCTCTATGCTCATGCTGTACCACGGTGGACGCTTAGAAAACGGCGGGATTGATAACTCGCATGTTGCGACCTGATGCAGCAGACAACTCAGAACCTCGGCGTGGTTTGCCGAATTAGCCCCCGACATGAGGTCCCAACGGGGTGGATGCGGTTGACAGTTGACTCACTCCATCATTACCACGTTGGGTTTTCATCAGGTCAGACGACTACATAGTATCCGTACACACCTTCAAGTCGACGTGCAGACCGCTCTATCTTCCCCTCGCGAAGTCGCCCGCTATATCCGAGGGAGTTGCCAACCAAAGTATTCAATTTTTCCGATCTCGGAGAACATTGGCGCTGTTGTGTCCGCCGATTGTTTCTGTGCAGTGCAAGAGCTTACTTGGTACGGGCCAGTCGGCTTTTCGTCCCGCTTATTGATGCTCAGTCATACAGGTAGCCGTGGCCATTCATCTTGGCCGTTCGTCTTACTGTATATGAACATCATCGGATTCGGGAGAAGCTGCATGACCCCTCGCAACATCCTCATTCTCATCCTCGCTAAAACCGTTGCCTACGATCTGAACGACATTGCAAATCTTCCTGTCTAGAAACCTATAGTGAGGAATCCATAATATACGTAATACTTCCTGGGGACTTTGACTCATATACAATGCCGAGAGTCTGCAGTATAGTATGAAGTTTCGGAACTCCGAATAAGTGACGGTACGAGGGACAATTAGAGAGCCGCACAACACTCGCATCTTCCAGAAGCATTATCTGAAGAACAGTTGCTCGGTTTAGCAAATAAGGGGGATTCGTCGTGCGAGACCGTCTACCTAGCAGAAAACATAACGCGTGCGGTAGATATACAAGTGTATGGATAGATGCCGCAGGTGCTCGGATGTAAGTTGTCTACACTACTTCTACCCAACCCATCCCATTCCATTCCATCTGATTACTTCGTTTAGATTCAACCCAAACCAGATCCAAAACCAGACCCGACAAAGCGAACGAGAGAAGATAAGACATTACTCTTCTCCACACATGAGCACAGTGCAGTGCAGTGCAGCCGCGCATTTCCTTCCCCAACACGTCCCGCATAATTAGTCTTTAACGAGCGGTGAAAGAAAGCAGCAAGATAAAGAATACTAATAACTAACTAGCTAACTAGCTAGCCGGCCGGCCAGATAACAGAGTAGCTAGATAACAGAGCAAGTAGACAGCCTAACTACATCTACGAAAGCGAAGGTTTTTCGGCACCACAATCCTATTATGCAGCACTACAGTTTTACTATATAAACATAGGTACCCTACGTCCACACACTCTCTATGCAACAAGTTAAGTTTTCACCCAAGTCTTAAAACTCCCAAACTACATAAAAGACCTCGTAAAGGCGCACATCTTTCATATCATATACTATGTAAAACCCTACCTTTCTGCTGTTGAAAAGTTAAAGTCACGCTTATATGTGAAGTTGATAGGCAGATGCGCCTACAGCGGTGCCATCTCCTCTTTTTTTTCAGTTCTATCTGAAGTTTCAGGCTATGTCACTTATTTTACAAGAGAAGAACCTGTTTAATTTATTGTAGTTTTTTTTTTGAAAAAAGCGCCAAAGCCACAAGATAGAAGTACAAAGCCCTCTGCAACTTTGTCTACACATAAAGTCGTAATTCTAAAATATTTAACATAAACTATTTATGCTGTTCGTGGTTGCGGTTAGCGGCGGGACCGCCTCTACTTTTTGATTTATAACTGTCTTGAGATTTGTTATGCAGCGCTGATTATTCTTGTACACACGGGAGACGCGGCGCCTCGCAGATCTCATTACACATGAAACGTAGTTTGAAAATATATATATTATGCAATACTTGCTGTTCGCGATTGGGACAGGTAGGTTGCGATTATTGGCGGGACCGCCTGCAAGGCAGATTGCATGGAGACATACCACGTAGGCCATTCCGACGGTGTAGGATGAAGCTAGTAGATATGGGGAGAGATGTCAATAGGTAGGTAAGATATGTGGACATTTGCCCATTCATTGAGCCCAAGTCCAGATCACGATATCGAGCGCGTGTCTATCCAAACGCTAAAGCGCTATTTGTTTATAGATAACGTTACTCACACTCATGTATTCTTACATGTACATCGTACAACACCTTTGCCGGCATAACCATTCTCCTATCTACTTTACTTCCTGAACCACCACGCGAGATCTCTCCGCATGTCAGCCTCGCTGCGGTCCAAAACGTGGGATCCCAGCCCTCTCTCCGCACACGCTCGAGCCACCTCCTTGGCCGACAGTGCGTGGTGCCCGCCATCGCGCGTGATCATGCTGTCATCCTTGTTCAGATACTCCAACCGCCGCCGCAGTCCCCATTGCAAGACCGCTTTTGGCGGCATTATGTTCACGAGATCCCAGATCCTGGAATACGCGTCCAGCTTGCTGGACAGCAGGAACAGAGGGTATAGGTGTAGCTTGGCGACATGGTCCACCGGTACGCTGCGGGGGATAATTTCCTGGAGTTGTAGCCCGGAACCCGTACCAGTCAATGGTTTCGAGGTATCTGTCCAAGTGCGCATCTGCTCGTTCATCTGGGTCTCGCTGACTTCTCGGTCTCGCGCAAACAACTTCTCCATGTTCATTACGACCCATCGCCTCCTGGAGTTCCGCTTCTCCTCTGCCTTCCTGAGTGTGCGTTTGACCTGTGCGGGGATGCGGCAGGCTTCTGGAATGACGGGCGTTATGTATATGGCGATGAGCGGTGTCCATTCGCCTAACACGAGTAGTATCAGCCCGAACACTGGAAGCCGCAGCTTGTCCGCCCGGCTCCTCTTAACGATCTGCCACTCTGCTCTTGTGAATATCGACTGCCTGTCGGGATGTGCCTCTGCCTTTTCACGTAGGCTCTTCGCAAGCCGTGCTGTAGCGCGAAGGTTCCCGATGCCGCCTTTGTAGAAGTCAACGTAGGCCTTGCCAGCATGATACAGGTATTTTAGGTAGAATTGTCCAGCTTTTCTTGCGGGGACATTCAATTCGGGCGGGTATGTTTCCGGCGGTGGGTTCAGCTTCTCGCTTGCCTTCACCACGGTCGCCGTAGAGGGAGATGCCAGGGTAGCAGGAACGGAGAGCTTCGTGGGAGGGCGGGAAACTAATTGTCGCTTGGACTTTGCGGTGGCGACAGCGGCAGCGGAGGACGCATGGCGCACTGGTTCTAGCGACGGATTGACGGATCGTAGGGGACCGTGGCGCGTCTGGTCATGCCATTGAGAGCGGTATAGTAACGGTAAAGATATTGAGCTGTGAACAACGTGGAGTTTACGATGGCTGGTTATATTTGGAACAGCTTGACGGGGTTGTGCCGAAATTAAAGAAGTGCAGGATGTTGGTCGTGGCTTCATTGCGAAAGCGTGTGGAAGGAGTAACGTCGGTGGTCGAAGGTCATGATATCTCCATAAATATTACCTGCGCCCAGCCCGCGGGCGCCGATCCCCATCCGCAGTGCGCACGATGTCATCACACCGCGCGATTCGCGCTAAACTGGTTATAGCTTTGTGCGCTAGGGCATCGCAGCGACAAACGCATTGATCAAACTTGTCCTCTACCGCGATTCTCATCCAATTATGTACGTATCAAAGGTAACGGTAGGAAGAGAGCGTAACCATACATACATATCTCCATTGAAATTTGCAACCCTGTACAACGCCATGCAAAGGGAAAGGACAGCCACAAATATATGGGATAAAAAGAGAAATGTAAAAAGAATTGGCCTCGCACCATGGTTGTTGCGGGAACTCAAAATGTAAGTTTAATGCCCGTCATTTTGGTAAGCAATCTACCAATTTGAGTCACGAATCCCCAGCAACTAATTCCCACGCGAATTGATGAAGCTTGATCAGCGCTGGTATTTTGCCAATTGAGCCATGATTTCGTTCATGTCTGGCTGTCCGGTCGGAGTTACTTGCGCTGGAGCCTGGGTAGGCGGAGCAGTTGCATGCATAGGCTGTTGAGCGTTAAGAAGTGAGGCTAGTGCCTGATTCTGGTAAGAATTAGGATAGATTTGGGGCACTTGTGCAACAGGTGTGTATGTCGGAGCCTGGGTTGGTGCAGAGACAGATCCCAATAAACGCGCAAGGTCCGGAGTCAGACCAGTGGATGGTGGTTGTGACGGCTGGGCAGCAGTTCCCGACATAACTCCCAGTAGCTGCGAAAGGCCGTTGGCGTCGAGTGAAGAGATAAAATTCGATAGATTCGGAGCATTAGTTGGTGCGGGAGGCTGAGTACTGCTATAAGATGGGATGCCATAAGACTGGCCATAAGATTGAAGCTGGGGCGCTGGCGGTTGCACGGGCTGCGACTGACTCTGCTTCGCATTGTTGACGAGTGCGGCGGCTGTTGAGGGGTCCAGATCCGCGTATTCTACTGACCGTTAGTAGATTATGGGAATGGGAAATGCCAAACGTACCGTTGAATTGAACGTTATTAGCTCCGCCTCGGCGGTCGAAAACTTGGACATTGACTTTGCTCTTAGCCAAAGTCGACGTGTCAAGCCGCACAATAGCTTGTACTCCTTCCACTATCTGTCTCCTGACAACCGCATCCTCCGCGAGTCGGGGGCTAAGTATCAACACGTCGGTACGAAGGTTCTGTTGCCGAAATATGTCCTCAACCCAGCGGATGTAATCGCTTTACTACGGTCAGCGCGCAAACTCAATTTAGCCGAGGTAACTTACCGGGGAAGTCCCTCATGAACCACGAGAACCTGAACGTCTGGGACCTGATGTGGAGCTCTATGCGGAAGTGGGAGGTCGTCTGTTGGACTCTGTTGAGGTGACGGGCTCCTATATCGGATTGGAGATCTCGATCTACTCCTCCTTCGATCGTACCGGTCGCGACTCCGTTCCCTTCCCCGATTACCACGTGGGGGTGTAGGTGACCGCATGCGTCGGTAATCGTCTCGGAAACGTCGATTGTCCTTGTCCCTTGGAGACAACATGCTTTGACTCCCGCTACTGTAGCGATCATTTCTAGACTGAGTACCACTTCCGCCCCTGGTATAATCTGGCGAGCGTGAGCGCCGACGCGCACCGTTGGTCTTGTCGTTGGTGTTGCTTTCGGGCGCTTTCTTCGTGTTGCGCTGCGGTTTGGACACCTCAAGGTCTACAAAGATAAGTATGAGGCTTTCATACAGTCGCGCTATACTTACGCATCTTTCTGCCACGGACCGCTTGCCCCTGTTCAGCCTGTAACGCCCTTTGGCAGGAGCTAATGTCCAGGAACTGCACAAAGCCGTAGGCCTGCTTAATCGATATCTGCGCGAGTTTCCCATGTCGGTAAAAGCGGTGGAATATGTCACGCTTGGTGACTTTCTCCGTCGGAAGATTACCTGACTTGTTAGAAGCCGATTCCAGTCCTTGGGTCCATTGTAACTGACCAATGAACAGACGCGACCCCATTGGAAACTGATCCCATTGCCCATCCGTGACGTATCTCCTTTCGTCGTCCAAAAACTCTTCGTAGAGTCTATTCACTTCTGGGGGCCATCGAATGTCTTCATCATCATAGTCCTCGGACATTTGTCGCCCATATCCACCAGGCGTGTTCGGACTCTGATTCGATCGTGAAGCTGAGTAACTATCGTCACCATTGCCGGGAACTCGAACGTTCAAGGGCTGTAGCGAGCCCACGTGGTGCTGCGAGCTTGTTGACTTGTTACTATGCGGGTGATAAGACCTGATATCGTCGTTGGGGTTATAATTGGGATGGGTCGTGGGCTTTTCCTGCGCAGGAGGCCGAGGAGGAAGGTTTGGGGCTGCTGGGAGCGACGAAGCTGGCGTGGCGCCTTGTGACAGGGCAGGTGGAAGGAAGCTTGGGGCAGCATATCGGTCAGAAGCAGCGCCACTGACGGCGGGAGATAATGAGGCCAACAGGGCATGGTAGTCGATGCCGCTGGCTTGTGGCTGGAACTGAAGGCCCTGAGCAATCTGGGCTGGACTTGGCTGGGCGGCATACAGATTGGAGTCATGGGAGTGTGGGTACGCAGGTTGGCTGTCTTGGGCGGGCGCAGACTTCGATTCACTGAGTGGAGTGGGCGGTGGACGCAGTGAAAGAAATTTCTGGATTGAAGATGTATCCTGCGTCTGCCCTGCAGGCTGCGCGTATGACGCGGGCGTAGCGCTTACAGAGCCATGCGCCACCATATTCTGATAGCTGGGTGCGGCGTGCTGTTCGGCGTAGTGCGATGTGTTTGAGTGGGCGCTCGGCGTGTGCGTCTGCGTCGGCGGGGGATACGACTGGAACGAGGCGGGAGTTCCGAGACTGAGGGCGGGTTCATCAAACATGGGGTCCATCTGCTTCTCAAGAATAGGGATGTTCGAGGGCGAGGGGTAGTGGACAGGCTTCGGCGACTCGGGCGTGAGGGTCTTGCCGCGAATGTGTTCTGCTTCCTCTGGAGGACTGGATATCATGTATGCTAAGCCTGGCGCGGGGCGCGACTACAGGTGAGGCCACAAGGAAACAGGTCAACTCAAGACATCTACAAGGCGCCAGGTATCGTCAGGAAGGGAAGTGCTGGCGGTGGTGGGGAGGCGTTGCGACGGCAGAGGCGGGGTGGGTGGGCCTGTACCTACGCGCACGGTGAGAGATCAGGGCAGCAATTGTCCAGTCAGGCAGGCAGAAGGGCAGCAGCGCGCGACACACGCGGCGGGAGGGATGGAGTGATGGAGAGCTGGTCAGAAGATGCGAACGAGGGCTGGACGCGGTGCAGGAGGGACGAAGGAGATGATGGGAGGGCTGCGGCTGCGAGGTGGTGGTGGTGGTGGTGGTGGTGGTGGGGAATCGGGATGTGGAGAGCTTTTCACTTCCAGCGCCCAGCTTGCCGCAAAGCAGCTCGAACCGCTGACCTAAGCAGCTAGCGCCGCCCGCATATGCCCGCTCGTGATGCAACGACAACGACATCCATGGATTGCATCCCCTCCCGAGGCCATTAGATACCATGTTGCGTCTGCCTGTCCGTCCTCTGCTCCATCTTTCTAGTGCGCGCGGGGCGCAAGTCGTGTCACAGGTGCGGCAATCAGGAAGTGGCAGGGCAAATCTAAGTGTGACCGAGGAGGAGCTGCAAGTGGCGCGAAAATGGTTGGAGGCTTTGCACGCGGAGACGATTCCGAAGACCGTTGGCGAATTAAGTTTCAGCAGGTCTTCGGGCCCCGGCGGGCAGAATGTGAACAAGTAAGGCAGCGCTGACACCTGCTTGCACTGGCGCTGAATGGCTCAGAGTGAATTCTAAAGCTACCCTCAAAGTGCCGCTGGATGCACTGTTGCAACATGTTCCCAGCGCTCTCCACGGCGACATTAGGAGCTCCCGCCACGTTGCCGCCAGATTGAATGCCCTGATCATTCAGGCCGACGACAGCCGCAAGCAAGGCGACAATGCGCAGAGCTGCTACAAAAGACTATATGAGGCTATAGTCGAGGCGGGCCGCCATGCCATCCCAGGTGAGACGTCTGCGGAGCAAGCTCAACGTGTGAAGAAACTGTAAGTTGGCCATCTCAGGGGTCCGACCAGTCCTATAACATGCCAGGCAAAAATCGGACAACCAACGGCGACTGAAAAGCAAAAAGCAACACAGCTCCAAGAAGAGCTCGAGGAGGAGCGGTCGTGCAGATTGACCGTAGCATTGGGTGCGTTGAGATGACCTGAGACGTGCGAGGCTCCCTTATTGGCATTGACAAAGTGGTATCATATACACCATACTTGGCTATGTACAAGTAGACGTAGTCTAGCAATTCACTGCCCAGATTACACTACGCTGTCCAGAGGATTACAGTATTATGTGTATTCCAAGCCGTGTGCTGTACCTCTGGCGGCTCTTGTAGCATGATGTTGAGTAGAAGAATGGAGCAAAAGGCAGTTGCAAGTCAACTGCCACTAACTCGAGGGGCTTTCTTGAAGCCGGAATATCCACCGTCTGATCGGCCGTCTCAGGTTCCTAAGGCTTTTTGAGACAGTTGAAGCTTCTCGTTTCCCCCAAATTGCTTCAAGCCCGACCAAACCAGCACCCGTGCATCAGCTTTGTTCCTCTCTTGTTGCAGTGCCTCAGCAAGCGCCGCTATAGCGTCTCCGCCCATGCCTGTCACGCCTTCTTCCAACCAGCGAGAGAATTTTCGTAAGCTGGAGCTCAGGACCTTCTTTAGTTGCTGCTCCTCGGTCTCTTCGAGTGTTCGAACTAAAGGCAAGACTGTCCGAATCGCCACCTCGGATAAACGAGTTTTCATGCCGGGGTGTTGTTCGACGGACGAGGTCAGAAGATCCAGTCCGTCTCGTAAGGCTGGAGGAAATTCAGGTGATGATGGGTGGATTGCAAAGAGCTGCATTCGGAAGTTGCAAGCAACAGTGTGAACCGTCCGAGGAAAAGACTGCTTGATCTGGGCCAAGACATGCTGAAGGATAGTAAGAATGCAGGGAACCTGTTCAAACTCCGTAAACATATTGAAAAACATCTCCGCAAAGGCAGCATCGCCTTGGAATTGCTTCAGAGCCGAGTCGAATATAGCAATAGGTATGGCACCCGACAAAATCGGCGCGGATGCAAGGTTCTGGAGAGCCTCTTCATCGACGCCATCCTCTTTTCTTAAGCTCGGATTGATATCTTCGGCTGTAATTTCCGGAAGAGCAATCATATCTGCGTCGCCGTCACTTTCCACTTGACTCTTCTTCGTACGATCGATGTCTAATCCTAGGATCTTCCTGCGGCCTGCAATCTTGGCAACGTAAATCGTTTCCAGTTTTGCGTACTCAAGCCACAGATGTTGAGAATTCTTGCAGAATCTAAGTCCACGTTGCATGTAACTTCGTGCATTCGTGATATCCGCCTGGGTTTCCATAAAGTAATTCGCAGCATATATCCAGAGCTCCGGCTTAGTAGGATGTAGTCGGACCACCGATGTTAGTATCTCATTAACTCGTTTGAAGGCCTTTTCTTTCAGAGCAAACTCGATGAATTGCATCCACAGGCCCAGATCGCCGGAGAACTTTCTAACCGCGCGGTTGTACAAGAAGTATATCGATCTCTGGCCGCTTCCTTTATATTTCACGCCCAGTCTCTTGATTCGCTTTCGGCGCAGCGCGTCCACATTCTTCTCGAACTCTATGTACCGCACATAGTCTGACGAATGAGATCCTCGGGCATTGATGATGTGTTCAAAGTCGGACCGCTTCCTTGCTATCGAGCTGATTTCTTCCTTTGCGACTGTCAGTGATGACTTTAACCATCTTTGAGGATCTACTTACTCGCGAGAATATCTTCTTGCGTTCAAGGTCGTTCAGCTCCGTCGCAGACTGCTCTAGATAGTAGCGCGCTTTGTCGCTAGGGCCCGCCATGGTTGGTTAGATTTGGTATGGTTTGCAGGGAAGTCGAGTGATGTTCAAAAATTATTTCGAGATCGCGCCAAGAGCCGCGGCTCGGAAGACGGTCGGCCCGCTGCTGGACCCTGACACCTCAGTAAACATCTCAGGAGAGCCGCGCCGCGTGTCGTACTCCCAGGCCTCACTTCTCTACGCTCCTTGATTTTCTTTTCTTTGCGAATGGGAGCTTGCTGATAACATACTGCACAAGTCTCCTATCATGGCGCCCAAGTTCAAAGACGGAGACGTCGTTGCGACGGTGCTTATACCTGGGCTCAAATCGCAAACCGAATGCTCACAAGTGCTATAGATTAACGGGAAATGGGTATCATACGCCCACACAGCAGCGGCTTACAGTGAGTGAACCAAATAAATCGTACTACTTTTAACTAACCTAGCACAGGCGCTTTTGCTGGAGCCCTGATTGTCGGACTGTATGCTCAGCCCGAAGCCTACCTCGAACCCCACTGAACTTAACCAGGTACCTCCATTATCACAAGATTGTACAGAATGAATTCTATGTTAGTATATACATTCTAGTATACTCCAAATATACTAATCACATTGCAGGGGTATCCAGACGAATGGTTTCCTTCAGTCTCCTCCACCATCGGCGACCGGTACCCAGAGCGGTCTGTCTTCATGTTCTTCATTGCTATCACCTCTGGTATGGGAATTCGCTACGAACTCTATGGCTAGCACTAAAACTCACCCAGGTCCGCGATTCGCCCTGGTCGCTTTCTGGTACTTACTCACCAACCGTCCTAACTCCTCGCTCCCGAAATTCGTTGCTGCCGCGGGCGTATTCCGGACAATTACCTGCGGTGGATGGACATACATAACATCCACAGATGATCACAACTGGCACGACATCTTCATGGTTTCCTATATCTTAGCTACGCTACCGTGGACCCTGGGGTGCCTGGCTCTGAGCCCACGAACACCCACGGCACTAAAGTATCGAAAGATATTTGCTGGAAGCTTCTTTGCTACCCTAGTACCATTGATGTACTTCTTCCTTCAACACAAAGTACACCGAGTGGCTGGTGGTGAGTTGCACGTCTCTATGTCATACTACCAAGCTAATTCTGTCTGTCTAGCCTACACAATATACGCACTATTCGAATGGGTGCTTGTACTGTTGGATGTAGCGTTCGACGCTGTCACGATGATTGAATTTGCCGACTTTGATATCGTTATAAGGGATTTTCGTGGTATCTCTCGCGGGTACGTTTCATGGCTCCCAAAGTAGATAGTGATTCTGTCACGAATGCAAACGTTTTAAGATCATTTTCTGATATATTGTGCTCTGCAGTGCCGGCAACCAAGCCGTCTCGGACGCCGTCCTAGAGAAAGAGTACGTATCAAGCTGCCTACCTACTATCCGTTAATGCTCTTTTTAACATTCAATTAGGAAGGACAAGGAAGTTGGCGCGGTCTTCGGTTCAGGATTCTCGTGGTTCGGACTTCTTGATGCTGTAGCTGATGTCTACAACGGGGTAAGTCACTCCTTCCTATAATGCGGTTCTTTGCTGATGTATTCAGTTTGTCTTCTGGTCCATGTTGACCTCTCTTGGTCTCTGTATATGGTGTAAGTGCCCCTAGCTACATACTCGATCTCTCTAACTGTCTAGACTTCGGTCTCTGGGCTATGGGTATATCCGGCTACGAAGTTGTGGTCATGGCTTCGATCTCGCCATTTCTGCTCGGCATTAAACCGCTGCGCTTTTTCATCATTCGCAACCTCCGGATCTGCCACCTGTTGTCTCTCTCTGGTCTCCTAGCATACCTATTCGAGAAGCCATCACATCGTCTCTTCTTGACAAGTTTCGGTGTCTTCATGGCTTGTCTATCATGGGCAGCGACCTTCTATGCTGAGCGATCACAGCCACACCGTCTTGAGGCACGAATCTCGGCTTTCTGTATTGGCTTGCTGGCTTCTAGCATTGCTAAATTCTCCTACTGGACGAACAACCCTATCTGGCCGGTCATGCATGGGCCCAATGGTGGTTGGAACCAAGTCGGCCTTGCACTAGCTGTCCTAGCTATACTGCTGTCTACTAGATCAACGGCTAGCTCAGGTGGTGATGTACCAGCTCCAGGACCTACCAAGGGCTCTTTTCTGCTTAGCAGTCTTGGTCTTGCTGGATTGTTTTTTGCCATGCACTCTCTGCTCTCCGATTCTAGCACCATGATTCTCTGGGTCTGGGAGGGGTTCCCAGTGCGTGGTCCCCTTGCTGTTCCACACGGCGCGTTGACGTTGCTCACCATGGGCCTTGGACTTGTTATTGGACTCTTCGCTCCCAACTTTTCACGCAGCTGGGCCTTCTATGGTGTCGGATCAATTGGTGCTGCAATTCTCACAACTTCCAGTCACTGGGTTGGGTACTATGGCGCACTCGCCTTGACTATCTACGTGATGGCGGCTGCACCTGCTCTCATCAGCCAGGCAGCCCGCCACCCTCCAGCTCAGACCTTCGGCCTAGGATTCCTTATGTACAACATCCTCGTCCTGGCACATGTTTGGGTAGTCGCTTACGCCTTCGTGCCCGGTGGTCCCATCATGCGCGAACATACCGACTGGGTCATGACAGCCACGATGCTCTTCATCGGCGCCGGTATTTTCAGTGCCTCCGCCCAACCCCCTGCTTCCTCGATGCCGAAATTCAAAGGCAAGCCGAACACTAACCCCGCCGCTCGCCAGCAGCGCTCGTACTACCTCTACACGCTCCTCTTCCTCGAGCTCGTCGCCGTCTCAATCGCCTACCTGCGCTTCCCCTCGTACAACTACACACCCCACCACCCCGAAACCAAGTCCATCACCGCGGGCATCTGGACCATCCACTTCTCGCTCGACAACGACATGTGGAGCTCCGAAGTGCGCATGCGCGACGTGATCAAAGAGCTCGAGATCGACGTCATCGGCCTGCTCGAGTCGGACTCGCAGCGCATCATCATGGGCAACCGCGACACGACGCAGTTCCTGGCCGAGGACCTAGGCATGTACGTCGACTTCGGGCCGGGCCCCAACAAGCACACATGGGGCGCCGCGCTGCTCTCCAAGTTCCCCATCGTCAACTCAACGCACCACCTGCTGCCCTCGCCCGTCGGCGAACTCGCGCCCGCCATCGAAGCCACCATCAACGCCCACGGCCGCCTCGTCGACATCTTCGTCTTCCACTCGGGCCAGGACGAGGACCCCGAGGACCGCAGGCTGCAGTCGCTGTTCCTCGCCGACAAAATGAAGGCCTCGCCGCGGCCCGCCATCCTGCTCTCGTACCTCGTCACCAAGCCCGGCGTCGGCAACTACAACACGTATGTCGGCGACAAGAGCGGCATGCGCGACGTCGACCCCTCGGACTGGGACCGCTGGTGCGAGTACATCCTGTACAAGGGGTTGCGGCGGTCGGGCTATGCGCGCGTCAGTCGCGGCACGATTACCGATACCGAGATCCAGGTACGTGCACACTCATTCATCACTCTAACGAAATTGCGAGTAGAAACATGTTGCTAACGTGTGAATTTTTTTTAGCTTGCCAAGTTCGTCGTCGACCAGCCCGAGGGCACCAACGACGTGATTCCGGAAGAACAGGTGCCAGAGGGCCTGCGCTTCCCTGCGCTGTTCAAGGGCAAGGGTGTACGAGGGCATGCGTATCACGTGTTGAACGACGAGCCGCGGTACTTTGCGTAGAAGAAGAGAGAGTCGCAACACAGTATCTATCTAAGGAGTTGAAGCGAGGGAGCAGTCAGTGGTGGTCGGTGGGTGGTAGGATTTCAGCACGAGTAGAGTAGTAGAAGAAGAAGAAGAACTTGGGGTTGGGAGTCGCATTTAGCGATGATCCATCTAATTCCAGGTCTGTATGTTTTTTCTCTATGTAAAGTAGGTAAGTAAGTAGTGCACCATGTCCATGTCCATGCATCGAATCCTCTTATAAGCGCGGAACCACATGTGAACTTTTTGTCCCCGCCGCATGAAAAGTCGCAAATGGGAACATTCGTATCGAGCCAGTCTAGATAGATATAGCCCGCCCCCTCACATCTCGGGCGGCGGCAGCATAATGACATACTCGCGGTCGCTACCCGCAAACTTCAAGATATCCTTGTCGCGCAGCTCCAAGTAGCGACTCGCCTCGACGCTCTCGCCATTCAGCTGCGTGCCGTTGCTGCTCTCGAGATCGATGACGTACGGCTTGACCCTGGCCTTCTGCTGGCGCACGCCAAACTCGTCCTCGACCGTCGTGACAATGTGGCGGAACTGGATGGCGGCGTGCTGCTGGCTGCTGCTCGGGTGCTCGAGTAGGATGTCGACGACCTGGCGGGCGCGGCCGAGCAGCCAGCACGAGCGCGTGTGCAGCTCGATCGTGTCGACGACGTCGTCGCCTTTGAAGACGAACATGCGCCACGGCGCCGACGGTGCGGGCTTGCGGGCTTCGGGCGGCTCGTTGTATTTCAGCGAGATCTTGGTGCCTTCGACTTTGTTGGCGGCTTTGGCGAGGGCGCCCGTGGGCTTGAAGTTGGGGCGTTCGCGGTCGGGTGGCGCGCCGCCGTACTTGGTTGGGGCTTGGGCCGAGTCGTCGAGGCCGCGGAAGGAGACTTCTTGGGAGGCGAGGGGTTTCTTGGAGCGCTTCTGGGGTGAGGGAGAGGGTACTGGGGAGTGTTTGCGCCGTTTGCTGGAGGTATGCGAGGGAGAGCGGTCTCGTCGCTTGTGGGAGCGGTAGGATAGCGGAGAGTGCGAGCGGTGACGGTGTCGTTCTCGGTCTTTGGAGCGGGAGCGATCTCGGTATCGATCCCTCGAGCGGTCCGGTTGACTGTCCTTCGAGCGGCCATGCTTGCTGTCCGGCTCCTTTGATCGGCCGTGCTTGTGATCTGCCTCTCTTGATCGGTTGCGCTTCTTCTCTGCGTCTCGTGATCGATCCCGCTTCCGATCCTTGTCCCTTGAACGGTCGCGTCGCTTTTCTTTTGAGTGGCCGCGGCGTTTTTCTCTTGAGTGGTCGCGTCCTTTGTCTTTTGAGCGGTCGCGTCGTCTATCTTTTGAGCGGTCGCGCCGTCCATCCTTGGAACGGTCGCGTGTTCTGTCACGGTCTCGCGAGTGATCTCGTCTCTTGGTTGTGGATCTGTCCCTGGTATGCTGTCTATCCCCAGACCGAGCTCTGCGCCTCTCTCCGGACTGGTCCCGCGGCTTCACGCTTAATGACGCTTGCGACTTCCTGTACGGCTCTGGGGAGCTGTCTCTATCTCTATCTCTGTCTCTGCCTCGGTCGCGGTCGGTGTGTCTCGGAGTCTCCTCAGGCTTCACGAAAGGTTGCGGAGACGGTTGGCGGGCGTCCTCGGGCTTGCGGTCGCTTGGTGGGTCCCGCGGCTTCGTCTCCCGCGACCGACTCCTCGACTCGGGCTTCAAAGGCTTTGGCTCCTCCCGGTCTGCTCCCCATCTGTTCCTTGTGTGCCGCTCTGGGGCTGGCGGTAGGGGCGGAGATGCGGGGAAGGGAGGATAGTTCTCACTCGGGCCTTGAGGGTAGGGACGAGGGTTGCCACTCGGTCGTGGAGGGGTTGGGGGCGGCCTGTTCCTCTCCTCGTTCAGTCTCAACGTCAGTGCGCGGCGTGCGCTGTATGGCGACAGCTCTCTGTTGCCCGACATGTCAACGAGCTCGAGCGGGACAGGGCCGTAGTGGGGGTGAGGCGAAGGGCATGCAGCGTTTCAGGTGTCGTCGCCAATCGTGCCGCAGCAGAGGGCGAGGGCGAAGGTGGTGTGCTCACAAACGGTGCACTGCAACTGCAACTGCAACCGCAACCGCCCGTGAGGCGCAGCCAGACTGCTGGATTCGTGGATAGGCCGGCAGCTACAGAACGGCAAGTGCAAGGGCCCTCTAGTGTGTGAAGCTGCGCGTCGGCTCGCAGGTCGGGGCGGCCGACAGAATGTCGAGAAAAGTTGTTGGAGGTTGCGCGCCAGGCCCGCGGCCCGGGCGTTTTTGACGCCACAGCTAGCGGGTGATGGCGATCGCGCGCTTCCTCCGCCGCCGGCCATTCGCTGTCTTGCCCACGCCCGTTTCAGCGCATCTGTCGTCGCCGGCTTCACCAGCCCTCGCTCTGCCTCTGTGCCTCTTGTCCACTCGTCTCAGCGCCGTGGCACGCAGGAGTCGTGGCCCCGAGCTGCCACGGCCCCACGGGCGGGTACTCCCTCGCACTCGACGGCCCGAAGTGGTGACACTGGCATCGCCTATGTAGACAATAGACGCCCGCCGACAGCGCAGTCGATAGCCGCTGGGATGGCTGCAGGACCTGAGATGCTGAGAGCCCTTTTGTTTGCGATGCGCCCAGTGCTATGGCCGTGTCTCCAGTCGCATTTCCTTCGCTCGTGCCTCTCGCAGTTACTGTCTGTTGTTTAATCTAATATCCACGCCTCTCTCACTGCCCCCTCTACGTCCATGAACTCCGAGCCAGTGCTGCAGGCAGCGCACGCGTCGGCATGATGGCTTCCACGTCGAAGTTCTTCTCTTGGTCAAAGGGCCGTCAGCCAGACGCTGGGCCATACCACCGCACCGGCGGACTACTGGCCATCGATACGAGCGTGGGCGACACCGGCAAAGAGGCCGTCCTTGCCCACGACCCCAAGGTAAGCTGCCATATCCAGCAGCTGAGCTCGCGATGCGCTGGTTCCTGATTAATTGGGTGAAGCGCGTCGTGCTGGCAGTCGTTGTTCAGCGGCCGGTGCAGGGGGGCTGCAGCATGCACGCCGTGTGGACCATTCCCATTCGCTGACCGTCTTACCGCAGGCTGGACGACGACGCCCTCCCAACCTCAATCTTACTATCCCCCAAGACTACCAGCATCATCGTACGTGTCTGACTCCAGCGTCGGCACGCCAGAATGCTGTTTTGGTCAATTCAGCCTCCAATTTGCTGGCCGTCTTCAATGATCTCCTTCGTTCGCCACCATCGAGTGCCACCGTCTGCCCCGGATCTGCCTCGATACATAAGCCTCTCCCTAGCAGGCCACGTTCCATGTCTCTCCCATCAACACCCGACCTGCCGGCCGAACTTCCCGGTTCATTGCTCCTTGAAGATCAGGAACTTCCTGGATCCATACTCCTTGAGAATCAGGGACTCCCCCTATCGCCCGGTCCGGGTTCTGCAACCCGAGACACGATGAGGCCGGTCCGCAGCGGGAACTCGCTCTCTCTTAGCTCGAACTTTGCTGCTAAGCCGCAGCACAAGAAGAGTCTCAGTGAAACTAGTCTACAACGCGCTCGACAATCCAAGTCGCGTCCTAACTTGATCACTTCGCCTTCATCCACAGACAGCAAACTCACAGCTTGCTCAATGTCGACGAATGGGGGTCAAACCAGTAGTAACGACTCGACAAAGACCAGGGTGGGCGCAGACAAGCTGTTGCAGCCATCGCCCCTGATAGTGGAAAGCCAGTCTTGGCGGAGAAGTGGCGGCGAGAGGTCGAATCGCCAAGATGAGGTACGTTGTATACTGTAAACCAAAGCATCTTCGTAAGTAGAGGGAGTTATATAATCTCAAGATGCATTGGTCCTTAAGCTGTCGAGATGAGCACCTAGTGACTGCCTTTCGCGGTCTGTCACCGGGGACAGTGAAAGTATACTAACTTCCCACCTCAGACTAGCTCACCTGCTACACCAACCCCAACAACCACGCGCAGTAAACAGATAGAGGAGTTGAAGGCCACTATTACTGCACAGGACCAAACCATCTCAACACTGCAAACGCAGTTCGGCAGTCTGAGAGCATCGCACGAAGCGCACGTCGAAACTCTCGCCACCGCCCATACCGCGGAAGTGGCAACGCTCAAAAACTATTCGCGGGTGTTGGAAGAGCAGCAATCGCAGCGAACACTCCACCACGGTAAGTGCTCACCGTCTCTTTCACTGTCCGTGCCTGTTGCCTGTTTAGCGATTACGTCACCAGGGTCACACTGTTTTGTTTGTCGTGAACCCCCCAACTCAAAACCGACGATACTAAAGGCGCATCCACAGCATCGAGCAACCACCTGTTATTGCTACTAGACACAACCGAACCGCAGTCGCCCAGCCGTGAGAGCCCGCAGATCACGGCAGGCAACTCCTCGGCCAACTCCATCCGCTCCTTCAAGTCTGCGCTAGAGCAACAGACTCGGTCGCCGCATCCGTTGCGGGAAACGGCCGAAATGGACCACCTCAAGCGCAAACTGACTATGACACGACGACCCGAGACAAACAACCGCGACATCATGCGGGAGCTCAACCTATACAGGCAGAACAACGTTGCTCTGCAGAAGCAAATTGAATCGCTAATGTCCAAGCTTAATCAATCGAAGAAGAGTGAGCGGGCCCTCAAGCAGACGCTTGAAGAGGTCGAAAAGCACTGCACCGAGTACCAAGAAAAGGCAAGCAACGTCGAGCGACTGAAGAGGAGCACGGTGGCTTTGCAGAACACCATTGATCAACTAGAATACCGGTTGGAAATGGCTAATTGTGAGAAGGTAGACGCTGAGGAGCACTTATTCAACCTTCAAGCACAGAGAAGTCCCTTCGACCCTACTCCGCCAAACAGTGCAACAGCCCCGGTGCCTCCAAATGTCCTCCAAAGCGCACACAATAGCGTGAGCACTGTTTTCTCGTCTGGCTCGTCTATCAGTCCCCAAATCGATTCCCAAGACCCAAGTACGCTTGCGGCCTTTATTGCCCATATTGAGCGACTCCAAGAACAAGTGAAGCAAAAAGATGCCCATAACTCGAGGCTTGAACAAGAGAACACACGGCTACAGAGTAGTTCGGAGCAGCTCGAAAGCGAACTTCGGGAGCTCACCCTCCAGTCGGATATCCAAAACCAGTTGCTGGGCAAAAACAAGCAAAGCGAGGTGCACGTGGACCAGCTACGGACCGCCATTATCGACCGCGAGGCAACTATTGGAGAGAAGGATAAGGCGCTCCGCATGGCTGAGAGACAGCTTGAACACCACAAGTTGCTTCTTTATGCGGAAATCCGGCGACACTCCACGATGACCCTTCTGGCTGATGTTCAAGCTGATTCGCTTCCCGATCTCACAACGCTGGCGTCGAAAGAGGACGTTGATCGATGGATTGGGCGGCTTCAAGCCCGTCTCAAGAAGGACAACCCGAAAGCTGCGGATAAGAGACCCACCAGTGACGTGGAGACTATACTGGAGGATCTGAGGAGTGAGGTCGACTTCTATGTCCGCGAGATCATCTACTACAAACTTGACATCAAAGGTTACAAGTCCGATATCAAGAAACTCAAGCATATCGCTCTAAGAATGGGGAACTACGGCAGCAGGACCAGTGACTATGAGTCCCCTACGCCCTCCGGCGATACGCCCACAAAGGCACGCTTCGCTTCGGTAACCCCTGGACTGGGTATTTCAAACACGTCGTCTCCGATCTCCGCTTGTGCCATATCCACTACTATGTCTACGACTCGACCAATAACGCCCCCTGCTACGACATTGACCACACCGGAATACTCTCCAGCAATCCTAGTCAAGTCCACGTCAAAGTCTGTTCCTCATGAGTCGAATTCGAACCTTCCAATGACGCCCCGCACACCCACTCGTGAAGCTGGTGCAAACCTCGCCAATGAGTCTGACAATATTCACCCTGGAATATCTCCTAGATCGGTAGTAAGGCTCTCTCCAGAGCGGAGAAAGCCTACGGTAAGCAGCTATCACGTGAAGTGAAAATGATAGAGTCTGACCTTATGCAAGCAGCCCTCTTCACCAGATCAAGAAAAGTTTGGCGATTTAGCGACAAACTTCCCACTGAGCACACCTGCTGCACCACAGAGACATGATACCCAGCGAAGCATGAGTGATTCAATTATACAACTGTACGCTATGCCACGTACCCCAGAGAGGTCACCAAAACCAAACCAAGACAGCATTGTTGGCGTAGAACAAAAGGTGGATACCCAGACGCGAGGCCACCTAGTTCCGGACCCTACGAATGGGAAAGCGACTCCCGAGCGACCACCACGTCCATGTCTTGGTCTTTTCGAATCTCCGATTGGGAGAGACCGCACGGGGGGCTCCGCTTTTCGTAGTCCACCCCGTATGGACATAATGGCAGAAGCGATGAGGAATTCGCCCGAGCAGCCCGAACCTCATACGATGCGACCAGCTCTCGAACGTGGCTTTTCAGGATCCGCCAAGGACGAGTTCAACACTGCTCTATCTTCCCCTTCCGCGATTCCAGCACCTCTGACGCTCCGCCCACGCGCTGGATCAGCAGAGTCTAGTACGGCAGATATTCACATTCGGGCCCAGTCATCCTCACCACCGCCACGAACATTCAGCAACGGATCCAACTCGAACATCCCGTTCGTGATCTCGATGGGCTCACCGCACAATCCCGCGCTTCTGACCCCTACTAAAACAGCATTACCGGGCCCATGCTCGATTACTGGAAAAGCCGTGCCGATGAAAGTCGCGTCACCTACTCCGAGGGCGGGTGTCGGCGGTACCATGGCCTCGTCTTTACCCCCAGCATCGCCATCGCCTACGCATACCAGCAAACCTGGCTATTTCTTTGGGCATACGTCCCCAGTCGCTAAAAGCCAAACACAGGCTCAACCTGCTACCAAGTCGATTGCTACAACACGTAGTCGAACTGTTAGCTTGACGACACCAACAGGCAGAGAGAGGGCCACCAATCAGACTGGCCCAGGCACTACCGGGACAAAGTCAAGAGCTTCTAGTGCTACCCATGCCCGGAACGCGAGCGGAAGCAGTATCAGAAGCGCAATGCAGCTACCGAGTTCCCTAATGAGGGGCAAGGGCAAGGCGCGGAAGGACAGTATAAGTCATCCCACACCTCTCGCATCTCCATTCGACATCGACCGGTCGAGCCCTGCAGCCGGCGGCTTCGAGATCGGAGAGGCGATTTGAGCATCTATCTATCGCATTATGATTTCCAAGCGGAGTTTCCATGGCCCCTGAACTAGCGGTGTTCTTCCTTGCCTTTTTTCTCTTTTCACGGATGCATGGGAAAAGCATGGCCATACTGTACTATGATGTAACGACTTATGAATTTCCTAAGCTTGTCAAGTGCGCGGTTTGGTATCGAGTCTCTGCCTCTTTTATAGCAAGAGGAATGCGGCTCGTGGTACGCGGTACGTGCGTATAGGAGAAGGATCAGGATCAGGGTATGGAGACTGCTATTACAGTGGTGCGTGCGCGGTGTGGTATGTAAGTATCCTATGGCATAGACGCATTGCCATGCGGGGATCCCGGAATCTGGAGAGAATAAGAGTAGAGTAGAGATCAACATATTGCAATCTTGGATTTCTCTCGCGTTGGTCTTGATGTTCTGCAGTGCTGTTGTTTGGCTTCGTGGCTTCTTCGTTGGGTGGAATGCATCTTAGTAACGAACGTACGTTGGCTTGGGTTTTTGACGCTTCGAGATACGCTTGACTATAGATAGATGGGGGATGTCTGGCTGCGGCGTCTTGCTTCCTCGCGCGTTGGCGCATGCAAACGTCCACGTCATCTTCATCATCGTATCATCTTCTTGTTCATCATCATCATCATATCATCTTGGTCGTCTTCATATCATCGCATCTCCCTACCTTCCTACCTATAAGCCCCCCCTCCGCTCGCCCTACTCTCGCTTTCTTCCGCTCACACTCACTCCAGCACTCTGCCCTCTCATAATAAAACGGCTATGCCCGCGAGCCATGACTGCTGCGCCTGCGTTTCAAACCCTACCAAACTACCTACCTACCATGGTCTCGATGCCGCAGCGAGTGTCAAAGCAATATAAGAAACACTTAATAGCTTTGGTGGGCATAGCTAGGGATATTTCAAAGAAGAAGAAGAAGAAGAAGAAGAAGAAGAAGAAAGTCGATGTTTTGGGCTGCTATGGGAGTGGTGGCGGCGCGGTGAGGGCTGGGGAGCCTTCTCTCGCGTCGACTTATTAGGCTGCACACTTGGAAGATACTCTGTCTTCGGTGGCTTAGTAGCAGACTCTAAACCAGCCAAGCCAAAGAGCTATGTGTCCGGCCCGTTGGTCTTTGAAAAGAAAAAATCAATTCCAAGCTAGACACTATGGCGTTTCGGTCTGCAGGTGTGCTCTGCAACAGCAATGATATCCAGCTGAGTAGCATGGATGGATGGGGAAGTGGTTGGTGTGTGTCTTTGTTTTTTTAAGACAAAAAGAAAGCAGACAAGGTGTTTTCATGGGGGAATTGGTGTCTTTGGTAACGAAAACACGTAAGACTTCGTCATAAGACTTGGAGCCTCGCTCCTGTTCTTCTTCTAAGAAAAAAAGGAATTCTGGATATATGGATGTTTGCCGCGGGGAGAGCGTGCGCTGCACAAATACTTGGAAATTAAGATAGATACCGATGGGGGGAAGTGAGTGGCGTGCTCGGTTCGAAACTACTATTACGACAGGGGAATGGAGGGCCTTGGACTAACCCTTCGCCCGTGTAGAGAGGAGAAACGGAGCTTCGTTGGTGATGTGGTGTCTGTGTGTCTGTGAAGAGTACAAAAATTATTTGAAGAGAGGGTACATGTGGGGATTGGAGAGTGTCGTCCTCAATTCAGGAATTAGAATGCGAGCCAACATATGGTCGGAGTGGAGTGCCTTGCACCCTTCGGCCCCTTTTTAAAACTAGATCCGGACGGCGATGCGTGTTTTCTGCCTCGGGTTGACGGTATGTGTGTCCAGTACAACAAACCTGCTAGAAGGGAGTATGATGTGGGGAAGTGGGGAGGTGGCGGCGTTGGTTCGAAAAGGTAATCTTTTCTAGGCATGGAAGGATTTGAAGCCTCGCTCTGCTTTCTTGAAACGCTACCATGTGGCCGCCATGTGTGTTTCGTGTCTCCGGTCGGCGGTGTGTGTGTCCAGCACAAGAACCTGCCAACAGAGAGTTCGATGTGAGGAAGTGCGAAAGTAGCGGCCTTGGTTCGCAAATCCACATCACCCCACGCATGGAGTGAGTGACTTGGACCCTTCGCCCCCTTTTCGTGGAAAACAAACTCGGCGAGCGCAGACAACGATGTGTGTTCCCTGCATCCGGCTCACTATGTGTCCGTCCAGCACAAGAACACGCCGAGAAGGACTAGGATGTGGGGAAGTGGCGGCCTTGGTTCAAAAGTCCACCTTCCTCCACCCATGTAGTGAGTAACTTGAACTCTCGTCCCCTTCCTTTCTGTAAAAGCAACGTCACGTACGCTAGCTACACGTGTTTTAGCCTGCTATATGGCTTTATCTAGAAAACGGTAGCAAACTCTCCTCATGTCTGAAAAAGCGTCGTCTTCCCGTGGTTCAAGCATGGATACGATCACAAGAGTTGGAAATGCGCCGAGATCGAAAACAGAGATGCTGGGGGATATATGGCTTCTCGGCTTCTTGTGTGCGTGTCCTGCACAATGTTCAAAAAGATTCGCACATGAAGAATACATGTTTGGACGTAACTTCCTTGGTTTAAAGTAGTGTTGGAATAAGACAGGTCAAGGTTAAATTTATGACCTGAATTCCGCTCTCTTTAAAAGGACTGTAGTTGTCAGGTATGAGACTCCGCCGTGTGTCTCGCACAAAGAAAACTCAATAAGACATCCAAGCATGGGTTTGTTGTAGCCGTGCGAACCGACATAGGCATGTCTTCGGCTCGACTGGACTGCGTATAAAAACACCCAACAGCGCGCCATTTCTTGTTCTCCTTTCACTACCTACTTCTTCAAGATAGCTCTTGATCTAAAACAAAATGTACGCCTTCTTATGTGTCCTCGTCCTTGGCTTTCTGCGCAAATCAAAAGGGCTACCATCCATACCTGATGAGTGATTTGGAACTCTTCTAAGAATTCACCGCAGAAGCTTTTATGTCCTGCCTTGGGGTCGCCCTCCTCTCTGTACATTTTCTGTCGCAGCCTAAGTGTCCATTCCACACACCTATACTCCGGCTTCTGCAACGAGAAATGTGCGGAATCTTCGCATGTGTTCGGGATTCTCTGCGCGGATTGCAGATTGACGTTTTGCATTTCTATGCTCGGCTCGAGATCGAAATTGATGAGGCTGGCTCTTGTGTGCGAAAACAAGCTTGTTTCTTTGGTATGTCGGTGTGAGATTTGGGGTCTAGAAACATATGGGCTGTGTATGCATGTGGTCGTGGAGGTCGAGAAGTGTCCTAGACGAGAGTACATGATCCGCCAGCTACTCTGCTCTTACTCTGCTCTGTATACGCACCAGGTTGAGTCTGAGATAAAGATTATAGCGACAACTGGCATGCTCTTCGTGTGTGTCGAGCCTAAAAAACAAGATCCAGTACTACATGGAGCGTGCCGGAAACTGGAAAAGGAAACAACGTAGTGCCATGAGTAGAGAATTCGGAGAAAGAAACCCGCAGGCAGGACTGTAGATGTGGACGCAGTGATAAAAAAGACTCACAAGACGACATCATATGTATGAACTCTCTGAAGCAGGACTGAATGTCCAGGGTATAAAAATCCGTTGAATCATCCGCCCCTTCCCTTTCTCCTTCTCTTTCTATTTATCTACACTCTTCTCCTCCGGTAATGCGGCCACTAAAAAATGGTGCTTAATCGATATCGATGAGATCCCTCCTCTGCGGCGGAGTTAAAAAAGTTTTGAATTAAGAAAATGCAGACTTGCGCCTTTCTAACCGTCTTACCGTCACGGATTCATGTAAATAATATAACGCTGGACCTATTCTGTTATTCTGAAAAAGCTCGGGCGATTTCAGCCATGTTTCGGAAGTAAGAGGGAAGACGAGGAGCAAAAGACACAGAAAACGAAATTCCCGAGGAAGAGCCTGATGGGCTTTCGCGGAGTAAATGCTCCTACATCTCAGCCTTCACTATACTCCAAATCTTATTGAAAGACGTGAATCAGCTTCACATGTCCTTTCCCCACCGAGACTTCGAAAATTTGATACTCAACCCAGGCATTGAGAAACTGCGCCTCCTCGCCCGGCTACGAAATGTCACAACATTCGTTCCATGACTCTTGTCGTGTCCGCCACTTTAAAAATGTTATATAAGCCCATATACCTGACGGTTGCAAACCTCCTACTATCTTCTACACAAAGTAGGAAGAACCTAAAAGAAGGTAAACAACAACCTTATGGAGAGGGGACGAAAAAGCTCTGGGAAGAGCGGACATGTTTGTTCTCTGGTTCTGTCTTCTCGCTCGAAATTGTTCTGAAAATGGATAACCGGCAGAAACATGTCTTCCCTCTCGCTGCCATGCGCAACCTCAACACCCGGACTAACATTCTCGCATGAAGAGGCCCCGTTGTGCGAGATCGCAAAGACATCGTAAGGCCGAATGGTGGGAAAATCCCTGGGAGGCGCCATCGATGCGTTGTCTGGTCTTCCGTGTCCAAGAAACTGACATGTAGATCTAGGCATGCGTCGAAGCTGCAGTACGTGTAAAAAGGAATAAAAGAAGGAAGTGCCATGGATCGAGCTGTCGGCGACGGGCTGTATAAGACATTGCAGCTGCCAAATTCTCTACACGGTCCTGCTTGTCAAAAGTCAAAAGTCAACATAAACATTTATTCACCACACTCATGTTGTCTTCGGCTGTCGTGCGCCGGCCGTCTTCCAAACGCGATTATGCATTTCGAAATAGAAATCCCGGTTCCCTCAAAAAATTGAACGATAGAAGCGTCATGGGAAGACAAGAAGATAGCAGATAGAGTTGGCATGTGTGCTGCGAGTGTCGTTCAAAGAGAAGTGCCTACTTGGTTTATGAGCGCGTTGCGCGGCACTAAAATATACGCAACACCTAAACATGCTTACGAGTGAACAAATCAGCTCTACTATCTTCTTCGTGGATTAAATTTCAGCTGAAACTCCAAAATGGGCGCGTAATATGGAAACACAAATTCTTACTTCGCAAGCAAAGTTCAAAATGTACCTTAGACTGTCCATGTTTCTGCAGACTATTTCAAACTAGAATGCATTGCTCCCATGTCGTGTGTCTCGATTGGTGTGAATCTGGTGTGTCTCTGGAATGTGTGAGCCTCGGGTTTGGACTCGGGTTCGGAAAGCACACTGGCGAGCCTATGATGGTAGGAGTAAGCAACGAACCTTCCATAGGATACAAAGGTCCCGGTATCCCGTCGATACCACTCCCTCTTCTTATCAAGTCTGGCGTCCTTTACGCATATTAAAAAGGAAGAAGATTTCTTACATGGTTTTGCGCGCACCGAAAAGCCACTTGGCAGAATTCATTGCCGATAAAGAAAAGTTTAGGCGATCCTTTTAACGACCTAGAAGTTTTTAGCAACAGATAGATAGTTAGCTTTTATCTTTGTAAAACCCTATTGTATCTAGTATACGGGTTATTGTCTAGGTAGAGCTTGCTACCTGATCGCGAGCTCTATTCAGCTCTCGTCAGCTCATCGTATCGATACATATCCTTAGAAGGACTTTGGCGTCGTTCTAAAAGTCGACGATATTCCAGATTATGTGAGCGCGAGCTTTCGGGTCTCCAAACGGTCTGTTGGTTCTCCTCTGTGAGCGGGCCCGCACATCCAAAACCAAGCTGGAGGCTGCTCCATTGAGACAGTAGAGGCCTCTTTTCCCTTTGCCATTCTAAAGAAAGAAGGTAATCTGACCCATATCTGCTCTCCCGTTACCCGGTAGGTCATCTAAGGGACTTGGTTAGCTAAAACCCGCTATAAACAGTTTATGTAGGGAATAAGAGTTAAGGATAATGGACAAAATACTGACTAGAAATTAGCTGGTCTAAAATAATCGATCTCAGCACCGTCGATATCAGATCTGATTTTCCTACAGTGAATGGCTTTATGAAGGGAAGCGATTAGTCGAAGCACAGTGTTTCCTCAACATGATAGCGACAACTAAATAGTCAGCTGGGATTGAGTGTAGTAGCAGGCATCCAAACTTACAGAAAATTTGTGGTACTTGTTCCGCGATAATACAGGACCCTATTCTGCTTCCAGGTATTTTTCCACCTGCCCAACGACTTCATTCAACCCGCGAACCATCACGTCCGGCATTCCCCCATGTCCCTCAACTAGCTCATCCGTCCACCCAGCACCTTTCCGGTCCACCCAAATCGTCTTCAACCCTTGACTCTTCGCCCCAACAATATCAAACGGGTTCCCGCTGACCAGCCAGACATCACCCTCTTCCCCTTTGTTCCCTTTACCCACCTCTTTGCACAGAAACCTGTACACTTCCGGATGTGGCTTGTACCTCCGCACCGGCTCAACCACGACGATCTTCTTGAATAAATCGGCATGTGGGGAGAGGCCAGGCGAGTTAGCGAGGGAGCTCGACACCATGTCGAATGTGCCGTTGGAGAAGATAACGGGGGTGATTGTCATATTAGAGGAATCGGACTGTGAGCGAGAAAGGTGCGGAAACAGGTCTGGTACGTCATCGAAGAGTGCGAGGCGGTCGTACTGAGATAGCAGATTATCGAGCACAGATTCGTCAAAAGACACTGAAGCTTCGGTGAGGGCGTGCTTGAGGGACTTCCGCGTCAGTCCCGAGAAATGCTCATACTTGTCTAACATCGGATTATTGGCTCATGTCGAGGACTGAGCTGACAGGTACGGGGGCCGACAAACCCATGCTATTCAGCCTCCAAGTATACTCCAGTTGGTATTTTCGCCATTCCTGGGCTATGCTTGCCCCTTTTTCTTGCCCAAAAAGATGACCTAGCTCTTTGGATATAGACTCTGTGGAGAGGATAGTACCGTACAGGTCGAAGGCTATGACGATTTCTTTCTTGGACGACATGACAGGAGCGTCAGCGTCTCACAGTCGAATAATGATTAATAAGAGATATTCGGAGCTTAATCGGAGATTGATAACGTTTGTAGTAGAGCTTAAGGATGAGAGGGTAGGAAGCGGCTTTTGATTTTGATGACGTTTGCGGGGTGGCCCCGCTTCTTGGTAACCAACTAGTAGTAGATGTTAATTCTTTGGTAGAGATTTCTACCTTGGACGTCAGCATTATGTAGACTGTTACGCTACGGTAGATTCTTAGCTCTAATGCGTAGTGCGCAATGCAATTCAATTGACATAAAGAGAGGTCCAGAGAATCAGTACACATCCACGAAAACTGCTAGAGCTAAGCACTACGAGATAAGGTCAAGCCAACCAATACGACTAGTTAGTGCATGGAAGCATCATAGCGTTGAGTATTTGACCTCGGTGTAGACAAGATAGCTATGACTTAAGCAACATGTCGGGGCACACCATGTCCACGGACCTTAAGATAAGTATCTGAAAGAGCACGCCTGCCCGTTACCAGTAACGTTACGCATAGCTGCGCAACGATTAAGCATCTAAGCGAATCGTTCCGGGTGGATGAACCCATTGGGTCTGAAAGAGATACTCTCGCCTATCGTCGAACACAGAGCAAAGATTATTGCTGCCAGACCCAGGTCAATCAATATCCATAGACTTCGGTATAAGATCTTCTAGTATAGGTAGGAGCCAGAGACCGGTCTAGTTCGAGGCGGCGATGGAAGTAGAACAGGAAAGAGAGCCTAGGCTTGCAAGGAAACTAGTAAGCCGAGTGCACAAGCGCTCTATGCGCGATAGGGATATATAGTAATGTGGACAATCCAAGGCAGAGAATAGCCGGGGCAGCAGGGCATCGGAGGATAGGAAGAGACCACGTGTAGAAGAGATGACTTGTACACCCCAGGTCGACCATGCGAGCAGTATACAAGATCATGAGACAGACGTGTGCAACGTCAAGCCGCCGCAGACCGGTACACTGCTGCTGTGTGACATGCAATAAGCAGGCATAACACTAGCTCCGCACCAACATGGCCATGAGACTTTTGGGAGCCACCGTCAACAAGTGAACGGCCAACAAAGGTGACGTGCGTCTAGAAAAGGAAGTATGGAGGAGCGTCAGGAACAAAGAAGCAAGCGGAGCAAAAGAAATCACACGAACCATGCCGCCGCTAGACATCTGGCTGCTAGTCTAGTGGGCGGGATCTCTCACAGATGGCGCAAGCCTGTCGCTCGAGGCATGCAGCGTCCCACCAAGCCCGCTGCAGTTTGCTTTGTTAGCTGCAGGCTTGAAACACAGTCCTCAGTCCTGGCCGCGGTCATCCGACGACTGACGAGCCAACATGGCGAGGCTGGAGGGCGGACTCAAAAAAAGCTACAAATGTAGTTCTGCGGCTGCTGCGCTCCTGAGGAGTCCGGCATCGATTCTCGAAGGCGGACGGGATTGGCTGGCGGGGCCGGGTAGCAGCAGCGAGGGGGCTAGGCTGCGGCCGAATCAGTCGTTGCTCGCGCCTATCCAGGCCGGATTTGCAAGGTGATGGGCAGTGTAAAGTTGTGGCGTTCGGATGGTGTTCGTTGCGCTGGTAAAGCGGCAGCCGGGCCCAGCAGCAACCGAGGCGGGGTGCAGGCGCCGGCTGCCATCTGATTCGCGGCTGCAGTGCGTTTCACGCAGGCACACACACGGTGTGGTTGAAAGCGGCGGTGGTGCGGTGGTGGGCTGTTTGGGCCTTTTCACTAGTGCGGCCACGACTGCTGTTTGAGTCGCGCTGGGAGTGTTCGCGCCGCGCGGTAGGTTTAGGGCGGCAGGGATGCCCATGGCCGTTGCCGCGAGGGGAACACGCAGGACCCAGGTGCAGGTCGTTGTTGCTGGCAGTGGGCGTGCGACTCCGTGCGGCCTGAGAGACTCCTGTGTGCTGTGTCTGCGCGGCTTCCGCTTTCTCCAGACTGCTGCACGCTCTCTGCACGCAGCCCTCGCCCGATCCAGCGCCACACTGCTGCTGCATCTGCACGGCGTCTTAGCCGCGTCGACACCGCCGTTTGACCGCAGAACAATAGACCCCTGAGCCACCGAGTCGAACACCGCCAGAACCGGCCCAGGACGACGGCAGTCCATTGACTCTCGCGGCCTCTCTGTCATGGTCGTGGGCTGTCAACCTTCGCCCACCACCGCCAGCACCGTTGCACAAGCAGACGCGACGCAGTAGCCCGCTGTTGAGGTTGCGCCACGGCCTGCTGCACTCCAGCTTCGCCAACCTCCGCCCCGGTTCTCTGTGCCCTGCAGCATTCGCTCCCCGTAGGCGCTGCGGCCGGAGAATGCAAAGTGCGGACGCGCCGTAACTCGATCCTCGATTCCCGACGTCTGATACCGGACATGGCGAGCGCAATGGCAGGCTTTAGCAATTCCAGAGACGCTTCCCGCAACGAGTCCCGCCCGACGACCCCCACGGCCTCGTCGAGGATACGCAAGGGCAGCGCTGACATGCGCGCGCTCGACACTCGTGCGCCGCCGCAGCAAACATTCTTCGACGACGCTACTCCGGTGGACGCCGCAAGAGACGGAGACAACGAGGACGGTCGACTGCGGGACTCGCATGACCTGTCCTTCGACGACGGCACAAGAGACTCGGTGGTGGATAACATGTTGCTGTCCCTCGACCAGCTGCCCGCTGGAAACGACGCATTTGGAACTGGTGCAGCGCAGTACTCCAATGTTGACGACGATGACTTCTTCTTAGCAGACAATCACTATCCGTCCTCCAGACCCGCGCGTCAACGGGGCCATACGTACGCTTCATCCCAGTCGTCCGATTACGACGGTCACATCGACGACACAGCTTCGCGGTATTCGAACCACCACGCGCGGGGGCGAAGAAGCAACAGCAGTACTACCATTCAGAATGCAATGAGCCGCAAGGGAAGCTTGATAGGATACACGCCTGGGCGAGAGAAACAAACAAACGGCGTTGTTGGCGAGCTCCAGCACACCGGCCACATGAGAGGTGGGGGGAAGAAGGGCAGCAAGAGCAGTGGCTCATCCAGCATGGATTTTGGACACGCAGGTATTTCGGGTACCCACCGCCTGGGCCTCGGAGGGAACCGCTCCGCCAGTTTTGACCAAGGCAACATGGCCGACCGATCGAGAGTATCGCCTAAAAAGGGTGAGTCGATTCTCGACCGGAGCAGGCTAGCTTACCAAAACTACCGTCACGACTACGATGCTGCTCCAGAGCCCACCATCCCGGCCGGGCCTAGACGGATACACGAGTCACCACTGCAATCGCCCGGATTCCCACCGCAACCCTCGTACGCACCACCGCAAGCTCCTGTACCTCGTCGCAAAGGCAGTGTGCGATCCACAACAAGCTACCGGACGTTGCGCAAAAACAAGAGTCAAGCCGAACCGAACATGAGGCTCCAGGCGCAAGAGTTTGTCAATGCCAGCACTTTCCGCGAAATGCCCCCGGTACCGCCGTTCCAGGACCCACCCGCCCCGTCTCCCACCGTAGCTACCCGAAAACACATGCTTTCATCGCCAGCAACGCCCATGGCGACGCCCAATGCCACGCCCAAGGAGAAGCCGGGTTTCTTCAGGAGAGTTTTTGGCGGTGGCTCCAAAGCCCAGCCGCAGCTATCCAACTCGTCGAACAATTCCAGCTCGTATATGGAGCCATCACCCGCCTCTTCGCACAACCGCCCCGCCGATGTAGATTCGGTCTATTCGCAGGGCCGACCGCGGACGACGCCGAGTGGCCCAAGCCATATAGCCTCACAACTAAAACCCGCACCGAAGGGCCCCCAGACAGCGATTTCAGCGCACAATGAGCCACAACACCCTGCGCCCCCCACGCTCGCAAAGAAGCCTTCGTCGTTCTTTCGACGGCGGAAGAAGTCGGTGTCTGAGAGCACCAAGCCCCCTGTCATGGCTCTTGAATTTAGACGACAAGAAGCGGCCCCTACCCAACCAAGCCCAGGCATGAGCAGTCTGCGCGAGGTGATGAACCCTTACTTGGGCGGCCTGAGCAGCCCCAAGGATAGGGCTTACGACTCTCGGGAGCACCAACTCGCGGGAGTGGGCTCGACAAACAGCGAGCGTCTGAATGCGTTTCCATCGGGCCACCAACCGCATCAGGATGCACCGGCGCGCAGCGTCAAGCCGGGCTCTCGTGAGATGGACAACACGCCGCCGTCGTCCAGGGGCGAGCAGGTGAAAGCAACCCACTCCAAGAGTGCCAACAGTCCCAAACTGCGGTTGAAGATGCGACATGGCAAGACAGTGCTCGCCAATGCGCCGGAAGACACGTTCCTGGCCGACAGCAGCAGCTGCAACGAGGAGCGCAGCGGCCGGGCGTCTCCCGACAACGAGCGCAGCGGCCTGGACGAAGCGCGGCGGCCCTCTACTAGCCCTACGCTGGCGTCATTCGCCCACCTCACGCCCGAGGGAAAGAGCGAGCGGCGGGCTGCCTCGGACGAAGCGCGCGCCCCGCAGCTGGGGCCGCAGCTGGGCGACAGCACCCCGACCGGCCCCGCGGCGGGCTCGCCGTCGCAGTCGGCCTCCGAGCTGGAAGAGGACGGCTGGGTCATCACGGCGCCCATGCGCGCGCAGCAGTCGGCGGCGCGGCCGAGCACCACTGCGAAGTCGCGGCGGGTCTGGCTGGAGCCCACGTCGTCGGAAGAGAAGCTCGACGACCCCGCTGGCCTGCTGCTGCCCCTGGAAGGTGCGCGGTCGTCGCAGAAGTCGCTGGACAAGGCATCGCCCACCTCGGTGCTAGCCACCACGCCATCGTCGACCAACGACGTCTTCCACTCCGCCTCGAGCCTGCCCATCGTGCAGGTTGAGCAGCGCGACTCTGACGCCATGCCTGCCATCGTGGAGCACCGCGTCCGGCCCGAGGGAGAGCCCACCGACGACGACCGCGAGCGTGCCTTGCGTATCTTCAGCGGCGACGATCCGGTCGTGCAGAAAGCGCAGGCGGCTACCGTGCTGGGTGACGTCTCGTTGACCAGCACGGGCATGCGCAAGGCGTACATGGAGCTCTTTGACTGGAATGGCCTCAACATCCTCGCGGCTATGCGCGACCTATGTAGCAAGCTGGTGCTGAAAGCGGAGACGCAACAGGTTGACCGCATCCTCATGAGCCTCTCAGAGCGTTGGTGTGAATGCAATCCTCACCATGGCTTCAAAGCAACAGGTAAGCGAGCGTGGCCAAGTTGGGAACCTAGCTGACCGGGGACAGACGTGGTCCATACCATCTGCTACTCCATTCTGCTGCTGAACACCGATCTGCATCTAGCCGACATTGAGTCAAGAATGACTCGCAATCAGTTTGTCAAGAATACGCTCCCGACTGTGACTCGAGTATGCAAAGATGCCATCGAGGACGCGGCTGCTGAGGAGACGTTACGGCCGCAGTCAACGCAGTTCAGAAGAGGATCGCTTCCTTGGAATGACAAATCTGAGCCCAACTCTCCCAATGCTGAGACTCCCACGTTCCAGGTAGACCTGCCCGAGGAACCTATCATTGAAAGCAGGCGCGCTCGGAGCCGCCTTTCCGTGAAGCCACCGATGCGGAGCGGTTCAGATGGCTTGCTTTCTACAGATTCAGCGACGTCGGAATCGAATACTCTGGTCAATACTCCGTATAATGGCCCCATGAAAGGCTGGGAATATCAGATTGAAACGGTGTTGAAGGAATTCTACAGCTCTATCCGCCAGCAGCGACTGCCACTCCATGGTGCCCCGCTCCAGGTCCATGAGCAGCCTTCTTCGAACAACCTCTCCGTCAGCGGTATGCTGAGGCGCACTCCTAGTGTCTTGAGCAAGGCACCTTCTGATAATACAAGTTACCGTGGCCGTTCCCAGACCGATTTTAGGAGTATGAGCAACCGCTGGGTACCCAAGACCCGCTCAAGACCACGATTATATCCCACCTCGACTGTAGGCTCGAGCCGAACCAGTCTAGACGACGGCGGATCTGTGTGGAGTCCTGCAGGGTCAAGCAGCTGGAGCAGGTACTCTGTTGGCAAAACGCAGACTTCAATGTCAATGGAGTCCCTCGGTTCCCATTTTGCCCATGGAGAATATCAACAAGCTATTGGTTTCGCCAACGCGCTCAGCCAGGCTATTATTCGCGAAGAGGGCATGACTATTGCTAGCAATGAGGATTTTGGTCGCGTCGCACCGCTTCTTGAGGACGAGACCCTTGAACTTACTGGAGCGCCGTGGGCAAAGGAAGGCATTCTGAAGCACAAGCATCATCTGGAGTCGCTGGGCAAGAAGGCTAAGGACCGGACGTGGAGCGAGTGTTTTGCTGTCATCGAGAAGGGTTACATGCGCTTATTCTCGTTCAACATGAACTCGAAGTCCATGCGGCACAAGAACAAATCTCGTCCCTCAGCTGGCGGCGTTGTTGGTGGAGGGAACTGGATGGACAATGCTGAAGCTTTGGACAGCTTTCTACTCCGACAATCGATCGCGAGCGCGCTCCCGCCCCCGGGTTACTCAAAGTCTCGGCCTCACGTCTGGGCTCTGTCCCTCCCAACGGGAGCTGTTCATCTATTTCAAGTCGGTACTCCGGATATTGTCCGCGAGTTCGTTACTACGGCAAACTATTGGGCTGCGAGGCTATCTAAGGAGCCCCTGATGGGTGGCGTTAGTAATATCGAATATGGTTGGAGCGAGAACGTCATCAATCCGGCCCTGATCAGACAGGATAACACTCCATCGGTGCAGGGCCATGTGCCTCGCCCTAGTGTGGCTAGCTCACTCCGAAGCTCTGTCGACCATGCTACTGGAACAATCAAAGCTCGGCTTCCTGGCGACAAAGTCGTTTTGTCTGATTGGAGTCCCCCAACACAAAGCATGATGGCCAGCAACCTGATGGAGGTGGACCAGCTGCGGGGGTTGACCAATTACGTCAAGAACGTGGAGAACGATCTGTCGCGCCATAATGAATTGAGGCCACCCATGCTCATTGCAGTAAGTTACACAGTCTGAGCATATTTTATTGTTTGTCTGATGACATCTAGTTTTCTCCCCGCCATCCCAATGCCGCCAAAGCGATGTCTAATTGGGAGCGCAAATCTTCCTACCTTCTTCGGGAAATTGTAAAGTTCCGGACATACATTGACTCACTTCACGCCGCGCAAACCCAGAAGGACAAGATCTACACTGAGCGAGAAGCTGATGCTGAGAAGTATTTGGATGAACCCGAGAATGTGGGGTGCCACCCACAGGGTACTGAGATCGATGGTGCGATTGGAGCCCCGGAAGCTTCTGAGCCCACCATGACTTAGTCCCTACCCCTCCATGTATACCCAGGTTCTCCTACTGACAGCTTTTATTTTCTTGGATAGGTCTTACTCCTCTTCGGCGTACTGTGCGGAGATTGAAACTCTTACACTCATCGCGACCGAAGTTGAGATGACGACCGTTTTCAGTAACTCAACTATACCCTTGTAATATTCGACCCCTTTGGTGGCGACCTCAACATGTACACGATTCCTTTGTTTCCTCCCTTTACGATCTCGAGATTCGCAAGGCGCATGCTATGCTGTGCATTTCTCTTTTGTCGGGCGGTATCGACGATGACATGCCCTGTACGATTCCGTCTGTTTTGATTCGATGGCGGGGCTTATCGATTGATTATCTTTTGCGATCTAGCGGCGACTTGTTATTGACGCTCCTGTCGGGTTCCATCTTGGCTCTTGTGCAAGGAGAAGATAGAGTTTTGGGCGGCACAATAATCCGGCTATCCTTGAAGGTATTCTTCGTTCCACCGTGGTCGTCACGCGCGCGTCTTGTTAGATCCTAATGATATACCCATCCTCACTAGAGGAATATGTACCTGTTGAACCAGCTCGGGGATGGCTTATCGCTGAGTCGTGAGGTGGTACCCAATGACTGTGCAATGGCGTCGCGACCTCGTGGGGTGCTTGCAATCGCAGGTCGAGACAGGTTGTTTCAGTAGATGTCTTTCCAAAGTCGTACTGTCACTTGCTGGATAAGATGGGACGTAAATCTTCGCATCTATGCCAGACTAGTATTCATCGCAAGACAGGTAGGTGTAGAACAAGTTGCTTTATTACTAGTAGACCAGAACTAAGCTCATTGAGAAGGCCGTTGTACAACAAGCAAGCCAAGGGAAAAAGAGAGCTGTAGGGACTTGCAGTTAGGCGTAGAGCATAGATGCTTGGACGCCTTCTGACACATCTCGTGTTTCCCCTCGCAGGTCGCAGGTGACGAGCGGCAATAGAAACATCCATGGATGGCGTGATGTCCAATGCGTTTGAACCCGCAAGCTTAAGCTGGTCCCGAGTCTGGGGGGGTGGAATTGGAAATCAGACACGTCTACTTGAGTCTTGCAGTATCTAGCGACAACCCCGCGGAGCCGCAGTGGCAAAAATCTAGGCACCGTACGGTATGGGCATTTACCCCACAGCCATGCCCTTTTGTATATGCAACTTAGTTTCCCATGTACGCTGCGAGGTCGGGAGAAAAACGGGTGGTTCTTGGGAACGGCTAGTTCGGCATGTTTGCCCTGCCAATGGCCATGGAGGCGCTTGCACTCGGGCGGAAAGCCTTACACTATCTTGCTTTGCGAGCACGAATCACAATGACGCGAATCGATCTTAACCTCAACACCGCCCCTACTTTGTCGGATTTGTGGCTCGCCAGTCTCTTCGGCCAGAAACCCCGGGCAAGCTCTTTATCTTGGCACTGCGGAACTTAAGGCCGAGCTTCATTCTACGTTCCTTCACCTGTTTTCCACCCACAGCACGCACCTGGCTCGAGTCCCCATGTCTCATCCGCCCTCAGAGCCACCCCCCGGCTCCACGCGTCCCAAAGTGGCTATTCCGCGCATAGGGACCCAGCATGGCGACGACTCTGTATCCAGTGTCTTCAGAGGCGGCGCCAACAACAATAACCGTGTGGCCAAGGCATGCCTGGGCTGTCGCGCACGGAAAGTGAGATGCAACGGAGCACGACCACAATGTTTCAACTGCCAAGGTAGCAACAGGCCATGTCTTTACAATGAGGGTCGTCGAGACCGCCTCAAGACGTAGGCTACCCGCGCCCCACACAGCAGCAGGAAGTTTTAACATGTAAAGGGCAACGGACCGGAATCGAGCCATGCACAACCTGCTGAAAGTTCTCAGAGACTTCGTTTCGGCGGAACATAAACGCGATATAGATGCGGTCTTAGGCAGAGTAAGTCCCGATGCTCAGGACTGTGGCACTTTCAAGAGTCTTCTTTTACTAACAGGCTACGAGGTTGATCCCAGAGACACGGGTTCCGCTGGCTTGTCCCAGACGCATAGACATGACGAGTCGGATGACGCCGGGTCAGATACCGATACATCATCTCATGAATTCCACGGCTTGGACGTTCTGGAAGAAGACCTGCTTCGAAATGAGCAGTCCAGAGCCACTGGGTTCGTCGGCAGGAGCTCCGAGATCAAACTGCTGCAGCGTTTAAAACTTCAGACAGAATCTCTTGGAGCCGCTTCTAGATCTGAAGACTTTCATGGACTTTCCAGTGACGGTGCAGGTGCCGGACCCTCGCCTATTGGGTCTACGCAAAGCCGTCCGCAGCAGGACTACCACTCTGCGCCTGTTACGATCAGCACGTCAACCTTTTACCTAGACTGCACCAAGGTGGAAGTGAATCATAATGTTGATCCCTGGGAGCTTCCGGATTTCGAAACGGCTATGAAGCTGTTGGATTGTTACATGGACAACGTACATGATTCATTTCCGATCCTTCCTAAGACATTCATTGTAGGCGAACTTCACCGACATTACGCGGCCCGACAGCAGAATCCAATCCTTCCCGTATCCAGTGACTGGCTTGCTGTCTTGAATCTCACATTTGCAATTGCCGCAAAATATTCGCATCTAACAAAGGCATCCTGGCGAGCAAAAGATGAGCAGGATCATTTTATCTATCGGTCTCGCGCACAGATATTAGGCGTGGACGCGCAACCTTTCCTTCCCCACCCCCCGGATCTGCCGCAGATCCAGATGACTGCCCTTCTTGCGTTCTACTTCATGACTATTGGTCATATCAACAGGTACAGTTCTTCCGTACATACATCTTCGCCTACTAACGCAGCCCTAGAGCGTGGGTCGTGCTCGGCTCATCTATTCGTTTTGCTTACGCCCTCGGATTACACGTTCGTAATCTGGACCGTGGTGTTTCTGAGGTCAAGAAAGAGACGCAAGTCAGGCTTTGGTGGGGTTTACACTCTCTGGAAGGGATTCTGAGTATGATTATCGGTCGGCCTAGTTTCGTCCATCAGGATTACCACTCTGCACCTTTCCCGTCGCCATTACCGGTGGAGGAACCTGAAAGGAGACAAAGTCAAGTCCAAGAGTCACACGGTGTACCAGTCATGAACCGTCACCCGGAGACCATCCCGACCATCTCTCGATCGTCAACTATAGCCTCATACTTGAGAAGCAGGGCGCAGATTGGCCTGATTTCACAAAGGGCCATGAACACAGTGTACTCTGCTGGTATTGTTCAGAGGTCCTGGAGGTACATCCAACGATCAATTGAAACTCTGGATGCTGATCTTGGAGCATGGTCAGCATCTATTTCGCCAGAGCTCAACTTTCTCTATGGCGACAATGGTCTCCGACGAGAGCGCCTGATTCTGGAAATGCAACACATCTCGACGAAAATTCTCATCACTAGACCGTGTCTGTGTAAACTAGATGACCGAGTTCCCGGGTTTGGAGTCGCGCCAGACGAGTTCATCAATCAGACAGCTCGGAGTTGTGTTGAAGCTGCGATATCTTTGACGCAGATATTGCCTAATCCAATCAATGCAACTTATCTATATCAAATGGGCCCTTGGTGGTCCTTGACCCATAACCTCATGCAGGCTCTGACAATTCTCCTCCTTGAGGTATCACATAGCACCATCACCATCGTCGATCGTGGCGAAGAGGCCCTGTCAGCGATAAAGAGGCTAATACGATGGTTAAGAGAAATGAAAACGACCGATCAAATTGCAGAGCGTGCCTATACCATGGCTTTCGGAATACTACAGCGACTGGCTGACCCAGTCAAGAGCAACATCTCAGATTTGCTGCGAGAAGACGCTGCTATCTTCACGTCCTCTGAAACACCCATGACGGATTACGATTCAACGTTGGATCAATATGCCCAGCAAAACCTATTTCCGATCGATGGGTATCAGCAGCAATTCCTTGGGCAAACCCAGCAACCGGAACCATTCTACCCGGTCCATCCAGGCCATGAGTCGACGTTCTCGTTTTCAGATCAACCAGTACCAGTACCCGGTCCGTATTCGACCACTTTCTTCGGCCCTTCTTTTTCGACACCCCATGACGAGCAAAACTACTTCAGTTCCAACGAGGTTTCCAGGATATTGGAAGATTTCAATACAGATTTCCCTGAACAGTAACTGCATACTACTACCGACATCACTTCACTCGATTGCGGCTAGGAAGTTCACACTTGAGTGGAGATCCTTACGAGATAGCGCCCCTCCGGCGTTCTACATACAACTCACAACGATGATGCAGACGACAATCCGCATGCCAAGTTTCGGCTTCTAACCAGCAAGGGCACTTGCGCTTTCTTTATGCTACAGTGACAGATCACCGAGACGATTCTGACAGGAGCCTCAAAAATGATCTAGTTACGGTTTAAAACAGGGAGTTATCACGTGTGACGTGGCTGGCGGAACCCTGTGGTTCTCTTCTTTCAACGCGGGCCCTATATATCAGTCCATCAGATGGCCCAGCCAGCATTGTCGTCTGGCTTCACCTTTCGACAGTGCCTAATCATTATGCCATTCCAGTAAGTGTACGTGCTACCTGATACTAAATTCACAGCTAACAGGAGCAAGCAAGCAAGCGTTCAACCGCTGGCGAGTTGTTTAAGCGGCATAAGCCTGGGGTGAGTATCGAAGGTGATGTACAACACATGACTATGGGCATGGGAGACTTGGCAAAGAACAGTCTAACGGTGAGCTGAACGGTGAGCATGTTCCATACGCCGGTCTACGCTGCGAAGGCTGGGAGCTACATTCAAGATGACGTTACTGACAACGCAAGTTCCGCACCTTTCTTCAGCCTCAAACTGGGCTCCAGTCATCTATTCTGTCAACTGCTAAACACGATATAATCACCGATGGCTACGGTGCCATCGAGTAGTCCGGGCTGAACTAAATATGTACTCAACACCCAATGACTAATCAGGCACGATGCTTGACCATGCAGGTCAACAGGTGCAGTGTTCAACACTGAGAGGTTTTCCATGAACGCTCTTAGGAAACATTGACTTGGCCAAGACGGAAGTAAGACCGCTTCGCCTGATGGCGCATAGAGGAAAGATAGAAAGTAAAACTACAAACAAAAGGACAAGACGAAGGAGTGGAATTTTCGAATTCCGTTTGTTTACTTGAACACTTGAGTAGTAAAGACCGTAGTGGATGCTGCCATACTCGGCGCATGCTACTTTATCTATCAACGCGGTTTCTTCCACCCTCTCGCTTTACGGTTCTATGCGAAGTGTTTCGATATAGTACTGACTACAGTTCCGAAGTGCTGTCTATCTAAGCGCAAACCCCCAACCTAGCATATCTCGTCGCTGGCAGCAAGAGGTGGGGTGACATATACAGCAATGCCTACCTAGCCAAGGGCACGATGGTCAACAGATGGATACTATGTACTCCGTATGGGCGGTCTTACATGGTTTGGTTTGGTTTGGTTTGCTTCGCTTAGGGGGGCTTTACGCCAGCCACAGAACTCCACTGCGTCGGGCTGGAGCGTCTAGCCCCCTCTCCGTCTGCGGAACGACGGGTAGGGTGCTCGGGAGTGGTGGTGGTGGGTAGTCGCGCATTGGGGAAGATGGCAACGGGAGGTTGTGATTGGATGGGGGGGTGAAGCGTTAAGATGAGATGTGTGAAATGACGCTGAATTGCTGGCTGGGCTGGAATCAGGTCGATTAGCGAGGCGTAGGTAGACTCGCTTTGGGACGTAGGGGACGACTGATGGGGGTGGATCGGCATGCCCGTCTTGGGTTGTGTCGTTGCATGCACGATGAGGCTTGCGAGATACGGGAACCTCATGCACGACAGTACGGACTGTACATACGACAACCCTACCTTTATACATGGACTTGTGTCTGGTTGGCGTCCTGATTTGCTAGGCTGCTGAAATGAGCGGTAAGGATGTTGTGGTAGCTTCTTGGAGTGCTGTAGCGTATAGCTTACCTTTTACCCTTGTACACGTTGTATGTCCGCACACGTATCTCGGTGGAGAAGACTTGTAAGTTAGGGCGTCGTGGTGTGATGTTTGCGGCGTGTGGCTGAGCAAGTGCGTATCTAGCAGAAGGTGTGGGTGTCGTGGGGGGGCTTGGTGGGTGTTGTCTTGCTGGTCCATGGCCACCACGAGCTCTGGTCTTCGGCGACCAGCGGCGTGAAAGCAGACGCGTGCATGTCGCCTGCGCATCTACAATTCCCTGCGCATCTCTGGAGACGCACAATCCTCTTGTAGCTCGTGTAGATGGTCATCTTCTTTTCCGTCCCAACACATCTCCATCGAGCGGACGGCGACCTGGATAATTGATAGTGTTCAGCTTGCCGCTCGGGCCCTGCTCTTTTCAGCCCTCCAGTCCACAACAACCCCGCCGCGCTGCAAACTCACGACCCTCTGTTGTTTCCGTCAGCCGCACGCGCCTCTTCCTCTCCTCTCTCCATCTCACCGTTCCTGTGCTGCGCGATTCTCTCCGCAACGGTGCGCCCGCGAGCTATAACCCGCTGCCCATAGTCCCTCGTTGCGCGCTGGCGTCTGGTCTCGGAGAACTCGGCTTCCCCCTCCTCGACGGAACGCGCGTAGCCCGACCACCAGCTAAGCCGCTGCACCCACGTACATAGACACACGAACAGCACACCATGTCTTACTATCCAGGCCAGGAATACCACAACCAGTACGGCCCGCCGCCGCCGCAGCAGAACGCATATCCTCCCCCGCAGCAGGGCTATCAGAACTACGGACCGTGAGTGCTGGCGCGAGATGCGGCGCCCTGCGACCGTGCTGACCGCGACAGACCACCGCCACAGCAGCAATATGGCCAGTACCCTCCGCCCTCACCGCAGCCGCCATACAACGGTGGCTACAGCCAACCGCCGCCGCCGCAGCAGTACGGACAGTATCAGGTGCGTGCAGTCGTCGTGCTGGAGTAGAGGAGCCGACTGACCCGCCAACAGACGCCACCACCCCAGCAGTATGGCTTTCCGCCACCGGCCCAGGGTCCTCCGCCGGCCCAGCCGCAGCAGTATGCCACTCGACCGGGCATGATGCCCACCGTAAACAGCAATCAATGGACACACGGCAACCACGGTGCACCCCCACCACCGCCGACGCAGCCACAGAACTTTGGTCACGGCGCCCCCAACGGCTACTCTTTCCAGTACTCGGCGTGTAACGGCCGCCGAAAAGCGCTGTTGATTGGCATCAACTACTTTGGTCAAGCGGGACAGCTCCGGGGATGTATCAACGACGTGAAGAATATGAGTACATATCTGAACGAGTTCTTTGGGTACAAAAGGGAGGACATGGTGTGTCTGACCGACGACCAGCAGAATCCGATGAGCCAGCCGACGAAAGCGAATATCCTGAGGGCCATGCACTGGCTGGTCAAGGACGCGAGGCCGAATGATTCACTGTTCTTCCACTACTCAGGTACGAGCTACGGAGGTCATGCATAGACCATCTACTAATCGGCACACTAGGACACGGCGGCCAAACAAAAGACCTCGATGGCGACGAAGACGACGGCTACGACGAAGTCGTCTACCCCGTTGACTTCCGCACAGCCGGCCACATTGTCGACGACGAGATGCACCGCATCATGGTGGGCTCGCTGCAGCCCGGCGTGCGTCTAACCGCCATCTTCGACTCGTGCCACTCAGGCTCCGCGCTCGATCTGCCGTATCTCTACAGCACGCAAGGAGTGCTCAAGGAGCCGAATCTCGCAAAGGAGGCTGGCCAGGGTCTGCTTGGCATTGTCTCGTCGTACGCGCGCAAGGACATCGGCGGCATGCTTGCGGGCGCGAGCGGCCTGTTCAAGAAAGTCACACAGGGCGACGACGTGTACAAGAAGAATATCCGGACCAAGACGAGCCCCGCCGATGTGATTATGTGGTCGGGGTCCAAGGACACGCAGACATCGTGAGTTTCACCCCTTCCACGCACTTCCCATTGACATCCGCGCGGACGGCATGAACTGATAATTATGTAGTGCCGACGCAAGCATCCAGGGCCAGGCCACGGGCGCCATGTCGTTTGCCTTCATCAGCGCGCTCAAGAAGAACCCCAACCAGAGCTACGTGCAGCTGCTGAACAGCATCCGCGACGAGCTGCAGGGCAAGTACAGCCAAAAGCCGCAGCTGAGCTGCAGTCATCCTTTGAGTACGTCGCACCTCCAGGGCTGCCCCCTTTCCCCCACGACCTTCCCACGCACGCAATACATGCTAACCCTGCCGCAGACGTCGACCTCCTCTATGTCATGTAGATACGATGCACACGGACAAGTTGAATATTGATGGGGGGCGGGTGGGGATAGTAGTCTCGTTCCGGAATAGAAACAGAAACAGAAACGGTTGTATTGTTAATATTTGTTGATACCATGGCGAATGAGACGAGAATAACGGTTGACGCACGGTCTGGAACGATTGATTAGAAGGGACAATGAATGGGTTGGCAAGTTGGGGATGGTTTGGATAGCGTTGCGGGCTCGTTGCTTGCTTGCTGCCTTTCGCGTCGTTGGGTCAGGATAGGAGGTTATTCAAAAAGAAAGGAATTCTTATCACGACGGGCTGCTGTTCTGTTGATGATGATGGATGGCTGATGGATGGCTGATGGCTGATGGATGGCTGATGGCTGATGGATGGCTGATGGCTGATGGCTGGTGAGGGATGATTGTAGATACTGTATGTCGTGTCATGTCATGTCATGTTTGTGCTTGCTCATGAAGAGTGGTGGTTTGGTGGTTTGGCGGGTGGCGGGTGGCGCTTTGTTTGTTTGTCATGATGTGATGTGTTTTCTGGTGGTGGTGCTGGTGGTGGGGGGCGGGACGCAGGGTAGATACAAACAATGAATGGATACCTACTGCTACCTACTTACTACTTACTTATGCATGACCTGCGATCGAGAGGGATAAAACCGCAATGGGGATTTTTATTCATTATTCTTTTTGGTTTTTGGGGGGGGATATCAGATGGTGGTGCTGTCTATCATCTATCGTGTTGTGTGTGGTGTGTTGTATGGAATTGATAGATGGAGATGTTACTGACTGGATTGTGGAGCGAGAAAAGAGAGGTAGAGAGAGAGATGTTGATTGGCTGTGATGGTTGTTTGGATTTTTTGGACCTTTTGGACTTCTTTTCTTTTGTAGATGGATGAATGGATGGATAAGATAGATACCGCGGCAAAGTACTACATACACAGACATTGCTGAAGCGTGGGCTTTGCTGTGCTCTGTTCGTTCTTTGATTCCAATGTGTGTGAGCGGTTGGTTGGTATAGTTAAGTAAGTAAGTAAATAAATACCTCAAGACGAGATGCAGAGGAAGATGCAGAAGAAGATGCGTACCGGCACGGCATGAAGAGTGGGAAATGGGTGAACTAAGATTGGCCTGAGCTGGAATGGAATTGCCGAGAACCGTACGTCCGTCCTACTGCTTCACGTGGCATAAAAAAAAACATACATGGAAGTTGACCGGGCGAGGGGGGAAGGGGAAACTGTCCGATACGCGAAACTGCTTTTGTGCACGCATTCTCACACACTCAACCCTACATGCTGCTGTCACATGAACGGATTGCTCGCTCGCTCGCTTGCACTCAACTGTCCATTGCATTACCAACGCAGCACTCGCCGCCCTGTCCAGCCTAGCCCTGTCTCTGCTCCTGCCCTCCATCTCCATGTCCACCTCCATAAATCACACCTAGTACGTCTTCGCCTTGGCCTCGCCCTTGAGCTCCTGCGCCTTGCCCTTGGCCTCGCCCGACAGCTCGCTGGCCTTGCCCTTGGCCTCGCCCGACAGCTCGCTGGCCTGGCCGGCCACCTGCGACGCCTTGCCCTTGGCCTGGCCGGCGACCTCGTTGGCTTGGCCTTTGGCTTCGGCGGCCGAGTTGGGCGTTACTTCTTTGATGGTTTGCGCGGCTTGTTCTGTAGGAGCGGTGCGTGGTTAGCGGTGGGGAATGCGGCGTGTGGGTTGGAGGGGAGCGGAGGGGTGCATGGATGGGTGCATAGTGGTTGGATAGGTGGATGATAGACGGGGGTAAGTGAGTCTATCTGGGTGTGTACGTACCGCCCTTCTCAATGCCCTTCACAGCAACGTCCGACACAGCCCTGTCCACCGCCTTCGCGGCATCCTTGACCGTCTCCACGGGGCTCTTGCGCACGACGGGCGAGGTGCTGAACAGGCGGGCCTGGCGGGCAATGGCAGTTCGGAACATGGTGGCCGAGGTATGTATGTAGTGGTTTCAATTGACGCGTGGATCAGCGTGTTGGTGGATTGAGTGATCGGAGGGGCGGTGGGAAGTGTCGTGGAGATTGCCTTTGGATGGGGAAGTTCGGGTTTTAAAGCGGCCGCAGAGAGTGTGAGGTTGGCGTTGGGGTATGACGTAGGGGCGTCACGGGCAGGTAGGTGCCTCCGACCGGCCCAAGCTCTAGCCCACCTTCTGCTCGGCATTCAGTAGATTTTATTAGGTTTTTCTATCTACTTCCTCAAGCCCCTCGATACTCAGCGCAATCAAGCATACAGCGCCTTCTGCCACCACTTGCATCGGGCGTTCGCATTGCTATCCCGCACCTCCTCGATGCCCGTCACGTTCAGCTTGAGCACTCTCGCATCCTCTCCATACATGCGGAACTCGGTCAAGCCGTCTGCCTGCGGCCGTCCCTCCTTCGCGAAACTCGTGATAAACTCCTGCAGCGCGAGCGCCACGGTCCGGTTCGCAACCTCGTACGGCACATTCGAGACTGCTCCACCGTCGTAATACGTATAAGCGATGTCAAGTCCATGGAGTCCGGGAGGCACGGCGAAGAGGTACGAGTACGTCTTGTTGGAGAAGCCGGTGGACAAGTAGTTTGTGTTGCAGGTGAAGATGCCTTCGCTAATGATGAGGTTTCCGCGCGCGTACTGCGACGTGTAGGGGTACGTGCCATCGAAGACTGCGGGATACAAAATTTGGTCAATGTACGAGATGGAGGCGTCGGGGATATACGGGAAATTGCTCCGGAGCTGAGCTGCGAGGGTGTCTGACGAGGTGATATACGGAGGTGTGAAAAAAGCCCCTTCGTTCGAATTGTGCCCAACCATTACGTTGACGTTCTTGTCGAAACGGCCCTGGGCGAGGAGTTGGCCAGGCTGGAGAGGTGCGAAATCGCCATCAACAACCGGTCCATACGTGTAGCTGCCCCACGGCGAGTCGTAGGCAATCTGGCGAGAGTTTGCGGCGATGATCTCTTCGGAGGACAGGGCTCGAAGTTCTGCGAGCGAGGAGGCGCTCGTCAGGTTCAATAGCCGCTGGTAGGTATCTTCCTGCTGACGATTCGAGGAGACAGGCTGCCAGCCAGGAGACTGCGGAATTGCTTGCTGGAATGGCACCGGACCTTTCAAGCCTCCATACGCTGTGATTTGATGCATGATGCTACCACCGCCTGCGCTCTCGCCGAGAACCGTGACGCGACCCGGATCGCCACCGAAACGATGGATGTTGTCCTGTACCCATTGTAGTGCGAGCCGCTGATCCAGAAGCCCAAGATTGGAAACACCTCCTTCGGCCTGGTATGAAGGACCTGAACTGAAACCCAGAGCCCCGAGTCTGTAGTTCAGGGAGACATAGATGACTTCGCCGTCCGTGGTATTTCCAGAAGCCGCGAGCAACCCAGCCGGGTTCTCATTCTTGTCACCCCCGGAATATCCGCCTCCATAGATCCAGACTAGCACGGGGGCTCCGTATCCTTGTCCGGCACGATCAAGTATTCTATCCGGCACAAAGACGTCCAAGAACAAACAGTCTTCGGAGACTCTGGGGTCCTGAGGCGGAACTGGACTACTTGAGTTGGAGCCGGGAGGCACGTACGGCATAGTGCCATTGCTCGGAATACCCAGAAGAACACTGAGCAGGAATTGCGTCGAGAGTGCTGACCATACCGGGTTCGCCTGTGGACATATCCTTCCCACGTTGCCGCTTTGGACAGCCGATCTGTTCTCTGCAGGTATTTGGGGCGCCGCGAATCGTAGGTTGCCTATCGGAGGCGCTGCGTACCGGATATTGGAGAAGTTGTAGAAGCCGCCAGTTTCCTATATCGCGCGTTGAGTTAGCCACTGGTCTCAGCTAATTTGATAGACGGTGCATTTACATTGAAGCTCGAAGCTTGATAGATCTCATACCCCAGATCTACAGTCGGCAACGACGAGTTCTGGGCGGAAACAGCTGCTAGGAGCACTGTAGCTGCACATGCGAGCTTCAACATGGTGGTGGATTGAAGACTGCCGGTGATTCCGAGACGACAGTGTGAAGATGCGAGGTACAGTACAAGGCAGGAACGAAGCTGATGTTTGTCGTTGTGCGGCTACTATTACCTACTCTACTCAACTTGAAGTTTGCCTCACCTACGGAGTACGAACTAGTCGATCAACACAAAACAGAAATATCGATAACACTTCCAGCCACACAGCTCGCGACCGTCCCCTTATACTACATTTCTAGTCCGCGAGTCGAGTCGCGTCGCGCGGCGGCGAGCACCACCCAACCAGCGCCGCCGGAGCTCCGCCCCAAGCCCGCCAGCCCAGCTATCATTACCGTAGGTTGCGTGTAGCTGCGTAATAATAGTGCCGAGTCCGCTGTCTTCCGGCAAGACAGTTGGCATGGCAAGGCAGAGCCAAGGCTATGCTTGCTTAGTTTAGGCCCGAGGTGCGCCGTATTGTGGTAGGGATGGCACGTCATCGAGCTCCACGCGGTGGGTACCGATTCGCTGGGTTTGGGGGGATGGTGGCGGCTGGTGGCGGGGCTGAGGAGGCGGGCGCTGGGGTTGGCGTGTTGGCGTGTTGATGGGGTTAGGTGGTGGTGGTGGTGGTGGTGTCACTTGGGTGGGCTATTTGGGTTGACCGTTTGGATAACAGCTTGAACTCACTCTACAAGGTAGATACCCGACCTATAGCGCATGTCTCGTCATGGACAAGACTCAGCTTCTTTGTGTGTCTATGCTGCAACATCAAACTTGTGTTGCCTGCGGGCCTTTTTTTTTTTTTTTTGAAATCCGTGATTTGTGTTCTGAGATACGAGGGGCTTTGATCTCATGTCATGTTTGTGTGTACTAGCTAAAACCCCCCAAAAACCAAAAAAATGATGCTGCACATGCACGGCGCGCATGCGGTCGGTCGGTCGGTCTCTAGCGGAGTGGCTTTTTGTACGGGAATTTAATTGAATTGAATTGCGCACGGCGTACGGCGTTGCGTATCCGTACTGCAAATACGTATTTGCGTATGCGCGGACATCACGCATGCACCGTAACGGTTTCGCCTGTGAGCCCAGGTGCATTGAGATACTGATTGGATGACAGAAGGAGATTCGTGAAGAGACATCATGTGTGAGAAACACGCCAGAAGATCGATCTGCAAACTTCGGAATGGAGCCAACCGACACGGCCAATAGCTAGGACACTCAAACACTCCGACACCTTGATACTCCAACATGCGCCACAAAAACATTTCTTTATGGAAGCCCCAATCAATCGAGGTGGGAAGCAAGCGTCAACCCAAGTTGAGGCCCTCAAACGCCAACTCCACATCGTCAACCTTCTTGTTACTCTGCTTCTCCCTCTCCTCCTTCATCGCCCGGTAGTCCCTCGCCACAGCCTCCATCACCTTGCCCATCTGCGTATCCAAGCCCTTCTCCGCCATGTCCTTCTTGACGCGCGAGAAATGGGTCTTGATGAAGACCTGGTACTCGCTCTTCTCCCTCTTTCCGTCTTTGCCGACGGTGCCGCCACCTCGAGGCAAAGGCTTCGTCTGCACCAGTTTCCCCTGGCACTTGCCGCAGCTGTGCTTGGCCGTATCGACACTCTTGCTGTGCCGCTTGAACTCGTAGCCACAAACGACACATTCCCAGATGTACTTGAAGTCGATTTGGTAGGAATGCTTGGTAGTCACCTGCACGCCTTTGTGTGCGAATGCTGCGGTTACCTTTGCGCCCCAGGACTTGAACTCTGCGCCGTGCGGGTTGCTGCGGATTTCGCTGATCATGAATGTAGTTAGGTGGCAGTACTCGTGGGCGAGAACGTTGTACAATCGTTCTGAATCGTCAATGACTTTTTCGGCGAGTTCGATGGAGCAGTGGTGCCGTACCTCCAGGCGAACGTCTGTCGGCAATGGGCCTGTTCGGAGACGGATCTGTTCGCGTCGCCAATTGGCACGGCCAGCCGTCGTCTTGAGGGTCTTGGACCAGACGATTTTAATACCGCCTGTGGCACGCGAAAGCTCTTCGATACGTCCATTAGTGATGGAACCGTCTATTTCAATAAGGAAAGCTTCCGCAATCGCGTGTTTCTGTGCCGCAAAGTCTTTGCGTTGGGCTCGAATCTCGGCTACTGTCGAAGACAAGCTGGAGGAGATCGTCTTTGTTGGACTCTTTGACTTGGTTTTCTTCGGAGATGTTGTCGGTGACGGGAACGAGACATCACTGTCACTGTCGAATATCGTGATCTTGTTCTGCTGTATCTCAAGCGACTTGAGCCACTTCTGTTTTCGAGGAGAAAGGAGAGGCTTTGCAGGTGAATGTTTGTCGTTCCAGTTGTTCACAACTTCGGCATTCCAGAAAGCGTCGAGACTTGGTCTCAGGTCCGGCGCTTGAGGGATCCGAGTCTTCTTCTTGGAAGGTGAGACAAGTTTTGTTGGACTGGCCGGAGGGGGCGGAGGGGTAGCAGGGCGTGAGATCGGTGGAGCCTTTCGGGGTGAGCGGGATTTGTTGGGAGTTGGAGAACTACGAAAAGTTAGTGGATGATATCCTACACCCTGAGTAGGAGCATTCTTCTCACTCACAAGCACAAAACAGCCCCAGGATCACCGGAAGCGGCAGTTGTTGGCCGTGACGAGGCTGCGAAAGAAGTAGTCCGAGCGCGGACCGGAGGCGCAAGGACAAATGATGCCGGGGGTTCGGGCGAACTTGTCAGGTCTATAACTTCCTGTGCCCAATTCGAAACGACACTGTGGCCTTTTCGAAAAGGTGGTCGGATAGACGTCGGGGGAGGCAGCGACCCAGACTCAGGCTCTTGTTTTACGATCGGCTTAGAAGGCGAACAATTTCGATCCCTAGTACCAATGATTGGATCATTATCGTCTTCGCCCTCCTCCTCCTCTTCCTCTTCTTCTTCTTCCTCTTCTTCTTCTTCCTCCTCGGTGTCTGAGACTATCGGCCGACCTTGTCGCTGACGCCTCTGGTTCCTACTGTGAACAACAACATCTTCATCGTCGTCATCCTCACTTTCTTCCTGTTCGGCTAATTGCTCACATTGTGGTGACTGCTGGGGTTGCGCATCTTCCGCATCGCCACACCATAGACTCTGATCCACATCCTCACTCTCTTCCTTATCCAGTACTGTGCACTGCTCTATTTCGAGCGCGAGCGCGACCTCGTTTTCTTTCTCATCCAGTACGGTGTCCTGCTCTATTTCGACCGCAATCTCGATCTTCTTCTTTTCTCTACCCTCCCTTTTCGCAATGCTTTTAGCCAAACTCTTCGAATAGAGATGTCCTAGACTGGAATCATGGTTGCGCCTCCTCCCCTTCCGTTCCGGACTCGCCAAACTTTCATCGGATAACTTTCTCAACAGGCGGCTGTTCGAAGCAACCGGCCTCAAGATGCGCTGTTTTCTAACTGGCGTTTCTCCAGCGGGTACTTTAGGGATAAGAACTGACTCCTCGTTATCTTGAGACGAGTTGTATCTGAGCTCGCGCTGTGAGGGCGCCTCGCGGAGAGCTTTGCGCGGACTGGACCGAGTAGTCTTGGCTGCCGGTGGTGGTATGAATATTGACTGCTCTGTAGCACTGGGCTTGCGTAGGCGAGCCATTGTCGCGACCGTACAGCGATAGCAATACCAAAGACAGCTCTTTCAACAATTGATGAATTGGTGTGTGATGGAGAAGCAGGGTACGAGATGTTTGGTTTGTGGTTGCTCGGCAACACTTTAGCGCGGTATCACATGATGTTGTTTCAGCCCTATATCAGTAATAGCGGGGTACGGCTGGAGTCCTCAATGTTCATTTGTGACAACCGCTAAGTTACATAACGACGACATCATAATGATGAATGAACTTCGTAATATATCCAATCTCTGACCCTCCTGCTGGGTCGATATTCATTCCTATCATGAATTTTGTCTCCGGGTCCTCTTCTCCGTCTATATCCCCAGTGATTGTGGTGTTTTGTGGGCCTTATCTGCGAGGTCACCCCACTGGCATCCAAACTATATCCTCTCTATCCTACAAGCTCTAGACTAGATATTACCTAGTATGCTAGATACGATAGGCCTTCGTAAAGAAAAACATACTAAGTTTACTATTGCTGATATCTACTGTACTGTCAAGAGGATTGCTAAAAGTCTATCTGACTCAGCAGTTGAATTATGCCAGGGGGATCAGGTTCCATTATGATTTATGCGCTTTAGCCATGGTATTGAGAGCGCTGCCGTTCTTGAACCACTCGATCTGGCCCTCGTTGAAGGTATGCGCAAGCTCAACGTTGAAAGCATCGCCACCCTTAGCAGGATGGACACGCAAAGTCATCGGCTTTCCAACACCGAGTTCGGTGATCAGGAGATCAACCTTGTCGTGAGGGCCGATCTTGTCGTAGTCGGCCGGATCGGAGAAAGTCAAAGGAAGCATACCCTGCTTCTTCAAGTTGGTCTCGTGCTACAAGAGAATTAGCTAGGAGTCGGTAGAACCTGAATAGTAGATAACTTACAATGCGGGCGAAAGATCGAGTGATGATAGCGAGACCACCCAGATGTCTAGGCTCCAGAGCGGCGTGCTCACGAGAACTGCCCTCGCCGTAATTCCAGTCACCAACGACAACCCACTTGATACCGTTTTTCTTGTAGTCACGGGCAACGGCGGGTACAGCATCATAGTCACCAGTCAAGATGTTCTTGATCTTGTTGGCCTCTCCATTATCGGAGTTGATGGCGCCAATAAGCATGTTGTTGGAGATGTTGTCAAGATGACCACGGTATTTCAGCCATGGGCCCGCCATGGAGATATGGTCCGTGGTAGTCTTGCCCTGAGCCTTGATGAGGATAGGCATATCCTCAGCATCCTTACCATTCCAGGCTTCGAAAGGCTGGAGAAGCTGGAGACGGTCGGAGGTGGGAGAGACGGCAACGGAGACAGACGAACGGTCCTCTGGAGGAGCTTGGTAAGTGTCCTCTCCCGGATCAAATCCGTTAGGGGGCAAAGCGGCGCCACTGGGCTCCTTGAGCTTGAACTCCTTGCCGTCCTTGCCCTTCAACGTATCAGTTAGAGGGTTAAAAGCCAAGGTGCCTGCAATAGTCATTGCAACCACGAGGTCGGGCGAGGTAACGAAAGCATGAGTGGCGGGGTTGGCGTCGTTCCGGCCGGTGAAGTTGCGGTTGTAGGACGAGATTATGGAGTTCGGTTCGCCCTTTGAGACATCCGCACGGGCCCACTGTCCAATGCACTCGATTCAGTTAGCATATACAACAAGAGTAATAGGGTGAATACATACAGGACCTAGAAAAAAAGTTAGCAAAAAATCGAGAATTTCAAAAACGGAAAACGACGACGACGTGAGTAAAGGGGGACAGTTAGCATGTCACAAGAGAAGATCCGATGAGAAATCAGAATCCTTTAGACGACATGCAGATTAGTACGGATTGGTTTTCCTCTGCCTCGGCAACCACTTGCAGTAACCTAGACCCCCTCGGACTGTTTCCCCACACTCCGAGGGAGACACAACACCCACCGAGACCGCTCAAGGCAATTTTAGTGGCAACAGCAGCAACCTCCTGGAGACAGCGCTATTTTGTGGCATGTGCCTCGACATTCGCAGAGTTGTATAGGAAGGTAGGCGATGAAAGGGGACAAAAAGATCAGTACGTACCACAAGCGTTGGCGAGAACCATGCCGCCGAATTCCTCGAAAGTTTTGAGTTGACCATCACGCTCGATTGTGGCGCGAATCTGCTCGGACCCAGGAGTAACAGTGAAGAGAGACTTGGCCTTGATTCCATGAGCCATGGCATCCTCAGCAATGGAGGCAGCACGGTTCATATCCTCATATGAAGAGTTAGTGCAAGAACCGATGAGGCCGACCTTTAGCTCTTCTGGCCATTTGTTCTCTTTGACGGCCTCTTTGAATTTGCTGATGGGAGTAGCAAGGTCAGGCGTGAAGGGACCATTGATGTGGGGCTCGAGCTCGGACAAGTTCAACTCAATGAGCTCATCATACTCGGCACCCTCGTCTTCGCGGAGCTCCCTGGCGTACTCGCGGGCATAGTCGCCAATCTCGGTGCGCTTGGTTTTCGCGAGGTAGTCGTACATGCGGTCGTTGAACGGGAAAAGAGACGTCGTTGCGCCAATTTCAGCACCCCTACCCAGAGAATTAGTATATGGTCTCCAATCCAACTGGGGGCGTCTATTACATGTTGCAAATCGTGCCCATGCCCGTGCAGGACAGGGAATCAACACCAGGGCCATGGTATTCAACAATGGCACCAGTTCCGCCCTTGACGGTTAGAATGCCGGCAACCTTGAGGATAATATCTGACTTGTTGTTAGTGTGTTTCTACGCATTTGCTAACTCCAGCGCAATGCACCAGTCGGTTGAATACGCACCCTTCGGAGAAGTCCAGCCAGACAGTTGACCTGTCAGCTTGACACCAATGACCTTGGGGGCTTTGAGTTCCCATGGTAGATTGGCCATGACATCAACAGCATCAGCACCGCCGACACCGATAGCTGCCATACCCAGACCGCCAGCGTTGGGAGTGTGCGAATCGGTACCAATCAACAGTCCACCGGGGAAAGCATAGTTCTCGAGGAGGATCTGGTGAATGATGCCGGAGCCTGGCTTCCAGAAACCAATGTTGTACTTCGCACACGATGTGGACAGGAAGTCGTAGACTTCCTTGTTGATGTCCGTAGCGCGAGCCAAATCTTTCTCGCCGCCCACCTGTGCCTCGATAAGATGATCGCAGTGGACAGTGGTCGGGGTAGCGACCGAGGGCATGCCCGCGGACATGAACTGGAGAATGGCCATCTGGGCGGTGGCATCCTGGCAAGCTACGCGGTCAGGACGGAGCTTGAGATAGCTCTTGCCGCGCTCGATGTCCTGGCCATGGGGATCGTCCAGGTGGGAGTAGAGGATCTTCTCGGCGTAGGTAAGCGGGCGGTTGAGGCGCTGGCGCACTATGTTCAGGTTCTCGTTCATCTTCTTGTAGTTGATGTAGTGGCCCTTCTCCCAGTTGGTCATCTCGACCTTGCGGGAGAGCGGAGCATCGCTGACAGTCGCCAATTGCCTGCGTGAAGCAAGGCTCTGGCCGACGCGGCCAAGCCTCGAGAACTTCTGCATGGTGGATGGGAGGGGAGGATGGAGTGGAGAGGCTGGGTGGGTGATGGAGGAGAGAGAAGAAGAACAAGCAGCTGCCCGCCAGTTGGCTGATTAGATCGAGCGGACGGTGATTGGCTCTCGCCTGGTTCGCCGCTACCTCGGTATTGCCGCCTCACAGCAGAAACACACGGCAGCGCTTTCCCGCTGGCCCGTCTTGCACACAGTGCCTAGGTAGCATATGAAGTTGCAAAAGGCCGCAATCAACAGATGATGTTTGCGCCTCTGAGAGGGTGGGCCTAGATGTGGACGTGAACCACGGGAACAGCGTCGTACCCAGGTGGAGTTGCGGGCTGCCCTCGCGCGCTCTTACGTCACATGGCGCCCATCCGCTCAGCAGCGAAACCCAACCCCGCGCGGCACTTTTCTTTTTGGCGCCCTTCTGATTGGCACAAGATAACCCGCGCCATCGAGGGTGCCAGACTTTGCGATTGTTGCCACGCGTGACGAACCCGCTGCCGCCATTTTGCGACAGATCGCAGACCTGTCCGACATCCACGGTTCCGGTTCGGCATCTGCCAAGTCTCAAGCTCGAGCTCGAGAAAATTCTGCCAAACCTGCAGACTCGCTCTCTCCGCCGCACGTCCCGCTAGCCGAATCACCACCGAAAGCCCAGCACAACACCGACGGCAGTTCCGAATCCGCGGCCGAGCTTCACCATGCCAGCCATACGAGGCGCAGACTCGAAGAAGAAGACGCGGCGATTCAAGCGCGACCTCGACCAGGTCCATGCTGACCTGCTGGACGACAAGCACCTCGCACAGTACAAAGACACCAAGGCCATAGAAGACCTCCCCGCCCTCGGCCAGTATTACTGCAAGGAGTGCGCGAAGTGGTTCGAGAGCGAAACAAACTTTGGGCGACACCAGAAGGGCAAAGTCCACAAGCGGAGGTAGGAGACTTACCTATCGAGCAGTTGAGAATGGCACTAATCACGGTATGTTTGTAGAGTACGCCAGCTTCGCGATGAACCATACACCCACAAGTCCGCAGAGGCCGCGCTAGGTTTTACCTCAGACAATGGAAAGCGGACGACAACGCTGATGGAGATTGACGACGATGCGACCACGAAATGAGTCTTGAAGTCACGACCGGCGTATCAGTTGCAGGAGTGGAAAATCTGGGACAGGCCATGAGACGAACGGATACTGTGTCAAAGCGCCTGTGCTGTGGTCGACCTTTCAGTCAACTATGGGGGACTCTGTTGCCTGGAGGCTGCCTATCTGCCTGCACCACACTTGCATTTGAATGGCGTTGGAATCGGCGGAAACAGCAAAATAATGGTAGACAAAAGTTCCTATGATACCCAGACAAATTAGAATTGCTTTAATAGCAATACAGCTCATCCTACGTTTCAAAGAAATCGCGTTGGGGATTAGGTACCCGTTTATGTTGGTGCCTGCCCAGGTGGGTGAGTGCCTGATCGCTACCTACAAAACTTTGGCAACTACAGAATCACAACGCCCATATAAAGAGCCCACGCAATCTCATCCCACCATGCACCATCACTCACCAAAAAAACATCGCCACTTCTAACGACGCTCCAAAATCAACAAAGCATGTCCTTCCAAACTGCCGGGCTCTTCGGCGGCGCCATCACCGTCGACCTGCCGGCCGGATTCGGCGACGCGAGGTCCGTTCACCCACGCATCCAGAACATCGAATTCTACCTGCCGAAAATGTTAACATGACGCAGCAACATCCGACAGATTCCCGACCACCAGGAAGTCTGGCTCGATGGCAATGGGTACTCGAGCATCGTGTTCGAGATCCTAGAGCGGGTGGACAAGCCGAGCGATGAGGAGGCGCTGCAGTACCACTTCGCGGATCTAGTAGACGACACCGGGGACTCAACGAATGTTCTCTGCCAGGGAAAGAGCGGCATGCCAAAGATTCCGTGAGTATTTTCGAATTCGGCTTGTCGTGGAGATTATTTCGCGCTTTTCGCGCTTTTCACCTTCACGTGCATTGCCCTTCTCGGCACACATCAGTTCCTTCCCAGATGCATCCTGCAACAACGACAACAACATCTAACCCTCCCCACAGCAGCAACCCCGTCCTGACCCTATCCTTCATCCAAACCCCGCAATCGAACCCCAACCCCAAGCGCAAGGAGCCAGAGTTCGTCGCCATCCACCTCCTGCTGCTGCGTCTGCCCGCGCAAGCAACCGACATCCTAGCGACTATCAATGTCCCGCACTACGCGGGTGAGTATGTGAAGCCGGCAGAAGGACAAGGAGGGACGTCGTTGATGAGGGACGGCGAGACGGTCAAGGCGAAAATCTTGGAGAGCTTCGATATCAAGGATTGGGGGCTCTTTGTTAATTAGGGGTGGGTATGTTACGACTGAGGGATGGTATTAGTGGGATAGCAAGAGCGAATTTGGCTGTGAAGGCCGGGCAGCATTTCAATTGAGTGGAATTGGTATTCCAGGTTTCTACAAGACCAAAGGGGGTTTCTCACGCATCAAAGAGACTGAATTCACAGCTTGCTTGACTTATAGATCCCTCAACAAAATAGTATGTTCCTACTGGTTCCAGGACATATTCTACCACTTTCGCAGTTCTCTTCCACTCAATACAATACCTCGAACCTAGGTGCTCTATGTATCTTGTCTAGTTCCACACCTTGGACTCCTCATCAATACTAGTAACACATTACCTAGATTGAAGACATAGTACCATGTTGTGAGTATAAATTATTCCTCTGGTATAGAGTTGAATTCTTGCCAGATGTGTTGGCTTCGCGTCGAGGTAGCTCCAGCGACATTCAAAGTAAATGATCGTCTTCCTTGTCTTTTTTTATAGATCTATAAATGTCTACAATGCAGCCAAAGATGGGTCTAGCAAAACCCACATACGCTCGACTAATTGACATGTCTAGTAATTACTAATATCATTGCAGTATCGCGTCTGGGAGATTGCCGATGCGCGGTATTGTCCGTGACCAGGATGCAAGGCGACCTTCACCATCCGGTAAGCAAGCACTGTCTGAATCAAGCAGTGAAGCTATAAGGCTTTCTAGCCCCCGTAGATCAGCTCCCCCTTTGTTCGGTCGAATATTCCCAATTGCTGCACCCGTCATCCAGTTGTTACACCCACGAAGAACCGGGCCAACCACACCCCTGCATACAGCCGTCAAAGTCCCCGAAGTCAGATTGACAGAATAATGCACGGAATATTGGTTGCACACTTCTGGGATCGAGAAATGGGATAATGCTAGTTTCCAGGTACATCCCTCCTCGCCACTCTCAAACAATCAGAAAAACACCGAAGGGTCGGCCTGCAGTTCACTCAAACCCGGTAAGGAGTCGTGTACGACGGTGCAGAACACGTCGTGATTGGCTGGCTGTTGGTCTTGATTGTTCGTGAGAGGCGTAAGCCGGACCTTCCGTACTAGGCTCTTGGCTTCGGGGCTCAAATGTCGAATGAAGTCCAAAACAGGCAGATAGTTGAACGCGTGAAAGTGGAACTGGTTTTCGGAATACAGAATCGAGAGACACTCGTGGTAGATCAGACGGTTGGTCCGGAGAACGTCGAGCCTGAGTTTATCTGGATGGGGACGACATTTGCGGTTCCATTTCTTGCTGGTGACGGTGGTGTCGCAGTCGCTGTAGAGTACAAATCGCTTCGTAGATGACGGTAGTACATATCGGAGAATTTCTCGCCGTATCTCAGACGGGATGCGAAGTAGTGGTGGTCCATTATCCAGTGCGGTTATTGTTTCAGGAATAGAAATTTGCTTCATGGCCTCGCGTGAGCGGCCCCGGTGTGAGAGAGAGATATTATCCGAAGCGGGCTTCTTTGGAGTCGGAGAGAGCTGGCATAGAATTGAGCGCCTTCTCAAAGTCTGGAGAATCATTTGGTGCTCACCTTTTTGGTGAAAGTATTGGACGGCATGATCAAATTCGTGTTGAGCAGCCTGTTCACATATAAAAAGAGCGAAGCTGAACTGATAGTGGTAGGGAATGGGTCTCAAAGCCGACGAGACTATGAGGGCAAGACGACGGTCACGAGGGCAAACAGCGGGTGTAAGATATTGATAGGTGGAGAGGGCCAAAGTGAATGGGGGAACGTGTGTTTAAGTACATAAAGGAGGGTGGACTAAGAACAAGCTACAGATTGTGGACAGAGCGGTGTAGAGGCTGTACGATGCATGGGAACGCGATGGAAGGGCAGCCCCAGTCCTGAGGTGAATGCTTCGCGTGCCAAGCCCGGCCGGATTAATCCCCCGCAGAAGCCGGAATAACTCTCGGTCCGCCGCATCGAGAATTTACGCGTTTGGTTCTGGTGGCCTGGCGACAGCACAGCTCCCGCACTACTCACCCCGCGCCTTTAGATACTTGTCTCGAGTCTTTCTTGCTGCTAGGAATCCGAATCAACATAGTAGAGAGTTTACGCTGTTCCAGCCCCGCCATCATGTCGTTTGGCGGCCAAACACCCACTATCGTTGTCTTGAGGGAAGGTAGGTACCTTGAAGCTCACCTGTAGCTGCAATTTGGTGCGCGAGTACGGGCGCTAACTAAAAAACAGGTACGGACCAGTCTCAAGGTCGAGGCCAGATAATATCGAACATCAATGCATGCCTGGCTGTGCAGTCTACAATAAAAGGAACCCTCGGTCCTTATGGCGGCGATCTGCTTATGGTGGACGAAAATGGAAGGCAGACTATTACGAACGATGGTGCCACAGTTATGAAGGTAATCGCATCCTCTGAGGTTGATATCCATATTCTAACTTTTGTTAGCTTCTTGATATCGTTCACCCCGCCGCTCGGATCCTCACCGACATTGCGCGCTCACAAGATGCCGAAGTAGGAGATGGAACAACTTCTGTCGTGGTCCTAGCCGGAGAGGTCCTAAAAGAGATCAAAGAATATGTGGAACAGGGCGTGAGCAGCCAGACCATTATCAAGGGCTTGCGGAGGGCTTCAAACATGGCAGTCAACAAGATTATGGAGATCGCCGTGGATACTGCCGAGACAAACCAGCGGGAAACCCTGCAGAAACTTGCCGCGACCGCTATGAGCAGTAAGCTCATCCATCGCAATGCGCCTTTCTTCACAAAAATGGTCGTTGACGCCGTGTTATCTTTGGACCAGGAGGACCTGAACGAGAAGCTCATCGGTATCAAAAAGATCACTGGTGGTGCTCTACAAGACTCGTTATTCGTCAACGGTGTTGCTTTCAAGAAGACGTTCTCGTATGCCGGATTCGAGCAACAACCCAAATCCTTCAAAGACCCCAGGATCGTGTGCTTGAACGTGGAATTAGAACTGAAGAGCGAGAAAGACAACGCGGAGGTACGCGTGGAGCAGGTCTCCGAATACCAGGCCATCGTGGACGCAGAGTGGCAGATCATCTTCAATAAGATGGAGGCGCTGTACAAGACAGGAGCCAAGGTGGTGCTCAGCAAACTCCCCATCGGCGATCTCGCGACACAGTACTTTGCCGATAGGGACGTATTCTGTGCTGGACGAGTAGCATCAGACGACCTCGAGCGTGTCTGTCAGGCAACGGGTGCCAGCATTCAATCCACTTGCTCCGACATCCAGTCCAAGCACCTCGGAACCTGCGAGACATTCAACGAGCGCCAGATCGGAGGCGAGCGCTTCAACTTTTTTGAGGGTTGCTCTGCAGCCAAGACTTGCACGCTTGTGCTCCGCGGAGGCGCTGAACAGTTCATTGCCGAAGTCGAGCGAAGTCTACATGACGCGATCATGATCGTCAAGCGTGCCATCAAGAACAAGAGCATTGTGGCCGGTGGTGGCGCTTGTGAGATGGAAATCTCCTCTTACCTGCACGCCTATGCCGACAAGAATGTCCCACACAAGCAGCAAGCTATCATCAAGGCATTCGCCAAGGCTCTGGAAGTAATACCGAGACAACTCTGCGACAATGCGGGCTTCGATGCAACGGATATACTGACCCGCCTGCGAGTGGAGCACATGAAGGGAAATACCTGGGCTGGCGTAGATTTCGTCAACGAGGGCATCGCGAACAACATGGAGCAATTCGTCTGGGAGCCTAGCTTGGTCAAGGTCAATGCCATCCAAGCCGCGACTGAAGCTGCCTGCTTGATCCTGAGTGTGGACGAGACGATAAGTATGACCCCCAACCCTGCGAGCTCGCCCTAGAGTACGAACATGCATGCTAACGATAGTCTAGTGAACCAAGAGTCGGCGCAACCGCAGGGCCCAGGAAAACAACTTCCCCCAGGCGCAGCACAGAGGGCCCTTAGAGGCCGTGGCAGGGGTATGCCTAGGCGGTAGTGGAAACTCTCTAGACGCTTGATGAAGTGTGTATACCATACGTGGATATGCTGATGCTATAGGTGCGCCAGCCTTTGAATATCTACGATAATTCAATATTAAAGCACAGATCATGACAACGAGCAGTCAATATTGGGTCTAAGCGTAACTACTGAGGGTGTTGCTGGTGATTGCTCTAACACCAAAAATGTACGTCGTGATTATGAGCCCCCGCCGATCTAATCCAAGCCCATGCCATAACTCTTCACCCGGCTCCAGTAGAATGGTTTGTAATTCCTCAGGCCGAACTCCCCCCAATCATCCGTCAACCTGTTATAGCTCCTAAACCCCTGCCAACTCAGTTTGTTGTTCCTCGCACCGCGTCCCGCACTGCCCAGTCCCAGGACCAGCTTGTACAGGTACTTTGGCGTCGCGCCGGCGGTCTCCACAACCAAAGTCCCCTCTTTCTCCCCATCTGCCGTATCGGGCATTTCAGGCCCACTCAACCTCCAGCGTCCCAAGAGCGCGTCTTTCATCGGCGCCGAGGGGAGATTGCCATGGCTCTTGTGCATGTGCTCCCTGTAGAGATAGGGGACTACGTCGGCAGGCTCAGAGGTCGTGAGTAGTGAGATACAGGTGCCGTCGCGTAGGAAGCGCAGGTAGCGGAAGTAAGTCACGATGTGGATGGGTGTATTCCACGTCATGCTTGTGACGGCACCGGGACGGGTGTAGTTGACGGTGGAGATGTAGCAGCCGTTGAAGCGGATTCTAGGGCGTCGGCGGAAGAGACTACAATAGGTAGGATACGCAGAGGGAACCAGACGGCTTGTAAGGACGGCGGGTGATGGTATTGGATCTTCGTCTTCGATATCGGAGTCAGAGCCTAAGATGTAGCCACCTTCGCCGTCATCCCCGAGTGGCTTCCCGTCGATCTGGCACGCGAACAAATAGTGCATGGCTTCGAATCCAACCTCTGAGCCGAGAGCAATGCGCTTCCAGACGCATTCCTCGGTAGCCACGAGGTAGGCTAGCCGCTTGCAGACTTGTGCTAGCCGCACGAAAGATGCTATGTCTTTGATGGCGAGGTGGACGAGAATCTCGGCGAGCAGTTCCTCGGGGATGGATGCAATTGGGCATGGTGGTGGAGGCGATAGGTCTGTGGGAGGGGCCTCTCCTTGGATAGACAGGGTGGAAAACTCTTCGAGCATGGACTGGAGGGTTTGCGGCAGGCCATGTAGGGAGTGGTGGGCGGTGTTGGGTACTGTGGGCGATGCATTTGACGGGTTGGGGTCTTGAGGTTTCGGCTTGAAAGAAGAAGCCGGAAAGTGTTTGTTCTTGTAGGTTTCGTGGACCTTGGAGTCAAGCTATAGCCCGTTAATAAACTATACTTTCGAAAGATGTATAGTACGATTAGCTACTTACCCTGAACGCTTTTCGATATAGATTCACACTGTCTCCCAGACTCCCCTGGTTTTCTTTCTCTACAGCTATTTCGTAATGCTCTAGAGCCGATCGGGGCTCTTTGCTGGAGGAAGTTGACGGGGCCCCAGTTTCATCCAGGCGCCGGCCATGCTGCTTCTCCCCGAGATCGTGGTACGCATGAGGTTGTACCTCGTCTGCATCTTCTATGCCCAGTTTGCTTGGATAGCGTGGATGGGATACCTCCGGCCCTTGCTCCGCGGCAATGCTCTTGGAGGCGTGAGGTTTACTGGATGGCGATGCTTGCGGAGTGTTCGACGCTTGCCCCCGCGACTTTTTGGAAACCTCCTCCCTCCATTTCTGGCGGAAGTTCTCGAGTTCGGCTTCGGTAGAGTTCATGACGTACTACGGGCGCGGAATAGGTTGAGTGGCGGATATAATACTAAGTCCGATATCGGCGGTCAAAGAGAACACAAGGGGAACAGCAGCTTTTGGGGTCTAGCGAGAATAAATATGTGCAGGAGAGTGTGACTCCTTCAAAATTGAGGGTCTGGCGGTGACTTACTCACTCGTGCAGTGGTGCAGTGGAAGGCAAGAGTCATCGACTGCGCCACAGCTGCAGCCGCATCTGATAAGGCCAGAGGCGCCAAATCCCGCCGTCCCGCGTCTTGCCGAAGCACCGACGCGCGCTAAAAAATAGTCGGGAGCTCGGCCCAAAATATGCTTTGCGTTGCATCACCATTTCCGTCGCCCCTTCGTCATCCGTCACCCACCACGGAATATGCGCACGCCTTCCTTTTCGCGCCTCTGGGACTTCTTTGATACTCCTCGCATCGACTCGAGGTGAATTACGCTGGCCAGTGGTAGGCGCACGGGGGACGCAATGGTGTCCGACAAAGCCGAGGATAATGGGGACTTGAGCACTTCTTTGCTCCAGAAGATGGGGTCGGCCGTTACAGGGAGTGTTCTTACGTCGCTTCTAGGTGAGTCTATTCCTGGGCTATCTACATGTTCAAGCACTGCGATTGCTTGATTGCGGCTCGCCTTCCCACCACTAGCTTCGTGAAGTAGCAAGCAGGGCGTGCCTGCATAATGATCCATATGGGAGAACCATACGCTAAAAGACACAGTCACCCCCCTCGACGTGGTCCGAGTACGTCTACAATCACAAGCGCATACCCCGAGCAATTCCTCATCCAAACCTCGAGCGTATAGTGCGGGATCCCTTACACATTTCCGCGATATGCCACCCAACCTCGGGATATCGGCGTGCTGTAGGGAGGTGTTCTGGGTTACCAACAACACCCCTTTCTGTGTTGCTGGTCCCGCCGTTTCTCCGGTCAATCCTACAGCTGCAGCATGTGCGGTAGAAGAGGTGGAACGGCGAACAATAAACAGCACCTGGGATGGGTTGCGCAAGATCGCTCAAAATGAAGGGCCAAGGACGTTGTGGAGGGGACTGTCGCCAACTTTGGCCATGGCAGTCCCAGCCAATGTCATATATTTCGCTGGATACGACTGGTTACGAACCGCACAACAATCTCCGTTTCGCATGACGATACCAGACGTGTATACACCATTGGCTGCAGGTGCGGCTGCTCGAGTTCTTGCTGCAGTGGCCGTAAGCCCCATCGAGATGTTTAGGACCAGAATGCAGGCTGCCCACCACACTAATTCAGCTGCTGGACACTTCAGAGAAACGATGGACGGTGTTCGGGAGATGGTCGCTGCAAAAGGCGTGCGTAGCTTATGGAGAGGCTTAACGTTGACTCTTTGGAGGGATGTTCCCTTTTCCGCCATCTACTGGTGGGGTTACGAGACTGGACGCAATACTTTGACCGACATGCGTGGAAGAGCAGAAGCAAGAAGTGATGGAGTTGATTTCCGAGTGGGCCGCGGAGAAGACAAGATTCGAAGAAGAAGTCGTTCCCGGAGCCGTGAAGATCGTACTGCCACTCTCATCGACAGTTTTGTCGCCGGTGCTGCATCAGGAGCTGTTGCTGCACTAGTAACGACTCCTTTCGACGTAGGAAAGACGAGGCAACAGGTCTCACGGCATACTGGAGACATGGCAAAATCACAAGCCGACTCCGCGACCAAGTTCGTCCGACCGGAGAACCGAGCAATGCCCCGCTTCCTCTGGCACATCTTTAAAGAGCAAGGTTTGTCCGGCCTGTTCAAGGGATGGGGAGCAAGATGTCTCAAAGTAGCCCCCGCTTGTGCTATCATGATTAGTAGCTACGAAATCGGAAAGAAGATGGCAAACGATATGAACGCTGAACGAAGACAACGGCTTAAAGAAGCCTAGCTGCTCATTTGCCTAACGGTAAAGACGATATCGGATGCGTATGTTGCGCCAAACGGCAAATACCGTCATTGAGCGTTACGGCTCTTGATTTCAAATTTTGCTTACCTCATTATCTTGGAGTTTAGAGGATATCCGACTCATGTCTCGCATCGGACGGCGTCAGAAAAGTTGGTTATTATTGGCGATTGATGGTCAAATTTCCATGATACCAGCGCTTAGTTTATTAAGCTGGATCGGCGCCTGTAATGCAGCGCAAACAATAGTCTAGCAAAGATTAAATTCAATTTATACCTCTGCGAAGTGAAGTTGAGTTGTGAGCCAATCTAAGTTGACCTCGGGATAGTTTCTGGCACGTGATCGCGCGGAGCTGGAAGAATCTCGCTCCGACAACGCTGCAAACACCAATACACTCCATTTTACACGCGTCCACGGGTACGCCATCTTGCCGGAACTCTGCTCTGACACTCTCCGCTACAATCATGCTCGATATTGAAGAGTACAAGGCAGTTTTCCCCGCCGGGGTGGGGTATACAAGCGGTTTGATTGAATCCATCGAGTGGAGTAAGAATGAGCTTGGGGGCACACTCTTCTTCATGCGATTACTAGAGGTCCTAAAATTGAAGGGTACGTGTGCTGCCACTTCGCCCGTGAAGTGTTACTGAGATCATCTCTAGAATTCTGGGGCTTGTACCCTCCCAAATCGGGTAACCAGCTTCGTGAGCTCCACCAACAGATTGTCGATGCGGAAATCTCTCTCCACTCCAAACACAGCCTCCTCTTCTACCTCCTCAAGGATCTCTCTCCCTCACATCACAACGAATCAGAGCTCGCCGCTGCATTCGCGGGCAAAGTGCACCTCGAGAACCGCTATTGGACATTCATCGAAGGACTATGGTCAATGGACCATTTAGATTTCGAGACCGCCGTCGGCTCTCTGACGCACCCATCCATCATACCCACTTTCTCCGACGAGATTATGGACGCCCTCCTTAGCCGCAAGCACGACGAAGCTCCCGGCGAGGATACCAGCTCGGACGATATCTTGCCGTTGGCATACTACAACTGCACAAAGCCCCCGCTCGAGCACGAAAACAACGTCAAACACAAATTTGTGCTCTACATGGCTCGGCGCAACGTCACGGAGACATTCTACTGGATCCGCGAACGGCCGGAGTTTGAACGCAAGGAGCTCCTCGAACTTCTCGTCAAGGAAACACTGGGCGGCGATACGTTGAGCTTCGACAAGGACAAGAGCAAGTATACGCGCGAGGACAAGGCGACGGAGCTGGTGAGCTTGCCGTTCGATGAGCAGGAAGAGGAGTGGATCGAGGCTTTCCTGGTCGGCGGAGCAGGGCGCCATCTCAAGCGCGCGGCGGATACGGTGCTCATGAGGCGCATTGCAACAGGGCGCTTGCAGGATGTAGCGCGCGATGTCAAGACCAAGGGCGAGAGGCATGACGGCATCAATTGGGAGTCGCTCAAGGCTGGAGTGAAAAGAGGACTGGGGCCAAGGAAGGAGGAGGATTCCCGGCTGGTGGTTTGAGGATGGTGTAGTGTGGAGTTCTGGTTTCTGGCATAGCGAGTGGAGTATTGGAGTTTCTCGGGGAAATTTCCAGCATCCACAATGGAGTTAGGTGGAAGCGCAACACTAGGAAGTCGTCACCTAGCGTAACAGCTAGAGTGGAATCTCTACCCAAGGTTTAGGTTTAACTTTTGTCAGGCCGTGTGCTATAGCACTGGTAGGACTTCATCCTCGTTATAAAGGGAGCAGCATGTATAGCTGCGGCTTGTGTCGAAGATGCGCGGAAAGTTCATCCGAATTTCAAGAGCGTCATGCGGCCGCTTTAATGAACGTACCTAGAGAAGTTTCATGCTGATATCACTCGACATCATTCTGTATACTGTATCTCTCTCTCTTTCGCTCTCTCGACCATCCGACTTCTCTTTATCGGATAGACTCTTTCGAGACGGAACCATCTTATCATCTCGACTTCACATCATCCGCTGGCTCCCTTCTAGCTTGTCTGTTAGTTTGGGCCGTTACAGTCTCACATCTTACCAATAACTTGAGCTCCACCTCTACCCTCTGCTCTTCACTCTGGCTCAGTTCTTGCCTCAAGGCCGCCGACTATACTCTACCTCATCCCGCCCATGGCAAACAATATGATAACAACACCCAGACCCAACCCCCAATCCCAGACCCGATCTCCATCCCAAAACCAATCAACCACCACATTCCCCTACAAATGGGACGACATCACCGCAAAACTCTGCCTCACGTCCTCTACTGAACTCCCCAAACTCATCCTCTCCCCCTCCTTCCTCGACCCATGGACCTCGTTCCGCGACCTCCTCCCCCTAACGCCCAACACGCCCCTAACCATCGCCCCGAAAGACAAAGACGCCCTAACCGAGCTCGTGCAAGAAACCTACAACCGCATGGACAGCATGGCCACGAGCCCCTACGACCGGCCCACGGCCGCCGACCGCACCGCCCACGCCTGGACTGCGCACCAGCACTTCGAATGCCTGCTGTACCAAGCATCGCGCAACCTGGCGCGCCCATCCCACGCCTTCGCCGGGAGCTTTGCGCGCCCGACTCTGAAAAACGAAGCTGGGCGCGCGAAGGCGCAGACGCGCGTCCGCGGGCTGGCTATGCTGGTGCTGAACTTGGCGCATAATTATACGGTGTTGGCGCCGTCGACGGTGGTGCGCAGGATCGAGGAGGCGAGGCCGGCGGTCGATAAGGCGAGGTCGCCGCTGCCGGAGGTGAGGACTAGGTTTGCGTTGGGGGGGTTGGGCGCGGATGAGCTGAGGAGGAGGGTGTTGGATAGGGAGAGGGGGGGAGGGAGGAGAGGGAGTGGTTGATTGGCATTTTGATGGGGAGGGAGGGGTTGGGGGTGGAGCAGGGGGTGAATGCGAAGGAGAAGGGGAAGGTGGTGGAGGCGGAGGCGGAGGTGGAGGCGGAGGCGGAGGTGGAGGCGGAGGCGGAAGTGGGAATGGAAGCGGAAGAGCTGGATACGGCTGCAGAGGCTGATGGTCTTGCATCCCCGCTGGTCGCCGGGCCTCTGGAAAGCGGTCCCGTCAAGAGAGAAGGCAGTGGCGGTGAGACGGGCGTGAAAAGGGGCATGGAGGACGTGGGACCTACGGCGAAAAGGCTAAAGTCTATGTGACCAACACAAAAAGGATATGCTTGATTTGGCTCAGGAGGGGAAAGACCTAAGGTCATGTACCCAACACAAAAGGGCGTACCTTGATTGTTATCTAGCGCGGGGGCAAGGTGTTGAAATGGAGTCGGGAGGAATTGGGCGGATTTTTTTTTCATTCTGTTTTTGCATCTTTCTCGTGCCCTGAGCTGGGCTGGACTGGGGGCTGGACATTCCCAGCAATTAGTCTGTGAGTCTGGTACGAGAAGGGTGAAGGATACTCTCATATCTTTTCGTCTTTTCATCTATAATTTTACTGATTTTATCACTGGCCGCATACAATTCAATTACAACTTTTCACCAAACGAGACCCTATACCTACCTACCTTCTTTATACCTCGTACGAATACAGTACTACCAGTGTGAGATATCAGTAAACGATGTGAGATTTTCTAACATCCATCATGGTAGAGGGAGAGAATAAACACAAACAATAACAGTATGTAATGTATTTTCCATGCAAATGTTTGTATCGCTATGCTATGCTTGCTATGCTATGATAATGGTAATAGGATTAGATGGCAACAGTGTGGGGTTTTCAAACTGCAGACAATGTAGAGGTGACAGGAAAGGCGGATTGCGGATATGCAAACGCCCATCTATGTATGCAACAAAGCAAGCAAGCGAAGAGCGCGGAAAGAGGAAAGCCAGCTCTCAGCCGCTCCCCTCACCAATACGCCCTCCGCCTCCTCTCCGCAACCCTCGCACTCGTCTTCCCCTCTCCCTCTCCCTGTCCCTGTCCCTGCCCCTCCCCCTCTGAAACCACTTCAACGCACCCACCTCCCAAAACGCACTCTCAAACACCTCCGGATTCTCCCTCACATACGCCTCACACGTACTAACCCCCGTCTTGGCCTTGCAACTCTTGTCCCACTCCTGCCCCGCCCACTCGCCGCAAAACGTCGTGTCGAACACGATCTTGAGGTCGCGGAACTTGGCCGCCATGTCGCAGCCGTGGCCCTGGAACCGCGCGATGGGGACGCCGAAGGTGGAGGGGTCGGGCGAGGAAGTGGTGAGGAGGGAGGTGTAGAGGGGGTTGGTGGTGGAGGAGGAGGAAGAGGGGATGAACCACACGATTATGCTGGTGGGCAGCCATTCGAGGGCGTAGATGCCGCCGCCGGCAGCGTTGAAGGCGGTGCCGTAGGTGGCGAGGGAGGAGGGCGTGGATGATGAAGAGGAAGTGGAAGAGTTGGACGAGCCCGGCGCGTGCGCCGGTGCAGCGATGCTACAGCCCTTGTTCTTGGACTGGTCAGCCGCATTGACATCGCAGTCGTCCGTAACCAAGAAGCCCGAGAACCCAGCATCAACGCCATCCGCGCTCGCCTGCGCACTGCCCATCGTCGAGTTATCGACGACGCAGTCCGCGCCCGTATGCAGCGTAACCGCATTATTCTCATAATCATTCACGCCCTCCAGCACATCGATCTCGCCGCCCTGCGGCCACTCGTCCTTCGCGCCCAGCAGCCAAAACGCGGGCCACGTGCCGCACGTGCTATCCGGCATGTGTTTGATATCCGCGAGCAGCAGTCCGTGGTTCCAGCTCTTGGTGCTCTCGAGGCGCACCGAGGGCCGGCCTCCGGGCGTCTTGTTCGCGAAGTCGACGCCCATGTAGACGGACTGCGTGTCGTCGAGGTAGCCGATCAGCTGCTGGTCGATGGCCGCGGTCAGGTTCTGGTAGGAAACGAAGCCCTTGGTCGGGTCGGGACCGCTGAAGAGCTCGAAGTTGGCGAAGAAGTTCTCGTAGGAGAGGTCGTCGGTTAGTGTGTAGGGAGCGGGAGCAGGAGCATCGTGCGCGGTCGATAGTGTGCCGCTGACGGCGAATACGGCGGCCAGCGCCGTGGATAGAGTCGGAGTGCGCATATTTGGAAAATGTGTGTGGTTATGCGTCGGCTTGGAAATGTGTCAAATAGGCAAGAAGATTAATGTATGGGTCCGCTGCAAGTATGCACACAAAAGGAACGGATAGTTTATAAGAGATGGAGAAACGGGAACCCGTAGCGACGATGTGCTCGAACAAAGTAGAAAGTACAATAGTACAATAGGACAATGGTGCAATACCCATTGTGCGTGGCAACTTCTTTGTCGTAGGTGAACAACAAAGAAGAGCCTCTCCACTCCATAGCTTGGCGGCCAAGTAGACGTGAGTGCAACAAGGACACCGATTCCCACATTTAAGGCCCCAGTGTGAAATATCCCGAGCACATGATTGAATGCTAGAGAATGAATGACAGAAGTCAACAGCAGAAAGCTAAAAAGATGCCGCCCTAACAAAAGTCGTTGCTGGTTAGCCAGCATCAATCGCACGACCTCGCCAGTTACTAGCTCTTTCAACATTCTTTACCTACCATGCTGTATATATAATATACGACTATCATGAAGAAAAATCAACCGGTAAGAATTGAGCTGGGATGGCTCATACTATCAAGAGTATGGGGAGTATATGTGTAAGTAGGAGGTGGCGGTGTCGGTAATGGATTATGGCGCCAGAAAGTATCGAATTGTCAGGTCCCGTAACTATACTACAATTCAGCGGTTCGGGCAACTTGGAAAAGAGCTAGCCATCTTCCATGCTAAAAAGAACCTCATCAAGACCAAAGCAGGGAAAGATTGGAGTTCACCGTTCGAAGGAGACAACAGCGAAATCTTCAGATTGTGGATTGCGTCATTTGGTTCCACTCCGACCATCTTCATACGATACATGGACGCGAGTAAATGACGAAAAAAAAAAAGGTCGACAAACCCAAAGCCTACAAGGTATAATAACGAGCCCATCGTGTATATCAACATCCAAGCAGGTCCGTTTGCGCGTTAGACATAGACGTCATATGCAAGCTTAGACCTCGTCGAAAGTCATATAAAGGGCCAATATGAGAATAAGTGACATGTGCAACCAGCTATCAAGTGTCAACCGGTGTAGAAGATCTATGCGTGCGAACAATTTGGGATGATCCAGCAAATATGGCGAGGAGATTTATCGCAGCTTGCCGTGACTTTTGGCCTCCTGCACTTGCTCAAAGACCTGGAATTGTTAGCATGTGGCTCCTGAAAATTCACAGACTTTTCTTACCTTCAACATCTTTCTACGGGCACCTAAGGCGTTGACTCCACGCTTCTCCAAAGCCTCGTCGTCCAACTCGATAAGGTCGGTCCATTTCAGGTCCTTGAGATTATCGGTGTACTTGTGCAGTCGGAGACTCCTAAGCCAGCTCGGGATATCTTGGAGGAGAGAAGGGTCAGTGGGGTCCTCTGGAGGTTTGGAGCTGCCGCGCCGGCCTCGGGGAGAGCGACCGCGGTTCATATCGGAGTGATCGGAGATGTAGCCAGGGTGGCCATCCCCAGCGAGGCCCATGCCAAATTGGCTAAGGCTCAATCCTGCCAGACTATTGTTCACGAGCGGTGAACCACCATAGTCAGCGGCCAGGAAACCGTTGTTCTGCGGTGACGCAAAGCTCGCGGTCGACATGCCACCATGCATAGCAAGACCCGGAGAATTAGGTCGTGAACGATGGCCGTTCATGACAGCCAGTTGCTGTGCCTGGAGGGCACCAGCTTGTTGTGGTGTCAACACCTGGCCGCGTTCGTTGGTCATCAGAAAAGTGCCAGGCATACCGGGGGATAAAGGTGCGTTTCCAGCTCCTTGGCCCTCGGAAGACCGGGCGCGACGGTATTTGCGGACATCATCCAATTGGATACGGTTGTTGACAGTGGAAAGGGCGGCCAACTTCATGGCCGTCGCGTTGGCGACCATCTCAGCCTGGCTTGCACCTTGTTGGGCGGCGAAGTTAGCCACCATAGGAGTGCTCAACTGAGACGCCCAGCTTCCACCTGCAGCATACGCCGGCGAGAGCATGGGCATACCCGCACCCTCTTGGGATGGGGCGTTGAGGGTTGTGCTCTGCACATTTGAACCATCGGCAGAGAGTGGGAGTCGTGGGGAGCGAAGGCCGCCAGATGGGGGTGGTTGAGCGAATTGGCCCATGGGTTGGTGTTGACCAGAGGACTTGGGACGAGTGGCTGACTGCTGGCCATCCCCCCACGGAGAAGGGGGTGCAGCATTGTCCTTCTTATCGCCCTCTCCAGGGGCAGAAATGGTAGGTGCGGCCAAAGAATTGCGGTCGCCCACAACACTGTTGCGGTTCGAGGCCGGGGCAAGCCCCGTAATGTCAGTGAACTCAGCCTTCTGCTTTGCAATCGCGGCAGCGGCATCCGGGAACATGCGGTGGATCGTGGTGGTGTCTAATCCAGAGTTGCGCTTCGCGCCAGGCGATGGCGGAGGGCGTCCGAGTCCCATCGAGTTGCGGTTCTCGCCGGTGGTCAGCTTGCTCATCGCGTCGCTCAGTTTCTGCGTCATGGGATCTGATTCACGTCAGTCGTTGTACATGCACCACAAAACGCGGCTTCTCACCTTTTTCTCCGAAATTAGCAGGAGAGAGTACGCCAGACATGGGAAGGCTCTTGGACATCTGCTGCAGCACTTGGATGAAGAACCTAATCTGCACCTGGGTCGTCTGCTGGAGCAGAGCATACAGGGCAGCGGTCCTCTCGGCTTCGCTAAGAACGCGGAACCACTGCTCGATGGCGCTCAGCTCGTCCTTGAAGTCTTGGTCGAGAGTGGCCGTTGCCATCTCCTCCAGCGTCGTCTCGTACTGGTCGATGTCGGCGAGCCACTGCTGGGCGGCACGCTCCATCTCGTCCGGATTTCCCGAGGTGATGCTGTTGCGTCCAAAGTACACCTCAGACGCCGGGCGCACGCCGCGGTTCGTCAACGGCGACGCAAAGCCGCCCATGTCGGCCGAGGCGCGCAGATGGTGGCCGGCGCCGATGGTGCGCGAATTTGGCGGGCGAAGTGAGCTCGAGCCTTCCGGGGTGCTGTTCCGGTTCGCAGCAATGTGGCTGGCGGACATGCTGGCGGTCTCTTCAGAATACTGCGGTGAGACGTGTTGTAGCAGGAATTGGTATTCTGCGGAAGCCTGGTTAGTCCCCGAGCGGCGGCGTGAGCCCGACAGGCGGAGCAGACGCACAATAGGTTTCGCTGATTCTACAGTCTTGTCGAGGAATGCGTGCGATCGAAGTCTCCTGCAGTTCCTGCTGGCCTCAAAGGAGCTCGACTGGGCGGGGGATTCGCGGTCAGGAGTCGCGGAGAGGAGGTCGGCGAGGGGGCCGGCGGGGGGGAACAGCACGGTGTCGACACGGCACTTGCGAGGTCTGAAGGGGAGACGGTAAAATACCAAGATACAACGAAGGAAACGAAGAGGAGGAGGAGGGGGGGTCGAGGAGCGCGGAGAGAGCGAGGAGAAAAGGACGCCGGTGAGGAGAGCGTGAGGAAAAGGACAGGCCGTTGGGTCGGCGGCATCCAATCACGCGGCGCTAGTAGCCAGAGGTGAAGCCCCAGCCCAGGGCTGTCCCGCTCGGCTAGCCTGGTCGCGCCTGTGCTCAGCTCGCAGCGACCGCCACCGCAAAGCAGCGCAAAGCAACGCATGCGCGAGATGAGATGAGATGGGATGGAGACATGGATGGCTCTCGGACACGCCCTGGCCGAGTTGCTGCCGATGGATACTAGAGGACTCGCCACCTCAACTAACGCTTGGCAGCTACATAGGGCCTGTAAAGACCTCCTACAAAAGGTAGGTGTACATGCTGGAACTTCTTACTGTACCGCTTCGAGTATCCAGCGCGCACCCGTATCCTGTCTTGCTGACGGTGCTGATTATTTCTCTCCTGCACGACGGCACTTCAACGGCGCCGCAATTGCCCTATCTGCATTGAGACCGCAGCGTTTCATACTTAGGGAGCCACCCACGCCTAGCCGCCGCCCGCGCGTGTCGACTGCACGTTGCTGCTGGAGGGGCCGACGAGGGGCACACACGCACCCCACAAGCCCGTTCTTCATCAGCAGCAGCAGGAGTCCACCAACCATCCTACGGACCACCGTTGTCTGTGGTTGCCACGCCCATGTCTGGCTAGAGGATCGCGGCCTGCGCCGTACGCGTAATGCATAAACTTCTTTGCCTGGCACTTTGGTTTTCTGTTTCTCCGTCGTTTGACCTGGAGTCCTCCGCAGCCCATCTGTTTCGTTTCTATTAAAGGAGCATTGCCGGCAGCGCCATCGCCATTCACTGGCGGGCCGGCCGATCCCAGCTGCCCTTGAAGGTTGGACGGGTTTGCACACTTCAATCCTTCTACTTTCTACCTCACCTGCCCCATCACCGCCCCCACCATCACCGCGGCCTCGCGTTCCCAGCTCACCGCCGTAGTCGCCTTACCCTTATTCAACGATGCCCCAGGCAACTGCGACCCTCGATTCACGCACTCGCGGATCGCATCCCTAACCCTGTCCTTGTTCGACCGTAGAGTGCGCCCCGAGACCCCGCCTCTTTGCATGATCTCCTGCACTCTGGGCGACAGATTCGAGGCCAGAGACCTCCAGAAGTAAGACGGCAGAGACGAAGTGTCGAGGGCTTGTAGTGTTGGTTGGAGGAAGTTGGGTGCCGCTTTGCTATCCGTGCCTTCGTCATGCAGGAGAGGGTGTGAGGGTGGTTTCGTGGTACGGAGAAGTGCTTCCAAGGCTACTATATTTTGACAGCGGGCGGAGACTTCCAAGAGTGTCCGGTCTAGGCTCGGTAATGTTGACAACGATCGGGCGAGTGACGCGAGTGAGGACTTCAGTGCTGTCTGAAGATAATCTTGAAGCGCAGAGATCAGTAATGTCGGTTGAAATCCGTCCCGAGTGGCATTCGACGGCGTAGGTGAGAGCAAGTAGAGCGTTAACAAAGCGGATGTCGTTCTTGCTTTTGTGTCCTCGGTCTGGGCGAACGTGGATGCCGACGACTGTCCCGCAGACGTAAGCAACGAAGACATTGAAAACTCCTTGACCACCTGCTGTGCCCTCGAAGCGATGCTCCGTTCTCCAGGGCTGACCAGTTCATTTTTCAGCGTATTGACCACATTGACCCTATCGAGCCCCTCGCCCTCTTCTCCTGGTCTGATAGCCATGAAGATTTGCCGCAGCAACAACAGCGTATCGGCAGAGCGCACCATAGCTCTATGATCCTCCTTCTTTACACCACCCACCCCTCCCAACTCCGACATGCGAACTTCGAGCTGTCTCCCGAGCATCAGACACCGTGCCATAGACCGTCCAATCTTGACCGTCTGGGACAAGCGTTCCGCACTCAGACGCACTTGCTCTGCAACCTCATAGCGCTCAATGACTTCCTTCTCCAGTGTCTTGTACGACTGCGTCAAGCTAGCAACCTGGCCCTCGACTTCTTCCAGTATGCGCCCACTGGACTCGGCTTGGTCCCTCGTGTATTCTAGCAGTGGAAGCGCAGACTTCGTAGTCAGCGTGTCGATGTGTGTATCGATCTCCTGCACATCGAAGAGCACTCGGGAAAGCGGTGTCGAGAGGTCCAGTGGGGTGTCCGAGGGGTTATTGGTCGCAAGGACCAGTGTATTCGCAAATGAGGTTGCAGAGAAGTCTGGGTCCAGGAATGCCTCATAGTCGATGTATGACGGCTCGCTGTCCGACATAGTGGGCTCTAAAAACTCACTCTATGTGGTAGTGGGAGGATGTCGACGTCCATTGTGCATGGCTTTATCGTTATCTTAGCGCGTCCTTTTAGCGTCCTTTCCACATCCACGAGCTCCAGGGCTTGAGCGTCTTCAGGACTCCCCCACAGCTTCTCCACCCTCACCATGCCGCCCTCAATGCCTACACCATCCATGCGCATCCCCATCGAAACCCTCGCCCAAGCCCCCTTCTCGCAATTCGGCACCGTAATCGAGAACCCCGCACAATCCGCCGGCGCGCGCTCCCCCTCCCCCTCCTCCTCCGCAACCGCGCTCCCCGCCAACCAAGGCAGCGCCCTCAAATACCTCGACGTCACACACCTCTCCAACCTGTACACGCTGGCCCCGAGCCAGAAGCCCAGCCGCGCCACCATGAACATGTTCGTGTGCGCGCCGCGCAACCTGCGCGCGCACGAGCCGTCGGCGAGCATGCCCTCGAGCTGGGGCGACATCGACATCGACGAAGACGAAGACGAGGACTCTAGTCTGCACAAGCAGCTGTTCGATGTGCGAATCTTGGAACGACACCCGTTCACGACGCAGACGTTCATCCCGATGGGACTGGCGCAGGCTGAGCGCCATACGCAGTACCTCGTTATCGTAGCCCCGACGCTGCCAGCCTCGGCCTCACGGAGGCGTACCGGCCGCCCGCCGCCATATCCGACGCCCAAGGTCACGCGGCTGAGGTCCATCACCGATATATTCGCACGGGCGCGGCCCTCGCCGTTTACAAACGAGGCCGCGCCACCGCCTAACCAGATGGAACGCCTGCACCCGTCTGCGCGGCCGAAGGGTCCTGGGCTTCCCGATCTGAAGAACCTCAGGGCCTTTATAGCTACGGGCAATCAAGCGGTCACATATGGGGCAGGAACATGGCATGCGCCAATGGTAGTAATAGGGGACCGGCCGATTGAGTTTGTCGTCGTGCAGTTTGCAAATGGGGTAGGCGCTGAAGACTGTCAGGAGATTGAGTTGAAGCCAGATAGCAAAGCAGAAGAGGGCTTGGTTGTCACGGTTGAGTCCGACGTAAGTGGCAGGGTACAAGTCAAAGCTGGTGTTGGCTCGATAAAAGCAAAACTCTGAGACGAAGGTGCAGCCTCTCCTTGGCATTATGTACCCTATTACCTTCAGTGTCCCCCTAACCCCTGGTTTGGGTTTTAAGTCCTATAATCTGAGACGATAAACCTGGGGCTGGGCCCGGACACGTCTAAGATGAAAAAGAAGCAGACATGGGAATTTTTTCGACGCGCCCGAAGACGAGTCTGGTACAGAAAACGGTTAAACCATTCTCCAGCTAAATCCTCGACCTCATCGCGACTCCACCAAACCATACCCTACACCAGGCTCTAAAGCCGCACGCTTCAAATCCGGTTCTCCATCTGCCTCGAGTCCCTCAGCTGCGCCATCTTCTTCAGCGCCTCATCAAGCGGCACAATCTCGCCGCGCTGCTGCGTAGCCTGGTCGTCGCGATTGCGGATATTGACCGTCTTGCTGTCGCGCTCCTCGGCGCCGACGACGAAGATGAAGTTGTAAAGCTGGAGCTGGCCACTGCGGATCTTCTTCTGCATGGTGTTGCCGCTGACGTCGATGTCGGCATGGAGGCCTTGGGCGCGGAACTGGGCTTGCACTTCCTTGACGTAGTCGTTGACGGCGGGCATGACGGGCACGATGAGGATTTGGCGGGGGGAGAGCCAGAAGGGCCAGCGGCCGGCGAAGTGCTCCGTGAGGATGCTAGCGTAGCGCGTCAGTAGATAAACCGTGTTCTTATGGAGGGACTCTGATATTGACTTACGCGATGAATCGCTCGAAAGATCCGTAGATGGCACGGTGGATCATGACAGGCCGTGCATATCCCGTAGCCGGTGGTAGTATCTTCTTCGGCGCATCTTTTGCAGCTTCCCCATCTGCCTTCTCTTTGGCCTTTGGTTCCTGTGACTTTGGTTCCTGTGACTTCGGCTCCTCGACCTTGCCCTCCTTTGGTTTCGCCGGGGCTTCAGACGTCATGTACTCGAGCTCGAACTGATTGGGAAGCTGGAAGTCCAGCTGGATGGTAGCGCACTGGAACTCTCGTTTTAGAGCATCAGAGATTGTGATGTCAATCTTCGGGCCGTAGAAGGCGCCGTCGCCAGGATTAAGCTCCCAGGCGCCACCCCCGCCGGCGGTGAACTGGTCGAGTGCCTCCGTCAACTTTGATTCTGCTTTGTTCCACGTCTCGATTTCTCCAAGGAATCCCTCCGGGCGTGTGCTTAGCTTCAGCTTGAACGTGAAGCCGAACTTGCCGTACACTTCCCTCAAGAAGTCGAACAAGCCGGATATCTCGTCTGTAATCTGGTCCTCCGTGCAGAAGATGTGCGTATCGTCTTGTTGGAAGCGTCGTACTCGCGTTAGACCAGTGAGTGCACCCGAAGCCTCGTTTCGGTGAAGGATACCAAAGTCAGCCATGCGAATCGGGAGTTCACGGTAACTTCGTTCGCGGTGTTTGAAGATGAGGCAGTGGCCCGGGCAATTCATTGGTTTGAGTGCCCACTTTTCTTTCTCCACGTCGAACGTGAACATGTCCTCGTGATAATGTTGCCAATGACCGGAGACCTTCCATAGCGCAGAATTGTACATGTTCGGCGAACCGACCTCTTGGTAGCCCCGCTTCCAGTATTCTTGACGGAGAAATTGCATCAGTGTGTTGTAGATGATCATTCCGTGAGGCAGAAAGAAGCATGAGCCAGGACTCCATTCGTGGAAGAAGAACAGTTCCTGCTCTTTGCCTATCTTGCGGTGATCTCGCTTCGCTGCCTCCTCCAGATATTTGAGATGTGCCTGCATCTGGTCCTTGTCTGGGAAAGATACGCCGTAGATACGTTGCAGACTATCGTTGCTGGCGTCACCTAGGAAGTAGGATGCAGAGTTCTTCATAACCTTGAACTGCTTTATTCTCCCCGTATGTGGTACGTGAGGTCCCCTGCAGAGATCAATGAGAGGTCCATTACGGTAGACTGTAGTGTATGTCCCATCAGGGATTTTGTCTTTGATGATGTGCTGTTTGTAGGGGTTCGACTTGAACATTTCCAGCCTGCACAAGTTTAGCAACAGTAATACCGACAGATGGTGCCTTAGAACCTACAAGTCTTCTTTCGAGAGGCTGAGTCGTTCGAAGACTTGCTTCTCCTTGACAATACTGCTGACAATGTTCTCAAGAGGCTTGTGATCTGACGTCTCGACCGCAGCCTTTTCTGGGAGGGCCATCTAAAGGGTTTAGCACATAGTTTCGAAGACGGTAGCGCGTACGGACCTCGTACTATTCAAAATGTTAGCAAATAGCCCCAAAGACGTTGGGTAGAGACTTACGTAGAATCCATCTTCTATCGGCGGACCAATGCACAAATTGCAACCGAATCTCCGCTCGCAAGCTTCTCCAAGGATATGAGCACTGGAATGCCAGAAGACCTTCTTTCCCTCGGGGTCGTCGAAAGGCAAGAGCTCTAGATGGCAGCTCTTCTCTAGCGGTCGTTCTAGATCCCAGAGTGTTTCGTTCTCTGCTCCTTTGTCTATCCGGGCGATGACTGTACGTTCGAACAGACTCTTGCTGATTCCTCGCGCAACATCTGCTGGACTGGTGACCCATGATTCCCCTATTATGATTTTACCGTCGCCTAACGTGATATCTATCTTCTCTGTTCTCAGGCCATATCAGCAAAATGTTACTTTGTTCGCGACGAGGGACGTAGGGCTGAGATCGTACCCCGCGGCTTTTTGGCGACTTCCTCGTCATGTCGGGCTTTTAGCTTCTCGCTACCAATCTGTTAGTGTCGAGAAAGGGTACTGGGGGCAGTTGACCGCACAAGATCTGGATTCGGTGGTCAAAGTATGCTGGGCGGGGGTTGATCTCTAGGGGACGAGCATCTCCGCTGTCGGCACCCTTCTTTTTCTTTTCTTTCTTTGGCTTCTGCTCGCTAAACAGGGCTAAATTCTTGACGCCTTCTACAGCATCTTTGACAGCTTCCGCCATGGTGTGGTCGTGTAGAAGTTTAGTTGGAAGCCCCTCGTGGGGTAGTTATGTACTGTGTCTGAGTCAATATTGCGCCGAGACTCGACTCTCAATCTATAGGAGTCATCTGTCGTACCTGTGTGTGATATCGGCTCGAGATGACTCATTACCAGTTGCACATCGTATTCCGCGAAGTTAATGGAGGACCTCAATTTTATTGGGACAGCTTCGTTGCTGGTGCTGGCCTCGGGCAGCCACCCCACCATTGGATTGCGCTAAACTATTCGGGTAAAGCGTATAAAGCACTCGGGCCATTTTCTGATTTTCTTCCTCGCAGCTCGCAATTGCAGGTGCGACGACCATCCCGCGACAATTGCTCACTCAACGTACAAATCAGCACAACATGTCTTTCCGTGGAGCTCCCCGCGGTCGAGGCTTTAGTGGAGGCGGTGGACGGGGTGGATTCGTTCCCCGTGGAGGTACGGCGGCCGTTCGAAGCTTCGTGTGATAGAAAGCTAACCTGGCTCTAGGTCGTGGAGGATCATCTTTCGGGCCTCCAGATCAAGTCTATGGTATGGAGTATATGCACAACGGCTTTCCGGAGCTTTGCTGACTGTGCATTTAGAAATGGGCACATTTGTTCACGATGTCGAAGGCGAGATGTTCTGCCAATCTATAAACGTGAAAATCCCCTATTTCAACGCGCCGATATACCTTGAGAATAAGGTATGTATGCGAGGATTGCCAGCAAAGCTCTACATAGGCTAATATTTTGTTAAGACACCCGTCGGCAAGGTGGACGAGGTTCTCGGGCCGCTGAATCAAGTCTACTTCACAATCAAACCCCAAGAGGGCATACAAGCCAAGTCCTTCAAGGCTGGCGACAAATTCTATATCGGCGGAGACAAGCTTCTGCCGCTTGAAAAGTGTGTGCGCACCCACCAACTACCCGCACCGTATTGACATTTCGTAGGTTTCTGCCCAAACCGAAAGGACCACCAGGAGCGCCCAAGCCTAAGCGACTAGGAGGAGCTCGAGGAGGCCGAGGCGGGTTCGGTAGCCGCGGCGCACCCCGAGGACGTGGAGGGTTCGGCGACCGTGGCGGAAGAGGAGGTTTCGGCGGCGGACGCGGAGGTTCGCGAGGTTTTGGTGGCGGGCGAGGAGCACCACGAGGCTTCAGCGGTGGACGAGGCGGCGGCGGCGGCAGGGGCTTCGGAGGTCGGGGAAGAGGCTGAAATCACATCTCGTCACTGCTATTTCTCCAAGAATTTGGCATCGGCCAGAGGTCGCTATTTCTCACGAAAAGTACGGGACTGATCCGACTCCGGGACCTCACTACCGATACCATGACCATTCAACGGCGTTTGGAGCTTGGAAGGCTATTCAATTTTGGTTTCTTACGTGGCGCAATCCAACAGCAATGGTTGCGCGACACGGCGCGGCTCAAGGTCAATGTTTGTACTGTAGTTGCAATATACGAGAAAATTCACTATGCAGAGAAGATTTTGTAAACTTGATTCAACTGCGACAAGTATGAGCTCTATCGAATTCGGCAAGACTCACAATATTGACGAATAAGTCGATTGCCGAGCATGTCTTACTAAAGCGTAGCACGATGGGGACCCTTAGGAATCCCTGGCCAGTGACCAGGTCACGAGATGGGTTTGCGGCCTTTGTGCACTTGGCACTGATGACGTCTCTGGGCGAGAAACCTTGAATAGCTTCCCAACGCACTACTTCCGCAGCGCAGACGCACTTCCCCATAAACGGCGCCTCCACGTTCTCGCTTCTTTCTCCTCGCTCAGCAAAACCACAACAAACTACTATTCCTCTACCTACACGCAACCAACATCCATCAACCCGACTCCGTTGACACACCATCATGTCGAGAAGGAACGGCGCTCCCTCAGGCCCCAAGGATGCCCTCCCTCCGCCCAAAGACCAGAGTTCGTACACATGCTTTGCCTGTACAAACTCCGCATACTGACTATTCCCAGCGCAAGACAAGCAAGCCCGTCTCCTGTCCACCGAAGCCGGCCACTTCTCTATGATCCGCGCCCTGCACCTCGCAGACTTCATCACCGAACTCAATGGTACGGAACAGTTTCTGCCTACCATGCATACGCGTAGCCCGCGCCTCTAACACACCGCACAGGTTTCTGCGGCGTCATGTCCGTCTTCTCGTCGCTGCGATACTGCGTGCAGGCCGACCCCACCAACCACACCAACCTGTACCTGGCGCTCGGCTTCATCCCGCTCGGCCTCTTTTTCGACTTCATGGACGGCAAGGTGGCGCGCTGGAGGAAGAAGGCCAGTCTCATGGGCCAAGAGCTCGACTCGCTCGCCGATCTCGTACGTCCATGCACACGTGCCTATTTATGCACCTCTCAAAACAAAAACCTCAGACTGACAACATAATGCCACAGGTCTCCTTCGGCGTGTCCCCCGCCGCCGCGGCCTTCTCCCTCGGCCTCCGCACGCCGCTCGACCACCTCCTGCTCGCCGTCTTCGTACTGTGCGGCCTGACCCGCCTGGCGCGCTTCAACGTGACCGTGGCCATGCTGCCCAAAGACGCGACGGGCAAGTCGCAGTACTTCGAAGGCACGCCGATCCCCACGTCGATAGGCCTGGTGACGCTGATGGCGTACTGGATACACAACGGCTGGATCATGGAGAACGTGCCGTTCGGCGTGCTGGCCCCGGGCACCATATTCGAGGTGCATCCGGTGGTGGGGCTGTTTGTTGTGCATGGCTGCTTGATGATCAGCAAGACGCTGCATATCCCGAAGCCGTAGAGCAATTTGTTGGAAACAGCCGACTGAGAGGGCGAGGTGCACAGGTGGAGAGTGAATCGGTTGCGGGGTTTGGAATAGGAAACTCGTGTTGCAGGGAGGTTGACGTCTGCTTAGTTCTTGGATGGATGGATGGGCGCAGACAGAAAGCCCGGTAATCAAGCGATATGATGACGGTCATGAGTAGCGAGTCAATTACACAATGAACCTGTTTCCTTCTAAGATAAAACCTCAGAGCAGAGTAACTGAATACTGATCGACTTGCTAGCAACTTCACCATTATCGATGTATCTGCATTAGTTTGGAACCATACGCTGAAAGTCTAAACGATACTATTTATTTATTTATCTTATTCATCTATCTATCTATCAGAGAGTTCGGCATAGATGAACCCTCCTCTCTCCCCCTCCTTCTTTACCAACAAATAACACAACTTTCAGCGAAAAGATGACCCCACCCCAGATCTCCAGAATATGTATGACACATGTTCAATCCATCCATCCATACAGAAGGGTTATTAGTTAGTGTGTCCACCTTGCTTCCACAAACAAACAAACAAACAGACAAGCACCGCGCTTTGTTTTTTGACCCTCTGCAGGATAATTCTTATCACGGCACTTCACCATTGCATTACATTATATTGCAGACAACACGCAGAGACTGCCCCCCGGTCTGCAACAGCCGTGCGTACACGAACAAAAGGTTTCTTTAAGTTGGTTGATTGATTAATTCATTGTAACTACACACACTGAAGGTTCCCAGATCGACCACTCTCATTGTTCTCATGACCGACGTGGATAAAAACCCGGCGGGCGGCCCGATGGATCCATCAAGGCCCTTCTTCATGTGTACGTGTAGATGCATTGCATGTGTATCCAGCCCAGCCTAGCCCCAGCCTACCCAAAGTCGCCGTGTCAAACAAACACACACACACACAAACACACACACTCGCAATGCTCGATGTCTAGGAGAGAAGCACAGAAGAAGAAGAAGAAAAGTAATCGCCACCGCAAGATCTTAAAGGATGCGGATTGATGGGTGCAGAGACTCCGATGCAACCAACTAGGGTCAGTCACCGTTCGACTCTCGAGGCTGTTTGTAGGAGAGAAGAGAAGAGAAGAAGAGACGAGATATGCTGCGCTGCACCGCACGCGAACGGCGTCGGTGATGTGTGTGCAAATTAGGGAAGTTGCGCCGGAGAGAAAATGCAACCACCAAGTCCAAACGAGAAAACACTTTTCATATCCAACGTTCATCGCGTGATGATTAATGAGAAGCCGTCGAGCCATTGTGCACAGGATCCTGATAAGCCACCAATAGTATAACCGCGCGGAGGAATAAGTGTGTGCCTAATAACGTCAGTCGGAGAACACCAGCGGATGGATAGCCGTAAAGGAGAGTTACTCACCCACTACCGCCATGAGCGTTGCCGTACCATTCGCTCTTCCGGCCCAAGCTCGTTATAATCTGCAAGCCGTCGATCCACAAGCTAGCTCGTAGAGAAAACCCGAAGAGTAACTCGCCTCTGCGTGTATCTAGAGTAAATTCAGTTGACTTTCCGCTTCGCTTACCAAATATCTGGTTGGTTCCATCCTCATAGTTGAACTCTAGGCCGTCCACGAACGCGCCATGGTATACTGTGATATTGACGAGGAGCTTAGTCTGTATGTGGGCGCTTTCCAAGATGAGTTCTTGAGGTTCAGATCCTTCCATCTGTGAGTAGCCCAGCTTGCTACCGCGATAGCCCCAGCGTCCGCCGGGCAACCGTACGCGTGCCAGTTTCTGATTTGCAAGTAAGTTAAAATCTTCCACCACATGTTTTCCGTCCCCGGCCGAGTAGACTATGATTTTCAAGCGCGAGTTGCGTTTGTCCTTGGGTAGTAGAGCCCGAAGCTCCGAGTCAACAAGTGTGACCTGGCGAGGATATTGGTTATCAATTTCAGGCCACTCTTTCCAATGACGACACAAGCCGTCCCCTTCTGTGTAAAGCTCGATCCATGGAATACCTAATTTTGAAGTTGCAATCACACCCCCTTGACCACTGTCCACTGTCCAGACTTGCACACTGCTGTCTCCAACTCTTGTATCGATAGGAATGCCGAAACATGGATGAAATCGGAAACGCAGAACGTCGAGTCGGTGCCAGCGACACTCGTCTTCGTTTAGGACCAGTCGTTGACCGGGTGACTTAGTGCGGGTCGAGTATGACTCGCGACAGGTAAATGTTCGATTCAAGGTCACATAATCACGGAGCATCACACCTGGAGAGCAGTTAGAAGTCTTGTCTGAGAGCGTGGGTTAATTGTTTACTGACCTGATTCCTGATGAGGGCAACCGAATAGGTGGCCAGTTTCGTGAAGATGAGCGCCAATACCGATATTAGCAGCCTCCCAATTGCTTCCTGAATCGTTACAATCATTAGCGACGAACGCGGTATCTGTCCTCGTACAATCTTGAAAGGCCTGCCAGACTTCTTCAAGACTCGACGGATAGCTGTGGAGAAGGTGGGAGCCGAAAATTGCAAGCCCGATGTCTCCCATATCCCCTCCTAAAGCAGCGTGGCCCCGGATTGTCTGAACGGTCGGGTCCCAGTGGGCATCGAGGAACAGGCATGAGACATACTGCTTCTGTCCTTCTCTCATCTGGAAATAGCTCTTCACGGCGTCTCTCGCGATGTCGAATAGGCCATCCTTCTTCTTCGCCTCGGAACCCTGCTGAGCGACCTCAAGGTCCCTGATTTCTGCGACTGTCTTACTCGACCGGATGATGTGGATCTTTGCCTGGGTCCGGCATTGACCTGTGCCCCAATCTTGATAGCTTAACGTGCCGGGCTCCCACGAATCCTCAAAGCGAAAGCATCGCCGTCCAAAACCGTTGCGGTACATTTGTTCGCCAGTGAAAGCTTGCCAAAGATACGCAGCCGTGCGGAATTTCTTCACGGCCATGTCCAGTCCGTTCCCTTCCCTCTGCATGCGATCGGGCATGACATCGTACGTTGCTGGAGAGTCGCTCCCAAGAATGATTGCCAGCTGAAGTGGAGGAGCGGTTGTCAAAGGAAGATAGTTGATATTCAGGAAGGAGGTATGAGCGGGTATGGATGTGCTTCTTGTCGATACCTTCGGGGAGCTGAAGTCAATGCGTATGCGATTCCATCCCGGTTGGAGGTGTACAAGAGCTTTAAAATAGCAATCGCTCACTGGCCACGCGGTGCTCGGGAAATGGCCGTGGTGGTGGTTGATGGTGACGGTACCGTCAAGTGGTCTATGGACAGACTCCCCAACCTGGCCGAATATGAGTAATACCTGCTGGTGCACCTGATCATTGTTAGCAGGTCTCTTGAAAGTCCAAAGCATTGATACGCACCCATGAACCTTCAGATACGGAAAGAACGCGCGGCGCGAGTAACGAGGAGGGATTTCCGGAGAATTGTGGGGTACTGGAAGTCGATGGCATGCCCTAAAAGCTATCAGCCTCTCTTTGCTCAACAAGAAAAGTACATTTGCGCCCCTCTCATACTTACATTCAGGCTGTAGCGCTTGGTCGGGTTGACGGCGGGCCGTTGCGGGCGAGGAGTGGGAAGTGGTGGAGCGCCATTTTCGAAGTCGTTGGACTGTATAGCAATCATATCTCCAGATGTGGACGAGGCGGGCGTGGCGGGCGTGGAGGTGGAGGCGATCGCGGAGGAGTTCAGCGTAGCCGAGCTTTTCTTTTTCGACAGGCCATTGCCATGCTTCTCATCTGTCCGGATAGCTGCTTTGCTCTTTCTGCGCAAGCTGCTGAGGAAGGAAGGCATGGCCGCCAATGCTGCAGACCTGGTACGTTAGAACCAACCCGGACTCATGAGAACAGCGCAAAGCAGTCGGCAGACGCGGGAGGAGATCGGGGCAGGTGACGGGTGACGGGTGACGGTGGACGATATGGCGGACAAGCTGTTGTTGTTATCAACGCGTAACAGGGCACGGATCAAGCGGCTGGGTGACGATCTGATGCGACGCGGGTCACAATGAGATTGCTCGAGACAGAAACGAGTGAATTGAGACACAGCTGGCGGCGGAGAAAAACGAGGGTCGAGTGAATGAAGACGCAAGTTTACCCAAGGCTTGGTGTTGAGGTTGCGAAGAGCACTAAGCACCGAGCGATATCAGTAGCCTTGCATGAAGATTGCAAGCCGCCGGGGCTCGTCCTGGGCTTATGGCAGATGGGACTCGCATCAGGGGCGCACTCTTGAGGCGCCACGAGCAATGGGGGGCTGGCTGCGCAATTGCACGCATAGCTTCTGCAAAGCCGGACGAAGCGTCTCACCAGAGCCATGTTCCATGGCGGCTTCGGTGAATGAAACAATGACGATGACGTTGAGCGCCAAGCCGACATCGGTGGCGCAACCGGGCTCGCCTGCAGTGTTGCTGTGCTGTGCGTTCAGGCACAGTGCGCAACTCGAAGGTCGGCGATCGAGGCAGAGGTCGCTGCTGTGCCCTTCCGGAATCTATACGTCTCCATGCCATCTGCCAGAGCACCCTGGGTCCGCAGCAAGCACACATCGACGACGACATATGTCAACTGTCCTGTGGTTGAGTGCCGGCCGACGGGAGGCGTCTCTGTGCCCGGCCCAATCAGCACCACGACCCTAAACCGCTGTACTCTCTCCCACTCGGTGAATGCAGCGCACACGGTTACGTTACCGTACAGCGGCCAGCCATGGTGATATGTATAGATAGCTCCGCCGTCACCGCAGACGGCTAACGCACCCCTGTTGCCCTGCCGCCGCACCAGACTTTCGCAAGCAATTTGCGTGCGCCGTGCTGCTGGAGCCTTGCGCCGTGCCAGAACTATTACGGGTCCATTATTGTCGAGCTCTGACCCCCCGTCTGCGTGCCTGTGCTTCTGTGCTTCCAGAGCGCTTTCGGCCTATTCCCTTTTTACTGCTGGGCACGGCTCCAACCTCGCATTCCTCCCTCTTTGCCGGCTCGTCAGCTCATGGTGCCGCCGCCTTGAAACACCAGCCGCCACTGCAAGAGAACAGCTGCCTCTCCTCTGCATCGCTCTCTACCTTTTCTCTCATTGACTCCACCATGGCCTCCTCCGACCGGGTCGACCAGCCCGCCGAGGTAGCGACCAAGGTCCTGCGTCGAGCTCAGGTCTCCAAGGTCCGACCTCCCTGCGAGCCTGCAGCCCCCTTCAGCATTGGATGCTAACACTGTGTGTGTAGATGACCCGGACCCTCCAGAACCGTCTCGCTTTGGCCAATGTCAAAATCAAACACGGATGGGAGAGCCTCAGTCTCGACACTCTCGAGCCGCAGGTTGATGTGGAACTGAAACGGAAGCGGCCCGGCTCCAGCAACGAGACAATGTCGGAGGCCTCCAGTGTATCTGAGCGCTTCTATGCGCCCGGTGTGCTCGATTCGTCTCCACTCGCCGCTCCCATGTTCTCAGAGGATATCCGACGGTCAGGCAGTCGGTCGGGGAGCAGTCACAGCCAGAGCAAGAGGCCCCGGTACGCCCAGTCGACTCGGTATCCAGCATCGAGCAACCATGCTCGCACCAAAGTGCGGACCTCGACCACTTCGGCGGCGTCATGGAAGAACAGTTTCCAATTGCCTGAGTCGTCTCCCGTATATCATCGAAGACATGCACGCTTTGGACGGACACATGCCCCTAGCCTATCCTTCGTCTCGGAGACGTCGACCATCCCAGATGACCCTAGATCGCCCGTGCTCTCCGAAGACGACGACGAAGACCTCCCCATCACCTCGTTCCAGCTCAGCAACTCACACATGCGATCATCACCGCCGCGGCCACCTCGGACACCACCACCGGCCGTTGCCCGTTCAGCCCGTTCAGCCCGTCTTCGCCGGAATGGCTTCAATGCCGCTGGTGCAGCTCGGGAAGGAGAGAATGGTGAAGAGGACGCCAACTTACTCATGTACTTGGCCACTTCGCCGTCACCAGCGAGGCCCGCATCGTCCAAACCACGCATGCTCGCTCCTCTCACTCCTCCACCAAAGGCGACGCCGCTTCCCTCTTCGATGATGTCGACGCCAGGAGGTGGCGGGTCCTACTCTGGCTTCGGGGGGTTACACACGCCGTCCGCGAACATCAACTTTGCCGACTTCTTAAACATGAGCCCAAGTCCTGCACAAGTGGGCGTGTCATGGAACCGAACACCCGTGGCCGCCAGGACGCCTGCTGCTGCCCGCGAAGCACGCCGTCGTCTAAACTTCGACACCTTGCTCCCACCCACAAGCGACAACTCGCGGCAGATCGGCAAAGTCGAAGGTCTCGGCATGGATCTTGGTGGAGAGCTTGTCTCCTGACCACAATGCAACGACACCCTAGTCTAAGATACGACCTAACCTCTACTTTTTGAGAGGAATGACTAATGACTTCGTGACGACACTGGTTGCATGCAATGGGCCCACGAAAGTGTCATTGCGACTACAATCCAATGCTTCAAAATCCCGTTTGATCTTCGTACTGTCCTTACCAAAAGCATGGCGTTTATTGCAGCGGTTACATTTCTCCTCGCTTCTGCACTATCATGTGAGTCTGCGCATACACATGTGTCAGGCGTCACGCCAACCTAGTCCTCGAGCGCCTGAGATATTTCCCCAAGTCTAAGTTTTGTTTGTCAGGATACCATGGGCGGCTCCGCTTGCATACTCTCCTATCGTCTCTTGCAGCCCTCTACCCCTCGACACAAGCGAGCCCGCGCTCCCGCAAGCGCCCTTGTGTCACTCGGCTGGCAGCATAGTTTATTGCGCAGCACTTTACTTTTCGTGTGTATTATACGTCTCCTTTGTCTGTTTGCAGCATCACATCGTAGCACCGAGGGCTCAGGATTAGGAAGGTGGGGTGGCACTGTAGTCGGATATTCAGACAAACAAACAAACACCAATAGTGTAGTGCCGCCGCTATTGAGCTGAGCTGGATTGAGCGGAGCTGAGCTGAGCTGCACACGCAGCGAATCGCGAGAATAGAAGCGATTGAATTGATTGAAGACGATGACAAAAAACCTGTATTTTGCTCTTCTTGCAGTTTCGGCAAACGAGGTCGTCGGTTCGTTCGGAGCGAGTATGGATGGATAGGTAGTGGGCCAACGAATGGGGGTTGCCGCCGCAGCGTCGTCGATCGCATCGCCCCCCCGCCATGCAACAAAAGCAGGTGCAGGCAGGCGCAGTGACGCCAACTGGTCGATTTGACCTGATGCTCGCAACCCCTCGCAGCACGGTAAGGCACGAACTCCACACCATGTATGTGCTGTAACCGCGCCAGTTCAATGTGTCGCATACGACGCAAACATCACAGCACCGATTCTTCACACGTTACGGTCGTTGGTCCATTATCGGTCACGCCGGCTACGGTCCGTCCCTGCAGTGCAGTGCCTCACTTTCAGCTGCGCCGCTTCCTCTCGTCTCGCCTCCTCGCCTTCCCCCGACTACAGCAGAAACCCTATCACTCCACTCGACTCAATCATTCATGCACATAGGAGTCATACTCATACTCATACAGCAACAATAAGGCTGTCTACAGCCACATGCACCCCTCCTGCACATCTCGCCATACGGTAGGTAGATAGGCAGCGAGCGAGCGAATCACGGTAGTTTACTCCAGAGCAGACGACGCGCCGACGCGCGAACCTGACACGTCCGGTCGAGAGAGAGAGTTAATTGGCTTTGGGGAAAAGGGCTGCTGCTTCCCGGCGTCCGGGGCTGGTCCGAGGCTGGCTGAGATGAGTGGAGCTTGGTAAGTAGGGTTTTGTTACGGATAGATGGAGTAGGAGGGTTTAGGAGGTAGCTAGTAGATATAGGCGCTTAGAGACGACCAAATAGCTTAAGAGAGAGTCTAAATAGATACTACTATAATAATAACAGCTACGTATTAGATAGCGGTATAAACTACCTATCTATACGCGTTACCAAGATGTGGCCCTCTAACTAATCAAACTAAACGCCCACAAATTGCTCAAACGCCTGCAATTCGCTCGATCCCAGCATAGAAGAGGCGGAGGGCCTTTCCGCCGGATTGACTACCAATATGAAATGGAGAACTTCCTTCAACTGCTGCGGCATATCTACTTTTTGCATCTCCTCCCCGAACGGCAAGATCGCTTGCATGCTTGACTCGTCTCGGCTCATACGTCTAGCAGATTTGACTACAGCTTGGAGAACATGGCCGTCCACCTTGTCAGGAGTCGGAATTCCCCAGTCAGGAAAGAGCCGCTTGATCTTTGCCATACACCACGCCTCATTGATCCAAGAACTGGGGCTGTCGGACGCGCCTAGGATGCCAGGTTGGATCCAGCAGAGCAGCATCGCGGCAACTGCCCAGACTTGCGATGGCCCGGTACATGCTTGGCCTAGGAAAACTTCAGGGGCTCGCATGGCAAGCGGTTGCGCGTGTGCCCGTTCGCCGACGGGAAACACTATGGGCATGTTAGTGAAAGCGTCTCTCTGAGACCCAAGTCTCCCACTTTGGCGGTGACACGTTCAGTGTCGATGCCAGAAAGCAGGATATTGGCAGGTTTGTAGTCTAGGTTCATGAGCCGATGCTCACTTTTTCAGGAGCAGGTACTGCACCTGTATTCACATGTCGATGACCATCTAAAACGATACAACTGGCCAAAGCCGCGTTTAGAAACTTGGTGATGAGGGCGTACATGCGCATGTTGGGCTGGTATTCCACCTCTGCAAGAGTGGTGTCCAGCCACTCGACAGCGATGGTGTTGTTATCGATCACATCGTACATTTGCCGGAAGCAAGCAGCCGAGGAGACTCCAGAAAAGCGGTAAGTCGCACGTTCGCGGGCCAGATTTTCCGTGGCAATTGTATTTTCAGGCGAAGCTGCTTTGATGATAGCCCTTGGGCGCAGAGTTAGCCTCTGAACTGAGAGATGGCATTACGCAACGAACCATTGCGGGGCATTGTTAACGTTGTTGTGTGGGACGACCTCGGCTTTGAAGACGGTAGATAGGTGTGTGTTGTCTCCTTTGACAGAGTCAAGGATGTGGTAGTTCCAGCGGGCGCCTGGGAGAATATGTCCAGGAGCGAGAGACGGCGTGTTTCGTAATAGAGAGTTGTTCGCAAGACGTGGAGATAGACGGACGAACGAACGCATTGTAGGGCATTTAAGACACGGAGAGGCGAGGGGATTGCGAGTGGTGTACTCCGTAAATATGTTGAGACAACGAGACTCGGGGCCACGCAGCTCACGCTGAAAACAAATGAGGCTCTCCGCAGCAAGTTTGAGCTTTTCTCGGATGCCTAAGGCGCACAGACCCTTTAAGCTCCCTCGCCGCAACCGCCTTTCCTCCAGCCAGATATTCCGTGCTTGCGATAACCCTTATCCCCAGTCGCGTGTTCACCCCCGGAACCATTTCCGTCCTTCGCTGCATTCATCCCAAGCATCAATGCATCATTCAGTTATCTTCCAGAGCCCCCGATGCCTGCCTTCTCGGCCAAAAAAGGAAAACTCCAATATGCCCTTGCTAAAAATGGGCGAGCCACACGCACATCCCGCCCTTAAGAAAGAAAAGAAAAAAACATAAAACGCCTCGTTGACTCCGTCCGTCCCGATATCCATACATGTCACACCACGCCATCCTGTTCGGCGACTGACTGACTGATGATGACTTTATAAGAAAGAAAGGAAGAAAGAGGAGTATACACGAAAGAAGCGGAGAGCGGAGGGGGTATAGTGGTTGTGTAGGTAAGGAAGTGTGGATCGAGACGAGGCGTGCTGCTCGGTGGGGTGGGTTTGAGATATGGATGGGATCACCCGTATTGGTTTTGGTTGACTTGGCTGGCCATGATCATCATCCAGACGAGGAACACGCTGCCGACGATCCAGAACGCGAAGACGGCTTGCCAGCATTGACCTAGCGAGTCTGCGTTAGCCCAAATCCATACAAAAACACAAGGTGTGTGTGTGCGTGCCACTCGTAGTCACATCGACCACCGAACATGCCGCATAAAAGGTCCGCCAGCTTTGTCAGGATGAGAAAGGAATGGTATGCTTACATATGTTGTTTTGCTGCAGCCAGGCCAGCGTGTTGACGTTCGGGCCGAATTGTTTCTGATTCGTCACGTACGTGTTGCACTGGTTGTTGACGTTCGGGCCGCCGAAGAGCTGTATTGCGGTTCCGATGACGCCAGTAATGAAGAGGACGAGCAAGATGAAGGAGAGCAGGAGCACGACGCCCGGGAGCAGTCGGCGTTGGGCGATGAGGATGAGAAAGATGATGATGATGAAGACTGTGAGAGAGCCGACTGTGACGCCGTAGGGCATGATCCTGTGGGTAGCATGTTAGCCGTGGGTATTCTCTTTCCAATGACGAAGGTCGAAGTGGTTGGAGGTGTAAAGGAGCAAGAGAGTGGAAACGTACCAGGGAACCAGCTGTCTCATCTGACTTTGTATACTCATGAATTGCGCATTTACTCCCAGTATCAGGCCCGCGGTAACCAGCATGATGATGGTCCAGAAGTTCAGTTGGGCATCGGGCCAGAAGTACTTCTCGCGCACGATTACCGCCTCGCCTACGACTGTCCTTGCCATGTCGTCGTTTGTTGTCTGAAGCGGGTCGGGGTTGTACCGTATGCGCTGCAGTCAATGCGGTCCGTCGCGCTCGCAGTCTCAAGTGTCCGACGTCGAGCGATCTCGTTCCTGAACCCGCCGTGCCGTGCCGCTGTGCTGCGCTGTGCCGTGCCGTGCCTTGCCTCCCAAGTTCCGTTCTGTTCAATTGCTCAGCGCCCGCAACACCAGATATACTGTTCCAAACTCTTGCCTTCCGCCAATCGCTCACTTGCGCAATCGACAATGGTCAAGTCGCAGTGTCGGTCGCACAGCGCAGGCCTCCGGTCGTGCAATGCAGCAGCGCGCAAGCGAGTGGATGACGTGACGTGCCGTGACGTGTAAACGGGTCCGAGCGAGGGGCCGCTGAGCCGTCGGCGACTCGGTGCTGAGGCGGGCGATGAGCGGGGAAAATAAGGGAATGTGATGTGGGACTGGAGCGGATTCGACCAAGATGGAAGGGCGGCGTGGTGGTGAAGGTGGGTATTGCTGCTGTTTCCGAGGGGGTCCGCCGCAATATTTACAATTGGCGATGGCTGGGCGAAGGCTGGGGCACAACGCAAACCCGAGCCCGACTCTGCAGGCCTCGCAACTAAACAAGGGCACCCTGCGGCTGTGTGTAATTAATATGGCATGGGAAATTACTAGACATGGTTAGAAAGATAGCTGCGTTTCAACCGTTGACGAATGCAGCGTTTCCATCGCATGTCGTCAGAATTACACATTACTCCGGTAAACACGTCTATAGGATAGGGCCACTCTCGCGGTGGCAGTTGTCGCTACAGGGTAGGTAGACACCAACGCACGCAATATTAATACAGAGAAAGTCACGACATGCGCAAAGTCTACTTCCTTCGCGACATGATTTTGGTGATGGCATGTCTGATCACCGTACCCGCCTTCTCCGTCTCCTTCTTCGTGAGACCCGACGTAACGCACACTTTGAGCGCCGGCGCGGGAAGCCAGCCCCGGTCGCGCGGGTTGATCCCAAGGTCTGCCGGGTAGCTCTTCACTTTGGTGATGAAGACGCCATTGACGAGGCACTGGGGTTAGTTAGCTATGGAAGTCGACAGCGCAGCGGAAACAACAACCCACCTCATCTAGAGCGTCCTGGAGAAGCTGGTTCTGGTCCACAAGACTCAGGTTCTTGGAAGCTATCACTTCGGGCTTGAAGACGAGGAGCAGCATCGGGTTGTCGGCAGAGCTCGTGCAGTTGACCCAGTCGCTCCGTGGATCCAGCTGCGCTCGCATTGCTTTGATGTTTTCTCGCAAGCCGGCTATTATCTCGGGTTGTTCTTGTAGCATGGTAATTGTCTCGCTCGCGGTTGTGGATAGCAGCGCTGGGAGGGCGGCAGAGAAGGTGTACGAGGCAGACGAGATGCGCTGGTGCTCTACGACCTCCTCGTTCGCAGCACAGAAGCCCCCGGCGGCGCATAGCGGTCCAGAAAGGTTACCAATAAGCATGTCGACTTCCCTAGCATCCACGTTTTGTGCTTCAGTAACGCCGCGGCCGGTTCTGCCGAGGACGCCATAAGACCACGTCTCGTCGAGGATGAGGCGGAACTTGTAGCGCAGTTTGAGTTCAACCTGTGACCATTAGCAGCTGTCAAAGAAGATATGGTATCCAGCTAGATACATACAAGTTTAGGTAGGTCAACCACATCGCCGACATTCTCGAATAAGCCCTCCGTGATTATGAACCGTCGAGTCAGCGGCTTCTTCGCCTGCTCTTTCGTTACCTTTTGCAGCACCCGCTCCAGATCTTCCATGTCGTTGTGCTCATACCATCGCACCGTGCTTCGTGATATCTGGATGCCTTTCCGCACCGCAAAGTTGACCGCCTTGTCCGCCACAATGACGTCTCCGCGCTTGGAGAACGATGGTATAACACTAGATATAGTCGAGAAGGATTGCGCATAGATGATGCAGGCCGCCATGCCCAGGTGTGCCGCTACGTCCGCCTCAGTCTTCAGGTGTACATCCTGCGTGGCGTAGAAGCCCGGAGGCCCGCATGCTCCGACACCATATGTCCGCAATGTCTGAATGGCCTTCTCTTTGAGTGTTTCGTTCGCGATAAAATTGTAGAAGTTGTAGGACGCCAGGTTCGTTACAGTTCGGCCATTGGAGAGCTTCGACTTCGGACCTGTAGGCCTGCATGCGGATCAGCACAGGCGCGGGGGAGTGTTGAGCGGCCCATACCCAACTATAACCGGTCTCTTCTCATTCTCGAGTTCCTCTACCTGCGTAGGTGCGGCCACCAGAGGCTCTGGTGTCCAGTCGTCCACCAACTCGTCAATTTCCTGCTCACCCCTTTAGCATCTCCCTCTCAACAATGGACCGTAAAGTTTCATACTTCCTCACTCAGCTTGACCTTCTTCTGTGTCGAGTACGTTGGCGCTAAAAGATACCGCACGGCGAACAAGAAGAGAAATAGCTCGATCGCTGACCGGACGGGATCGTTCTGGTAGCTGGACTTGATGTAGCGCAGGATGATGGCGGAGCCCGGCATCTTGTGAAATTGAATATTGGCGTCGTGAAGAACACGAACCATGGCGCCTTGTGCTTCATTCAGATCCATAATTGTGTTTGTTGGGCGCCGTGCAGGAAATGCTGAGTAGAGTATTTGGTTTAGAAGTACAGCGCGACGAGCTTCCAAAGTTCCGCGCGTTCCACGTGCCGCGGTAATTTGCCTCACGTGTTATCCCGGGCACCCTTGTATAATTCTCCCGGGAGCAACCTTAGCAAGTGAACTTGAAAAAGCTGTAGCGTGGACTTGGGAGACTTGACAATCACAGCAAGTTAGTGAGAATGCACAATAGTAGAATTAGAACATCCATATATTTAGTCCAATGCAATCACTATCTAACATATCAGCGCCCTCATGCACCAACAAACCCAGTCATAGTATATATGCGGCCCGCAACAGTAGGCGGAGAAGTCGACGAAAAAAGAGGGAAAGCCGCAGAGCATCTAGTCCCACCCAACACCCTAAGAAAAAAGAAAACGCAGCATTCGACAGTGAATATTACAATCATCAAGGGACTGCAACTGCATCCCACGCTTATGCTTCGGTCATGTTGTACAGTGCAAGTCGAGGAACACATAGTACTTTTCGCAAATTTCGACCGCGTTTAAAAGGCCATGAATCGAGCAAGGCGTTCTGCAGCGGCAGCATCACCCGTTGCTTCGGCTCCGCCTCCGAGCTCAGGGCATTTCATACCGCCAACACATGAGCCAGTGACTGTGCTCGCAGTGTCGTTGTTGTTCGACCCAATGGGCTGTAACAAGTCCAGCGGGATCGTGAAGGAGATCTTCATGAATTTGCTCAAGACGAACGGGCCAATGAGGAGCAAGAGGAAGACGAAAAACATGACAAAGTACAGAATCGCATAACGGATGACTCTGCGTCGTCGTAACTTTGTCTGCTTAAGGGAGTAGATCGGAGGTCGAATTTGGCGACTAAAGATGATTAGCAAAGGATAAATCAGCGGGGAAAGGGATGTACATACCTGGGACGAAGCCAAAACAACATTACCGAGTGGCCCTTGTCGGCATAGGGAATCAACAAGATTGGAAGCATGATGAAGAGGATGAAGTGCCCGAGCAGGAAATCCGCAGCGAAAAACCCGAGTTCGGTGATTTTGCAAAGAAATTCACGTCCGGGTTGCGTGACTGAGTGCCAGCCCATGGTGTACCATTTGCCAGTCCACCAAGCAATGTTTGAAGTATCGGCCTTGAATTCCCGTGTGAGAACGAGAGCGATGATTAACTTGAAGAAAAACCTTTGGAGAGCGGTAGCGGCAACCATTCCCGCAAATGCCCGGGCGTAATTGAAGTTTTCCAAGAACACCATCACGACGAAGAATGCCATCAGCATGATCACAGCAATCGCGTGTGCAATTGCAGCTAGCACAGCACCGAACTTCTTGCAGCACATGCCCAACAAAGGTCCCGCGCAACAGGCCAGTGCGAAAAGACCAGCCAGTACACCGGCGTTGACGGCGATGGGCCCGAAGGCTATGGCCGCAACTCGGATTAGTGCTGCTGCGGGCTTGAGGTCGTCTCGGTCTGGGGCCTCTGGCTTATCCTCGTCTGGGTATTTACTGCCTTTGACACCAGTCTGAGAATTGATGAACAAGTAGGGGATGAGGGTGACGGCGACTAGAACTATTGGACCGAGGATTTCGCTCAGGAAGACGTTCGTGATACTAGCACGCGGGATGTCACCTGACAGCTTAGAGGATGGGTCTCCAAGAGCTTTACGCTTGTATCCAGTAAGACGCGTGCGAGACAGACGACAGTACCCAATCCAGGATGCACTATGCGATCGAGTGTTTCCACGAGAGAGCCATCGGAGATATTCTCGATAGTCGATGAAGAAGTCGTCCCAGGAAAACTGATGAGGGTTGAACACGAAGGGACAGATCATAAGTGCGGTTAAAGAGAGATAGAAGTAGATCAACGCAGGTGCCCACACAGTCAGCGTGGCAAAGAGAAGCATCATCATCGACCTAGCGCCTACGTATATCGAAGGCCCAGCGAATCGAGAGTATAGGATACCGAAGGGGATGCGTGCAGTTGCGAAACCACGTCCAGTGCCAATATATCGAGCTCCGCCAAATGACAAGTCGGTATGGAGGGCGTTCGAGTATATCTGACACACAAACACCTCAAATAATGGCGAGCCAGAAGAGAAATGCTTGGCCAGACGAGTCAGAGCGCGCCAAGCCCCGCGTTCTGTCAACTCTTGAACCACCAGGGGTATGAAAGATACGAAGAAGACGATGAAGATTGAGACGATGCAGCGGGTTACCCAGTCGGAAATAGGCACCAAGTTGGCACAGCCGTTAGGCCACATTGGATCGGTGATGGGCGTGTCCGAATTGTAGCGGCATACGATTGTCTCGTGCCTCAAGGCTCCCAGATTCAACAAGACGAACATGAAGCACTGGACCGAAAGCATGATGAACAGGTTGTTGATGTGGAAGCCAGGGTGAGCGTAAAAGAAGGACAGGAAGCGATCCAGCGGCAATTGGGTACCGAGATAGTAGTACTCTCGAGACAGCATTTGCTCGCCCATACCCGTACCAATCTTGGTGGTGAAGTTGAGAATGGAACCAAACCCAAGATCACGGCCCTTACCACACTGGTAGTACTCGCAGTGTTTGATTCGGCCACCACGAAGAAGAGCGGTCATACCAGCGTAGATATCTTCGTTGAGATGGAGACCTTTTTGAGCTTTGGACACGCCACCTCGAGTGGTCATGAAGATGCCGTTCAGGAAATCCGGATGTCCGTAATGGAGCTTGCCACCGATCTGAGCGAGGGTCCGGGCAAACATAGTACCGAAAGTTTGTTCCTTTCCAGCAGCAACGTCACCAAGAATACCGATATTTTCCGAGAAGATGTATTCACGCGCTCCAAGGATAGCTACAGGGTTGAAGTTCGGGTTGGGAATGCCAGGCGTGTACGGCGACACGTTGTCGGTGGTCATCTCCTCGAACTCGGCCAGGACACTTCGGATCTTGAGGCACTCTTCCAAGTAGTTGTCTTGATTCGCATCTATGAGTTGGATGTATTCGCCACGATAAAAGACAATGGCGTGGTTTTGGTTGTCGGATTTGCCATCACCAAGAATCGGGTTCCCTGAAAGCTGGATACGGAACTTCGGTCGACGCATGCCGTTGTCCATGATTTCGGAGTGACCATCAATCAATGCCGAGTAGATGCGCGGCTCATCACCCTCGTTGGCAGGAGGCTCTTCATCTAAATACGCAATCTGAAGGTCGGGGTAAGCGCGCAGTAAGAACTCGGTGTTTTCGCGTTCTTCCTTTGAGAACTTGGCATAACGCTGCATGGAAACGCAGATCTTGTACTTGCGTCTCGCCATGCGCTCCAATTCACGTTCAAGCTTGTCCGAATTACCGCCAAACATCTGGACGACTTCAGGATTCTCCACTCGGTAAAGGAGCTTGATCGCGCGGCTGTAATTCATGAAGCCAGAAATAGTGCGGTAGAGGGTCTGAGAGCGCAGAGAGGCCCAGATACGGGTCCGAAGGGTGTACTCCGGAGCAGCCGACTTGAAGCCGATGCAATAGAATGGGAGATCGTCGATCTTGCTTTTCGCGTTGTCCTTTTCGCCCTTCTCCGATTCGCCATTGAACTGTGACGTCTCGTCCGCAAGAATCTTCGTGTCCTTGACAAAGCAGTCCCACTCGTGGGGGTGGAGCTGCTTAAGGTACTCCAAAAGCGTAACACGTGAATATGGTTCATCCTCACGAATGATCTCACGGAGCGATAGTAGAATCTTTTCGCTGTAATGCGGGATCAAGACAGTGAAGGTGGGCATGTTGTCCACCGGCAGCGGCTCGGGAATTGGCGTCGAGAGGGATTGCGCAAAAAACGAGATACGACGCTCGGCTTCGCTCTGAGCAGGGAAGAACTCGGTTTTGAAGGAGTGGTCCTCTTGGGAGACGAAGAACGTGGGCGCCCTCAGAGTCCGCTTGCCTTCTTGCTCAGAAGGAACCTGGTGGTAGAGCAACTTCTGAACATGGTCGATGGCGAGAAGGTGTTCTCGGTACATAGAGATGACGATAGCGTTCCAGATCTGGGATATCAAGACCTTTGGCTTGTACTTTATCTCCATATCAGTGGTAGCTAGAACCTTCGAGTAGATACGCTTCGGTAGACGCGAGAAGATGTTTCTCCAGGGCGTCCAAATAGAGACACCGAGGTAGAAGGACCGGGAAACGGAGAACAGCATGTTCAAAATGATGTACCAGAGATAGGTGTCCAAAAAGAAGAGGATCAAGTCGGTAAACAGCATGAGACCGAGGAGGATCCTGGGCTGGTACCCACAGATAAGAGCTTTCAAGATGGAATCGCCGATGCAATCTGGCTTCCTCATTTCCGACAAGATACGGATAGGATCCTTGATGGTCAGGGCCAGGAAGAAGTACGACTCAGCCAATTTCGCAGCGAAGACCGTGACCCACAACCCGTAAGACATCCACATGTCGTTGCCCTTGAGACGAGGATAGCTCGCAGTGAACGTCTGGCTAGCGACATATTGACGAGAGTTGCGCGTGAGGTAGCTTCCGAAAAGACCACCCAAAGGCATGACCGAAAAGAAGGCGAAAGTAACCAATGCGAGTATGAACTGAACCACGCCAAGAATATCGGCTATTTTTCCGGTTGGATGGTTTAGGACAACGATCCAGGCGAAAGGGCCCAAGTTGATAACCAGAACACCTAGTAGGAACAACAAGCGCTTGGTCAGATGCTGAGCGCCAGCCCATTTTCGGGGTACGTAAGCCCATTCCGCTAGCGTTGCAAAGATCTGGATGAGCGTGGCGAGACTACCGCCAAGCGCGACGACTGAAAGCGTTCTGGCTACGGCGGGCTGATTATCGATCTGTTGTTCGTACTTTGTCGTGTAAATGGGTCTTGCCTGGTACGAGGTATAGAACCAAAATGTAGTTAGGTGGATGACCCAGATTCGGTTGAAGTTCACAAGCAAGTGGAACCACGATCGTCGCTCATAGTACGTCTTGAAAAACACCTTCTTCCAAAGTACATCTTTCAGCTTCATGTATCGGTCAGCTGGAGGAACGTCGACAAGGCGGGATTTATCTTCCATGACAATGCGCTCGATACCCTCGGGATACCAGAAAAGTTGGTTGATATCGTCATAGCCGATAATCGCTTCGTGGTCACGCTCTCGGCGGACATACTTGCCATCCTGGATTTCGTATCCCTGATCACGGCAGTACTGGTAGAGGGGAGTGATGACATTGTTGAGATAGGTGAATTCCTCGACTGGGTCGGTCTGAGCTTGTCCAGCAGGGGAATTGAGGTAGTCGTCCGCGCACTTGAACAGGAAACAGAGACACTCTGGCATGAAGCGAACTTGATTGGCCTCACCCCAGCATAACAGGTAGAGGGCAATTTGGCGGACCCGATCCTGTTGTGACATGCGGTTCATCCTCGTCTTCCAGCGATACTCGGCGGCTTCGAGGCTGTTGTCTCCCTCAAAAGCTTCCAGAGTTTCAGCCTCATCTCCAGGGTTTTCGCCCGCCTTCTTCTTCGCGGCCTTCCGAGCCTTGCGAGTTCTCCGGCTGGCCTTGCCGAGTTTCATGTTGGCGAACCCAACCGCATCATCCAGATCGAGATGAGCTGCAAAGTACCACCGACGATAATTGGCATTTTCACCACCGATGTAGTCGGCGTGCAGAGACAAAAGGGCCTGGTTGGGCGACATACGGGACGCGCGGGAATCCAGAAGAGTCATGAAATGATCGTACATGTTCCTCATGCTGTCGCGTTGGAACCCGAACTTGGCAGTTAGATCCAGGAAGATGTCCTCGATCTCCTCCTTGCTGCATGGAATTTGAGCTTCCGAGGTCCAAGCGGGGTATGGCTCCCTCGAGCGCTGGCCGGCCGGGAGGGCATTGGAGTAGTCCATGCCGTAGATAGGCGTCGACGCTCCAGACGAGCGGTTGCCGTACGACACCTGTGACGAGGGAGGGCGGAATCCGCGATTCGCACCTTCGCCGCCTCCATAACTGTTGTACCTCTCGTCGCCGCGTCCGTAGTAGTCCATGTCGGTCGCGCGAGCCATGTCTGAGCGCATGGTGAAATCACTGAAGGTTTCGGAGTCCTCTTCGGAGTCTTGACCACGGCGCCTCGGTTGGGCACTGAACACCATCACGTCAGTAACTCGACGCAAAGCATTGGAAGTAAGGGAATAAGTACCCGTTCTGCGCGTAGCCTTCTGGGGCATCTCCCTGGTCATAATATTGATCGTTATAATACTCGTCTTGATAGCCCTGCTGGTTACGATCATCATAGTAGCCATCCTGTTGATATTGACCTTGCTGGCCGTCGTAATAGGCACTGAAACTTGTCAGCTGAGCTTGTTTGCGTGTCTTTGGTGTGGACGCACGATTCATCGTAGTAGGCGTCCCCTTGGGGATTGTCCTGGTACCGATCACGCTGATCACGCTGATCATCCTGATACTGGCCGTACTGGTCGTCCTGATAGTACGAGTCCTGTCCGCCGCGGGCGTAGCCCTCGTCGTACTGGGCTCCTTGCGGATGTCCGGACATCTTTGGGGAGCGATTAGGGTGCGGTGAAGAACCTGGGTTGCACTGTCAACAAACTGTTCCGGACAAGGCCGGGAGCCCGGGCTGAAACACGCCGAGTCTGGGGCTGCGTACCTCAAACAATGCGCATTAGGAGCAAGCGGAGGGGAATTAATCGTGTTCTGACGGCCGCCAGATAAGCTGGGGGATAACTGCTGCGGGCGGGCGTGAGGGTGGGTTACGAGCGTGTGTTGACGTGAGGGTGGTGGACGGTGGCGGGCGAAGAGCAAAACAACGGGCAGCGGGCGGGATGGCAGTGGCACAGCCTGGTCTGCTCGTGCTTGCACACTGCAGCGGTGGTCTGGGTGGCTAACGAGCGAAAGTCCGGTGGACGAGAAGCAGCTAGAGGCGATGGCTGTTGCTTCGACGACGACGACGACGCCGCGCGGATGGAAGGCTGGTTCGGCTCCTCTCTTGGCTGGGGCGCGCCGGGTGGTGCAGCAGCAAGGCGAGGCCACTCGGACAATAGCGACAGGCGTGGGCAAGGAAAACACGACCAAACACAGGCGGCTGGGGGAGGGGAGGGGAGGGGAGGGGAGGAGGAAGTGAGGGAAAGAGCGACTGAGGATGGAATGTGTTTTCAGGTTGAGGGGGCGGCGGGCAATAAGGTGAGCCCCTGAGCAGCGGAGCAGCTGGAAAATGCAGCGCTCTGACAAAAGCGGACCCGCGCCCGGATTGCGCGCGCTGGTTGGCTGGCGCGGCGGCTTGGCAGTCCTAACAGTCGACTGCGCATGCGCATCGTGAATCGAGCAGTCGTGAGGGCGAGGGCGGGCCCGCCACTGGCGTCGCTGGCGACGGGCGGCTGGCGTCTGGCTTCGTCTTGTCTTCGGCTGCGGCTGCGGCTGCGAGCCCAAGAGCAGCGCTGGACACTGGCCGGCGTCTTCACCAGTTCACAGTGGTGCCTGCCGCGACTGCTCCAGCTCTATTCGCAAGGCGGCACGTGACGCCTCTTCCACGGGTGGCGAGTCGACGTAGGCACAGGTAAAAATACACCTGCCAACGCTAATCCTGCTGCTCTTGCCCTGCTCCACCCCCCGTCTCGCTGCTCGCTGCCAGCACAGAGGACCGCCTAACAAGCGACGCTGCCATGGCTGTGCGAGTGAGCACCTCTGAGCAGATCATGTCTGCTTTCTCTCCAGCAGTAGGGCTGTGTCCTTGCACCACTGCTGCTCGCCACCACATCTCCATGTGGCCTCGGACCTCCCCATCCAGCTGCATCGCGAGGACGTCACAGCGCTGGCCTGCGCCTGAAACGAGTGGCCGCTGGCCTGGGCGGTCAACAGAGCCGGCGGTGATCAAACCGAGACCAGGACGGCCAGGCCGCAGGAATCTCGCATCGCCCGGAAGGTGGCAGCCCGGCGGGAGGCTATTGGCCTTGTCGAGCGGTGGCCCTGTCAGCTACAACGATTCCCCATGTCGCATGCGCCGTCCCAGCTGCCCATCTCCGATAAGGCCAATCGTTATCGCCGTGGCGCTGCGCTCCCGCTGCCACTGCCAATCCGCGCTGCACTCCCGGGTTGCCCGCCTGGCACGCCTTTCACTGCTCAGTAGCCGGACGGAGCCTCCTGAGCCGTGCATATCGATATATAGATGGGAGATCTGCCGGTAAGCCCGGTATCGCGCAGAAGAAATGAGCAGCGAAGTGGCATGGCATGGGCCGCCGCCCAGCGATAAAACCCATCGCTGCTTTGCAATCAACCTGCCAAAATCTCTGCGGTTCCTGAATTCGTCCGCCTAGTCTAGGGCCAGCCGGGCATGTCACTAACGACTCGCATCAGTATAATAATATGATATAGGGCTCTTCACAGGTCCCCACAGTGCCACAAGTGTCAGTTCAGGATTTCTGACTCTGACAGCGGGCCATTGGGCGGGTGCCGCTCCTCTTCTTCGCAATACTCGTGGTTGACATCTGTCTGTACCCTGTCAAGACCGGTTTTCGGGTTCAGCCCACCCCAACAGCAAGTGGGATAAAGACATCGGCTCAGCTACACGTACGTTTTGCACTTAGTGAACTACTGTTCCACCGAGTGATAATTGTGGTGCTGAGTTGGTTTGCACAACAGACTAACTAGCTACAGCTCTTGCGTCTACAGTACGGAGTGACTTCGCCACAGGCCTCGTCAGCTGCGGCCCCACCGCCTAGAGAACCAAAAACCCCATGCCGAAGCTGGAAGACGACAACTAGCTAGATATCTGTTTGAGAATCGACACAGTACACAGCACATGAATGCGTTGTGTGGGCTAAAGCGGATTGCAAAACAGTAACTTCGCTGTGTGTGTCAATTGCACTCTGGTGGATCAGTGGTGATGCAAAAAACGTCCGGCTGCGTGCGGATAGGTACCGGGAAGCCGCGATATAAATAGCACTCGGGCTACTCCGTACTTTGTAGAGAATTGGTGCACTTGTACCTGCGTCGTACTGCGTACGCCCAGCAAAACAGTTGAACTCCCAGATATGGAGTATGATTTACATTGTTACTGGTGGTAGTGGAAGAGCGAGGTTGCTGTGGACAGTATAACGTTCGTAGAATAACGTTCGTATGTAGAAAGGCTTCCATTCTCAGTCAAGTTGACAGGCATCCGGCCCTCGCATCTGACGCGTCACTTGTTTGGCAGGTCAAGCGCTAGCTGTTTCGAGTGGATCAGGGGCCCGTGAACCCTTAGAACCTTTTCCCAGGGCTTGGAAGAGGTCTTGGAACTCCCCACACTCTCTCGCACACAATCAACTACATGCTTCTTTGCTATTCTCTCCAGGTGAAAGACTGTATTGTTGCACTCGCTCTTCAAACTACTTAGTTGCCCTTGCCTAACTGAACGCTGTTCGCCGTCGCGTTCCACCGCTCCCCATCTCACGCGCCTGCCAAACACCACCTGGGCACAAACGCCGAGCTTCAGCCCTGCTACCAAGCTTTTGCCGATCCACCAGAAGCCTACTCGGCGTTCTCTACGTTTCTTGTCCGTGTGTCCGGTCCCGATTGTTTATCGATATGAAAGGCTTCACAGCTGCAGCCACCGCTGCGGTGCTGCTGGCGTCAAGCGTGCAGGCCGCCGTGGACCCCATTGTTATCAAGGTACCTCGCCACCGACGCACAACTACCAGCAACACATCTGACAGTCTAGGGCTCCAAATTCTTCTACAAGACTAATGGCACCCAATTGTGAGCATGCTTTACCAAGAGATCTGGAGATCGACCACACTAACTCGCCTCAGCTACATGAATGGTGTCGCATACCAACGTACGCGCTATCCATTCCCCTCCCACACACGTACCATAGCTCACAGGCCACAGAGGGCATCAACGGAAATACCACACAGACCGACGCTGTCGATTACATAGACCCTATCGCCGACACCACAGCCTGCAAGCGCGACATTGAATTTCTTGCGAAGCTCAAGACCAATACAATCCGTGTGTATGCTATAGACCCGGCGAAGAACCATGACGAGTGCATGACGGCACTCGCCGACGCCGGTATCTACGTGATCGCGGATCTATCTCAGCCAGGTGAATCAATCATCCGGGACGAGCCAGCATGGACGACAGACCTGTTCGATCGCTACACCAAGGTCATCGATGTCATGGCCAAATACGATAACACTCTGGGCTTCTTCGCCGGTAACGAGGTGTCCAATCAGCCGAATAACACTCATGCTAGCGCCTTCGTCAAGGCAGCTGTTCGAGACAGCAAAGCCTACATCAAACGGAAGAACTACCGGCCCATAGGCGTTGGTTATGCTACCAACGATGACGCTGAGATCCGCGAGAATCTTGCATCCTTCTTCAATTGCGGCAACGCAGAGGACTCCATTGACTTCTGGGGATACAACATCTATTCCTGGTGCGGCGAAAGCTCGTTTGAGAAGTCTGGTTTCGACGTTCGTACCAAGGAGTTTGAGAAGTACAACGTTCCTGTATTCTTTGCTGAATATGGTTGCAATGCTGAGCGGCCGCGAGAGTTCACCGAGGTTGGAGCTCTGTATGGCAAGCAGATGACGGGTGTGTGGTCTGGGGGCATAGTATATATGTATTTTGAGGAGACAAACCAGTTTGGTATGGTCCCCGGCTGACCACCCTTGAGCGTTCAATCGCTGACATTATACAGGGCTTGCGAGCATCAAGAATGGGAAGGTCGAAACCAATGAGGACTTTGACAACCTGTCTAAAGAAATTGCCAAAGTCACTCCAAGTGCCGTCAAAATGGCCGACTACAACCCGTCCAACACCGCTGCATCTGCGTGCCCCCAGACCAACAGCAACTGGGCCGCCGTAGCCACTCCGCTCCCTCCAGCCGCCAACGCCGAACTCTGCAGCTGCATGGTGGACACGCTGTCCTGCACTGTCGCCGACAAGGTCGACAAGGAGCAATACGGCAAACTCTTCGGCACCGTGTGCGGCTACGAAGACGGCAAGTTCTGCGAAGGCATCAACAAGAACACGACGAAAGCTGGCTACGGCGCGTACGGCATGTGCGCCCCCAACGAGCAGCTCGGCTTTGCCCTCAACGCCTACGCCGCGCAGAACACCCAAAGCGGTTGCGACTTCAAGGGCTCCGCGACCGCTAAGCAGGCTGCCCAGACCACTGCCGCGCAGTGCGGCGCCCTGATGGCGGAAGCGGGCAAGGAAGGCACTGGCACCGTTACCTCTGCCCCGACTGGAACTGCTCGCCCCGCCGGCGGCGCAAGTGGCACAAAGGGCGCTGCTTCTGGTCTCACCATCCCCCGCTTTGAGATGGGACTCGTGGGTCTTGCCTTCTACGTGTTTGGTGCTGTGGCGACGGGCATGGCTATCATTTTGCTGTAAAGGTAGGCAGGGGCTTGTCGGTATCGAGCGTACTAGCATGTAGCAGGGACTTGCCATTTCTTTGAATTCACTCAATGGCGCGGGTTTTCTATGCATTGTTTGCCTCTGGCGTATTGTATTCGGATCCTATTTCAAGGGATGCGAGTGAGTGCAAGTATACTGAGATGATCTACGCTTAATATGCCAATGAACTAAAATCTTGTTTTCACGTTTCGGTGCATCGGCAAGTCGAGTGAGTGATGGACTGTGTCACTGATTGATTGCATGGGTTGGTGATATTGTATGTATGTAGGATCTGAGACTGGGACTGTGTGAGCGACGTTGATAATCGGCGATGTTAGATTATGGCAGTCTGGTGGTAATAGTAAGTCCTAAGACGCGTCGAGGTAAGTACCTAAACCGTGCTGTTAATGTCCTCTTCCTTCTTCGTCTTTGTCATCTTCATCTTCTTCGTCCTCTTCTTCGTCTTCATCATCTTCTTCTTCTTCCTCTTCCTCTCAAGATTATATCGAGCACCTCGCCATCTCACCAGCTCCCGTCGCTCCTCAGAAGGACAGGCCAAGTCGACCTGAAAAACCACTGGCAACACTTGTTTAGCCAGGAGCAGTAGTCAGTCAATCATAGCAACAACATTCTACACTTTAGTACGATGCATCTACGTGGCACCATCATCTCTGCTGGTTCTGCAATTGATTGAAGATTCCCGCTGGAACAGCACTGGTCCTGGTCCAGCAGAAGAAACTTCAGTGGGTTATTCTGAGCGCCATGCCATGCCACGCCTATATATTTAAGATATTGTTGATTATACGACTCTAGTTGAAGTAGATAAAAGATTGGCCATCGTGGAGTGGAGATGTCTGTCCGCCTCGGAATGGCATATAACCTACTGAGCATGAGTCGTCTTGACCAACCATGGTCCAGAGGGCGCTCCACAAAACGAAGCAATGACTAAATTAATGACGAACGTTGAACGACTCAACTTGACTATTATAATCAATCACCCACTCACAACACAACAACCTCGTATCCGTCCGAAGAAGCGTAGGCGTCTCGAGCGAGAACCCGGTCGCACTACAAAACTTTTCCCCCTACCTGCTAGGGGAATTTCTGTCCCCTAGTAGCTAAGGGCTATATGAAACGGTTTCATCCTCTTGCTATTTCTCCTAGCTATCCCCTAGGTACCCCCTTGTTTAGCGTGTATAGTAGGTCACAGTGTAGGTACAGGCAGTTACAGTTCTGCGATTGGTGAATGATAATCTGGTTGATCTATTATAGCGGACCCAAACTATCAAGATGATCAACCAGCTCCCCACCCCCACATCTGAACTGCCTCATCTACGTCACTGCCTGCCTGCCTGCCTGCCTGCCAAATTGCCTCATCGTGAAATGCCTCATGTTCGCCTGTACTACATCAGTAACTAATTGCTGAGAGATTGCCTCACCGTGATGATATGAGATAGATGACGCTCTTAAGTACGCCGCCTAGAATGGTTTCGGAAACCTTGTGTCTCAGCGTACCGGGTGTATGTGGAGGATTCGAGGAATATTGGGGATTATATAGTATGTAGAATAATGACGCAGGTCTTTGGCACGCATGTCGCCTTCCTCTCAGATTCTGGTTGGGACTCGGTACCACACTACATACCCCCCACGTGCATGGAGGTTACGGGGAACGACGAACGCTCAACCTGTTCTTTCTTTTGCCAAGAGGTCGTAAATCTACTGTGCTACAAACTCTCGAATGTCCGTCCATCGCCAGCTCTGCCCGACATGGTCTAAATATAGGCAATGGCTGCCATACCGCCCCTGTTGATACGATAGACATGGAATAGAGAGACTAGATTGCCTACATCGGAAATAAATCAAGTGTAGCAGCAACGAGGTATAATCAAACGAATTATCATTCCATAGCCTTCGTAAAGTCATCGCAATTGTGTACGCAAAAGAGCAAGAGGAAGGACATCAAGCCAATAGAGATCGCAGACTAGAACCGTACCAACCCCTCCCTCTCACTCAACATCCTCAAACCAGAACCTCTCCACCCCCTCAATACCTCTCCACCATCCACGCCCTCTTCTCCGCCTCGCCCATCTTCCCCAACATCTCCCCCTCCCACCCCTTCATCTTTACCCAATCCCCCACAAACCCCCCTCCCAACCGCTCCACCAACTCGCCATCCTCCCCCAACCTCTGCAGCGCCTCTTCCACCCCCCTCGGCATCCTCTCCCTAACACCCAACACCGCCCTATCCCCCTCACTCAACTTCGCCGGATTAACATGCAAGTCCTTCTCCGTAAACTCAGCCTCATTGCGCGCGAGGCCGAGCAGCCCTGCGGCCAGCACCGCCGCCACTGCAATGTACATATTGGCTAGGCCGTCCACACAGCGCAGTTCCCAGCGGCCAGGCCCCACGCGGCGCAGCGGCGCCTCGCGGTTCTGCGTGCCCCATGCGACCCACGTGCCGCCGGACCAGCGGTCGTCGACAACACGCGCGTAGCTGTCGGCGGCCGGCATAGTGAAGGCGCACAGCGCGGGGAGGTGGCGCAGCACGCCGCCGACGAAGAACTGCATGTCGTGGTCGGGCGGGTTGAGCGAGATGTGCGTGTGGGCGCCGGTGCCGGTGCCTGGGAAGGGGGAAGGGTGCAAAGTGGCGCGGAGGTTGTGCAGCGCGGCGATTTGGGCGATTGCTTGTCGGGCTTGGATGAGCGCGTCGATGGCAAGGAGCGGTGGGAGGGGCGCCAGCACGAATTCGTATTGCCCGGCGCCGGACTCGGCGTGGAATTGCTGGAGCTCGATGCCCATGGTGTCGAGGCTGGTGGCGATTTGCGTGAGCATGGGGACTTGCATCCACTGCTCAGGGGTCAAGGTGCCCCAGGCGTGGGTTGTTGTTATGGGTTTGTAAGGTTCATCTTTGGACGTTAGGGGGTCGGTGTTACGGGTCAAGAAAGTGACTTCGATTTCGAAACCGCAGAGAAGAGATATGCCGTGGTTGTACTGGAGCTCGTTGACCAGGGTTTCGAGGTTCGTGCGGGGACATTCGGGGATTGGATAGCCAGCCTCGTCGCGCCAGAAGCTGAAGACTGTTGCTGAGCTCGGGTCATTCTTATCGTGGGTTCGGCGGAGGGAACGCAAGTCTGGTTCGACGTATATTTGACCGACGGGGTTGACGACGGGTGTAATGCCGTCGTTCTGAAGGGTTCCGATATTGCCTCGAGATATACCGATTCGATCCCCAGAGCGGATTAGGCGGTCGAACTGCTTGATTGGGAGGATTCGACAGCGTATTGTGGCCATGTAGTCTAGCCATTGGACGTAGACGAACTTTACGTCTGGATTTTGCTGCATGAAGGCATCAAAAACTTGCTCGTCGTAGACTCGTGGGACTATAGGTGGCGGTGGGAAGAGAGGGACTTGGTAGGGTGAGTTTGTTTCTACTGCCACTGGTGGCGACTGTGGGAGGAAGATTGTTGCTGGATCATAATCTCCTGAACGAGATGGGGGTGGAAACGGGGGAGGCTGGTATGGTGACTGTGACTCGGACTTCGTATGGTATGCTATAGTATTCTGAGGGTTGTCCGGTAGATCGACGAAGTCTACGTGGTAGCCTAGGCTATACAAAGTATTGGCATTGTTGAAGAGGATATCTTTCGTCATGGCGATTGCTTGATGTGCTGTGACATCCTCCTTTTGGACGTACTCTGTGAGTAACTGTAATATGGTAAGCTGGTCGTCTACGTGTAAAAGATGGATAGCCTTACATCTAGCCATACTTCGCGAAACTGCTTATTTGCCAACCAGTATGTTTCTGGGAACCAATGACCGTCACTCGAGTACAAGAGTTTGCTTCCAGGGACCAGTTCCAAAGACTGCCTAAGAATAGTCTTTTGCCCATCTCGAGACACCGTAGGAAACACCTCGCCTACGTCCAGATATACGTGTTTGTAGACAGTAGCCAGGTATCCGGCTTCTCGGGTATATGGATACGCCGAATGGAGTAACACGAATGGAACGCTAGCATAATTCTCAATGAGCGGCTGTAAATAGGCAGGGTTCGATTGAAGGAGACTGATGTCGTTGTCACCGAGCCCGGTGTGCAATTGGAGTGGCTTAGAAAAGGCAGGCTGATGTGGGAGTTGTTCGGATAGGATCTCGAGGGTACGTAGAACAAGGTAATCGTTGAGTGCCTTGCGCTCGATTCTGAACTTTCGCTTCCGGGTTGCGCGTTCAATGTACCTCTCAAACGGATGGCCCACTTCTCTGGCAGCTATCGTGTAATCGGGTTCGATATCAAGTCCACTGCGATAGCAGATGACGGTTTTGAATCCAGCGACACGACTGTCTTGAACTGCCTCTTGTATTTCACGCTCAAAAGTATCTGTGAACTGGATCCAGGTGTCGGTGAGATAATTCGGATCGTCAAGATCGGAGTCCCTAGCGTCTCGGAGAATCTCTTCCACTATACTCTCTGCAACTGTCTCAATTCGAACGATTCGCTTTGTTGGAGCCTTCGTGAGGTGGTCGTGCCACTCGTAAGGGTGGACCTTTTCTGGACCAGCGAGTCCATCATCGATCAAAAGTGAATAGACGCCTTCGAAACACTTTGCGTTGAGTCGCTCTGGGTCAGAACGCAACCACTCGATCCTTTGCTGAAGCACATCCTCCCAGTTCGCATCATCAGACAACTCAAAAAGTTGCCGGAGTTGGCGCGATGCCCGGATATGGGGAAGCGACTTAAAAGTGTCCCTCAGTGCTCTGCCTTGGGCTTCGGATGTGATAGACTCGAAGGGAACCGTATCTAAGTGGGTGGGAAGAATCAAGTTGTGAGCATGATTGTCGATTATAGGAAAATTATTGACCACATGCCGAACCTGTTCCATAGCAGGCTTCAGTAAAGGTGCTGGTAGATCCATGTTTAGATCTTTGTAGGTGACTGATTTTAGGTTGAGCTAAGATAAGGTGTCCGGGAGGATACGTAGCTCTATATGCCAGGTCTTGCAGAAGTAGCTAGCTACGTTGGTAAAATTGGCATGGCTCACAAGCACAACACTTCGTGCCGAGGGTTGGGTACCTGCTCTGGTTTTTGTACTCATCCGATACCAGCCTTTTCAGCACGATGAATAGTCGATACTATGTGCGAACTTGATGCTCCGCCGCTACTAGATGAGGTTGAGAGTGATCGTGGAAGTGAAGAGATCGTAGTCTTTTCCCCTCGCCGTCCACGCCTTGACATTAGTCACGCGGACCTGTCCAATGACGTCGACTTGCACGAACACGCCGCTTCATCACTCAGTCCCAAACGCGCGGAATATTGTATGTTTCCTGCCACGATGGGATCATAGAAGAGTGCGATGCACATAAGGAGATTATGTCTGTGGATAGGCGTTGACGGATGCCGGGCGGGCAGTTCGATCGAAGTGACGCCTCGCACTATGCCATTTCGAGGGTAGCTCCACCAATGTAATCACGTCGCACGTCGACCTCAAGAGACATATATCTCTCATCTTCAAACATACCAAAACAGCGATTTCCCACAGAAGCAACGGCGGCTGAAACGGACGACTTCAAAGGGAGTGGCTTCCAAGCACTCACTAAGCGCCTTCCTGTTAGCTTTCTCACCACGCTACGCCCTCTCCGTACACGGCCAGGTATTCCCACCCACCCGCATAGAGCAGGTCATCGTGGGAGCATCTGTAGAGAGATCAGCACTAAAGACATGGCTGACTGTAGCTGATAGAACAAGGCTTTGTGAGGTAAAAATTGTTCCTTCAGACTGAGCTTCAATCTCGAAAACTGACAGGAGGACTGCCGGTACAGTTCAAGGCGACTGCTGACATAGGCTATGGAAGGCTCTTTGCTGCTTGCTAGAGGTAGAACGCGTGCCCCTTAGCTCAAAGGGAAGTTGCAAGTTGTGTGAAGGAGGTCGAAACAATTGAGGTCGTACGATCGGCGGCAACACGTGCACGGAATGAGCTGTGGGCAGAAGTAGGGCAGGCGCGACGACGATGTCAACAATCTTTTGGTCGCCGTGACATCACGCTGCCATGACCAATGCTCTTGTCTCCCGGCTCTCTTGCTCCAAGTCTCTTTTCTTCACTTTCACAAAGATCATTCAAGGACAACATCAACACCATCCCACCAAGCATCGTCCACCAAGCTACTACCACCCAACACACTACGCAAAACATCATCATGGTCAACGTCCTCATCGTGGGCGCCACTGGAGACTTGGGCACGGCTCTTGTCAATCGATATGCCCAAACCGGAAAAAAAGTATACGCAACTTACTTGAACGGCAAGCCCGACAAAGACCCTCCTAAGAATGTGGAATACATCCCAGAGATAGACGTCACCCAGCCAAATGCCGCAGGAACGATCTCACTGAAGTTCTTGGACACAAGGATTGACCTCCTCGTGATCTGTACCGGCGTCTGTAAGTGGTTTTGGCATGAACGCCGCAGCCTCGGTTCTGCTCTTCTGCTATACCGTACAGGCTATGCCTGCATACCTAATTTCTTGTCCACAACCTCTTGCTAACGGTACCTGCACCTTTCAGTCTATACCGAAACTCTCGATGCCCTGAATTGGGAAAACGAGCTCCGGATGTACAAGGTCAACGCCATGGGCCCACTCTTTCTCATCAAAAGCCTACGTGCTTTCCCGCACTTGATCGAAGACAACGTCACAAAGATTGTGCTCCTTTCTGGCGAAGTTGGCAGCATCGCACTCCGAGCCGACGCTGCCAGCGGCGGAAACTATGGTGGGCACGCTTCCAAAGCGGCTTTGAACATGGTCGGCAAACTCTTGAGCATCGACATGAAGCCCAAGGGCATTCCGGTCGTGCTTGTGCATACGGGGTACTTGACGAAAACACTTCCTGATGGCTCCAAGAATCTTTGCAAGGACCACCCCGATTGTCAGTTCTTGCGTGCCATCTTCAACGATATGCTATAGATGCTAACGGATATTGCAGCCATTGGAGCCAGGGAAGCCGCAGAAGCTCTCTACAACTGGATCGACATGGAATTGGACATGACCAAGACAGGTCAGCTCTGGGCTATACGAGGAACGGCAGGCATTCGGACCGCGGCGGCCGTGCTGGGACAAGTGGACGAGCCCCAGGCTCCTCGTCAGCTTCCATGGTAATTCTCCCTGTCGACCGACCGATCGTTTCTTTGGGCTCTCGGCTCCATCACGTCGACCTACGGCCATTGACGGCATGGCATGGTACGTCACTTAGTGTGGGATCATCGTGATTACGAGACATTGTTTAGCATAGCATGGGGACAGATACGGCTGGACCGTTGAGAGCAGGAGAGGGCAGGCATCCTCCCTAGCATGAATAGCAAAAATGTACATCCCCTCATCGGTGTTTTGACTTGTTGTTCGCACGGCTGACTGAGTGATTGCCTGCCTAATTGCCTACGCATTCAAAGAACAGGACTAGTATCTTGCAATTTGGAGATGCGAGATGCCACATTTGGTATACGGACGGACGGCACGAGACTAAGTGTAAGTATAAGAGTAAGTGTAGGAGTAGAGGAAGTGTATTGCTCACTATGATATGAGATGTGAGATGTACATGCACACTAACCGACACCCCCTTCCCTTCCCTTCCCTTTCTACCATCCTCATCCCCCCATCTCCCTGTCCATCTATCCATTCCTTCACCAATCCATCCATTTAACCTCATGCCCAGCCCCGCTCCGCTCCGCTCCGCTCCCTCACTTAACTATCCATGTATACGCTACACGCTTCGCTATACGCTACACAAAGCTAAAAACAAAGCCAAAAGACAGACAGACAGCCAGACAGCTATTTCACAAGTTCACCTATGTATGTATGCATGCATGCATGCAACCTAACTAACATCATCGATCGGCATTCGAAGCTCCAGCCCCTAATACAGCCCAGCCGAACCGAGCCGAACCGCATCCATACAGCTACGGAAGGGAAGGGAAGGGAAGGAAGCGAGCAGCAACACAACACCCATAACGCCCGAATCCGGCGCCCCTCCCCCTGCGAAGCCAGTCAAACTCCACGCCCGTAATACACGAGCATGCTCCTCTCCCAGTAGGACATGCATCATCAGCAGCACAACCCACCGGCTCAAACAGCACAAGCCTTGAAGTTCCTCCACCACCGCCCGACTCATCCATCCATTTATTTATACCTTGCCCGCAACTCATCAATCTCGCGCTGGAACCTCTCCATATCATCCAGAATCTTCGACGAATCCGCCACCGCCGCCGCAGCACCTGGCTCGACTGCCACTTCCCCTGCCCCAGCCAAGTCCATCGGCTCTTCTACCAGCTCCTCCTGCGGCGAATACAGCGGCAGCTCCGCCTCCTCGGCAACGGGTGCATACTCCCTGCGCAGCGAACTCTCGCTCGCCACGCTCGTCCGCCGCTTGTTGTTGTCGAAGCTGTTGCGTTTGAGCTCGGAGCTGGTGCGCCGGCTGTCGGTGGGGGACGCAGAGGGTGGGGGGTATGGACGCTCTTTGTCGATGCTCGAGCGGCCGGATTGGCGGCGGCGGGGTGGTGGAGGGGGTGGCGCCATGCCGGCGGTGTGTTCGTTGGAGACTGAGCGGGCGTTGTTGATGGGTGAGTTGACGGAAGGGGTGCGGGTTAGGCCGGGGGCAGGCGAGGGAGGAGAGGAGAGTGTGGTGCGGCGGGAGGCGGGCGGATGGGGTGATGGAACGGCTGGACGACGTGGGGTGGTGGTAGTCGCTGGATCTGTGGTGGGGGATTCGGCGCTAGGCGGGTTGCGTTCCGACAGAGATTGGCCATGTCGTCTGGCCGGCGGAGGGGGCGGTGGTGCTTTTTGGACTGAAGGCGATGACGAAGAGGATTCTTTGGCTACGATGGGGCTCATGGGCGGAAAGTCTGCCGAGTGCTGTGATGACATTGTGAGGGTGGAGTTGCTACGGGACCTGTTCTCCCGGGTTGACGTTCTAAGCTGACTATGCCTGCGCGCAATCGGTACTGGTGGAGGTATTTTCTTCTGCATTGGCGGGGTATCTGAGTGTATCGACGACTCGCTTGCTCTCGTCTCTAGCAAAGGAGGTTGGTTTTGCGTGCTATTTTGCGAAACAATGTGTACGGGCGGCGTGAGGACAGGCGGAGGCGGGGGAAGCGGCTTGTTCAAGTCCGAATTTGTTCGACTGCGAGGCTCTGGCGTAGCCGTGGGTTCGGTCACCGAAAAGTTCGAGAACGAGACGGTCTGCGGCGTTCTTGATGTCACCAACTTGCCATGTCGATGTCTCGGTGTGGGCGGCGGTTTCTTCTTTCCCTTCCTCGTCTGCGTCACCAGTCCCACCCGCTCTTCGTCGTCCGAGACCGCCATATCATTCGATATCCGCCAAGACTCTCCGGGTGCTTCCTGAACCGTTTCGAAGACAGATTGCCGGGAGACAGACGAGGTGTCCGTGCTGCTGCTGCTTTCGAAGAGGGGCGCTGTATTGGGGTGTGGGACGGTGGTAGACTGAGGCGAGGGACCGGAATTGCGCGGACCAGAGATGCCCTTCATGAGCAGGTTCTTGAAGCCCTCGACGTCTAGCGATGCTCTTGCATTCGTGGACCTAGATCTCGCTGTCGCAGGCCAATCTGATTAATGTGAGGTTAGCATAGATAGACTGAACAACGTGAACGACCCAGCTCTTTCCTGATCCCGACAAGCCAATGACTTCCACAGAGGAAACGGCAGGTACATAGACGAGAGCTGGACGCACCTTTGGTCTGCCCCGCCGCCTGCGCCGAGTCGGTGTTGGTGCTGCCTTGGAGCTGCTGCGGCTCGATTGATGCCAGCGTCCTCGAGAATGGGTTCACCGGGGCTGCGTTTAGAGACTGCAGTGTTTCGGTCGTTCCTGGGCTTATCCGCGGGTTCCCTGGTGTGCCCTGAGCATCCACGCCGTCTTCAGTATCCCTCTTTAGAGCACGCTCGGCAGCGACGTCTTCGAAGTTGTCAGAGAAGCCGGCGGGCGAAGCGGGAGGCGGCGATGCAGCATGTCTCCCTCGCCGGTCACTTATATGCTGCAACAGGGAGTCGTCTGCATCGCGGAATTCCGGATGCGGAGGAGACGCGGCGGGGGACTCTATGCGGACGGATTTCTTTGTCTTCGCGGGTTGCGGCGCGGCGCGAGGCACTGTTCTAGCATTATTGCTTGACTCGTTGTAGCACCAGACGTAGAATCAAGCAGCGGTTACCGGAGTCACTTTCCAGCAGCTCAGGGTCCTCCGCTCTGCTGCTATCGCCATCGACGAAGCTGGTGCTCGGCGTTGGGCCGGCCCCGGCGTGGTTTTGGTGGAGGGACAGTCGGAACGGGTTCCCCGACATTTTAAGGACTAGCAACAATGCATTGTTCTATGTAGTTACATGGAGAATGCTCGTGAGAGCGAGCCGAAGGCAGGACTGTCGTGTTGGCTAGTGAGCGGCGGTTGATCGTCGCCGACATGCAGGGCGAGGCAGCGAAAGACAAACCCCACCAAAGCTTGGCCCAGATGTCCGTTCCGTGGGGAAGCTCTCTTTTAGAGGGCATTACATTTGACATTTGACGTCTGGCACTCGACATTCGACAGTTGACATGTACTCATTCTCGGAGTCGTTATCTAGCGATACTTGATGGCGCACGACGTGATACGGACTGACCCCAGCCAGACGACGCCATCAGTCAACATAGACATGCCATCCCGCACGCCGGCCGAACCATTTCCTCGCCAGCCGCCCTCCACTATCCGTCGGCTGACTGAACGCCACCATCGACTTGTCAATAGTCATCCCGTACAAGAAATCCGAACGCGCCGTCTCGAGTAGCCTCGAAGCTATGCCCTGTTTCCGATGCAGATTGGACGTCCATATCCGAGAGATGCCCAGCATGGCAGGCTCGGGTACAGTACCGATAGAAATAGAAGAGCTTTGGGCATCATCAGCAGGAGGGACCCGCGCGACACCGTCAGACGCGTCATCCTGGTCCAACACTGGGCAAGCCACTCGAATCCTTTCCGCAAGACACGCTCCGACGCACTTTTGGCCCTGAACGTAGAGGTAGGCCTTGAACCTGTCGCTGGTGGAACCCGTGTGTTTGCCTGCCTGTGCTTTGTCTCCCTGCGCTTCCGGTGTTGGACCACGCGTCTGGCTCCACAGCTCTCCATCCGGTATGGTAACTGCGCCCAGCTCGGTGTTGACAACTTTGAGCACTTCGCTTGCCTTATTCCGAAGCGCGAGCGTGTCTCGTTTTCCAATCGCCGCGATAAAGGTTCCGCCGCCTCCGGCCCATACCTGGTTTCGCCTGAGCCGCTCGACGAAGGCCTTGGTCAGATCTACACCCCCGACGTTCATGGCGTGGAACTTGCGATGTAGAGCTGCGTCTTCGGCATTCGACGGTATGTATTCCATCCCGCAGACTTTGCAAGCTTTGCGGAGCTCTCCGACTAGGTCAAGTTGCATCTGCACCAGGCGCTTCCTCTTCGGCGGCGGTTTCGGTGGACTCTGGACATTGTGACTCCGTTCCGAAAGGGCGTTTGTGGGAAGTGGTTCGGGTTTGGGGATACGTTTGAAGAGTGAAAACACAGGACGTCTTGTTTGTGGTAGTGGTGAAGGCTGTCGCCGTGGAGGAGATGACGGTGGAGTAGACCGAGGAGGTTCGTCTGAGAATACCGCGGGCTCCTCCTTTGGGCTCGAAGTAAGGAGCACTGCTGGATCGCGGGCTGGTGAGGAGCTGAGAGGCGATGTCTTCCTCGTCTCTATCGTACCCTCCACGCGCCTCCGCTTCGTGGGTGGTTCTTCATCGTGCAGAGAGTGTTTTTTCTGTCGCGAATACGTTATATAGGGCTTCCTGAAGACTGTTAGATGCAGAAACAATATATGGTTGGCAGACATACCTAAGGTTCGAAGAAGACATCGCTGGTGTCGCGAAGACAGGGAATCGATGTGGCTCCACAGCTTGGATCTTGAAGGTTGACGCGAGGCGCGCACTAGCGCGTCGTGGCTAGCTTTATCGATAACAACAAATCGATCGAACGCCAGCCAACCAGCTCCCGGCCTCTACTCCGACTACATCAGTTGTGTTGCGGTGACCACCAAACTGTAACAGGCCAATGGCAAAGAGTAACAGTAGCCTTTGATTGCACCAACTAGCAGTGTTGGAGGCTGAGCTGGACTCGACCTGCCACTTTAGTGTAAGACGGCCGGTCGGCTGAACGATGCAGTAATGAGTCAAAAGTAGCCCTGGAGTATGACTATTACTTTATAGTCCGACCAGGCAGAGCATATATCAGCAGCGCACCTCCGTTCAGACTTCCATCTCAACACCACTACCACTTGGACAGAGGACAAGACCCCGAACTCACACCCACCATGGCCGCCCAACTCTCCAGTATACCAGACACCCCGCTCCCACCCCCCATCCTCACCACCCCCCGCCTCCACATCCGGCCCATGCACCCGCAAGACGCACCCAGCATGCAACACCACGCAGCCCCCTACTCCATAACGCGCTACATGACGCTCGCCTTCGCGCACCCCTACACGCTCGCGCACGCCACCACGTGGATAACGCTAAACCTGACCTCCGCCCTCCCCAACTACATCATCAGCGAGGCCGCCACGCCGCACATTATCATCGGCGGCATCGGCTTCAAGCGCGGCGCCGACGTGTCCGCGCACACGGCCGAAATCGGGTACTGGCTCGGCGAGCCGTTCTGGGGCCGCGGGTACACGACCGAGGCGCTGGCCGCGGTGACGGCGTGGGGGTTCGCCGAGATGCAGGGGCTGCGGCGCGTGTGGGCCGGCGTGTTCGAGGGGAATGACGCGAGTGGGAGGTGTTTGGAGAAGTGTGGGTATAGGCGTGAGGGCGTGATGAGGGGGCATGTGGAGAAGGGGGGCGAGGTGATGGATTTGCATGTTTTTGGGTTGACCAAGGCGGATTGGGAGGAGGATAGGCGGAGGGAAGAGGGGATTGTAGGAAGAATAGACGGGATTGGACTTGGGGGTTATCTTGAGGAGTGAGGGTGGAGGGAAATGGTATGCATGGATTTGACTCTTGGAAATATAACAGTAAGGGTGTCTTAATCTTTTTGTGTGAGGTACTCTACCAGCTACATCTCTTGCATCGCAGATAAACCTGTACAGCCCGCCCTAGATAAGCCCAAGTCTCTTCACCGTATTGACGTGAGCCTTTCCTTGCCCGCCATACTCATCCCAAGCCTTCTGGGCATCCGCAAACACATGTCCTCGCCACGTCCAAAATAGCTGCTCGATTTTGCGCGCAACATCTACGCCCTCGACCCGTGCGACTACCCGAAAGATCAAAAGCATCCGCCGAGCGCTAACGAACCGCTTTTCAGCCAGAGGTCGTGCAATACACACTCGGACTATTGCTCGTGTGAATAGAGGCCCAATCGGATGGTTGTTTTCGAGCAGATATTCAAGAAGGTAGTAGATGGACCGCCAGTTCGCTTGGGCTGATCGCGTCGTGTCGAGCGAGTATTGGTAGGCTAGTTGGTGGATGAATGGACAGCGCTTGTCTACAGGCAGGCTCACCGGCCTGTTTCGGTATGCTAATGGGAGTACACGATCTTTCTGTGCACGTTGTAGGATGTGTTCGAACTGCCACGCAGACTGGAACTCGGCCAGTGCCTTGTTCGGCGTGTCGTTCCCCGGAATAGCGTAGGCGGTAAGTTGGACCTTGAGTTTCTGAATTGTATGGCAGAGAGAAATCAAATAGGCAGTGTGTTGATGTTCTTCTGGATTTGATGCGGTAATTTTGGTGGACCGAGATTTTAGTGACATTTTTATGAGACTGTCCAAGAACGCGGTGTCAGATAAGCTTCCACCCTGTGCTTGTAGTTTTCTTAGAAGGTCGGTTACAGATTTCATACCACTGCTATGGTATAGAAGCTGTACCACCCGCTCGGCCATGTTGTGGTTCGGAATCGAACTTTCCTGCATCCGGTACAAGAGCTCTGCTAGCATCTTATTCCGGCACATGGTATCATCCTGTTTCCTGTTCTGCAGAATGAGACGATCTGCATTGTTGAATTTAGTGATATGGTTCGCCATGGTGATTCGAAGGGATCGCTCCCGGGCTATCCAGGGGAGTAAGGCGTGAGCTAGATCAGTCGGAGAAAGGGTGGCCAAGAAGCTTTTGATGTCGACGGGGCGTACCCTGCGTGAAGCCAGGTATGTGAGCGCTAAAGTTAAAACCCCATCCTGTGATGATATATTGACCACCTGGTCATCTAGAGCATGTAATGCGCCTAGACAGGTCTCAACATGTTTCGTGTTTCCATATAAGCCTTTGCTCAAATCGGCTGTACCGAGTAGTTTAGCTAAGATCGATTCTATTTCATGTTCTTTTTGGGAAAGGGGCGCATCTAGCCACCACGTGTGTAACAGAGAACGAGGGATGCAACTCAGGACTGCACTGACTACGGAGTAGCCTTCCGACGAATTTTCGTACGAGCGTATCAAAGAGACAAATCGATCCAGGTGATTGTCTCGTTTGCCTAGTATCAACCTCAAGTAATCCTTAACCTGTGAATTAGATAACTGGTTCACAAGACCTGCTAAAACCGGTTCGATTTGGTCTAACGTGCGACCGTCTTGCACAAGATGGATCCAATTCAACCGGATGAGAATGGCGAGGCTTTGATCGAAGGGTTGAGCAGTCTGTCTTGATTTGCTAACTGTTGCTGCTAACTTTTCTGAGAGATCCCTAAGTTTCGGTATCGGATTGCCCGTGGCTATGAGGTCCTCTAGGTTTCGAACAAATTCGATTCCTTCGGGTGTGTTCAACCTGGGCATGAAATGCGTCGGCAGTTTTGCAAAAGTGGCAACGACGGTGGGAGGCGGCCAGTGGATGCGACTAAGGTGCTCAAGCATAAGGACAGTAAACCGACGGCCTTGTTTATGACGCAGATGAGAAGGAAACGAGTGCTCGACAGCTTCGTATAGAACCGTGGGCTGACGTATAATTTTGGATGATTCCGCCAAGTCGATTTGAGCTTTGAATCTCGCCCAACAAGTATCCAAGTCATCTGCAGGCCGCACTGACTTTGCTCCACGAGAGATTCTGGGAGTTAATGCTACTTCTTCCGAAGCGTCTCTATCGTGCAATCCATCTAACCTACCGCTTTGTGGCATGCTCTTAGATCCTCCATCTTGCGCATCAATTGCAATGGCTTGCCGGCCATTATTTCCAGCCTCTTGTCTAAGTAAGGCTTCCGGCCACACGGTTCCAGACTCTACGATCAAGTGTGTGGTATCAGGTAAGTCGAAATGACTATTCGCTTCAGGTAAGTTAACCTGTGGGGATAAAAAAGTAGGTTCGCAATCATAAGGCGGGTTTTCAGGTACTGCTTTTTGTTAGCTTTATTCCTACGGATTATAGTTCTTTAGGATATACATACGGTGTATCAATGGTGCCATAGGTTTGGGTGGTGAAGGTGCTTCATATCTCCAAGATGGCCCAGGATTCGGCCGGGGCTGGAAAAGGGCAGCGAAGCTGAAGGGCGATGGAGGCAGACCACTTTGGGGGGAAGCATGCGCCTGGGCAGTCATGCGACGCTGAGCTGCCCGGCGTTTGGCTTCCAATGGGCCCGGAACATGGCTGCCATGTCGCTTCTGTTGAGGGCAGCGCGAGCGCGAAAATCGTAGAAAAACGAGCGATACGAGTTCCTCGGGGATCCAGACATGTTGTGGCGAGGTGGGGGGTAGCGATTGAACTGCTCGTCGGCAGACACTGGGCGAGCGGTGCATTAAGCGTGGGCGGAATAAAATTCGTGCATCTGGTAGCTTAGCTACCTACGACCTACGATGTTGAAGCTATCTGGATGATTATGTAATGCTTTTGCGGCGCCACGAGCGCTATCGCCATATTGATCGGCACCCAGGTGCCAATAATGTACCTACCACAACTCGCGAATCTTGGATTTAGTCGTGCATTACAGCACATATAAATGGATAACAGTGCCATCCTGTCTTCTGATCGTGGTTGACATGTGGGTACTGACCACAGGTGACATTGTGCCATAGCAACGAAACCCAAATCTCGATCCATCGTGTCCACCACAAACTGAAACCCCAACGAGGACACACGTGACTTTCGGCACTCGGATGTAGGGCTCTCATCTCCACCTCGCTGCGCCGCTGACAGGAGTCCCACAGCAGCGCATGACGAGGCCCGAATGTTAATGTTATCTACCAGCACGGGATTGCGAAAAGTCGTGCTGCTCACGGCCGACGACGAGCCACAAAGCGCTGCCAGTCTGCCAGAACGAGAGGGCAACGTCAGCCATGCGGGCGCAAAGCGAGGCCGGTTGAGCGTTTTTAGCTGCCTTCGAGGCCGAGCGGCTGGCTAAACCCCCAAGCGTGGTCGTGGGCGTGGCCTTTGCGGGTGAAACAAGGTACAACAGCTGGGCACTGCACAAAAGGCCAAGCCCTCCACGTCAACCTCGCAGGCTTGCCCAGGAACCGCCGCCCGCCGTCAAATGATAGCCCGCGGTGCCTGGCTAGGGCGATTCCTCGCCCGAAGCTTCGTTGCGCTGGCTGCCGTGCGCGTCTGCGTCGAGGTGAGGGTGAGTGTCGCCGCGCTGCTGCCAATCCGCCGACGGACTGTTGCCAGCCAGCTGCCAGTTGGCCGTGCCGCGGGCACGCAGGGCCAGCCGCCATATGTATGTTATGGATGCAGCGGCCCAGTGCGCAGCAATAAAGGGCGATAGCGTGCCCCAATCGAGAGCCGGCCCACGGCGGCAGGGCGCGCTGCTGTCGGAGTTGCGAGATGCCACCCGAGCGCCCAGGCCCGGACAGCGGCCTGTGCGCGCTCATTTCACTAGCTGCTCGTGTCCCCCTTCTGCCCTCCCTCCTTTCGCTCTCGCGACCCACTTGTCAGCCGGCCGAAGCCTCTGTTCACCCATCGTCGTCAGTCCTTGTCTCCACGACACCCACACTCGTTGTTGCTGTCCATCTGTCTGCCCATCTCGGCTCTCGTTCCCAATCCCGCCAGTCGACACATTCCGTACTGCCTCGTTTGTACACCAAGGGGCCAAACACGAAACACGCATTCCACGGCCCTCGTCAGCCGTGAATACAACGCGAAGCGTTTCGAAATCGGCAGTCGAAGGCATCGTTGAGCGAGTCTTCACCTGCCCGGGCTTCGAAGCCATCCACTTGGGCCTGCTTCACTCCACAGCTTGTCCACAGTCTTAACCGCCATCGTCTACACCCATCACCGACCAACACCGCTCCGAGCCGCCCGACCGCCCACCACCTCTCGATCCGGATCGATCAGCGAAATCGACGTTTTTGCATGCATCCAGCTGTCTTCTTTTAGACCATCGGTACCGTGTGCCCGCGCTGTCTAGTCACCGGCTGCCAGTCCTTGCTGACACTCGATAGCTCCCACTCTGCTGGTCTAGGCGACGGCCTACCCTACGTCGGCTTCCACGCCTGAACTTTATCTCTACAACTCTTCATCATGGTTTCCATCCGATACGCATCCGCAATCGTTGCGGCTACACTGTTTTCAAGGGCATCGGCACAATCATGGGTCACCGGCTCTGTCGAGCAGATCCCGACTCCGACCGCCACTGTTCGCGCCAGTGCATTGACAACAGTTGGATGCTTTAATACAGGAATTCCTCTTGCAGACCACGGCCGAGGTGATTTCGCCAGTGACGGTGCATGTCAACAAATCTGCCTGGGACTCGACCAACCGGTGCTGGGTCTCTCAGACGGAGAAAACTGCTGGTGTGGAGAACTGGTCCCACCAGAGGAAGCAAAGGTCCCTATCGAGGAATGCAACACATCATGTAGTGGGTTTCCAGAAAAAGACTGTACGTTGCTCCTTTCACGATTAGCAAATGGCATACTGACATGAACTCATAGGCGGTGGACCGGGAAAACTATTGATCATCTTGACCGGCAAGTCAAGAAACGCGATCCCATTTTACGAACCAAAAAAGGAAGAGGTCTCTTCTGCGGCACCGTCCCCCTCGTCAAAGAAACCCGACGCCGTGTCGCATACGTCTGCGCCCGCTCAGACCGTTGTACAGACTGCCACGACTGCGCCCTTACCATCGGCAACGCCAACGAATAGTAAACCCAACACAGTAGGGATCGCGGTGGGCGTAGTCGTAGGCGTCCTTGCACTCCTTGCAATCGTTGGCGGGGTGTTCTTCTTCCTTCGACAAAAGAAGAGGCGTGCGGTGGAAGAGGAGTATCGTCGACAGGCCGCCGTCAACTCGTTCGTCTCGGGAGGCAAGCTCCACACGAGTACCTCATCCATGACCGACTCGCGTCTGGATCCGGAGTTCATGAACAGGAGGGCAAGCAATGGCAGCATTGCAGATAATGAGGACTACTCGCGGCGGATATTGAAGGTGAGCGTGACGAAGTATTGAATCATGGCGTCCGGTATTCTAACGTTTCCCACTAGGTTACCAACGCCTGAGCGCGCTAGCAATGGCGGAACCGGCATCCTCGACCCTTTGTCTCTCATTGCCACCGACTGACATCGGAATCTACCTCTACGCTACCACCTCAGGATCGCCTAAGACCCTATCTTCCCTAATCTCATATCCGCCTCTTGTTATGTCTTGCGCACTGCGCCCGGGCAATTACGCTTGATGATAGTAAGACTGCATTTTGCATCCGCGCACTCAACTAGCGCTGCTATTCACTCCCGAGTCACCACTGCACCGTGTACGGGTTTGAGCTGGCGGCACTGGATAGATGCTCTTACCACGACTGGTCTTTGTAGGAATCTTCACCTGTGTTATATATCTTTGAATCAAATTCGGCGTCTACGGTGTTTACTTTGGGGCAACAACTAAACGGTAACTTTGCACCATCTGAGGCGCAGGCAAACACAGGGAAGCCATGGTCACTCCTTTTCAACAGCATATCAGTCATTTCTTTTTTTTCTTGTCGGTCGGTGTGTAGTAGTCTCGCGCCCCGTACCTACCATGTCGTTGCGTCTACCATCCGGCCCAGCTGCTCTGTCGAACATGTGGGCACCTTACTCTTGTTATATACACACACACACACACACTGAACCCCTCTATAGTCTCTCTTAGTCCCTCATCTCCTCGTCCTCTTCCTCGTCTTTCTACTAGTCTCGACCTCTTGTATTGTATCCAGCGGCCTCTGGCGGCTAGTAGGCGTAGTGATGTGGTTGCAAAAGCGGGCATCTTATCTTATTTCCTTGGTTGGCATTTGTTATATAGCCTTTTCATAGCGGAATGACGAATCTATCGGTACTGTTACCTTGTGCGTTGGTGTGGTATGGAATGGGCCTGATGCATGGGCCACTTGCTTTGCTCACGTGTCGGTGTAGGTAGGTAGGTGGAAGAGCTATCCAAAGTAACTCGAGGCAACGATGTGACAGATCTCTCTGGTTTATACGTATAGGTAGTATTTTCGAACCACTGTCCTGCGGCACTCGAGCAAACATTACGCACGCATCTAACGACTATCGTATCTAACGACGTATCCGCTTAATCTGTATTAACCTAAATACACCCCGTCAAAACCACTAAAAACTATCTTTCACTCCTTTCCCCTTCCTCCGAACTTAATCCCAATTATGTTCCCAATTACGGCAGCAATAATAGCAACAATAAACAGCCAAACAAGTTACTTACTTACACTATCTATTGTATCCCTACACCCACTTGTACGATTTAACCTGCTTCTCTTCTCCTTTTCCTTCTCGCAGAATCGAAAAATACGCACGTACATACCCCAATCACATAGACGCGCGTCGAAACGAAACGAAACAAAATCGAGATGATAATTTTAATTGAAATAAAAATTAAATGAAGATAAATTGAAGTGAAATTAAAGCAAAACGGTCTACCTAGCTAGTTAGTTTGGTAGCTATGCAGGCAATGTGACGTGGGGTGGCGTGAAACAATGCAATGGCCGGAGTTTTAGGCGCGCTGTCCGCGGGGCGTGGTGTGTGGTGTGTGTGGTGTGTGTGTTGGTTCCGGCAAGGCGAACTGTTGGTTTGGTGTTTTGTGGGTTGGGTTGTGGCTGAAGTCCGGAGGCGCATGGGATGGGATGGGGTAGGTTGGGTCAAGTGCGGTTTGGTGGTCATTTAAGTGCGGTTTCAAGATAGAAGTTTTGGTATCGTGTATAGTTTGGTTGGGCGGGGTGCAGGTGTGTGTTTGCGGGGTTAGAAGTTGTTTGATTTAACGGTTGATGGTTGGTTGGCGCTTTGTGATTGGTTTCTGAGGGATAAAGAGGAAACGGGAGTTTGCTTTGCGGGGAAGGGTTGGAGTTGTTTGCAGTTTCGAGTTTAAGGGCGTGGAGGTTAAGATTATGTTCCTCTTTATGGTAGGGAGACTGCGATTGGGGTAGCAGGCCTTGATAGATCTGATTTCAGCCAACATATCTGCGCAGTACCGTCCTATATTATACAACGGATCCGCCCAATCAGTCCTTCCTCTCCTCTTCCGACTCTCGTCGCAATAGAATCCGGTCCACAATGCCAAACTTTAGCGCCTCCTCTGCATCCATAAAATGGTCGCGCTCCATCAGCCGCTCAATCTCCTCCAGACTGACGTCCTTGGTCAAATGCTTCTGATACACCCTATTTAGCCGGTCTCTCACTCTCAGAATCTCGCGCGCATGGTCCGCGATGTCGCTAGCTTTGCCCGCATACCCTCCGCTCGGCTGGTGTATCATAACCCGCGCGTGCGGCAGAATCAGGCGCTCCCCTTTCGCGCCGCCGCACAGCAGCAGCGAGCCCATGGACGCGGCCTGGCCTATGCATATCGTGGTGACGGGACAACGGATGTAGTTCATTGTGTCGTAGATGGCCATGCCCGCCGTGACGGAGCCGCCGGGCGAGTTGATGTACAGCGAGATGGGCTTTTCGGGGCTTTCAGCTTCGAGGAAGAGCAGCTGGGCTACGACGCTGGCGGAGGCAACTTCTTCGACTTCGCCGTTGAGACACACGATGCGCTCTTTCAGCAATCGCGAGAAAATGTCGGCTGCCTTTGCGTCAGTTGGAGGGTCGTTGCAGGGTGGTTGCGCCGCGTACATGTCTGCCATCCTCCTGCCTGTCCTCTATCAGCTTGGTGCTCGGGCGCAGAGAGCGGACAGTGGACGTACGACGGTCTCGGTTACGAAGACGTTTGGTGCCCATGATCTCGGCGCGGATTGCTGCTGTGGTATCGATGGGTACGACGATAGGTATGAGGAAATTGGCCTGGCTCCATGTGTAGAAGAGATTGGAGAGAGCAATGGCCTTGCGGCCCTTCTTAATAACCGTGACATGATGCTGATGTAGCTCGAGTGTGGGCATCGAAGCTAAGCTGGAAGCTATGGACACAAGTGCCAAGGCGCGCTAGGGATTGCGCACTTTGAGCTCCGCAGCTGTGGAGAGTTTATCGTCTCCCTCTGATCGATCTGAAAACTCCCACCTGATGCAAGGCGGATTAGTTGCCCGCCTACGTCTACATTCAAGCTCTGTTGGATGCTCCGCTTTCCACCAATGTCGCTGTTACTCCGCCCAGGTCCTGAAAGGCGATGCTCTAGGGCCAATCCACCAAGATGAACACCAAAGCTTCCGTGTCCGCAAGCATGGAAAGCCTCTGCCTCTGCCTCCAGTTCTCGATCCCGCGGTTCTCTCTCAACGGGCTCAATGGCAGCAGACAAAGGCCCAGCCCGACGTGAACAGCTTCACTCCCTTCCAGAAGAAACTCTGGGAAAACACCTATGGTGCGCAATCTTCCAGCTTGCGGTCGTGCTTTCTCGTCCCTAACCAACTTTAGCGCATGCACTTGCATCCGATGTCCGCCAATGTCGAAGTACAATGATCCTCCTTCCCAGCGCTCTCCTCGTCTCGCTGCATCCTCGGCCGCACCCGGAGACTTCGGATCCGTGGCTCCTGCCCGTGAACTTGACAACCACGTCCAAACAACTTGGGCCTCCCCTCCGCTTTCTTGGTCGGCGGTCGGTTGTTGCAGAGCTAGGCCGGAAGGCTGGTTGGAAGAGTGGGCTCAACGAGCGTTTCACGCAGAAGCTGGGAAGGAAGATCGGGAAGATGGTGTGGCGCGAAGACATGTCTGACTTGATCCTTTCGTTGCTGCAGAAGAATCTACTGAACAAGCTGAGGTGGCATTTCAGGCAGCCTGGTCGACTGCTTCCGTGCGCCAGTCCAAGACCCGAGGATATTGACGCTATCGAAGAGCTCTCTTGCGTCCTCTTTTTCGGATCATTAAAGACCGGCGCAGATGCAGTACATGTCCAGGCCCAGCATATCATGCGCGAAGCTGAAAGTTTAACGCAAGAGTATTCGAAAATCCTGGTCAAGCATCTTGATCCACACAGGGCGAAAACTACTACGCACTCTGCTCCTTTCTGGTACCCCGGCCCTCTAGTGCCCCGTTTGCAGCCTAGGTTGAGGTTTCCGCCACTGGAGCTCAGAACAACAGACTGGAAAGGCAGACGAGTTCCGGTCTATAGTCTACTGGATCTATTAGGGGAGGACAAACTGCAAGAGCTATTGCAGGACTCAAGTCTTGAGGGTGCCACATGTGTTGGAATAAGACCAGGGCGTCACAACGTTCCTGTTGAGACGCTACTCTTGCAATTACAAGCCTTCCTGGCGGTACCGGGGCCGTAGGCTACCTGAGATGCGAGTATATCGAGGGCTGCATGCCTAGGCTGGCCAATACATTGAAGCCTGCTTGCTTGGTTCACACTTTCAGTGGTCAGAAGTACACACTGGACTTAAGGCGACGCCTCCTGTCGAACACCAGTATCGTATTCTGGAGCAAATCTTATTTACCAACGACCGCCTTTTGAGCTACTCCGTTCGATATCAGCTACAGGCTCTCGTTCACGGAGGGGTAGTAGCCCCAAACAAAATGATAGAGCTCACTCAACATGTCAAGGTCCTCTATGCACAACATCAACCTGACATAGTAGCTCAAGGTATTCGCAGCCTTAGCCATGAATCACAGACTACCTCACCGTTTCATGATGTAGGCTCATCAACTGTGGGCTTCATCATGCAATTACTGAAGACGAACATTGAAAAGAGTCTGGAGATCAAAGCCACGTTGGAGCATCCCATCGAAAAGCAACACAGCCATCACCACTTGGCCACCACATACAAATCTACTGTCACTCCGACTGCACTGCTCCTACGAGGTCCGGACCCACACGTCTCGAACAGAATCCTGCGCAAGTATTCTGCTTACAAGGAATACTTCATGCGGGTCTTCTTCGCAGACGAGGATGGCTTACCAATATCCTACAGTCCATGGGTCAACCAAAGCAGGATTCACAGACGCTTTCATATGGTGCTCCAGGACGGCATCAGAGTCGCAGGCCGGACGCACGAGTTCCTCGGATACTCCAGTAGCTCACTCAAGTACCAGGTCGCTTGGTTCGTGGCTCCTTTCAAGCACGAGGGCCGTTGCATAGAGCACCTGCAGCTCAACCGTCAGTTTGGTGATGTCCGTCGCGGGTTCCGAGCCGGGAGGTCTTGGCGGCACATGGGCGGATCAACTCCCGAGGTCCACGAGCTCGTCGACTTTCGGCATGATTGTTATGATATCACCGCAGAATGACGCCAGCGGCCGCGCGGTCAATATATCTTGCTCCGTACCGCCGCCTTTCCACATACGAGCGCACACAAGTCTAGAGTATAGGACAAAACAATTTATTCTGCGAATCCTAGTTAATAGGGAGCGCTCGTACCCGTTAATACAAGTCAGATAGTCGCACAGGGGGCGCTTGCGGAAACGGAATCTCCAGAACTAATAAGATATTTCTGCGTGCCTCCAAAAGGATTATCTAACGCAGCAATATAACTAAAGAAAACTACAGTTCTATTTACAGCATTTACTTAATATTACAAGATATAACGTATTAGATCATCACCTCGGTTAGACCATCACCTCGGTCAGTTTTCCTTGGCACAACCAACTCATCTCAAAGAACATCAAATTAATCGCTATCAAACAAGGAACCTGCGTACGTCGTGCTAGCCTTAGATTCAGAAGCTTCTTCTGTATCCTTTTGACAGGTTCGAGCATTGTGCCCTGTATCACCACAGTTTCTACAGCGCCGTAGAGCTAGTTGTGCCCTTTCTTGACCCTTCCCACCACGCGCTTTCTTTGATAGCTGAGGTGCTGTAGACGCTTTAGCAGCTACCTGCGCTAATCCGTTACTATACTCTATTGTGCCACCTGTCTGAATCCGCTTCCGTTTTCGTGATTTTCTTCTTGTTGCTTCTTCAATAGTCTTTTCAAGGCTAGAGATTCGATCGCGCATTAGCTCAACCTGATGGGCCATCTGGTAGGACCCTTTGACAAGCTGGTTAACCCCATCCTTTAGAGATGATGGAGAGGAACCAAGCTTAGTAGTAATAAGCTTTGATTGCGATCCAAATTCAAGCGTATTGGTTGGAGTCTTTGACTGCCATGGCGTCTCTGGTGCGAGAGGTGGTGGTGGGGTACGTAGCCGTACTTCAAGGCAATCAAGGACCACTTGCGCGTTGATAGGGACTAGCCCTGAGGCCTCAAAGGCTTTCTTGCAGTTCTTTGTTGTAAACACCTCGAAAAACGCGTCTCTAAAGGCTGGCAGGAAGCCTTCTTTGTTGATATGGAAGACGCGCCGCCGCGCCAAGTCCCGAACGCGTTGGGAGTACTTCAGCTTCAGCGGCGAGAAGCAGACCACATCTAGCGGCTGGAGGATATGGGATGAATGGGCCGGCATGCAAAGCGTAAGGATCTTGTTCTCAAGGCAATAGTCCTTGAAATCCTGAGATTGGTGGCTCTCATGGCCGTCCAGAATAAGCAGCTGATAACCTCCTACCTGACGCGCCTTTGTATGCGCGTCAAAATGCTTCAACCACTCAAGACCAAGAGCGTTGTTTGTCCAGCCATTCTCAGAGACTGAGAGCTTCCAATTGCCAGGTATAGAGTCCTCCTCGTACCATGCTGAGATGTGAACGCGCCCTTTGTAGATGATGAAGGGCGGAATCGCGTACCCTGCAGCGCAGATGCTCTGGATAACTGTTACCCACTCCCGATCGCCTGGCTGGATTAGATTAGGTCGAGTACGTCTCTGAGAGCCTGTAACGACTTTCATAGACCCAATCACGCCCATCTGGAAGCCAGTTTCATCGAAGTTGTGCACGTCATCCTCGTGGATGCCGTACTTGGCTTTGGTATCCCCAACAAGCTTGAACCACGCGCCAATCACCTCAGGATCTTCCTGTTGTATCCTCTGCCGGTCCTTTGCTCGATTAAAGGCCATCTTAAGCTCTCCTGAACGCGTTACAAATCTTGTAGCCCATTTCTTGCCCACTAGCTCTCCACCCCGCGCAGCTACTAGTTTATCTCCCATGTCTCCCACCTCAGACAGCCGGGGTGCAAATCCTCGCGAATCAAGGTTAAGGATATATTGGACGATCGTTTGCTCTTCAGTCGCAGTGAGCTTTTGGCGGCCGTTGCGTCTATATTGAAGAAATACGATTCTGTTGTATCGATCAGTTAACGTTGTATGTAGTACGTTGAATACTTCAGCAGCGCGTCAGAGGCTTTGAAATTCGTGATTATAATAGGCAGAAAGGGCAAGCTCAATTCGGCCTTCTTGGTTAGACGCTATCGTGTTTTGTTGTTGTGACATATCGCGTTGATGGGGTTGGTAGTGCTCTTGGCAAAAACTGACCGAGGTGATGGTCTAACCGAGGTGATGATCTAATACGTTAGTATAAAATCTAAGTTAGAGATAGAGCTTTAGTTACAGAGTTACAACATAGCGTGTTCAGCCTTAGTTCCGGAGATCTGGTTTCCGCAAGAGAGGGGGTATCAGAGGTCACGCACAGAGGTCCGGTGGTCCCTCGTGTTGAAGCCTTGTCTTCGGCAACCTTGGCTTATATACAAAACTCCGATTCTCCGTCGGACGCTTGGTCTTAGTCCCTTTGACTGTGGGACATACCGGAGGCGGGACAATGGACATCCGGTCATATAAATATCCGACAGCTACGAAATAGATGATCAACTGATCATCCTAGACTAGCGTTAGATGGCCTGTAAGCATTACAGGTACTTGGGCGACACTAGCTACTCAGATATTTAAATGGCTACGCATCACTACAGGAATAGTCCAGATGCATGGCTCCATTCAATATTCGCAGAATACCACCGTCTTGACCCTATCAATCGTTAGTTTTGATATCCATCGCCCGAATCGCCCTTGTCTCGCAGAAATCTACCCCGAGGATGCATAATCCCATTTTGTTGGCCCTATGGGCTGCGGCTGCCTTTGTCTTATTCAAAATCGTCGTCTACGTCTCAACCGAACTCAGACATAGATACAATGCCCGGAAACTGGACTGCCAAATACCACCACGTTTCGTAGCAGGAGACTATCTTGGTATCATCAACATCAGAAACTCGATCAAGGCAAACAATGATTTCCGTCTGCTGGATCATCTTAAGGGCGTCATGGATCATGTCAGCGAAAGAGAAGGGTTTCCCCACAACACTGTATACCAAAATCTCCTAGGATCGCCAGCAGTGTTTACGACAGACCCAAAGAACATACAAACAATTCTAGCTGTCCAATTCAAGAATTTCGGGCTTGGTGATTCGAGAAACGGCAACTTCTATCCTTTACTTGGCAGGGGAATCGTTAGTTGACTCAATTCTATGCGATAGTGGTATAAGAAACTCACTAGAATAGTTCTCATCCGATGGAGCCCAGTGGGAGCATGCGCGCGCCTTGCTTCGTCCTCAATTCGCCCGTGAACAAGTCAGTGACTTGGATTTACAGGAACGACACATACAAGAGTTGATGTGCGCCCTACCAATTAGCACAGAGTCAGGGTGGACAAACGTCACAAACATCCAACCTCTGTTCTTCCGGTTAACCATCGACTCTGCGACCGAATTTCTTTTCGGGACCAGTGTGGGATCCCAGCTCGCGAACTTGCCAGGCCACTCGTCCGACAAAGCTCCCATCGCCAACGAGATCGATTTTGCTGCAGCTTTCGACCGAGCGCAGACGTTGATTGCTAAAGCTGCTCGGTTTGGAGATTTATATTATCTTGCGCATAATGCTGAACTGAAGGAGCAATGCAGACGTTGCCATGTTTTCATCGATCGTTACGTGGATTTGGCGTTGAAGAGACCGCAGAAGACTACTCAAGAAACGTCCTCGGGCGAGAAGCAGAAATACGTCTTCATCGACGCATTGGTGGAGTCCACTCGGGACCCTCTGGAACTTCGTGCCCATCTCCTCAACATCCTCCTCGCCGGCCGCGATACCACCGCGTCGCTCCTGTCCTACGTCTTCATGCTTCTAACAGACCACCCCGAAGTCTATAGCAAACTTCGAACCGTCATCCTCGAGGAATTCGGAACCTATGCGCACCCCAGGGACATCTCTTTCGCGAAGCTAAAGAGCTGCTCCTACCTCCAATGGGTACTCAGCGAAACCCTGCGCCTGTATCCCGTCGTGCCTATCGATGGACGCCGCGCACTCACCGACACCACGCTGCCAACTGGCGGTGGGCCGGACGGCAAGTCGCCCATCTACATTCGCAAACACATGCCTGTAGACTACAGCGTGTACGTGATGCACAGGAGGAAGGACCTATGGGGCGCTGACGCCGACGACTTCAAGCCTGAGCGCTGGAACGGGCGGCGTGTGGGCTGGGAGTTCCTGCCATTTAATGGAGGTCCGCGCATCTGCATCGGCCAGCAGTTCGCATTGACTGAGGCTGGCTATACTATTGTTCGACTGCTGCAGCGGTTCGAGGCCATCGAGGGTGTGGGCAATAGCTGGGAGAGTGTGGAGAAGGGTGGGGTGGGATATGTTAGGCAGAAGGCGACTCTAACAGTGTGTCCTGCTGATGGCGTCAAGCTAAGGATGAAGGAAGCGAAGTAGTGGAGGTTCCTTGTCAGAATCTTTGACGTACTCGGGCCCAAGGTTTCTCCGAAAAATCTCGCGAGATTGCCCGCGCGTAGCGCGGGCCTATCCCCCCAATGCAAATGATCCCCCCAATGCAATCCAAAAACTACAGTCTTAATTTATTAGCGAAATACGCTTTCTTGTAACACAATTAAGCTAGTATAATTAATATATACATCTCATTGAAGGCCCCAGTCAGTTTGCAGGTTATCTAGCCAAGTGTTGCTAGCGTAGCTGCCCTCGTCGTCGCTGCAGTTTCTATCCGCAATCTCATCTGCTATAGCTGTAGGCTGCGTTTGCAACTCAATTTTAACGCCTGTAGAATTAAGTTGCAGAGGAAGCAGTAAGGCGCCTTTTTTAGCTATCATATTGTTGTCCAGTGTTGTAGGCTGTGGGAATTTTGAGAGAATAAACTTGGTGTACGGATCGACTAGACGGCGCGCCTGGCTAGCTACCTCACAGGCAGGCGTCAAATCTGTTGTTGTACTATCCTCGCGATACTTGAGGCTGCTCGGGCGCAGTATATACTCTAGTTTGCTCGTAGCCTTAGTGTTGTAGCTGTAGTCGTCGTGCGCGTGTACCCATCGCGTTACGCTGCGCTGAGCGAGTACGTCAGTCGCTGCGCGCTTGCAGTACTTGCTACCATAGTTTCTAATTGTAGGCAGTAATCGCTTGTATTTGTTAGCAATCCTAGTAACCTCGCGAAGTTGTTTGGCAGCAAGTTCACTCTCAAGGCGAGCGAGGTCGTTAACCTGCCGCTGTTGTACCATCTTGCGGGCGTCTTGAGAGTATATTGGTCCGTCTTTGACGTCAAGCGCTCGCCGTTTGCGACGACGGCGCTTATTTTTGGCAGTAACCGCTGCCTCTGTACGTCGAAGCTTTTGCTTTAAACCTTCAGCTGTACGAGCAAGCGCAGAGACGCCCCGCTGGTGTTTAATAACGCTAGCCGCGACCTCGCGCGGGAGATGCTCACGCAGCACTGCCTGGACGAAGGGCTCCTGCGCCTGGAGTTGACGTACTGTTTTTGGCGTGTGCCAGGCGGCGTCGCCGGGTGCTGGGTTCTCTGGCTCTGGAGTTACGTCTGACGGTTGCGCGCGGCGCACAAGCTGCGCCTGCTGGAGATCAATCTTAACGCGGTTGTAGCGTCGGACGGGCGCCCGAGATGGCGATGAGGCAAGCTGTGGAGGCGAGGATACTACGATCGAAGTTGTAGAGCGTATGTCTGTTGCTGGAAAGGGTGTAGGCGATTGCTCGTCGTCGCTAGAGTTGCAATCCTCTTGCCACTTAAGCTGGGCGAGTACGACGTCTGGATTGAGCGGTGCGAGACCTGTACGTTTCTAGCCACTAAGGATTGTACTGCAGGTAAACGTAAGACGCCGGATCTCTGCCAGAGTCGCCATGAAGTCAGCTTTGCTTATGTCTTTTGACCTAGTACGCGCAGCCTAGTCTAAACAGCGACCGTGATACCACTTGAGTGGCTGGAAACAGCCAACGTCGAGTAGCTGCAGCAAGTGAGTTGTATGAGGCGGCAGCGCAAACAACTGTATAAAGTGCTCCTTTGCGTACCAAGCAAACTCCTTCGTCTCATAAGAGCCATGGCCGTCAACGAGGAGCAATTGCCAAACGCCTTGCCGCCGCTTTGCCGTCATCCTGTCAAAATGCTTTAGCTAGTCGAGCGCTACTTTGTCGTTGCTGTACCCGCTGTCGCTAGTGTGGATAAGGTAATCGTTAGGTATATTAGTTACCCAGTGCTCCATGATCGTTGCTGCCTTGACAATAACCATAGGAGGGATAGCTACGCCGTCTGCGCTTATACACTCTACGAGAGTAACAAGCTCGCGATTGTTGGCGTTAGGGATGAAGATCTGGCGCCTATTTCTGCTGTAAACGTACTGGCTGCTTGCGACTCCAATCCGGCAGCCAGTCTCGTCCATATTGTACGTATCCGCTGGCAATATACTCAATTGCTGAATAAAGCTTTCTAGCTTTGTAAACTACCCGCGCAGCGCCTCAGGCTCCTGTGCGAGCTTCCGCTGCACCTCCAATGGCTTTGCCTTGACGCGTTTGTACTTTGGATGCCTCTGCAGCCAGCGACGCCCCCAGCACTTGCCCAGCGGCGCAGGCGCTTCATCTACTCCTAGGTAAGACTCCTCCAAAAGTGCGTACGCCTGTTGTTCAACCATCCCTCTGTGTACTCTATAGCCGATCGCGTCAATCGCGTCGAGATAGCGTACAAGCGCAAGGTCTTGCTCCTCTGACAATCGCTGATTTTCTTGCGTACGACGATCAGATCGCGTTGGGAGGTTCAGGTAGGCGCGGCGGAGGCGATAATACGATAAGTTGTGCGCTGTAGCGTAGGATTTGATGTCTGGCTTGGTGTACTCGCGGAGGCGCGACGCGTGGCCTCTGAGCGCAACAACCTCAGCAGCGTATTTTTTAGCTTGCGATGGATTGCGAGGCATGGTCAAAACAATTCTATTAATTCAAAATTTAGTAGTATAGCGTTGTGGCGGGGATTGATTTATGTAGTAGTTTTTGGATTGCATTGAGGGGATCATTTGCATTGGGGGGATAGGCCCGCGCTACGCGCGGGCAATCTCGCGAGATTTTTCGGAGAAACCTTGGGCCCGAGTATGCCATGCATTTTTGGGACACTAGTATATGTAGCGAATCAGCGTGGACGTGTTTAGCATGTACAATCACCGTATAAGCTTGTAATATTTCCCGATTGCTTACAGGGGACCATATCTACCTAGACGATTGGAAGGTTAGGCGAAATAGGACTAACTAGAATGACAGCAGGAGTTTGATTGGATTTGAGGATACGCAACAGCGTTTGGCAAACAGACGGTGGAGCAACTGATGACACGACGCAAAGCCTCGATCAAAGCGTTTATCAAGAACCGACGTCTAAATAGGCTTGCTTCACTTTACTGACGCCCCAACCGCACATTTGCCCTGAACTGTGCCGCACAAGTATTGCCATAAACTGTACCGCACGAATCAGGCTGTGACTACTCGCTCTTGATCAGTCGGATTATCTCATACTTTCCCCACTTCCCCGCAAACAATACCCTCGAGATGTCTACCCTCCAGAAATTCAAACTTATCTTCTACGTACCCCCCTCCGCGCTGTCTGCCTGTACGACCGCAGTTTTCGCCGCTGGCGCAGGGCGATTCGCGAACTATACTGAGTGCTGCTTTACGTCGCGCGGGATGGGCCAGTTTAGGCCTAGGGATGCAGCGAAGCCGAATGTAAGTTGCACTCCTCGTAGAGATTTGTCGCTGTTCTTTGGGACAGTGAAAGATTGGAAAGATGGAAATGCGAATGCGGGCTAATGGGTGCTCCTTTTTGTAGATTGGCGAAGTGGGGAAGTTGGAGGAAGTGGAGGAAGTGAGGGTCGAGACGGTTTGTGTGGGGAGGGATGTTATGGGGAGAGTTGTTGGCGCGCTGAAGAGGTGAGTTTTGTTTTCGGCTTCGAGTGAGAGGCTGACGAGTGTAGCGCGCATCCGTATGAGGAGCCAGCGTACGAGGTGCTTAAGCTGGAAGACTTTTGAGGGACTATGTACGACCATCGATGCTAAGAGATGTATGGTTTTGGATATATATGCAAGTCCTCGAAATGACTAGGTTACGTCTCCTTTTTCCACTCATCAACAACTTCACCCAGTATCCGCTTGATGAGGGGGAGATCTCTTTTCACGTCTGTCATCCAGTTCGACACTGCAAACCGGCACGCTGGCTTACCTTCCCACGCAGTCCCTGAGACATATATCTTCCTCTTCGCTTTGATCTTCTGGACTAATGCTTTATTCAAGCCCTCGTCTTTTGCCTTGAACAACACGATGATGTATATCGTGTCCAAAGCCTCCTTCTTTTCTCCCTCAAACTTAGGCAAAAGTTCGAAATCTTCACTGTCAAGCACGTATTCCGCAATGCCTCTCGACAGACTGATCTGACGCTCAAGCATCTCGCGATATCCATCGCTTCCATATGCGGTGAGAGAGGCATAAACCGGCAATGCTCGCAGACGACGGGAATTCTCTAGTCCTATGTTGAGAGGCGACATTATGTTATCTGGATTGCCTCCGCCGCTAAGGTATGCAGCATTGGGGTTCTGGAAGACTCGGGAAGCGATTTCACGATGGCGAGAGAAGAAAAAGCCGCAGTCATATGGTACGTTGAGAAGCTTGTGGCCATCACCCGTAATGGAATCGGCGAGCTCCAAACCCTCGCAGGCTTCCATGATCTTGGAATGCTCCGGTGAAGTTAGGAGGCGACCCATGATCCCAAACGCTAAAGATGACAATGATCAGCATCGTGAACTGAGGCCTAGGCTTTCTCAGGTTTGCTAACCTGCATCAACGTGTATCCAAGCGCCATACATATCACACAACCTCCGGATCTCGGTCATCTCTTTTAGTCCAGAGGTCGCAAACAACCCTGTATTGACTTCTGATGCTGATATGGCCACGATCGAAGCTGTCCCAGGTTGTTCAAGAAGCTTTTTCAGCAGCGCCATATCAAACCTGTGCGGTGTGCTCTCGAGGCCAACGGACTTGACTGAGGCCCGGCCCATTCCAAGGATACTAGCTGCTTTGCTAAGGGATGAATGAGCCATAGTCGTGAGTATTTGCATCTTGTCGATTCCGGCACGGTGCATGGCCTCGAAGATGCCGATTTCGCCTACACTCGCAGTAACATCGATTCGCACTGCTGACGCTTCGGCAATGGCGTGTTCCCTTCCGCATGCCAGCCCCAGGATGTTGCTTGTTGTCGCTCCTGTGGTAAAAGTTCGATGAGGCCAACTTGCTGGATCGAGTTTCAGCAGTTCACAGAGCATAGAGAGTGCTCTGTCTTCCAGATTTGTTGCAATTGTCTCCTGCGGAAGATGCACTTGGACATTCTGATCGTACGCCGTCACTAGATTGTCTGCAAGACTTGCAGCGGGAGTGCTTCCGCCTGTGATGAAGCCATAGTAGTTCGGTGACCGACTGGATGCATTGAATCCTGGAACCAGGTCTTCGCGTATATGCTTCAGTGTTTCTTCTAGTCCTAATCCTGACGATGACAAGTGTTGTTGAAGTTTTGCTCGAGCGTGAGTCACCGCAAGTTCGGATGGGAGCACATCGTTGGGAGCGTCTTCGCTATGAAGACTTGCAATTGCTGCAGCCAGTCGCGCAGTCGTTTCTGGTTCTTGCAACATCATGGAAAATAGAGGGAAATTAGCCTAGAAGCGTGGAGTTACAATGATTCACCGGAGATACATGTCATGGATACATCCGGAATTACCCGTCGTAGACCGGTTCAGGTCGGAGATGTTGGGTCACGTGCTTTGGCGCTGTGTTAGTCAGCGAGGCGCGCAACGGAGAAACGCGTGCACGAGCCGACCCCGACAACACCACCAGCCGCTAACACAGCGACGCCACCGCCGCACCTTTCGCCCGCTTGCCCACGCCTGTGTACGCGCAAACCCAGGGCGACTCTCCTACATCGACAATGCGACGCTCTAATGCCTCTGAACAATCTTAGTGAACACATCAAGTGGTTGTTGTCCGAGAAGCCGTTCATTCCACCCGCGGCAGCGCTCGTTGCATACGAGCCGGACGCGCCCTTCGGTTCTGCCACGCTTTCACAACAAGTTCCTCTGCCGGACGAAACCGCCTCGAATAATGACAGAGATCCGGCAACTAGGGACCCAGTTAGCAACCCGCTACCACCCCCCACTCTGACGGCGCCGCGGGCGGTAGGCATACAACGGGGATTGTCAGACGGGGGCAGGCCAGCAGACATGGCGAGACTACGTGCGACGCCAGGGAATGGAAGGCCCAGGCTGGTGATTGCGGGAATGCCGTCACATGAGACCACGCCTTCGCGGTCGACGAGTGATCGTCGCCGCGATATCCACGCAGAGGGTACGTGTTATTCGATACCATCCTCTGTACAGGGACATACTTTAACACATTCGCGTATTAGATCGTCCCTCTGAGCAGGACCGTCGTGCGAAGCGAAATCCGACAACGTTGCCTACTCCAACATCTGATATCCACTCTTCCGGACCCCAACGTGTCCAAATGGATGATGTCGAGGCAATCGATTTGACTGGCGATAATGGAGGAGTTGCGTCTCCCAGTCGTACTCGTGTCAAGAAGAGCAAGAAGCGGAAAAGTGACGAGTTCGAAGACGACCTTCGCCCAACCAAGTCTCCGAGACCTGTCCGAACAGTACGGGCAATCAGCCCCACTACTTATGACGACATGGATTTTGCAAATATTGATGAGCTGATGTTGCCCCCAAACAGTCCACCGCCTCCTTATTCGACCACTGCACAAGCGGGTCGAGATAAATCTATCGCGCAGCCTCAAGATGAAGATTTTGGGGATGACGATCTGGGATTGGGGCTCGCCGATGATCCTCAGAATGACTCCATCGTATTTTTAGAGTCTCGCGAGCTCTCTGGAAGCCGGAAGCGAAAATCACTTAGTCGTGTTCCATCAGAAACGTCTGCCCCAGCACGTAAGATAGGAAGGCAAGCGCGTACCCCATCGCCTGTAAAGATCGTTCGGAGCATACAGGAGATTGAAACGCATAAAGAAGTGCATACACGTAGATCACCTAAGCGAAAACAGCAGCGAGAGGCAGTCATGGATTCCGAGGATGAAGAATTCGACAGTTTAGAGGGACTGGACCTGGAGTATGGACGTGACACTAGTAAATCGCCACAGCGAGCTCTGGAGACCCTACCTAGCGGAAGGGTGTTGAACGGATTTTCGCCGTCCCTCCCGCTTCGCTCGTCAGCAAAACCACTGAAATTCTTCAGCCCGGGGCCTAATCAGGAGATGCCATCAACTCTCATTCCTACACCATCCACAATTAAAAAACAGTCGCCGCGCAAGGAGCCGCAGACCCATTCCGTTCCCACGTCGTCTGGATTATCGAAAGAGCGAAAGGAGGAAATACGCCAAGCAGTTGAGACTTTCCTGGAAACCGAAGGCCACCGTTTACAACAACATCTCAGTACCGCACAATTGGATTGGGATAACGCCCGTGCAGCTTTTGCTCAACACCTCGAAGAGAATGGCATACCCGAGCCCGGTGAAGAGACGAGGATGAAGCAATCACGGCAAAGGAAAGATGCAATCGAGCGCTTGGTTTCTTTAAGACGAGAACACGATGAGCTGAGTATGAGACGGCGGGATATCAAGAAGAAGATAGATGACGACCTCAATGCGGGCCAATTCGAGCAGAGTGACGGTGAAATGTCAAACAAGATATTCAAATCGCTACAAGATACCCAGGCGCAGCTCTTTTACTTCTTCGAACCTGCTGGGATGAAGAAGTATCTTAAACCCTCCCGAGAAAACGATGACGTTGGCACAAACATGAGCGAGGTAGTCATTCGGTCGACGCAAGTTACGCCCAAATCTAGGAGAATTAAAGGACTTGCATATTCCGGACTCGATCACGTTCCGCAGACTCAATATGTCAAACAAACTCAGATATCGGTACAACAAACATGGACCCCTTCGAGACAGATCCATTTCGCAGAGGATCAGTCCGTGGCATCTCCTCCGTCTCTGAATGTCGACCATCATAATCCGGACCGTACGGTGGCCAAGCCCAGAGTACAGCAAAAGATGTATGAACCGGCCCAAAGGATACCTGAGACACCACAGCGCCACCAGCGTCGTGAGGGGCGGCCTCATAACCAACCCAAACTTTGTCTCGCTTCAGACGACTACGGTGGTTTTGATGACGGTGAAAACCTATTCAATGGAAACATGGGCACTCCACCTGCTCGCATTGACGATGGCGAGAATTTCTGCGATGATGATGATGAAGATTTCATAGAGGAAGTCGCCACAATCGAGAATCAAGTCTCTGGCACCTTCGATTGGAAGGGCGACAAAGCGAACACTCGGCAAGTGGCTGGTTCCCGTGATGTCCTTGCCGAATCTTCTGTTAATCGAGTTCGCCAACGGACCTGCCAATCTTCGCCAAAAAAGCCGCAGCTGAATGCCCCCGGCATGAACTTGCCCTGGTCTAGAGACGTCAAGGATGTACTGCTCCATAACTTCCATCTTCGAGGCTTTCGTGCAGGCCAGTTGGAAGCGATCAACACTACTCTGAGTGGTGAACATTGCTTCGTTCTTATGCCAACAGGAGGTGGAAAATCCCTATGTTATCAACTCCCGTCAGTGGTGAAGTCGGGGAAGACACGAGGAGTGACGATCGTTGTATCTCCGCTGCTAAGTTTGATGGAAGATCAAGTTGAAGCCTGCAAAGGGCGTTTTGGGATGCAAGCATTCCTAATCAACGGAGAGTCAACCGCAGCGGAGAAGACCTTGATCATGAATACACTACAGGAGCGCGACCCCGAAAAGTTTATCCAATTGCTTTACGTGACACCGGAAATGCTCAGTAAGAACCAGCGGATGATTAGCGCTCTCCAGAATCTACACCAAAGAGGCCGACTTGCTAGAATCGTTATCGATGAAGCTCACTGCGTGAGTCAATGGGGTCATGATTTTCGACCTGACTACAAGGCGCTTGGAGAAGTGCTCCGCCAATTTCCGGGCGTTCCCATCATTGCTCTCACTGCTACCGCAACCCAGCTGGTCCAGACTGATGTGGTAGCTAATCTGGGCATTCGAGGATGCCGCAAGTTCTCACAGAGTTTCAATCGACCTAATCTCTCATATGAGGTCCTTCCCAAAAAGGCAGTAGTCAACAGCATCGCAGAATTAATCAAGGCGAAATACTCCGGAAAGTCTGGTATCATATACTGTTTTTCCAGGAAAAATTGCGAGATGGTGGCAGAAAAACTGACGTCTTTGGGTATCCGTGCACACCACTATCATGCCGGTATGGAACCTACTGAACGAACAGACATACAAAGAAAGTGGCAAACCAATGAATACCACGTCATCGTTGCAACTATTGCTTTTGGTATGGGTATCGATAAAGCTGACGTTCGGTTCGTAATCCATCATACTTTGCCGAAGAGCTTGGAGGGATACTACCAGGAGACAGGGCGTGCTGGTCGTGATGGTAAGCGCTCAGAGTGTTATCTGTTCTACCTGTACGCGGATTGCAGGATTCTGAAGAAAATGATCGAGGATGGAGATGGTAGCAGAGAGCAGATACAACGCCAACTTGATATGCTTCGGAACGTCGTTCAGTTTTGCGAGAACAAGAGCGACTGCAGGAGAGCCCAGGTCTTGAATTACTTCAGCGAGTCATTCCAACGAGAGGACTGCAAGAACACTTGCGACAACTGCCGGTCGGATGCTACGTTCGAAGAGAGAGATCTGACCGATCATGCGGCTGCCGCTGTGAGGTTGGTAAACCAAGTCAAGGAAGACAATGTCACTATGCACCAGTGTGTTGACGCCTTCCGTGGGGCCAAAACCTCAAAGCTGAAATCTTATAATCTGGACGAGTTCGGTTACGGTGAAGATCTAGAACGCGGGGATGCTGATCGTCTCTTCCAGCAATTGGTTGACGACAAGGCTTTGGTAGAGGTGAGCAAGGTAAACAAGGCCGGTTTTCCCATTAACTACCTACGCGTAAGTTTACCTCATAATCATCACTGTTGTTTATTTGATTGACTAATGTATCTCAGCCTGGAACAACGAGCAGCGACTACGAACGGCGAAAAAAGCAATTGCGTTTACAAGTTCGCGTCACTCCTCACAAGCCACAGATCAAACCGACCACCAAGAAATCGACAAAGAAGGCGGTCACGGCTCGTACTGAATATCCTTCGACCAATATATCGTCGCCACTCCAGCCTGTATCAAAACGAGATATACGAAAATACGTGTACGAGGAAGCGGATGACGATGACGGTGATTACTTTGACGAACCTCCAGCACACTCACGTGGCGGCAATCATCGAGGCTACGAGGACGATGGGTTCGTGATTGATGACGCCTTTGATGATGATTTTCCTCCGGTGCGGGTGGCCAAACCTTTGGCAGCCGTTGGGAAGAGTAGAACACTAGGTGCTCCTATCACCGTAGATGAAAGGATGGCAGGTCTGAACGACTTCCAGACAAACGTTCTGGACGCTTTCATGAGTGAAGCGAAGAAATTGGCGCAGAATATTTTGATGAAAAAGGGTCTACGTAAGCAACCCTTTTCAGATACCATCCTGCGGGAGATGGGCCTGAATCTACCTCGCAACGAGAAAGAACTTCTTGCCATTCGCGGAATCAACCCGGATATGGTTGATCTACATGGAAAGATGTTCCTCCGTCTCATTGCCAGCACTCGAGAGGCGTTTGGTCCTAACGGTCCGAAATCGAGCAAGCAACCCAGACCCCGCCGGGTTGCACAAGATGAGGACGACGACGACGACGAGGATAAGGCCTATGATCCCAACCACGAGAACGTGATCGTCCTCTCGGACAGCGAAGAAGGGGAACAAGCGGAGGATGACAATGATAGTTATGGATCCTTTGAGCCTGAAGAGGAAGATGACTATGGCGAGGGAACGTTGCACGTAAGCCGTCATTTTGCTCCTAGATCTATGGACCCAGAGGTGCAGGAGTTCAACAGAATCCTTCTGGGAGCACAGAAGACAGGCTCGGCTTCTAAAGCTCCTGCTACGACTAAGGCGCCCGCTCGAGCCAGTTCAAAGCCTCGGACCATACCTCCGAAGAAGAATGGTGGCGGGTTTCGCAGGAGGGGTTCAGGTAGCTTCGGTCGCGGTGGATACTCCGGCGTCTCAAAGAGAGGAGCTGCAAAGAGTGGCGCAAGGAAGTCTGGGAGTACTGGAGCTGCAAGGAAATCTGGAGGTAGTAGTCGAAGGGGCGGAGGGGCCGGGGGAGCTGGTGCTGCTGGTGGCTCTGGTGCTGCTGCTGGTGGATGGGGTTCCATCATGGCGATGCCCACCTAAGCGGACCTTGTTCTTTGTCTACGGGTGTATATGTGGGATGGAGTCGTCTGTCTGTCTGTCTATCTATACGCTGGTTGAGCTTGAGCTTGGTGTTTTTGGATCCGATGCGCGGCTATATCATTTATGACCTGATGGATGCAATTATTAGACGATCTGTGCGATCTTGTTGGGCGTATCTAAATACGAAGTCCGTCCATGGCCCGGCCGAGCGTAGAAGTGTTTTAAATTGCAACTACTGCAATCTGTCCAATAAACCCATGTTTTGAAGGAGATGGCCGGAGTAAATCTCGATAGTGACTGCGCCATCTCAAGCGTATTAAGAAATAGGAATGGATGCGAAGCTTTCATTCATGACCAGATGTCCTAGTACTTGTTTGTTGATTAAGGTGGGTGATATGCATAAGCGACACATACCGTATAGGTCACGACAATGCTAGTACTGTGGAAGGGCTTGACTACATAAGTACGTAAGTAAGAAAGTAAGTGAAGAATTATACTCTACTTTATTATCAACTAGTTATTATCAATCTTAAAAGAGGGAGGGGAGCGCGAAAAGTAGATTGTGTACTGCTGTAAGCAACTGCACTGTTTGAGGGGATACCTAAATCACCCAAACACTGAAGTATGGTGTGGTGGTCACTAGGTAGACATAAGTTTCGTGAGATTCACCTAATGCACGGTTGTCCTCGTAAAGACATGCCCTTTGGTCCCCACCCGTATACAATATGCACCGTGCCATCCAACCTACAGAGACGCCATATCCAAACACCCTAGTGCGTCAAACATCTGAGACCCTCTACGCCCGTTCCGTCATATAATTCTTGTTCTCAATGGTAACGCTCTTAGTCTGCAAGAAAAAGAAATTAGTATTTGGTTCAACCAGCTCGAAGGGCACTTACCATGTGGTTCACTTTGTACACACCAACCAATCTCGCGGCCAGCTCAAACATGTTGTTGCGTAGAGAAATGACAATGAATTGCGCGTTCTTCGTTCGCTCTTTGATATATGCGGCGACAATGGAAACCTAAAATACATGTGAGCAATGTCGATAACAGTCATCGTAGGAAGGGAAGCGCTTACATTTCGGAAATCCAAGGCCGCATCTATCTCGTCCATGACATACAGTGGCGTTGGTTTGTAGTGATGCAAGGCAAAAACCAAGGCCAACGAACTCAGAGTCTTCTCGCCACCCGATAGGTTGGAAATGTTCTTCCAGCTTTTCTTGGGCGGCATCACACTGAACAGAATGCCTTCCGAGAAAGGATCTAGTGAATCCACCAACTCAAGCTCAGCATTGCCACCCATGGTGATCATTTGGTACATCTCTTTTAACCGTAGAGAGATGGTACTGAAGCCTTCCATGAAGCCTTCTAGACGAAGACGACGGAGCTCATCGCATCGTTTCTTAGCTGCATCGCGAGATGTGACAGCTTCTGCCAAGTCTAGACTGCGCGCTGCGTGCTCCTCCACGCGCTTCCGGTATTCTGGAAGGACGCTCAGGTCGACGTTAGTGTTCTCATTCTTCTTTTCAAGCTGAGCAATCTCATCTTGAAGTACGCCTTTGTCCATGTCTTGTAGTTCATCCCTGGTATAGGTGGGAAGACCCTCTGACTCTTGTTCCTCACCAAGGTCGCTATAATTTATCAGCTATTTGGCCTTTCATGTTAAAATTCGTAAAGGGTACTTACGTTACGTTCTGGTATGAAAGTTTCTCCAACTTTTCCTGGAAATGCCGTTGCTTCTTTTGGAGTTCATTGAGGCTCTTTTGCCCTTCTTCAAATTTATTCCGCATTTCGATCTCAACGGCGCGGGTCTCGTTCAACTCCGAAGTCTTTTCGTCGAGCTCCTTCTTGACAGCTTGAAGCTCTTCCTTACGCGTTTCTAGAGCCTGGATATGTTATTAGTACTAGATTAGAATCGAATGTGCGAGTGCCATACCTCGTGTGCTTCTTCGGCTTGCTGCCTGGTGCCAGCTGCATCGCTTTTCTGCGCTTCCATGCCAGCCTCGACCTTCTCAGTGTCAGAGGCCAGCTTCTCGAGCTCTTTGGTTGCATCAGCATGAGCCTTTTCGTGTTTGGCACGTTGTTTTTCTTCTTTCGACTTGGAAACTTCCGCGTTTGAGGCACTATCGGTCAAAGTGTCGATCTGTTGTTTCAGACCGTCGACCTTTGCTTTTTGGCTCCTGAGTTTAACACCACCAATCTCCATGATTTTGTCTTGGAGCGCCTTGATCTCGGCCTCGATATCTGCAGTCTCCGAATGGAGTTTATCGACTTCTTTGCCCATAGAAGCCACGCTCTTCTCTAATGTCGATATTCTGCTCTTGTCGGACTTCGACGTAGTCTGTTCGGTGCCTATTTCCTTCATGCGACGCTGAGAATCTGCGATGTTACGATCGAAGTTGTCTAGCTCAAGCACGATCTTTTGCGCCTTGGTTTCCAGTTGCGGAGTCTGGTCCTTCAGATTGCGTAACTCAGTCTCCATGGCTCGCAGTTGCTGCTGAAGCTCAGTGAACGTTTGTTCAAGCGCGTCCCGGTCATGCTCCAGTTTGACGACCTGTTCCTTCGAAACATCTGAAGCCAGCTTCGAAGACATGCCTCCCTTCGCGACCCGAGTCCCGCCACCACTCATCGTACCTGACTTGTCGATGAGTTGGCCATCTAGCGTAACCACCCTCCATCTCTTTACGCCATACGCGATACAGTTGGCCTGTTCGAGGTCTTTGGCGACGAGGGTGTGCTGGAGAACGCTGAAGAAAGCAGGTCTGAACTTGTCGTGCTTAGGTTTGACAAGATCAAAAAGACGAGGGACTCTATCAGGCGTGTCGACTAGGGAGAGGTCACGCTGTGAGAGTCGATCCAGGCAAACAAAGTTGGCCCGGCCGAGATTGTTCTTCCTCAGATAATCGATGCACTGTTGTCCGACCTCGACTGAGTCTACGACTAAGTTGTCCAACTGAGGACATGCGGTTGAAATTGCGACGTCATATTTCTGATCAATTGCGCCCAGGTTACCAAGTCGTCCGTGGAATCCACTTATGCGGCCGGACTCTTTCAGTCTCATAAGTCCAGTTAGTACGTTTCCTTGAGTCTGAGTTGCTGATAGGCTTGCGCGGGCCTCGTCAGCCTTCTGTCTGGCACCCGATAACTTCGTCCGAAGAGTGGGCTCGTTCTGAGTCAACTCGTCGATTTGCGACTGGATCTTGTTCGCATCATTCTCAACTCTTTTCTGCTCATCTTTGCATTCTTCAAGCTCAATCGCCTTGCTCTGTTTCGATTCTTGGTAAGCCGAGATCTTTGCCTCAACTTCAGCTATACCCTTTGCGCCGGCATTCTCCTTCTCGCGAAGGATGTCGAGTTCACTTTGGGCAACCGCGATAGCAGACTGTTTCCCATTGATCTTGGAACTCCACGGTTCAAGGGATTTTTGCTTGGCAGCAATGTCGTCGGACAGTCCCTGGGTCTTTCCAGCCAAGCTTGCGCGAATTGCCTCTAGCTCCTTCTCTTCAGACTTCATGATTTTCTCTAAGTCGGCAATTTCAGTTGCACAGCGCTCAATATCAGTCGCATACTGTTTTGTGAGAGTGTCGGATTCGGAGACACCGTATTTGCTCGTCTCCTTTGCCTTCTCCAGCTTCTTCTGCTTTCCAGACAAGAACTTCCTCTTCTCCTCAAATTTTACAGTTTCCTTGTCGAATCGCGCCGTCTCCTTAAGAACCTCTTGTGTTTGCTTCTCCAGCCGCTCATATTCCTTGGAGCCCTTCTTGTACTGTTTGTCAAGTTGCTTGATAACCTCTTCACTGCCTTGATGTTTCTGTAGCTCATCAGTCAACTGTGCTTCCATTTGACTGACAGATTCCTGAGTGACCTGAATGTGGTCATCGAAGTCGGAAATGTAGATTTGATATAGCCCAGCCTTTTTTGTCGCCAACTCGTTCTCGTCACGAATATAAGCCAATGCCTTGTTCTTTTTGTCCTCGAGGCCGCTCTTCTCCTTCTCAACATGTTGCACTCGATTGTTCTTCTCCATGCAAACTTCGTTGAGCGTTTCGGTCTCGGTTGCCGACTCCTCAATTGGTGTTTTGTACTTGGATGTCCCGATGATGTCCTCCAGATATTCAAGGAGGCCATCTTCGTGCTCATTCCCGGCCTTAGGCTTCATTTGAGCAATGGACTCAACCTCGCCTTGCAGGATCAAGAAGCGCTTATGATCCAGGTCAACCCCTCGGTCTCGGAGTAAAGTTGTGACTATCGTGAAGCTCGACTCCTTATTGTTTATATAGTACTTGCTGGCGTTGTTCTTGAATGCCCTGCGAGAAATGACCAACTTTGAGTCCGGGATAACCTCACGGCCTCCGCCCGGCTGGTCCATGACTTCTTCAAAATGGACCTCCACCTCGCAATGATCCAGGTCCGGAAATGCAGCCGAATTATGGATGAGCGCGGAGATCTTGCCCTGTCGCATTTTACTCGCCCGGAAACCGAACACAAATAAAAGCGAGTCAATGACGTTCGACTTGCCTGAGCCGTTCGGTCCTACGACGGAGGAGAAGGAAGCGTGGAAAGGTCCAACTTCCTGCCTTCCGGCATAGCTCTTGAAGTTTGTGAGGACGAGATAGGTGATGACCGTGCGCGCCTTCGGATCAGCAGGCGTCTCTGCCGTGGGGATGGCTGCTGCTCGCTTGCGCACGACAATGTCCATGGGCTTCTCCATGACCGTGTGCTGGACGTTGACCTTGTCAACCATGGCCGGCTGGGTCTCGGCTGTGGGTGTTCTCTCGTTGATGGCGTTCTCTGTGATGTCGGCGAGGGGCGTGCCAGGCACATGCGCAGGCTCCGGCTCCGGCTCTGGCGATTGAGTGGGCTCCGGCGTGGGCAGCTGTGCTTCGTCGTCCACCGGACCCCCCGCTATTGACATCCGTGGTCTCGGACCAATCTTCCCCGCTGTGTGCTTTTTTAGCGACTTCTTCGGGGGAGAGGCGGGTTCCGGCGTCGCACTTCTGGGCGAGAAGACTTGTGTAGGTTCAATGGGATCCTCCACCCGGGTCCGCTTCCTCGTCGTAGTTTTCGGAGTCGCCGACCCATCCACGGCCTTGCGGGGACGGCCTCGACGCGCTGGTCTTTGTGGGGCTGGCGCGGGTCTGAAATCTTCTTCGTCTTCGTCGCCTTCCTGCTTGACCTGCGGGGCGTGGTTTTCCTCGTCGTCGGAATCGTCGACCACGGGGGCTTTCCGACGCGTCGCGGCCGCGCGTGTGGACTTTCGAGGCGATGCGGAAGACATTGTGCGCGGCGTCGGTCGGTCGGCAACGCTGCGTCGGTTTGCTACGTGCTGTTTGTCTCTGTCTCAGGCCTCGCCGGGCTGTTGGTAAACACAGGCGGTCCGTGCGGCCACAACACGCTAAGACCGCCACTTTACTTGACGCTAAATACGCGACGCCGCCTTGTCGTTCAGCCTCTCCCACATAGATGGAATTACAGCCATGAACCTAGTCCGGAAGAAGCTAGTCCACAGTGGATCTCCCATGCCAAACGCGTCCCCAGTTTCGTTGCGATTTGTGCCATCCTGATCCCACCGACCCTTCGAGCAATCTGCACCCTCATGCCGTTCCGTATGCGGCCTTTATTGTTGCGGACCAATTGGCGCGGTCGCACCACCAACAGAGCATGCGCTTGCTGCTATGCTACAGCCTTCTTGACCCCACAGGAACTAGAAGTTCATCCACAGTACCCGCTCTCGTGGCGGGTGCGTGAGAAGCTGAATCCAACCATTCAGTACAAGCCGGGGCCAGGGAGGAACGTAGGGAGGATTGCTAGGAAGGTGATCCCGCATCTCAGAACACAGATTGTAAGTCCAGATATATGTGGTACGTCGATTCCTGGAGCTAGACCAAACTAGAAGGCGAGAATGTAAGCTGACGACTCATGTTCCCTTAGATGATACCCTCAAATACATCGCATCTTCGTTAGAGAAACATAAAGGATGTGACATCCTCGATCTGAACCCCGGCGCAGGCCTCTGGTCGCAGAAGGTCCACGATTTTCTCAAACCGCGAAGCCATATCCTTATAGAACCGCAGATGGATAAATTCGACGAATTCTTGCGGCCGCTCCTAGATATGCCCGGATCGACGTACAAGTTGGTACAAAAAGACCCAACGTCTTTCGAGACATACGATGAGCTGATCAAGGATGGAGTCTTGCCACATCAAAAGCCCGTTCTCCCGGGTGAGAAGGCTGCTCAAGAACCCAACAACTCCTTACTGATCATTGGCTCGCTCATATGGGATCCAAAACTGCCCGGCTTTGCTTTTGATTCTATTGCTAAGCAGTTACTCTTCCAGTTCCCCAACATGGCTTGGCAAAATAAGTTGTTCCACTCTTTTGGCCTTGCGCGGATGTTACTCTGGTTGCAGCACGATGACTTGAAGGGAAGTCTACCTAGATCTGAACTCCATGTAGGGAAAGCAAGCTTTACCTTGCAGAAGCTGGCCCGATTGGCCGAGGTCGTGACAGCGCAACACACCCATCGGAAGGCAGGCCGGAATACTGTCGGTCGGGAACCCCGTTATGAATTACAGAGCATTCTGGGAGCTATGAAGAGAGGTAGAGAAAACGGTATGGAGCTTCCTCAACACCGCAGAGAGAATGTCCACGACTTCGCGGAGCATGTTGACCGGGTGTCGAACGGCACTGGCATTATCGGAACAGAAGAATTGTCCCAGTATCTGATGGAGCAGGAAAAAAGTGGCAAATCTACCATTGGCTTAGTCACCACAGGAGTGATCGAAAGTTACCAGAAGGACAGAACTAAAAATAAGAACGTAGCGATTTCCGACGAGGTTGAGCGCAGCGTACGGAGGGACAATAATCTAAAGCGGGGCGCTACGGGTCAGTACAACAGAGATAAAATCCAGAAGGAAAAGGCCGTCGACCTAGGTGAATTGGTCTATGACCTTGAATGCCGGATAATGAAAATGCCAGAGGGCGGGCTTAAGCAGGAAGCACTGGAGCAACTAGAAAGCCTCAACAAGGATTTTGAAGAAGTTGTTGAAAAGATCGCCCAGATCAAACGCAGCCAAATAATCTCAGATCTCGATGACCGAATCCAGCTCAAGACTCCAGTTGTTCGTCTTCAATGGGACGCTCGTCCATACGAGCCGCTTGTCATGTCACCAGAGGAAGTTTGGCCAGCGAACCGTGTATCTCTCATTGACGTCGTCCCGGAGCCCATCCCAAAAGGACAGAATTCAGAATTCTACGAATGTTGGTCCGATTTCATGTCAGCCTTGTTCCGTAGCCCGGTTCTACCGGTCACATCGGCTCTCGAGAACATGGCCCATGGCATGTCAGAGCTGGTCGACCGTTGTCCCTCGCTCCGAGATCCAGCCAAAGGTGGCCGATTGCAGCTAGAGAACCTCCGAGTAAGGATGCTGACAACGGCGATGGTCGATGAGCTGGTGAAGGCTTACATCGACTGGCCATTTCGAGCACCAGATTACCACGCCAAATACTTTCGATTCAAAGCTGGAATTATATCATTGGGTGATTGATCGGACGAACCAATTCATTCATATTATTTTAAGACAAGCAAGCACGGGACAGCGGCTCGGCGATGGGAAACACAGCGTGCGAGCGTAACTTGGGTGTTGACCGTATTGGACCAATATGTATATATCGTACAGTGTTATAACCATGCTAGTAATCTGGAGATACCAAACACGCCGATATCACTTCTTGCCAGACTTTTCTTTGGATTGTACGGGAGCCGGTGCTTTCGATGCAGCAGTTTTGGGTTTCTTTGGCTGTCCTTTGCCCTGTCCACTTATAAGATCCATAAGGTGGTCGGTCGGCTGGGCTGCTTTGTCCTGTATGAAACGATATCAACGGCTGCTTCCTCACTAGGTACTTTGAAGGGGTAAATTACCTGATTGTTGCCACATTCAGAATCCCATCCCCTCCCAAATTTCGCTCTGAACGCCGCCAATTTCCCTGCCTCGTCCTCCTCGACGTTCAGCAGCTTCTGCGAGCTCGGGTTCCACAGCGGCGTGTTTTTTGTGTCTTTTGTACTTTTGTATATGGGGATGGGCGACGTGGTGCGGTGTACGAAAGATGAGCCATCGGAGAGGGTGATCAGCTGCGTAAATGTGTAGGGCCGTTTCGGCCGGCGGAGGAGCGTTGCGTGTCGCACTTGGGTCGTTGGCCGCAATTGGGGCTGGATTACTTGTCGCAGAAGGCGGAGAGCGCCGGGCGAGGGAATCGGGGAGGCCATTGGTCGGATATGGGTGCTTGGGGCAGAGAAGTGATGGGACAGGAGTGGGCGTGGAGGAGCTTTGCGGAGGTGAAGCGCTTCGGCTCTTCCTCGGCTCAATCTTTTTCGTGATTGCGACCTCGATCTCGCTCGAGTTACGAGTTTTGATCCACGCCCTTCATCAAAGGAGACATACGGTCAGGCTCGCAACGTACCATGGAGAGCTAGACTATCTCATTCTCATGGCACCAATGGCGGCCCAGCAGCGCCTGATATCCCGGTTTTTCGTCGCCTTCTACCAATGGAACCGCTACACGCGTGAGACCGATGCCCTATCCTTCCTGCTTGATCGTTTCCGTAACTGACTCGCAATATTTGCAGAAAGACCTGCTTGTAATACTGCACGTCTTTGTTTGAACCCTTCCCGACGTCAGCCAACTCTGCGCAACTTTCGTACCTATATCGCGACCCATCCCCACCGCCAGAATGAACAGGTCGCAGCGCAGTCAGATACCGAGGAATCCAGTTCGACATCCCCCCAGAGCGCCCTTAAAGAAGCTTCCCACGAGCAAGATGGCGAGCAATCTATCACGAGGTCAACCCGAGACTCAGACATAAATCAGGAACATATCAAGGTGGAACAGACTCGACTACGCTTTAGGAACAACATCGTACGCTCTCACTCCGAAGTAGTACTGGATCAACGACTACGGCATGCTGTTCGTGAACTCATGCGCCACGTTCCCAGCTCAGTCGCTATCATTACGGCCGCCAGTATCGATCCCACGTACCATCAACCAGTACCACTGGGTATCGCCGTCTCGTCTCTCAGTACTGTCACGCTTGATCCTCCCACCATCTCGTTCAATGTCAAACATCCGTCCCAGACCCTGGACGCAATCCGAGCGGCTAACGGCCGTTTTCGTGTACATTTTCTGTCGGCGCACAAAAACTCGGCAGCGGCGGCGGACCTTTTCACTAAGGGAAATCATGCACTCGCCTATAGTGAAAGGAGAAAAAACTTACAAATTGAGCTTCCCGAAGCCTCTGGTCACCTAGGTAGTGCGTCATCCGCTGCACCACAGATCCGGGACGACACGGTTGTTGCTGCTTTGGAGTGCGAGCTTACCCAGGAAATGACCGTATCTGACCACATCATCGCGGTGGCTAAGATCTCCAGCATTGAGTCTCAGCATACACTCCAATCTACTCTTGTGTACGTGCAAGGCAAATACGTCAGCGTGGCTGCTGAAGAGTTGCGTGATCATCAAGTGTCATCACGGCAACGTGGCGGAGCAGCTTCAGTGTTCCTTGCCGTCGATACACTTCGGGATCTTCCGCTACTTCCCGGGCAGCATGACAGACAAACCCTGAAAAATGATATCGATAATTACATTAAGAACAACCCATGGATTCTAAGCCTGCCCATGACAGGAGCATACAAGCAGCTCAGTCACGCGCTACGTCTTCCTTATGCCTCGTTAGGTATATCGACTATAACGCTACTTACACAGCATGCGAAGAACGCTGGACATAAACTGCATTCGGAGGTTTGGGATTTGAATCTCCCCATCATGTACGACTACTATGGTCGTATATCTCCCAGTGACGTCGCGTCGGCTGTGCAAAGAGCGAAGAACCTTGTAACTCGGAATGCTCACGCTCTATCTACACATTACAAGCGGTTCCTACCCTTTCTGGGTGTTCAACCTAACAACCATAACCTGTTGGCTAGCGATATCCTTAACCCGTTGCGAGCTGAAGGCCTTGCTCCTCCGTTTAAGCCATGGGAGTCGGCGCCGCCATCTAGGAATGGGAAGATAGCCATCGTTGACCTCGAGTGTCTTGAACAAATAGAGCATCGTCTTTTGAATTATCTACAGAGTAAATCGGAGAATTACGATGCCACTTTACGGATGTCGGACGGACTTTTGGCCGAAAAGATACACTTTGGGGGCAATATAAAGTTCACAACACTTTATGTCGGACGAATTCGTGGCCGCCTTCACGTCGAGGCTTCTCCCCTACTTTTCAACCCCGCTAAGGCAATCGTATCTGGACACATCACGAAGGAAGAGGCTCGTGTAGTACTGAACCGAGTCATAGGAGTAATTTTACGCTCTGGTACGCCCATCGACAAGCAGCTTTTAGTTCCACCGTGGGAAATCTTGCGGCAAGCCGGAGTGCATCCCCTAATTACCGGTATCGACATCGAGTTCCTACTGGAAAAGCTCAGGTATCTCCGCCGGACCGTTCCCCGATTCAGGAACAGGCGAGCATTTCAGACTGAAGTTATCTCTATGCTGAAGCCTTGGCTTGCCAATCGATTAGAGTTCACTGAGCTGGAAAGTCGACTCAAAGCATTTGTTGACATGGCCCCAATGAAGGCGATGACTTGGAGTTATAGGGATAGTCTTGCTGCTGCAGGCGTTGGGCACAATTGTATGGTGCAGGTGCCCACCGCGGACAAGGAAATTAAGAATATCGGACTTCATGCCACCGCCGTTCGTACACTGCTCGCCAAATTACTCAAGGATCGACATGGCCGTGGTACGGAAGAAGAGAACGAGGCCATCGCCGGCTACTTGCAGACCGAGTACAACTACGACGTCACCACCAAGGAGGAGCTACCAATGGATGCGCAAACATTCGGAGACGTAGGATCCGGGGGCGATAGTGCTTCTACTGGTGACGATGAATGGCTTGACCTGGATACAGAACATACTACGCTTTCAGACGGCGATGCTGGGTTAGCACAATATGGTAATTCATATGAAGAGCTCCAGGCGGTAATGGCTGAGCACATGGAGAGTCCATTAGAGAAGAAGGGTTTTCGAGGGTATGGCCTTGATGGTGCAAGGAAATGAGAGAACGGGCAGGATGTTGTAAAATATACGTGTCCTACCGAGAACGCTATTATATTGGCAGTCTAATTTTCTGTATTCATACAAGCTCCATCCGACAGGGCTTCCACAGAGGCGTAAACGAGGTCCGCTATACCCACGTAAATAAACCTGAGCTTGTTGGCTTCCACTCATTCCACTTGTCTTGATGACTGCCTTCTTGGCTTGAAATCGCTGACCTTTCGTTGCGTCGTAGTGAAGCAATCACGAGGAAAGCCTCGCGAATCATATCAGCCAGATAGTGTCTTGAACCTTTCGTCCATATCCATTCTTCGGGTGAGTTCCTTTGGTGTCCAGTCACGGGCACTCTGGTCCCGTCCTCGTTCAGCCGTTAACGTCCCTCTGCTCCCCGCTAGCCTCGGCCTCCGCTCCTTCTGCCTCCGCTCTCTGAACCAGCTCCTCCAGCACGACCCTTACTCTTTCCAACACATGCTCACCCCCGGCCTGCCTGACCCCCGCCCGCGCATTCAGCACCCCGACATCAAACTCGCCAAACCCGCCATTCGTTACGCTCTCCTCGGGATCATGGGCCTTCTGTGCCTTTTGCTGCTCGGCCGCCTGCTCTGCCTGGCTCAAATTCGTACTCGGCCGGTTTGTAAGCGGCGCTACGTACTTGATGTACTCGGCGGGGATCACGCCCTCGGCTTCCAGCGCGTCGATTTGCGAGTGCAGCTGCATGCGCACCTCCTGCAGGAGGGTGAGGAATGTGGACGAGGATTCGGAGAGGAGCGCTTGGCGGCGGGTGAGCGAGTCGGGGGTCTGCGAGCTGGTGGAGGTGGGGGGGTTGATGGGCGAGTTTGTCGTCTGCGAGATGGCGGTCGCGCTGGCGCGGAGCATGGGCGGGAGGGTTTCGTTGGCGAGGGAGAGGGCGCGGATGTGGGTTGCGGCGAGTCCGCGGTAGGGTGGGGCGGGGCCGTCCGAGGAAGAGCTTTGTGGGGAGCTGGGCGAGCTCGCCATTGCGCAGTGTGTAGTGTGTAGTGTGTAGTGTGCAGTTTCAGTTCCGTTGTGTGTGGCAGGACTTGCAAATGAGCGGCGCGGTCGGAGGTGCTATGGAATCTGGATGCGGCAAGTGTCCTGGAGCCCTGCCTTTAGCGGCAACGTTAGCCTTGCGTGCACCCCACCTTTGGCGCACTAGCTTCCCGCTAATCGCAATCGCCGGCACCGCCACCCACCGCCACACGCACCAGCCACACCCGAGGCCCGCGCTTTCGACGTACTCCCGAGGTCAACTTTCCGCATGCATGCCGCTCTCCTTCGCTCCTCCACCACAACACCTGCTTCACGTTCCGCGGCAATCGCGTCGGCCACACTTTCGTGCCGCCCGAGAGTCAGCTAATACACCCCCAGTAGTTTCAGTAGTTGCTCTCCGGACCCGCTGCGCGTCAACCCATTAAATACGCGACCGCTCCTCCCTCGGCCTCGAGGTGAAAGACGCTCTCGCACCCTCTATAGAAGAACGCAGCGGCCATGTCAGGGCCCCCTCCCGGCCAAGGCCCCCCGCGCAGCATGAGCGTAGCCAATGTCCCTCCTGCGGGCGTTCCGCCTCATAGTGCTATGCCCCCGGCGCCGAGCTCTGTTACCTCCTCCACGAGCGCACAGTCAGGCCCGCAATCGCAACAGAACCTGAACCAAATTGTCAGTGACGGTAACTTTTCCTCTGTCACTATCTACCCCGCACCGTTGCGCTCCCAAAGTGGGAACCCTCACGGGCCTCCGCCAAGCCAAGACACTGTTTTGAGTGAGAGTGAACGAGCTGCGGGCGCCAGCTCTATGTATATGTGTTTCTTGCGCCTTACCGTCTTCTCTTCTTTACCCCACTCTCTTCCGTCAACCCATCTCCACCATGGCCCCTCCCCGTAAACCCCGAAACATGCCCAAGTCCTCACACAATGCCAATCCAGGTGTTTTCAATGCCCCTGTGAACGCGCGAGGCTCTTCATCGACAATCCATGAGATTGTGCGTCATTCGAGCTCATCTGTGCTTACTCTGGATTTCAATGTATTGACTATTAGCAGGTCCTTGAATACCTTAGCAAGAAAGGCTATGTCCGCACCGAAGCGATGCTCCGCAAGGAGTCCGAACCCCTCACCGCGCCCGCCGCAACGAACTCAGCTTCGGCACAAGCAACTGATTTCGGCGGCACCAAGTACACCAAAGCCTTCGACCTATTGCGCAAGTACCACGACGATAACCTCGAGATCTACCAGCCTGAGCTCCGAAAGCTCCTGTGGCCCATTTTCGTGTACTCATTTCTAGCTCTAGTGCGCGAATACTTCACCAAGGATGCCGAAGCGTTTTTCGCTTCTTACAAGTCTTTATTCGAACGCGAACACGAGGAAGATATTAAGATGCTGAGCCCGATCCGGTTACCGACGCATGTTAGGGAGAGCCGTATCGCTACAATGTATATGGAGAACAGGTATCGCCTCACGTTAACAATGATGCCGTTCTACAACTTGATCCAATTTCTCGAGTCAAAAATGTTCGAGGGTGGTTCGACTATCCAGGACATGTTGAGAGAACATCTGAACATCGTCACCATCGAACGAGCAGCAATGGCCGAGAAGAGCATTGCCTCAATTCTGGCAGGTGGGCATGGGGACGATGATCTTCCGACAGAAGATGAGGGCATCCCGGGACACGCTCCTGGCCATCCACTCACTCACCGTCATGACCCCGACGCAGATGCCTCGCGGGTGAAGCTACAACTCGGCCCATATCCCCAAGATCAAGAGTTGCAGGAAGATGTTCGCGCCACTCTCCAAGAAGAAGATTCCAGGAATCTGCCGCGCCCAGGACAAAACTCACTGGTCGATGAGTACGACCAGCGCATCAAACGCGAGCCCACCGATGACGTGCCGTCACGTGACTTAGTGCCCCTCCCGCCGTCTTTGGCGAGAGACGTATCTATGGAGGTCCAGAAGGTCATCGAGCACCGTGATCGTTACAAGATGGAGGGCCGTACAGGCGGTGTAGGTCCTGCGGCTAGCGTCACAATGTTCACCTTCCACAACACATATGACAGGTTAGTCCAACTGGATTGAACTCGCACATATCATTACTAATATTGCGCGTAGTATCAACTGCATCGACTTCTCTGGAGACAACAAGCTTGTCGCTGCCGGCATGGCCGAGTCGTACATCCGAGTCTGGTCGCTTGACGGATCGCCACTTAGCTCAATGGTTCCCGATACCGTCTCCCAACTGTCTTCGTCTCGCCGCCTTGTGGGTCATTCCGGTGCTGTTTATGCAGTTTCGTTCTCCCCATCTACTGTCAACCCCGATTCGACAGGACCACCGACCGAATCTCAATATCTTCTGTCTTGCTCCGAGGACAGTACCATCCGCCTTTGGTCACTAGAGACTTGGACGTGCTTGGTTGCATACCGTGGTCACAACAGTCCGGTCTGGGATGTGCAATGGGGACCACTTGGCCATTATTTCCTGACTGGCTCAAATGACCGCACGGCTCGTCTGTGGGCAACTGATCATATAGAGTCTCTAAGGATGTATGTCGGACACGATAACGATGTCGACTGCGTTGCTTTTCACCCCAACAATCTCTACTGCTTCACCGGTTCATGCGACAAGACGGTGCGTATGTGGCATGTCTCTGGCGGAAATTGTTTACGGTTGTTCACCGGACATCCTGGCCATGTCACTTCACTTGCATGCTCTCCTGATGGAAAGACCCTCGCGAGCGCAGATGACACTGGTACCATTATGCTCTGGAATCTCGAATCTGGTCGAAGGAAGAAGCGCATGCGAGGTCACGGCAAAGGCGGTATATGGTCCTTGTCATGGAGCGTCGAGTCTACAGTCTTAGTTTCTGCCGGTGCCGATAAGACAGTCCGCGTCTGGGATGCCCTACAGGAGACAACCGAATCGACCTTCAAGACTGCTGATGGCGCTACTGGCAAGGCGGACGGCGCATTCACTACTAAAGGCGCCTCGGGCACTTCGGGCACTACGAAGAAGGCTGCGAAGGAATCAGGTGTCTCGGCTGACCAGATCAGTGCGTTTCCGACCAAGGACTCGCCGGTCTACAAGGCCATCTTCACTAGGATGAACTTGGTACTCGCTGGAGGAGCTTATATGCCGCCCAAAGCTTAATTTAAGCTAGGGTAGGAGTTTCGAAGGATGTGCATGGAGTCCGGATAGGTGAATCAGGTGTTAACGGCGTCTCAAGTCGTCATTGCCGAAAACGAGCATGTCTCCTTTACGGCATGGTTCTATGGCTGTCCTTATTTGGGCGTGGTTTTATGGCTGTCCTTGTTTCGGGATGGTCTTACGACTGTCCTTATTTCGGCACGATCTTATGGCTGTCCTTAGTTCGGCATGGTTTTGTACCTGGCTGAACGGGCTCCATCCCTTATAGGGCTGCATTACAATACCAATGCGAAAAATCTTCACAAAGTGATACTCGTCATCGTAAGACTGCAATGTGACATCTGGGCCTGCCAGTCAGATAGTGTGAAGCGTCTCTGCAATGACCCTAATATCGTCCGGCGTCGTCCGACAGCACCCTCCAATACCCCGCGCCCCCGCCTCCCAAAATTGCCTCGTCCGCTCTGCCAACTGCACCCCTTCCGTCCTTGCACCGTGCCAAACCCTTTCCTTTGCATCCCATTGCTCGCCCGAGTTCGGATACACAACAAGTGGTTTCTGTGTCAGTTTCACTGAGTGCCGAATCGCATCCAGCGCCACTTCTTCGCTCACACAGTTTACACCCACCGCTACGACGTTCTCGCACCCGTCTAGCACTTCCAGAACGCGGGAGAGAAGCGTCCCATCGCTAATGTGCTCAGCGTCCCGCAGCGTGAATGAAAACCAGGCTTCTGTTTGAGGGAACTCTCGGTGTAGTAGCTCGGCTAGGGCCTCGGTCTCGCGGAGCGAGGGTATAGTCTCGCAGGCCAGCACGTCCACGCCTGCTTCAACCAACGCAGCTATCCTTGGCCGATGAAATATTTCCAGCGCGTCCTTTTCGAGCGTGTAGTCGCCCCGGTACTCACTGCCATCCGCCAGAAACGCTCCATACGGCCCTACACTGCCCGCCACCAGTAACTTCCCTTCTCTCCCCCTCCTCGCCTGCCCATCCAGTGATTTCAAGTACTCTTTCTGCGCCTCTTGTGCGAGCGTTACGCTCTTCTTGACTACGGCGTGCGCCTCCGAGTCAAGGAGGTTTAGGTATTGCGTTAGGCCGCGGGGAGACGCTTGGTAGGATGCTGTGGTGGCGATGTTGGCGCCGGAGCGGTAGTAGGCGAGGTGCGTGGCGTGGATGAGTGAGGGGTGGGTGAGGAGGCAGGAGGCGGACCAGAGGCGGGGGTGCAGCTCGGCGCCGAGGGTGGTGAGGTGGGTGGCTAGGCCGCCGTCGAAAGTTAGGGCGGTGAGCGGAGTGGCATTGAGAAGTGTGGAGAGGGAGAGTTTGGAGGTTGAAGGCGGCGTTGTATTTGGGGATGACATCTTTCATTATCTTCCACGACGAGCATCAACGGTCGCTGTAAAAGGTCTCGGTATGTTCGGGCTTGATATCAAATAGCAGGTCGAGCGATATGGCGAGTAATAACGCAAGCGATTATAAAGTGTCCTCTTGAGATAACAGGTTGGTACAGAGTAAGCCAGCCAAATACAGGCCCCGCACTTTGAGTACGTAGGATAGGCGTGTTATTTGAGTGACGACCTGTCGAAGAGCTTCAATGTTGATCCAAAAACGAAGATGCCTCGCATAGATCGGATCGCATCTGCCAGAGTTGAAGTTTGCGACTCCTATGGGAATAATCTTATTGTTCGTCAGAATTATTGATGCTGGTACGCAATGCGGACAAACGATGAGGCATCTCTCGGCCGGCCATTTCTACCTCTATGTCGTCATAGAGCATGACTATGACGGCTCGTGCATCGCGATTGGCTGTGATAATCTGCTAGTACGAGCATTAGAACTTGATAGTCCGGAGGCCAAATCTAGTCGGTCAACAGTCACGTTGTTATAATGAGCTTTCGTACACCCTTTAATGACTGGTTTCGTCGTATAACCTTGATATCGAAAGAGTGTGTAGACAAAAAGAAAGAAATGTATGAGGTGATTCGTCTGATCAATAGCGGAGTATAGCCTCAACCTGATCTAGACCCACTGTAGGATAACACTATAAGGTATGTAAAGCTGCACAAGCCAATGTTGTGTATTAGGGACTATTTTGACGCTGTCCCTGACATCTCTTCACAGTCGTGAAACTCAAGCCCAGCAGTTATGATTCCTCCGTGTGGCGCATCTGATCCTCTAGCCGACAACCATGACACCGTGATCGCCAGCTGGTTCACCCGAGCTGTCAAACACAGGCTCACACTTCTCGATCATCTGTTCAACTTCATTGCACATTGTCTTGAAGGACTGACATCTGAGGGTCGGCGTCCACCAGGCTGCCAGTGATAGTTAGCACATACATGATATATCCATATTGTGTTAGAGACGTAGTTATTCTTACCATTGAAAGTCATCCCCCCAACGAGACCAATACTCAGCGAATGGGTTGTAGTGACCGTGTCTGTAGTAGACATTCCCAGGGAATCCGAGACTGCTTTAGCCCAGTCATGGTTGTATCCAACCGTCGTTGTGGCCGTGACGGCCATCATAACCCCAGCGTTCACGCTAACCGATACGCCGTTGGATTGGGTAAGAGTAGTTGTCTTCTCGTTTGAAACGGATGTAGAGACGGAAACGGTAAAGGAATGCGAGATGTCGCAGCCCACGCCGCCGTTGCAGTTCAGCGACTTGCCGCTAACTTGTTGCGCACCAGCCTTGGTGTAACTATAGCCGATGGGCTTAGCCTTGGAGCACTACATTTAAAGGTCAAATAAAATCATGCGAGCGGTATACAAAAGGCTCACCATGATGAGAGGCTTGGGATCCTCTGGGCTGGAGGCGTACGGATTTCCATTTTGCCAGTCTCGAGTTTCCACCTCATTCCAGCCCTTCACTTCCTCCCGAAAAACACGTCTAGTCTTTGTGGTGTGCGAGGAACGTATAACTCTGCTCGATGGCAGAGAGCGCTTCCTCTTGCCTGGAATTGCGCCCACAGCCAGGCAATCGCCCCAACAACAGGCTCTAGCCGAGATACCACGGGAACCAACATGGGCGAAATAGCACCCGCCGTGAGCGACTGAAAGGACCACATTTCCAGATTTCATTGCATCAATACCGCCCTTGTCAGTGCTATGTGGCTCAAAAAGAAGAGTCCGGCAGCCTTCACCTGGCTGTTCGATATTCTAACACAAATGGATTAGCTTGTGACCTTGAAGGTGTAGGTAAGTTTTGCGATGGGAAGTGATACGTACCCACCACACATCATAACCGCCACCGGTTTTAGATGGAGCATCCTCTAGTTAAAAATCTGGATGCGCTGTGGCCTGTTTCCAAGATGTCACTTCAATAGCTTTGTCTTCGTGACAATACGAGCAACCATTGTCATTGCCGGAGCCAATTGCACATGGAATAGCCCTAGTGTTCGCTGCATAGGCTACAAAACCCAAGGATGATAGGACCGTGGCGGCCAATGTTGGTACAATAGAATTGCCAAACATGCTGAAGAGATAGAAAATGCAGTCTTCTAAGGAGTGGAAGGATGGTCGAAAGAATGCAAGCTACCAATGCCAGGGAGAGAGATAGGTAAAACGACACCAAGGAGATATTGGCAGTATACTGAAGTTGAGATTGGCAAGAGCGAATGATAAAGGTAACCCAGAAGCGCAGCATCTCTTTTAAGACTATTTGCTGCAGCTGTCGACACGTTGTATATGGGCGGTGCGGCTTCGCAACACGTTCTCTCAAAGTAGGAAGACCATGAGTATGCCACATTGTCCAAATCGACGAGCTGAGACCCTTATGGAGTGACCATACTGCAATTTTGGAGGATTGTTTCCATTGTTTCGTTTTGCACGTCGTCGACGTCTATGCTCAGGCGTCGAGAGTTGTCAAGGTGAGTGAGGCGATACCATCCTACCTGTTCCAAGTACAACAGGACACGACACGATTAGTTCTAGACAAATTTCGCGGTCTGGGATGCAGATTGGAGGCTCTCACGTACCATGCGCATCAAGAGGCGTTGCAGTGCACGGGCCATGGTTACGCGCGACACGATTCCGGATGCCGGGGCATTCTTTGAGCTACGCCGCCTTGATGAAACCAGCCACGTAGTGTTTAGGTTGCGGCACAGCCTTGCACCTGGCTTATTAAAAGTTCGAGATGCCAACGAAAGACCCATACATTCCATACCATACCAGCATCACCAACACCTTGGTTACTACATATCCTACCAATACCTAGGCCGAATCCAGGCTCTCGCATGAGCATCCTGAACTACGGGTATTACGATTCGACCGCACTTCTTACTACAATCTATGGCCGCCTCGTCTTGGTCCTCTAAAGACCTCATTGCTCTATGCAAAAATAGCGACCACGAGCAGCTACTCAACGCACTCCAGCAACCTGCGGCAGTGGAAGTAGCACTGAGCCACGAAAAGGTCGTGGACGATGGCTGCTACCGATTAAACAAGCTCAATTTGGAGCGAATGCTCGTGGCAGCTGTAAGAGCCGATGACGATACAATGGTTGAGACACTCCTCAAGTTCGGCCAAAAACAGGACGTCAAGGTCGACGCGATGCTCACCACCGAAGTCATCATGCGTGCATTAGACAAAAGTGCCCTGCCACTCATACGCAAACTCGAAGTCCTTGATCCCAACATCTTCACACGTTATCTCTCTCCGGGTTTTACCATTCTTATGCTTGCCAGCGACGGTGGACCCTTCGGTGAAAAGCCCCCTTGCAACACCTATCTGCCTCTCATGCAATACATGATGGAGAGGGGTGTAGATCCGAACTGTCCTTGGATTGCGAAAGCTCACGGGCCAGGCACCGTCCTTTATCAGGCGTGTCGTACTGCTTCATCCAAAATCGTCGAGTGTCTGCTCAAACATGGCGCTATTGTGGCTGGGTCAGGTGCGGCACGTGTGGCTGCTGAACACGGTCGTATCAAAGTCCTCAAACTGTTATTACAGTACGGCGCCGATTTGAACGAATGCTTCGATACTCAGCCACCCTTCGGACCACTTGGAACTGCACTCCATACTGCCACCTACTACAGAAGAGATGCGGTTATTGAATGGCTGCTAGAGCACGGTGCGGACCCTAGCATACGAAACAGCGAGGGAAAGGCAGTGGCTGGCATTGTTCCCGTCACGCTACGTTGAGCGGAGATCCGCTATGAATCCCATCTTTTCGCTCTCTTCGCTTCATCATGAAACATCGTCTCGAAGTCTATGTCTATGCTTTCTCGAGACACCTCGCGCTTTCTCATTTCCTAGACACCCAGCAACAAGATTTAGTTACGAGTAAGATTAGCTTGAATAGGCTAGTAAATAGGTAGAGGTTGGGTTAGAGTTGAGTTAGCTTACGTCAGACCCCAACTCAACTTTAGCCTTAACCTGCGCTAGTTACTAAGCAGCTTAGGTTAGAGTTGAGTTAAAGTAGTTAAAGCTTAGAGTTGTAGTTAAGTTTTACATAATATTTACAACTTATATTAATATTAAGTTTTTTATGTAACGTACCTTACGGGTAGTCGGGCTACACGGGTTCGCGAGACACTTTTGCCAAGCAAATTATCTAATATTATAACCTTAATACCTTTCTTAATAGTAGGCCTATTAGAATAATTTATACACTGTTATAAAGCTCTAAGCTAGAACTTTAAAATCTACTAAAAATTACCTAAATAGGCTAAGTACTACTAGAGTTTTTAAAGTTTAAAGATAAAGAGCTCGCTTAAGCTCTATACCTAGTATCTAGTAGAATTCTACTATAATAAACTTTTATATTCTAAAATATTCTTATTTATACTGTAAGTTAGAGTTCTAGAAAGTTATATAGTATATAGCTTAGAATCAAAGCTATTAGATAGAATTAGAGTTTATATATAAAACCTACTAAGTATAAAGTATTAGTACTATTATAACTCTAAATAATACTACTTTTTTAAAGCTTATATAGTATAATTATACTAAGTACTAAATTATTAAGTAGTTTTACATTAGGTTTTAATAGTTATATATAGATATTTATACTTAGCTAGTATAAAGAAAGTAAACTACTTTCTAACCTATCTAGTAGCTTTAATCTTAGGCTACACGCTATAAAACTCTCTAGTACTTTAATATATAGTATAAATAAGAATATTTTAGAATATAAAAGTTTATTATAGTAGAATTCTACTAGATACTAGGTATAGAGCTTAAGCGAGCTCTTTATCTTTAAACTTTAAAAACTCTAGTAGTACTTAGCCTATTTAGGTAATTTTTAGTAGATTTTAAAGTTCTAGCTTAGAGCTTTAAAACAGTGTATAAATTATTCTAATAGGCCTACTATTAAGAAAGGTATTAAAGTTATAATATTAGATAATTTGCTTGGCAAAAGTGTCCCGCGAACCCGTGTGGCCCGACTACCCGTGAGGTACGTTAACGTACTTTACGAGTTAGCCGAATACAGAAGTTAACCAAATACTTTTGCTAAGTTTCTACCAAAACTACTTTTCTACGTAATGCTTTAACAACAATACTAAATAAACTTCTCTAACGAACGTTAAATACAGCTTGCTTTTTAAGCTTTTAAACAAAACGCAATACTATTTTAGCAACGCGCTGCAGCTATCTACAATGTTTTTTATACAACACTAAGCAATTAACGCGCTAAATAGCTTTTACAAGTAAATTGCTAGCTTAAATTAAAGAATCTAACTAAGCTTAAAAAGAAAGTAGTTGTTGAGCATATACTTAAGCTTATTACGCGCAGATTTTTCTTTAAGCTTGTAGCTATAGCTAATATAGCCAATTCTTTGCGCGCAAAGCGCAATTTAGGCTAAGTTAGCTTAAACTAGCTTAGTACGTAGGTTAAGCACTGCTTTGAGTTTACAATAAAGTTTAATCGCAAGTACAATTACAAAAAAGCGCTTTGCGAGAATCTAGAAGTTATTTAGAGCTAGTTTCGCCTAGTAGCTAATATAAAAGCTAAGTATAGTATCTAGAATAAAAATACGTATAACTTTAACAAGTTAGGCTTTATTATAGGCTAGATATTAACTAAAGCAGTTGTTATAGCTTTAGAGAAACAAAGATAGCTAAAGGCAATATAGTAAAGCAATAGAAAGTAAACAATAGTTATCTAAAGCATTAACGCAACAAAGTAAGCTATTTTACTTTTTATTATTTTTAAGAGCTGCTATTACTTCTTTGCTTAGTACAAGAAAAAAAATCTACTTTAAAACTAAGTTATTGCAGTTTCTAAAAACGGCTAGACAATAAATAAGCTTAAGCTGTAGTAGTTAAAGTACTTTAACGAGCATACAAAGAAAAAAGTTGTAAGCTTTTATTAGCTTTTTATTATTAATAGCTATAAGAGCTACAACTCGCTTGATTTCTAGTAGTACTACAAGAAAAACAAGATTATTACTATTTGCATACTTTTGCATTTATCGCACTTTTTGCAGCTTTTTAATATAAGTTGTTTTGCTTTTTTTAAAAAAGCGTACAAGCGCTAAGCTAAAAATCTTATGCGCAACTAGATTACTTACATTACAAAACTTAAGTATTTACTATACTTTATACGCGCTTATAATGTAGCAATTACTTTTAGTAATATCTAAAAAAAGTTTCAAAGCGCTAAATTAGTTTTATTTAACTTAGAATAGGTTATAACAGCTTTTGACGTCTAGTTGCGTACTTTATTACTACTACTACTTATTAACAACAAGCCCTAGTAGTTGCAAACTCTAAGCAATACTTTTAAATTTAAGTTGCAATTAACGTTTGTAAAGGCAAGAATTTAGAAGTATGTAAATAGCTTACTAACGTCTATAGTAAAAGCCTTTAAAAAAGTTTTAAAAAAAGCAGCAATTATTGCGTACAAGCTAGTGTTAGCGCAAAAAAAAATTACAAAGCTTTAAGTAGCAAATAAAGCTGCTACGCAACGTAGATCGCATAAAAGAAAGCGAGTTTAAGTAGAAAAAACTTTAATAGTTAAAAATAAAGCTTGTTTCACTGCTTTAAAAGAGTTTAGAGCGCGTAGTAATAAAAAAAAGCTAAAAACGCAAGTGCGCGCTAAAGAAAGTAAGCTAACTTAAAAGCAATGCGAGTAGTGCAATTAAACTAAGCATAACTTGCGTACGTATAAGCAAGTAGTAAAAGTAAACTTTAAATAATATCTTAAGTTGCATTGTTCTATACAAGACTAAAGTAAGCTGTTTTGCGCTAAAATAGAGTAGTTTTGGTAGGAGCTTAGCAAAAGTGTTTAGCTAACTTGTGTATTTAGCTAATTCGTAAAGTACATTATATTTATTACATTTATTTATTAACGTAAAGCACTACCGAGTAACTTAAACTACTAAATAACCTAAGCTACTAAGTAACTCAAAATTGCTTGGCACAACTAACTTATTTCAAAGAATATTAAATTAATTGCTATTGAACAAGGAACCTGCGTACGTTGTGCTAGCTCTAGATTCAAAAGCTTTTTCTATATTCTTTTAGTAGATTTGAGTATTATGCTTTGTATTACTACAATTTTTACAGCGCCGTAAAGCTAGTTGTGCTCTTTTATAACTCTTTTTACTACGCGCTTTTTCTAATAGCTAAAGCGCTGTAGACGCTTTAGTAGCTACTTGCGCTAATTTATTACTATACTCTATTGTACTACTTGTTTAAATTTGCTTTTGTTTTTGTAATTTTCTTTTTATTGCTTCTTTAATAGTTTTTTTAAAGCTAGAGATTTGATTACGCATTAGCTTAACTTAATAGGCTATCTAGTAGAACTTTTTAACAAGCTAGTTAACTCTATTCTTTAAAAACGATAAAGAGAAACTAAGCTTAGTAGTAATAAGCTTTAATTGCAATCTAAATTTAAGCGTATTGCTTAGAGTTTTTAACTACTACGGCGTTTTTAGTGCAAAAAGTAGTAGCAAAGTACACAGCTGTACTTTAAAACAATTAAAAACTATTTACGCGTTAATAGAAACTATAAGACTACGTTTAATCGTAGGTTTAATAGCACTTAAAATAGATTAATAGTATAGTAATAAAGATAGTATATTCGTATAAAAGAAACGAATTGCTATTTTAGTAGCAATTCAATGCGAGGTACTTTTAAAAGCTTTGCAAAGAACTAGTTTAGCTCGTTATAGCCTATAGTAGCTATTAATCGAAAAAAAACAAACACGTAAAGCTACTTAGCTTTATATTTTTTTTTCTAAAGGCTTAAACGTTTTGTAAGCTAACTTAGTTTGAAATTTTTTAATAAAAGCTTATATGCGCTATTGTAAAGCAGAATAGCTTTCTAGAGCTTTATACTAATGCTTCGAACTAGTACAAACTTAAGTAAAGTTAAAGTAAAAAAGTAGTAAAGTTTTTTTTAGTAAAGCTAGTAGTAAAGTGTACTGCTAGTAGAATCTAGCGAATTTTCGGCCTAGTAGCAAGTGCTGCCTATAGTTTTTTTATAGCTCGTACTAGCTTTTTTAAACTTTTATTTTTACATTAACTTTGCTAAATTCTTAGATTTGAAAATTAGTTAACGTTAGGTTAAGTAAGTTAATCTAGGTTATAATAGGCTATTGTAGAGTGTTTAGTAGCTAACGATGTAACTAGCAGTTTCTTTTCTGCATATTAGCTCGCGTTAGCTTTTTTTTAGCTACTTTAATTCTTTACTAGCTAACATAAACATTACTAGAGTTAGTAATAACATTCTAGATAATAGCAACTTTATAGTGCACTTTTGCGCGCGTTGCGTTGCGTTCTAAAGCAATAAAAAGTATTGTTACTTAAGCTAAGTAAAATGCTGCATGCTTATTGTTAACAATTTTAACAAGCGTTTGTACTAAAAGTAAATTGTTAAAAACAACAAAAGCAAAAAGCATAGGCATTTAAAATGCTTCTAGTGTTTTAATACAAACTAAAACTATTGTTTAGTGCGTATCTAAACTAGTTTGAAATGTTATAAGCTATTTTAATTTTATATAAAGTACTAAAAGAGCTTTAGAATAAGTTAAAAAAAGTTGTGCTTGCTCTAAAGAAAGTTCGCAACAAGAGTTTTTTTGTAGTTGTTTTTAACTTTGCTTACAAGCTTCTATCCCCTAGCGCGCTTAAAATTAAAAAAAAAGTTTTTAAAACTATTTGCTAGTTTAAAGCGTATACTAACGATAAAGTAAAACTTGCTATAATAAAAATAAGCAAGACTTGCAAGAACATTTTTAAAACGCTTAATAAGTATGTGTTATAGCTTTTTAAAGTGTAGCAAAGCGCTAATTTGGTTTTTAGTTGCTAATATGCTTTCTACAGCGCGCACCTCTACCTACACAATAAATATACTAACTTTAATAAAAAATTTAATGCTAAAGTTAAGCTAAATAGTTGCGTTTGTACTGTTAAAGCTACTGCTTTTTAGTACGCTAGCGAATAGGTAGAAAGTACTTATTAATAGGTATAGGTTGAGTTATAGGTTGCACAAACCTTGAGTTAAAGTTAAGTTAGAGTTAACCTAGCGTAGGTAGAAGTTAAGTTAGAGTAGTTAAAGCTTTAGGTTAAAAGTTAAGTTAGAGTTACCTAAATAGTTAAGAAACTATAATAAATAAATGTAATAAATATACATAGAAAACTTAATGTTAATATAAGTTGTAAATATTATGTAAGACTCAACTACAACTCTAAGCTTTAACTACTTTAACTCAATTTCAACTCAAGCTGCTTAGTAACTAGCGCGAGTTAAAGCTAGAGTTAAGTTGAAGTTTAACGTAAGCTAACTCAACTCGAACTTAACTTCTACTTATTTACTAGCTTACTTTTTAGTAGAAGTACTTTAAGCAGTTGTTTAACTAGTTGGCAAAAGCAAAACTTTAAAAAAACATTAAGCAAGCTAATACTTTGCGTAAAAAAGTATGTTAGCCTATTATAAGCTACTATAACTCGTATTAACATATTTTAGTCTAAAAAAGCTTGCGTTGTTATTAATCTAGTAGCTAAAAGAAATTGCGAGTGCGCTTAGCTTTTTGCGGATTTTACAAAAGCAACTGCAAAGCGTGCAGTTAAAAAAAAATAAAGTACAAAAAAGTATATTTACGAAGAAAGTTAAGTTGCTTATAGTAAAGTTTATAAACTTTAGCTAAAAAGTTGTAAGTAGCTTAGTAGTTCTTAGCGTTAAATTGCAGCTTTTTAGGCTATTGTAGCTTTAAAAGTAGTTCTTTTGCTTAAATTAGTTTTTGAGCACGGCGTTAGCGTTTTAGAACTTTATTTTAGCGTAACAAAAGCTAATACTTAGTAGTTAGTATAAAAGTAGTTCGCTTAAGAGTAGCATAGTTTTGCATATATTTTTAAAACTTACTTTGTTTTACTTTGCTATAAAGTGTGCTACACTAGCTTATAATAGTACTAAGTAGCTTTCTTAACGCTATGCCTCGCGATAGTAAAATAATATATTATTTCTTTTAAAAAAGTTCGTAACTTAGAAAATTTTAAATTTTTTAAAAATCTTAATGCTAACTAACGTGTTTCATTAGTAAGTTGGCTACTTTAGTAAGTCGGCTACTAAACACCGGCGCAGCGACTGCGCGGCAACAATACGTAATGTTTCAACAACACAACGCGCAAAGTACCTATACTAAAGGCGATATATATATTGCTATTTCTAATATTTAATCTAAGCAGATTTAAAGCAAAAAGCGCGCTGCTGCAGTTTACAAAGTCTTTTAATTAACAATCTAAGACCAACGCGCTAAGAAACGCTCTTAACGCAACTGCGAGCCAAAATTAAAGCGCTTTACAAAACTAGAGAAAGAAGCAATTGTGCAGCGTATACTTAACAAATCTCTACAAGGTTTACTGCTTTTAAAGGCACATATACAAGATATAGCAGATAGACTGCTAGAAAAGCGCAGATGCAACTTTACTAGCAAGTGCTAGGTTAATAGGTTTATTAAGCGTACTCTTAAGCTGCGAACGCGATGGAGCTGTTTGTACAATCGCTAGCGAGCTGCCTGCAAAGACCTAGCAGTTATCGAGCCCTAGTTCAGCCTAGTTCAATCGGTGAAAGCGAAGTACAATATCCTTAATAAGAATACCTAGAACTTTGATAAATTAAGCTTTTTAATAGGCAAAATTACGTCTTAGCTTGTAGTAACAGGCTTAGATAAGCTTAAAAAAGCAAAAAAACTACAGCTTAGCAATTGCGAATAGACTACTTTAATACAAGCTGTCAGCGCAACAAGGAAGCGCATTTTACTCTTTATTATCTTCGCTAGCAAGGTCCTAATCTCTACCTAGTTTGAGCTAGAAATACTACGCGACTAGGTTATTCAAGTTAGTCTAAATAGCTAGACGAGCAACGATCTTAGGGTTAACTAGCTTAAACACTTTAATACGCATGCAAAGTTTGTAAAAGCGTACAGGCTACTTATTATTAACAGCTACAAAAGCTATTGCTCGCTTGCTTTCTAAGACTACTGCAAAGAAAACAAGATTATTACTTTCTGCATGCTATTTTACTTATCGCACTTGCTGCAGCTTTTTAACGTCGCTTGCTTCGCGCCGCTAAAGCGCTTTTATAGCAATAGTATTTTAGCTTTAGCGCGCAACTACATCTACTACATTAGCAAAGAAACTTTTTTACTAGCCTTTAAAGCTGCCTACGAGCATATATTTACTAAAAAAAACGCTCGCGCAGAGTTTAAAAGCGCTAGATTAGTTCTATTTAACTTAAATGCAGTGTTATTAAAGCTTGATGTAAAGTTGCGCACGCTAACTTCGCTACAGCGCAACAACGCTGCATAAAAAGCGAAGACGCTGCGCAACGCAAAAAAGCTAAAAGCTTAAACTACGCTTATTCAACAGAGAATGCAAAAGCGCTTAAGTTTCTTAGCAAGCTTTTTTAACGAGCAGGTACAATAGCTAAGTAAAAGCGCGCAGCAAATAGCGCATAATATAGTGTTGCTGCAAAAAAAACAGGCGCGTATGCAAAGCGCAATTAAAAAGCTTACAAAGTGCAAAACTTGTAAAAGGCAATACGTACAAGTTAAAAAAACTCTAATAGTTAGTAAAGTATCTAACTTAATTGCTGCAAAAGAGAGTAGTAGTCGTGAAAACGGCGAGACGCCTGCGAAGAAAGTGCGCGCAGAGAAGCGCTGCGGCCGTTGCAGCGAGATTGAGCATAATTCCTGCATCTGTAAAGTAGAAATAGAGAATATAAATAGTAGTACTGCTTTTAAATAATATTATTCTATTGCGTATAGTATAGTAATTTGTTGTAGTGTTGCACTACGTCGCTGCGCGTGCGCGACGCTAGAGTTTAGTAGCCAACTTACTAAAGTAGCCAACTTACTAATGAAACACGTTATGCGTTAAGTAATAGAGTAAAACGTATTAACTATTTTTCTTTTAAAAGCACATTGCCTAAACTGCGTTTTTTATTTCTTTTGCTACAAATGTTTTTTCTTTTTTATAAATAGTTAAGTGCATTTGCATTTATATTTAGCTTAAGTTTCTAAAAGTTTTTATTATTTAAGTATTTTTTTATTTAACGAGGTACTTTTAGGTACTAACTAAAGATTTTTTTTATTAAGCACTTTTTTAACGTAGTACACGTTGTTTTTAAAAGTGCGCAAAGTATCTACTAAAAGCTTACTTTAAAAAGGTATTAACTTTTTTTAGTTATAAAGTTTTAACAAGAATACGTAAAAGACTAGATAAACAATTTTTAGTTTAAAAAAGTCTACTTAGTACGCGTTAGTGCTAATTTAGTTTACAATAGTGCTTAGCTCTACGTACTTTTAGTTAAGCTTTTTCTTTAGCTTAGTAGATTTCATGTAGTAGTTTGAAATTAGCACCTAGTTACTTTGCTTTAGCAAAATGTGCTTTTTACGCTTGTTAAAATACTTCTTTTAATAAGCGTTTGCAGCTTTAATTTTGCGCTAGTATTTAGCTTAAAGAGCAATTATGTAAGCTACTATACTTGTTTTTATAAACAACTGTTTATTACTAAAAAGTATTTCAAACTAATCTAGAGCTTTTAGAAACGCTTTGTAGTACGCTACAAAAAAAGTAATTTTTGTAGTTGCATATTAGCTATTGTTGTACGCGAACTTCGCTACTAGCAACTACATAGTCTAATCGTTTTGTTCAAAGCAATAGTAACATTAAAAGTACTATTCTAGCGTTTAATTTTGCTTTTTGGTTTAACTATTTGTTTAAAAGTAATAAGTAAAAGAGAGAACGCTTATTAAGCTAAAATAGTAGCAGAAGCTGTTCTAGAACTTTGAGTTTATAATAAAACTTTAGTTTAAAATAACGTTCTTTAAAACGCTGTAAAGTTTTACAATTTCTTTTATTTAAACTATTGCAAAGTTCTTTGCTATCTAATTAGCGCGAGCTAGAATATAGTAAACTATTTTAGTTAAGCAGTTTACTACAACAAGAATAAAGTTGTATACTTGCTTTATATACTTTAATAGTAAAAGTTTTGTAATAAAGTTTATTGTAACATTATACTACGAGCTGTTAGAAGCTAGCAAAAGTATAAAAAGTTTGTAAAAGCTATGTCTAGCTGCTACTAATTTGCAATACTTTAAATAGTTGTTGTAACGTACTCTACAAGCGAGTAAGCTACACAAGCGAGTAGGCTACTAAATTTTACTAAAGAAAATCAATAATCTAGAGCTTAATAACTCTTTACCTAATTAATAGAATTTTCTAAAAATTTAATATATTATTTCTGTATATATAAACTTTCTAGTTCTAAGATTACTAAGCTTTAGCTAGTCTAGAAAAGTAGATAGCTTAGAGCGCACTAATAATTTAAGCTTTTCTTTAATAACTTTCTAAATACTAAAGTTGTAGCTTAGTAATCTAGAAATCTAAAAGTTTATATAGATGCAGCTTAGTAGTAAAAATTTTAAAGAATTTTATTAAGTAGGTTAAGAGTTATTAAGCTCTAGATTATTAATTTTCTTTAGTAAAATTTAGTAGCTTACTTGCTTGTGTAGCTTACTCGCTCGTAGAGTACGTTAGTATATCTATAGTATTAGATAAGATATTAAAAAGTAAAGATTTTGATTTTCGTTTTCTAGTTCGTGCGAATTTGACCTAACTTTAACTTAACCTATACTTATTCGCTAGCCTAGTTTTAGTAAAAGCTTAGCAAAAGTATTTTGCAAACTCGTGTAGCTTAACTACTCGTAAAGTACGTTACTAACGTAATATAATCTAATAGCTTCTTAACGCTGCTACGGCTAGCGTTAATTTCTTTACACTATATAGCTACAATATTGCTAGAAACTAGATAATAGTTTTTCTATCGATTTAGCTATTTATTAACTTAGCTAAAAACTTAGCAAAGGCGTTTGTAGTTTATACAGTACGTATTTTTACACTGCTACTTGTTTATTATTTCTATTAAGTAGCTGTTAACGTACTTTACGAGTAGTTAAGCTACACGAGTTCGCAAGATACTTTTGCTAAGCTTCTACCAAAACTACTCTATTCTAGCGCAAAACAGCTTATTTTAGCTCTATATAAAGCAATTTAACTTAAAATATTATTTAAAGTTTACTTTTGCTACTTGCTTACACGTACGCGCGTTATGTTTAGTTTAATTGCACTATCTACACTACTTTTAAAATAGTTTACTTGCTCTAGCGCGCACTTGCGTTTTTAGCTTTTTTTTATTACTACGCGTTTTAAACTCTTTTAGAGTAGTTAAACAAGCTTTATTTTTAACTATTAAAGTTTTTTCTACTTAAACTTACTCTTTTTTATGCAATCTACGTTGCGTAGCAGCTTTATTTGCTACTTTTAGCTTAGCTATTTTCTATTGCGCTAACACTAGCTTGTGCGCAATAATAGCTGCTTCTTTTAAAACTTTTTTAAAAGCATTTACTATAAAAGTTAGCGAGCTATTTATATACCTTTAAATTCTTGCTTTTACAAGCTTTAATTGCGACTTTAATTTAAAAGTATTGCTTAAAGTTTGCAACTGCTAGAGCTTATTGCTAAAAAGTAGTAATAATAGAGTACGTAGCTAAACGTTAAAAGCTGTTATAACTCGTTCTAAGTTAAATAGAACCAATCTAGCGCCTTGAAACTTTTTTTGAATATTACTAAAAGTAATTGCTGCATTATAGGCGCGTATAAAGTATAGTAAAAACTTAAGTTTTGTAATGTAAGTAATTTAGTTGCGTATAAAATCTTTAGCTTAGCGCTTGTACGCTTTCTTTAAAAAAGCAAAACAACCTACATTAAAAAGCTGCAAAAAGTGCAATAAGTGCGAAAAAATGCAAATAGTAATAATTTTGTTTTTCTTGTAGTATTGCTAGAATGCAAACGAGTTATAGCTTTTATAGCTATTAATTGCGAGTAGTTAGTAGCTGCTAACTACTCTTTTTTTTGTATACTTATTAAAGTGCTTTAACTACTATAGCTTAAGTTTATTTGCTGTCTAGCTCTTTTTAGAAACTGCAATAACCTAGTTTTAAAGCAAATACTTTTCTTTATACTAAGCAAAGAAGTAGTATTAGCTTTTAAAAATAATAAAAAGTAAAATAGCTTACTTTGTTGCGTTGATGCTTTGGATAACTGTTGTTTACTTTCTATTACCTTGCTATATTGCCTTTAGCCGTTCTCGTTTCTCTAAAGCTATAACAACTGCTTTAGTTAATATCTAGCCTATTATAAAGCTTGTTTTGTTAAAGTTGTACGTGTTTACATTTTAGATACTATACTTAGCTTTTATATTAGCTACTAGGCGAAACTAGCTCTAAATAACTTTAAAATTTTTGCAAAGCGCTTTTTTGTAATTGTACTTGCGATTAAACTTTATTGTAAACTTAAAGTAGTGCATAACCTACGTACTAGACTAGTTTAAGCTAACCTAGCTTAGATTGCGCTTTGCGCGCAAAGAATTGGCTATATCAGCTATAGCTGCGAGCTTAAAAGAAAATCTGCGCGATATAAGCTTAAGTATATAACGTAAACTACTAGTAACTTAGCTAAACTAGTAACCTAGCTAAAAAACGCTAAGACTACGAATACTAACTTGCTTCTACTATGCTTACACCTACGAACGCGCAATTACGTAAACACAAAGGCAAACTTCTCTTTGCTCTTAAAGCTTTTAGAGCTAGCAAATTCTAAAGCTTCTACGCAGCTGCATAGTCTTTTACTATTAATTACCGTCGACTTGCTAAACGCAATAAAGAAACACTTTTTAGCTTAAAAACTACGTTTACTCTCTGTAAGCTTACAAGCACTAAAAAAAAACAATTATCTAATACATTCTTAACTTTAACGCGCAAGAATTTGCGCTTTTTTTATCTAAAGTAGCTAATATAGCTGATAAACTGCTAGGCAAGCGTAGTAGCAGGCTAGTAAGCAAGAACTAGCCTGCGCGCTTCGTAACGCGTTTATCTAAGCTCAAAATAGCTTTTAATTAAGCTAAGAATAGGCAGAGAATACTTCAAAAGAATCTAGAGATAATTAGCGCGTGGTTTAAGCTAGTAGAGAACACTAAAGCTAAGTACAGCGTTTACAACAACGACGTGCACAACTTTAACAAAACTAGCTTCTAAATAAGCGTAATTAGCTCTATAAAAGTCGTTACAAGCTTTTAGAAACGTACTCAACTTAATTTTATTCAGCTAGGCAATCGAAAGTAGGTAATAGTTATCTAGAGCATTTGCGCCGTAGAGTACGCAATCTCGCTGTTTATTATCTACAAAAAGCGCGTTTACATTTTAGCATAGTACAAGAAAAACTTTATACTTAGCAATTAGAAGCTTTTAGTTTTTAAGAACAGCTAGACAAACAACGCTTTTAGTTTTAAATAGTTAAAGTACTTTAACGCGCATACAAAAGCGCGTTAGGTAAAAAAGTATTAGCTACTTATTTTAAACGGCTATAAGAGCTACTAATCTTAGAATTTTAAAAACTATTGCTTTAAAAACAAGATTCTTACGCTTTGCATGCTAGCTTATTTATTTTATATTCTTTAGCTGCTAAATGTAGTTTGCTTTTTGCTGCTAAAGCTAAAGTGCTCTTAACGCGTTTGAGACTTAGCGCGCTAGCGCGTTTTTTATATTAACAAAGAAAGCTTTTTGCTAGCTTTTAAAAACGCGTTTTTTGAAGTGTTTACAACAAAGAACTGCAAAAAAGCTTTTAAAGTTTTAAAGCTAGTTTCTATCAACGCGCAGGTAGTTCTTAGTTGTTTTAAAGTACGACTGCGTACCTTGCTACTACTTTTTGCACTAGAAACGCTGTGGCAGTTAAAAACTCCAAGCAATACACTCAAATTTAGATCGCAATTAAAGCTAGTACGCGATTTTATTACTAGATCGCTTACTTTAGCGCAGAGTAGCTTCTTTTAGCTTGTAAAAAAAGCTAAATTAATGCTGCATTAGAACGCGCTTAAAGACTACTGTATTAAAGAGCTTAAAGATTAATTAGCAGAGATAACTAAGCAGAAATTGCGCAAACGGAAGCGAATTTAGCATAGCAGTACAATAGAGTATAGTAACAGATTAGCGCAAGTAGCTGCTAAAGCGTCTACAGCGCTTTAGCTATTAAAGAAAGCGCGTAGTAGAGAGAGTTAAAAAAGAGCACAACTAGCTCTACAGCGCTGTAAAAACTGTAGTAATACAAGGCACAATGCCCGAACCTGCCAAAAGAATACAGAAGAAGCTTTTAAATCTAAAGCTAGCACGACGTACGCAGGTTCCTTGTTCGATAGCAATTAATTTAATGTTCTTTGAGATAAGTTGGTTGTGCCAAGCATTTTTGGCCGGGTTACTGGTTTGGCCGGGTTACTAGTGGTTTACGTTACTCAACAACTACGCTCTCTTTAGTCTTTGTTAGATTTATTAATTTAGGCTTATAATTTGCTTGTGAAGGTCGTCTAGCGCGTTAATAGCTTAGTGTTGTTCGAGAAACGTTATAGATAGCTGCAGCGCGTTGCAAAAAGAGTGTCGCGTTTTGTTTAAAAGCTTAAAAGGCAGTCTGTATCTGACGTTTATTAGAAGGTTCTATCTAGTGTTGTTGTTGAAGCATCGTGTACATAGGTAGAGTTGATAGAGGCTTGGCAAAAGTGTCCCGCGAACCCGTGTGGCCCGACTACCCGTGAGGTACGTTACCTATAACTTCTGCCTTAATTGTATTAGCAAAGCCTTGCTTTTGTATATTTGTAGCAATCCGCGGACGCTGAGACTGAGATAGCCTAGCCTAAGTTTAGCTAGTAGCAGCTACAGGCGCCAGAGCATCCGCCGGCGCCAATAGCAACTCAAAATCCACATTGGGTGGCTATGAGTATCGCTCAATGATTCTCCGCAGCAACTTCTTGACTTTATAGAAATCCATAAGCGTCTCCTTGCGCAGCGAGATCACCTAACGATCGTTTCTCGTCATCTTATCGTGAAAAACGGTAGCCGTTAGACTGCTAAACTTTACAGGCAACTTATCTCGCTGCTCGTAAATCGTATCGTCAACCTAGCGCCACAACTCTGCCTCATCGAGATTGTACAGCCGAACAGCGTCGCTATCATACGCAGTAGCAATCGCCGCCTTGTCAAAGTTGCCTACGCCTGCTCGCCGGCGTACGTTGACGAGAGTATCGTCAATTCGAGCCTCATCCACCTCATCTCGCACAAACAGGCCCTCGCTGACGTCACGGGCAGCTAGGCGCTCTCTATTAGCAATCTCTGCACCTACGCCCTCTCTCACACCTACACTCTCCGCGCCACGATTTCCTCGCTGAGATCCGGCTGGGGGCGCGCTCTCGACGCCTTTCGCAAACTCTTCGACGGCTGCCGTCGCAGCTACGCCCTCTCCGCTATACAAATCGAGACCCGCGTCGTCAAAATCCTCGCCGAGATCGTCGTCCTCCGTCAGCTCCACAATCTCTGCGTTTTGGGCGCCCGATGGCCCCGCGTTTTGGGCGCCCGATGGCCCCGCGTTTTGGGCGCCCGATGGCTCTGCGTTTCGGGCGCCTGATGGCTCGCTCGCTGTGACCGGGGCGCGATTGTTGCCAGACGTAGGTTCGAGCGCCTGCCTCGCCAGGCCTCCTCTGCGGACGGCCGTAGACCGTTTGTCTGCCTTTTTAGGTGCTCCATTGTCTGGCTAGGTCCCGCTAGCAGGCGCCTTACGTTTGCCTGCCTTTTTGACGCCGGGCGGATTCGTACCTGCGTCGAATGCTACGGTCGCCCACTTGGCCCGGGTGGCTCGCAGAGAGCGATTTTCGTCCATCCGAAGTAGCGCCGGGCGCCTATCACAGTCAATAATCACACAAAACACCAAAAACGTATACTGACGTTGAGATAGGCCAAATATGGCTCAATGTGGCGAGGTGGGTGAAATTGGACTCTATCGGCGTAATTCTACATACAAAAACGCTAGGACCTTGATGCCTCGGCGGTTCGGCGCCACCTAGTTCCAGCGCACGGTTCATATCAAAGGTATTTCGGAAAACACCAATAACTTCTGCGGCCGCGCTATTAGGCTTCCACGTAAATATAATCAATACAAGTTGATAGCGAGCATGTATACAGTCGCTCTACTAGAAAATCTTGTAATAATAGCTGTTGTAGCTGTTGCAATAAACTTATCTTTGCAGTAGTGAGCATGTTGTTGCGCGGACGCCGCGCGACTCCGGACGCCGCGCGCACGGACACGGTAAGCATGGCGGGGCTGCGGTGGCCAATCAACATCAAGAAAAACGCCTTGAAAGGAACGGTCGAGTTCACATTGGACAAAGACGAGAGAGGTAACGAGTAGCGCATTGTTGTTCTCCTCACGTCCTCGCGCCGCATGAATCAATATCCATGTGTTTAACACTAAGCAGTCTAATTTTCTAATCGATTTACTCGCCTGCAACATTGCCATAGGCTCAGTTTTGGAAATTACATTAGGGCGTTGAACAACGCCAGAGAACGACTCGAAAATCTTAATCTGTTCGAGAATGCGAAAAGCCGGAGAGCTGGGCATGTTGGTTCTCGAGCTTAAGGGTATTTCGGTTGGCCAGCTTTGAAAGAGCGCCGATCAGCCGGAAACGGACGAACCTTCAACGTCACTGATGGCTGTTCTTTTGTCTTGGTGTGGCCAACACGCTATCAGTCTCTACAGCCGCCGGATTGAGCTTAGGATGTCAACAGCGCGCTCTTTGTTCTTGTGTCTATATATCGACCGCTTTTCCTAGATGTTGCCTCTATCTCCAACCACACATCTTTCGATTCGCTAGATAGACGGGTCTTGCTAAGCAAATCTTTCCACTATGAAAGTACGCCAGCTGAAAGAGGTAATCATGGAGCACTTTGGTACCACAAACTGGTCTGAGTTTAGTAGTCGGTTCTGGAGGGACTCAGATAAAATACCCGACTTTCATGGACAGCCCGATCATCAGCTCAAGTTCAAACTGCCATACTACGCTTCCGAACATCCTTTAATACCTTCGATCGAAGAAATCAACCGAGTTATGGATGAAAACCCCATGCATCCCTTTAATTGGGATATATACGGTAATCCATCTGGCATGCGTCGTCACAATGTGTGCCGCATTGGACCGTGCCTTATTAAGAGAGACGGGGTCAAACAATCTGCGCTTGTACATGTAAGATAACTACTTCTTCGCAATAAGCCAATGGCAGCTATACTAACCTAACGTAGGAGGTGGAAAATATGTTATATTTGCAAGAACATTCTAAAGTCCGGACAGCCAAGGTGTACGCTTTCTTTAGTGACTCAAAAAGGTACTACCTGGTTACGGAGTTCCTCGAAGGCAAAATGCTGCTTGATGGTTTCGAGCCTCTAGACAAGCCTACGCGGGACATTATCTCCTCAAAGCTAGCAGAACAGCTGCAACTACTTCGCGCTACGCCTTCACCGGGATACTACGGCCGCGTCAACGGGCAACCCTTCGACCCTATGTTTCCCGGCATGGAAACGAATTTCCGAAATTTCTATGGCCTATTCTACCACTACGACGACTTGCTGACGGCCATGTACAGAGGTGCCGAGGTCCGGATGGCCCTCTGCACTAGGGACAACTACTTGGAGGAGCAAGTAAAGTTCCTAACTGATTTCAAACCCATTCTGGGAGCGACCAAGGATCCCAAACCCGTGCTTACTTTTCGCGATATCAAACGCGCCAACATGCTTCTCAATTCGGTTCGCGACTCTTCGGGCAATATTGTGGACTGGACGGTTACGCTGGTTGACTGGCACATGCTGGAATGGCTTCCCGGCTGGGCGCAGGCCGTGTGCATTGAATGGCACTACGCACAATCCAAAAAACCCAACATTTTACACCACATGAAAATTCTGCTAGAGAGCCTAGGCGACGACTCTACAAAGGAATGTGATTTTCTGTTTGACGGAGGCAGGGTTGGTTATTACATATGTTAATTTGTCTCTGTTGGACTAGAGGAGTTTTTTTGTCTCGCTTTTCTTTTCCTGTTTTCCGTCTCGCTTTTCTTTTCCTGTTTTCCGTCTCGCTTTTCTTTTCCTGTTTTCCGTCTCGCTTTTCTTTTCCTGTTTTTCGTCTCGCTTTTCTTTCCCTGTTTTTCGTCTCCCTTTTCTTTCCATGTTCTTCGGGTTTTTTTTTATTTTTATTACGACAGTGAGTACGCTAGCTTGCGGGTACGTGGAGGGATTATATATGAATAATAGTTTGCTATCTTAATTGCACTTTTCTATCAACACTTCAATTCAGTTCTTTACCTTGCTAGATCTCTGCCTACCTATCTGTCTTTATCGGCCTTGCTTAGTCCTGAGCCTTCTTGATTCTCAGATATCTGCCTGCCTAGATAAAATAGTAACTAGTTGCTACGATGCAAAGTCTTGCGTCGAGGAGATGAGACATGAAAAAGAGACAGAGGCTTAGGCTAAATGGATGGTGAAAGAGCGAATAGTATTAAATTCAAACAGAAGATCGACTATGTACACAAGAGCCTCTAATTCTACAACAGACGCTGCTGCTAGATCAATCTTAATAGCTCTGATTTGTTTCTAGAGTCACATATAGCAGGCTCCGGTGCCGTGGCGACGGCCAACCTAGTTGGAGTCAGGAGCCTAGATCGGCACCCAGCTGTCGTTGCAGTGTTGTTCCAGCTGCATAAGTACCTCCGCACGCCACGCTCTAAACGCCGCCTCGTCCTTGACTTCCTGCAGTCTCGCCGCCTCGCGCTCGTCCTCGTTTGGGTGCCAAACCGCGCTCAAAGTTCGGATTTAGCACTCTCTCGCAGATGTCTTGGAACGCACCGATATATCGGAACGAGCCGTGCTGTTCCACGACGTGGGAGGGCGTGAGCATGTGATTCGGCTCAGCGTGTTCCTTGGTGGCTCGGACGCAGTAGCTGTTGCACTTTTTGGAATTCTGGACAGACTGTTCTTGCTTGCAAGTGATGAAGAGGCGGAGCCGCGTGTCCTCGTCGAAGTGCCCGGTAAAGACGATGTGCCCATGGGGTTCGGGTGGTGGGTCAGGAGCCGTTTGATCGTGACGGGGTGCGTTGGCAGTAGTGGTGTCGGCCATGTCGGTCGAGACAGGGGGGTTGTTCAGAGAAGCTTGGGGTAGTGGATCGTGCGACGTTTGGTCGTGAGGGGGTGGGGTGGTAGGGCTATTGTGATAGCGTAGTAACGATTCCTATGGCTAGGACAGTCTATTTTATATATCGTTGTGTTGTGCATAGGTGCGGTAGTCGACCTGTCTCTGCATGTCTTAGACTTGCTTGTTCTTCTACCCACCGAGACACCCCAACACAAACAACACAAGACAAGACAAACAACACAGATCAGATCAGCTCAGCTCAGCTCAGCTCAGCAAGTAACTAAATCTAACACTCTTCTCTCTTCGTTCGTATACACACTTCTAACCTACGGTCTCACACTTCCAACCTACGGTCTCAACTCTTACTGTCATTTGTTTTCTTCCACGGTCATAGCGCTGTCCGCTGAACAAAGTAGACCGGTCGTTTAGTACGCCTCTAAATGACAAAATACTATAGTCGATCTTTTTGCGTTTGTCGTTAGTACGAGAAAGATTGCTTGCGTGCCTTAACAGAACAAGCTTAATCTCTTTTTCTTTCCGTAGTGCCCCTGAATTATCTATGTCTCTTTTCTACTCTCTCAATTCTCGCGAGTCGCTACACAATTACACTTAGAATCCAAGATTCCTAGCTTCGAACACCAAGCTCTTACATAGAGTAGTAAATAAGTATAAGTTAAGTTAAAGTTAAGTTAGCTTACGTAAGACTCTAGTGCTAACCTAACCTATACCTACGCTAAAACTAAATAGCGTAGGTTAAAGTTGAGTTAGCATAGACCTCTACAATTCTATATTTTAATATATTTTCTTTTTATAATTATAATAGCTAACGTACTTTACGATACGCTAGCGAATGGGTAGAAAGTACTTATCGTTGGGTATAAGTTGAGTTAGAGTCGCACAGACCTAGAGTTAAAGTTAGGTTAGAGTAATCAAAGCGTAGGTTAAGGTTGAGTTATAGGTACTACCTTTAGGTTAATAAACCTGTTATAACTAGCTGTTATAATTATAAAGAGAAAATATATTAAAATATAGAATTGTAGAGGTCTGTGCTAACTCAACCTATACCTACGCTAAAACGTTTTAGCGTGGGTATAGGTTAAGTTAGCACTAGAGTCTTACGTAAGCTAACTCAACTTTAACTCAACCTATACCTATTTACTACTCTACTTTACGAGTTCGCTGCCTACACGAGTTCGCCGCCTACTGAATTTTACTAAGGAAAATCAATAATCTAGAGCTTAATAACTCTTAACCTACTTAATAAAATTCTCTAAATTTTTTACTACTAAGCTGCATCTATATAAACTTTTAGATTCCTAGATTACTAAGCTACAACTTTAGTATTTAGAAAGTTATTAACGTGTTTCATTAGTAAGTCGGCTACCTTAGTGAGTCGGCTACTAAACACCAGCGCGGCGACTGCGCGGCAACAACACGTAATGTCTCAACAACACAACGCGCAAAGTACCTATACTAAAAGCGATATATATATCGCTATCTCTAATATTCAATCTAAGCAGATTCAAAGCAAAAGGCGCGCTGCTGCAGTCTACAAAGTCCCTCGATCAACGATCCAAGACCGACGCGCTAAGAGACGCCCTTGACGCGACTGCGAGCCGAAATCAAAGCGCTTTACAAAACTAAAGAAGGAGGCGATTGTGCAGCGTATACTTAACAAATCTCTACAAAGTCTACTGCTCTCAAAGGCACACATACAAGATATAGCGGATAGACTACTAAAAGAGCGCAGATGCAACCCTACTAGCAAGTGCTAGGTTAATAGGTTTATCAAGCGTACTCTTAAGCTGCGAACGCGATGAAGCTGTTTGTACAATTGCCAGCGAGCTGCTTGCAAAGACCTAGCAGTTATTAAGCCCTAGTTCAGCCTAGTTCAATTGGTAAAGGCGAAGTACGGTATTCTTAATAAGAATACCTAGAACTTTGATAAATTAGGCTTCTTAATAGGCAAGATTACGTCTTAGCTCGTAGTAACAAGCTTAGATAAGCCTAAAAAAGCAAAGAAACTACAGCCTAGCAATCGCAAATAAACTACCTTGATACAAGCTGTTAGCGCAACGAGAAAGCGCATCTTACTCTTTATCATTTTCGCTAGCAAGGTCTTAATCTCTACCTAGTTTAAGCTAGAAATACTACGCGACTAGGTTATTTAAGTTAGTTTAAATAGCTAGACAAGCAACGATCTTAGAGTTAACTAGCTTAAACACTTTAATACGCATGCAAAGTCTGTAAGAGCGTACAGGCTACTTATTATTAACAGCTACAAAAGCTATTGCTCGCTTGCTTTTTAAGACTACTGCAAAGAGAACAAGATTATTGCTTTCTGCATGCTATCTTACTTATCGCACTTGCTGCAGCTTCTCAACGTTGCTTGCTTCGCGCCGCTAAAGCGCTTTTATAGCGATAGTATCTTAGCTTTAGCGCGCAACTACATTCACTACATTAGCAAAGAAACTTTTTTACTAGCCTTTAAAGCTGCCTACGAGTATACATTTACTAAAGAAAACGCTCGCGCAAGGTTTAAAAGCGCTAGATTAGTTTTATTTAACCTAGATGCAGTGTTATTGAAGCTTGATGTAAAATTGCGCACGCTAACTTTGCTACAGCGCAACGACGCTGTATAGAAAGCAAAAACGCTGCGCAACGCAAAAGAGCTAGAAGCTTAGACTACGCTTATTCAACAGAGAATGCAAAAGCGCTTAAGTTTCTCAGCAAGCTCTCTTAACAAGCAAGTACAACAGCTAAGTAAAAGCGCGCAGCAAATAGCGCATAATATAGTGTTGCTGCAAAAAAAACAAGCGCGTATGCAAAGCGCAATTAAAAAGCTTACAAAGCGCAAGACCTGTAAAAGGCAATACGTACAAGTTAAAAAAACTCTAATAGTTAGTAAAGTATCTAACTTAATTGCTGCAAAAGAGGGTAGTAGTTGTAAAAACAGCGAGACGCTTGCAAAAAGAGTGCGCGCAGAGAAGCGCTGCAGCCGTTGCAGCAAGATTAGGCATAATTCTCGCACTTGTAAAGTAAAAATAGAGAATGTAAATAGTAGTACTGCTTTTGAATAATATTATTTTATTGCGTATAGTATAGTAATTTGTTGTAGTGTTGCACTACGTCGCTGCGCGTGCGCAACGCTAGGGTTTAGTAGCCAACTCACTAAAGTAGCCGACTTACTAATAAAACACGTTAAAGAAAAGCTTAAATTGTTCGTGCGCTCTAAGCTATCTACTCTTCTAGACTAGCTAAAGCTTAGTAATCTTAGAACTAGAAAGTTTATATATACAGAAATAATATATTAAATTTTTAGAGAATTTTATCAAGTAGGTTAAGAGTTATTAAGCTCTAGATTATTGATTTTCCTTAGTAAAATTCGATAGGCGGCGAACTCGTAAAGTACGTTAGTTATAATAAGTTTACTAACCTAAAAGTAGTACCTATAACTTAACTTTAACCTACGCTTTAATTACTCTAACTTGATTTTAACTTTAAGTTTATGCAACTCTAACTTAACTTATACTCAACAATAGGTACTTTCTACTTATTCGCTAGCGTACTTTTACATTTACTACCTACTACTAACACTTTAACATTTGCTGCTAGCACTTTTATTTCTTTAACCTAGAACAACGCTTCTAATTTCTTTCTAACTACTTTAAACGCGTTTATTTGTTTATTTCTCGTAGTAGTACTATAGAAAGTTTAACTTTGCTTGCAAGTACTTAATGTTAAGCATGTTAAGCGAGCTTACGCTAAGAACCTAAGTTTAAACCTAAACTTATTCTTAACGTTAGGTAGAACGCTAAACTAAGCTAGCAAATAAGTAGAAGTTAAGTTAAAGTTAAGTTGCTTTTTTTATAACTCTAACTCAACTCTACTTATATACTCGATTTTTTAACGCTAGTACAAAGTTATAGTTGAGTTAAGTTGCATAAACTTTAAGTTGAAGTTAAGTTATCTCGCATAAGCTCTAGGCTATAGTTGAGTTATAGTTAAGTTATTATATTTAGAGTTTACATATTGTATTTTAACGTTAGTAAAGTACAAGTTGCTTAAGTTTATTACAAACTATAAACGTTGGTAAGCTATTTATATACTTCTAAATTCTCGCTTTTACAAGTGTTAATTGCGACTTTAATTTAAAGCAAGCTATTAGCGGCACTCTATGCTTTAATATACGCAAGCGTACTTAGTTTACGCCTAAAATCTAACTACTAAAGTTCAACTAGTAGCTAAAAAACTTTAAAACTTTAAATAACTTAAAGTTAGTTTAGCTGCGCTACATACGCTAGCGAATAAGTAGAAAGTACCTATTGTTAGGTATAGGTTAAGTTAGAGTCGCACAGATCTAAAGTTAAAATTAAGTTAAAGTAATTAAAGCGTAGGTTAAAGTTGAGTTATAAGTACTACCTTTAGGTTAATAAACTTATTATAACTAGCTGTTATAATTATAAAGAGAAAATATATTAAAATATAGAATTGTAGAAGTTTATGCTAACTTAACCTATACCTACGCTAAAACGTTTTAGCGTAGGTATAGATTAAGTTAGCACTAGAGTTTTACGTAAGCTAACTTAACTTTAACTTAACTTATACCTATTTACTACTCTAGCGCTACAGCGCTAAGGCATATCTAGCTTCTACGCTAGCAGCAGCGTTAATCTTTTACTTTCTCGTATTTAGTTTCAATTTCAAGCGCGATAGCGTGTTTATTCTTAGCTAGAGTAGTAAATAAGTATAGGTTGAGTTAAAGTTAAGTTAGCTTACGTAAAACTCTAGTGCTAACTTAACTTATACCTACGCTAAAACGTTTTAGCGTAAGTATAAGTTGAGTTAGCATAAACCTCTACAATTCTATATTTTAATATATTTTTTCTTTATAATTATAACAGCTAGTTATAACAAGTTTATTAACCTAAAAGTAGTACCTATAACCTAACTTTAACCTACGCTTTAATTACTCTAACTTAACTTTAACTTTAAGTTTGTGCAACTCTAACTCAACTTATACCCAACAATAAGTACTTTTTACTTATTCGCTAGCGTATTCTTAGCAGCGCTAAGCCTTAAGCAAGCTACTTACAAATCTAACTTTGCTAGTTTTTTTACTAAAGTTCAACGCTTCTGCGCACCTACTGCACTTACTAACTACTTTAAAAATACAATATTACGCTTAGCTAATATTGTAGCGCTTAACGAGCTAAATCGATTGCTGCAAAAATTATAAAAATCCAATTGCTTTTAGTAAAAGCGCATTTACTTGAAAATTTCTTGCTTTTAGATCTCAAACTTTATAGCGTTAGCAGCGACTATTTTAATACTATTTTAACTAAGCAACAAATGTTAAACTCTAGCACTTAATTTATTATAGCTTTTAAACTTAACAAGATTAACTTTAGATTACTTGTAGCTTTTAATTCGCAAGCGCTAAATAAGTTGTATAACTTAAAAACCGTACTTTCTAAGAATATACTTTACAATACTAAACGCAATAACTATTACTTTAGCGTTAGATTATTAAATAAAACTTTTTAAAAAACAGAATATAGTGTTACTATCTAAAAAACTAAAATACAAAAGAAAAAACAAGGCTTTGCGCTAAAAATAGTAGAAGTTTACTTGCGCTGCGCTTGTAGCTAAAAGTTTAAGAAAAAAGAATTTACTACTTGTAAAACCTCAACTTGTATAGGTAATAGTAATTAATGCTTTTAAAAAAAGTTTTTTAAAAAAGTTTTACAGAATTAAGAAAAAAAAAAGCTAAGTATAAGTAAAAAGTTTATATACTTAATTCTTACTACAATTACGCACTTTTAAATTAGCTTGCTTTTTTTTAGTTTAGAGTAGTAAACAACTTTGCTTGTAATATAATTTAAAAAAGCGTAGAGCGTAAAAATACTTTTACAATTTTACTTTTAGAGCTTATAGCTTATTAATACAACTTCTAAAAGTAAAACGTTGAAAACAAAATAAAAAAAAGTTAAGAACTAGTTACTAAGTAGCAAATCAAAGATCTAGATACTACTTAACAATCTACAATAGCTAGTAAACAATCTAGATACTCTAGAAGCAAAGCTAGTTAAATACTTTTTAAAATACTAACTAAATAAGCTTAATTGCTTTTATACGCTTTTTTTTGCCTACTTATTTAGTATAGAGATACTAAAGCGCAATTTAAACGTTATTATGTTAGATTGTACGTACAAAACGAATAGGTTCAAAATACTTTTTTTTTACATTGTAAAAGTTACAAATACAAAGCAGAACTTTAACGTAAGCTACTGCTTTATTTTAAACAAACTAAAGATCTTTTACAACTTCGCAATTAAGTGCTTTTAAAAGCTATTTACTAAGTGTAGAGTAAATTCTAAAGTATTCTTTACTAACTATAAAATTGCGCTTAAAAACGCGCTAGAGACTTATTTCTCTAGAGTGCTGCAGCGCTTTTGTATTTAGCACGTAAACAACAACGTTAAAAAGAAAGTACTAGAGTTTTTTAACAACAAGAGTATTTTTAGCAACTTTACTAAAGCTCTTTAAGTAAAGCAAATAAAAGTACTAAAAGAAAAGCGCTTTACGTTTATAAGTAAATAGATAGAAATCGTTTCTACTTAGTACAAAAGCAATTTTCTACAACTTTAGCGCCTACTTAAAGTAAACTATATAGAACTTTTGCGCTTTCTAAAGTATATCAACGAACATGTAATATCGTAGTAGAAAAAGTAAGCAAAGTACTATTGCTAATACTTGCTAGATTTTAGCTATATAGTTACTTTACGGCTTAAAAGTAGCTATAACAAGCTCAAAAAGCGCTTTTCAATTAAACTAGCTATTTCTACGAGGTTTTAATCGATATATACTAATTAATTTGCTTGAATCAAAAAGCGTACAACGTAAAGATAGCTACTAAATATACGCAGCGTTTAAATAACGTTAACTTATTTAAGTTTAAAATCTTTTTATTACGTTATTACGCTAAAGAGCTTACGTTTTTTAAAAAAGCAACTTTAGCTAGCTAAGAATTCTTATTACAATACAAACACTAAGAGGTGTAGTAGCGCTTTTTATTTAAAGTACAAACTCTTTTGCAAATACTACTTTTATTAATTGCTTTATTAAATAGCTTTATTTATACTGTATATTAAAGCGAATATAATAAGCTAACACTAGTAGTTTTATTCTACGCGTAATAGAAATACTTAGCTAATAATCTTGCGTAATCTAGCAATAGTTAAAGCAAGTAGAAAGTGCTTTAAAAAAAAACAAAAAGCGTAAACAAGCGCAGCGTAATTTTTGCTTGCTAATTAAAGTTAAAATTGCTTGTACAAATGCTTCTTAGGTTACTTCTACTACTACCTAAGCTACATAGTTTACCTAAGCTACTAAAGCTACCTAGGTTAACAAGAAAAAAGTTAAAGTTACTAAGAAAGTAACTACTATTAGACAATTTAGTAAAAAAACTACTAAGAGCTTAGTTAAGCAAAGTTAGGTAACTAAGAAAAGCGTACTTTCTACAAAGAATCTTAAAGCAACGCTAAAAAAATAAAAATAAAAAATAAAGCAACTAAAAGAAACGTATTTAAATAGCAGCGCTAACAGCGCTAGCCGCAGCCGTAAACGCTTTATAGTAGTTAAATCTAGTTTTAAATTAAAGTATAAGCTATTGCTTTCTCGCAGGCGTAGCAAACAAGCTAAAATATTAAAGTCTTAAAAAGTTAATACTTTACTAAGCAATTCTACAACAACTTTTTATTAAATTTAGCTAAAATTTACAGCGCTACTCAAAATAGTAAACGCGAATATATATCTAAAATAATATTGTAAAAATGTAGTGTAGTAATAAAGTTGTAAAAAAAAGTAAAAGTTAATAAGCAAATGTAGCTAACTGCTTTAAAATAGCAACATTTAGCTATAAATTTAAAGCAAATCGAATAAACGTATAAATCGCTAGCGCTGCTAGCGCGTAGATTCTCGATGCGCTAAAGCTAAAGCAGTAGCTGCGCTTATTAATCTATAGCTAAAGCTTTTTGCAGTAGCTAAAATAGTTGTAGCTAAAACTCTAAACAAGCGCTCGCAGCGCTTTTGTAGTAGCGCTAGCGAGCTTTGCACCTACTGCACTATCTCTACAGCAACTTAAAATACCTACGATTTAAATAAAGCTGTAAAATTTGTATGCGATAGCTATACAAGCTTTTGCAACTTTTTTTTATTACGTAGTTGTTGCGCGCTGTTGCTACGAGTGCGCGCGCGCTTAGCTACCGCGCGCAAAAGTGCCTGTCGTTCGAAGTTTTAATATTCGTTAGCTAAACTTTAGCCGTACGAATTTTAGGCGTAGACTAGAGTAGTAAATAGGTATAAGTTAAGTTAAAGTTAAGTTAGCTTACGTAAGACTTTAGTGCTAACTTAATCTATACCTACGCTAAAACGTTTTAGCGTAAGTATAAGTTAAGTTAGCATAAACTTCTACAATTTTATATTCTAATATATTTTCTCTTTATAATTATAACAGCTAGTTATAATAAGTTTATTAACTTAAAAGTAGTACTTATAACTCAACTTTAACCTACGCTTTAATTACTTTAACTTAACTTTAACTTTAGGTTTGTGCAACTCTAACTTAACTTATACTCAACAATAAGTACTTTTTACTTATTCGCTAGCGTAGCGTAAACTAAGTACGCTTGCGTATATTAAAGCATAGAAGTGCCGCTAATAAGCTGTTTAATTTAAAAGTATTGCTTAGAGTTTGCAACTGCTAAAGCTTGTTGTTAATAAGTAGTAGTAGTAATAAAGTACGCAACTAAACGTTAAAAGCTGTTATAACTTTTTTTAAGTTAATAGAACTAATCTAGCGCTTTAAAACTTTTTTTTGAATATTACTAAAAGTAATTGCTGCATTATAAGCGCGTATAAAGCATAGTAGAAACTTAAGTTTTGTAATGTAAATAATTTAGTTGCGTATAAAATCTTCGGCTTAGCGCTTATACGCTATTTTTAAAAGCAAAAAACATTTTATATTAAAAAGCTGCAAAAAATGCGATAAGTACAAAAGCATGCAAAAAGTAATAATCTTGTTTTTTTCGTAGTATTGCTAGAATGCAAGCAACTCGTAGCTAATAAGCGCTTACAACTTTTTTCTTTGTATACTTATTAAAGTACTTTAACTACTACAAACTAAGCTTATTTATTGTCTAGCTATTTTTAGAAACTGCAATAACTTAATTGTAAAGTAGATTATTTTTCTTGTACCAAGCAAAAAAATAGTTTTTGCTTTAAAAAATAATAAAAAGTAAAATAGCTTACTTTGTTGCGCTAATGCTTTGAATAGTTGTTGTTTACTTTCTATTACTTTGCTATACTGCTTTTAGCTATTCTCGTTTTTCTAAAGCTATAACAATTACTTTAGTTAACATCTAGCCTATTATAAAGCTTGCTTTGTTAAAGTTGTACGTATTTTTATTCTAGATGTCGTACTTAGCTTTGATATTAGCTACTAAGCTAAACTAGCTTTAGATAACTTTTAAATTCTCGCAAAGCGCTTTTTTATAGTTGTACTTGCAATTGAACTTCGTTGTAAGCTTAAAGCAACGTTTAACGAACTTACTAAGCTAGTTTATACTAACCTAGCTTAGATTGCGCTTTGCGCGCAAGAAATTAGCTATATTAGCTATAGCTGCAAGCTTAAAGAAAAATTCTCGCAAAACTAGCTTAAGTATATACTTAACAACTACTTTTTTCTTAAGCTTAGTTAGATTTATTAAGTTTAGCTTACAATTTGCGCGTAAAAGTTGTCTAGTGCGTTAATTGCTTAGTGTGTTTTAAAAAACGTTATAGATAGCTGCAGCGCGTTGCAAAAAAAGTATCGCGTTTTATTTAAAAGCTTAAAAAGTATTTTGTATCTAACGTTTTTTAGAAAGCTTTATTTAGTATTATTGTTAAAGCATTATGTACATAAGTAGAGTTTAGTAAAAGTTTAGCAAAAGTAAGCAACTTAAGTATGTAAGCAACTCGCTAGTAAAGTACGTTATCAAGTTTAGTTTTAGTAGCTAAGTAGATTAAACTACTTATTTGCTGTTAATAATAATTTATTTCTAAAGAACTAGCTTGTTCTTTATTTTTATCTAGTTTAATTCCAAGCTTACTAGGTAAACTAACTGGATTTATTTTAGTTTTATTATATTTATCTAGTATATTGCTAATATACTTAGTTTAGCTTAGTTTAATTAGTTTATTTTGTTTATCTTTTATAATTTCTATTTCTAGAAAATAAAAAACTTTTTCTAAATCTTGTAAATCTAATTCTAGCTTAATTAAATTATTTTTAAAATTTGTAATATTTTTATTAAAAAAGCTTATTACTAATAACTATATCGTTTACAAAAGCTATTATAATTATATTAGTAATTTTATTTATAAAAACACTTTGTTCTAATATAATAAATATAAAACCTAATTGTTTTAATATATTAGAAAAGTAGTTATGCTATAATCTAGAAAATTGTTTTAAGTTGTAAAAAGCTTTGTTTAATTTACAAAATAGCTTAGAATTTTTAATAACGTACTTTACAGGCTCGCTGGACATACGAGTTCGCCAAACACTTTTGCTAAGCTTCTACTAACTCTACTTATGTACACGATGCTTCTACAACAACACTAGATAGAGCTTTCTAATAAACGTTAGATACAAACTGCTTTTTAAGCTTTTAAACAAAATGCAACACTTTTTTTGCAACGCGCTGCAGCTATCTATAACGTTTCTTAAGCAACACTAAGCAATCAACGCGCTAAACAGCTTTTACAAGCAGATTACAAGCCTAAATTAATAAATCTAACAAAGACTAAGAAAAGCGTAGTTGTTGAGTATATACTTAAGCTTATTACGCGCGGATTTTCTTCTAGGCTCGCAGCTGTAGCTAATAGAGCCAATTCTTTGCGCGCAAAGCGCAATCTAGGCTAAGTTAGCTTAAACTAGCTTAGTACGTAGGTTAAGCACTGCTCTAAGTTTACAATAAAGTTCAATTGCAAGTACAATTATAAAAAAGCGCTTTGCGAGAACCTAGAGGTTATCTAGAGCTAGTTTAGCCTAGTAGCTAACATTAAAGCTAAGTACAACATCTAGAATAAAAACACGTACAACTTTAACAAAACAAGCTTTATAATAGGCTAGATAACAACTAAAGTAGTTGTTACAGCTTTAGAGAAACGAGAACGGCTAAAGGCAATACAGCAAGGCAATAGAGAATAAACAACAGTTATTCAAAGCATTAACGCAACAAAGTAAGCTATTCTACTTTTTATTATTTTTAAAAGCTGCTATTACTTCTTTGCTTAGTACAAAGAAAAGAATTTACTTTAGAACTAGGTTATTGCAGTTTCTAAGAACAGCTAGACAACAAATAAGCTTAGCTTGCAGTAGTTAAAGCACTTTAATAAGTATACAAAGAAAAAAGTAGTTAGTGCTTACTAACTACTCGCAATTAACGGCTATAAAAGCTATAACTCGCTCGCATTCTAGCAATACTACAAGAAAAACAAGATTATTACTATTTGTATGCTTTTGCACTTATCGCACTTTCTACAGCTTTTTAATGTAGGTTGTTTTATTTTTCTAAAGAAAGCGTACAAGCGCTAAGCTAAAAATTTTATGCGCAACTAAATTACTTACATTACAAAACTTAAGTTTCTACTATGCTTTATACGCGCCTATAATGCAGCAATTACTTTTAGTAATATCCAAGAAAAGTTTCGAGGCGCTAGATTGGTTTTATTTAACCTAGAACGAGTTATAACAGCTTTTGACGTTTAGTTGCGTACTCTATTACTACTACTGTCTATTAACAACAAGCTCTAGCAGTTGCAAACTTTAAGCAATACTTTTAAACTAGAGTCGCAATTAACGCTTGTAAAAGCAAGAATTTAAAAGCATATAGATAGCTTACCAACGTCTATAGTAAAAGCCTTTAAAAAAGTTTTAAAAAAAGCAGCTATTATCGCGCACAAGCTAGTGTTAGCGCAAAAGAAAATTGCAAAGCTTCGAGCAGCAAATAAAGCTGCTACGCAACGTAGATTGCATAAAAGAAAGCGAGTTTAGGCAGAAAAAACTTTAATAGTTAAAAATAAAGCTTGTTTAACTGCTCTAAAAGAGTTTAGAGCGCGTAGTAATAAAAAAAAGCTAAAAACGCAAGTGCGCGCTGAAGTAAGTAAACTATTTTAAAAGTAGTGTAGACGATGCAGTTAAACTAAGCATAACGCACGTACGTGTAAGCAAGTAGCAAAAGTAAACTCTAAATAATATTTTAGGTTAGATTGCTCTATATAGAGCTAAAGTAAGCTGTTTTGCGCTAGAATAGAGTAGTTTTGGTAGGAGCTTAGCAAAAGTGTTTAGCGAACTCGTGTGTCCGGCGAGCTCGTAAAGTACGTTATTAGATTTAAATTCTAATTTATTATTATTATAGCCTATAGGTTGTTTTTCTATAGATTTCTTTATTTCTATTAGCATAAACAAAAGCATTTTTGAAATTCTATTGTATAATTTCTAGATTATTTAAAGTAGAATAAAATAAAGCAGCTTCTAATTGAATACTACTTTGGCTATTCGAATACTACCTAGCATTATTTCTAAAAATACGCTTAAAAAGTCAAAAAAACGCAGTTACGTAATTGTAGTAACTAGAACAACAAAACGCTAGTAGAGTTGTAAAGCGCTAATCGCAAACGTTATAATGTACTCTACGAGCAAGTAAGCTACACAAGCAAGTAGGCTACTAAATTTTACTAAAGAAAATCAATAATCTAGAGCTTAATAACTTTTAACCTACTTAATAAAATTCTCTAAAACTTTTACTACTAAGCTGCATCTATATAAACTTTTAGATTTCTAGATTACTAAGCTACAACTTTAGTATTTAGAAAGTTATTAAAGAAAAGCTTAAATTATTAGTGCGCTCTAAGCTATCTACTTTTCTAGACTAGCTAAAGCTTAGTAATCTTAGAACTAGAAAGTTTATATATACAGAAATAATATATTAAATTTTTAGAGAATTTTATTAATTAGGTAAAGAGTTATTAAGCTCTAGATTATTGATTTTTCTTAGTAAAATTCGGTAGCCTACTCGCTTGTGTAGCTTACTCGCTCGTAGAGTACGTTACAAAAATTAATTGTTTAATTTCGCTTTAGCTGCGTTAAACGCTAGGCATTGCGAACTAAAGCTTTGCACTTAAAAATTATTGCTTTAACTAGCGTATTTAGCAGCTGCAAGCAATAGGTTTGCAGCGAACTTCTAGTACTTTTAAACTAATACTACTTAATAACAACGCTACGTAGAAGCGCGTAGTTAAAAACTTAAGTAAGTACAGTTCTAGTAAGTTAATAGTCTAAATTTAAAACTTTTTTAATAGCAAAGTAGTTAGCTATTTGTATACTAATAGTTTAGCGATTTAGCGCTTTTATGTAAGTAACGCTAGAGCAAGCTTACGCTACGCATAAATACTAAGTTAAAAGTTATATTTTATTGCTACGCTTACGCTTGCTAAGCTTGCTACTTTGCTTTTATTACTACAGCTGCTTATTCTTTGCTTCTAAAAGTTTTCTTTGTTTTTTAGAGCGAAATTGGTTTTGCTAGATACTATTTGCTTTTCTAAGCGCTTTATTTTGCGCTACAACCTACTTGTTCGCTTACTTAAACTAGTTAACGTTTATTAGCTTATTTGCTTCGTAGCCTAGCGCTAGTGCTATTTTATACTTAAAGCTATTCAACTTAAAGCGCGTTACTAGTAGAGTTAGCGAAGAAAAAGTAGCTATTATTGTTTGAGTAACTGCTAGGCAGCTTGCTTAACTGCTTTAAACTAAAAAAGTAGTGCGCTAAGTATTAGCTACTAAGCTAGTACTTAGCTAAAATAACTTAGCACTTGCAAAAAGCACTTAAGTAGCTTAAACTATTTTAAATAGTAAAAAGTTACGAGCTTTTTAGGTAACTAGGCTAGTAGAAATTATTTGCGCAGTAGATTTTTTAAAGCGCTTTTTGCTTTTAACCTAAGCGAAATTCTTTAAGCGAGGTAAAAACTTTAGGCAGCTACTTCGTAGAAAGTATAATTGCTAGTAATTGTAAATCTCGTTTACTAGAACTTTGCTGTTGCTAAAGTAGATAATATAGTAAAGCTAGTATTTGCAAAGCAATTTATACGTTTTAGTAAAGGTACTTAAACAAGTACTACTATAGTTATTAGCTTTTAATAGCTTAAGTTGCTTATTTAGTAATTGTAAAGTAAAAAGTGTAATTCGCTAAAAGAGTAGCTAAAACTCTAAAACTTTAGCAATTAAGTTAAGTACTTTGCTATAAGCTTAGCTTATTTTAGTTTTATACGTATTTACTTAGTTTTTAACGTAGAAGTTTACTAATAGCACTACATTCTAAAAGTAACTTTTAGCTAACACAAAACTTCTACGTTAAAAACTAAGTAAATACGTATAAAACTAAAATAAGCTAAGCTTATAGCAAAGTACTAACTTATTGCTAAAAGTTTTAGATTTTAGCTACTTTTTAGCGAATTACACTTTTACTTTACAATTACTAAATAAGCAACTTAAGCTATTAAAAGCTAAAACTATAGTAGTACTTGTTTAAGTGCGTTTACTAAAACGTATAAATTGCTTTGCAAATACTAGCTTTACTATATTATTTACTTTAGCAACAGCGAAGTTCTAGTAAACGAGATTTACAATTACTAGCAATTATACTTCTACGAAGTAGCTGCTAAAGTTTTTACTCGCTTAAAGAATTTGCTTAGTTAAAAGCAAAAAGCGCTTTAAAAAGCTACTGCGCAAATAATTTTACTAGCCTAGTTACTAAAAAGCTCGTAACTTTTACTATTTAAAATAGTTTAAGCTACTTAAGTGCTTTTTGCAAGTGCTAAGTTATTTTAGCTAAGTACTAGCTTAGCAGCTAATACTTAGCGCACTACTTTTTTAGTTTAAAGCAGTTAAGCAAGCTGCCTAGCAGTTACTTCAAACAAAATAGCTACTTTTTCTTCGCTAACTTCGCTAGTAACGCGCTTTAAGTTGAATAGCTTTAAGTATAAATAGCACTAGCGCTAGGCTACGAAGCAAATAAGCTAATAAACGTTAACTAGTTTAAGCAAGCGAACAAGTAGGTTGTAGCGCAAAATAAAGCGCTTAGAAAAGCAAATAGTACCTAGCAAACCAATTTCGCTCTAAAAAACAAAAAAACTTTTAGAAGCAAAGAATAAGCAGCTGTAGTAATAAAAGCAAAGTAGCAAGCTTAGCAAGCGTAGCGTAGCAATAAAATATAACTTTTAACTTAGTATTTATGCGTAGCGTAGGCTTGCTCTAGCGTTACTACATAAAAGCGCTAAATGCTAAACTATTAGTATACAAATAGCTAACTACTTTGCTATTAAAAAAGTTTTAAATTTAGACTATTAACTTACTAAAACTGTACTTACTTAAGTTTTTAACTACGCGCTTCTACGTAGCGTTGTTGTTAAGTAGTATTAGTTTAAAAGTACTAGAAGTTCGCTGCAAACCTATTGCTTGCAGCTGCTAAATACGCTAGTTAAAGCAATAATTTTTAAGTGCAAAGCTTTAGTTCGCAATGCCTAGCGTTTAACGCAGCTAAAGCGAAATTAAACAATTAATTTTTGTAACGTACTCTACGAGCGAGTAAGCTACACAAGCGAGTAGGCTACCGAATTTTACTAAGAAAAATCAATAATCTAGAGCTTAATAACTCTTTACCTAATTAAAAAATTCTCTAAAAATTTAATATATTATTTCTGTATATATAAACTTTCTAGTTCTAAGATTACTAAGCTTTAGCTAGTCTAGAAAAGTAGATAGCTTAGAGCGCACTAATAATTTAAGCTTTTCTTTAATAACTTTCTAAATACTAAAGTTGTAGCTTAGTAATCTAGAAATCTAAAAGTTTATATAGATGCAGCTTAGTAGTAAAAGTTTTAGAGAATTTTATTAAGTAGGTTAAAAGTTATTAAGCTCTAGATTATTGATTTTCTTTAGTAAAATTTAGTAGCCTACTTGCTTGTGTAGCTTACTTGCTCGTAGAGTACATTATAACGTTTGCGATTAGCGCTTTACAACTCTACTAGCGTTTTGTTGTTCTAGTTACTACAATTACGTAACTGCGTTTTTTTGACTTTTTAAGCGTATTTTTAGAAATAATGCTAGGTAGTATTCGAATAGCCAAAGTAGTATTCAATTAGAAGCTGCTTTATTTTATTCTACTTTAAATAATCTAGAAATTATACAATAGAATTTCAAAAATGCTTTTGTTTATGCTAATAGAAATAAAGAAATCTATAGAAAAACAACCTATAGGCTATAATAATAATAAATTAGAATTTAAATCTAATAACGTACTTTACGAGCTCGCCGGACACACGAGTTCGCTAAACACTTTTGCTAAGCTCCTACCAAAACTACTCTATTCTAGCGCAAAACAGCTTACTTTAGCTCTATATAGAGCAATCTAACCTAAAATATTATTTAGAGTTTACTTTTGCTACTTGCTTACACGTACGTGCGTTATGCTTAGTTTAACTGCATCGTCTACACTACTTTTAAAATAGTTTACTTACTTCAGCGCGCACTTGCGTTTTTAGCTTTTTTTTATTACTACGCGCTCTAAACTCTTTTAGAGCAGTTAAACAAGCTTTATTTTTAACTATTAAAGTTTTTTCTGCCTAAACTCGCTTTCTTTTATGCAATCTACGTTGCGTAGCAGCTTTATTTGCTGCTCGAAGCTTTGCAATTTTCTTTTGCGCTAACACTAGCTTGTGCGCGATAATAGCTGCTTTTTTTAAAACTTTTTTAAAGGCTTTTACTATAGACGTTGGTAAGCTATCTATATGCTTTTAAATTCTTGCTTTTACAAGCGTTAATTGCGACTCTAGTTTAAAAGTATTGCTTAAAGTTTGCAACTGCTAGAGCTTGTTGTTAATAGACAGTAGTAGTAATAGAGTACGCAACTAAACGTCAAAAGCTGTTATAACTCGTTCTAGGTTAAATAAAACCAATCTAGCGCCTCGAAACTTTTCTTGGATATTACTAAAAGTAATTGCTGCATTATAGGCGCGTATAAAGCATAGTAGAAACTTAAGTTTTGTAATGTAAGTAATTTAGTTGCGCATAAAATTTTTAGCTTAGCGCTTGTACGCTTTCTTTAGAAAAATAAAACAACCTACATTAAAAAGCTGTAGAAAGTGCGATAAGTGCAAAAGCATACAAATAGTAATAATCTTGTTTTTCTTGTAGTATTGCTAGAATGCGAGCGAGTTATAGCTTTTATAGCCGTTAATTGCGAGTAGTTAGTAAGCACTAACTACTTTTTTCTTTGTATACTTATTAAAGTGCTTTAACTACTGCAAGCTAAGCTTATTTGTTGTCTAGCTGTTCTTAGAAACTGCAATAACCTAGTTCTAAAGTAAATTCTTTTCTTTGTACTAAGCAAAGAAGTAATAGCAGCTTTTAAAAATAATAAAAAGTAGAATAGCTTACTTTGTTGCGTTAATGCTTTGGAATAACTGTTGTTTATTCTCTATTGCCTTGCTGTATTGCCTTTAGCCGTTCTCGTTTCTCTAAAGCTGTAACAACTACTTTAGTTGTTATCTAGCCTATTATAAAGCTTGTTTTGTTAAAGTTGTACGTGTTTTTATTCTAGATGTTGTACTTAGCTTTAATGTTAGCTACTAGGCTAAACTAGCTCTAGATAACCTCTAGGTTCTCGCAAAGCGCTTTTTTATAATTGTACTTGCAATTGAACTTTATTGTAAACTTAGAGCAGTGCTTAACCTACGTACTAAGCTAGTTTAAGCTAACTTAGCCTAGATTGCGCTTTGCGCGCAAAGAATTGGCTCTATTAGCTACAGCTGCGAGCCTAGAAGAAAATCCGCGCGTAATAAGCTTAAGTATATACTCAACAACTACGCTTTTCTTAGTCTTTGTTAGATTTATTAATTTAGGCTTGTAATCTGCTTGTAAAAGCTGTTTAGCGCGTTGATTGCTTAGTGTTGCTTAAGAAACGTTATAGATAGCTGCAGCGCGTTGCAAAAAAGTGTTGCATTTTGTTTAAAAGCTTAAAAAGCAGTTTGTATCTAACGTTTATTAGAAAGCTCTATCTAGTGTTGTTGTAGAAGCATCGTGTACATAAGTAGAGTTAGTAGAAGCTTAGCAAAAGTGTTTGGCGAACTCGTATGTCCAGCGAGCCTGTAAAGTACGTTATTAAAAATTCTAAGCTATTTTGTAAATTAAACAAAGCTTTTTACAACTTAAAACAATTTTCTAGATTATAGCATAACTACTTTTCTAATATATTAAAACAATTAGGTTTTATATTTATTATATAGAACAAAGTGTTTTTATAAATAAAATTACTAATATAATTATAATAGCTTTTGTAAACGATATAGTTATTAGTAATAAGCTTTTTTAATAAAAATATTACAAATTTTAAAATAATTTAATTAAGCTAGAATTAGATTTACAAGATTTAGAAAAGTTTTTATTTTCTAGAAATAGAAATTATAAAAGATAAACAAAATAAACTAATTAAACTAAGCTAAACTAAGTATATTAGCAATATACTAGATAAATATAATAAAACTAA